>VMRM01000001.1:7360269-8762769 GCA_010277075.1 Poeciliopsis retropinna
TTTTCTACCACTGAGCAATTATTTTTCTTAGATCGGATAGGACACCTGTGATGAAGTTTCTGGTAAAGGCGCAGTTTCACATACGGTACGTGACAGCTGTAGCTCATTACCTGGACACGTGGCTCTTAAAGTACAGACTCCAGTTGCAGAACAAGACTTAATTTCCTTCAGTTCTTCAGAGGAAGGTGCACAGTATCAGGGATAATCAAACATTGAGAATTGTAAGGCAAAGCCCAATTTTCCCTCCTCCTCAACTTTCTGTTCAAATGTTTGCAAAGCTAATGTTCTTTTCCATGGCTTTTTTTTTTCTGTGGAGAGTGTCAATGTCTGTAGGACAACTATCAAGCAAGTAGTGTTATCCATGATTGTGTGGGTTATAGAATAAAATTTGGTCTTATGTAATACTCTATTTTTAAGAGAAACAGACTTAGCCATCATCATCGAAACAATCAAACAGTTTATATGACCCCAGGAATAATGAAGTTTTCTTTTTTGATTTGACAGTGATATAACTCGTCTTTTTGATGACAATCTAATGTATTGAGATGCCACTCACAGCTGTGCTGTTGCCTTCGATGAGCCTCACTTGACTTTCATCTCTTTCTCTAGTTTCATCTTTGTTCAATTGCCCAAAGACATTTTATTTTCTCTTAGATAAATCATCTAACACATCACTGTTATTCAGTGTGCTCAGTCTACGTGTCTGGCCATTTGTCTTGACTGCTTTTTAATCCAATATAAGCAAAGAAAGGCTGTGAACCTTGGAGGCAGAGCACTCTGAAGCAGATCGAAAGCTTGCCAGATTATTCTGAACAGACTGAAAGCCAAGCTCTGCTCTGTTAGAGACCTGGAAGATGCGCATTAAATGATCGTTTTGCAGACAGGGGCAGAAACTATTTCCAACAAAGACAGTACAGATTCAGAATTGCTATAATTTCCTATAGCAAATCAATGTTTCTCACAGCTCCAGTCCGTTTCTTTTGTGAGGATGAAGACTTTTCTGAAATATCTGCTCTTTCTGTATCTGCTGAACATCTACAATTTGAAAAGCCATGATGTGAAATTTTGGAACACCTCCTACAGTGATATTTGGAGCAAGAAGATGAAGGTCTAGTGGGAGGTGTGGGCAACACATAGATAAACTCATGCCCACATGATGCCCTGTTATTTCTACTTTCTCTCTCCATGGTGAACCTCTCCACAGCCCTAGTGCATCATCAACTACCGTCATTCACAGAAAGCGTGAAGGGCTTCTGGTTAAGCACTTTAACCAGCTGAATCCATGCAAACATGTAAATCCAATGATGCACCAAATCCCAGATGCAAAACTAAGAGGGTGAACTGATTCACATGGGAGTGAAACTGCTCAGTAAAATAATAAATACCTAACTAAATGTAAAAAGCCAGTCTTTAATAATTACATAAACTGCAACACAATATATGATACCACATACATGTATATGTATCATTTCCTCTTTTGCTCAGTCGAAAGCATTAAATAAGGAGTTCAGAAAGCCAGAATAAAAAAAAACCCTTTGGGTCTCACTAAACAAGGTATAGTGTATTATTTTTGGCTAAATAGTGCCCCCTCATGAGGAAATGTCTCCTTGCACTATTAATAGGTCAATTAAAACTTTAGGTTTTCAGCTCTTTAATCTTTATTTAAAGTAAGTGATAAAAACATAATCTAACCAAGAAAAATGTTTCCAAGAACAGTTGTTTGTACAGTGGAATAGGCACAACTTCATTGTGGAAATTATCCACAATGAGAACTACTTACATCCTAAATTCCTCCAAAGATTGATTCCTGTTGAAATCTGTTTACACATTTTACAATCTATGCTACAAAGAGATGTCTATTTACATCATAAACTACATGAAAGTTACATCCTGAACACTCCGAAGTGGGTCTTCTTTATTGGTGCATTGAGCGCTGCACTGAGGCTCAGTCCCAGAACCAGACGAGTATCTGCAGGGTCAATGATCCCATCATCCCACAATCTGTAAAAATAAAAATCTTACATTGTTGGCCAGTTCTCATACATGCACAGTGGTTATCGATTTTCTTATTCAGTCAAACTCAATACGATATTAATTCCTAAAATTAATTTTCTCAAAAAGTGAGTGGTGCCCCCACCTATTAATTTTGATCTAAATTACTACTTTATAATTGCCTTAAGCAATTATAGTTAGTCATAGCCAAAACTTGAATCTTGCAGAACAACAAAGTCCAGGCTTTCCCTCAGGCTGAGCCAATACCAACCAATCAGTCTGAACCAAATGTTCTTAATCCTATTGATCTAAACATAGTGCTTACTGCAAAGCAGAGAACTGATTTGTGTGTGTGTTTTTTTTTTTTTTTACTGGGGCTTTGTTAGCATCAGACAGCCTCAGATTAAAACATAGAGCACAAAATGCAAGGCTTGTACGCCTTCATAAAAAAAATATTAAAAGAACAGACATGTTCAAAAGTTATAATAAATCTGCCCATTTAATAACATATGTATTGATTCAAATAACAAAATCTTCTTTTGATAAGCTCCAGTCTCACATGCACACTGATCAATGCCCACAGGACTAAATAAAAAGTAATTGGAAAAAAAGCAACAGGAGCCTTAATGGAAATAAAACAAATTCTTGCGTCACTTCTCATGTATTAACAGACTGCCTTGCTTGGGTCCAGGATAAAACAGAATTCGAAGTGCTGAAAACATTTCAAAATAAAGAAAGAAAGAAAAGCAAGGCAGTTTTGTTGAATATTATCATAGCTTCAACAATACCTGTCTCATTATTTGAATGCTTCAATTTCCAAACAAAAAGAAATAAATGGAACCATTGTGGAGTACATGGTTCTTTTTCAGAACACTCCTGCCTTATAAATGTGATGTGCCCTGACCAAATCTGACCTGGCACTGGAGTAATATGGACTGCCTTCCTCTTCAAACCGACGAACAATTGGTTCCTTCATGGTAGCCTCTTGTTCAGCTGTGAACTGTGAATAAATTGTGAGAACAGAACAGGACAATGAAGGCGCTGGAGGCATTTTAAAGGTTGGTCTGAATTATTGAAGGTGAAGATGAAATGTAAAGCTGAAAGCACACAGCCTTTCATTTGTCATGAACGCTGGTCTTGTCCGCTTGGAAATACTGAGCCAATTCTTCTAAAGAAAAAATAAATCAAATAATAAAAAACACTGAGGATACGCAAGAGCTTCCCACTGCTTTTAGTTTAGTTTCAAGGATGAGAGGGGCAAGCTGTGGATCTGAAAACTTTCTAGCAAAAATTCAACTAAACTTAAAACTAAACTTTGTAAAACATAAACAAAATCTTCCACATATTTGGAGTTCTGCTGCACAATCACCTTATAAATTCATGGTTTAACATTTTTTTTTAATTGCCCATGTATTTAACCCTTTCTTTAGTGGCCCCTTCTTATTTGTGGGTTAGTAATCACCTATGCACTGACATTTCTGTTGAAAAACACTTGAAATTTTTGGCAGAAAATCCATCTATTCCAGAAAAAGGCTGAAGTATGGAGCTAGAGGTTTGGGATAGAGTTTTGTGATGTAAAAGGGCCAACAATTTCAATCTGGTTACATTCGTATAACATGTTAACTTTGCAATGTCCTTTTAAAATAGTCTAATCTTCATAATTTTGGTTTGGTTTAGCTGCAAGTTTACACCATTTGCTTTAAGAGGCACTAATAAAAACAACCATAAACCCTGTGGATACCTGACAGATTTTAAAGAAATTATGCTCCCTTGGGACAAATCTCTCTTGCTTTTTTATTAAATATCTGTGAATGTTACAGACATTTACTTACTTTAAAGACACTGCACTACAAGTCTATAGTACAAACATATAGAAATGCCTTTTTTTAAATGTAGATGTTTCTTTCCTTCTCTCTTATTGAAGTTTCTTATAACGTGACAAAATGCAGACAAATTCAAAGTATATGAATACTTTAGTGAGTTTAGTCAATTTCAACAAAACTTCTGACATGCATTTATTCTTCACCCAGGTTCAACTAAGAGTCAAAGCTTTAAAAGAACTTCACAAAATACACTCTACAGTTTAATGTGCTTTCTTTTTTTTTCTCTTTCAGATGGCTTACACATCATTAAATTGCCAGTTTCCACAGCACAGCTGTGTCATTGTGAAGCAATTAATGCACTGTTAATACACCTATAACAGCAAACCTGAGACAATTTAATTACAGCCACTTAATGTCTGCACTGTTCTGGATAAGGCATCACAGTTTCACTTAACGCTGATCTAATTTTATTCTGCAGTGATTTACCATCACTGGAAGAAATGTGCCCTTCATAATGTTTATTCTTTTGGCAGCAAATCAACCACAGGCAATTTATGGCTGCGCAGAGAAGGGCAGATTTATGTCAAGGTATTACCTCCTTTCCTTCACGTGTCCTCTGATCTTTAGTGATGGTGGCCAGGACTGTCGCCGCCTGCTCACCTCCCATTACAGAGATTCTTGAATTGGGCCACATGTAGAGGAATCGGGGGCTGTGAGGAAAAAAAAAAAACAATTATAAATTTAATTGCAGTCTTTTTAGTAAAATAAGTCATCACCTAACAAAAAATTTAAATAGTTTATTTACAAATATGTGAAACATGTTAACACCTGGTTAAAAACAACAAAAAAAAAGGTTATCCTTAGTTACACTTTCTAATTGTTGCTGAATGGTGTATAAAACTGGTTGCTAACCCTAACCCTGTCCAGTTTTCCTGAGTGAAACACTTGAAAGCAGACAATGTTTGTGATTAGAACTGTGGCTATTGCTGCTAAATATCACAACAAAAATGTAATTTGTGATGAAAACAAAAAAACTGAACTTCATCCATAGTAGTTACATAGCAACTACTTTGATAAAAAATAATACTTCAATCCATAAACAGTCCCAAGAAACAAGTTGTCTGTAGTATCTTGATGACTTTACAACAAACATCATTAAAATAAATATTGGCTTAGAGAGCATAAATAATGGTGCTTATATACCTCCATTTAAAGGAGAATCAAACAGTGGTCATTGATTTTAAAAGTACAAAATTTTTATATGTTTTGGACATATACTAAATGATAAAAACAAATCTAGATGAAGTTCTTATTGCATGAAATACAAGTTTAGCAAACAGCTGATATTTTAAATGTCTTGTCTTAATTAAAACAGTGCATTAAGTGTATTTTCTGCATTTTAGATTAAAATAGTATTTAATTCCCAATAAGGTTTGTTTTTTTTTATTCCTAAAAAAACAAAAAGTGTTGTGAATTCAGCATCCCAAATCCAACATCATATTGCAGTAAATATTTATAAAAATGTCATAACAATTTCAGATGGAAATAAAATGTTTTTAAGGACATGTTAGGCTGACCGGTTTTAGTCTGTTCTGCCATTCAGAAGCTGGAAACAGCTGCTGGCTGCCACAGTAATTACAGCTAGAGTGGTTGCTCCCTTGTTAATTTTTTTACACTGCTACTGTGAGGCATTAGACAAGTGCTTTACAGTGCCACTACATTTTCAAAACCAAAAAACTTGACTTCCAGAGTTGTGTCGGAGTTAATTTCCATGACAACAGACTGCTGTGAGGAGGCACCAACCCATGCTGCACTGAGCTGCCTCTGGTCGGTGTGAAGTACCAAATGGGAAATAGTGGTGGCTTAATGGAAACATATTTTCTGAGCTGTTAAGGTGGAACGATGGTGCAAAGGAGTTTTTGTTGTTAAAAATAAGTATTTAACAACAAAAACAGCCTGTTTACTCAAATTTAGAGTATGTTGTTCTCATCCTACCAACCTGACATCTTGTGTCAAATCAAATCATCCAGTCATTCAATTAACTAATGACTGACCTGCAGTCATTAGTTAATTGAAATTTCAACATATTGTGTAATTAGACTGAAATAACAGTCTTGGCAGTGGACAATATTACTGAGTCATCATGAATTATTCTCAGTTTCAGTGATCTTTAGAAAGTGAAAGCGGAGAAATGTAAGAAGGTACATCATGCTGAGACATGTCAGCAGTTCAATCATGCTGCTGATTATTTTGCCTTTGTAGTAAAATATTCGCAAAACCATGTTTAACACAAACTCCTCTCCACCAAGCCCAGGGGGATGTTGGTTTGTTTGTAGCTCTATTTTATTAGCTGAAGATGCATCAGCAGAGCAAAAAACTGGAAGTGCATCCATGAACATTTAGTAATGTTCATGTGCGGCACTGCAAAAGTGTTGCACGTTTTGCAGTGTGCGACTGCAATTTAGCAGTTGTTTCATGGCTCATTTTCTTCATGTGATGTCGTGGTCCTCTTGGGAGCAAGGAACAAGTTTTTTATAGTTTGTGTACTTCATTTTAACAGATTTATAAAATTTTATTTGGTTTGAGTTTGGTTTCTGATTCATAAAACTTTTCTTTTTAGATGCCAATTAATTGCTTTCAAGATTTAGTTTTGATCTATTATTGAGTTTATTTAAAAAATTGATTAATTTTGCATTACCTTTTTCTTTCTGGTCTTCATTAATTTTGTATTGTTTTGTATTGATTCTTTTTTTTTTTAATCTCAATTGTCCAAGAATTGTACATGAAGGTCAACACTTCAAAAACAATGCATCTTTATGACAGAAAAAATGTTACATAAAGCCCACTGTGTATTTAGAATGTCAATGACTGCTGATAAACTTATGATTTGTACAAAAAACTACTTACCAGATATACAATTATGTTCCTATAATCTCCAGTTATCTTACTTTCTTCTTGATGGTTTTCTAAGATAAATTAATTAACAGCTAGGTAATTAAACATTACAACTTTAACAAAATAATAAATAAATAACAACACATTAAGGTCTTGTCAACTACAGAAAATAATAAAGCAAACCATAACTGTGGCGAAAACTTAGATGACTGAAAATGTCTTTGGCATTTCCGCCAAGAAAGCAACATTTCCGCTTGTATGCAAATGAGGCATTGTGAATATGAAACCAATACAAGAAAGGGAACATGTTTTAAGTTTTTTGCTACTGTATCAAATCACCCAACCCAACAGCAAGAGACTAGTTTATACCTGTACGCTCTTCCACACATGCCGTAATTGCCTGCACCGTAGGAGCCTCCGATGATAACTGTTATCTTTGGCACATTGGCACAGGCAACAGCAGTGACCATCTTAGCTCCATCTTTGGCAATACCCCCGGCTTCATACTCTCTTCCCACCATGAACCCTTAGGACAAAGAAGAAAAAGAAGAATGGTTTGTCGTTGCAAAACAGCACATTAATATTCCAAAAGAGGAGGAAAAATATGCACCAACCTGTTATGTTTTGAAGGAAAATCAGAGGAATGTTTCTTTGGCAGCATAATTCGATGAAATGGGTTCCCTGAATAGAAACATTTTTTTTAGTTATTACTAACAGTAGAGCTGCCAAGAGGTAAAATCTCAGCTATGTATCTTCATTACATTAAGATAAAAGTCTTGGCATCTCAAGGGACAAATAAGTACATAGGTTTCAAATAAGATGCTGCAACAAATTATTTATGTCTCAAGCAATAAATAAAGTCCAAGGATGGATGGGTACACAAAAAATTATTTTCAGGTATTATCTGAACAATAGGCCTTCAAAAACTGACCAGTCTGCATCACAACCCCCTTTATTAAGGATTAAGATACATCTTTCTAGTCACAATTTCAGACATTTCCAGATTGAAAAGTCTGTTCTCTCCCCGCGATCATTTTTTTTAACAATTATTACATATAGATGATGAATGGAGGGATGGAAAGATGAATAAATAGATGGACTAATTGAGGGATGGATTAACCAGACATACGGATGGAGACAAAGGCAGTGCATCTTGCATTTACTTAGTAGTTTTCTTGAAATCATACAAAATAACCCAGAACATTCCCTGAAAACTGAGCTACTAGCATCACTTTTAAGTTAATATTTCTCTATATTTGACATATAAATAGTTCAAACTGAAAAAAGCTGCAGTAGTAAGGAAGTATTTTGGTTGAGAATTTACTAGTATTTGGTCGGTTCAAATCAAGAATTAAAGGCTAATGCAAAACACAGAAGAGTTAGAAGCTCCTTAAGAGAGGAATAAAATTCAAGGCTGCGCTGTCGTAATTTTAAACCCTAATGCTTTGTTTGGGGTAATGTTTTAAGAACTTATTTTGGTGAGGGAGATTTCCTTGCATTCAAATTTGCAAACAACTTGTAAAAAGGAATATAAAGCAGACAATTAGAAGCAGTTATGTGGTAAGTCTTTGCCTAAGATCATCTTTCTATCTGCCTTATTTCTCTTTCTTTGCACAAATACCCGACAGATATGCTTTTCAATCACCCAACACCTTGTATAATTGAAGCCCAGAACTGTTTAAAGCAATGACAGTGTGTCTCATAAATGAATCTTGAAAACCAGGTGATGTATTGATTTTTGTTGAATATGCTCTCCAAGCATGCCTTCTCCACACCAACCACTGTCGGGCCTTTTTTGACAGTAATTACTCTGATGAGACAGCCTGTCTCGAGGAGACCCGACAGAAAGAAATAGAATAGAACATCTTTTTTTCAGAAGTTAAGCCTGTAATCTAATTTAAAACCTGTTTGGAAAAAAAAACAAATTGGAGTATTATAACAGATTTGACTCATCTTTTTTTAATCCTGCCATGAAGTTCAGCTCTGCTCTGCTCAAAGCAAATTGGCTTGCAAGTTAACTGAATCATGCAAAATGACAATTATGAATGTCCTGTGGTTTCAAACTCTAATGCTATTATAATAGCCTTTTTAGAGGACTTATTGGAAGACAAGTGGAATTTAAAAGGTTACTTTATGAGAGAAACTCTGCAGCTCGACAGTGAAGGGTCAATGCAAAGCACTTATGAATGCCAAAGCTTCTGTAATACAAGTGAAACATACAGGCATTCTTTGTGAGCAGTGAATCTCTGAGGTCATCCTGAACCACTTCAGGATTCTGCTTTAAGACATTGACATTTTCAGGGTGCATAAATGTTATATTGCTCTTTCTTCAAGGTGACACTCATATTATTTTTTAGTTCCAAAGGACAAGTACCTTTTTTGCAGACTCTGAAAACAGGACTCCATTGTTTCCAATAATTCCAACAGGGTATCCAAAGATTCTTGAGAAGCCTACAAAAGGCAAATTAGATATTGAAAGGTGAGGCTGACAGCAAAACAAACAAACAAACAAAAACTGTACTGTAGAAATTGAAAACAATACCAGCCTGTATACCTGTAACAAGCGTGTCTCCATAAAATGCCTTGAACTCATCAAATTTACTGCCGTCCACAATTCTGGCAATAACCTGCAAACGAATGAATGTGTCAGCTCATAGAGGTGTGTAACGAAATGTCAGAAAACAAGGCCCTGAGGCAGAAAACCGAGCTGCATTGGGCAATAATGTCACAAATTTTACGTAACCTGGTTTATTAAAGTGATTTGGCTGCATGCTGTGTTGGGCTGCCTGTTCCTGATAAAAAAACAAGAGCCCTGTAAATAAAAAGGAGCAGCTGGTTGTTCCCGATACCTAAACAGACCGCCAATGCTGCTCTCCACCACAGACGCTGTGGCATTGCTTGAGTTAACAATAATTTCTGCTCCTGAGTCTACATCAAGTATCAGAGCCTCAGGAGAAGCCAGAGAAGGAAAACAGCGTGACTGATACCAAACAGCCATAATCAACTGAAAACCTGACCATGACATCTCAACACTGTTTAGAATGAGCCTTTCAAGCCATGTCTGTGTGGCTTTACAAAGCTTAGGTTTAGTGCTGAAATGAGTAATCAGATTAATCGTAATGATCGCAATTTTTTAAATAACTAACACAGTAATCAAATAATTGTTAACTGCAGAATACAGACTAGTAATTAAGCCAAAACTGTACAAAAATGTATGCATTTTTAAGTTAAAATAAAAATAAAACCTTCTTTGTCTATAAATATGTTCTACACAGAACTCCTCAAGTGAAAGAAATAGTTTCACTCGGTTTAAGTTCTGTAAAAAAAAAAAAAAGAAAAAAAAAACTTTAAATGTATTTCCAACATTGTATAAAAAAGTTTAAGTGGTTAAACAAAAAATGTGCCATGTTTTTTCATCACATTAATTGTCAGAATAAAGAATAGAATACTTGATTTCTAAAATAATTGTTAATTGTAGCCCTATTTAAGATTAAACACATACTGGTGTGTGGTGGTTATAATTTGTTTTATTCTTCCCCTTTAATTAAATTGAAATCTATTCAAGTAATATCTAATTAGCATTCGGAGAGGAGCTCTGGAATGATTTTTACTTCATTATGTATTCCCATGTAAGAGCTCAAAAACAAAGAAAACCTATCTCACAGTCAAACGCCTGAAAGACAAATCATCACATCAAAGATCATCTTTTCTGGAGTGCGGTCTGAAACGGGCAATTACCTCTCTGACATCAAAGTTGCGTTTCAAGTTATCTCCAACTATCCCATAAAGCTCATCTGAGGGATAGAGGGGGGCTTCAGTGGGTTCTACAGTAACCTGAAAAAATAAAGTAGACACAGATGTAATAGGCAGTTCAGGCACAATTAGATGACCATAATTAGCAATTAGAGTACTCATTGGATTGACCTCAATGTTCTTCCTGTAGTTGAGACTTCGGACCGTCTTCC
This sequence comes from Poeciliopsis retropinna, assembly GCA_010277075.1. Lineage (NCBI taxonomy): Eukaryota > Metazoa > Chordata > Actinopteri > Cyprinodontiformes > Poeciliidae > Poeciliopsis > Poeciliopsis retropinna. The sequence continues at coordinate 7,370,945 of VMRM01000001.1, forward strand.
GAGCTACATGGAGTGCGTGGTTATCATCTAAAGCGTAGTGGTCTGTCACGCCAGATTTTCTGTGAAATTGGAAGCAAACCAATCACAATGGAGCTATTATAGAATATAAATCAGTGGTTAAGAAATGATCATGAAGATGAGAGCAGGTGAAGTATATCGCCATTGATGCAATCCAATTTGTTTTTGCTATCAGATAATTTCAATCAGGCAACAGAACACTAACACTAAACTGAAATTAGAAAATTAATCACTGGAATATGTGCAGTGGCTAAGACAATGTTAACTAATGTAACTGTAAATGCTGCATTCATACTTGCAGTGCAGATCAGCACCACCAAGATCTTCTGCAGATACTTCTTCTCCAGTGGCTGCTTTCACCTGTAAAACAAGGAAGTGTTCAGAAAATTAAAACAATCACAGAAATGCTTTCCATCCTTCTATGTAGACAAGATGCAAATTTTATAAATTAAGAGATTTTAAGTAATCAAAAACACTTTGAATCCTATTTTAGAGGGTTTCTTTTGAATAACTTGCGCATATGCTAGTTATCCTCTCTCCCATCACCATTTGATACATTTTCAGTATTTTGGGACAGGATCTTTTATCCATCTTGTCCATTTAAGTAAAATTACTTACAGTAATTGTACATAATCTACAAATAGTCTCCAAGAAAACGTGGTTATGCAACTCTAATGTGTAATGTCCATTCACAAGAGGTCAATCAGAGTTATTTTGGATGATAATCTGTCACATCTGATAAGATTCAACTGAATCAAACGCAGATCAGAATAACAATTAATGGAAATGAATGGTGTAATATAAAAAGCATTTAACAAATAATCGATTAAATCTTTTAGGACTCTCGTGGTTATCTCATTACCAAGACAATACTTCACTCCCCAGAAAACTAGACTGACAGGTACAAAGTGAATAAGCCAGTAGGGAGTTGTGGTATAAAGCTTTGAACTACCCCAAAGCGTATTAGCAGCATTTATTTGGTCCATTCAGTCTTCTAACTCAAAAAGCAAACAGTACCAAGGTCATGCTTGCAGAGGCATGCCCCACAGATGCAGAATATATGGACAACTTGCATAATGCTGCATTCATTATGATTCCTATAACACAGCAGGTGTTAAAGTTACTGAGAGAAATGAAAAACAATTTCCTCACAGCGTGCTTCAGGTCTTAACAGATGAAGTATAATTTTCCATAACTGCAAAACAACACCGCACTATCAGACTGGAAAACATTCGGGATGCTTTAAGGGCACAGGCACAGATAGAATAGGGCATCTTCTTAAAAGTTTCACTTAAAAGTCTTTGATAAACTTAGATGAATGTAGTAGAGCACAGGCGTCAAACTCCAGTCTTCAAGGGCCCATATCCTGCAGATTTTAGATGTACCACAGGTACAAAACACTGGAATGAAATGGCTTAATTACCTCCTCCTTGTGTAGATAAGTTCGCCAGAGCTTATCTACACATAATAAGCTAATGACCTAATTATTCTATTCAGTTGTGGTGCAGCAGAGACACACCTAAATGTTGCAGGACACCGGCCTTTGAGGACTGGGGATTGACACTCCTACACTCCTGTAGTAGAGTGTACCTTTATACTGTTCTATCAATTCCAACATGCCCTCTACTTCTCTACATTCTGGAAAAGAGAATGTGTTCCCAACCTTCTCTATCTCCTATGACTCTTGCTTTATAAGTCAGTTCAACAACTCTCCAATGATGATGCCTCTTATACAACTATGGTATTAATTTATAACAGAATTTTTTGGTTGCTGGACATTTCTCTCCTCCATCATTGCTTGCCTTTGCAATGTTGCTCATTTCATATCGGTCTGCTAAAACGGGACATTTTGTACGGAACATCCATCAAGTTGTACCAGTGAGTCCAGAGCAGCAATGACACCGGATCTCTTGGAAGCAATAATTTAAAGTATATTTCATTTCAAATGTCATGCAGTCATATTTGGTCCAATTGAATAGACTAACTGCACTTAACAGGACCACCAAATATATATTTCTGGTGCCTGAGACGTTAAAGCCCAAAAATGCGGTGAAGTAAAATGTGAAAAAAAAAAAAGATAAGAAATGTGAGTGGTGATAAAAAAATTTTATCTCCAGCATCACAACTATATATTTTCCTCCATTATTATGTGTTTATTGGTACAAAATGAAAGAATGCAGGGATAAATTAGAAATCTGTAGGAATGGGATGTTAGATATAAATTTACCCAGAAATGACCTTATACACTGTTTGTTTTTATAATTTGGAATATAATTTTCTTTTTTCACATAGGATCTTAGGCTACATTCACCCAGTAGGCAAATGATTATTTTTGCCCATAGGCAAACCGTATGCGACTTCTTCATGACTATGTATGTAGTAAGGCACAAATCCAATCTTTTCACCTCTCAAAAAAAAAAAAATACTTATTTGTATCACTTCTGTGTATGATACAGGCAAAAAATATCTGATTTCAGCAAAATATCTGAATTGAGCAAAAAGAGCTGCTATGTGAACATAGCTTTAGTTGAACCTTGGTTATTCTCCTAGAACTCACTTAACAGCAGCTTTTAGGAGATGGTAAATATTTCAGTTTAACTGCATGTATAAATCAACTAATATCAGTGAGAATGGTGTAATCTATAAATGTGTTATTATGGGAATCTTGTTCTAAATACATGCAATACATTTCACTAAAAATGGCCAACCAGCAAGGTTATGCAGAACGTTTTTGCTGCATAAATCTTTTTTTCTGGTAAATTAAACCAGTGCGCATACTCTCGCTAGTTCCAGTTTTGTGAATGCAAAAGCAGCTCAATCATTCTGTCCAGCTGGTGTGGGAATTACAAAATCAAATGTGATGCAATGAGAGGATGCAACAATTCACATAGTTCATCTCATGTTTGCAAAACGGAAAGGAAATGAAAAATTTTCCAACCAGAGGAGGTCCTCCGAGAAAAATGGTTCCTTGCTTTCGCACAATGATGCTCTCGTCTGCCATTGCTGGAACATATGCTCCTCCGGCCGTGCACGAGCCCATCACAACGGCAATCTAAAAAGAAATAGGAAGTTAAATCTTCACCGAAGCATTTCTAATACAGAAACATCCCTTCCAGCTTGTTTGAAGTACAATAATAAAAAAAAAAATTGAAAAATTGTCGACTCTGGCATTATTTTTCTCTATGAAAGTCTCACTTAGTAGTGCGTTATTAAAATGTGATACATTGCAAAAATGATTCACAACACATTGCTTTGGTTTTAAACTCTAAAACCAAAGTAATGGCTTCCAAAAAGGTTTTGATTTCACAGCTTTGACTAAACTTTTTTGGGGATGCTACATCAAACTTTTAGTCTTCCAAAGTTTAATGACAATTTTTCACACACTTTTTATCATTCAGCAGGCAAAAAATATAAAAAAGGAAGAAAAGCTGATAATGTGTAACTGTGATTAATCTTTTTATTCTCCACACTTTTCTCCTTTGAGAAGATTTCTAAGAAGCCAGTAAAGAAAGCAAAACCACTGCCTTACTATGAAAATCTATCTAATCTAATTTCTAAGAGCATGAAAAAAATCTTATGAGAACATATTTTAAGCTTACATGACAGAAAAAAAGTCTTGAAAATATTATTAGGGGATGAAAAACAAAACTCCAAGAATGAAAAGTAAAATCTGAAATGTTTCTAGACACTGTTGATGAGTGACCATTCAGAACAGTGACTCAAACATTCAATGGTTCTCTTTAGTGGATTCGGTGAAAAGAGCTGAATTCAATAACTGAAAAGCTATTGCTGAGCTTCGTGCTGCTGTTTTTGAAAAAAAAAACATGCTGCCTTGTTTGTTCCTGTTATTACATATATGTTGTTACTTCAAAATTGTATTGCAAGAAAAATATGTTTCCTTCAGAACAACAACAATAAGTCACAATTTATCCATCTGTGCTCTAGATGCAGATACAAAGACTTGTAGCAGACTGTAAACCATCATAAATGGCAATATAATGAGTATGTTTGCAACAGGCTATGCAAATAAGGTAAACAGAAAGTAAAGAGAAGAGACATTTCAACGTTGTTAAATTTTAGCTTGTCAAATACAATATTTAAAGCCTCACCTGTGCAATTCCTTCTGAAGACAGCCTGGCCTGGTTGTAGAAAATCCGTCCAAAGTGATCTCGGTCTGGAAAGACTTCGGCCTGTCTGGGAAGATTGGCTCCTCCAGAGTCCACTGAGTGGGAATTCAAACAATATATATTGGAATATTTAGATATTCTATCAAAGTTTGGAAAACAGCATCGTTAGTCACCGCCACCATGAGAATTATTTTCAGAATACAACATTTAATTCTTAACCAAATAGTGAAAAAAAGTGTTTTTGACATTTTTGTATAATAAATTTTTATTATTTAATTGCTTTGACCCAAATCAAGAAAACATACCCAAATAGATGCATGGTAAATAATTCTGCTGAGCAATTTCTTGTGCACGAAGGTGTTTTTTCACTGTAATTGGGTAGTATGTTCCTCCTTTCACGGTGGCATCATTTGCAACAACAACACATTCCACCCTTGGAAAAAAACAAAGCTGTTTAAATTAATCATTTGAAAACTGCACAGTGTCTTGGGAGTTGTCTTATTTCATTAAACAGTCAACAAATTATTGTGTTCATTATTTTTATTAAGGAAAATATCTACCATAATGCATGAGCACTCACCCTGAAACCCGTCCTATCCCAGTAATCATCCCCCCGGCAGGAACATCCTCTTGTCCATACAACTCATATCCTGCAAACTGGGAAAATTCCAAAAAAGGAGTCCTGCAAAAACAAGAAACAGAAGCTGAATACTGAAAATAGCTGATTTTTAAGTTTTGATGAGAAAATGAAGCCAACATAACAAAATGAAATGGTTAATTTTGTGCAAATCACGCGTGAGCCAACAATTTTAAATTGAACTGATGGGCAGATGACAATACCCTGGATCCAATAGTCTATCAATGCGCTCTCTTGGCAACAGCTTCCCTCGAGATGTGTGAAGTTTTCTTGCTTTTTCTCCTCCACCTTTAGTAACAACAACATATCAGATTAATAAACACTTTGTAGGTTTTTGAAGTTTCTTTTTATTGTATTATAAAAATGAAACAAATGAATTGATTTTTTTTAAATGTCAAGTAAGGTTGATATTTTTTTTGTACCTAAGACAAAATTTTACTTATTATTAAACTCAAAGTAGTTTTAGTAGAAGACTAAACACAGTTCTGCACAAAAGGTTTGGGATCAGATGAAAATGTTCTTGTTTCCTAGGAAACATACATTAATTTAGTCTGAATAGAAAAAAATAGCAAGGGACCAGGTCAGGGAAAGATCAGTGTTAGTCAGTAATGAGTGTAAAAGAAAACATTTTAATGGAAATGATAAAAGTCATCTTCAATCCTTGATTTTATATGAATAAATGAATGTTTATTTCAAACAACAAAACAAAATATAATAAAAAAAAAACAAGATGCTCAGAAAGTTCTCTTTTTTTCTCTTGTTATAAAGGAATTTACAAGTGGTTCCAAACTTTCTTGCTCCGTACTTTGCGATACATTGTGTGAAACAAAAGTCACGCACAAACACAGTACATCTAAAGGCCTAATTTTCACCACAAAGTGTGTTCTTCCTGGTACTCACCCAACTTGATTTTCTCTGTCCGGCTCCTCAGTTCATTAACCAAAACTTTCATTCGCTCATAATTTTCCTGTGAATGCAAGGCAAGGTAATCATATTTACATAGCAGTTTCAGGCAAAGGAAACTCACAGTGCTTATCCACAGCACTTAAGAACAACATACATCCATACAGATTTAGATTAGAAAGATTTGAAAGTAAACTAAACAATAAAAAAATATTTAAAAAGCAAGATATAGTAAGCAACAACAAATCAGCAAATAAAAAGGATCTTAACCTTGTTTTAAAAGAGTTCAGGGTGGGAGCATTCCTGCAGTGAACAGGGTGCTTATTTCAGATTTTTGGTGCACAAAACCGAAGGCAGCTTCAGCTTGTTTTGTTCTGACTCTTTGAATGGTTAAAAGGTTTGATTCAGACGATCTTAAAGGTCTTAATGGTGTTGAGAATTGAAGACGATCAGAGATGTAGTCCGGGGTTTTACTTGTAAGTGTTTTGTAAACCCTTACTGAGATTTTAAACGTTTCTTTGAGCAACAAGGAGTCAGTGCAAGAACCTCAGAGCCAGATTGATATACTGATCTCTTGTTGCTTTTGTAAGGACTCTTGCAGTGCCATTGTGAAGCCATAAGAAGCCATGATTGAGAGGTTATTTACACACTTGGTTATTGAAGAAAATTTACCCAGAAAGTGCAAAGCATCAAAGATATTTAACGACTAAGCACCCATAATTTTTTTTTAAATAAAGATTTTGAATAATGTTATTCCACAATATGAATTTGGAGTTGTTTTAAGCAGTATACACATCTGTACTTTTTTCCTGAATAAAATTGAAATAGCAAGAACGTAGTGTTTCCTTCAGTAAGTCCAGAACAGGCTGGACTGTTCAAGCTACTGTAGTAGATGCAAGAATAAAATGAGAGATTACTTGTTATACTGCTACATCTCGAGCAAAACTTTAGTAAGAAATACGTGTCTTTTGGTGACATCTAGTGTCAGTGTTGTACCTCTACATCAAGCTAGATGTCACATGAACATAAATTAAATATTGTCATTGTAAACTAAATAATTAATACATGTACACATTTAAACTGCAACCTCAACAATGTCTACAGAAGGATTCAGGCAATTCTTTTTAAATGATAATACACATTTTGCCTAATTTTCAGCAAAACATTAAATATAAAGTAAGTAATTCATGTAAATCTCAGTCCTTTTCAATTTGGGGAATTATTTTAGTAACAATAATGTTCTTAAACAAAGCTTTTAGGGTTTCTGACATAAAATATTCAGTTTCTGCTATATATTATGAACCATACAGAATACAGTTTAGGTAGTTATGCTTTGTTACCAAACACTACTGCTATCTGACCACGGTGTCCACTCTGAGTTTCATCCTCACCTGGTTCAACTCAAAAATAACGCTATTTCCCCAGTTAAGCTAACAGGCTTTAGCAACAGGCTAACCTACCTGATATTCAGAGGAATGTTTATCAGGTTGGGATCCGAGCCGAGCGACTCTGTCAGAATAGTAAGTCCGTGTACAAGGCAGCGGTAATACCCTGCATCGAAGCAACCACGGCCTCACAGACTGTAAAAGCATTTTAAAAACTCACAAATGGGCAAAATGTCAACTTAGCTGCTAGCTTGTTAGCTGCAGTGGGGACAATCTTCTTCTGTGGTTGATGTTTTAGGACGGAACGTTCTACGTCGCCACCTGCTGATAATAAAACACATTTATTCAAGTTTTTTTATTCAAGTTAAAATAAATCAATTGTTTTAACATGTTGATTCAGTTGCTAAATATGATTTAGCTGCTAAATCATGTTTAGTAGCGACCATATCACATAGTTTATGTCAAAAAAACGACTGAAAATAAAATATTTATTTATTTCCTCCCTAAAAGTGTACGTGATACTAAAGGTTAAAGGATATCCAGTTTATAGAAACACTCAAGTCATCTTGAATGAAAACGTCTAGAAATAAATATCAAAGAAGAATCCTTTAGAAAATGATGAGGGACACATTTAGATTCATTGTGAAGAAAAATAAAGAAAGGTATTAGGATTAGAGGATTCTTCCGGGCTACACCTTTTATCGCTCCGTTGTCTCTTTGAGAAAACTAATGTAAGTAACTACAACATCAGATTTATCTTTGGGATTAATGAAGTGTGGAACTGAAGACTTTATGGTTAATTTATTCAACTGTTCACGGGAGAGGAATGTGGCTTGATGCACTTGGACTGCTGTGGAGAATAATACTCAGAGAATCACGGACCAATACTGCCACCATGTGGGAATGAAAGTGTACTTCAACTGAGCTGATATCAACTCTTCATACATCTATTGTCTATACCAGTAGTCTTGTGTGTATCCTCCAACTTTTAGATGTATCTCTGTTTTAACACACCTTAATCAAATAACAAAGTCATTAGCATAACTCTAGTTGCTAATTCAGGCATTTAATTTAGGCATGTTGGATCAGGAACACGTTTAAAAAGATGAAAATTGACCTAAAGGCTTGGATCTGAGAACCCCTGCTCTATACCCACTAATCCTCAGAGGGTCACAGAGGTGCTTATGCCTGTCTTCAGGAGTCTTCTGGCAAAGAAGGGAGGATATACCTTGCACAGATCAGTAGTCCATCACAGAGAACAAAAAAAACAGAATACATTCATATCTCACCAGTTCTAGGACTTTTTGAACTATGAAAGCAACCCAAATAACATGGAGAGAGTCCACACATACATAGGGAGAACATGTGCATGACTTTCTAGCTGCAACAGTTCTAATTGCCTTGACTTGTTATAATGAATCACAAATCATAATGTGATAAAGTGGACTTTAGTATGATAATTTGGAGTTTGGAAAGGTTTGTTGTGGCAGTTAATACTATAACTCATTTTCCTGTCATTTGAAGCTATGAAGACAATTTAGTTTTTCTTGAAAGTAAGGATATGTACTTTATTGTCTTCTTAATAAGACATAGCACAATAACTTTTTTATCTTAATTTGTGGTTAAGATAAAAACAGAATTGTATGCTTAAGGGGATGGGAAAGAAGCTGAAGTATCCTGAACTTTAAAAGCATATTTACTTGTTTTTAATTGAAAAATATGGTCTACTATTTATTTGGTGTAACAGATAGTCTAAGGCAGGCTAAAGTCATGTTTTGTTCACGTTACACTAATTTCACAATCTCTCTTTGGATCTCTCCACAATGTACACTGAAATTTTAAACATCTTACAATTTTATTTTATGCTTCAGCAGCTCTCAGTTCACACAAAAATGTAATTTTCTTACTCAAAAATGAGAGCTAAAGTTGGATTTAAGTGGGAATCAGAGTTATCCTAAAAGCTTGGGGGGGGGGAAAAACTCATCTCTTCTGACCTGAGTGCTTTATTTGAGCTGAAGTACATTCTGCAGAGTGCAGGCTGAAGAGCATTCAAACCAAGAGCTTTTAGTTCATTTGGTTTTAAGAGGCTTCTCTCCTCCAACACTCCCACCTATTCTACTGGCTTGCATAGAAATGTCCGTGACCTCCACTCAAATGGCTGCTCCTGTTTTCTTAGGGAATATCAAATCCTCCACTTCGTGTGCGAACTTACACCCTCTCACTCATCCAGCTCTCTGTACTTTTTTATGACCTCTGAACCCTTCACAGCAGTGGCCGTGAAGCGACTGAATAGACATGGCTTTACAAAAAGCCTCTCTATTTCACTAAAAATGGAAATATTAAATACTTTAATGACTCAGAGGTGCAAGAACATGACTGAAAAATACAAATGGCATGGAGCAGACAGTATACCTTTGGTCATAAAATCATATAAACTGTTGGGTCACAAGTGTCAGATCCCTATACAGGGGTGATGGTAATTACTTTGTATATTTAAGTACAAAAGGTTAATTTTTTAAAATTTCTACTTATTTTCTCATTATTTTACAGACACTGACATAGTGCTAGCTCAAGACCAAAAAATTATTAAAAGATGGCAAATTTTAACATTGATTTTCAGAGAGGGGTTGGGATTGCAGGTTAATTACTATCAATATCAGTTTATCATAGCGCGCACTTTGTTAACATGCTGAAGATTAAGAGCATGGAAAACAAAATTTTACATAAAAAATAAAATAAAATCAGTTTGCACTGACTAACAGGTTAAGTATATAATTCATTAAAAATTGTAGCGTCAGAGAAGATTTTGCAAAAATCTGAAATTCTGACTCTTGTTGACTAATTTCAATTAAAATATCTATGTTAAAGATAGTAGCTAATGTTTTGTTTGTTTTTTTTGTTTTGTTCTCTCTTTTTTTTCCTTGGAAATGTACATTGTCAATAAAACACATCTGTACAATATTTATACCTCACAGGGTTTTTAAAAAACCTGTAAGGTATAAATATAGGTTTTTGAAAAGTGCACCCATGAAAAAAAAAAAAAAATCTGTTCTGATGTGTGTATTTGAGTAAATTACACCACAAGAGGCACAATAGCTGATACAAATAATTGAAACATTCGAGTTACATTAAAGTAGAAATTGATTCAGTCTGACTTGCTTGGACCTTCTTTCCTGCTTCTCGCTGGTGTTAACTGGAATGATGGTTGGTGATGGTAAAGATTTCGAATGTATAGCAGGGTTAATTGGTACAAAGGGCCTCATTTAAAATCATTATTTCTGCCTGAGAATGATTTTTGGTGATGCAACTGTTCTACAGGAAACACCAGTGGAAAGGGAAAATCTTTGCAGCTTCCAAACTACTTTTTAAATCAGAACTTGTCTCAAATGATTGCTGACGTTTAATTATAGAATTTGATATTTCCAGTCTCCCTCACTCCTCTTCATGAGGGTTTTATTGTTGCCAAGTTTCATTAAAGGTCATATAATACTCTAATATACAACTGAAACATTTTGCTGAAGCTGTACAGAATAAAAACAAATGCTCTGAAATGAAGGGATTTGTCTAAAAACATCAAGTAAAAAGACAGAAATGAGGAAAAATAAAACACTTTGTCCTCCAGAAAATCTGATCAGTTTCAAAATTACTTTGAAATTTCTTTAGAGAAAGAGGTCATGTATTTAGGATTTAAACACTTTAACAACTTACAAAAACCGCTCAATTAATTCAATCCAATCAATGCAGTTTCAGTGAAAAATAAACTGTGTTAAAAATAAACACGGTAAAAGCAGCATGTTCCACCCTCTCTTCATATGCAGCTTGTAAAGCTCAAGAGTCACTCACTAATCACCCACTAATTAACACAAACACACAGATGCATTCTCTGTATGAGCGAGTCCCTCCCCTGTCTTTTTGGATCAGAAAGCTCTTATCTGTCTCTTTTTGGAAAAAGATAATGATGCTTGTTCCACAGCTCAAAGCTCATTAATGTATGACACAGCCCTGAATGTAGGATATCAAAGAGATGTACAGAGTGTGCCTCCCCACCCACTAATGGCCACAAACTCATTAAGAAGCCAAAGCAATGAATTAATCATCAGATATCCTTAGAACAGATGAAAAGTGCTAGCAACATCAACCTTTGTGCAAGCTGTCCCTTTAAATTCCACAAAATTAGAAAGCTTCTCACAAAACCATCCTTACATTACAGTATCACCCTCAAATCAGATAAGCTGAAGGACATAATATCTTCTGTCTGCAGTGATCCCTCTCTTTTCAAAGATGCAGCATGAAAAAAGCATAAGAGGGAAATTAGTAAGTCAGACGTGAGAAGGACAAAAGTCGTCAGAAGTAATATACAGGATAAAGAATGACTCAAATATGTCCTTTGGCAAAAAATACAACATTTGAAATGCTCTTTCAAAAAACAAGGAAATTCTGCTAACATTGATTTATTTTGCTTGTTTTATTGAGTAATTCACCTGATTCATTTTTAACCTGTTTACAACCATGTAGTTCAAGAGGCAGAATCTGTAATGCTCAGCGGAAAGAACGAACACACCAACTTTTGTGACACACCAAAAGTATTTTTAAACATGATCTGCAATGTCATAACACGATGTAATATTTGACCAAAGGTAGCATCATTAGAGACATGTGAATATAGACACTATGGGCAGTTGCCCAGGGTGGCAATTGGAATTTGGGCGTATCATTACCTGATTTTAAAAAAGGAAGTGTAGTTATTTAAGTTGTGCCCTGAATGAGACTTCGGTGGGGTAGTCACCACTCAAGCCCATGTTAAATTAGCACAGCATGCATGTTGAACAAGAGGAATCTTCTAAACTTGAAAGAAAAAGTTCCTCAACATTATTCTTACGGTCTCATTGATTCTCCCAAACAAGAACAACATGCAACATTTCCAGTTTATTTTTTCTGTTAGTTTGGCCTTCCAAAACTGCATGTGCTTAAGTAATGTCATCTGGGTTCTCATTTATGTTTTGTGATGTCCATCTTGTAGGTACAAAAGATGCAAATACAATTTCCTTTCCATCTGCAGGTAACATGTTTAGTTGTGTTAGAAAAACTCAGAAAAACTATATTTCTGGGATTAATTTTTAAACTTTGTTGAATTAAACAGATATTAACCTGTTAAGAAATGTTGCATTGTTGCCTCTTGGTGTATTTTTTATTTATTTATTTTGCGTTAAACCTGAAGAACTGTAATGTCCAAGTGAATAAAAAAGTTGCTGGAGGGCTGAATTCTTCTCTTTTTGTTGTTGTTTTGCTTTAATCTGTATTCAGAAGGGGAACTTGCCATAAATGTTTTGAACTGTTGTGAGTGTTCACTTGGCTGCCTCCTCAATATCTTTTGTTGTGGCTCTCCACAGTGTGCTGTCAGTGTTTGTAAACTCTGAATTAATTAATGAGCTGCTTTGTTAGCCCTCTGAGGTTATAAGAGAATTGGAATGGGTAAAGTGGCACTTTACTAACATTATTCCATCACGCTGTGAGGTCATGCCTGCAGTTATTGGGGGTTGCAAAAAGACGAGACAGTTGACACTTTTCAGCATAAATTCACTTGACAGTTTTAAAACATTTGAAATATATTAGCTAAAACAATAAGCATATATGTAGCAACACATAAAAGCTTAAGGCACATTGTGATCATGTGTCCTGTTTGTTTAATCCAACTCATGTGTTTGACAGTAAAGTGAGCAATTTGCATGCTGTGAGTGCTCTTACTATTTATTGTTGAAGTAGGGTTGCTTGTTCCCACATTGCATCCCAACCTTCCCTCCTTCTCATCCACTTTTGGCTGTTTAAAGTGCTTACTGGAGAACTGCAGCAGGAGTATCATTCACTGTAATGGCAGAGCATCCTCCTCCACAGCCCTCACTTAGATCACTTAGTCCACTTTGCAAGTCCAGTGCTCAGTGTTGCATGAACACAGCACATTTACAATAGGGGGTTACAACAAACATCATTGTTCCAATTAAAAAAGCAAAATGTATATCATTAAGAGAATCAACAAAATTATTTATATTTTTTGGAATATTATCAGTTTTAGTAATATCAGAGTCATAGCCTTTTGTAAAAAAAAAAAAAAAAAACGTGGATACGTACAGAAAAAGGTGCAATCACTATGGAAACTATGCCATCTTTCTAGGGTTTTGTAAAGCAAAAAAAAACTATTTGAATTTGACATCAAGTGCACAAAAGCCCTCATGAGATTCTAATCAGTCTTTAATCATTAAGACAGAAACTATGTCTTTGCTTGATCACTGGATTTAAGGAAAAATAGCAGCCAGGTGCGGATAATAAAATGTGCTCAACTTTAATTAATCCGAATGACTAACTCTATAAGAGCAAGAGGTTTGCCATTCTGGATCACACAGCTATGTGTGTTAACACAAGAAAAAGAAGGATACATCAGCAATGACCTTAGAGAGGAAGTTCCTTTTGCCCATCAATCATAAAAGACCATTCCCAAACAATTTAAAGTCCCCCAAAATATTATTCACAAGTGGAAAACACTCAAGACAATTGCAAATCCTTCCACATGAAGGTCAGGCTGTGATGTGCTAAGAAAAAAAATAAATTTACAACCCAAAGCTCCATCTCATACTCTACGGGCATCAGGTTAACATGTTAAAGCTTTACATTACACACAGACTAAATAGCTGCGCTCTAAAGATAATTTGAAAGCATGACATAAGTTTGCAAAGGTTCACTGGACTCACAAGACCTCTGTAACAATGTTTTTATACAGATGAGGCCAAAGTAGAAATGTTTAGCTATTATTAAACAACACCCAACCTCCATTTTTACCAGCATCATGGCAAATAATCCTGTCTAAACTGTATAGTCAGCAAGACTGAAACTTTTGTTAGGGAGATGGTTAAAATCAAAGTATTTTCTTTAAACAACATTTTAGTTCTCTCCAAAAATTCAGAGACTAATCAAACCAACTTCATTGCAACAACAATGCAGTGAACTTGGTTGAAAATGCATTCAGATTTCTGGGTTGTATTATTGGTTTTCCATTCACTTTGTGCTATTAAATGGCACTATAAGGTAATTGTGTTATCTTCAATTGCAAAAAAAAAAAAAAAATAATACTGTTTATGTCAAGTATAAAAGAAATTGGACTTTATAATTTAGTGGCTTGAAATTGGTCCTCTCTCTTTTTAAGAAAGTCCTGTTCTATATGAAACTCTGTCTTCAGGGAGTTATCACAACATTGCTCCTTTACAACATTTTTACCAGCATTGCAAAGAGAAGTAGCTCAGAGAATGAGCTCAGCTCATTCTCTGAGCTACTCTGAGCAGTGCAATCTGCTGTTGCACTAGATGTTTGCTAATTGCTATGGGCTATTCTGAAGAAACTGAGTGAGGGAGGAGTGCTGTGTGATGCAGATACTTGGAACTGAAGCTCCACGGGGAAGTTGCGTCTCAAAGGCAGCACTCAGTCCACCCAGGCACAGCTGAATGGCTGCCACTCCAAATTAAAGGAACATGTAATACTGCCCCTTCATGGCAGAAAATTGAAGCCAGAAACATGTGCCGCTTTAAAAAGTGCTGCAAATCAGTTTGACTGATCTGATATTTGAATTTCAACTTTTCAAAAAATGTCCTAAAAATTGAAGAAATTGAATTCTGAAAAATTGCACTGAAATTATTAAAGAGACCAAGACAAAATAATTAATCCACACAATAATTTAATAAAATCAATCACAGACTAGAAAAGAGAGTGAAGGCATTTTACACTGAAAGAATAAAAGCTCAACTGGTGACAGGATTCTTTTAAATAATTACATTTTTACAATCAAGTTGTAACACCTTCATGAGCTCAGTCAAGTGTTCTGTACATTAATTTATGGTATATAATGAGTATTTGATGTTGTGTAGCTCATGTAGCATTGAAGCGAGAAAGGTAACATTCAGGTTTGGATTTTTACACTGAGCACAATAAAAACACATTTCAGGTTTTCTGGATGAGAGCAGAAGAGAATCCAGTTCAACAGATAATCAATAGATTTGATGAACAGTAGAGCATTCAATGCAGCAACTTGAATAATTTAGCTTTAAATGTAAAAGTTTTGCCATTTCAAGTACTGAAAGAAACTGCATAACACAAAGTCACAAATTATACTTACAAAAAGCAATAAATATATATTGGTCTGTATGTAAGACAGTAGGCAGATGTGGCACAAAATATTGGTTAGCAACATTAAACTTGTTAAGTTTTTAAATTTTGAGGAGGTGCCTGCAGTAAAAAAGGTAAAAAAAACAATTATGACATGTCTTCCCGTTTTTCTGTTCGTAAAAGAAAACCTTTTTCTTCTTTGTAGTGTTGGAAATGATCAAATCTTAAATAGATTCCATGCACAGCTCTCAAAGTTCACATACTCCTATCATGGGCATAAATACCCTTCTCTAATAATTTCTGTAAAATATATATTTTTTTACATTTTGTTAAAACTGTCACCATGTCATGACAGTATAAGATGAGACTGATAATCTGTAAAATAAATCTAGCTCCCAGTGCTAACTGCAGAAATACACTGCTTGGTCAGAAACAACCAATCAGAAGAGGAGGAGGGTCTTAGCACTGTCAATCAAGCTTATGTGTATGCTGCCCACTCCCTCACCCTTGCTCTCTGCTATTCTACGACTTCTCCCCATCAGCAGAGTCTTCCATCAGACTACTTAGATTAAGTATCATAGCGATGATGGCAAATAAACGGGTTTTGCTGTAACAGTAAGTTGTTTATCTCCCATTGGCATATGTAGTTGCGCATACACAGGTAGAATTTACAGCACTAAGACTTTCCTCCTGGCTCTGATTGGTTGTTTCTGACCAGGAGCTGTGCATACATGTGGCAAGAGTTAAACTGGGACAAGGCAGAGGAGCTTGATGTCTTCACAGATTATCTGTCTCATTTCATACTGTCACAACATAGTGTTAGCTTTAGCAAATATGTAAAAGACATTTTTTCTTAATAAAAGTTACATACTGCCGCTTAAAAAGACTACATAATGTGGGCTTGGTTAGGAGAACAAAAAAGAGAGATGCATGGATCAAATAGTAGTTTTGGGCGATATTTATCAGTGTAATATTTTACCTCAGACACTTGCGTAGATACTGATATAATCTGCAATGTTTTGATGACTTAATCTGTTGATAGTCTACATGATTTTGCACCAAGTAGATTACATACCATACCATAAAAGTAAGATTTGTATGCTGCCACTTAAATGTATGATGAACATTTGAAATGTTTTAAAAAATACTCAAATTTGACAAGATTAATCAGAATTGGATTGATAATGATGTCTGACCTCAGCATACAAGTTTTACCTCTATGCATCTTCTGACACTGTGGCTACCATAGTTATTTAAATTAATAATTATAATAATGACATTTGTAAAACAAAGTTACATTTATGCTCTGAGTACTATTGAACAAACAGGAGAGTGGAAAGGAAATCCAAGAAGCATAGAAGCATAAAGGCACTGTGTTTTTTCTGTTGTTTTGTTGTTGTTTTTTTTACAAGAAGCTAACAGAACTAAATCAAAGTTAATCCTGTCTGATCACGATTACTTTTGTTCTTTTTTTCATAGATAGAAAAAGAAAAAAAGTCCACAACCAAAAAACCAAGCTCAAAAATGAGAAAGCTGACCTTCAAAACACCAATATATCAGTTTTACAAAAAAAACTATCAGAGGAGAGTGAAAGAGCATTCACAGAAGTCAGGAGTGAGGACACTGATGGCTGTCTCTGCAGTTTGCTCATAAAGCGCCCACAAGATCGAAACATAGACACAAAACACACACGTGTGTGTATGAACTCCCAGCCTCAAGCTGAAATTCAGGAAAAGGCGGGAAAAGTAAGCAGGAACACTGGTAGAAAATACTGAGGGTAATAACCTGCATCTTAAACAATAGAAAACAGAGAATAATAAGCTCATCTGTTCAAATACAAAAAGAAATCTTTCAGCACATTTGAAAATTGTTTTTTTTACATGTTTGTTTAATGAGTGCAGATAATACAGTTTAAATACATCACACACCTCTGTACAGTAGACATCTTGTTGTTTTTGGATTAGGCAAACTAGTCTTTACAATATAAGTCCTTAGGCTATGATGATTTCTTTTTTCCTCTTCATTAGTGTGTTTATTTAGCGTGTCCTCTCAAACTACTTCTTAAAGGTCAGCTCCCTTTAGTTCAACATGTCGCCTCTCTTTGTCAGTCCTTCAAGGAGCCCAGAGATATTAAAGAAGCTTTCTGAAACGGCTTCAACAACAAGCACCCCTCAATATGCAACTGTAATGAAATAACTGTTGTTGTGTCTGGCATGTGGAAGGCTTTTCTGAGAAATATTTAAGAAAACATGTAAAAGTTTAAAAGTGAAAAGTGAAGGGAAACAAAATGCATCAACATAATAAATATGAACCTATTGCCTTTGAAGCCCATGTTATTAAAATAATTTTGTCTTTTAAAAAATCCCCTTACATACAGACACATTGGTGGCACCAATAGTAAAAATGTGAAAACTCCTTTAAAAGAAACTAAACTTTTATTGCGGTAACATAATTTTACGGAGAAAAGACACCAGCCTTTAATCTGAGTATTTGTCGCCAACAAACCCATAAGTGTTGATACCCCTACTGTCAGTACTTTGTACAATCTCCTTTAGGCAATAGGACAATCTCTCCAGATTGGAGTTCTTGGCCCCCTTTCCTGCTCTCTCCTCTTCAGTTTACTCCACAGGTTTTCTATAAGATTTAGGTCATAGAAGTAGGCTAAATTTAGCTGAGTGAGTGAACAATTATAATATTTTAGATTAATACTAACCTGAATGACTTTGTCATGACGCACTTCTTCTACCATGGTTGGATTTCAATTTAAAATGTCCATGTATAGTCAAAGAGTCAAATATTCAACAGCTGTAATTAGGTTTCTGGTGTATTTGAAAGAGAATGGACAGTTCACAGTAGGCACAAAAGAACTATGAGGGGAACCTGGTGCCACTAGTGGTTTTAAAAATAATTTGAAAACAATTATTTTTTTAAAAATACATTTTCCTCATTGACTAAATTTAATTAGGAATTTTCTGTGTTTTATTTTTAAGTGCATTCGAGAAAATATTTAATCATTTAAAGGCTTTTTACACATCTTTACTAGAACAGCCCAAAAATTGGTCAGTGTCTGCAATTGCTTAAAAGCTAATTTGTGTGTGCATAATTACGACCCCTCTCTGTCATGAACCCTTTGAAGGCATAATGTCAACTCTGAGACGTAATCAGGCAGAGAACCTATGCAGAAATGACAATAAATACTTGTTATAAAAGATGTGCCATTCAGAACACCTAAGGTTAAAGTTAGATATGTCTAAATGCTGTAAACAATCAAATATAATAGATACTTGTGTTAAATGTCATATAAAGGAATGCTATCTGGCCAATTCAGACTTAGTGTAAATGGACATTCTTTTATACTTACACCACCAGAACGGCACTTGAAAATAAAAGGAACATAAAAAGAAAATCTGTGTGCTTTGTGCATTTTGATTCTCAACCAAACAGAATCAGGAGGTCAAAGTGTTATGGTCCCAGAATGTGTTTGTGTTTGTTTGGATAGATTTTTCATACTGATGATGGTGACTTTACACCCAGATGCAAGGATGACCTTTAAGTCCAGCTTTCCTAATAGATGACCTCGTAGACTGTCGCTTTTTTGTCTCCTGAGCCCGTCACAATGTATTTATCATCTATGGAGATATCACAGCTCAGCACAGAGGATGACTCCTTTGACTGGGAAGGGAATATAAGACAAAATGTGGTTATATGAATATAAAAAAGATAGCTTTAGCTCCATGTTGTACTAAATATATCTATCTATATATCTAGATATATATATATCTAGATCTATATCTATATATCTAGATATATATATATATCTAGATATATATATATCTAGATATAAACAGAAAGTTTCTAGATGCAGGGGATGCTCTGCCCCTCTCACCTGGAAAATGCTGGCTCCATATGGAGTTCTCCATGCATTGAGTAGATTGTCCTTTCCTGTGCTCACAAACCACTTCCCTGCAAGGAACAAAACAGAACATAGTGAAAACTTATATATAAAAAAGAAAAAAAAAAATCAACCTTCTGTTTGTGAACATTGACATTTGAGTAATGATTTTATCCTCTATGCACTTCCCGCTTTCTTGTATTTTCACTTGGAGAACTTCCCCGGTCAAATTTTTTGTAGAATAGAATTATCTACAATACAAAATCTACATATTTTAGTATATTGTTTTGTACATGCACGTGATTATTATTTTAGTTTATTTTTTTTTAGGTATGCAAGACCCCTTAGGTGAACAAATAAATGTTTAAGCCGAACCAATTCAAAACACTGAGAATACTGGTTAGCGGTCCAGAATTTGACCTGTGTACACCTTTTTATATCTAAATCAAGAAATAAAAAAGGACGCTTCATATGATGACAGTATCATTTATGTCCCCCTGACCATGTTGCTCTCTTACCACAGTGAGCAAATCTTAGCGAGAGCACGCAGCTTTCATGTAGATGGAGTTGGTACTTGTCAGGTTTGGTGACGTGCAGGACCTCTACGTTGCTGTTCTCCATCCCCACAGCCAGCCACTCGCCTGTCGGACAATAACCCAGAGAGAAGATCTGCAAAAAAAAACAAACAGCCCTCTTTTAAAAATCTTATTATACTAGGTGATTTTTTCTAAAGGTTTTATTGGCTCTAGTGGCCTTCATTTGAAAGTAGTTCGACAGGAAATAGGGTAATGAGGCAGGAGAAAGACATGCGACAAATGTCGCCAGGCCAGAATTGAACCTGCAACTACCACCACGAGGACTAAGGCCTCAATACGTGGGTTGTCTTTTGCCCCTGCACCACCACAGCACCCCAGATGACATTATACTGGATGATGAATTTTGTCATATGTAGTGTTTAAAACATTCAGCATTGTAATGTCAAAAATATGCTCATGAATATGTTGTATTAATGTGAAAAACTTGTAGCTGAGAAATAGTGGGAAACAAATTTATTGAGACGGTGGAACTTTACCAGCCATACTGCTCACCGTCTGGTGTTCCCTTTCTCTCAAATCTATTTAATGCACACTCGCGCCCTCGTGTACAAACTGAGGTTGCGAAATGGGCCCTATTCAGGAAAATTGCAATAATGGTCTGTTATCACTGCATTTCTTCTTACCTGAAAAAAAAGTGAATTCAAACTGCAAGTATTATTGGCGTTAAAAGTATTTGAGGGCATGACAAAAATAGTCTGGCCTTTAGTGTGGGTTAAATGCTCTGAACTGAGCTGGTAAATTACTGCAATAAATCGAAAGTGGAGACGGTAATCACACACTTTGCAATTGGCAGACTCGTCCAGCGATGTACAATTTTTACCAATCTGTAACATTTTTACTTTATAAGTAACACAAACTACAATAAGTTTGATAACCAAGCTTTCTTTTCCCCAGTGCAACAACTTACATTATAAATGTGGTATAGGGACTGAGTTATAAAGAATTATATGGAAATATAATATAGTTAAAGCATAAAAGAGGTTCATTGAAATATTTAACACAGTATACGTATTGCTTTGGTGTTTCTTGCAAACCTGGGAAGTAAAGTCGTGTTGTTGCAGCTGCCGTCCCTCTCTCAGATCCCAGGACCGAACGGTGTTATCCAGACCTCCAGTCCAAAGTTTAGTTCCATCATTAGAGATGTCTATACAACTGGCTCCATCTGTATGACCCTGAAACTGCCTGCAGAGAATCATGCACAAACACAACCATGTTATTTAACAATAATTAGCAGAAAAACCTAAAAAGTAGTTCATTGACATTCAAAAATAACAGCTGATGTGTGATTTCTGAGACATAACTATGCCCATTTGGGTTGAATTAGAACACATGTTGTAAGCTAGCCCTTCTTGTCTTACATCAATGTCTGACCTCACAAATGCACTTCAGGAAGAAAGTGGAAAAACTCCAATAAACACACTCATAAACCATCAGATGAAGAGGTAAATGCTACAAATGGCGAGCTGACATAATATTAACGATGCAGAATGGATGTCACTCAAGTGTGACAGAGTTTTAGGGCCATATAAAGAAAAAATAACATAAAATTGTGAGAATAATGTCATAAAATTATCAAAATAAACTGTTATGAGAATAAAGTCATAATATTACAAGAATAAAGTTATATTTTATGATAAAAAAATTTTTAAAATACAAGAATAAAGTCATAGTAATATGAGAAACTCATAATATGGTGAGAATTTCAATTTTATTTTCATATGACTATTTTCATGATGACTTAATTTTTTGCAATTTTATTACGTCATTCTCATAAATTTAAAAAAAATATTTCATTAGCGTGGCCCTAATACTCTGCCATACTCAAGTTCATGTGTTCAGTCAAGGAAATACAATTG
Source organism: Poeciliopsis retropinna (assembly GCA_010277075.1). Classification (NCBI taxonomy): domain Eukaryota; kingdom Metazoa; phylum Chordata; class Actinopteri; order Cyprinodontiformes; family Poeciliidae; genus Poeciliopsis; species Poeciliopsis retropinna. The sequence goes on from VMRM01000001.1 coordinate 7,392,507, forward strand.
CTATACACTATATTACCAATCTGTGGCCACCTACCGAACCAAAGTCTGGTTGTGAAGATCCCAGACAGCTATGTTTCCATCAGAGCAGCAGGAAAAGCAGACCTTGGAGTCGGGGCTGATGGCCAAAGCATAACACGCTGGTGCGGATGAAGTCAGCTCTGCTTTGATACGAGGAGTTGGTGTAGCCAAATCCCATATTGACAAAGTGCTCGCCTCGCCCCCAACAATTAGCGTTCGTCCATCCGGAAGCAGGCGACACGAGCGAATGTAGTTATCCCTGTTCTGAAGCAACAGAAAAAACACTGTATTACATCCATTTACTGACACAGTCTGGAATATAAGGATCAAGGCACAGGTCTTACAAGGCAGTCCAGCTGGGAAACAGGGGTCTTGTTACCCGGATGACTGATATCCCACACCTTCACACAGCCTTTGCCCCCGGTATAGACATGACGAGTCGGGTTACTGATTGTGACAGCACACACCACCTCTCCATGGCTGAGAGTATTGATCTGTCGTGCATGGCGTGGGATGCCAGGGCCGATCAAAGCATCTGGAGGAAAAGGCACCGGCTGCATTTGTCCATCAGCGCTCACATGAAAGGAATAAGCTCTGGAGGGGACAAAGAGTGGCAAGAAATAAGAAAGAGAGTGAAATGAAAGGATAACGACAAAATCATGTGTCTTTCTTTGTGTGTCTCTGACATTAACAACTGAGGTGAGGAAACCTACGGTTTTCCACCAGGAATTCCTGACAGATTGGGAGGAAGCCCTGGGACACGGATGTGATGGTGAGGATCAAATCCCACCTAAACAAATTAAGAGAATGACAGTTCAACTACACACCACTGTGGAATGCTTTTGTTACACAAGTCATCTCTAATTAAAGCAGAGCTGCTTGAAAAATGTAATAATAATAATTAACAATGCTAGAATTTTTCAAATTAGAAGCAACAATTATTTAAAAATATGTAAAAGCTGAGAACTAAAGAGAACTATTTGAAGAGTTAGATAAGGATGCAAATTTTATTTTAACAGTTAATTATAGATATTTAAATCACTTTTTCAGATTTCTACTAGATTTCGCTATTACTTACTTTACGGTAAAGTGATGTAAATGGACAATAGGGACATTATCATAATAACATTACACTTAATGCCTAATTCGAAACATTATAAAATAAAATGCTTAAATTATTCTGTCAAATCTAAGGAAAACTTAAGATTAAGATCATTTCTGTAGAACTCGAGAAATGTTTTCTACCACTCTCTTTCTTTGATTTCTTTATTTTTTAAGGGTATTTTTTCTTTTCTTTCAGATAGAAGATTTTAGCTCTCTTTAAAGGTTAAAGCAATTTTTTTTTTCTGTTTGTGTTGTTAGTAAGACTGACTGCTCTCTTGTGGTCAGTGACCTTCACTCTACAGCCAGCAGCACACTACAAGATTTTAAGTCAAATTTTTACATCAAAGACAACCACTGCAAGTTGCAGACAAAACTCTGCAACTTCGAATATCTGAGGTTAATCCGACGTGAGGTCATTTGGATGAAGGCTTTAAAAAAATCATCATCAGTGAGGTTTGAGTAGACAAGTTAAAGAACTGACGAAATATCTACCGTCCCTGATGTTTAGAGGAAGTTGCTGACTGATTTAAAGGCAGAAAAGCTTGCTTGCACTCAGGGAAACATTTTAATAATGATTGCTTTATTTTCTGTTAACTCAATATTTTAGTCACACAGCTAAAATTGATTCAGATGGTTTCTCCATTATTTTACATGTTTCTGTTTTGAACATGATCGAATATCCAGATTCAGGATGTGGGTTTCGGTGAAAGTTCTGGTACCACTTGCGTGCGTCCATATGCCGCCACGGCAGCAGCGGCCACTGCGCTCATCTGTGGGGAGATGTTGTGGAGGCCGGAGTAGGCGGCGCTCGCTCCACTCAGCTCTCCGTTCATGCCGGGGTGAGGAACCATTCCGAACGGTCCGGGGTACGAGCAGGGCACTGCGAGTGGCGTCCGGAGACCGGAAGCTGGAATACAACAAAGGCAGAAGTCACGATGGTTTCTGACACGGGATGAGGACAGGTTTAGTAAAACACAAATTCCTTAGTAGACTTAGACTTACTTTATTGTCATTGCATAGACACAACAGTGAATTTGGCAATAAAATGTTGTTGCTTGGCTACCAGAATACACAGACAAAGTGTGGCTATATATGCATACACACACATATACATACGAGTATTACTGGTGCAGGTACAGGTAAAAAAAAAAAAGAAAAGAAAACTAGAATAAATATACAAAAAATAATACATTGCTAAATATACATGAGTATACATACACACACACACATATATATACACACACACACATATATATATATAGGGGTGTGTGTGTGGGGGGGGTGTGGGTGTGTGTAGAAATGACAAAAGAATTATGTCATTTCTACATGTTATTAGAAATGATAACATCATTTCTAAGATGTCATATCTAAGATCATTTAAACTTCTTGCTCAAAATTTTGCTTTGTAAATAAATATACTGGAAACATTACAATGTTCAAACTGTATGTACTCAAATCTGAGGAAGGCTTATTGGTATTAAAAGTTCTTTATGATTCCTTTTGATTTCCATGTTTCCCGTTGCCGTAAAGATGCTTTATGATCAGCTATAATCAGGACTGACCCAGCAGCTCCGCTCCAGTGGGTTTACTCGGTGCAGGCCTCAAGCCAGGGGTGGAGGTGCTGCTGGGTGTGGGAGCCTCAGAACGGGATGTTGGGGTGCTGGACTTAGACACAGGGGTTGTAGATTTTTCATTCTAAATCAAGCATATCATAGAAAGAAGAGCAAATTACTAGAGAATAATTTCTAGATCCTTTCTAGATGTAAATTTACATCTAGAAAGGATGTAAAGCAATTCACAACCTAAGTAGGAAAACATATATATATGGCAATTATTTTTGTTCTAAATACTCTTTCTTAATTACAAAACCCACAAACAAAACAAGTACACTTATTTGGTTTTAGAGGTTTAAATATCAGGACATAAAATAGGTCTGAAGTTCTAAAACTTTTTAAATCTAACTATACTACATGATAGATGCAGTAAAGCTTTTTGAAGCAAAGATTAATCTTAAATAGAGATGCTGCAAAAAAGTAAATAAGAACTGTAAACTCAAATTGTAGAGACACTTAAAGTATTGTGTTAAGTTAGCGAGGTATGCAGATTTGTTTTCGCACAAATCAGTTAAGGTCCCATCACTTCTATTGGGTTTAGACTCATTTATTTGACTCTAGAATAATTTAATGCAGTCTTCCTTTGAGACACTGAATGACTAAAGTGCATTTTGTTAACCAACCTCTTAGCTTTTTTTCTGCTAAAATCCTATAAAAGGAACAAAAGTGTTCTTTATTTGTCATCTGTAATATGTTCTGTGTATCTGACCTCTTATGGTTAGATTTAAAGCATTTTAGAACCTGGTGAAGTCCAGAAAGCAATTATATCCTGATGCATTAAAATATTTATCATCAAAAATTTTCTTCATACTTTACTTACAATGATTCGTTTGAATGCTTACACTGATATAAATATCTTAAAAAAGAATTTAATTAGATGAAAAGGTGACAATTCCCCAAATGACTCACCAAATTAATCTCTTTGGACTTGGATGAAGGTGTGCTGCTGGAGGAGGCGATAGAAGAAGGACTCAGGGGGGCGTCTTTCTTTAGCAGGCAACTTTTGTCCAATCCGTTCTCCCGAGGAGAGTGGGCAGGACTTCCTCTAGGAGACGTAGGATCCTGAGGTGGGTGAGCCCAGATGTTTTCAAAGAAACAAAGTTCATTTGTTACACGTTTAACAAATGAACTAAAGAGCTTAAGAATAAAAAGCTTCCTGGTACCTCATTGGAGACGTCTACTACCAAGTTGTCGTCACTCTTTTCCCCATCACTTTCCTGGGATTCACACAGAAATGTAGCTTACATTTTTTAAAAATGTAATAAAATAAAATATATAAATAAAAATACATTGTTTTACTGTACAGAGTAAAATGGCCTCAATATTTCCAATCAGTCTGCTCCAACCTTTCGTCTTTGACAATATAAGAAAACATAGAGGACAAATTGAAAGCTAGTGGCTTGACACATTAATCTGCTTTTCATCTCCCAAGCTTTTCTCTATTTCCTTCCTCAGCTGTTCAAAACAAAGTGTAGTAAAAACAGACTCAGGAACTGAGATAAATTTTCCAATTTTTTCTTGCAGTGATAAAATATTTAATCATACACCTCCTCCACTGCCCAGAGAAGGAGGGCTTAAGCTCATCACTCACATAGCGGCTGGAGGTCAGTTCCTTGTCATCCGTCTTCTGTTTCTTGCTTTCGGATGAAAAATCGCTGGAACTCCGATGTTTCTCTCCAGCCCGGAAACTGGCTGACGGAGACACGGATGAACTCTGAAGCAGAACGCAAACATGTTAAAATAATTTGAGCGAACAATTTCTGTTATCACTGATGAACCAGATGTTGTCTGTAGAATAAAACATGATATAATTATTCTTCTTGATGGATTTTGAATCAAATTTTAAAAGCTTAAAGCCAAATAGATTACAGCATAATTTTAACTGAAAATATTTTATGTATTCAACACTTAGTTTTAGACTAAGACAATTTATACTTGCATCAGAATGAAATTAAATCAGTTTATATTGTGAATTAAACAATTAAAAAATGAACTTTTATTGAGATGGATAAGGCCGTGAAAGACAGATAACAGTAACGTAACTCCTACTATTGGACACATTATCTACAATTTCTTTTTCCAAATCAGATCTGTTGTCAACAAAATCAGCTTTTAATAGCTCTAAAACACTAACATAAAAATATGGAGCTTCTGATAGTTATAGGACTCCTGTTAAAACACCTTAAAACAAATCCATCCATGTACATTTAATCTGAGTCTATTTAAACTATTGAGCAGGAAAATTTTAAATTTATTAGAGCATGTAGCGACTGTTAATTTGTAATCAACGACTTCATTTTTTCTTTAGGATAAATATGACATGGTAAAGGTACCCATTTATTTTATCTGTTCTTTATTTTAGTTGTTTTTCTGGACAACAACCCAGTTTTATTCCGCCACTCCACACAGTATTGAGAACGACCAGGAAGACAAAAATAAAAAAATTCCTAATCTCATTTTTGGAGAATAGCTCCAAATTGCGTTAGATTACAATTTAACGCAATTGAACTGACTATAGCTTCGTGACTGATTAAGGTGAATTAATTAATGTATTGGGTTTTTATTTTAAGAGGTGTTGATAACTTATCTCCTTTGTAATTTTTTGCAAATGCAGACAAAACTAAAATTCAGTCAAGGCACACTTTTTACATGTTTAGCTAAGGCAGTTTCTGGGCTTAAAAAAGATATTGAATGTACTGTAAAATTAAAAGTGGGTCTCTCCCACATGTTTTATATCCTTCCCACAACATCCATACAAATTGACATGTGGGCGAGTTGGGGCTTCTCTGCCTCATGGCTTCAGGGAAGATTCTACTAAATCATTTAAAGATCAACTCTATTATCAATTAAATACTCCTATTTCAACACAACAAAACAGTGAAGCATCTTTAATAAAGTGACTGTGCCACTGACGGTGCTTATTCCTAATCAAGCTTTGCATCTTTTAAATATCAATAAATGTTCTTTGAGGAGAAGAGATCAAACTAAGAGATTGCCCCTCTTCCTCTGAATATCTTTCTTTGCCCCATCTCTCCCACATTGGGAGGCGCTGCTCACCCAGAATACACTGGACAGAAAGAAAAAAAATAAAATAAAACAAGACCTTTAGCTCGACCTTTCCACTAACTCACGCCTGTAACCTTTTCACTGCCCTTTGCCGTGCTGCAAGTGTTGATGACAACGATTCTGAGCAGGGGGAAGGGTGAAGCTGTGTGTGTGGAGCACTTGTTCCTGTTTACATTTTAGTCCTCTGGATGTGCAAATAATCTGCAGATATCAGTGTGTGTATGGGCGTGTGTCTCTTCATGAGTGATAGAGGAGCAAGTTGAGCCATCCCTCTCTGTCGCCTTCTTTTCAGGCTGATTAGATTAATTAGCCTGCAAATTAGCTCTTTTCAAAAACATCAAAGCAAATTAATTTTGCTGTGGAGACAAATGAAGGCCCTGCCGGCTGAGTGAGCATTGTAACTGTGACAAAGTCTTCAGTGTGGGTGAGTGAAAGTATTAATTTTCACTGACATCATAATTACATTTACTTCCCGTATCCAATTGATTCTGTGACTCTTGATAATGGTATCTGTAGCCGAGCCGCTTGTTTCCTTTTTCATTCACTTTAGGAATCCTCTCTCTGGGTGTTACATCAGTGTCAATCTTGATTAATTCATCCTAACTTCAAATTATGGCTAAAATGATTCATCAACATAATCAATGATTTTTGACTAAAATGATCTGTAAAAATAAAATTGTTTAGTCAACGTAGGTTTAGTTAATTACATTAACTAAATGTGATAAACTAGGAAATCATATTCCTTTATATCTACAGAGAATCCATCTCCATTAGGAGATGGCTATTTGGATTTAGACATGTCATGACATTTGTGTCATGATGTCCAATGACACAAATGTTTCACACTTTCTCTAACTGGTTTCTTGTACATCACAACATTTATTGTCGTGTAATGGCCTAAAAAACGGCTTATCTCGATCCATTAAAGCACCTTTGAGAGTTGGTGGTACAAAAGATTTGACCATGCCATGCAACCATGGAGTGAGATTTCTAATAGGCACCTCAATTAATCTGTTTGAGGAATAAATAAGGTGGATTTAAAGGCAAGGTGTACCTTAAAAACTGTCTGGTGAATCTGTATAAAAAGCAAAACAAGTGAGTTTGTTCCCAAACCCAACAGAAAACCTGGAGGAATATGTTTGATCATGACTATTGTACAAATCATCACTGTTATCAATATTATCGGAGTTTTGTGAAGATCCTTTAAAAATATGGATAATGTTTCCTGGATGTGGGTCATGCATAATCTTCATTATTATGTTGGAAATTTTGGATAGTAGTAATAGACTCTCGATTGTAGTACAACTAGCCCAATATATCTGATCAGCTGGTTAAAAAATTCAAACAAACCAGACAGAAAACCTGCCAACTCTTTAAAGAATTTGCATTAGCTGCATGTACAGTGACTGTAGGCACCAGGGGAAGCTGATGTCTGTTAATATATGCATGCCTTTGCCACATATGTTTTTATTGTATTTTATTTTTAAAACTGCAAAAATAACCAACAAAATTTTTACCATGGCAACCACTAAAGTTGGTAATAATGTCATCCCTAAATGTGACTTTGTTACTTGGTGACAGATGGACACTTTAAGAAAAGCAACTATGTACTTCAAAGGCTACACAGAGCAAACAGTCACACATTATGCACAAATTAGTCCTCTGTTCAATTTTTGTCTCCACATTTTTTCCACACACTTTGATAAGACATTCCATTAGATATGGAGTAGAGGTGTCTCTGGGTCTCACCACAGTCACTAACCCTGCAAATATGCATCACAGATGTGCTGGTTAGCCTCACCTAAAACTGTCCCTTGAATCAACGCCCCACATTTGCCCCTAAAGCTGAGCAGGGACCTTGCAAAGCCACTGATTGTATTTGTTGCTCCGGCATTGAGGGCTTGCTGGGTTTTATCCCCAAACGGTAGGATGCTAATGTAGATTTAATACATCACACAATGATCTTTGATGGAGGAGAGCTACACAATGTGTAAAAATGTGACACAGAGGGGTTGCTGCCCAAGCTGAAATGTCTAAGCTGTGACCAATGGTCCAATTATATTTATTTTTTCTTTGAATAACAGCAACAGATAGTCACTCACCCAATTAGGCAGCAAAATATCAATTTTTTTTTGTTTCTCACCTTTATTCTGCCCAAAGTTCTGCACAAACACAGAGGCTTTTGAAGTCTGGGTGGTAGTTATTTGGTTTAATCCATCTCTCTTGGCCTGTTCATTTGTTTCTTTCTCTGCAGCCAGCCCAGCATGGAAGGCGAGGCAACACGCTGCAGTCAGAGTTTTATAAAAGAGCATCCCAGCACTGACAAAGAGAAATGGACTGTGGCTGTAAAGCTTGTTTGCAAGCAAATATAAAATGAGACAGAAAATAACAAAAACTCAAAAGTAAGTTGCATATTGCAGTTTCCACACAAGCAAGAAGCTGTAATGTGCTCCAGTAGAGACACACAGAGAAATCATCTGGTGACAAGAATTAGATGATTTTCAGTTTGATTGGACCAAACAGGCGATGGGTGTGATACTGCTAATCTTCACCTTTAATTTGGAGATTACATGTCACACATGAAGTTTAAAATGAAAGCTTCTCATCAATAATTAATCCCAGATTAATAACCAGTGACCCTCGTAATAAATGTACAGCCTGCACTTCATTAAAAGGAGCCTGTAGAAATGTAGATCCCTATGCAGTTCAACAAGAAAGGTAAATCGCACAATCTGCATAAAACTGATAGGAAGTATTTGAGAAATTGTGATTAACATGAACCCTATGACTGATCCTTGATGTACACTTTTTTAACCTTAACAAAAGAGGAATTTGCCCCAGCCATTTGAACACATTGTACCCCATTAGTCAAATAATCTGCAAACCAGATGCTTCATTAGAGATGCTTATCTTGAGAAGAATATGTAACTAAATACTTTGGACCACAGTGTCAAATGATTTTCAAGTTTAAAAACTTTGTGACGAGGCAGCTAGTTTTAGAAATAAAAATCTAAACTATCACAAACATATAACTTTTATTTTTGGAGTCCAATGTTTGGAAATGGGTAATTCATGAAAAGACATACTACCAGAAAAACATGTCACAATTTTCCAAAACATGCTAGAATGCAATGGTCATCAATAAAGATTTTGTGATCTTTTAAATCATTTTAATCACATGATTAAAAGGATTTAATCTGAATGGGAATATTGTAAATACCTCATAATCAACTCAATGCTGTAAATAATCAAACCAATTACTACCCTCACACTCTTTACTACCAGTAGCAACAAATGCTCTCAGAAGACTCTGTCCTTGAACACACCATGACTGTTTAATTGACTGCCTGTATGGGTTACAATAGGTCTGCAGACGCGCGTGCTGGAGCTCGCTTCATACCCACACACCTTTATCGGAGTGTGAGGACCTAATTCCAAGGACATCAAGGCACAGATGTTCATGCAATTCACACAAACTGTACTCTGTGGACTGTAGCCAAGGCAACGGCAGATCACTGACAAACGGCTTATTGGTTTCATGGAGTGACTGTTGGCCACTGTGTCAAAGAGCATCTCTGTGTGTTTGTGTGTGTGAGAGAGATTTCTCACTGAGCGCTAATGAAAGGAATTTATCATTCTGGCCGCTCCGTCTTTATCTCTGATTTCTGATGACCTCAGAAACACAGACACACACATGTTCACGCACATATGTGCGTACTCACATACACCTACTAATTACAGCAGTCATGATGCACGTGTGTGCGTGTGTGGTTGAGGATCGGCTACATGGTGGGCAGGAGATAACATATTAAAATATTAAAGAAAATTCCTTCAAATCGGAAAAAGCACACACACACACACACACACACACACGCACACACACCCCCACACGCAATTTCTCTAAACTGTGTGTTCAAGCATGTGAGCTCAGCTTGCTCACATAAAGACATTCTAATCTGCTCATTGAGTATTCAACAAACCAAATGTTTTCCTTTGGGGGTGTGGGGTCTGTGCCGCTTAAGGGACTAATTTACCACACTCACTGGATGTAACCGTGATCTGTTCCTGAACTACTTCGTTTTTATCTTCTGCTCAGCCTCTGTCATAACTTATCTAATATTTTCGTTTTTAAAAGCACATTCTTAAATATATAAATTTTGAGAAATTATTCAGTGTATAAAAAGAAGCTTAAAATTGCATTCAGATCTAGAAATGTGTAACAATTACTGGATAGCGGTAACCATTTTGTAATGCAGAAAAATTCGCGTCTCGTACCAATTTAGTCTGATTCAATGTCAAAGTGAGTCAGAAAGGATTATGCACTCAAATGTAGCCTGGACTTCCTTCAGACATACTGGTTTATCATCGCAAATGAAGATACAGTAAATCTTTGAGCTAAGGACGGTTCTTGTTATGAGGATAATAAAGACTGAAAGGACTTACCTTAACTGAATCTCTGTCTGAGGAGGCAAAAGGCAAAGGAGAGAGAGAGACAAAGAGAAATATACTTAAAATATTCAAAGACTAAAGCAAAAATGATATAGACCCATATTAAACAACCAGATGTACTACAGTATCATCTTCTTAACTGTGTGATCTGGCCAATTAATGTGGGTAATTCCCTATCTTTTTTATTACACTTACAGTTGTTTAAAACTTTTTAATCAACATCAGATGTTGCCAAGTTTAGCTAGAGCTCAGCTGATTTTAATAAAAACAAAAAACATAGCGAATAATTGAGGTTTAAGCAAATCTGATCAAAAGAGGTGAATAAACAAAACACTATATTTTATGCACCAAATATGTCCTGTGAGCAAACTTTACAAGACAAAGAATATAATTTCTTATTCTAAAAAATGGTTTGTACTAATTAATTGGAAGCATTACAAGAGTCAACTATTAAAAAATTCACCGTCATAAAGATCTACTACAATAAGAAGTATAACGTAAAGCCAACCCTACAAAGGAAAAACTGTTTAAAAATTTGAATTTTGCCATTCGAGTTATGTATGTGTAAAGAAAAAAATAGTTTAAAACAAACAAAACCAAAAATAAGAACACAGCAGTTAATAATTGCCACTTTATGCACAATTTATCTTTACAAGAAATATTTGAATATAACATTTGCTGTTTTCAAATGTTAGAAAACAGCAATTTGTTAAACCTGACAGGAGATTGAACTTTTACAACAATACAAGGTCTCCTTTAATTACAGATATAGACAGTGAAGAGTGTCTAAAACACCGTCAAGGTTTGTAAAAGAAGGAGAGCCACAAAGTGATCATTAAACTTGAATTTACCAACTATACAACAAAGTGAATTCTAGAAATCAAGCATTTAATGCATATATAAATTTTCTGAGGTTCAGATTGCATTTTTATTGATTCTTCTGCTAATGCATGTGAGTGCTTGCTTCATTAGCTCATGTTAGCTGTTCTGCAGTTAAAGGGCAGGGTCAACTGCTTGAATGCACAGTAAAAGAAAAACCCTCACAACCTCGTTACAACAAAATAATTAAGTGGTGGCATGCACAGTTTCCATCTTATACACACAAGCACATCTACTCCGTGAATAGTAATTAAATACTCAATCTGGAAATCAGATTCAAAGCTGATCCCGGTGTAGAAGACAAAAAGGGCAACATGGTGGTTTTTGCCTTTTTAACAGGCAAATTAAAATGACTTACTGTTGGATCTGTGTTTAAACAGTTTTGCCTGCTGGTCATTAGGGGAACTAAATATGAAGAAGCAACATATACTGCTCAAAAAAATAAAGGGAACACTTAAACAACACAATATAACTCCAAGTAAATCAAACTTCTGTGAAATCAAACTGTCCATCTAGGATGTGTTATTTGAGTGTTCCCTTTATTTTTTTGAGCAGTGTATATAGATAGCAGGAGCATGTACTGATATAATTATAAAACGTGAAAAAGTGTTAGGATTATTTTTAAAATCCTATTGTGTTTCAAAGTCTCTCAGCTTTTATATATATTTCAAGCATTAAAAAAAAACCCCAGAAAATATAATGTTAATCTAAACTGACAAACCACAAGAGAGAAATATCTGATTTAATGTGAGGCCATGTGAAAGAAATGATCAGCCACTACATATGACAGGATAAGTGGATATCATACAGCTAATTAAAACAGATGTTCTCTGAAAGTTACTCATCGTTAGACCCACACAGAGGCAGACTTACCTCTCGTGTGCTCACTGTTGTTCTCGTGGTGTTTCCTCTCATCCTTAAGTGGCAGCTGGTGACTCAAAGCTGATGACAGAGCCAGCAGGCTGGCAGTACTGGCACCGGGGGGCAGAGGGGGCTGCAGGCCTGCTGGATGGGGGGTGAGCGGGACTGGAATGGCATGGCCATGGGAGAGGTGCTGAGCCTGGAGCTGCTGCTGCTGATCCACATACGGACACATGGATTACAGTTTGTATGTGGGAATGAAAAAGCACAAAAGTGGCAGCATCTGAATCACTTTCATGAGCTTGACCTGTGGTGCATAGAAGGAAAGCTTGATTCCCTCAAAATGTGGAATAAGTATTATTTCGAGTTAGATTTTTAAAACATTCTTACAGTTGAAGTCAACCCTGAGTCCTGTTATCCTTGCTGACATTCTCATCAAAATTAAAACGCTATCAGAATCTTACTTATTGATTTTGTCTGCATGTGTTTGTGTGTGTTAAACTCACTCCTATGATGGCATTGAGTTCAGCCATAGTGACCTGTTTGGCTCTTTCCACAGCCTGCACCACTTGCTGCTGATGCTGATGGACAGAAAGGAAATATCAGCAACAGATTCAGTGAAAATTTCACTCACAGAGAGAAATATTTTCTTAAAAAAGATAATTAGATTTTTAAAAAGAATGGAAAATCTGAGAAAAAACTTTCATTGACACTAAATATACAACTCTAAATGAGAACATATTGATCACCATCAAGCTGATTCAAAGGACAACCCGTTTAATCCCAAATTTGTCTTGCAAAATAAGTGCATGCATTTCAGTCCTTGGACCTCCCTCAACACATGATATTTATGAATTATTACATTTTATGTAGGTTACATTAGTGAAAATGTAGGTTTGATACTCGTCAACAATTGTTGCCTGTGGGGAAACTGCATAGTCGAAATGACACTATATAGTATGGCCTATTTATACATAGGAAAAAGAAAAAAGAAAAATTAGGATATGAACAGCCTACTACAACACAGAATGTTTACAAGAGTGTTCAGAAATATTTCAGATATATAAAAATTCAATGCCACAGCATGCAGATGTCATTGTCTCAATGTGCCAAGCAACCTTTGACCTAATTTGGTCATTTCATCAATGAGGTAAGGTCAGGTGAAAATGTTAGTATGAACAAATCTGCATCTGGGAGAAAATTGTCCCGGTTCCACCAGACCAAGAACTACATCTTGGCTCTGTCCTGAAGTAGTTCCAGGAATGGCGTCATCTTGTTGTGGTCATTCAGTGCATAGGCCACATTTTGTGTAAAGGATCGCCTTTAGGGGGAGTGAAGGTGGGGAGGGTTTAACTTTGGGGAGGGAATGACAGTGAAAACATCATTTTCAGGTCTAGAAGATCTAAAATATCTGATAGTTTTAAACCGTGTGGGAACAGCAAGGTGCTGTCTATGTATTATGCAAGCAGCAACAATTATTGTCATGCTTACATTCAGTCTTCTTATGATCAAAATATGGATGAAGGAATACAATTTTCTTTATGTATCAGTAGAAGACACTTGAAAGAACATATGTCCAAAAATATTTTATTTATATTTGTTTATTAAAGTATTTTACTGACTTCCTCTTGTACAGGTTTGTGACTGACATTTACCTCCAGCGTTACAGGCAGGAAGTAAAAGAGCTCTGGTCCTGTGACCTTTCACTCTTGCTACATAAAATTGATATTGCTTACAGTAGAGACATAACTATTTTATTTTAAAACTTCAATTACATGCCAAAAGTCAATATAATTATTTTAGAGCTTCCATAATTTAGATAAAATGTCTGGCAACAATTGTTGCCGGTGGGATTAAATGGGTTAAAATAGCAAATGAAACCACTGACTCCATAGGAAATAGTTTAATAGGGTAATAAATTTTATGTGAAATGAGGGTCCATTACTAATGGAGTTCAAAGTAATCTCCCTTTATTTTACAACAACTTGAACAGCTATAAAATAAAATGGTGACCACTTGAAAAAAATTTACATTTGCGCTCCTTTGGCTTCAATGTCCAGCTCTGTTATACAATTTATACAAGAGATAAACAATCAAGAAATAAAAAATATTCAAGGGCTCTTAAGAGATGGTTGATTATTAAAAGAGTACTTTTTTATTAATTCAGTCACAGTGTCTGAAATAAAGTAAAATACTTCAAAAATCAATAAAATTGCATTCACTTGAAGATTTTTGCCCTTTTAACACTGAATTGCTTTTATTTGAGGCACTTGAAAGTTTTAAATACTTTACACTTTGTTGTGACAGTATAATATAGGATATGAGATAATTTGTGAAAAATAAATAAATAAATAAAGCTTCTCATCCTTCTCACTTTGGTCTTACCGACACCTGCAAATACACACAAAATGCAGCGTTCCTAGTCAAACAACCAATCAGAGGCAGGAGGAAAGTTTTAGCACTGCCAATCATGCTGGTGTATGCTCTGCTCACATCATTCCCCTTGCTCTCTGTTGCATGAACCAAAGCCTGCTGCGAATTCAGAGGCTAGTAATCAAGACCACAGTTGATTGCGGATGAATAGTTGCAACTGGAAGTTGTTTGTACACCATAAACACATTGCACATCACTTGAGCCACAAAAGAAATAACAAATCAAACTAGTCAAAAAAAATCAATAGATAGTTGTGGTGTATAAACTGGATGAGTTCCTCTTCCTTTGTTTTTAAGTAATACTTAACAAACTAACAGTGGCATTTCTGTAAAGTAGCCAATTGCAGGCTCTACCTAAGCAGACAACCCAACTAATTAACCAGTTAATCTCAATTTGTTGAACTTGTTGCTCTATGAAAAGCAGGACAGCAAAAAGGCATGATATAAAATACAAAAGCACTTTTAAAAACTATTAAATTTCACAGGAGTTGCAGGTTTACAAACTAACAAAATAATGTAAATAAAACTGCAAGTTATAGGTAACATTGTTATAAATGCTTACAATTTCTATCTTTTCTAACAGATACATTTTTGTCTTAAACGAAAACAGTTGCATGATTTTACATTATTGTTTGACACTTATGTATAAAGTTATTTTTTAACCAAAAATGGTCATCCTATGAGAAACGTGTACCGTCTGATCGTCTGGTATGAGGGATAGGCTGACGCTTTGCTTTTAGGAGTTCATTCCTTATGATTAAATGATGCTCTACATTTCCTGTAAAGTTAAATATTTGCTGCTCAATTGAATCCTGAACACAGGTTACTTGCTTGTTTAGTTGTTGGTGCATCTGAAATGTTTCAAAACAAAAAAGCTGCCATACCTTCGTCACATTAACAGACATTTTTGTGGAGAGACAGAGATAGTTAGGAAGAGGGAGACAGCAAGCAGTACAAAGTCACAGAAAGGGTACAGAGAGAGGAAGGCAGATGCAGACAGTCAGAAAGAGCAGGAAGATTCATCCAGGAGCGCAGAACATCAAAGTAAAGCAGAGATGAAAGAGCTTATCAGGTGTGGAAATGAACCTGACCATCGAGTTCAGCTACACGTCGGCTCCCTAAGTCTAACCTACCAGAACGTGACGTGCACACAAGTGAAGATCCAAAACTCTGATAAATACTTTCAAATAGATTTTATGGCGTTCTCACCTCCACTTCCAATAACTATGAACCTGAAATGGACATCATTAACTAAAATCTTACAAATGAACTTTTTTCAACTAAGCCCATGCAAATCTGGGATACTGGTGGAAAATGTCTTGATCTTACGGAAACAGAACTGTACATACAGCATTCAGTATTCAAATAGTGATGCCATTTTTTCCACATCGTACCATGTTGCATCAAACGTTGATGTGATTTTTGCTGCAATTACAGCAGCAAGTCTTTAAGGATATCGCTCTGCAAGCTGGGAACATCTGAAGACTGAAATCCTTAACCAATAGCTCAGATCAGAAGAAGCATCTCTGTGAACATCAGTTTTCATGTTCAGCTGCAAGTTCTTAAATGGGTTGAGTTTTGACTTTGACACAAAGTCAAACCTCCTGTGTTATTCTATCACAAGAATATGGTTTGATCTGAACCATTTTGTTGTCATTTTAATTGTGTGTTTTGGTTTTCTTAGATTATCTTGATTGAGAACTTCTTCCAAAGTCAAAATTATTTTGCCCAATTTAACAAGTTCCATTCATTTTCCCATTAGTTCTGACCAGCTTCCCTGTCTCTGCTAAAGAAAAACGCCGCACAGAAGGATGCTGCCATCATGCTGCCATCATGCTTTGCCATAGCGATAACTTGTTTAAAGCAGTATGCAACATTAGATGAAAGCCATAAATAGAGTACACATGTGGGCCAAATAGTCTGATGTTTTTAGAAAAAGTTATGTTAATCATTGTAAATCTGTACTATTAATATTGCCACATGTAAATGTCATATTAAAAGAAAGACATAGAACCTTCTGAAATGTTTGAGTCCTTTTTTGTATGCTCTTGGTCCAGCATTGTTTTTTGTTTATTCTCAGCAACAAGAAGGATATGACAGTTTCCTTTAAAAATATATGCACTGTATTAAACACACTGGATGTGTCTGTTTTTGGCAAGCCTTGAATGTATAAAGATTCAACCCTAAATTTTGGCTTCACACTGGATGCCTCTGATTTAGTATGTTGGCCAAAAAATTAGTTTACTGTCTCATCTGACCAGAGAACAATTTTCAGCTTATTTTCCATGTCTCTTATATTGTTATGGCTTTCTTTCAACAATGCCTGTCAATACATAAAAGTCAGTGGTCCTGTCAACAGGTTCTCCCACTGAGCTGTGGATCTGTGCAGCTCCTCCAGAGTTACCACAGCCAGCTTTTCTCATTCATGATCTCCTTCTCTGACATTTTGGTTTAGTGAGAAAGCCATGACATGCTGGGTTTTTCTCTGTTAGTGTATTACAAAAAATACATGTTACACTTTTAAAGGCTATGTATAATTTGTCAAAGTATGCCTACTGTAAGCTTAGTTTTTCTAGTTTTAGTTTTCTGCCGACCCAATGTAGTGAAAAGATGTTTAAATGTTGGGATACATCTTCAGTCTAAGCAGAAGTAAAGAGCAGATTCTGCCTACATGAGAATGTCGCTTTGAGCTGTGGGAAACAAGGAAGTGTAGAGATGTTCTGAGTAGAATTGTACTAAATAATGCTTAGGAAGACTGCAATTTGTAGCAACATAGATGAAAAATCAAAGTATATTGGGGAACAATATATAAAAGTGACAGGTATGAAAATAAAAACAAAGACTTGACATAGCTGATCTTATTTCCTGCATAATAATGATGATATGCAGCGGTATTGTGGTACATTTCATATGCACACAGACAACTAGGCTGTGCACCAACACAAAGCAGCTTCCTCTCCCTGCCTCCCCTCTCTGTGGGCCTGAGGGCTGTGTAGAAGCACCACAGTCTAATGCCATTATTCCTAATCCATCCTAAAGCCTCCTAATCCATGGCTAATCTGGAGGAGAGCTTTCGGAGTCCAAACTCACTCGTTCCTGCTGTTCCCACCCCTCAACACAACACACACAGAGTTTGTTACTTCCTTAGAGGGAGGATTTATCACCGAAACACACACGCGCACACACACACCTTAAGAATGGATAATAAACACACTGTATAAAGCACATGTTTCACACCCACCACTGTATATGCACACAAGTGAAATGTATTTTAACAAAAAAAAAAAAGTATTTTCTTTCACGCACACTTCACTGCTGGCACTTGCATATGTTAGTGGGAGACATTTGATAAGTTCACAGTATATCTCCCTATCCTGAGCAGGGAGGATTAGCCCAGGATAATCTGCGTGTTTGCGTGTACATTTATGTGTGTCTGTGTATTTTTCTCTTTTTGCCTCTGAATCCTCCGCAGAATTCTCCCCCAATCGTTTCTTCTCCCTCCCATTCATTCTCTCACCCACCTCTTCCTTAACTCCCTGTGACAGGCATTTTTGACTCTTACCTCTTGAGAGAGGAAGGGAATGACTTGGGCACAGATTGCATTCAGCCGCTTGACGATCTCCGCCTGTAAGACAGAGGGGTGGGTGCAGAGAAAACAAACAACATCAAATTCAACAAGAGACAAGAAGGCACCCTCTTCATTTAAAGTTCAGCTAATGAGATCACTGAGGTTTGTAAATAGGAACCCATATTATTGTCTTTTAAGCAGCTGAATAGTCACATTGGAAACCCAAGTCTAACACAACTAAGTATGAATGGTATTGAGAGGATGGGTTAATCTCTAAGAGACATTCAGTTAAAGATGAAAAACACTTTTCATCATTTAATGCAATACTACTGCGTTGGGATGATTGACTATTAAGCTGCAAAAAGCACAAAAATCTCAAATGTTATTAGTCACTGTAGGAGTTGTTGTTGGGTAGCCCCTCTTCACTCTGCAAGAACACGACCTAACACAAAAACATCACCCAGAACATCGATTGGCCTTGCAAGGTTGCATCAGGTTTCGATACTCTTTTCATGTATGCAGTGTGTTGTGGGGTTTACTTGCTTCATGTGTAGCACCACAGAGTATTTTGCTTCAATATGTTTTTTGTTTGCTAAAGGTGACAGGAGTACATTTAGCCTCCTGTCAAAACCCTTCTGGAGTTTTGTAGAGGACAATGTGGCAGTACCTTCAAATGCAAACCATGAAAATCCCAACTTTAAATAATTACAGTCATACTTCCGTCCTTTTCTTGCTTTTCTTGCTCAACCCAAACTCTTTTTACTCGCTGTAGCTTTAGAAACAAGCATTCTATTAATTTTGTCTCTGGGGTTGATGAAGTTGGCTAAATGTCTGCAGTCATTTTTCCAGTTTATACTTTTTCCTTCCTCTAAAGAATTGGCGAACATAACCCACACTGTGATAAACCCTGCTCAATGCCAAATTAAATATTTTGATGAAGGAATTAACAAAATGGGTGTTAAGAAAATGTTAGAATAGTGGTCGTTTTAATTTTAATATTGACCAATAGAATCAGAACTAGAATTGCTTACATAATCAAACACCTGTGGGTTAAATAATCATTGAGGATTTTTTTGGCCTGTGTTCTTTAACATTTCCTTTTAACCCCCTAAACCTGTATTAGGATTTTTTATTTAAATGTTGTAAGACAAAACAACTGGGGAAGCTTTGCCCTTTTAACAACTCTTGTTATGTGAAGGGCAAAACAAATAAGAGAAAAACTAAAACAATGTAACACCCATAGAGTTTTGCTTAAGAATGAATATCAATCACCAACATAAAAAAAAAAGAAAACATCTCTACTGCACAAAGGAAAACATTTCACTAAAGATTTGGATTGGGTGTCATGATCAGCCGAATATAAATAGAAGTGTAAATGTTTACATCCAAATGTGTGCATTTATCTGTACAGAAAAAAAAAAAAACTATGACAAAATACACAACCACTGCAATTATCATCATATTCATAAGATGCACCGCCCAAATTATTGCAGTTGGCACTACTGCAAATACCATCATTAAGTTGTCTTTGAAACAGTAAATGCCTCTAGAGAATCTGTGTGCACTAGAAATACTGTAGTGCAGACATATAAACAGACATCCTGAATGATGAGGGATGAAGCTTTAATCTGCTTCATTTTTATGAAATAATGTTAACACTCCCTACATTTTCACCCTTTCAAAGTCAAGTGCATTTTCATCAGAGTACGTGAGCATCATTCCTGAGTTGGAGCAATCCATCTTTGGCCTTGAAATCCAGCTGTCGCCTTTTTACAATCAAGGTGTTCTGTGTTACCTTAGCAGCTCTGAATGTATTAAATATCAACACTTTCTGAGTGCACACTGGTTTCAACACCTTTTAGACTCACAAAATGTGTCACTAACTGCACAAAAGTGGCAGATTAGAAGTACTGTAGTTGTGAAACCGTCAGTAAGTTAGTAGCAAACACTGTTTGGTTTCATGTGAAAGAATTAAAATACCCTTCAACAGCTTGTGTGTTTCTCACATGTCTGGACATAAAGGTATTTCATATACATTTTTAAAATGCTTCAGTAATAAAAATTTACATTCCATAAACTTTTAATTAATATTCTAATTTATAAAATAGTGTCACAATCCTTGAGAGTTTCTGTTTTGATCATTTTCTTGGCGTTCTTTATGTTCTGTATACAGTATATTACCATTTTCAGTCCATTTCAGTGTTAAGAAGGTTGTCATTGTAGTTCATTCCTGTGTTTAGTTTTTTGTTTTTGTTTGTTTATAATTTGCTTCTTTATGCATTTGGATTTAGTTTGCTAAGCTAAACCTTAGTCTTTTCTCTTTGGGTGGTAGTTCCTATTGAATCTTAGTTGACAGCCATTATGATTATGATCAAAAGTGAGTGATTACCAACCTCTCCGTTATTACTTGTTGCTTAATACATTAATAACGTGTTAATTAGATAGCAATCATTATTTAAAAGGTGCCTTATAAAGAGAAATTTACTTCTCAAAATGTTATTTTAGTAAATTTCTTTGGAGCAGCTGTCTAAAAATATATTTTATTTTTCCTCCATTAATCAGGTAAATAAATACCAAATCTAATAAATTACCTTTTTCAGAGTCTGGCAAATGACACAGAAGAGGCAACATCTCTAACCTTGTTTCATATACATAACCTTTGAAGAGGTGAACTTTGGTATCAGTGGTACCAGACTTCCCCTGAGGCAACGACAGCAAACCCCCAACGCACACTTAAATAAATCCCTCAGCCAGAAGCACAAGCAAAGCTACAGCAGACGCATAAACACAACTTTACGGACACCCAGACACACATCAAGAAGCAAAGGCAACCCCACCTCCCACCCCCCACAGACTTCTTTGTATTCATCAGATGTTTTTACTGAACCTGAGGCTTGGCTTTTAAAGATTATACAGCACTTACTTCCTCCAGATCAGGTGGGATACTTTTTTTAACAGGAAGCTGCCTGATCCACCATCCCAAAGGGAGTGCTACCAGTGCAACTCAAATCCAAACATAAACAGAGACAAAAGACATGACTAGAACAGAAACGCATATTAATAGGCAGCTGAGGATGAACATCACATTATTTATTTGTAACACAAACAACATCGGGCTCCATCTGGACAGTATTTCCTCTTGTGATTAACTTGGATGAAGTATATAGTGGGAATACCTGCAGAGTGTGAAGTAATGTGGGAACCTCTGATAGAAAAAAGAAAAGAAACTCTTGATATTTTTTGCTGAACAGCTTAATCTATAAAATTTTTTTGCAGTTCAAAAAATATTCTAAAGAAACAATAGCAGGATTTTAAAATATAAAACATTGTGGTTTATTTAATGGTGATCAGTGTCAACTGTATCCCTACTTATTAAATGCAGTTTTTTTTTCAATTTAATATCTAATAAAAATGTGTTTGGAAAATGTAATAAATATTTTTAAAAATTCAGAACTTTTATTTGGTCAGTCATCTAGTGGAAATACTTTATCTGTGACAGTCTGGCTAACATCGCTTCCTCTGTGGAGTAAAATAATGATTAAAAGCATCTTATAATGAAAGGACATTATGTTTAAAGGCTCCTGATTTAGACCTTTGACCAAACTGTGGCAGCTGCAGTTTATCAGCTGTACCCACATATCAACCCCACAGTCAAATATGGTGGTGGGAGGGGGATAATTTGGGGCTGCTTTGGAGCTTCAGGACAACTTGCCATAATTGACTGAACTATGGATCCAGAACTGGGACAGTTGGTAGCATTGCTTCCTTACAGCAAGAATATCCTAAATTTGAATCCCAGCTTGTGGTCTGTCTGTATGGAGTTCTCCCTGTACAATTTTTTATAGTATCCTCCATTGTCTGTAAACTTTGGACAAATGACAAGGTTTCTCTCTAAACAGGTTGCTATGCCAACACATTAAAGTTCGATGGGGAAATGTAGTGTGACAAATCATTCTAAGAGTCATATTTTTGGTCTGTGGGAAGAAGGCAGAGTACCCAGAGAGAAACTATACCTACATAAAGAAAAGGTAAAAACTCCATGCAGAAAGACCCCAGGCCAGGATTCAAACCCAGTATATAACTGCAAGGCAACAAAGCTAAGAACTGCAACACATTGCAGTCTTTATGCAGACATTACATGATTAAAAATGTAAAATTGTAATTTGCAATTATGCTTTGATGTTCCTCAACAAGAACCAAAATATTGTGCGATACAGAATGCATAATATTAATATTAATCTCGAATGATCTTCCCATTTCTGAGTGGAATATTTAAAGTTCTTTTGAATAAAGTGCAGAGGACGGGAGGTTAGTGGAAGCGCTAATGGAAGGGAGAAACCTAGGAAATGGGATTTAGTCCTTATGTTATGTAGTTTTGTAAAGTAAGCTTTTGGTCAAATAAGTAGGTACTATAGAGCCCTGTTTGTGAGATTGTATCTTAATAGAGCATCATTGCCTATTCAGTTTAGATTTTTAATCCCATACTTCAATAAATACCAGAAAATAAAGTGACACAATCAAAAGTTGTTAATGTCTATCATTGTTAGAACAGCTTACAGAAGAAAAAAAAATGGGTGAACAGTCACACATAACTTAATTTTTAGCCTTCATTTACTGGTGGATAAAACCTATTTATAATTAATTCTGTTTAGTTTTAAAAGAGACATTAAAAGGCTGTTTGAGGAACCACTTTCGCTGAGTCTTACAGTGCCTGGTGGAGGGGGACCAAGAGAAAATTTGATTTTATTTTATTTTTTTACATACTGATATTGTAGAACTGCACCAGGACACTCTCTTTCAGAGAAAACCTAAAACACTGACATTTTCATTTTATATTTAGTCTTTATACAGGCAAGATGTGCTGAGCACACATGCCCTTTTTCGGTTTGACTCCTCTTCACATTTCTGCACACCGGGGAACTCACCCATTCATATTAGCCTCTGTGATTCTCCAGTGAGGTTGTTACTGGGGTTTAAGTGCTTTGCTCAAGGGAACATTGGTGTTAAGTGTTGGCCATGTTCAATATTTATACAGCTGGAAAAAGGAGCAAGTGATGCTGCTTAAGCTGAATGCAAAGCTTAATGGCTGTTCGAGGAGGCACTGAACCAGTATTTGACGGCTACTTGAAAGGAAGCTAATTTTGGTACCATAGCTACTGTTACTAACTTCTAAAAAGGCATTGTTTAAAATTCTTATGGAAGGACATAATGCAAATGTAAACAAAACACCAGCTTGCTAGAAACAAAATATTTTCTCCCATCTACTGTAATCTACTGAAAAGTAAAGCGTATTTTGCTGTTCTAACACAATAAAAGTAAAGTATTCTTTTTATATTTGACACCACAACAGTAGTTTAATTTTGGCTATGAATAACTATAAATAATTGCTTAGGGTAATTATTAATAAAACCAGTAATTTAGATAAAAAAATTAACAAATCGGGGAACCACTTGATTATCAAGAAAATAATAGCCAAATAATTCAGTCGGGTATTTTTTGTAAATATCTGAGTGACAAAGCTTAGAGCTCCTGCCAATATCTAGGTGCGATTGGGCACGAGGCAAGTTATACCCTGAACAAGTCACCAGTGTATTACAGGGTAATACAGAGGTACACAGGACAAACTACCCTACATGCACACACACACACACACACACCAAAGGACAATTTAGAGACAAATTAACCTCATGAACAAAGACTGTTGCATATTCCGTAGACCAAATACATAATAAAAAAATGCTATGAAATTTATTGCACAGGTCAATAATGATATTATTCAAATCTATTTTTTGCATTTAGCAGTCATATAGCATTTAGACAAGACTATAGAGCTTTACTTAAAGGTTATAAGAAATTGTTTCATCAATAATTGAGCGTCCAGGTGATTCTTTTGGAGCTGATCTTAATGTTGCTGTAAAAGTGGAAATACTGAACAAAAGCTAAATTACACTTTTCCACTGTGCAACACAACCCATTACAGCTGACATTTTACACCAGGTGGAAGCCATTGTGACAGTAGGCCGGAGTGCAGGGATGTCAGGCAGTTTGGCCAATATGCTTCCTGGCACTGCCAAAGCACGTGAAAAAAAATAGGAGGCAGAAAATCGAAGCTACTTTTTTCCTCTTTTTTAACAATTAGGCCTCAGCTTTGACCTGGACCTGTCACTGGATCAAGAGAATGTATAATCAGAAACAACTGAACAGAAATGCCTAAAGGTGAGGGCACAAATCGGGTCGATTTGTTTAGTCTATTGCTCGTTTAGAGGACTCTGTGGTCACATCAAGCTGCAACAGCCTCTGAGGTTAGAAATATGGACCATGAAATATCTTCAACTCTTTTTGTGAGGCACCAGAGAATTCTTCCACAGGTTGAAAAATAGTTGCATGACGTCAAACACCATGTGAGAGGATTGGTGTGTTACACTTGAACCACTGAATCATCCAGATAAAAAAAATTATCTTTAGTTAACTTACCTCAAAAGTGAATACTTACTTTTGAAGTAATAATTTCCTGGATTGCAGAATTTTCTTTATTTTTAACAGGCTCACATGCCATCACCACTTGTCAGTAAAAATTGCAGTCAATAGGGACAATAACATTAATAAACGGAGAACATTGTGAAATAGTCCCACTTTACCTCCTAACAACAATGAAATTAGATCAGGCAGGAGCCCAGGAGTCAGAGCGGGTCAGATACAAGATCAAATGTCCATCTCCCCTGTGGAGCTTTGTAAGCACCACATCAGCACCACTTTTCACCACCAGCTAATACACCTAATGGACCTCACCATATAAAGTCTTCATTCCCTTGTGATCCTGTGTGTGTGAGTGAGTGTGTGAAAGAAGCAGTGAGCACAGTGGAATGGGACAAAGAGGAAATATAAAAGGCACTAATTAGACTGTCTCTAAGCGGTTCTTGTTGTAATTTAACTCCTTAATGTAATTTTAATGTTATTGTAACAAATGTTTTCTGATTTTGTCACTTAAAACAGAGTAAACTAATGTAGTAAACGGCAGTGTGGTTAAATTCCAACATTACTATGAAATAAAGTTCCTCACTGAAATTTGTGTAGCAAAAATTACCCTTTGGGACCAAAAAAAAAAAAATTCTAAAGAATAAATTTTACCCCAATGGACATCACATCACCAGCAATGGCTCTAATTTCCTGCTATAATGACAGGGATACTTTATGCTGTATTAATAACAAATGAATCAGAAAAGCATAATTTTTGTTTCTGGGATGAAGCAGTAATACAATCCATCTATCCTGTTTAAAGGGCATTGACTTTCTGTTTATCTTTTCTTTTGTACAGATGTCAGTTTTTAGAAATTAAAACAACACTGCATTGCAAAAGTATTAATCTCCCTTGAACACTTTCACCCACATGGAAGTCCACAGGAGGTCTCATCTATAATTTGCCACAAGCCAAAAAGGTTGCATGGTAAAGATATGAACGATGGCGCTCCAGCTAGTTGAGAACTATTTGCTTTCTGTCTATTTGCAAGACAGTATGTGTGAAGAAAAAAAACAGTGGTGGTGGCAGTATGATGTTGTCAGTATGGTCTTCTGCAGATGGACTTAAATAAAGGGCAGTTCTGAAAGAAAACCACTTAAAGCTGCACAACACTTGAAAGTGGGAAGGCGGTTCACCTTGCAGCAGGACACTAGAGAAAAATGGTTTAGATCAAAACACATTCCCATGTTGGCGTGCTCCAGTTAAGGTTCATATGGGCCATTAAGAACTTATGACTAGACTTGAAAACTGATCTGCACATCCAATCTAGCTGAGCTACTTCATATGAACATGCTGCACTATTATGAATATTTACAGTGCTGTGAACAAATATGTATCCCCTTCCCAGATGCTGCGTGGTTTTGCTTAATTTCATAATGTAATGTTTGAGATTATTAAATTCAGGAATTGATAAAATAATACAAAAAAAAACAGTTTTCCTTTATTAAAAGGGAAAATATATTTTAAAAAACTAGACTTTTGAGATTTCTCTGGCCGGACTATAATATTCCGAGACACATGGAATCAAGAACCCGAAGCAACATCTTTAGCACAGCAGGCTTCACTTTCCTCAGGTCAGAGGTCAGGACTCAACAAAACAAAAAGAGACTGGGCCACAATGAAATCACTGGAAGAGTTCCGAAAAATCTCTCATGAGTAACAAGAAAGGTCACAATTATTTAGACAAAAAAAGTGAAAAAGATTTCATAAAGCACACTGTATATCTCAAAATCAATATATTCTAAATGTGTTATTTAAATATTGAGAAAAACTATTTTTATCTTCTTAAGTTGGTTTATTTTTTTATTTTTTTTTGTCAGGAGTTTTACAGTTGGAATAGAAAAGAAACAAAAGGGGATTGCCCTCAGCACCATTTTATCAACAACCAACAACTACTGGCAGTTTAGTTGACTGAAAACAGGTGATTTTCTTTAAATTGTTTGTCAAAGCAATACAAGGCCGAATTACTCTAAACATGCATTGAAAGGAGCTTTTAATACTGCACTCTAAATTATTAGTTAAAAAATTAATATTAATGTACAGACACTCAAATTTGCTTTCAGTTTTTAATTTCTCACAATTTTTCAAAACACAGTGATAACAAACCTCACAATGAAACAAATGTTTCCTTATCTGCTGCAGTAAAATAACCTGTCACAGATAACTGAAATCTCTGGCAATCTTCAGAATCTAAACGTCTTATTACTTCCTTCTTTCACCACTTTTCCTGGTGCCTCCTTCCTTTTTCCCTCCTTACATCCTGCGCTTTGCTTTATTTCTCTTTCAGCCTCACTAATTTGCAATTGATTAGCTGTCCTCTCTCAGTCCTGCGCACTGCTCCTCCCTCGCCGTCTCTCCTCCCCACCCACCCGTCCTGTCCTCTCTTCCATCTACGAGTCAATTTCTCTTTAACGAGCCTCGGTACATTTCTCTCCCCTGGGCACTAGAGCCCTTCTGTGTAAATAAAACAGGGAGCAGAGCCAAAAAAATCAATGGGCCTATTACCCTTAGAAAATGCTAAACAAGCAATATTAGCGACTCTCTTGGAAGTGGTGGCTGATTGCCTTAATACCTGCTTGCCAAAGAAACACCTCCGTCTCTTCTATCCATTCATCTGCACAATAATCCGTGTGCTTTCTAACACACACTCACGCAGTAATACTCAGGCATGCTGGAGCAAGAGTCAAAATAATTTGCTTCCAAAGCTCACACACACACAGCCGCATGATGCATGAACCCACAGACTGCTGGCAGAAATTAGGGATTCGCTCTCCTGACAGAAATCATTCGGCACCACACAGAGCTGCAGGCCACGTTTTACCGCTTCTCATTTTGTCTGTCTTGTCCATGCAAACACAACAACACACCGCAGCACGTGCAGCGTGCACAAACAGCAGCAGGCGGCCGGGATTTATAGTAGACACCCCATATTTCATCCGACAACTATGATTAGTGTGCCAGTGAAAAAGCTGCATGTGTGTATTTGTGTGTGTGTACGCGCTGAGGCAGGAGTAAACACGAAAAGCAAAACGCATACGCACCCAGTGTGCTCGGATTCACAAATAGTGAATGCAAAACTGAATAAACATCTAAAGTGTGTCTGCAGACAAACACATTCATGAAAACATCCACACTGTGTAAACATGTGCGGTAAGTAAGGGCTGTTAAACACTCTCACACACACACACACACACATACCCACGCACGCACGCACACAGAAAGCAAAGTAAACAGGCTGTATAGTTACAGAAGGACACACATAGACAGCAAGACAAAGGCCAAGCATTTATCACGTCTTCTCAAACCGACACACATATACACACACACACACACATTATTTGTGTAGAGATGAATGTGTGACTGGTTAGCTGTGGTCCATTTATTGTGGCAGCTGATGTGTGGTTAACACAGACATTTATGCTAATGACCCTGCGTGTTAAAGTAAAAAAAAAAAAAAAAAAGCAGCAGTAATGCAAAGGCTCGTTAAAGGCCAAATCCTTATTGGCTGCAGTCATTTCTCAGCCCATTATCTTGTTCAATTAAACTGATGAAATTCTTATTCACATGTGAAATGGCTCACCAAGTGACCAAACAAGACTAAATGAAATACCCCTTCTTTGTTAAAGAATATTTCTGCTTTTTTTTAACATGTATTTGTTACTTTTGGTTCTACAAATCTAGAAAATTTCACTCCACTTTTAGAAGGAGCAGACAGTTTGTTTTTATACTTAAAGTTGAAATGCAGAAATATGCTGGCTGAAACCCTCTAGAAATAAAATATAATATATAGTTTTGTTGTGTGTGTGTTTTCTTTTTTTATTACCCCCAGAGGAATAACCACACTTTGGTTTCACATTGTATATTTGTTTAATTTCAGGAAACAATGGGAAAAATGCAATACATCTGCAGCCAAATCCTTAATTCCACCAGATTTATTTCAAGCAAGATTAAAACATTATTCTAATAATGGAGAGTCAAATCCCTTTTGTTCTTTTATCGTTCTTTGCTCTTAATCTCATCTTCCCATTCTCAACAATTTATTTCACTTAACTATAGAAACAGAGGATGTTAGCAGTACATGTTATGCCAGCAGATTGTGTAAAATTTCAATTCAGTTCTCTTCTTTTCAATGAACTTACAGAGGTTCAGTGTAAATCCTCTCATTCACCAACTCGCATGTTAACACCCGGCCCCTCCTTCCACTTTCTACCTGTAAACAAAGCAACTCATATCCCTGTACTGAAGCTGTAGCGGATGAACTTAAATTATTTTGCAGTTAATTATATTTATGACCTATACAGATAATATGAATTAGTTTCTCAAATCACATTTGTAAATCTAATATTTTGAGAGGACTTTTCTGACACCTTTTTTATTGTGCAATGTCATTGTAGAACTTGCCACAAACATGTATTCCGAAATCCAATTGAACAATTGAAATCATAAATAATGAGCTACTGCCAAACATATTCTAGACTGTAACAGTTGCATTTGTAGGAAATGTGAGCCTCCTAAAAAAAGCTTCAAATAACTCTCCAGGGGAGAAAACTTCTCACACATCCAGTTTATGTGAAAATAATTACTGCATTTTTATTGCAGGTTATCTCTAATGTGTGAATAAAACAAACATTTCCATATCCTCCCTATTTGGACAAGTTGATTCTAATAAAATACAAGACATTATAATCCCTAATCCGACTAATATGACTCGGAGTCACGTTATCTAATGCTTTTCTAACATCCTGTAGGCTAATAATGAGTAATAATATAATAATAAGTTAATCCAGATCACACTCCAAAGGCATGCAAAACGCACTGGCTTCAAGATGAAGTTGGTGCAAGTCTTTTTTCTTTCCCAACTGGGTGTATTTCTTTACTTTCAATTTTCCCAACTGGAGCTGTTTCAGAGTTCCTAACCATCTTACATTTCATGAATCTATACTGGTTTCTTGGCAAATTTGTGATCCATTTTTAATTCATAAATTCAAAAGTTCAGTTTAAATTTATCACGTTTCCTCAGTGATCAGGTTTAGAAAGTAAAAACTGCAAGGATGATGAGAATAATTCTGTTGTTTCTCTAATGCTTTTCTAGTCTTTAAATCCAAGAGTCTACCTGTTTGATATTTGCATAATCTGTGCAGGCAACATGTACAGGTGCAAGCATTCACTCATTACTTCCAACATAAATCTGCAGACTTGATTAGTAGAAAAGTAAACATCTGACATCTTGAGACACAAGTTAGAGCTTCTAAGGCAAATCTGTTTGGCCCAAGTCATTTTGGGCATATTAAATGTTAGAAATGTCTGAAAATCTAAATATTTTTCTGTGAGCATGGATCTCACTGTCATGCATGTTTCTCTGACACCAACTAAAAGGTTGTTTGATTCTGCTGTATTCTTGCATTTAAAAAAACAAGACATCTTACCTGCTTGTGCATCTCGATGTTAAGCCCATATGACATTTCATAATACTGAAAAAAAAAAAAAAAAACGAGATGAAAGCAAGGTCACTCTCTTTCTTGCTCTAGTCAGAACACAAGCTGCAGTCAGGCTCACCATTACATAGTGTCGCTGCATCTCAGTTTTCTCACTGGCCAGTTTCTCACATTCCAGTTTCAGACTAGTAGAAAAGATTAAGAAAAAAGGTTACATTAGTGTCAGATTTAAACTCTCCATTAACCAAAACAGAGGGACTTGAGTGTTTTGTAACTCCGAATTCACACGAGATGGTGTCTGCAAAGAGAAATGTGCAAATCTGAATCTACAATCAATCTTAAGAGGAAAAACAAAAACGCAACAAAACAAGCCGTGTGGCTCACCACAGCTTCCTGCTGCAGACATAGGCCCTTACTCAGCAGGTGCAGAGGAGTAATTACTGAATCAATGGACGCACACACACAGACCTCATCACATATTCTTACAGTGTGAGAGGAAGCCAAAACTGCTTCATCAACAAGAAAGTAACCTTATAATGAGGATCCATTTTACAAAAAAGGTTAACTCTTTTAAATGTTTTGCCTTATGGGAAGCCTTCTATATACAACCACAAAAAGCTTTTAAGTGGCAGCTAATGAGATGATCATCAGGTGTGCAATAAAATACAAAAGCAGGTAAACATCACTTTCTTTGAATGAAACTTTAAGCAGTTGAACTTTACTATGAAACCAGTACATTTTCCATTTCAAAACTGAATACATTTTCACACTCAAGTTATCAGGATTCTGAATCATTGTTTAGGCCATTTTAAAAGCAAAAATACAAAAATGGATGGCAAAATTGTATGGGATGGATGGTATTTTTTTAATACTTATCCAGATTTGGAAAATGCTTAACTCCAATTCTAAACTAACCAAACTTCCAAAGACTAGTTGGGAACACTGATCCAAAACAGAAATAAAACACAAATCAGGACAAAGATTTTTAGTTTTTTGATTTTCAATCTGATCCACCCTTACTCTCTGTTTTCTTCAAACCAACCCCCTATGTTGAAACCGTTTGATGTGGGCGGCTGCAGCATTAAGCATGCAGCTTATTATCCTCGGTTCAGCCCGTTCAAGCCCCAGGATTGACCAGAAAACTGGACCCCTGGTTCATCTCCCCAAGAGACTGGGTAACAATTACAAGGTGGCCAGAAGTGGGCGATTATTATGCATTGGTGTCGTGCTTTATGGTCCTGCCCTGCGGCGACGTATTTCACACTTCATCATGTCGAGTAAAGCAGTATTTCACACCACTTGCACTTGCAGGGAGAGACGTGCAGACGAAAGTCAATGGAGTTTACCTGTGGTTAGTCACTGGTAATGGACAGAGCTAAGACAAACAGGGGATTCAGTACAGCACCAGCGTACGAATGAGCTCTGCATAGACTGCTGGAGGACAGCACATCTCATTTTAAGATGCTAAAAGCAGCCATACTAAGGTTGTTTTAATTATCTATCTTAACCTGAACCAAAACCTATTTTCTGTCTGGTATTTCATGTCATTGCATCATATATTTCTCAGACACTTTGGTCATATTGCATGAGTCATGCATGACTCAATGGTGTAAAGCATTATCAAACTTTTCTGACCCCGAAACTTAATATGAACAAGTCAGGCATAATATTATGACCAGTGAAGTTAATAGCATAGATCATCTCCTCATTTTGTGTTACATTAGGAAAGAGCTGATTGTTTTTGTCCTCAAAGTTTGAATTTTAAACAAAGAAAAGGTGAAATTTTGTGATATTGATTGTTATTATTATTAACCATATGGTTTCTTCCCTCTCTTTGTTTTGTCAATACTATTGTGAGCTTTAGCACCTCAGCTCACAATCTACATCAGGTGTAGGCGTGAAGGACATTGAGACAACATCCAACTGGCCAAATATAGCACTGACGAGTAGAGTGTGACTGTTTGAGATTTACAATAATATATACTGGATAATATTGCAATCAAACATTCTATTGTGATTGCCAATATTCCACAGACTAACATTGAAAATATAACTGTGATTTGCACTAGAATTAGAGAAAGAGTAGAAGTTTGAAAGTGGTGAGATTTAACGGTTTTGTCAGTGGCTCCAGAAAGTTTTTCAAGGGGTGGCCAGAAGAGGGCAACTGGTAATTTTGGTGTGATGCACCAAAACGGCAAATCAGAATAGATGTTTAGTGTCATTATTTTGTGATATTATGTGTGGGGTTTATTGCAGCATGGCTTTCACTAAATGAGATCTTTGAAACTAGTCTTTTCAGGCCTACATTGAGATGAATTAAAAAATATATGATGCATAACAGAATTCTTCTTTAGAAGATGATTGGTTGGTCATTCTCCATAACTGCAGCTTCTATGGGGTGTTCACGCTTAGCAGTGGTCCCCATCTATGGAAATTGCTCAAAGGAAGGAAAGGAAACTGCCAACATAGTATAAGGGGTCCGTGTGGTCCAAAATGACAGATGAACTACTGTTGCTCAAATTGGTGTCACAGGGTTGTCAGAATACACAGTAGATCACAGTTTTGGGTGTCTGAATGGGATTCCACAGACCAGTCATGCTGGTCAAAAGGTCATATGATCTAAATTTTACATAGATAAGTGGAAGAAAAAAAACTGGTTTCTTCAACTCAAGCAGCAACAGTATTTTATTTTTGATGATAAAAGAAGAAATAATTTTCTTTACATTTGAATCGATAGTTTTCTTTCTTTTTGTCTGTTTACTCGGTTCAGTTCCAAAAACAGCAGAGATGCGAGTCCGTTTCCTGCCTTATTTCTAGACTCTCACCTGTGATATTGGGCTTGCAGGAACTGAAATTCCTCTTTGATCCGGTCACAGGACTCGGTGACGGTGAACTTGAACGGCTGCCCCGGCTGGTGTGGCACCTCAACCCGAAATCAAAGAGCGTGTGAGGAAGAGGAGGGGGGAGAGAGCAAGAACTGAGCCACCAAAGTTCAGTGTCAAGACATAACGTGCAGAACTGGAGCTTTTTTTTTTTTTTTTTTTTGACAATGGACCACTGTGATCGCACTCAGTCTCCTCACACTTTAACCCGCGGATACACACTCACACAGACACAAACAGCTCCAGAAATCTGGACAATGAGCTCAATTGTTAAAGTGGCCACGCAGTGGCACGGAAACTGTATCTAAACTGATTACGCATCAGGCGCGCTGCAGTTAATCTGCGCTGTTTTGACACTTTCTGCTTCTGTTCTCTACTTACCGGATGCCGTGCCGGGGGGTACATCTTGCTCAGATCTCGAATCATTAAAAAGGCGTCGTAAAGTTCATCCACAAGAACAAGAAAAAAATACAGCAAAAGAAAGAAATGCGTGAGGCGCTTTTTCTCCCGTGCGTAAAAGGTTCAGTCAGTGGCCGCTGAGCGGGCTGAGAGCAGGTCCTGTAAAAAGTAAAAGCATCCTTTGACAACAAAAACAAGGCAGATAATTTTTCTCCTTCTTTCCTGTCCATAAAACTCAAAGAATTCCCTTGAAACTAACAGAAATCTTCTATTTTCCTCTTTTTTTCCCTTCGGAGTCTCAACTTTTGGCGCATCGTGGCACAGCTCATCCACAGCCAAGCAGCTCAGGTTACTCCCCGTTGTCGCGTATTAATCAGTAGATCTCCTCCAACCTCCTTTTACGCTTCACATCCGAGCGAAAGACCACCTCACCAACCAACTGTACCAGCCTGCCCTTGTCTGTGACGCCAAATTTAGCAGCAGCCAGTCGTGCGAGCTCAATTACATATTCACAACATTTACTGGAGCCCGCACACCGTGACGTCGGGACGTGTAGTTTAATTCATATTAGTCGATAATAAGCCCTACAGATGTGCATGTGCCGTGAAGAACTACAACTTCCCGGCTCCTACGCAAAGCCCCCCCACCTCCTATAAAGCCAATGATGTGTGGTCTGAAGGAGGAGCGGTGATTAAACACAGCCAATGACGAGAAAAAAGTGAGCACTGCGCCGCATCCTGCTGTCTGTCATCCACACGCTGTCCAATCACATCCCGACAAGATGCGAGTTATGCGGACCCCCACGTGGGGGGCTCATTCTGGAGAAAAGGCTGTGACAGGGATTGATCTGAAAACTATCTGTTGGCTTATGTTTTTTATAGACAATTTAAACCACAAGTGACCATATGGCCTGGAGATGCCTGATGGTGCTCCCCCTCCCCCCTGTTGTTTTACTGAATCCCACGTTTAATTGCTTGCTATTCTGTCCACAGACTGCACCTGTAACCTGGCAATTAAATTCTCATTCAGCTTTCTCATCTCAGTCTGCTTGATTGGTATAAATCACGAAGAGCGCAGGAGGAAAAGAGGCTGTATTTACTCACATTCGAAGAATTATTGTTGCTGAAAGATGGCTTAAGGTTCCATGGCAATTATTTACAATACAGACATGAAATCCAAGTGGTTAAAAGATATTCACATAAAATGTTAGTGTTTGCTTTTAAAGATTATAATCTCTCTTTGTCATGCTCTAGAAGAAGATATGATCAATGAAGCAGCATATAGCTTGTAATAAAGACAAGTTCTAAGCAAAATTTTAAACTAATGTGATATCATGCAACAAAACTTTAATTCTTAAAAAAAACATTCACATTATAGTCACAAATGTCAATGTGTTTTGTTGAGATTTTATGCTACATAAACCCAAACTGGTCAATACATAACGTGAGAGAATTCAGGTTTTCAAAATCAAGGAATTGGCAAGCAAAGAAAAGCGTGGCATTCATTTTTTTAAGCCAGTCAAGCAGAACAACAATACTCAGACTTCTAGGTTATCCCATTCCAGCTTTCAAGGGGTGATGTGCTTCAGCGTTTAGACAGGTGCACCATATCAGGTAGCTATGAATCCTTGACATCGCTGTCTCTACTTGGATTCCCAACCATTAACTCTATGTGTTATGTTTCACTCTCTCCCTTCCTCCAGTCAAGCAACAGATGAGTCAAAGCCACTAAATTTTAAAATATCTTTAAAAATTGGAAGAAGCAAAGCTATTTCCGCATGCGTCTTGGCACCGTTTGCGCAATGACATCCAAACAGCTCGACTTTACCCTCATCTAGCCATATAGTAGTCCTCCAACATTTCACCATACATATCATTTGCAGTAAACTGTAAACAAGCATCAACATGCTTTTACTTCAGTCGTGGAGTTTTGTGCAGTGAGTGTGCATGGAGATCATTGAGATTGAGCAGCCTATTAGTTTACAGGGAAAAAACTTCAGAGACATTGGAGAACTTTCAGAAGCTCTCTGACAACTACTTTTTATTTTTTGGCTTCTCAGTCAGAAATCTTATGTTGTTTGTTTATCAACTACATGAAAGGTAGTTGTTTCCACTTTTAGATTATGGCTCCAACATTGAAACACTTAGAAGTTTAGAAATGCAGTTGTAATTGCTGTCTTTAGTATGTATTTAATATCTTAAATAAATAAATAATAGTAGGACTTCACATGTGAAATGCTTACTAAACACAGCTTTTAGCAAGTTTCATAAATTCACAGACTAATTTGTTTTGAATATCTATGCATTCATTATTCAGGTTTTTACTGATATCTGGTGTGAATTTCATGTACATAGAAATATCTGAAATACACTGACATGTTTGATATTTATTAAAAGAGTATGTACAACGAAGTCCTTAGTTCTTGTACATCAAGATTTGTACATTTCTACCTACATGTGAATTGAAATGGTCTTTTAAAAATATATTCTATCAATACATTTGAGTCAACATTTGGATGCAAGTGGTTAGACACATAAA
Organism: Poeciliopsis retropinna; assembly: GCA_010277075.1. Taxonomy (NCBI): domain Eukaryota; kingdom Metazoa; phylum Chordata; class Actinopteri; order Cyprinodontiformes; family Poeciliidae; genus Poeciliopsis; species Poeciliopsis retropinna. The sequence goes on from VMRM01000001.1 coordinate 7,428,268, forward strand.
ACCCCTTTCTATTGAAGGGATTTAGCCATGGTAATGTATTTTCCTGATGCAGAAAAGTGGCTAAAAATTGCAAGAGCGGTAAAATAAAATTATTTTACTCAAGGGAGATTTAGAGAAAATGAGTTTTATGAGACTATATAAGGAGTTTTTGGCCCAAGTAGCCTTTATTTGACAGTGAGTTGACAGTAAAGTGGGTTATGAGAGAGAGGGAAGACATGTGAAATTGTCAACAGACCAGGACTAAAACTTGTGACGGCCACAGAGAACTCGGATCTCCACACACAAGTCACGCACTTTACCACTACGCCATCACTGTACTCAAATTGCCTCTGTGTTTTATAAAACTTAAGAATTATTAAATTTATGCTGCAATTTTGTAACTTGATCAGCTAAATGATGCTTTAATCGGGGCTTTGTCAAACCATCCAAGTGTTATTGTACTGCATTAAATGGTTTTTTGTCAGAAGTCCGTGCAAGCTTAAAACATAATGAAATACGAGTTGGAGAAGGAATAAAAACACACTTTACTGCACATTTTGCTGTGTTTTGCCTTCCGAGTGCTACAATCCAATTAGGGTTGCTGAGTAAGGTGAAATATTACAACCAGGACACTTATAGCTTCCTCATTCACTCACAGGAAGTGAGTGTATCTAGTAAGTCCGCTTGCATTTGTGGCTTTTACTTTATGCTCAGTGTGTGGAGATGAAAGACAGGGCTGCTGGGTCAGCAATTTTGATAAATGCTGCAGTCAGTCATCTAAAAGAACTAAATAAGTGCAAAATTCAAATCTAAATCTTTTTTTGCATTGAACTTTAATTTCTTTCACTGTATTAATTTCTTATGAAACAAGACCACTGAAAATACTGCATGCTATGTGTCTCTATTTTTTTTCTTGCATCCACACAAGCATACAAATGGTAATCCACAATATGACTCCACATCAATCTTGCCTCTATCTCTCTGTCCTCTCTGTTGTCTCTGCCTTTCCCTCATACATACACAGCGTTGTACACACATCGCTGCAGCCATTCAAATACACATCTCTATCTACCACTCATACAAACTAATATCTCAGGTAAGCACAGGGCCTAAAGTGACCTGCTGTCGCGGTGCGTGAATCCACTAAGGCTGCGAAAAGGTAATATTGCGCCCTCCCTCATTCCCCTTCAAGGGCTGAGGCTTGATGTGGACGAGCAGAGGAGGTGCAGAGGTGAGGGAGGGGGCAGGTGAGGAGGAATAAACAGATTTATTTGCCTGCGCCCCACTCTGATTATTTTGCCCCTGCCTTTTGTTCCAGACCTTATGAAACCCAAATGTCAAGTGAGGCGAGGGCCTCATATCGAGTCCTGTCAATCACGGCCCTCTGTGCACCTGAAGCTCTGATGCTGGATTATTGGCTTCAACACGAGAGCTGCCGGCGCTGCCTGGCACGCAGACGATTCGACAGAGCCGAGTGTTTTTTTTTTTTTTTTCTAAAGAGGAACTTCATTTGGCAGCTGATGCGCAGGTGATTGCAAGGGAGCGGATTCTGCGGATAGATGGGAAGCGAGCTGGATGTGTGTGTGTGTGTTTGTAAGAGAAGTGCACAGTGCCTTATCGAGGGAGAAGGGGATTAAGAGGGAGGAACCATGCTTGACATGGGTTTGGTGGAGAGCTGGTGGTGAGGACTCAGAACCTGGACATCTTGTCTAATGTTGGCTTCTGTACTTTTACCTGAATCTTCACTTCAGTAACCTTCACAGAGGTCATTGTTAGCGGTATTGTCTCATCTATAATACTATATTGCCATTTACCATATTTATTTTATTTTAGCTACATAACTGTGCAAGTGTTGAGTTATTTATTTTCCAGTCCAAACTTTGACCAGACCAATTCAAACTTTATTTCTAGCCGTCCATAAGTGGGTTTTGCTGGTGTGAGTCAGGTCATTGTCCTGCTAAATGACCCATTGGTTTGACCTACTTCATGTTGTCAGACTCTTGAAGTGATTTATTTGTATTTAAGTCAGGACTGGATGTATCTGGGAACAGCTGTAAAAGAAATCATATCAACTGATAGCATAAAAATGTGAGATGTTTGCATGCATTTCCTTTACTGCATTTTGGAAAACTTAATATGTGCGTGACTTTGGTCATGTTAAAAAAAAGCTGGATATTGTCTTTTTAAAAATGGCCAGGACAAGTTTCCTTAAGCAAGAGTTTTCTTTCTCTGATAAAGTAAGTATGAGAAAAACTCATATCTCAGACCACGACTTAGAAAAGGTTAAAAGATGTTTAACAAATTTATTATCCAGGTCGATAAACTCTCTAAAGCAGAAACCTTGGATTTAGAAACAGGAAATAAACAATTATCAGTTGGAAATAGTTTCCAGAGCAAAGTATTGCACCAAGAAACAGCTCACAGCAAACCTAGATATTTTGAGGCTCAACTGTAAAGTAGAATTAAACAGTTTGTTCATTTACCCAGGTTTTGTTTCAACACTGACCTTTTATGAAGGTAACTGTATACACAGGAAACCGGAGTCAATGACGTTACCGGGCACGGATCCTTCTGTGGAAGGGGCAAGTAGCTTGGCTTGATTCTTTTTGACCAACTTGCCTGGGTTACACACAACACAGGCAGGCATAAAAAAAAAAAAAAAACAAGATCTGTAGTCCAGGTACATGAGGCAAGGTTCAGAGCTAAGATGAGAGTCACTTAATAAACAGGTAAGAAGCAAGCAGAGGTCAAGCAGGAGCATAAATGACAGGACCACTCAATGCTGTGACAGGAATTACAACAGACAGTCTCGTCCTCTGTGGTGAGGAACAGGTGCTTAAACAGGTAGAAGCACAGGTGAGAGCAATGAACCAATCAGCGGGAGCTTGGCAGTAAGCAGGTGAACAACATGAATCATTGCAAGGAACAGGAAATAGAAAACAAATGAATCATGACAGACGTTAATATTTGTTTAATGCAACATGTTGTGTGAAAGAACAAATTGGGCAAGGCAAATATTTCTGTTCAACTACTTCCATATTTTCATTTTATAAGTCGTGTGGTCACATAAACACTCCTAAACTCAAGGGAAGAACCAGTGAGTCACAAAGAACAAAATACTTCTCATCTTTATTTTGTTCAGTCTATGACACGTACTGGACAACATCACAATTTAATAGAAAAAAATATCATATTTTACAATCAGAAAAAAATGTTTTATCTGTATTTTAGTTTATGTATGAATTAAAGATGTGAATTTATGATTCATCTGCATCATGCATTTACTCACAAAACACTCTTTAATGTGGCATATTATTGGTCAGACATAATGGTTGTGTTGAAAATGAATCTGAATGTCCCAAGCAAAAAAATGTTCATAGATTTAACAAAACTAAAAATTACAGGGAAAACTGTGAGAACATCCAGTTCCTTCAACAAAAGTGGCTAACAACTTTTGCACAGCACTGTATACAAAAGATACTTTTGAATCCTAAAGTACATCTGATGACAGTGTTATTACACATACATTAAGTAAATTCATAGCATTTGATGCATTGATTATCCAAACACCACATCTCCGAAGAACAAAATTCATCCTGTCAGATCAGACTTGAGATTTATTATGAATTTCCAGTTGTAGTTCACCATAAAGTATAATTCAGCAGTTCTTATATTCTCAGACATTTTAATTTGAATGATTTTAACAGTAAGCAAAAACAATAATATTGTTATTGTCATAATAATATCCCCGCTATTAAAAATATGCATCTGTTATTTTTGTGTTGGGGTTTCAGCTAATCTCACTTCAGTGAGCATTAACCATTGGATCGTGATGTTAAATCTCTCATCTTTACAGCAAGCTGCGTCTAAATCCCCCGTGGTTGCCCCTTTAACACGTCATTAATCCCCAGTGGCCAGCTCTTTGAACGGTGGAGCTTGTGTGAGGGGATAACCAGGCCTCCTCAGACACAGAGACAGAAAGGCGGAGGCAGAGCCGAGCTGGATTTACACTGCAACCAGCAGGTTAATCCTGCCGCCACACTGAGACAGACCGTGAGGAAGCAGTGTGTGTGTGTGTGCGTGTGTGGGTGTGTGTGTGTTGGGAGGGTGTCTGTGAAGATGTGTGTGTGTTTTTATTGGAGGCAGTTAAAGATTGCCTCTGTCTCACTAACGACTTGGGGGGGAACATCAGCATCTGGTGCTCAAAGTCATCCAGTCCCCCCTAAAGGAACGTACAAACTGCTGCCATTTCTTTATTATGTTATAAATGGAAAGATGCAAGAGCAGGGATGATAAAAAAAAAAAGAAAGAAATTGCATGGAGCAAAAAGATGACAAACCAAGATGCTGAAAATAGAAAAAAAAATTGATGGACCTTGATGAGGAGCAATTACCAGCGAAGCAGTGACAACTAAAGACGAAATCTTGCCAGGCTAAACAATGAAAACAGCTTCTCAAAGACGCACCAAGTTGAAACATGTGTTTTACTGCAGGAGTAGAGACAGGGTTTCTGTATGTAATTTACTTAAAATGTTTAACTGTTGTTCAAATCAAACCATGTAACAATGAACGCCACTTTCTCTATTTGAAAGGTAAATGCATACATTTTTCCCTGCTTAGAAAAGCACTTCTCTTAAGAAAGGTTCTCTAAAATAAAAGTTGAAACTTAACATTTACATGTAAAATAAAATAACTTTTCTCACTGTCAGAATTAAATATTTTTTTGTATTCAGTCAAGGTCACCAAAATGGTTTCTATTTGCTAAATGCCATAATAATATATATGTATTGTCTTTTTATTCAAAATCAGAATTGCTTTCATCACTATTTGCTCGAATTGCCTTTAAATTGTATGTCTTGGGTCAAATGCTTTGGGTTTCCTTTCACATGCGTTTTGGAATACTGGGCCATTCCTCCAGATAGAACTGACGTAACTGATGTATGACTAATGAAGAATTACTCATAAACATCTTTTCTATTCTGCCCCAAAATTTTTGACATCAGGGTTTTGTGATGACCACTCCAAAACACTTTGTTGTACTTCAGCTATGTTGTAACTAATTTGTTGATATGTTGAGGACACCGTTCACTTGGAAGTTTAACTTCCTATCTGATGTCTTGTGTCATTTTGTCTGCAGAGAAGTATTTGTTTCCCCTTCTTGACACCAAGCCTAAGTCAAACTATTTCAACAGAGCTATGTTCAAGGTGTGATTGGTCAGAGGTTGGTTGCCTAATTCTTTGCAGAAGTACAACTGGAGAGCAGTGTGTAAGACATAGGCATATTCAGAGATTATCAGAAAAAATGACGCAGAGTCACATTTTGCACATGCCCATTATGAATTTCTTAACAGGTTACCACAACAACAGTGGAACAATAATATTTTCCACATCCCTTTATTCCTCCCTCTGTTTCCGTCAAACCTCAGAACTAAGTACAAGAAGTTAATGACTACGGACAAAGAAGGAAAACAGTGTAAAAAAAAGCAAAACATGCTGCATCTGTTTTGAACAAATTTTCAGTGCATCCACTGCTTCACCCATGCTTAGATCACTTTTTTTATTATTTCCATTTTGGCACCATAAATGTTACTCCCTGCAACTAAAGCAGCTATTGGTATGATAGTGTTTTAACTGGAAGCACAGAGATACATAATATCAGTTTATAATATATATGGAGAGGTGTAGTCTGGAACTTAGAACCTATTGCGAGGGAATAGAATTAATACTGCAAAAGAGACTCAAATACTGGAAGAATTAAGCAACAACCTGAACAAACATAAAACACAGTAATTAACTAAATCCAAACCAAATAGCAACACTATCACAATGGTCTTCCGAGTTAAAATTCAACTTGAATCCCTAAGACCAAATGGAACTGAGATCAAGAAATTATTGTGCAGTTTAAAGTATCACATTCATAAGGCTGCAGGGAGGCTGATATAAAAAGTCCTTGCTTTTGTCTGCTGCACCAAAGAGCCTCAGACAGGCGGATGGACTTTTAACATTCTGTCTCCTCTTCAGTCTAAAAGACTAATCAGGCACTCTGCAGGGCTCTGGATGCTAACCAGGACTAATTCTGCCTCCTGCTGGCTGGTGACACACACTGGGACAGCCATGATTGGCTGTTACACACTGGGGGGTACACCTCTGATTGTCTGCTTAGCATATTTTCTCCCCTTATTCTGATGGCACATACGTGCTCTTATCCTCATTGCAAATTGCAGTACAAAAGAAAGCAGGCACGTTATGGGTGGTGTGCTTGTGTGGACACTGCACTGCACGCTGCGAGAATGAGTTGGAAAACAAAATCCAAGCTAAATGTCCTCCCTCCATTTTCTTTATTTCTTTTATTGTGGCTCCTCTCCTTTTTTCCCCCTTTTTTCCTCCCTCTTCCACAGCAGCACAGATTAGACAAAATGTCACCTCTACAAACTGCCGCGAGCTAATTAGCTGTTAGCCATGTTTGTGTTCTTGACTGATGACAGGATCATTTACTCTGGTCTCCAGCTGGCTCTGTTTGTCGGAGCCATCTCATTAACATGGCAAATTAGTCCCGCTCAGTCAGGGGGCCCTGCCTGCACCCAATGAGAAAGGACTGGAATGCAAATCAATCAGGAGGGCGGAGAAATGGAAACCACAAAGTGACGTTTGAGGAGAAGAACGAGAGATGATGTGCTAACTGAAAAAAAACAAAAAAAACAAACAAAACAAAAAAAAAAATAAAGTCGATTTGTTTACTGAAATTGGAGAAAAGAGAAGCAAGTTGGAGCCACTTTGAAGAAGATGATGTGTTGCTCCAAACGTAATGTGGTAAGTGCCAGAAAATCAAGTGTAAGTGGTTGAATCTTTGCTCTAAATTTGGGAGTTTGATTCCTCTAAAAGCTGAGCTTCATTTCCCATTTTAAAATCAGCTTTAATCAACAGCAGCTTTTAATCAAATCAGTGCAAGGTCAACCAAGTGCTGTACATCTCTGAATCAGAATAAAAAAACAGCAATGATTAAACAAGATCTGACATGACAACAAATAAGACTACCCAGCTTATCATTCTGTTAATACAGTCACAATTCTAAATTTACTTCCTGCCATCAGTTTTATATATATATATATATATATATATATATATATATATATATATATATATATATATATATATATTTTTTTTTTTTTTTTTTTTTTACTTTTTATTTATTTATTTATTTATTTTTTTTTTGGGGGGGGGGGTGGTATTTGAATTCAGTCCACTTTACTCTGACACCTCTAAATGAAATTCAAAACAACCAATTGCCTTTAAAGTCATGAGAGGATAAAGTTTATCTCTAAGTAATTCATTATTGGTTTATATACAGCCTATAAAGGTTTCACAGCTTTGTTAGAGAAGATTATTGAACAAACAATATCATAAAGAACAACACCACACAGTTCAGGGAGAAGTTGTTTAAGACAAGATTAGGTTATCAAACAAAGAAGAGCTATTCAATCCATTATTGTAAAAGAGAAAACGTTTCAAACAACCACGGAGCTGCCTAAAGCAACAGGCGAGGATAAGGGAGCATTTATTGGAAAAAGAGATAAGAGTCCCATTGTAACTCTAGAGGAGTTGCAGAGCTCCACAGCTCAGGTGCAACACTATTGACAGGAGAACCATTAGTTTTGTAGCCCTAGTTTAGATCAAAACATATGTAACAGTGGCCAGTCAAAATACAAAAACTTAATTTAGGATCCATATAGAGACTTAAAAATCAATATTCACAGATTCTATTCACCCAAATTTTGGTCACTACACATTCAAAAGTGGCAAAGAAAACCCCCCACAAAGCATACTGTGCTTGGAGAAAATTACATTCACAAATATTGATACAAATAGATGCTATGCCACACTTTTCTGATTTTTATTTACCAATGCATCTTTGTCCTTCCACTTCACATCAGAGTTTGTGTGTTTGTAAAATGACAAAACATGGAAAATTCAAAGGGTATGGCTGTAATAAAGCTCTGTACATTTTAGTAAATCCTAGCTGTGCTTTTTGTCCAGCACAAAGCAGTAAAGGACTGAGCCACGGGAGTTTACATTGATGTTGTTTGAGGTGCAGAAGGTCTCTGTCTCACGCTGTCTTTTTTCTGTGTGTTTTACTCCTTCAAGTCAATCTCTGAACCTGCTGCTGTCTCTGGTTTCATTTGTCGACAGGCCTGGCAGCAAAGAGGGAGGGAGGCAAGGAGGAGGGAGCAGTAATGTAAGAAAATTGGAGGATTAGACGGCGAGCCCTCTTCCTGTCTGGTACAACCCACCCACCCCCTCAGCTCCACCACTGCCACTACCACCTCCTCCGCCTCCTTACCGTGCCTCCATCCAACCCTCAGACTATAATAACATAGCCTGCCAGACTGACAAGCAGCCCTCCTCCCATCTCCTCTCTCCTTTATCCCTAACAGATCTGTCATACCTCTTCATTCTCCCAGACTTCATTTTCTACCCTTTTTCTCAGGTCTGAAACCAGGACTTCTTCTCTCTTAACTAAATCTTTTTTATTTAAAAGCAGGCTAACAGTCTTTTTCTGTTTCAGTCCCCCTCACGCTATCAATTACTTTGCCTTCTTGCCATTATCTTCATCTTCGCTAATCTTGCTTTAATGGCGTCTGAGACATATAGCGCTGACTACATTTGTAAGCAACCCTGGTAAAGATGTGTAAAAAGCATTGAAATGAGTTATTATTAACAGCAGCAGGACATTCTCATTCTGAATATTTGAAACATCTATTAATTTGAGTACATGCATTTAAAATAATATATTATTTCTAACAATATTATCTGTAGCAGAGATGATAATCCTTGTAAAATAAAAGTAACTGAACCATATTCTTAAATTTATGCTTTACTTTTAAAATTGGATAAAAATTTCTAAGAACATCTCATTTGTATTTTGTAACTGGCAACAAGTAACATGTTGGGTTATTTGTTGATGTTTTATGTCTTTTATGTTTGTTTTTCTTTAACATTTTAGGGGTTTATTTTTCAGCATTTTGTCATCTCTGTTGTTTTTTTTCTTTATAAATAAAGTTCATTTATCTTACCGCCATTCTGAGTGAGTAAATTGGTAAAGGAGGTGACTAAAAAATCTCCAATGCACACTGTTAGAGAGTAGCATATTGGGGGTCACTGTTTCCATGACAACCATAAGATGCTTTCCACAAACCAACCAGTGTGGGCAGGTACAAGTCTCTTCTGCCCAACCATAAGAAATGTAATTATGTGGAGTCTATTAAACTCTAGAAGAACCTTAAGCGGAACTATGTTCAAACACTCAATTCTGATTTTAAGTTCCAGTTCTTTGCAGAGTGGCTCAAATTATAACTTAATTGCAGCTGTCATCAGACTCCACTGTCAACAGTCCAGAATGTCATAAAAACCAGATACTAGTCAGAAATGGGTATAAAACAATCTATGCAATAAAATAATAAACACACGGAATAGAACTTTGCTCATTATTCTGCATTGTGGAGGATCTGTAATGTAGTCGGTTTGGCCTTGGAAATCTTGTTTAGAGTGCATTGCAAACTATTTTTTGATTATTTATTATTTGATAGGGTCAGATACAAAATAACATAGACAGCCCTGGCATGCCTGTTTCATGGTGGTTGCAGCATGAGCTAATTTGAGCCACTTTTACTTGATATAATAGGGCATTTTAAATAACAATCCTTTGATCTCAGACAGAAATTTAATTATGATAAAATTACTAGTTTTTTCAGCTAAATGGCAGCCCAAGGAAGTAGCCCATTGGATTAATAAATACTTCACCAAAGACAATGACCATATCCATACCTGCTTCTAGTATGAACATATTTTGGTAAGCTGAAGAAGACAGTTTGGGAAGCAACAATGAATGGTCAAAGATCCCTTGGTTTGTGTGCACCAACTCCAAAATTAAAGATAGGATTTTTCCCAATTTTACAGGAAGATTATGCCAGTGTCATAAAACAATCATGTTTTTTAATCCTTTTTATATATATCTGCCACAGCTGGCAACAAATCTGTCTGTGTCTGTATTTAGTTGTGAAATTTTTCACTGCTGAGCAGTAGGTAAGGAGGTAGTGACGGCAGAAAGTGGAGGCTGAGCAATGAGAGAGAGAGTTGCAGAGTGTATGTACAGGGGTCTGAAAGGGCCTAAATGGATCTGCGATTGGACTCTCCGAGGTCGTCATCAGCCCAGATTGGAGGCCATTAGGGCCTATTTAAAAGAATTACTTCCAGGATGCAATCAAAAACCCTGATAGGTAATCAATGGCAACTAGATCAGGGCACAAAGGCAGTCCATGTGTCTCAATCAGCCACCATTCAGCGGGACAGGGAGATCAGTCCCCCGGCCGCATACAGCATTCAGCTGTAATGCATGCATGTGCAATCGAGTTGCCTGCAATATACAGTCAGGAGTAGCTCAAACACATGTATGCCTTCGTGCACATGGAAGCAGGAAGCTAAGCAAGGTCTTTACGTATCGACAGAGCACCTACAAGAAGGCTGTAAGCTGATCTGCAGATGTTTCCCTGCTCTGCTCAGAGACAGTGATTTATCAGGAGGCACGTCATGCCTCCAACACCACCCCCTGAGCTTTAAAAGAAGAATTACAGGACATAAAGGAGAGAGGGATGAAGAGGGCGAGGGAGAAAGCGGGAGCAGAGGGATGAGCGGAGAGGAGGGAGGAGTAATGGGGGAATAAGTAAGAGCGAAGGAGGGGAGAAGGCTGTGGACAGACAGCTTGATTTATTAGACCTTCTAGTTAACAGGCCTTCTACACGGACACGTAGAGTACACACATGCATACACACACACACACACACAACCCTGAGAGAGTGATGAGATGGGAGAGGTCGGTAATGCTGCTCAATGATGCGTGCGCCGTTTAGTTCAGAATGAGCGCTCCCGTCTCTCCAACCATGCAGGCTCGCAATATGCCCCGGCAGGCGGAAAAAAAGGGAGATGGAGAGTGAAAAAAAAGAAAAAACAGAGAGAAAATGCACCAAGGCCACAAATTGGGTCAATATGCCTGCTTCATAAACAGAGCAGAACCCCCTCGAAGCAGGCCGGCATGCTGAGCGAGGGGAAATTAGCACCCGGATCCAAAAAACATGGAGGGACCTTTGGGTGCATGCAAACAAGCAGGCATACAGGTACAAACAGAGACAGATGCTGGAGAATGCGCAATAACTCGATTTATTAGGTTATATACACCGCCGCATATAAATGGAGAGACACATATACCAATAGGAACAATAATAGTCCTGACATGATAAAACACCATCAAGAAGGGGATATGAAACACAGCGTGCTACCTTGCAATAAGATTACAGCCTATCAGTCCTCAGTAGATTTGCCAGCGGGAGTCCCCAAAATAATAAAATCAGATTAAAGGACAATCATATTTATTTCTAGTATATACAATATATCAAGGTTACTCAGTAGCTCTTATTATGATAGGCTGTGCGCAGGCAAGCCTCTGTGTACTCTCCTCCCTCTAAGTTGACATTAGGCTCTGTTTAATGAGCTTCAGGTGTCAAGGAGTCGGGAATGTAACAGGATGTGTTGGCAAGGCTTATTGATTTATTGTTTTTCAAAGAAGTTTTTCTACTTTTGTTATTGCCTTGCTGTCACCGGTAATGTCATTTTGAAATCATTTCAGGTGAATAAAAGTTGAGGGACGGTGCGTAAATGTGTCTGCAGCTGGAAAGGAAAAAAATATTGGAAAATAAGAAGACGGGGGAGAAGTTAATGACTTTAGACACAGAAGTCGCTGGCGTGTGAAGATATGGAAATATTCTATGTTGTGATAAAAATTGGTTTTTACCTCTTTCACTGCTACCACTCCTGCTAATATAAATTCTCACATGTATGAAGAATAACAAATCATAACTACTAAAGAAAAAAACATCACATTTCCGTAGTGTCATGAAGAATTAAGCAGCCCTATTTACAGATTTCTTCCACATTTGCTTCCCTGTCAAGGGTAAATGTTTTAAATCATAACATTAATTTTAATACCAGACCAAAACACCTTGAGTAATGTATTTATCAAATGATAAAATAACAAATGGGAAAAGGTGCATTTCCTGTATGCTGCATCTAGAATGAACTCTGATTATCTCAATGTGTTCTGGTTTTAGTTTCAACATCGGCAACCAGTGTTGATTAGTACTTGATCTATAAAATCAAGAAACAGATTAAACTGAACCCGAGTGACAATATGCTCAAAAGAAAAACCCCACACATCATGGTTCCATTTCAGAACAATCAAAACATGGAACAGTGATGAATTCTTCCAGGTTTGGTGGGATGATCAAAATTACTCCAAGACCACATCTTAGACTCATCCAGGAAGTGCAGAGAAATCCTGAATGGTATCAATGGCAATGTAGAGTTGCCATGTTGAATTCAACAATTAGACAAAGACTGGAGCAATGGCCTCCATGGGAGAGTCACTACAAACCAAATAAAAAAAAAAAAAAAAACAATTACCTCTTCCTAATTGCCAAAAACATTTTTTTGATTCCTAAAATGTTTGGACTAACAGGACCAAAGTGTAATAGGGTGGTAAGTGTGTGTTCTGTTACATCTGACTGAAAATTATCACAGCATTTCAGGGGAATTGCATCATATCCAAAGTGGTGCTATGAAGGTCTTGAACTGGTTCTTCAGAATTGTAACAACCGGATGACTCATTGACACCCATGTAAGTTATGCTCTTTAGTTTAGCATGTAGCCATCAGTTAGTTGTCACACTGATCCAGGCCACACTAGCTAGTCCTGGAAAAATAAAAAAAGAAGGAAGCAAATACTTTCTAGAAAATAATGTATGCTGTTGGATACAGCTCATCTGCCATGAGTCAGTTTTTCTTGACCTGCAATTGTAGCTGTGAAACAAGAATGGATTCAAATAATCACAGCAGGGTTTTTATGCTTTTCACAGTAAAATGAATTGTTAGGATGTTATGACATGTTGTGAGAAATCTGAAACAGAATAAGAGCAGAATATGGAATGACTACACATACACTGACTCTGTTTCCCACAATTGCATGTACTTCTGCACAAAACAACAGTGTGAAACATTAACCAAGGTTTTTTGTCTAAATTAATAGAACAATATTTCAATATATACTATATCTAAGAAGAGTTTGAACTGAATTGCACCCAGACACTTTGATACCTGATACCTGTCATCTGATTTCTCTCTCTTCATATACATTCTGCTGAATGAAGCATTTCACCCATCTGCTCCCAGCTTGTTTTTTGCTTATGCAACCTGGTGTTTGTCCGCTTCTCCCATCCTGTCCAGGTAAAGCAACTGTCCAAACAATACTTGCATTACTGGATGAGGTATGCTGTTTTGATAGGTTGGTAATACAAAGAGATTTAAAAGCCCAATCGGATTAAACTCACTACCCCAGACAGACACTCAACTCCTGTGCAATGTTTAATGGCAGATTTAAAACAAAATGAGCTCCTTGCAGCTGAGGCTGTAAGGTTCTCTTAAAGGAAAGAACACAGAATTGCAAAGGGATCAGTAATTTAAGTTTGATTCAAATTGGTTTTGGAGGGGTTTTTTTTTTATCTGTTTATAATAAAATTTCAAACACTTAATCTTGGTATATCTTTCAAGTCCAAAAGGTATTGTTAATTTCACATTTGCAGAAATCTGCATCCTCCACCAATTTGAGCGTTAGAAAATTGCAACTGCACCTAATCATTATCAAACAACAGCGTCAGAGGTATAAATGTGAAGCTCCGGCTTTTCAGTGGTCCTCTTGCCCACATGACTAGATGTCCCTTTTTCTCTGCTTAAATGCCAAACAATTATGAGAGGCTCCAGGTTTGGCAGGCCAAGATAGTTGGATGTTGTTGAGGAAGTGAGATTGCATGAGTGAGCACATAAGCATATATTGTGTGTATCTGTGCGTGCGTACGTTGTGTGAACAGAGAAGTCATCTTATTTACCCACCTTGGTGTAAGGGGTGGTGATTGCCCGCCCAGCTAAATGCCATGCAAATGCTGCCGCTGCCGTCAAGCTGCCAATCACGCCGGCCTTGGCATTCACGGCATGCCACCGGAGCATTTACAGCGTCTGTGATCTTTACTAAATGAGAAATAACCCTACCCTGTCCAAGCCGGCCACGGCGTTTAAACAGCAAAATCCCCATATTCCCATTGGAAAAAAAAAAATTCTATGAAGTGAAGACATCGCATTGTGTCAGAGGAACGATAAAGAAAACAAAGCTGATGGAGGGGATGTGGTCGGATGCGTGGGTGGTAAAGGAGGTGTCACACTCCCATAGTACAGCCTCATTATGATGATGTGATTTGCAGGAATGGCAGCAGCGGCTCTCGTCACTAATACCAGCTCCCCTGAGCCACGAAACAGCGCTTTATTAAACTTTATGAAAGGCTTAGCTGGCCAATTTATGAGCCTGCCTGCTGTGGACATGAGCGTGAAGAGACAGAGGAAACACTGCAGCAGCACATCAGATGAGATTACACAGAACAAAAAGTTTTACCCCTGACAGTACTTTCCCCGTCACTTTAATCAGGTATTCAAACACAAGCTGTTGTGTCAGGCAACTTTTTAACAAGGAAAGGCAAAAATGATAAAAGCAAAAACAATCAAATCCAACACAACCAATAGGAAGAGTGTGTAGGGATTAATTTATGGAAAACATAAATGTGATAAAAATGTTATGGGGCTGTTTTGTTCTATTCTATTTTTGACAAAGTAACATTTAAAATTATTTTAGAAAACACGAGACTAGAAAAAAAGTTTTAAATGTTCCAATTTTCAGCTGTGTCACTATATGCAAAAAAATTAGCAGTTTGGGCTTTATGCATGACATCTTTCATGGTTTCACTAAGTAATAATCCAACCTGTGTGTCAAATTAGTCAAAAGTGTTCATTACGATAGTAATGAATAATCTATGCTTCTAATTGTGTATCCATCCCCAACAAATCATCAGTTGCGTTATTACTGTAAGTAAATAAAAACCTGCTACAGCAGTATATCTTTAACATGTCAACCCACCAAACTCTGTGTCTAAACAAACACATTTATGTTTGAATTAAGATGAACATACATGTTCATACTAACGCTGCAGAAGCAGCACATGTATGTAAACAAAATAAAAATACAAAAATCTGGCAAAAATAACACTAAAAGCTTTAGTTAGTGTTCCCTATTCTTTGATATTTATTACTGCTCTCACACTCACACTTCAGACACAATAATGTGTCTTCAGATGAGGTGTGTTTTAAATGACTTTGACCTGAATCAATTAATGCTCTACATGCAATCTGTGACACCTCTCAGTTGTCAAATAAATAACCAGAAGGAAGGTCTGAAAAGTCTATTCTGTCAATCAGTCCAATAATTCAGTCTGTTGATGTCTGCTAAGCTTCACAGGGGCAAACAGAGCATCAGTATAGTGTAGCATGAGAATAAAAAGCAATACAGTCATTGCAGAATGCATTAAATAGAAGTGCTGTACAAAAGTATTTTTCCCATAAAAGCTTCTTCTGTTGTTTTTTGTCACACACAAATACTTCAGATCCTGAAACTAATTGCAAAATCATACAACTTGATTAAATACAAAAAAAACAGTATTTAAATTATGATTTAATTTGTAGTGAAAATGGAAAAATACCAGCCAAAACACATTATATTAACAATAAAATATGAAAGTTTGACCAAAAAACTCAAAAGAATTTAAAGTGGCAGGACTTTTTCACAGCACCATATTTTGTAGCAGCGGTGTCTCTGTGCAATATACTGTAGAATATGCTTCAGTGATGATGATCATGTAGCACAAAGTTTTGACTGATCTAAAAACTCTAAGTCAGTGGCAGTTTGGCTGGAAATCAAACCAGAACCAGATGACTTTAAAACACAGGCAAGATCCAAGATAATAGAAAAGTATGACAGGATATTAAGCAAGTAGGAAACAGGCTTAAACAACATGACTCAGAGACTGGAAAATGTTTTAACTCTGAATCTTTTTCCTGCACACTGTTTTCTTCAGTGGCAAAATACATTTGTTTGAGTTTGATAAACACATCAAATTTAATTTAACTAACTTTGTTTTTGATTAGCCCTTAAATCTTATTATGTTATAATCTTCATTTATAAAATTAAAAAGATTCCTCTTCAGCATAGTCAATAACAAAATATTAAATTAATTATTGTTATTACAACCAAAATATTAAATGACTCTTAAGATATTCATGATAAAGCAAGCTCAGTGCACAATTATCCTGAATAATTGCTAATTCCAGCAAGTAAATTGATTATGACTTTATCTATCCGACAAGGTATTTTGGTATCTTTTTCAATACTGTGCACTGGTGCTGCACAAAATCCTCTTCACAGTCATAATTAAACACCAAAACACCAAACGTAGCAGTGTGCACCTTGTTCAATCCTCTCCTGGTGGCAAAAAAAAGCCTCATTAACTCCTCTGTCTTTGCTGACATTTTGTTATCGCGCAGTGACAGCCACACACAGATAAACACATGCATTAAATATTCACAAAACTGTTTATATTGGCAGAGAGACAGCCGGGAAACACATTAAACACACACACTACACACACTTACGAGGACGCACACGTGAACACAGATCCCCAGGCAGCAATTAGTTGGGCCTCATAAGAGTTCCCTCCCTCATCTCACTGAGCTGTAGGTGCAAATTAAATTTGTCTTAGAGGCCTGTCACTGGTCTCTCAACATACATGAACATGTCAGGGTCACACGGAGACAAAGGCAGGTGCTCTCACACATATACAGACTCCACAAGCCAAATACAATTACAGATTTTTTTTTTTCTTCTTGTTAGTTTAGCAGAGTTACTGCGTTCACTTCCAAATTTTGCTGTAATGAAAGGCTTGTCCAAACAATATACACAAGTGAGCAAGAAACTAAAGCTAATCTGGATCCACAGTAAAGTTTTACATTTTGTTCAAAAACGTGTCTTTGTCATTAGAAAATACATTTAATATGAACAACAGGTGCAAAAACAGAGAACAGTTTTAGTTTGTCCAGGGGAGGATAAGGACGTGAATCATCAAGATTACGAACTAATCAATACTCAAATCTATAAAAACAACCTGATAGAGGATTAGTAAAACATGTCACTGTTTGATTTACTCATAATCATCCATCCATTCATTTTTTATTTCTTCTTCATCTTTGCAAGTTCCATAGCTGGTGACTTCCTCCATCAGTCAATAGGTGAGAGTCAAGGTGTACCTGAACAGGTAGCACCATAATCCATCCATGTATCCAATGTTTTGCGTAAGTTAATGAAGAAGAAACTTGTGTTAGTATGCCAGACCCCTTCGTCTTTCCTTCATAAAGTGAATCATTCATTGTCAACCATTTATTCAAGAACAGGCTGAAGATTTAACTGGTTCAGACCAGAAACCCACACATTAATAGAAGAACCTGAACTTTCTCCAGGTTCTTGTATGGAGGGTCTGGGGGTTTCCAAGGAGTACTTACCAGCTGATCAAAAGTTCGTACTCCCAGGCCTCCTCCCAGTTTTACATGACTGGAGCAACTCCAAGAAGTAGCGCCCAATCGAAAGCCCAAACTCCAAACTACCCCAAGTGACTCTTCTTTTACAGAAGACAAGAAGGTCTCCTCCAAGTTTCCCATGGTTAATAGATTTTTAGAAGCTACATCTGATACAAAACAACATTAGTAATTCTAAGATACCATTTACTAAAATATCACTCTGAAGCTTCTGTAATGGATAAAACATGTTTTGCATAGGTCCAAATGTGAAGCAATTGTGAAATATCATCTCTTTCTGCATCTATAAAGAATCTGCACCGTCTAAGATACACAGCACATTTTGTAATATTCATGTTGTAAAATTGGGTGTAAATTTTAGAATGTGCTCCTGGGTCAGATTAAAGTTTTGTGAAGACTGACCTGTCTTCCCTGCTTTGTGATCAGTAGACCATTTTGGGCTGAGTGTTCATAGCAGCATAGACAGCATTGTTACATTTCTTGTTGAGTGCTTTCTTTAGTTAGATTATTGTAGTATTTTTTAAATCTCTTCATTGATTGATTGATAAGATAAGAAAAATAAAGTAGAAATAAACTGCCACCCCAAACCTCCCATCATGTTTAGGTTCAATTTTACAAGTCTAATTTCTGTGTGACAAGCAGAATCAGGAAATCACTCAAACAGAACATAAACCCAACATGAAGCCGACTAAAAACACTGAAAAAAGCAACACATCATTCCCCAATCCCAAAATATTTCAAGTCTGGACTTAATTGTGGTTAATACGATGGGATGACCTTCAATAGGTTGTTAAATACTGCAGAGAGGAATGGCCCAAAATTTCTCCACAGTAATACAAAAGACTGACAGCAGTTACTGCAAACATTTGCTTGTAGTCTTTGCTACCAGCAATTACTTTGTTGACAAAAGATCTGTTTGGTTTAGATAACCTTTTTGTTGAGTAAATTAAATCAGAATTAGAAAACCAATTTCTACAGACAGATTTTTGTAAAGTTATAACATTTGTTTGATCAGTTGGAGAATGGAAGCTTAATCAAAAGGCTAAAACAGAAAACATCTATAAAAGGTTAGATACCTTTCTCAATATGTTCTCGTCTTCATTTTGCATTGCTATCACTTATTGTGTGGAGTAAATTTGCACTGCTGGATACAGAGTGCATAGTGAACATCCCTGCAGCATGTAATTTCTTTAACTTTTTAAAACAAATTAATCACCTTGTCCTGTCAGTGATTCAGCCAAATGCCCAGTGAGGCCATGCCATAACACCCTCATATGAATCAAAGCACAAGTGGTTCTGAGTGACTAAATGGCAAAATGACAATGTACTCTGACACCTAAATGAATGGCACTTTGCTGCTAATGAATGACAAGGCTAATTGCAGGAACGGCTTGTTGCTCTTTGGTTTAGATAAATACTCCAACAAGAGGAGTGCTTTAATTATCTCCAGTGTGTTTGTGCCGGAGCACCGTCGCCGCTGCTTCACTGGAGATGCCTGCTGAACGAGACAAGCTAATTAAGAGCGATTTCCCTCCTCCCCACTCATTAATAACACAACAGCAATTAAGAGGAGCTAGCGGAACATGGTGCATTGGGTGCTAACAAGATTAGCCTCATGGAGCATTGAGTTTACGACGAATAGAGAGACACACACTCACCCACACACGCACACACCCGCCCGCACACACACATATACACAAAGGAGGAGATGGGAAAGAGATTCATCTGGGAGAGAAATTTATTAAAAGGTGTTACAGGGAAGAAGAGACATGATGAGGATACAAGAAACTGAGAAGATAGTGAAGAGAAATGAGACTGTAATTGGACAAGAGGAACAGAGGCTGAAGAATGACCGAAAGCAAACGAAGTTAAATGGGAAAAGAAGGATGTGGGAAGTGCAAACTAGAAAACAGAAAATGATGGAAGACCAAATGTAAAAATGCAAAGAAAAAAAACTGTCCTTCTGCTTCAAGCTCTTTTTTCATTTTTCTGTATTTTTCTTCTCATCGCTGAGTGGCCTTTAAATGAACTCTTGCATAAAGGACACTCAGGTTTCTGAGGGCACAGAATAATAAAAGGGGCTAGGAAGAGACTATTCAACTCTGACAGTAACATGGTTTAATGAGAAAACTGACAGTGATTATAAATTCAGAAGCTAAAACAAAAGAAAAAACAAGTGAGTAAATATCACACTCAGCCACAAGACTGGTGATATAACTAAGATGAAAGAATCAAGAAACCAATTAAACCAACCACAATGACTCACATGGTCAAGAAGAAAAGACTTAAAGGGATTTTCTTTTCAAAATTATATTGAAAAGTAAATTTGACCTCAGAGATTGAAGAAGAGGTTAAAACATCTTCCCAATTTCAAGGTTTTGATGTTGTTATATTACCTGACAAGAACTATATTCAGCCTTTTAGTATGTCAGCATAAAATTACTTTTTTGGCATGTTAAGAAAAAATACAAGGTTTTTTATCTTCTGAATGTCGTAAAGATTTCATTGGATCATCAGATTTGAAAACTTCTATTAATCCTTTCACCCTGTAATTTTAACTGTAGAAAATAATTTACTGGTTACATTCTGTACAGCACAGGAAGAAAGTTTTAATATCTTTTAACCAGTTTTAATGTCTTCAAGGTCCTTTTCCATCATTCTAAGCCTGTGGCACGCCTGTAGGGGGTGGTGAAACTTTTGGACCTTTTGATCCAGGAATGTTTTTTTATCCTTTCACTTGCACAAAGGTGCCTACATACCCTGGCGTATGCAGTGTGTCTTTACTAAAGGCATAAATGTTTCACAATGAGCAGATTTTGCTTTAACACACTAAACAATCTGAAGAGTTGTAGCAGCACAGACGGATCACAAAGGTCCACCATTGTTTTGTTATGCTGTGTACATTGTGAAAAGTGTGACTGAATGCACAAGCAGAAAATGACATGATCAACTTGATTCATATTGTGTTTCTTAAAGGTTTCGATATGGAGTTTATTGTCAAATCTTTACACTTTACTGCCCTGGCATGTTCACATAAAGAGGTCAAAGGTCTTACAGGATCAAACACATTATAGTCTGTTTGTCTACAATAAATGGGTTTTTGGCTAAATTGCTTGTTGTTGGCCTGCAAACATTAGTGCCATTTTTATAATTACACAATACTACGGTTCTATGAAGCACTAATATCTTCTTTAAGAGTAACTACTGATTATCTGGGTATGTCAGCCATCTTTGCTCAAGGTTAGTCTTTTGAAATGTTGGCACTGTTGTGCACTGTTGTCTTGGCCTGCTTTGCATCTGGCATTTCCAATTTTGGTTTTATTGTGTTAATCTCTATAGCTCCTGATTTAAATGTTACATTTACTAAAATTTTTCTGTCTCACCACAAGTTTTTATTGACTGGTTCAAAAGGAAAGGGGTACAAATGGATATTGCTGTATGTCACTTTAATAAGACATGCAACAATGTATTTCTATTCTGAGAAATGTTTTTTCAGAATAGAAAATATCTAAACTAGTTAATACTTAATATAGAAGAGTGAATATCTGTCTTCACATGTAAGAAATTGTGACATTAAAAATGTCAGAGATTAATCCTATCAGTGAAAAAAACATTTATGTAAGTTGAAGGACAGAAAGACAGTCATTTCAAATTAAAAAGAAGTGCTGCACATTGATAAACTAGCAACCATATCTAATGGAAAGCTGTGACATCTTTTGAACAGTTGAACAGGAGAGGAAAACATCAGGACCAAGGGTACATTCAGAAATCTATGATGTTCCTTTTAAAGCTGCAGAATACTGTATCTATAGAAAACAGCTTCCAAGGTAGTGTGAGCTGAATCTGTGTGTGGGTCCCTGGCTGCATAAAGAATGTCAGTCACGGTAACTTTTGGTGCTGCATGCATGGAGCTCTTGACATGAGACTCAATCAGCAGCACTAAAGCCTGCCTCTGCCTCCTGTGCCTCTGCCACCCTGCTTTGGAGTAGACTAATCTCCACTGCAGGATGTAGAGGAGCCATTTGATATTGTCTTCCCCGGTGTTTTTCATTATCACAGTCTTACTGCTGCTCGCCGGTGGCATTACCTCGACATTAATGGGCTTGACGGGCCGAGAATCACCACACAATCCTGTCACAACCTCCCATCTCTGCTTTAACTCCCGCTCGCATTTCAAAGCCTCTCTGCTCCTTCTTATCTTTCATCTTCTTTTTTTCTTACTTTGAGGTGGATCTGCAACAGCATCGTGAGCAACATTTCTGGGATTTTTCTTCTTTTTTTTTTTAGTTAGGTTTCCCAGCAGAATAGAAAAGGCTGACATTAGAGTATGAAGAGAAGGTGACAGACATAATAACACAGTTGCTTTGAAGGATTGGAAAGTATATTGCATGATATGCAAATAAATGTTAAAGAGCTAGTGAAATTACCTTTATAAAGAATTTTTTGAATCATAAACAGATAATTTTTCTGCAAATGACAGCCCAAAGAACCATGGTTTCTTCTGCGTTGCAGATATAACCGTTTTAATTACTGTTTGATTGCTATTGATCACTTTACTTCGAGCAGCTCAAATTTTTACTCTGCCTGTGATGTTACAGTTGTGAAAAAATAGGACTCTCCATATTTAGTTATTATTAAATGTTCAAATACTGATGCTTTTATTCACCTCCAGAGAAGAAACTGACTTAATTGCACTCAAAGCAAAAATGTTATTTTACTCCCTAAGCAACAGATTTCACATAAAATGCATTTTATGTGAAATGTTAGGAAACTGCAATCTTCATAGTAAGTGCTGAAATGTCCCTCACTTTTGCTGTGAGATATTTGTGGGGGGTTCTTGTTTAAACATCCTGTTTTAAGTCACTCCAGAGCAGTTTAGAGCGATGGAGATGACGGCTTGGACTTGGCCCAGGAATTTCCATTTGTGAATTCTCAGCCAGCCCTCGGAGGATTTATTGGTATCGTGTCATTATCGTGCTGCAGGGTCCTGCTTTGATTTTTTTTTTTTAGGACCAATGTGTTACATTTTCTTTCCTCTGATACGCTGTATAATTAATAGAACACATTACATTATTTTGGCCAGGTCCTGCTGTTCTGGTATCCAAATAATTCAGTTTTCAGACTAATTTATCCAAAGAACATTATTCCAGCAGCATTCTCACAAACTTCAGTCTGACCTTCAGGCAGGTTTCCTCTTTACAAATGTTTCCTGTTAAAAATTAAACTTGTACAGTTTGTTTCCGATTGCAGAGTCACCTGATATAGGGCATGTGAGGACAGATTAGGAGACTTTCACTTTTACCGTCTTGCAATCCACTTTTAGGGTGAAGTTGATTTAAAGGCAACACCTGGTCAAGTTGACAGTTTGCTTCACTTGTATTGCAAAATGTCTAATAATACTCTTTTCATATGCATGTCAGACTATTTTTTGATTCTTTCCATTTCAAGTAGGATCAAAAGTTGGTGAGTTTTAACTTAATTATTTATCAGAAAATGCTTTTTTACTTCAGTACAAGGTCTTTTCTACATCTTTTTAATTTTTTGTGCATGATTTTTAGTATGTTTCCAGGAACTAGAAAAGCAAACAAGCCTTCATTTTGAGAGTTTATATTTTTTGCAATTACAGGTTGGTACGAATGACCCGTCTTCGCAGAAAACTTGTTTTTCCATCAAATTACATCTGGAAATTCAATAAATTTTCTCTTGTGCAGGTACCTGCACTCACATTACATTTGTTGATTTCATTTTGATACATTTTTAGTGTTTTAATTGCGTGTTCATTGTAAGTTTTATCTTTTTTGATAAGCTTTCTGTGATTGCTAGGGGAGTAACAGCATAAAAACTTGTTTTATTTCAAAAGAAAGATTCATTATTTTACAACTGCAGAACACCAACAAGCCAAAACTGTTCAGCCTTTAGTCTTTCCTGTAATATTCAAATAATTTTATTATTATTATTATTATTATTTTGGGGCAAAGCCACTTTGAATTAAAGGCTGTTTTAGAAAAAGGAAATCTTTTTAAATGACATACTCAGTTTGCCAACAGCCTTAAAACCTACAGAGATCTGCCAGCAAATCAGCAGATAAGGCATTCATAAGTTCCCAGATGACTAAAACCAGCAAAATGAAAGAACAAGACTCACAAACACATTTCAGCATACAATTTAGGATAACCGTGACATAAGCTTCAGAATATTTCAGAAAACTAGGATGCAGGATGTTTTTAACGCAAAGATTTCAGGCATTAAGCGATATGTGCCTGCAGTGGAACATGTCAGCCGTTCAGCACACAAAGCTTCACACAGCAGGACCAACATCTCTCTCCCTCATGATCCACAGTCAACAGCAGCAGCCAGCCTTTTCTCCCCTGCTTTTGGTATTGATATTTGCTAACAGCCAAAATTACTTTTTGGAAAGCATCATCTGGGATGTTATATAAAATAATAACTGCTGGATCAACTTTACCTTGTGTTTTATTACATCTTAAAATGAAAGTAAGAAAATGGAAACTTTTTTTTTTCTTACGTTTCCTCAGGTCACCGGCTGGAATCAGAAAGGAGACAATCTGCCTTATTTTTTGTGCTTCATCATGGATTACAATCTCAATATTATGTGCTGTGTTGTGTTCTTTTGTACAGTTCTTCCTAGTATAAGAGCCTTTTAGTAAAAATAACAAATCCAACACATTTTATTGCCATACATCAATTTTCACCAGCAGAAAAGCTGTAATTTACTGAGGAACTATGTTTGGTTCTGAAAATGCACATCTCATGGTATTGTCACAAAAACCTCTGTTAACAGCATGCTTCTGTGTATGGAAAGTGGGTGTATTTGTGTACCAATAGATTGGGAGAAAGCTTTTAATTTTTTATATGAAACATTGTAAAGCAGGGAAGGTTATAGTTTCTCCCTCCTGATCAGGAAATTATTTTGCCAGTGGTTGTGAGAGAAACTCTACGGCCTGTAAATCTGTCTTTTTTTTTTTTTTTTTTTTGCTGCATGTTGCCATGAAATAAAGAAACCAATTCTATATGTAATTTTCATAAAAAATTACCTTTATATCAATATTCCAGGTAATGGTTTTCTAATGAATCACCTGAACATATAAATGGCCATTTATACTAATACCTTGTTGGATGTGTTTTCTTAGGTAATGTTTTTATATATAACATTATAAGATACAAAAGACAAAGTTTCTCATCTCGTCTGCAGTTTAGACAAAGTGTTTCTGGTCTAATACTTCCACCTAGCGGTTGATTAATGCAAATACAATTGGTTTCAAACTGTCAGCAGCCAAAAATCCACAGGTGATATGATCTAAATTGTTGAACGCACAAAAACACAATAAATACATTTTTTTTTTTTTTGTAACTTGAGTAAAAATAGAAGTGTATCAAGAGAAACATTAAAATGTAAATTTAACTAAAAACCTAAGACATGACAGAAATGAAGTGACTAAAACAACATTTGACCTTTGTGGATAAGTTGTTCTAACCAGTAGTAAAAAACAACTATGGCCTTCATTTAAATCCATTTTCTACCCATAAGGGTAATGTATGTAAATTCTGGGAGGGTGGAAACCAGTACAATGATTAATCTATGGTGTGAAATGGCCCTGCTGTTTCCATTTTGGATAAACTGCAGCTGTCCAGTAAATCCTCAGATACTTCTACAATAATCAAACATACTAAAAATGAAATCATGCACCAGTTTTGTTATGAGTGTGCATGAAGAGGTAAATGAATGTGATGTAAAACTCTTTGGAGTTTTCTGGATTAAATAAAGCACTGTACAAGTACAGGCCATTTAACATTTTTGTGTGTATTGATATGAAAACTTTTTATAATGTTTTTTAATGTTATAATGTAGCAAAGCCCGAGTTAGTTAGGTATGGTCCAATGAGAATAACTAGGTTTTTGTGTATGCTTGATTTTTTTCCAATGTCTTTTTTATATTTCAATAAGGATGCAAAAACATTTTTATCAGTCCTACCTAATGCAGCCTTAAGGATTTTTGCAGCAATTATAATTAGAAAGTCACCAAAGACAATTAATTTAGTCTTAAAGCCATGAAATGAAGGGAATTTCCAATGTAGATTTATTGAAATGTAAGTACAAGAATATTAGTCAACAAAAATAAAACAAACTGCTACCTAAAACATATGTATTTAAGACGAATTTGGAATTAGTGGGCTTAGTCCATTGGGAATAATTAATAACCGTTTTCAAAACATTTAACTTTCAACATTTACTTTGAAAATCTTTTGAAACAAAGTGACAACTTGTGCTTTTAAGTGCTGCTGGTTTACTGATGCTCTTTGAGGAAACTTCTCATGTAGTCTGCAAGGACAGCAGTGTCCTCCAGAGTCACAGCGTTGTACAAGGACGCACGAATTCCACCCACTGACCTGCAGGGGGAGACAAACACTCCTGTTCATGTCTACAAAAAAAGTCCCTTAGTCTTTCAGTTTAAGCAGGATGGTAAAATGCAAACATGGAACAATACGAGGTGCATGGTTGCACAACGGACCTGTGACCTTTCAGTGAAATCATTTCACGCTTGGCTGCACCCTCCAGAAACTTCTTCTCCAAAGACTCATCTCCTTCTTTCTTCCCAACACGAAAAGGCACGTTCATGCGGCTCCGACACGCAGCGTCCACGGGACATCTGACCCAATGGATGACCACACAAATAGTGAGACTTTATTCTTTGTTACAGAACTATTAGTATTATCTCAGGGTCAACTATTTTGGTTATGTGAATAACTAAATTGAAAGTATGAGTTATTACTCCAAGGTACTTTAGTACTCACACATAAAAACCATTTGAAGAGTTGATGATGTCATAAATCATGGAGGACTTCTGCTTGTTGAGTGTTTCCATGGCAGCGCTACCTCCGTTATTCTTGATCCACTCCAGAACCAGACCCATGATGTAGATGCTGAAGCCAATGAACAGGATTTGAAACAAATTTTTAAAAAATCTATTCCTGCTCTTCTGTTTATTGACAAAATGCTAAACATCTTAAAACAAAAACAGTGAATGTAAATCTCTCACTCCATCTGCATTGATAAAGTTGATAAAGGTTTTTGACTGTGCGGCAAAAACATTTCGGCTCGTTCTCTTTTGTTTTAAGTTAACTTCAGCTAAACTTGTGAGCAAATCTGTGTGAATGATACGCCCTCATGCCGTAAACAGAAAAGTATGTACCTAAAACATGGAGGAGTGTTGTAGAGGGAGTTCATTTCAGCCTGCACCGTGTAGTCCAGCACAATGGAGCACTCCTTCAGGGCGTGGCCCAACAGATCTTCTCGCACGATGACCACTGTAACACCAGCGCAACCTACGTTCTTCTGGGCACCGGCAAAAATAAGCCCAAACTACACATAGCCAGTATGAAGAAGATGTGTTAGATCACAACATGAGAAATGTTTTCATCAATGTCTAAGAGTCAAGTGCGGAGAGGGAGAAACAAGTAAAATTTATTTTGCTGTCACCTTTGATACATCTATGGGCCGTGACAGGAAGTTGGAGGACATGTCGCTGACGAGGACCACGCCATTGGTTTCAGGCGTGAAGTTGAACTCGACACCGTGGACCGTCTCGTTGCAGCAGTAGTACACGTACGATGCGGACGGGTTCAGGGTCCAGCTGCTGGGGTCGGGAATTTCTGGAAGAAGCACAAACAAAACTAAATGAAAGCTGAATTAATAATTATTCAAAGCAGAGGCTTAATTCTTTAAATAGATGTGTCAAAAGTGAAAAATAATGTTTCAATAAATAAAAATAAACTAAAGCAAAAAATGGTCCCAAAAGGAAATGTGAAAATCTTAAACTCCAGGTGTATATATGATTTACTTCAATGAAATTTATCAAATATAAAATTTTACTCCGCTAATCTTTTTCCATCTTATGAAATTTTGACCACTGTATTGTACAAATATGTAACCATTCTTATTCCAGACTCTTGGCTTTTCTTTCAGTTTCTATATCAACTTTGTTAAAATGTCATATTAATCCATAAAGTGCCCACAAGTCATTTTAAACTATTTTCTAGAATTTCCACATGAATTTTAACTTATTGAGTTGAGCATCAATGTTTTATGTGGAGAATTCTGGCTGACTCCTGTTATATTGCTATATTTGTAAAATAAATTAATTTCACAATCTAAAAGATTACACACACAGTTCTTTTAAAAACTTTGCAGAATAAACACATTTTAATTCATTAAAATAATTTAGTTTATTCATCTTCATTACTAGATATTATTTAATGTTTCTCAGTTTTCTCCATTCATACATGTTTTTGTATCATGTTAGAAATTAGGCTAAATTACACTATATACAAGCAAATCTGACTAAATGACTGTATTGCACCAGGATGAATTAGAAGAATTTGATTTGGACTGAATTGGACCCTGTATAACTCTGTAAAGCGCCCCTTCACATCATTTTTTAAATTAATTAAATATTAATTTAATTTCTGCTGACATAATGATGATTCAAAAGTACTTTTAAGGTTTCTAAGTATTACTGTACAAAAGGTCCCTGTGAGAACTCAACAGAGGCACAGCCATGCTGAACAAGCAGCTTCATTCCAGAGTCTTTCACTGGTAGTTGGGTCTATTGTTGGTTACGCAATATGCTGGAAAAGCTGCCAGATTCTTCTGAGGCTCTTCCCTGATACAGTTTGAATGACAATGACTCACGTCTAAGATCTGGAGATATTCTTTTTTTAAACTACTTTTCTTTGGAAAAAAAAAATCAGCTTCTGTGCTTAGATGAAACATTGCCATGCGCACATACTCGTGTAACTGTTCAGTTTCGGGTGGATGATGTTGATTTTGCCATATTTCTCTGCTTCTTTTGCAGCTTTAGCTGACCACGTGCCAGTCACCAGGTAGTCGGCGCACCTGTCCTCCTTTAGACCTATCAGGTTGAGGGGAACGCCACTGAACTGTCCAGAGCCACCACCCTGTAGAAACAACACCTTGTAGTTGACTGGGATATTTCTGTGGAGACAGAAGTCACTGTGTTACGACGGCCAATCCAAGGTCAGGTTTACGCACAGACAAGCAGCAGCTCATCATATACCAAAATGTAAAAAGAAATAATAACAAATGACCACTATTACAGTTTGTTTTACATATATAGTTAAGATTGAGTCCTAACATAATTTTTATGTCAACATTCCACAGTTTTTCAGACTAAATCATCCAGCGTTTGAAAATTTTTCATGAAAAAAAAAAAAATCTGTACAATCTTAATGGATATTTGAACAAAAGGAAAGTTTTCCAAACTGAAAAATGGACAAATGGATGGACAGATCAGTAGATGGAATACTAAAAATTTCACTTACAACAATTCTCGAAGCAGACTCTCTGACTTGTTGATGATTTTGTTGAACTCTGCTGATCGATGGCTCATCTCTGATTTAAGGAATAAAACGCAGCATGTTAAATATTATTTTCAATAATTTTCACACCGGATTCTAGACATATTCTGATCCCAAATCAGTTTTCTGACCCACCAAGAACACTGATCCCAAGGCCACTGTAGTTAATAAGCTCCTTCTGAGCTTGAAGCAGCACCTGCAACACATCACAAATAAAGCATCTCTTCACGACAAAAAACAGGCAAGAAGGACAGAGGCAGGAATGTGACGCCAACGTCTGAAAATGGCCGTTTTTATGATCAGCATTGCTAAATGGTTACAGATATGCAACGTGAACTGTCTTCTCTGTTAAAAGATACAGATCAATGTTCTACAGATTTGAACATTTGTTCAAATGTTCAGTACATGCAGATCAATGTTCTACAGATTTGAAAAATGTTTTGCAAGAATAACGTCTGAACAGCTGGAAAAACAGTTAAATGTAAATCTATAGTCAGGAGGTTTGGTTAAAAGCAGATGTTAAAACTGATTTTATTTATCCAACATAAAACTCAACTAAATGAACTCTTGTTTCTTATTGGGTTTTTTTTTTTATTTGTTTGTTTGTTTGTTTGTTTGTCTAAGCTAAAGGAAATATAATGTATTGGTTATTTTTGTAGTTATTGGAATGGAATTTGAAATTATGGTTTTGACACCATCATAGTCACTATACTTTACAATCATTCAACATTTTGTGTTAAAAATAATGAGCTTATTGTAAACTATACTTGCCGCTTTTTGTTAAACGAACATTTAAAGATTTTAATGACACATGAATAAAAAATGATCACCTCCAAATTTATGAGTGAGGGAAAATCTGAACCTGATGAAGGTAAATGACAGACTGACTCCAATACCTCATGTTTCCCTTAATACTGGATTTGAAACAGTGCTCACCTGTTTCCTGATACTTTGGAGAGTCATTGTTTAACACTACACACCAAATGTTTAATTTAGCAGAAATAAATGTAATGATTTATTTAGCATTCTCTACAGAAAAGTATCTTTATATCTACCTTACCAGCTCTAGCCCCATATACCTATCTAAAGCTGTCCCTCCAAATAGTTACATGTAGATCTTTGTCTATCTGTATATCTAATCATCCAGATTTCTTTGTTTAACTTTATCTATCAATTCGTCTGTCTTCACAGGTCTAGATCAATATATCTCTGTCTATGAATGATTTTTATATTTTGAACTGATCAGAAAACTGCAGTTGTTGGGTAAGCCTGTGCTGTGATTTCTTCTTCTTAAACGAACAAGCTGTTTTTTTTCTGCCATCTAGTGGTTGGATTTTACAGATTCCAGTGAAACACAATGAAAGAAGCAGATTTCCACATGAATGAATGAAGGCTGACGCAACTCAGCAAGCAGTTTTCAGTCTGATGAGCTGCCACCATCTGTTAGGCACTAAAACCAACAACCAGTTTTCACGCATAACTGCTCAACCAGACGGGAAGAATTACCCGTTTCACATGGAAAAATTAACTATCCCGAGTTAAGACACGCGATTTTAGGTTAAACGCTGCAACATTAAAAAATAAAAATAAAAAACTAACTAAAAAACACAAAACATTTGCGAGGGTGCATCAGCAAAACAAAAACATGTTTCACCACAGAGAGTCAAAAAGATCTTTACGAACAAGGCAGATATCTGCAAACTGGCTCGTAATTTTTGGCAGATTTTCGAGACACATTCACGCAAAGAAAACGAGCAGCTGCAAACTTACAGACTGAGGTAATTTGGCAGGTCCGGCTCCAAAGTTAAAGGTTTGTTTCCGCTCCATAATGTAAAGAAGCTCCTTGGTGCAGATAAAGGATGTTGCTTCAGTTGGTCTTCGAGGTGCAGGGAGTTAAGGAGCTTCGTCAGATTGTCACCGCTTGATGCTTGTGTAAAGTGAGGCGTTCAGGCGAATCCAGTAAAGTTCCAAACTGCATCTGCTACCCGGACCAGTCGTAGGAAATTTGAACCTGGTGTATTTGTAGCAGTGTTTTTACAAAGATACATCCGCTTTAAACTTCTCATTATATATTTTCTTAATCTTCTACATGCTAGTACTGAATTTCACAGATGTTTTTGCAAGTTAACCACAAGAACAGTAAAAACCAAAAACAGAACAAAAAGAAAAAAAAACATAACTACTTAAAGTACGGTTAGTAAAATAAAGTAGAGTTAGTAAAATAAAATCCGAACAAATTCTGATTTTTGTTCAGTCACTCTTAACTTTCAACATTCCCGAGCCAAATGAAGATCAGATGACACCTTTAATTTGTGGCGGGTGTAGGCTCAGCCGCTGTTATGAAATGAAACGAGTTCTTCTAGTAATAATATTTTACATCATCTTAACGATCAGTTATGAAACAAAAATCCAGTCTTGTGCAAAAGCTATCTGGAAAGTGAACCACCTTGACATTAACAAATTGTATCAAAATAGTGATTAATGGCATGCAACACTTCAATCAATCAATCAAATCTTATTTGATAGATTATCTCTTTGGATATT
The DNA here is from genome assembly GCA_010277075.1 of Poeciliopsis retropinna. Taxonomy (NCBI): domain Eukaryota; kingdom Metazoa; phylum Chordata; class Actinopteri; order Cyprinodontiformes; family Poeciliidae; genus Poeciliopsis; species Poeciliopsis retropinna. The sequence goes on from VMRM01000001.1 coordinate 7,459,753, forward strand.
ACTTATCCAAAGAGAAGTTATTACACAAAAGTTATGTAAGGATGATCCTTTTCCATCTTTTGATAAAAACCCTTCACTACCTGTGCAATCAAGCTCAAGCTGCTTTTAGATTTTTTTTTGTCATTATTCATAATATATTCACCTCTTGTTTGTGCTATGAAGAGATTATTCACTCCCAAGAAGCATTTGTGCAGTCAGACACAATGGAGTGTTTCAATGCATGGCTGGTCTATTTTAGGTCACACCACAAAAGTTGAATCGGATTATGTACAGGTTTCGACTAGGCCATGCTAAAAATGTGAATTTTGACCCATTCCTCGTTCATTGTCCTGCTGCATATCTCAAATGCTCTTCAGGTGAATTTTACAAACTGAGAACCAGATTTTCTACTTCAGGATTTTCTGGTAGAGACATAATTCATAGGTCCTTCAGTTATGCCCATTTGTCCAGATTCAGAAACTTCCATAATTTGAGTCAATCACACTTTCTCAATTGACAAAATAACATGCTCAGAATTACAACAGTTATAAGAATTCAACTCTTGGCTTCTAAATATATAGCTTATCACCGTTTTACAGATTAAATTATGCTGAACCACAACATAAATTCCCTTCTAAAATTTTGAAAAAGTACTTGATATAATCATTAAAATAAATTCTAAATGAGGGTGTCCATGTCATATAATTTCAAGGAATGAAGTGCACATTTTCTGCTTGCTGAGCGCTTTTTTTCTTATTTTAAACCTTATGTGAAAATATCACTATGTCATCAGCGTAATGCTGGAAAGGGAAGCATGGAAAATTCCCATTGTGTATTGACTGACAATGATTTGTTATTGGAGAGGACCTTTGAACAGTAAACAAGATATGGTAATCTTTCAGACATGTTAATTTGAAATGTACAAAAATGGAGGTTGTGTCACTTTGAATTATTTACATTTACATAAACCTTTTTACAATTTAGGAAGCTTGAACACAGACAGCTTTAAGGTGTTTTCTAACCGAGGCTCACTCTCAGATCTGCTGGGATGAAAAGAGAAAACTATGTGCATTATGTTTTATTATTGATTTGACCTGGATTTCTAAAGGAAGATTACATGAACATGGCTGAATCTGAAAAGTGTAAAAGACAAACCATCAGATTTCTGTAATGTATTACACACTGTATACACTAGGTAGTGCTGTGTGACTATAATAACAGTCAAAGTTGTTTTCTATATGATTCAAATAGTAAACATACATTTAAGAGAAAAAGGCGATTAATGGATGACGTTTGATTTGCAATTTCATAAAAGTCAAACAACAGTTCTTCTCTCAGTTGTATGATCAGGGATAAGTTGAGAGGCCAAAAGGTTCTCCAGATAGAACATAAAATGACACTTTTGATTACTGTTTCAAATTTGACTACAACTGTTATTGGTATTTAGTAGTTACTCATTGCAGTGCTATAGATCTTGGTATTCAGGCATGGAGCCTTTCAGAGTTTAGTATGTAAATTACTGTGGAAACTGAAATCTTAAGAAGAAGCTTTAAAAACCTTATTTTACCAAATACCACATGTTTAAACCACTGGACTTGAGTGACACAAAGTGTTAGAACGATGGAAACCATAACTTTTTATACTTGATACAGGAAATAGGCCTCTACCTTCCAATGACATGACACACACAAGTAAACACAGCAGTTTGACCACGTTTAAACGCGATAATTTTCTTACAGGTACTTCCCGTCTATACCAAAACCCTCTTAGAATCAGCAGAGTTCATGTGAGTTCATGTTTTACTCACCTGTCTGTAGTAAAAATGTTTTATTCTCCCACACAATTGTCTTTAGACAGAGACCTATGGTTGTTAAAGCATTCTATGTTCTAGTTGGAAAACTCATGTAATATTAGTTTGGTGGAACTATATAAATTGTTGTTTGACTTTTTTGAAATTGCAAATCAAACACTATCCTTCAAACTAGCTGGATCTTTTTCTTTGCAAGACAAACATGACAAACATTAGTGATTTCTCCAGCTCGTGAGTCTCATGAGATTCTATAAAGCAATTAATTCTTTCTGAAAAGTCACATGACAAAGATGTTGAGCGCATTTGAGTTGAAACCTGCAACCAAAAATATAGTTCTCATCTCCAGAGTTAACTTTGCAGTGCATAAGAAGGTATTTGCCTACTTAAAGATTGTTTTTGTTCTGTACTTTGTTGTCAAATTTGTTGTTTCAAATAAACTAATTCCGATATCAGACAAAACAACTTTAGTAAATATAAAAAAGTTTTAAAACATAAAATAAGCTATTCAAAGTTATTTAAACCACCATCTCCCTATTACCCAAAAGTAACTGCCAATGATTGGTAGTAATGAATTATGCTTCCTATGATATGGCTGCATGAGTAAATTAAAAAAGTTCTTATAATAGTGTCATAATTTTATTTGGCTTAAATAATATTATTTTGAAGTTAAATAACACTTACCCTAGAACAATTATTGGCTTCTCATTCTGTCTCTGATCACACAACTGAGAGACGAATGACTGAAATTGAAACATGCAGCAGACATACACACCTACAAGCTGCATTGTTCTCGTGTATCATTTTCTACCTGCTGAGTTTACCTTCCCTTTCAGAGTGAAAGTCAATTTGCAGTACAGTACACCTTGTCTTCTCACTAGAAGCAGTTTGAACTGTTTAAACATACAGTACTTTACCAACTGTAAGTATTGGTGTCAAAAGTTTGATATTTTGAAAAGTGTGATGTGAAATTTGTGATTCTAGTGCCTTAGTTTGTTGTTTTGAAAAGATGATATCTATTTTTATTAATCAATTTTATTATTTTATCATTTGAAAATAACCGAATGTCCACAATTTTTTAATTGTCTGTCACTCATCAAAATACCTTTATGATATTTATTCAAGGACATTTAAATATGAGTGTTCAATTTTTGCATACAAGCACTCATTTAGAATTGGGTGATTTTTGTGCTAATGAAGTGTTTAGTTCCCCATTGTGACCCTCCTCATGGAACAAAGAACAATGGCAGGAAAGGAATGTTTAAAGGTTTTTCTGAAACTATTCACTAAAAACATAAACCACTGGAGAAGTTCAAGTAAAATGACCCAGAATCTGATCTCTTTCAGGCGTCATTGTGTAAAAGGGCATTTCAGAGGAAGAATGTCCAAAGATTATCTAACGCCTGTCTGATTCAGGTTTCAGCACAAAAAGACATTTAAAAAAATCTAGTGTTTTACCGATTTGTATGGGGCCGATGGACAGAAGTAAAACATGGCAGATTAAACTGAATTCAGTGTCGCTCCTTCTTGGTGGGAACATTTATCTCTTGCTCATGTTTTCTCTATCAGCACTGCAGCAATATCCAGTCCTACCGCAAATATTTCCCAGGTTTGCAGCTCAGTTTGTCTTTTGTCTGTCATAACATTTGTTTAGATGGTAAGTGAAGCTGTGCACCTAGGATTCTTCGAAACACCAGAATTACTCAAAGGCCTCAAAGAACTGCTGTCATCTCAGCAGTGGAGACTGATGTCTTTGGCAAACTGCCACTCCCATGGGTGATGTTCAGTAATGAATCTCCTTCAGCTGTTATGATACATAGACTTCCTTTTAAACCCACTTTGACATCACTGCAGGGGAGTTGTGTTGGGAGTTCATGAATTTGACTAATCTGATCTGGATATACATTCAGTGTTTTACTACTGAATGTGATTTGTTTTTTAGTTTGTCTGTTTTTATGCCACAATCATCTTTTGGCAATAAAATGTGTGGCAAATCTGTGTCCTTCATTCAAATCCCTAGAAAAAAAAAAGAAAAAGCATTTGCTCAAGCAGTGTCTTTTACTTCTCTTATACCACCGCAAAAAGGGCAGGCTACGAGTTGCTCCTCCTGAGAAGATCCCTTGACAGTGAAGGGATTAGATATTGAATCTGGAAAGGTTTCTACCAGATAATTTTTCCTCTTAAAGTGATTGTTGGATAGCTTTATGATGTTCTCAGGCAGAATGGCTCTGGATCGTAGATCAGTGCTTCTCCCTGTTTGGTTCAGGATGGACAGGGTGCTGCTGATGTTTCTGGTGTCAAACTGTGAGATGTCACAAAGTGGCGGTCTCCTCTCAGCCAAAGCAATCAATAGGTCTGACACCTGATAAGTATAAGACAGAAACCAAGTTTGACTATAAACTTGATATCAGGTGTGTTTCAATCTGTAGGAAATGGCAAATCCTTTCATTCTTTGAAAGAAGTTGGACTTTTTATCTTGAAAGAATTTGACCAGTAGTTCTCAGGAATCTTCGAGGGTTCTTCAGAAGTTTTCTGTCAGTCTTGACTGAAAAAGCAAAAGACCACCACAAAACCAGCACACAAAAATGAGCATATTTTTTTTGTGCTGGTTGCCTTGTAAAGCTGAAAACACCCAAATAGGATCTACCAAGAGAAGGATTAGAAGGAAATTTTATCTGTCAGCGCATCATATGAATTTGAAATCTGCAAAATATGATTACTCAAAAAAATAGCAAAAGTGACTTGATCATTTCTCATTTAACTGCTTTTGTTGCTTTCAAACGAACCTGGATGTAAAAGTTAGCAGAGGTCACAAAGTGCTGGTCTCAAAGATCAACATTACAGATAACAGACAGGAGCTCAGTTTTTGTTTGGTCAAAAACATTCAATCTCAAAATTGCATATTATTTTAAATAACATTTTTTACCTCAATTACCTTAATCCCATTAAACTCTCTGCTTTCAGGATCGCCATTCTTGTGTAGATCATCCATGACTCCTCAACAATCTCAAAACAAACAAAAAAAAGATGAGGCTGTCCTTCAGCAATTAAGTAAAACAGCTTATTGCTGAGGAAAGCTAGATTTTATGAATTCAGTAAGTTGGAATTTAAATGATCATAGCAACATGTGCTTTTTTGTTTTTCTTTCCCATAGAAAGTACACATGACTAAATATGTCTGGATTTCTTCCCAAACCTGATCTCCGATAAAAACAGAATTGGAATTATACAATTAAATTGAATTGAATAAAATTAATTTAAGTAAACATTACAATCTATTAAAGTCATAAAAGCAAACTGTAGATGAAACAGAATACTTCATTTTGCTTTTTTATTATTTACATGTACACAGACATATTGCACAGGTTAATGATTTTAAGAGCATAAGGTCAACCAAACAATCTTGGCTCTGATTGGGCTAAAACAGAATACCAGAAACCTTGTGTATTCTTACATAAGGATACATGTTTTGTGCGTTTGTTTTGTGCGTATTTGAATTTACATGTTTTCTTCTATTTACACATAAATACATACATAGCAATATAACAAGCTGAAAAAAACAGCTTCAAGACACTCAAGCTCCTCCAGTGATACCATAGATTAGGCTGGAGAACAGGACACTGCGGTGCAGTGCTTTTATCAAACAGCTGATGCTGGTTTGCCTTAACATCTGGACTTCAGTGGAAACTGGACATTTATTACCATCCTAAACCCCAACAGTTTTAAGGGCCAAAACCGCTTCAGCTCTCTGATTTCATCAACACACCTTCTTGCACTATTTTCTGATGCATTTACCATTAGATCTGACTGAAAATAAAAATAAAAAATAAAAGATTGTAGACTAAAAACAACATCTAGCTTCTGAGGTTCTAATGTTTTCTCAAACACAGAACTGAGAACAGTGAAACACAAGAGGAACTTTTAACCTAAATTAATTTCTGGCTTTGACTACAGATTGTTTTGAAGCCTTATCTAGGGCAAACTAAAATGCATAGTTGGATTGATCTGGTGTGTGAATGGTTTGCAGGAACAGCAGCGGCAGGAACTGAGCGGTGTCCACATCGCATTGATTTCCTTCCTCGTCGGCCATCTTTCGGTCTTGAGAGAAAAAGCCGGGGTTCTGAGCCATGGAGGGGTGGCGGCTCAGCGACACTCAGACGTTGAAGCTTTCCCCGCAGCCACACGTGCCCTTGATGTTTGGGTTGTTGAAGATAAATTCACTGGACAGCTTTGACTCTATAAAGTCCATCTCAGTTCCTAAAAGGGTGAGCTGAGCTTTCTTCTCAATAAACACTCTCACACCTGAAGGAAAACACAAAGAACCAATTTTATTCAAACTAAATTAATCTGGAGCTCTAAACTTTAGTTGTTTTCTTCAAAAAACTAACAGTATTCAAATGACTTTTTTTAAAGCGTTTTTCTAACATGTAGAGAAATGGTAGGTAAGTGTTTTCTAACATATTTTAGTCAAGCCTAAGGGAGGAACACCCATGCTGAGTTTTTTGGTTTATTTTATCACTGCAGTAAATGACAGTGTGCACTACACTACAAATGCAAAGAAAGATTTGCATTTCAGCAGATTATGTTCTGGATTTTCACTTTCAAAAACCTAACCACAGTGATGAAAAAATGTTATAGCTTTTTTGTCGTTTTCGCTTAAAAATTAAAATACACTAATAAAGCCTCTTCTCCCTTTAAAAGATAAAAGATCTAAACCTTTTGAACCGCCTCTGAGTTTCTAGGGGAAACTTTTTCCTAGAAGAATCTGGGACAAAGCCTTGCTGACCTAATAATGTTTTAAAAGAAAATTTTAATCAAAGTTTCTCTGAAACATTTCATTGAGCACATATCAGTTTGTTTTCATTATTTTATATTTTATTTATGAATTTGCTTTCTTATAACTATCAATATACTCAGTAATACAAAAATTTGAAGCAACATTTTACATATAAGGCTGCACAATATATCACTATTGCAATATCAGTATGCACCATATGGACTATACAATTTAATATATGTTGACTGTCATATTCCAGATATGATAAATCTTACGTTAAAACTGTTAAATGGAGTCTCGCTGCAGCTGATGCAACTGACAGTCGATTGTGTTGCTAAAGGTCACAGAGAGTTTCAAATTTCATCATAATGACAGATCAGAACCAGAAATGAGAAAAACAGAGACCTAACGGCCAATAATGTAATACTATGCCATTAAAATTATTTATTATATGCATGTTTGTGCATTATCTATAAACAAATACATTTCTGGGAGTTGCTGTTGCAGCAGGACAGAGAACAGATTATACAAACAGTCTTCTTGTTTCCAGGCCATCTTAAAATCTTGATTCCACTATGAAAAATTAAACCTCAAGTTTTCTGAGTTTCTCTCTATAACCTGAACTCTGACTGTTTTATAATGAATAAAAACACTTACCATCCTGGAGCACTTCCTCATCCGATTTCTCTTTCTCCTTTGTGTATTCCAGAGTGTAAGTCAGGCCATTACAGCCACGTGTTCTCACTCCCACCTTCAAACCAATCTGTTGATGATGCAGCAAACATATATCAACACACACCAACATACAGGAACTAATAACCAAACAAGTGCATGTGTGTTTTCCAAAAGACATTTTAGCAAAACTGTCAACTCAAAACCTCTTGGTTTTAAGTTAATTATTATTAACTTAAATGTGCACTTTCATGAAAAAGTGCACATTTCAGAATCTCAGTTTACACACAGTAAGTCTAAGAATTGATACTCTTCTTGTCTGAGTGCTTCTGTAAACACGACGACACGTTGAACTAAAGCCCAATAATCAATCTGTAGAGCTACTATAGTCTCCTTCAGAAGACATGACTCTGGGTTTTTGTTAAAGGAAATCAACATTTTAATAGAACTGTATTTTCAAAAAACAGAAATAACTTCAAGACAATTTTCTGTCAACTAGAGAAACCTGTTTGTTTTAGCAGTATACGAATAAGCTACACATCAAACCAAAATCAGTTTATCAGACAACCTGACGGAGCACAGAAAAGATAAACTATCTCTGAAAGGAAAATAAAAAACAATCCAGTAAATCATTTTTGAATACTCACATATTCTGGCTTGTCCTGAAGCAACAATCTGATTTTGTCCACAGCTTTAGGAGTCTACAGAAAAGACAAGAAAAAAACAGAACATGAAGCGTGAATCACAGAGATAAAGAACATGTTGGAACTCTACAGAACATTCTTACGAAAAAAAAAAAAACAGCAACTGATACACAAAAAAATATGCAACATCATTTTTTTTTCTGTTATTTGACACCTTTCATTTGACTGAGATATAACAGCTTGTCTGAAATTCCAGCCTGCACCTGCAGGGTAACAAAATAACCTGAGCCATCACATGAAGGGATTTGGGACTCAGAGTAGAAACACTTGGGCCACAAGGTGCTAATTCCTTAATGCACTTAAAGTGTGACCATCAGTATGTGCTGCTGTTTTTAAATACATGTACCGGAGCTGTGCTGTGTACTGATTTACAGTCATAATCGCAACATCATGAAGTGCAATTAAGCAAAGGTTTACTTGGATGTAGTAGCTGATGTAGTAACTGGTTAGCTATGTATCTCAGGTTTTCTGTGTTTATTGCCTGCAAATAAATAATGCATTTAGCTCACTGCATTAACTTTTCTTGCCCACACCTAAAAAAAATACACAGACTGAGATCTTATATTTTGAATCTGTAAAAGAGACCAAAATGTGCCACAACTTGCAGATGATTCATTACACTGAACAGCTGAAAAGCAATTTGGTCGTCTGCTATGTCAGAACAAGCCAAGGCCATTATGTACAACTGTTAGCCTCAATAGATCTTCATCAAATATGTAACATATGATTATAAAGATCCCAGTTATTCCTTGTGGGTTAAGTAACTTCATCCTCCTGTAGAAGATCTGTTGTTGGCTGTGTCTCTTGTCATGACGTAGCATTTACTTAAGGCTTTATCTCCAGAGGACAAACACATTATATTGCTGCCGCACTGTGAGCAGAGACCCTCAACTAATCGGCTCCATCAGCAACGTTTTAACCCGCCCATTTCAAACAAACCATGATCGCACTGAATGCTTGCTTTTCACTTCATTTCGTTTACAATTTACATCAATAGAACACTTTAGATAAAACACTCTGGGTTTTTTTTAATCGTTTTGTGTTAGGATAATTATTTTGAAGTAAGTAATAACAGAAGCTACACATTATATGAACTTTATTGGGAAAATTGTCAAACATTCACATAAGTATCATTCAAAAATTGATCATTTGTGCCCAGTTGAGTTAAAATACAGCTAGGGAAACTGAGGAACGTCAGTGATCACAGTCACATGTGATCAAGTATAAATAATGAACATGGGTTTTTTTTGTCTGTCATGCATAAACAAGTTATGCTTTAAAGATGGTGGACTGTTCTTCAACAAATACTTAACTTATTGCAGCAATATGACTAAAATCACAGAAGATCAGCTACTTTCATTCTGAACAGCTACTGCAATGACTGCAAAGTGTTCATGGGAAATGGATGCAAACTTTACTTTCTTCAAGGGGAATAGAGTGGAATGAGCTAACAACCAGTCGGTCACTTTATGCTTCTCAGGGTTTTGTTTGGAAGTGTGGCTAGAATATAGATGGCTAATCTGTGTGTTTGGTGTAGCATTTGCAGCAATGTGGACACTGCACCTTGTTAGTTGTGCTGAACAGAGCAGAGCCAAAAGATGAAGCTTTTAATTTACCAGATGACCTGCATTCCTAACCTTCTGCCCATGCAGCCACTAATGACCAAAAGGAGTCCAAGCAGCTGGAATGAGCTGCTCCACAGGGTGGGCTCGCCTTCAGGGATCAGGAGCTCAAAGGAAAAAAGGCAGCTCATCCACATCAGAAAGAGTCAGTAGTGCCAGTTTGGGGATTTGATAGTAGATGTGTTACTATGGGTCATATTTTTGCTCCATTTACTGGATTCATAAAAATCAGAACTGTTTTTATTTCATATTACAAGTTGAAGTTTCAGTGATTTCCATTTTTGAAATCATCACCCAACCTGTGAAATGGTGAGAAGAATACATGTATACATTACCTTGATATCATTTAAGAGGTTGATTAATGATTTTTTAAAACTAACTAGAAAAACTGATATACAATTTTAACCAAATCTATTGGACAGAATGCTGTTTTTCATCAGGTCCAAATAAAAGAATGCCTCATAGGATACTTGGATGGAGTATCCAAGTATAGGATAGAGACAGGATTCGTTAGATTATACAGCAGGGTCAGGAAGGGAAATGCCTCAGACTTTTCCCTAATGAGCTTTAGGGTGTAGCTGGAAAGACGAAAGTCAGGGCTCTATATTTGACCTGGTCTCAGATAAAGAGTAGAAGACGGGTATCTGCAGTTTTGTTGCTACTTGTCAGAAATATGTGACCCAGTTGCCTTGAAGATCCTTTGAAATCTGAATTTTTTTTAAAACTTGAAAAACATTAGGCTATTCTCTTGAGGGAGGTTTTGTTTACTGTTGCATGGGCATGCTTTCAATTCCTTTTGCTATCTTCTTAGACATCCTGTCTCTGCAAGACTAAACAAAATATAAATGAACAAAAACTAATGGAACTTAGTAGAAGGTAAAAACCTTCTACTAAGGTTTTTGGTAGAAGACCTTATTCTTCTAAAAGCAGACTTTCATACAATAGCTCCAGTTTTTCTTTAAAATAACCAGATTTGGCCATTGATATCAGCAGGTGGACCAAACGTCCATTAAAGTTTTTGCCAAACGTAATATAACAGTTTTAAGCGCTTAAATGCATAGCTCCACTCTGTATGTCACAATTGTTTGGAAATGAATGTAAATTGAGGACCGCTGGCTTAATCTAAGATACGGTTTGCTGTAAGATGCGTATCATCAGTCGGCTAGTAAGTTGATTTTATTGTCGAGTTAAGTTTCACTTTAAAAACATAGAACATGAACGAGCATAAAAGTAACAGCTATGATAAAGCGGTTTATCAATAACTTAAATAATGACAATTCGGTAACAGAGCTAACAGCAGGACAGCGATTCACTGATAGCTAGCTACTGCTAACTTAGCCAACTTACACAACTGACACCGCATTAACGGCCGCAAGGGTCGAACGCTGCACTTTTCGAGAACCGCACTTACCAAACGGACACAAGACGCGTTTCCCTTTTAATTTTACAAACTAAATGTTTGACTCACCAGTGTTAACGCGGCTCTCGTGGGTAAAATTTTTCTTTTACTGACCGCTCGGACGGTCGCTCGCATCAAGGAGGCAGACATGTTGATACTGTTAGAATTCATAACATTGGTTTGCGCAAGCGTGTAAACACATTAGAGAACGCCCCTAAAGAAGGAGAGGCAAGAAATGCCGACAAATGATTGGCTAAGATATTGAAAGGCGGCCGAATATCCAATGAGAAAAGGGGGTGAGGTTCAGTAAGGTAGGTGTAATTTTCAGTTATGTAACCTCTTTCTAATACATCCCATATGATCTGTAACATAACTACTCTTCTTTATTTTACTTGATTATGTGCTGCAATACTGTGTTGAGAACACATTTATTTAATTCCTCGTGTTCATAGAGATTATCCTGTTATTATCTCAAAAGTACACCACGGTGAACGCCATTTTTTCAAGCTTTTGCTTTTGGAAAACATTAGATCGGAACGTTGTGTACCCGTTCCGATCTAATTATGTCCCAGCACCGCCCATGTCCTAACAACAAGGGGAACCTAAAGAAAGAGAGATGACTGTTTGACATCTCCAGTTTTAAAACGTTTTGTTTTAGAGTAACTTTATAAATTCTACAATAAAATGTTTTTTGTAATAATTAATCTACATATTCACTGTAGTACTTGATTTATGAAAGTTGCAGATGGTTTCTTAGTTTATGTTTTTATCTTGTTTGCAGTGTCCTGGAGTTCTTTGAAATGCCCTTTAAATAAAATGTATTATTAATAGCAACAAGTATGTGTCCTAAAGGATGGAATCATTTGGAGATTCTGATTAACGAACCAAAGCCACTGAAAAACATTGCAGTTTTTCTGATAATTGGGCTACTTGCCATAGCGAAATGCCTACAAATAAATGCACTATTACCTCACTTTAAAAACTAATGAGAACCAGCATATATCCATTGCCTTTGCACATTAAAGCTAAGAACTGAATCTGTAAATGTACTGTACCTTTTATTATACTTGCATAAAATCCTTTACTATACATAACTTACATATGTTAGGCTTTCCTGGCAAATAGTATTTATAGAAGTGGACTGCACTGTAATGCACTCAGCAGCAGTTAGAAGGTTCAAGTCCAAAATTCCTTTCTGCATAGTTTGCATTTTACCCAATGATTCCTGGAGAAAAGCACCAGCCACCATGCAAGGATAAGCAGGTGTAGCTGATGATTGAACTATTAGCCAAGCTCCTAAAATAGAACTTTACTACTTTTATATTCAACTTGAAAGTAATTCATTTTTGCCTCAAAATTAAATAATGTTCAATTAAAGCTAGGAGCATAGGCATATTGGGGGAAACAAATGATGTGCACAGTGAATGACGTGAATACCAACAGTGAACAATAATTTTAGTATTTTATTATGTTAGAAGTGACGGTGCACAATAATAAAATGTAGATTCTTTTGAACATGAATTATGCCAAAGAGTGTACTTTTTACCCTGCTAAAGTGGCAAAATGAATTACCACACATTTTTGAGCAGTAGGTTTTAGTCTCAATTTAAGATTTATTAGGGCAAATCTGAGCACTGATTGCAAGTTTTAGGTAGTGTATATATTTATATAAATGTTTCATAGAAGTGCACATAAGGCAGTATTTGACAACAACAACAAAAAGGAAAGACACCCCACTGGATTGCAAATTACTGTATAATTGCTTTTTCCCCAGACAAAATGGATTGAAAGTCAGCCTTTTATGCCTGGATCAGGATTCCTTAATTACATATGAAAGCTTTGATCATTTGAGTCCATAAAACAAAATTAAGAAGGCTGACTATAAAATCAATTGTGACAATAGAACTGACCATGAAACCAAAAACTATTTTTTGTAGAAGAATTTAACAATAAAGACAAAATTTCCATAATTAACAATGAATTAAATCTTTGAGACAAATTTAAGCAGCAAAAGAAAACTGAAGGCTGTGGACCTTCACAGTGCAGCTACCAATCTGTGGAACTAACAACAAAAGGACACGATTTATAATTTCATGTGTGTGGAGTTTGCAGCAGGTAATACAGATAACGGGAACAGTTGGTGTCTTTTTCTAAAGAAAAATCCCAAGCAGTATGAAACAGTCTCCAAACTGTGTTGCTGCACCGACATCATGTTTCCAGGCATGTGTGGAGAAACGGCAGGGAACGTTCAACTTCTGTGCTTTGATGATCACATGCAGGCAGGTGAGAAACAGCATAGTAGTGAAATTGTGACAGGAAATTGCAGTTTTGCAACAAAACACACTTTTGGCTTTTGTCAAAGCAGACTTAATGGAGTATTCTGAGGGATTTGGACATAAATGGGTAGGCCTCAGTGCAGAACAAAAAACAGAAAGTTTAAAATATATAGTTAGAAAACAAAATGAAGAATGTTACAGGAAAAAAAACACTGTCATTAAAATGTTCATTAAGTTCTTAAATCCCAATAAAAATCTTAATCTCTCAAAAACAAAAACCACATAAACTGAGCAACGTTTCATGACATGGTGATTTTAGTTTGACACAGTGTTTTTGAATCCAACTGAGTAGATCATCAACATTCTTCATATTAATCTGAGCAGAAACAATGCTTCAGTATTTGTGTAACCCACCATCTTTGAGGGCATTTGGGAGAGAGATCTGAAATTGCTATTATTGGACTGCAGAATAACAAAAAAAAGGAAAAAAAAAAAAACAAAAAAAAAAAACAACCCTGAATGCAAACAGAGAGGCTGGACATGCATAATGGCTTCTCTTGATAAACAAAAGCTTTAAAAGCTCCTCTGAGGAGGAAACACACATAAAAAGGCCCTATTTGGCTTCAAGTCTTGATGTCCAGGCTTTGGCTTTTTAATGGGCAACCAATGGCCCAGTAGTACCATTCAGATTTAAGGATTTCCCCCGAATCTGGGATGCAGTCTGCGGCGACAACAGCAGAAATCCTGTGGTCTGAGTGTCCAGTGGCCCTTCTCACTCTTCTGGGTTTTTCCTTGGACCAGAACGACCTACATTTCGGCGAGCTAAGCTACCTAAAACAACACCAGAAAGCAGATGTTAAGGTTTGTGCAAGTATAATTTTATCCAGACAAAAAAAAAAAAACAAGACAGATGCACACACCATTCAAATAGATTCACAATGGGTTTATTTTTACTTTTAAATCCAAGAAAAATGAATTAGCAAATCATGTTCTTTGAACATGAAGAAAACAAACAGGAGGACAAAGACGCAAAAATTTAGCCAAAGTAAAAACAAGACTGTACTCAACAGTCTAGAGGAACATAATGGAATCTGGGAATGGTGCAAATATGCAATGTTCTTATTCTCTCCTCTCACCAACCCTAAAGACAATCACCCAGAATATAAAAAAGCTATGTTAATTGCCTTTTTCAAAGACCATCCACTGGTGACAGAAGTGAATGGATCACAGAGCTGAAACATCATAATGAGCATGCAACATTAATCTTTGCTGGTTTATTGTGTCTGAAATCAAGACCAGTCTCCTTTATGAGGTCAGCTGAAGGTCAAAGCAACTAAGCACCTAATGGCAGTGCTAAAAATCCTCTGATTTAACTGGGATTTTACTGGGATAGTTCAGGTAATTTTAAGTAAAATCTCTAAAGCACAAATATCTGTAATAGTTATATCAAATCCTAAGGATTATTGTTGTTGTTGTTGTTGTCTGTCTGGCTCTGGTAGAGAGGATTTGGCCAATTTTTTTTATCCTAAGTTTACATCTTTATTAACATAAGATAAATTAGCTGTTGTGGATAAGATAATATACATTGGGCTGGGAACAGAAAACCTATACAACCAAATGGGAAAAACTAAATGTCTACAGATAAATTTCTCCCAAAAATAGTTAAACACAATAATAAATGGAGGTATATCTTATGTAAAATTAGTAATGCAATTAGAATAAATGTGTGGCACACGGGAAGACACTGGAAACTCAAATACCTGCTTGCGGACTTAGAATTACATTCTGTTGCTTTCTTCTCCTCTCTTCTTGTGCAGATAAGCCCTAAAAAACAACCACAATATTATACAGCAGATCATAAGAGAAAAATCACTATGATTTTGGATTTAGTTCAAGAAAACAAACCTGTTTCTCCTTCTCTCTCAGATTTTTAAGGTGGCTTGATGAGGAGGATGTAAGGTTCTCCATTTTCACATTTCCTGCAAAATGACAAACTAAGATATAGGATGCAAGACACGTCTCCAATTTATTCATCAATATGTTGTGTAGATCTCTAATTGTTAAGAACTTTAACAAAACTAATATTTTTAATAAACTGTGATGTTTGAAGAAAATAAAGAGGCTAATATATTTAAAGACCCATGGAAAATGTTAATACAAAGTCATCTTGTCTAATGCATAAAAGCCTACAACTGATCCAACTTTTGGCTGCATTTACTTTCTGTTCTAACACAATGAGCAAGTTGATTTGTCTAACTATGAGGTTTGACATCTGGAACTGTCTTCATCCTAAAAGAAGATACTTCTCTTTCTTCCCCTGTTCCATCACGCTTTACATAGGACTCCTTACTTTCTTTCATTGTCATTTCCAAAGACACTGACGTCTCAATTCAACCATTCTCTGAGAACGATTTTCCAAAATACTTGGGAGTAAAACTGATACTCCAATACTCCAAAACCTCTATAGAAATTACCAAAATTAAATTCCTTTTTGAGGTTATAGACTAAACTCATAATAGTCCCTGCAAGTAGATGATCCCTTTAAGTTGGGAGGGTGTGGTCGTGTAAGAGTACTCCAGTTTTTCATTTAAATAGCAGAAAACCATGTATTCATTTGTCTTATTACACAGAAGCATGGTGGTCTCTTCAAAGAGAGTTTTCTTTCTATATAGAAGGTCAAAAACAGTCTAATTCAGTGGTCTCCTTTCCACCTTCGGTACAGTTTCAGTTGCATTAAATAAATATCCTCCCTTATTGTGGAAAGGCATACACTCTTGTCTGACTAAAGCTCACCTGCAAAAATCCAGAACCAGTGGAAGCTTTGCTCTTACTAATTGATAATCCAGTAACTAATCATTCTGCAAGGCTGTATATTCAGAAAAGAAAACATTTCAATCTAGAAAATTTCTCTCTTAAGTATTTCAACCATCTATCTGACCAAGTTTTTTGTGTGTTTCAATTACTTTTTTATCAACAATACCTTTGGATCTTTTACTCAAATTTAAGAAAATGTGATATTACACATGAATATATGAACAAGTTTGTCCCTTCCTTTAATCTCAGTTACCAAATTTCCCTGATGCATTAAAAAGAAAAATAGGAAGTGTCTCATTATCTTTTGATTCTAACACTAGTATCAGTTAGTATCACTTTTATTCAATGTATATTTGAGGAAACAGAGATTCATACTTAAACGAGTTAACTCAACATTTTGTCCTCAACACTGCACTACCTTGCTGTAATCTAGATGTTAGTCCTGGCTGTGGAACTGTCATTCAACTCAACCCTCTTGTGGCTCTTTTCGGTACTGAAGGAAATATCAACAATTATTTCTCCAAAGAAAAAAAGTCATTGTCATTTGCTTGTCTTCTGGCAAGACAAATACTCTATGGTTCAAGAGAAAGGTCTGCTACTCTGCAACAAGATTCTCATAGTAAGCTCACCTGGGGCTGGAGACCTTTTATGCAAGCATTACATAAATCTTTAAACCTATCCTCTTTTCAATAAAATGTTTATTAGTGTATGGATAAACTGGCTGCTATTTTTTATTTTTGTCAGGGCACCAGGTCATCCTCTAGGTTTATTTATTTTTTTAAATTTAATAATAAATATCTTTGAGGAAAAATAAATCCATCCAAGAACCTGCAGGGCTTCTGTAAAGATGACAGTCCTTCTTTATGTGGGTGCTTGATCCACACAGGAAGCAGCAGCGCATGTCCAGTGCATCTCGTTTCTTCCAGTGTTCATTCCTATACCTGACTGGATCCATGAACTCCTCTGTTGAATCATGAAAGTGCTCTGGCCTGTTCTCCGATTCCCGCCTGTGCTTGGGTCTACGACAAAACATGCAGTGCATCACACAACGTCCCAAACATTTGAGTTGGAAACACGGATCAATTCAAACAAACGTGCTGCGATTATACCCACTTGTTGCGCATGGGGCAGTCTTTCAAAAAGTGCCCGATCTTTCCACAGACGCGGCAGCAGCGATCGTTTGGTGCAACTTCTCCCTCAGTCAGAACTTCAGGATCAAAGAAATACTCCTGCACACAAGATTTAGAATAGCAGTAATAAAAAATAATAAAATCTAAAATTATGGGGTCTAGATTTCCAAAACTCACCATCTCACTGGGATACTCTGGTGGTAAACCTTTCATGGGTGTGCCAAACACTCTTCTTCCATTGATGAATGCCTTCATGATAAAGTTTGTCACTGTTTAGATGACAAAAAAAAAAAATCATGAAATGGGGTATCACATAAGAATACATATATAAAATACTGACACCACAAATATATAAATTTCAAATAAAGGAACAGAAATCATACTTCTCCTGGAGAGACCAGCACCCAAATTATGGTTCAGGTCAAAAGGATCTGGAATGAGAAAAGAGAGAATGTTGGGAACCTTCTGACAGTAAACTTTGAACTTTGAGTGTCGGTAAAACTGACCTTCAATGACAATGTATTTGGATGTCCACTGTTTGTTGAACGTGGTGAGGCGGGTATGCTGTCGGATACAAACAACATGCTCTCTGAAGTCAAAGTCCTCTGTGTAGAAGCGGAGCAGACCGAGCCAGAGCTGCCCCACAGACTCTGTGTTCTGTCCATACAGTGGCCAGTGACAAGGCTGCAGGTGGAAGATAATAACAAATCATGTTATTGAAAGAGAAATTGATACATGGTTTTTAAGATGATTCAGAATAAAAATCTGTAAAGTATTGTATATATTTGAGGGCTTTTTCATTTTATCCTTAAAGACTGGTATAATCATTTTACAAACCAGCATGTAAAAGCCTTTGCACTGTTCAAGCTTTTATCCATAAAAGTCATGTTTCATTTATTCTTCTCCACAATGATGCGCAACATTGTTGTAGTAAATCATCTAAGGCCTTGTACACACATAACCAGGTCCTTAAAAACCAAATATCTCCACCACATTATTTAATAAAATTATATTGTACACATGGGATCAGTTTCACAAATGTTTTTGTCCACATGAACCCACAGAAGCATTGTTTTAGAAATACAACACCCACAGGGAGCAGTGTAGCACAAAGCTAAACCCTGTCAGCCAATCAGATTGCTTTAAAACAACCATGATTTTCTGTTGGGAATGAAACGTGACACCCAGATTGTGTGAACAGATATAAGTTGAACTATTCTTAAACAGCATAAGAATATAAAATTGATTGTAATGTGCAGGACCTAAATTTCCATTTTCAAATCTCCACTTTGGTCGGGCCGGGCTTTCCATAAATAATCATTTTAGTGGTATTAAATAGCATTTTTGTGTGGATGAAAAGCAAAAATGCATAATTAAGTTTTCGTTTTCACATATATGGCTATGTCTGGATTTGGCCTAAAATCGCTATAAAATCCATTATTTGTGAAAAACTTAATAGGTTATGTATTCCTTTGCAAAGCACTTCAAGTAACATTCTCACCAGTGCTTTTAAATCATCAAAGAAATAGACGTTCCAGCCATCAACAAGAACTTCCGGCTTCGTTTTTCCACCATAAATCTGCAAAACAACAACGCGTGGGTAAATGAAAGATTCCAGCTCAAAAAGATCAGCTTGGGCATTTTAACGGTATGTTGTCTGTACCTCTTGCAGCACAGGGATGACTGGTGGGTTTCTCTGCTGAAGGAAGAACAACACCATGAGAGTGTAGGCGTAGGATGAGAGGCTGCCACGGGAAGCATCTCCAATATCGCACATCTTAAGAGGGAAAGCAGAGAATAAGACACTGCATAAACAAACCAAAAAAAGATGCTTTAGTCGAGTACATTAAGCGCATTCACCTTTGCAAAAACCTTCATAATATAACAGAGGATCTTCACTCTTCTGTCTATTGCAGCATATGATGCTAGCAGGCGTGTGTTATGCAAGGCCTGGTGGAAAGAAAACAATATCTTTCAATGGCCTGTCAATAATAATAAATAAAGCAAAGGACAGGAGTTGATTCCTACCAGTGTGTTGTAGAGGCTGATGTCTCCCTCCAATCCAGTGCGAAGATGGTAAAACTTAACAATGGGTACTTTAGCTGTGGTGATGGGAAGAATATTCCTAAGACCTGGCAACAGAATAGAATAGAAACATTATTTATTTTCCTACAGTGGGGAAATTCACATATTTTAATATTAACAGTGTTAATTAATGTTCCTTAAACGGTAGCTTCAACTTTACAAAATCAG
This sequence comes from Poeciliopsis retropinna, assembly GCA_010277075.1. Lineage (NCBI taxonomy): Eukaryota > Metazoa > Chordata > Actinopteri > Cyprinodontiformes > Poeciliidae > Poeciliopsis > Poeciliopsis retropinna. Next base: position 7,479,185 of record VMRM01000001.1, read on the forward strand.
ACAAAAAGTCAACCCTTGATTTAAGCTGGGAAAACAAAAAATTGAGATATTACTGGAATATTTTTACTGCAAAATTAATTAATATAATCTAAAAAAATAAAAACAAAAATAAGTTGTGCAACAATGTAGATCAGTCTCTAATCCAGGGGTCCTCAAATCCAGGCCTCCAAGCCTAGTATAATGTAGCTTTTTAGCTGTGTCTCTGGTTTAGCACGTTTCAATCAAACATCTGAAAGACCTCTTCAGTGCAGCTGAGCTCTGCAGTGTGTGTTGATGCAGGAACACATCTAAAACCTGCAGGACGCCGGCCCTCGAGGCCTGGATTGGAGGATTTCTGATCTAGTCTATTTAATCACTGCTGCTCTGTCATACCTGGGTGTTTCTTCAGCTGTCTTGCCAGGCCTTTAATGATATTAATGCAGTCAACATCCTGTCAGAGAAAAGTGTATTCTTATGCTTCCTTCTCCAGAAAAAGAAGTTCATTATGTGATCAAGCTTTAATTAGCATAACATAAAATGTTTGCAATAAATGCCATCAAATAGACAAGTACAAAAATCTGACAAACAGATAAATAACTTACATCCATGGTTTCCTTTCCCTCCAAAACCATGCAGATATCAAGATCACTCTGCCTGAAGCCAAAACCATTTTTGGATGAGCCAAACAATTGTAGTCGAGCCCCTGTGCAGAAAGAATGGACCAAAAAGAACCAACAAGCTTATAAGTATAATGATATGAAAAACTAACTCATTCAATCATAGGTAAACTTTGGTCATTGCACCACTTAGTCAGCCTTTCGCAGTCACACATTCTGAGGAGATTTTTATACATTGCTTTGTACTTTGGTAAGCAGAGGAGTTTATGGTCGACTCAATAACTGCAAAGTGTTCAGGTTCTCTGGCTGCTAAACGTCTCTGCAGCACCAACTGCTTTTCTCAGGTCATCACCAAGGCCTTTAATTCTAGGACCAGTTATAACACACACATATATAGTTCCAGATAAGCAAACTGACAAATATTCTGTTTTCATCAAACTTGCTAAACTTCCTGATTAACAAAATACTGTAAGAAACAGCACCAGGCAGCTGCTTCCCCTATTAATTCCAATGGAAGTAGCAGGGTGTATTTTGTTTGTGCTGGAACTGTGTTGGAAATGTTATGGAAACATTTTTTTCCCTTGACTGACAGGTCAAAAACCGAGTTTTGATTAAAAAAATTAAAAAAAAAGAAAGAAAAAAAAAACGAAACCACATAATATGATGAAAAACATGATTCACTTTACCAGCAAACTGTCGCCTAACAAAGCTCTCCAAGTCTTGAAGGATGAGCTCTCTTACACCATTTTCCAGGTTATCAGGGGCAAAATCAGCTAAAAAAAAACAAATAAAAATTAAAACACAAATCGCTTTGTGGTAACTTGGACATAACAGTGAAGTCATCACATTTAAAAGCCACCAGGAGTCATCGTAGGACTCACTTGTTACTGGAAAAAAACCAAAAAAAAACCAAATGTGTTTAACCACCACCTTCCTCAAGGTGTTCCTTCTTTGACTGAAACAAACAATGAATTAATTCAATGTAAGTAAATGTAACACAAATATATTAAGAATATTCAATCTAGCCTGAAGCAAATACAGTAGATTTGTAGTGTTTCTGGATATTATTTATGCTTATCGTTAAATCTTAAAGCTCATGGGGCATGCATCAAACAACTACTGAATAGACAACTTCAATAATGCTTTTAAGATGTCCCACACACTGGATGATTTTCGAAAAACACTTGGAGTGGTGCAAAACTGTATTTTCCCCCTTACAGTTTTGTCTGTTTTAGGTTATTTTGGTCAGATTTAAAATGTTTCAGACAATGAAATGACTTTCAATAAAGAAAGCCGTTTTTCTTTGATGCTTTTATTTATTAAAGAGATTAGTTCTCTCAACTTTACGTTTGCTGAAAGAAAAGTACAGGACAGCTCCCCAAAGTGAATCAACTGAATGCCAGCACTTACTGTAGCATTGCTCACAGACTCTGTTAAGGACACTGAGGAAGTCCGGCGTTAGCGGAGGCAGCGGATCCAGCTCCACCTTCTTAAAATCCTCCGGGCAGTCTTTCTTTAGATGTCCATCACGTTTGCACAAGCTGCACACCACCATGTGTGACTACAAAAGTATTATAGTGAGCTTAATTCGGATGATTAAGATTTTTGATGCTAAAAGTAAAAAATGGTGCCAAACTTACCTTTCCTTTGGTAAAAGCTTGCTTAGTGAACTCATAAGCACATTGGCTTTGCTGTTGGTTTTGATTTTTGGTGCTTTCATTTTTAGTTTTACTCATTGAAGGTGACAGCCTGTCATGTGCCAGCTCCTCTTCCTCTTCTTCATCCAGAGAACCAGGTGTGTCCAAATCCTGAGGCTCCTCGTCAGAGAGAAGTTCCTCTCCTGAGATCTCATCCACAGGGAAAATGTCCTCGTCCTCTGTTGTTAAGCTGTCCAAGTGCTGTCGTTCATGCAGCTGATTATCAACGTCAAGCTCCTCATCCTGCTCTTCCTCATCCTCCTCATCCTCTGAGAAACTACTCTTGCCGAGGTCGGCCTTTTCCTTCTCCTGCTCTTCGTCGGAGTCGCTACATTCCTCAACTTCTTCCTCTTCTTCAATGATGCAGTCAGAGTCATCAGGGCCATCATCTGCACCCTGAGTCTGACTGGGGGAATGAAGGGAGAGCTGACTGAGATCAGACACACCACTGGCTCCTTCATTCAGGCCCTGCTTGGCTTCATCTCTGTGGTTAGCAGCAGACGTATTGAGCGGAAGAGCAAAGTACTTGTATGTAGTTTTGAGGCAGTGGAGGATGTAGTCAAACATTTGCTGGCTGTTCACAGTGCGGGCCACGTTTCTCTTTACAGCAAACGGGTCTGAAAAAAAACAGCACATTTTCTCAGTGTTAAGGCACGTTTTCACGAGTAATCTCCTCAGACCTTCCACTGCCTACCTGCAGCTCAGGGAATAGACTTTAAAATAATTTTGATAGTTTAGAAATCACTGAACAGCTTATTATCAACATACATTAAGGGACTGCTGCTGTTGGATAAACCTTCAAGACCACGTTGGTCTTCTGGTTCCTGTCTTTTATGATGCAGTTGTCGTAGAAAAAGGGAGGAGTCAGGAATGTGCGAGGGGCATTGAAAACTGGACAAGTGAACTGGCATTTACAATGAATGAATAAAAATAATAAAAAGTGAGCCATCTCACCCCATGCCTTAACCCCTTGGTGCATCATTTTCCAAACAAAATGTAAATGAATTAAAAAAGTTAACCGACTAAAGATATGTATTCAGCCTTCAGAGCTTTCAGGTGCCACCAAATATCAAGGTAGTCGAGTAAAAATCTAAATTAATGTGCAAAAATAAAACAAATTTCTTGCAGCAAAAAATTTGAATGAGCTGTGTCCTCCTGATATGTTGAGAATAAAGTTAATAAAGTTTGTCGTTTTAAAGTGAAAAACTTCCAAGAGGTATGAACACTGTATGGTGGATTTTACAAATGAGAACAGTTAACTTTAAATAGTTACTGACCCTCGATAGCAATGCGTTTCTTCGGCCAGTCTTTCATCTCTCTCGAGAGGACAGTGTTGGTTCGCACACTGATCACGTTGTCGGCCATGATGAACTCCAGTGAGTAAAAGCGAAGCATTTCTATCCAGAGGAGCCCAACCTCCACTGGTAGACGGGGACTCTGGAACACCAGTGGTACCTGAAAGTCACAGCCAACTTGCATGAGTTAAATTAATACCTCTGAAATGTTTGTTTGAAGCAAAACATGTTCAGTTTTCCACAATTAAACATAATCTCAATCTATATTTATTTAAATGTTTTGATTGTGTTTCACTGATTTTGTTTCCATGCCTTTTAGGTTTAGCAGATCTGTTATGGACGAAACATCTTATTCTGATGATAGTAAACCTTACTCATCTTAAAAACTATTTTAAAACTAGCTAATTGTTCTTTTTATGATTACCTTCCCCTTCATGGTGGAGCTCTCTGCTGGCTGGGAGGATTCTTTGGCGGAAGGGACGTTGTAGGTCCAGTGAATATACACTTCATCGGTATGTGTGAGGTTGAAGGCTGAAAGCCTACTCATTGAAAACACCTTAATCTAAAGACAATAAAATCCCAAGATTAGTTCCTACAGAAAGCAAATGGAGAGAGCTAAACATCGGTTTCAGATCATATTTATTCTCAGAAGAAATGTAAAAAAAACCAAAAAAAAACACACCCCCTGGTTCAGATAAGTCGGCAAGAGAGGCTCTTTACGCTTCTGTAAGAAGAAGATAACCATGAGGGCAAACACATATGGAGGCAACCCTCCTTCCTCTGGACGGTCGATTTCACAGATCTACATAAAAGCAGAAAATCAAGGTAAGTTTTATCAACATGAAAATATGCATGCTGTATCAGCTTTACAAACAACCTAGTTAATCCAGGATAAACAGGAGACAAACCTGTGCCCAGTGTCTGAGGCCCAAGACCAGAGGGAGGAGAAGATGTTCCATGTTGGCAAGAGTAGACAAGTAGGAAGTGGTCTGGAAAGCATTTTCATTCCCAGCACTCACTTTGCAGATTAAGCCACTGTTGAGATAAATTATATTTTCCTGTCATGAAAACTTTATACCTTTTGTACCCACAGATACATAAAATATATTGTAAACTTATCTATTCCCAGTTGGCTCTTTTTGTTTTTTTGCAGCATCAGTTTCACTGTGGGACAACCTTAAAAAAATAGGACTGAAGAAACTGAAAGACAGACCGGCACTCCAGTCTGTCTTCCAGTATGGCCGGTAAGGACTGCAACGGTACTAGACGCAGGAATTCAGCTTTGGACTCCATAACAGCGACATTTATAAAAGAGTGGAAAAAATACAACAAAAAATAAAAACTGAAAAGAAAAATAATCTAATGTACAGTAAAACAGATACCTAGTAAAAAAGAAAAATGAAAGGAAACCCTTTAAAGATTGAGAGAGAGCTATTCCTTGAGATCATTCTAAAAGATCTTGACATAGTTTGGCTTTTAGGGTGAAGAAAAAAAGGTGTTTCAACTACTTTGCACATTAAGAAAATAGGGCAACTGCCAAATACAAAGAAAACTTCAACAAGGTATCAACAAGGGCTCCTGCCTTGCTTAATTAAACCAAGCAATACTCCTAATTTTAAAATATATTTTCACCCACTGAGTCTAATTATTGGCACTGACCTCTTTCTTTCTTTACAGATGACCACAGGCACCCTGGCATGAAAGTCTGCTTCCACATTAAGAAAAAAAACTGAAAAGAATTAAAAAAAAAAAAAAAAACAGAAGACATGAAATCATTTAATACACATTAGCAGCATGACAGTTTTTATTGTTATGGTGGGATTTTTTTGTTAAGGGATGGTTTGAAGAATAAGGTGACTTACGACTCACAGAGAGGGCCTCCTTAACCACCAACAAGACATCTGGCTGATGCATCTGTGAATAAATTCCAATTCAAGACCTTTACACATCAATAAGAAATTAGATGAACGTAGAAAATTCTACAACCCAAAATAAGAATGAATTTTAATATGGTAATATTAAAAACAATTTATAAGACTAATGTGAAAATTATTCCACATGTCAGACATAGTGATAAAACATGCATTTAAACTGTCAAATTCACAAACTCTTACTTACGTGAGGTGGGTACTGAATGTCAATGTTGACATCAGAGTCCTTAAATCCAAACTTTGTGCAAGATGAGCCATAAAGCCTGAGCCGTATTTCTGCAAAATGAGAAGATAAAAAAAAAAAAAGAGACTCCAATAGAACTGTCACAAATTAGTCAATAGATTTAAATAGTGTGACCTGACAGTCTGTGACATTCAGGTCATTAGGTAAAAAAAATAATTTAAAAATCACCTGGCAGGACGGACAGTAGAACATCTTGCATGACGGAAACAACACTCTCTCTCTTCAAAACATCCTCGTCACTCATCCCATTCTCCTGGACAACTGCCTTTAGAGCTGCAGTCACTGCACTGATGTGCTCTGGGCCAGGAGGCATGATCTCAGTTAGCATCAGCTGCTCCTGTTTCTCCTGTGAACACAAATAAAAACATACACAGCGGTTTTCCAAAGGATTCAAACTCCTTTAACTTTATCACATTTTGTCAAATTACAACCCCAAATATCATTAAAATTGCAAAATAATTCAAAATAATTTCTTACCCGAGCCCTCTTCTTATGCCGTTTGTCTCTGACGTGTTTGAAAGCATGAGATATAGATTCCAGGGGAATATCACACAAAGCGCAGGTGTAAAGTGCACCAGGATTGCCATGGGAATTCTAAAAAGAAAAATTAAAAGTCACTAGTACAATATTCTTGAAGTCAACATATAAATAGTTTAAATACTGTGTATTTGAATGTTGGTACCTTCCTTAGTAAGTATATCTCATCTCTCTTTAGTCTTTTCTCTGCTTGGCGTGTGTTTTGGAGGTCTTGAACTGAGACTCTGGCTTCCTCCATTTCAAGGGCCTTACCCTCTTCAGCCAAGCCTTTCTTCTTGTTTCTGTTTCTCCGTCTTCTTCCTTCAGAATAAGAAATTAAAGTAATTAATTAGTGATGTGTAGACATATCATAAATGGTATGAAGGGAACTCTAACAGATTTAAGATACAACCCCAATTCCAACAAAGTTGGGATGTTGTGTAAAACACAAATAAAAACAGAATATGAAGATTTTCAAATTCTTTTCAATCTGTATTCAACTGATTTCACAACAAATATAAGCTTTAAAATGTTCAAAAGCATAAGAGATATTCACTTCTGAAGTTAGACACCAGTAACACATTCCAAAAAAGTTGGGACGGGGTAAATATACCACTGTGTTACATCACTTTAGCTTTAAAGCTAAAGTGCAAACACTCAGTGTTCAGGAACTGAGGACACTAATTGTTGAAGCTTTGTACATTGAAATTTTTTCAAAATGTTTTTGCTTGCTGTAAAACCTCTGTTGCTCAACAGTCTGGGGTCTCCTGTGTTATATTTTGTACTTCATAATGTGCCACACATTTTCCAGGGAAGGCAGGTATGTACTGCAGGCGCAACTTTTACTACGAAGTTGCGCTGTTGTAGAACTTGCAGCATGTGCCTTAGCATTGTATTGCTGGAATAAGCAGCGGTGTCCCTGAAAAAGACGTTTTTGCATGAAAACATATATTGCTCCAAAACCTGTACCTTTCAGGATTAATGGTGCCTTCACAGATTTTTAATGCAGTGCCGTCTGAAGAATCGAGCATCACAGGCTTGATCTCTGTTGGTTTTCAGCCTAGCCACTTACTTATATTTCTCCAGATTCTCTGAATCTTTTCATTATATTATAGATTGCAGCTGATGGAATCCCTCAATTCCTTGCAACTGTACATTGAGAAGTGAAGTTCCTAAATATGTTGAACTGTTTGCTTATGCAGATGTTCACAAAATGGTGAACCTCACCTCATCCTTGCTTTTGCAACTGAGCCTTTATACCCCATCATGACACTCACCTGTTTTAAATATGAACCTGTTTGCCTCTGGAATTAAGTATTCCTTAACTTTTCAAATCTTTTGCTGCTTCTGTTCTGACTTTTTTGGAACATGTTGTCAAATTCCAAATGAAAACCACAATAAAATTTTCCGCTTGAACATTATAATGTTTTAGGAAAATCTTGTGTTTGCAGGAATTGAATACAGGTAAAAAGATTTACAAATCATTGTATTCTGTTTTTATTATGCTTTACCAAACATCACAACTTCATTGGAACAACGGGATTATCATATTTGAAAATATTTTAGCTTTAGTTTGAATTCTTCTTTGGTCACACACAACACTTTTTCAAAAGATCTCACCAGGTTTATAAGCGATGTCATCTGTGTCCTCTCTCATTCCGTACTCATTTGAACTTTCTCCCTGGGTTCTCCTCCTCCAGTCATGCTGCTGCGACTGTCCTCTCCAAATTTCCTCTTGACTGAAATCATTGTTCACTGACCATCGGAGGTCGTCTCTCTGAGAGGGGCTCTGACCACCTCTGAATCCACCAGGCGAGTAGCCCAGGGGTCCCAGGCCTCCCTTCTTGGGACTTGCATTGTAGGGACCACCCTGGCTCTTCTTGCCGTGCTGACCTTCCTCCGATCGTGAGTTATGTCCACGAATCTGGTCCTGCATTTTCCAATTTTCTCCCTTGCCTGATGCCGTAGTTCCCTTCTCCCTGCTTTTTTGTTTAGACCGATAGGGTTTGCTTGAGTTTTCCATGATTCACTTTTGTTGTAACTGCAGGATGACATTTAATTGTAATTTAGAATTGTTTTTTTGAATTGTCCAAGGTGTAAAGAATGTAAGAATAAACAACAGCGTTTAAATAAAAGCTGTACATTACAATTCTGGAACTCTTTTCAAATAAAACAGTGCAAAAAACACAACAGAACAAAAATAACACAGACAATTCAAAAGACCCACATGAATTGTGTAGTAGTCCAGTAGTAGCTATGGAAACTTGCAATTATTTTAGTTTTTAGCAATTTTAGTCATTTTGAGAGATTGTTTTGCAACAAAATAACTAAATAAAACCTGTTCAACCATCTTCAAACCCTTCAACTTTGACACATAACATTTTAATGTAAATCGTTTCTGAGGAAAACAAATTATTTAAAAAGAAACAAAGAGCATTAATAGTTCTCTAATCAGAATCCTCTCGACTAAAACTATACATCTGCTTAAATTCGATGTTTGTGCTCTTATCAGCTTGTTTTCTGACTTTTAACCACTAACTTTTATTGTTAGGTATTGACAAGAGTAGAAATTTCATTCGACGGGAAGAATGTCTAAAACAAAATTAATCGAAACATAAAACTGTATGAGTAAAACATGTAACCAACAAACATTACGGCTGCTATTTTCGGATAGACTTCTATTAGGCAACACGGCTCAATGTACGTGGCTAACTGTGACTCATTTACCAATGACTGCCAGGTTTTTTAGCTAAAGTTAGCAGCGTCTGCAGCATGAATTCCCGCTACCACTTCCACGAGTTAAACCACACCTATTACGAATGTCACCAACAAATAACATAAATGCTGGATAAAATTTAAGAGAGCTCACCGCCGCGTCGTAGCATAGCTAATGCTAGCTGCTAATGTTTAGCTTGCCACTTAGGATTGCTACACAGTTAGCCAAGATGCTAATGTTACGTTTTTTTTTCCGTCGGTAGCTGTGGTCTATGAAGCCTTTTGTTACGAGACAGATACGAGAGTACACGTTGTTAAAACACATTGTATTCGTGGACATGATACATACTTGTCGAGTTGTTCATGTTGTCTTACTGTTGAGTTTGAAAGATGACGTAAAGGACAAGGACAGGTTTTTTTTTTTCTTAATTATGAGCATTAAAGTCACACAGTTCCAAATAAAGTATGCATATCTTGAAAGATAAGTAGTCCTGACTATATTGTAAAATAAAACAAAAGATGAACGCTGCAATAAAAATGGGAAATAAATATGACCCATTTTGATGACATTGACTAAAACACATTAAATTACGTAAATCATGACATAAAAAGAAGTGCAACAAAATAACCTATTGCACATGTAAGATCAAAGACCCCGATAAGCCACGAGTTAAAACAGGTTTTCGTCAAAGAAAAATATTTATTGTAATAGAAAAATAACAGAAGACAAGAAATTATTCTATAAGTGAACTTGAATTGCATTACAATAAAGAAGGAAGTCACTAGAGAAACAGGACAACGATAGTACAATGTACAATAAAACAGAATATGGAAGTACTAAAGAAGGATGTATTTTTGCAGGAAATAAAAATATAAAAAGGAAATTGAATGACTGTAATAATGAAATAAGATATCACAAACAATAAGAATAATTCTGATAAATAACATATAACAGAAAAATTCTGAAAGACAATAACAGCAGTGCAATATCGACAATTTAGAAACAGCAATTAGTCGAGCCATTAGTTAAATTAAATAAAAAATAAAAATCTTAAAACTGGTAACTGTATTATACATCCTGCTTGGCCTTTACTCAGTTGTTCACTCCTCAAAAGTTGATTATTTCACATTTTTAAATGAGTAACCAACGTGAAATAAACTTTGTTTTTCATTTAATCTGTGAATAAATATCTTTTTATTGCCTATTTGTTTTGTCCTGCAGAATAAGTCTAAAAGCAACAGCTGCTAGAATTGCCACATGGTAAATGTTTGTTAATTAAAACCAACATGGGACGGTGGGACTGAGCTCCCGTTGCCTTAGCAACGGAAGAAAGCCGAGACCCAAGAGCGGGGACAACCCCGGGAAAAGTGACGTCACTAAGCGGCACCACTCTCCATGGAGCATCGAGCACGGTGCTCCATGGACAGGGAGACATGGTGTCATTTAGAAAGGACGATTCAGTTTGCGATACGTTTTGGAAAAGAAGACTCACGCCGCCCCAGCAGACTGCTCGGCACAGAAAGCAGAGACTTATGTCCAAACTGGGAGACTCCGGATTCGAGGACGATCTGGTTTCCTCTCCCATTCCGCCCCGTTGTCGGACGGATGCATCCCAACTGGAGTCAGAAGAACCAGAGTCCGCCGATGCACACCTGTCCCACTGGTACCTTCAGTACGGAGACGTCGGTTTCATGATCCAGAGGGAGAAAGAGTCGCAGTTTCATCCCTGCCAAAGCCTGGCACGTCAACCACAAGTAGGCCAACAGAAATATAGCCTATTTTCAGTAGAAGACTGAGAATCAAAAATACTTAACTGACTTATTCTGACTTGTTTGAACACATGCAGCAATATGTATGAGCTTTTTAATGTCAAACTACAATTTGACATCATCTTTTAGTTTTTCTCAAGTCAAATTCTTGGAGACGCTCACAGACTATGTACTGCTGCAGAAGCAGTAGCATCTACGCTTCAAAGTAAACATGGATTTCTTATGTTGTGACTTTAGATTTTAATTTCACTTTTGACACCCAAACAGAAATGTAAATGTTCCAAATAGAACTTATAGCTAAAACATCTCATTAACAAATACAGCTTTTCCCAGTCTCAAGGAATTGCAAAGTCTTTGCCATTTTTCTAACTTGAAGTCAAGAGACTATTTTTAAAGCTTTTGGACTACAATGTTTTCTGCTGATTCTTTACTCTGCCTGCAGCTGACTGCAGATGCACGCTGTAAGCTGGTGAGCTGGCTCATTCCCGTCCATAAACACTTCCGTCTGTCCTTTGAGTGCTGCTGCCTGACAGTGAACATCATGGACAGGTTCCTGGCGTCCACTCCAGTGGCCACAGACTGCTTCCAGCTCCTGGGTGTCACTGCACTCCTCTTAGCCAGTAAACAGGTTAGCCATCAGTGAAATCTTTCAGAGGCAGATCCCTTTGACTCCATTCACATATCCCCCATCTCTTTTTTGTCTCTATAGGTGGAGGTGCGCTCTCCATCGGTCAGCTATCTCTTGTCTCTGTGCTGTGATGCTTTCACCAAGGAGCAGTTCTGCAACCTGGAGTGCCTCGTCCTGCTTCGCCTTAACTTTCGCCTCGCCTCGCCCACCCTGGCCTTCTTCCTGGATTACTTCAGCAATCTTGTCAAGGCTGCTCAGTTTGTCATTAAGAACAATAGCAGTGACGGCTTTTCAGGAGTGAGTTTAGAGATAGCAAAGATCAGAAAGTGCAGTGAGCTTGCACAAAAAGTATGTGAGTTGACTCTCGCAGACTATGCTTTCAATAAATACCCACCATCTCTGATTGCTTGCTGTGCCCTGAGACTTGCATGTGAATTACTGAGAACCGAACACTGCTTTGCAAAACAGGCAGCCATAGAGTTGGTGGAAAACCAATGGGAATGTTTCAGAGGAGATCCATGTATGCACCCAGGTTGTATCCAGTCATGTGAAAGCTCTACCTTTACACCAGGGCAGTGTTTGACAGCGGAGGCGACTCCAGATCAGGACTGCAGTCTGGTGCAGGAATGCAAAGACAACCTAAAGATGTTGGCGTCATTGAATCAGGAGACTCTAAAAGTGATGCCATTGAAATAAAACATCAAAAAGCTGGTTTCAATTTTTTTTTCTTAGTCTATTATGATGTGTTTGAGAAGCAGTGCATTGATGATGATTTGTTTTTGTCGATGTGAGCTGCATAAATCCCTCATGAACAGTCATATGTTTGCAACCACTAAAGGTTAACTTAGTATTATATTTTATTTATTTGTGTTTCTACTTACACATTTCTGTAATCTCTTAAATGAAGGATTTTGAAACATTGTATCTTATTTATTAATTGTTTTAAGTAATAAAGTGTATGAAAAAAAATGTGACTTTTACTTTGGCAGTGCAATGCAGCAATCCAAAGCTCAGGTTGTGCAAACTGTCAACAGAATAACTGATGGTCATGTAATAAAAATTTGTATTTGTGCAAACTTGTTATAGAAATACACCAAAAGACACATCGAAAATTGTAATGAAAGGTGGTATAAAGTATTGACTCAGAGTTTCTGAACATTTAAGAACTGCACATTTAAAAAAGAAATAAATGAAAACTCCCTCAATTTTATAATTTTTAGATAGCTCATAAATTCACCATCAAATACATTAAAGTTGGTTGTAATATTTGAAAAAAGCAAATGGAGTATATATATATATATATATATATATATATATATATAGAGAGAGAGAGAGAGAGAGAGATCTATATATATAGATCTATATCTATATATATATATATATATAGATCTATATATCTATATATATAGATATATATATATCTATATATATAGATATAGATCTATATATCTATATCTATATATATATATATATATATATATATATATATATAGATATAGATATAGAAATGTATAGGAGTTTAAAGAAAATTAAGGGCTGTGAAAGTTTAATCATCTCTTTAAACCATATTGCGCATGACAAGACAAACACAAATCATAGAAACCACTTAAGAAAGGGTCATATAATAATGGCTGGGTCTTACCTGGAGTGACCAACACAGAAAATAAACACTTTTCTAAAAGTAGTGATTCCTGGGCCTATTGTTGCCTGAAGGTCAACACTTCATCGTTTTTGTTAGCAGCAGTATTTAGGAACAAACTGTGCCAACACAGCCCAAGCAATTTCGCGGCTTTATCTTCTAATCCATTACGCGTGGCAGCTCGGCCACACAGGTGCATTCAACTCCATAAAGACCAGTTGACATCCCCCTGTTTGTTTACTAATTGAGCTATTTGTCACAAGTGTTTACTGAACTGTCTGCTCTTAGAGATTTTTTTTTTCCTTTTCCACTTTTCTTTTCGAGGGCAGCGAGCTTTGGCGTGAATAAAAGATCGTTTTACGCAAATGGATTGAAATTACGCATGAAAAAACAAGGTGGTATATAAGCATGCTATAAAATAAATATGTGCACATATTCATCTTTTGTTCAGCCTATACACAATTTCTGTAAAATATATCGACTCTTACAGTAAATATGCACTATACGTTTGTATGTGTAATTTCCATAATTACAATGAGATCTGATTGCTTGTGGATGTTGGCCGCGGATTGAGGGAGCGCTGCGGTGCGCACCTGCTGGCGCTGTGATGGCGCCGTTCTGCGCGGCACCGTTTCCCAGTTTTAAACAGAAAACCCCATAATGCACTAATTTCATCTCCGAGGACGCCGACACTCCCTAGAGACCGAACAAGTGTATTTGATTGGGCCAGGAAAGGGAAACCGCGGCACACAGAGACACAAACCGGGAGAAAGTCGACTATATCAGCTACAAATCTGAATCATGTCCCTGTCAGTTTCTGATGGATGGAGCTGATGATGGAGACGCAAAAAGAAGGAAACGCTTTCGGTGCTGCTTGGCCCAACAGACTGGGACAGCGTAGGGGGAAAGCAATTGTAAGCAAAGTTCTCTCTCTCTTTCTAAAAATGTGCAAATGAATGAAAACTTTAATGACAGGCGCTGTTCCTGCAGGATAAATTCCCGGTTCCAAGAAGCAGCAGTCCTGTCAGTGTTTATGTAGAATTTCCCCGCATTGCTTGCAAAGGTAAACCACGAATACTGTGACTAAACTCCAAATACTATTTTTAGGTTCTTTTTTACAATATCGTTATCTTTTAGGTTTTGCAACAATTGAATGGGGGGATTTGGAGGACTGTACATCTGCTGTGGAACAGGAGAGAAACTCATTTGTCTCTCAGGTGAGAATAAAATCATCTTACAAAACAAAATCACAGGAATTTTGTTTAATCTGGTTACAATACTTCCTGACTCTTGGTTTAGTTTTACAATTGATACAAAACAGTCTGAGGCCCCCTCTGTTAATGTTTGACTTTGGGAATCCTGCTCAAATGGGATTGTAGTTTACACATGACAGGCAGACTACTAAACACTAGCGCCTCACCTGAAGTTTCTTTCCACACACTGCCTCTCTGCACAACATTACACATCTGAAATGACCACCAAGATTCACTCCTGGGGCTCTACTTTGACTTGGTGGGATTATCAGGTACAGTTGTCATGGTTTCTTTGTGGCTTTTAGTTGCCAAAACACATTATGTTAATAATCAGCTTTATTTCCTCGCAGGTGAATGAGTCTGATATAGAGGGGCAGCATTATGGAGATTATGCAATGGATTTCATCACAGGTGAGGGAGCTAAGTTCTGGCAAAGGGATTCTGCTCTAGTCATCCTTTCTCCAAACTCCTGCTCATTGTTTCCTTGGTGATCTTTCTCTTTTCTCAGATTCCAGTGCTGCAGGAGATAGCTGTCTGTCTGAACTTCTCCCATTTCAGGGATGTGTTATACCCCCTCTAACTCCTCAGAGGGATTTCTCTCCAGAGGACAGCATGGATCAATCCTCCACAGAAAAAACAGAAGATGGAGATTCATGGAGGAGTGCTGCAGAGTGCCAGGGGAGGGCTCTGGGAGACTCAATGACCATCAACAAACAGGTAAATCATAATCTTAGAATTATTTGTGTCCCTGCAGATTTTACTTAACTTTATGTGATGCAAATGACAAAGCAAAATTTGTGTCCATCATATCATTTAGTGGGGCAAATATTGAATAAATATTTCAACAATCTAAAAAAATTCAAGCTTATACCTTTTTCAAGCTCTGAATACTGGTCGTTCCAAAGACAAGTGAATCAGGTCAACATTTAAAATGACTGCATACAGTTTTAAATATTATGTTTCTAAAACACAGCAGAGAGGACACCCAAAAGCAGACACCATAACTGAAAATATCTTGTAACATCTGTCTGCAGCTCCAGGAGAGTCTTCACAAGCGACAACAAGAACTGAACTCTCTTCAGGAAAGAAACCTGCACCTCAAGCAGCTGGCGAGTCGAGCAAAACACCTCGCCTCAGTCCTTGAAGTGAGTAAAATACAGGCTCAGAATCCATCTCTTTATTTTCAGGAACCAGGGTAGTTCTTATGGGTCATTCTCTTCCACCGGTATTTCCAATGCCAACAACGAGCCAACAACGAATCAGATAAATGCAGGTAAAAATCTGTCCTAAAAAACATTCCTAGTACGGAGGAAAGACCTTTTGGATTGACTCTGAGGAAGAGGTGGAGCTTTATAAGGGTCTCGGACAGTTCATATTAGTTGAATAGTTACAGCATTTTGTCTCAGTCATGTTTATATAGAATGTAAAGTATTATAGAAAAAAGAAAAATGCATATTTATATAGTTGATGAATGTGAACTTCTTTTAGAGACTCATGACAGTCAGAGATTCTAATGCTGGAGAACCGGAGGTACCAAGCTCTGAAAACACCTCTCTGAGTCCCTGCAAGAGGCAGCGCCTGGATGAAGGCTATGAAACAGAGTCCTCTGACTCAGTGGAGGACATGCTGAGGGACATCAGCACACGCTGCAACGCTGTGCTGCTCAACAGCGCTGCAGGATCACCAGAGGAATCCGAGACGATATGCATGTATGGCGCATTCTCATGTTTGCAGATGTCCACTCCTAACAACAGCAGCACTGTGAATGTTGATGCACTAGAGGCTGCAGAAGATGTCTCATCTTTCAGGACCTCCATCAGAGAACACAGCACCATTCGGACTCAGGTGTTTCCTGATGGGCATGCGTTTACATCAAGGACCCTGCACGGGGGGTACCGTTTCCGCTGGGTTCCCAACCACAGCTGAAATGAGAAACTGCCACAGGGGCTCTTGTGATAAAGGTGCCATAAATCTGAGAGAGAAGTGGGTGGGCTGCAGCCGTTAATGCTTAACTCCTAATCTATTGTGGTATCTGTAAATTATTAAATGATGTCTTCCTCAGGTAGCTTGTGAGCTAATCAGACAAAAGTGGTGCTTTAAGGAAATAAGACTGCCCTCTCTGCTGTTTACATTCTGTTTTTGTTTACACGCCTCGAGACACGAGGAATTTTGAATTCATTGCATATTTTTGTTGGGAAATATATATTTTACAAGCCTTGAAATAAACTTCTTTTTGCTTCAACTTTGCATTTTTTTCCACACTTGAACACATATACACATGTGAAATACAACAAATGTTTAATCAGTTAGAAGAAATTTTCATTGCGAAATCCTGTTGTTTGAGCAAAGAAACAAATGTAACCTCATGACCTGCCTTAAGATGCAGAGGCTTCCTTCACTTTTGTCTGAATCTGAGTCTCATCTTTCAGGACCTGAGAAAAGGCATGAGAAAAGGCCCTGAGCCCTGGTTCTTCACAGCCATATTCCTTGTCTATTGCCTTGAAATTTGAACAGGTTTTGTTTGTACTGTTTACATGCTCAATAAGGCTGTTACTTAAACTTGCTAAATGTTGTATTGTGGGAGAAGTCCCCAAACATCTTCTATATTTAAACAATCATAAAAATAAATGATAATAGAAAATAGAAAATAAAATTAGCATCACAGTAAAGCTGAAAAGAGATCATTGAGCAGTCCAGAGTCTTTTTTTTCTCAGTAGCCCAGGCATGATACTCCAGACACTGGACACTGTTTTTGGTTCGGTGCTTATCACAAGGACCGATGCATAGGCATGTGTAGTGTGTCTTTCTACCATATCTTTTCCTTCCACTCAACTTTCTAATGACAAGCTTAGATGGAGCACAGCCACTGCTTTTTAGGGCTTATATCACAGTAGAGGTTATTGAACAATTGTCAAGTCTAAATTTGGTTTTGGAGTTTCATACTATGTAAGCAATTATAAAAATTAACTATGGAGACGTTTCAAATTTATCACTCCGTGTGTGTGAATCGATATTATCAGTTTTGCTTTTGCATCTAATTACTTGAATAAATTAACCTTTAGTGGTATTCTAAAGAGTTGAAGAGTCATGAAACTGGCTGTGAAACGAATGACTGCCACCTAGTAAAAAAGCATCCAGAGAGCAAGCATTGTTTGAGCCGATTGGAGCAAATTTGACCCGTTCAGCGGCAGCCAAACTGAAGAAGAAAAAAGA
The DNA here is from genome assembly GCA_010277075.1 of Poeciliopsis retropinna. Lineage (NCBI taxonomy): Eukaryota > Metazoa > Chordata > Actinopteri > Cyprinodontiformes > Poeciliidae > Poeciliopsis > Poeciliopsis retropinna. The sequence goes on from VMRM01000001.1 coordinate 7,496,682, forward strand.
AAGTCACAGAGACACAGTGGGTTTCTAAGGTGAATAGAGGAAGGAGGCTGCAAATAAAAGAGGATGGAGGAGGGGAAAAAAACTGTGTCAAGATTCTGGGGTCCAGACAGAGTCAAAATGAAAAATTGTCTTTAAAAAGTGTTTGGGAAGGATGCCTGCAAAAAAAATGTAATAAAAAGAGAAATAAATAAACATCACAGAATAGAGATTTCAGCCAATTAGTTAGAGACCAACAAAGTGTTGACTTTAATAAAAAGTGTCGGGTTGCCGAATCAAAAAGCAAAGGTGTGTTAATCTGGAGCTCCAGAAGCAGCATCCCTGCCTCCCCGCGCACCTGTCGCTCTCCTCCAGGCTCGAGCTCGCGCTGTTTGAGGCCCATATGGAGGGAGCAGGTGGCGAGAACTTGCGCTTCGCTCGCGCCGTTCAGCCCAGTTAGCGCCACAACAGCAGCTCGTTACCAAGCGGTGTGAACCGCGCGACTACACAGCAGTTATGTTTTCTAGCTGCCTGCCATGCAGCGAGATTTATTGCAATCGGATCAAATTTTCTGCCAGGAATATTAATTGTTTACATTCTAATGCAAAACAAAAAAGTAGCAATTGCAGTTAGTTAGTTAGTTAGTCAAAATATTTATTTTTGGTAGTTCTTAAAACAAAAAACAAACAAGAAAAACCCTTCAGATTTGTTTTATGTAAATAACGCTATTATTTAAGGATGACTTGGGTGTTGCTTATTGTTAAAATAAATATAGAGGAAGAGATTCCTTCCTCCTCATTTCTTGTCTTACGCCGGTCTTCTTAAAATAACAACAATAATCTAAAAATATGTATGGTTTTTCTGTCTTTATACAAAAAAAAAATGCATTTTGATGCACACATATTCACCACTAAATCTACACTAAGCACAACTCTAACACATACAACTGGACTTAACGACTCTGTTCGCACTGGCTTGTTCAGTGTAAGTTGTAACAAAAGAAAAAATATATATATATATATATATATATATATATATATTAATTAGAAAATAATAAAATGATTCCCAGCTCCTTTTTGGTAAATTATATCAAAATAAGATAGCAAATCCAGCCTCTGGTGTGTAATTAATTTTCAGGTTTAGATTCTTTATGTTGGGCCAACAGCACACTGCCGCCTCCTCTTTTAAAGCTTTACCGCGTTGCTGTTTTTCTTTGTCTACTTAATTGTTGCAATGGAAACAAGGACGCAAATGGCATCACCAGACAAGCCACTTAAAGTAAAAAAACAGGACCAGGCCGCCAATGGCAGAGCAGAAGACGCAGCTTCCCGCTCTGCTGTCCGCCCTGCAGGAGTATTTAGGAGGGGAGTCCGAGCAGGAGAGACAGGTATGGCCCGGGTCTCAGCGGGATGAAGGGGCTAAAAGTGATCTCTGTAGATGGGGGGGAAATTCACATAAGGACATTCAAATAAGTAGGTAAGTAGATCAAATCATGGAATTAAAATATGTAGTGTTGTAGCCCGTCTGTGTATTCCTTAGTTTAATCTGTTGTTGCTGCTGTTGCTCCTAGGCAACACATGCAAACTTTCAACAAATCACAGTCCCTACCTGGTTCTTTAGCATTAGACACTTTTCAATAATTTTCTTATTAGCTTTCAATCTTGTTAGACCTTCTTACTGATCAACTTTGCAGAAACTCATTTTGTTTTGAATTATGAGCTCAATCGTTTAATTTCTCCTCTTTATTAGGAGGGCACTCTAATGAGGATAAGAAGACCTTCTCCCTTCGAGGTAAGATGAAAACTCTTTATTCAAATTAAATCAGAATCTCTCTGATTTCTAGATTACAGATCTGAGGTGGAGGTGCCAGTGTGGCTGTAGATCTGATTGTGTGCAGCTGCACCCCTCTACCCACTGATGCTATCAAGGTAACCTTTAGAAAAACCTGCTGCTGAAGCTGGGCTGCAAAATGTTATGTTTGGCGCAGAAGACCTTTCAGTTGTGACTGGTATGGAGGCAGTGTAATGTTAGCTGACGAGTTCTCTTTCAGCTCACAGTGCTCTGCTACCATAACGGTTATATTTACACTCAACTTTCAAATGTTGGAGGACTTTTCATACAAATATCTTTAAGTAAAGGATCTCTGGTGCTTTCTAGCTGGTTTGTAGGCAGTGTCTCGTTAGCTGGTTGGGTCGTCAGGTGCCAGCTTACCTGCTGCTGCCCTCAAACTGTCAGAGAAATCCACGGTAGCTTGACCTTGTGCGATACTCAATGAATACAGAGAAATCATTGTGATGTAAAAAAAAAAAAAAAAGGACACTACCATAAATTTGAAGGTTCATCCTCTTTCAGTTAATGGTTTGTAGGTGCTAAGAATTATTGTGTACAAAACTCTAAGCATATTTATACGGATACTGAAATGTACAAAACCACACAACACTCATTATTAATAAACATAAAGCTAATATAAAAGTTGTGCATAGAAAAACTAAGTTGTTGCTTCCACTGTGTTTGCAAAGTAGCTTCATCTCACTCTAGATGCTAAACGGCCTGGCTTGTTTGTTAGGAGAATGCCTCTGTATAATGAAAATGGTACAAAGACTTAATGTAGCATCTGAACCATAAGACTTATGAAAAAAAAAGAGAGATGGTTGCCTATATTGCACACTATCACCTTTAGAGAAAACATCAATTCATCTACCCACTTGTCTGTGCACGGTGGGGCTTTCTATCCGCAGATTAGACATGAGAACATGCAAACTCCATGTAGAAAAGCCGTAGGTTAGGATTTGAACAGTTGTTGGAGACACAACATTACCGCGGTCACAAGGGCATCTCCATGCAGCCCGTTGGAGAAAACAGCTGTTGATCTTGAGGTACATTATTTTATTGTTGGAAGGATGAGATACAGATAAGAGGCTCAAATCAGACACTAAAAGGTGAAAAGGCAGGATTCATCTTTAAAAAAAAGATTGTAAACTTTAGAAAATTACTTTAAGAAGCACAACATAGAGATTTTTTTTATTTAAAAACCCAACACTGAGGGCTTAACAACCTTTTATCTTCAGTGGTTACCGTCCGAAAGAATGGTCAACACTCAAATAAAACCCTACCAACACTTTTTTCTGGAGCAACAGATCTCTCTCACATGCCCTCTGCTGACACTTCAGTCATTTCAGGCTTTACCAGCACAGCTTCATCTGACATAAAGTGGCAAAATGTCCCATATCTACCAAGCATTTGCCATCATAGCTCCCCACGTTTCCTTATGATGATTTCTCGCACCAGTGCTGTGACCTCTTTTCGGACGCTCTCTATGGATTCGTCTGTTCTCCAGAACCGGATCACTTTTCCTTCCTGATTCACGAGAAACTTCCAGAAATTCCACTTTGGTATTTTCTGCACAGAATCTAAGAAAAAAAAAAAAAAAAAGTCCAGTTTGATTGGATTATGTTTTGAAAATTATAATGATATCCCAAAACAGCAATACAACAGCAAAAAAAAAATCAACATAGAAATGTATTTACTATAAATAAATATAATTTTCTAACAATGTAACTATGCAAAAACAAGAGCATTTCCATATTTATACGTCGTTTTTTTTTTTTTTTTTTTTACATCTTTTTAAATGTGTGTTGAGCTTTTCTGGTAAAACAATACACACATGTTTACTGAGAACCTTTAAACACTCATGACTGATGAGAAAGCCATTCATTTAATATTGGATCATCATGATTTCATCCACTTTGTGCAATATGCTATACTATTACCACTGGCAGCAAAAAAAATCATGATGATGCTTTCAATGCTGCGTTTAACAGTTTGTACAGAGCTAACTAGGTATGAAAGCCTAATCTTAGCTTCTCCAAACATTGACTTTTGTTATTGTTTGGACATAGCTGGTTCTCCTACCACCATAAATCTTTTCTTTGAAATATATTTGGAGCTAGTAGTTGAAACAGAGCTTTATTTCTTGCTTAGCTTTTTCTTTTTTGTTCTAACAGGACAACGATCTCAAACAACAATCAAAACTAATAATTCTAGCAGGTTTATAATAGCCGCCTTGGATTTTCTTCATATAAACATTCACTTCAATTTCAACCCTAAAGACTCCACTTGAGAGCCTGGGTCTCTGCAAACACACAAGTCAATAAAATGGACTTGCAGTGGTAAAACATCCAGCCAGACTTTGCCGGAAGATGGTTGATGTCTAGAAAACAGTTAAACTTTAAGCTAACATTTATCCAAATATTAGTGCTGTTGTGTAAATCTTTCTAAATCCTTTTTATGTTTTAAAAATGACCCATCATAAGGAAAAATTAACCAACCACTGTCTTTTCTGGGTAAAACTTGATCAAGAACCTTCAGAACGCTTTAATTATTTAAATGTCTGACTCAATATATACATTGATTTTGTCCTGCAGTGATAAAATCCTGCATCCTTTTACTTCTGTGTGGGTTAGAGAAAAAAAGCCACACTAAGTTCAAGCGTAATATTAATTATATAACTATTACACCCTGAAAAAAACGGACAATTAATCAATTAAAGTCAGCAACTGTTGTCCGAAATTGTAAATATGCAACAAGGCATTGTATGTTTTCCTGCCGACCTGTGAGGAACCTGAAGGCAGGCTCAGCCTCCGTGCCCAGGATTTTGATCTTGCTGAAGAAGGGGAACGTCACGCCGTAGGTGGACTTGGCGAAGGCCTCGATGTCGCGGCTCAACCCGGTCTCCGTGTCCCCGAACTGGCCGCAGGGGAAGGCCAGGACGTTGAAGTGAGACGTACCCAGCTCCCGGTGCAGCTCCTGCAGAGACTTGTAGCTCGCCTCCGTGTGCTGGCAGTGACTCGCCACGTTTACAACCAGCGATGCCTGAACAGGACAAAAACCATGGAGCAATTATCACAATAAAATCCTGCACAGAATGTAATGACAAGAAAGTAGGAAATAAAGAAGAAAAACATAATCTCAGTTTCCAAATGGAGATTTGCATAGATTCATTGCCAAACTTAAGACGCCTGGTGATGATGTGGACGTACTTTTCCTCGGTACTTCTCGAGGGATACCGTCCTCCCTTTGCGTCTTTCACCTCAAACGAATAAAAGTCCTTCTGTCTTCTGGGCTTCACCAGGTGCGTCTGCAGGAGGAACAAACAACCCACACCGACTGTCATGCTCACCAGGACCCTAAGCCTTTTTATTCTGGCTTTGGAAGACTTGGTGGGGTAACCTCCGAGAGCCTCCATCTTGGAGGGGGGGAGTTAGGAATCCTGCAGAAAAGTCTGGGCGGACTCGAGGATGAAAGTGGGGAAAAAATCCCTACAAACAGGAAACTCATTGCCTAAAAAAAAAACCCAACAGTTTCTAAAGGCTGTGCTAAATTTAAAAATCACAGTTCTTAAACATTTCATACCATGTTATACCAGGTCAAAAGTTATAAAGAAATGTCTAATAAAATTTCTTGGGAGACTTTTTAAATTCGCAGAGACACGAACATTTTATTGTGAAATTCCCAAGAGGAAACAACTATCCAAAAGTTGATTCTCGGACTTGTTGTTAGCTTTGAGGTGACTATTACTTTTGCCAAAGTATAACATTTATGAAATGTACAATTTCTCAAGCCCAATGTTTGTTATTCATCTTCACAGGGCCACAGCGAAGCTGATGAAGTCGCATACAAACGCTTCAAGAGGCGGAGCATCCACGGGAGCAGAGGATGAGGTCCAGCTGCCAGTACACCACTGTCCTTTGGGGGGCGCTGTGACTCTCTTTGAGTTTTACACCTTCTGTCGGAGGCTGGAGCTTGCACTTTCGCGGAGAAACCACACGCAAGAATACACCGTCCTGCAACAAGACATGCAAGGTGCTGCAGAAACCTCTGTAACACCTTCTGACAAAGATAATAAATAATCTTAAATGTGATCAGGAAACTAAGATGTTACCAAAATTAGGATTAAAATTCCAGTTTGTGAAAATAGTATATAAAAAAATAAATATTTATTATTCTCACTTGCCCATGACAAGCTTGCAGACTGTTCTTCTTATTTATTGAGTTGCAAGATATATTTAATTATTTCAATAACATTAAAGACACGTACATGTTAATGTTTTATTTAATATTATTCCAGGATGAAAACGCAAACAAACTAATAAAAAACATCAACATGAATGAGCATTGTAGAGAAAATAAAGATTGCATTGCACTGTGCAATAAAAATGAAATAAATGTTTCACTGCTTTGTGCATCCTGCAGTGCTCTTGTGATGCTCTTTTTACCCGCATTGAGGGTACCACTGAACATGTGAGATTCACAGCACTGCACATCTGTGTTGCAATCACACATTTGCACAGCTGTTGAAAACCTCATCTTGACATCTGGTTTGAGTGTAGTTTCACTTCAGTTCATTTTGGTTTATAGGAATACGAACAGTTCCCCATGTCTTACAAGCACATAAAGTTGGTAAATTGCTGTACTGATTAGGATTTTCTGTGGCATTTAAAGCCGAATCATCTCTGGTGGGCAACTGCAGAAGAAAATTATGACTTTAAACTCACCACAACGCCAACAAATAATAGAGATGAGCAAAAATGGCTATTTCAGAGGTCTTTGACTCTTGTGTTGAGTAAAGAAGTGGTGTACAAGTTTAAATCTCTTATGGTGGCAAATTTGCAAGAATTTCTTTTAATGTTGTCGGTAGCTTGTACTTTCATTGTGCCAGGAAAAAAAAAAAAAAAATACTGCCCCACAGTGCCTATAATAAAGTATTCACACCCTTGGATGATTTTAGAAATCAATCATAATCAACGTAATTAGTGCTTTTTTTTTTTTGACAAAGAAATTTACAAATAAAACCCCTTCATATCAAAGTGAAAATGGATGTCTACAAAATAACTGCAAATAAATAAAAAATGTGTTACATAGATTAATTGACTGTATAAATATTCCCCTACTTCAAGTCAGTACTTGGTATATGCATGCTTGGCACCAATCACAGAACAGACTCTGTGAATAACTCTCAATTTTTACTTCATTCTTACTTTGCAAACTGTTCAAGCTCTTAAAGGTTGCACGAGAATTGGCTGTGAACAGCCATTTTCAAATCCAGCTATAAACTCTCTATGGGATTGAGGTGTGGGATTTGACTGGGCCACCGAAGAACATCAACCTTGTTGTACCATATGTGAGTCTTTAGCTGGAGGCTTCTTGCTTTACGCTAAAGAAGCCATAGTTCTCTTGCTGCATTCATTTTATCTTCTGCTCTTACCAGCTTTGAGGCCCTGTTGCAGTGAAGCATCCTCACAACATGACTCTGCCACCACTTTGCTTCACAGGATGGATGGTGTGCACCAAAAATAGTGCTTTGACTGATGGGCAGAAAGTTCAGTTTTGGACTAATCATAACTTTCTTTAACATGATAGGGATTTTCTCCCATACACTGACAACAGTTGTATGCAGAGTCTCTCTCATCTCAGCTGCTGGAGCTTATAGCTGCGTAGTCGCTGATGGTTTCTATCACTAGTCTGTCTGTACAGTCTCACATTTTGCCAATATGAGTTTGCAGGGAAAGACACAATCCCTACTGAATGACTACTGTAAGAAAGAATAGTTTCTTTCCTTACAGGGAAGGAAAGTTAAAAAAGATTGAACTTTTCCATTGATCAACATTAAATAAAAGTTTAGCTTTCTTCTATTTTTCATTTGTGCTCAGTCACATGTAGATCATTTTAAGTCAAAAGTTCTGCTTTGAGTCAGACCTTTCTGTTAAGGAAGTGAGGTTAGAAGTATAACCACACTTCTTGTCTACAGACCAGTAGAGGAAAAACTACCCTTTAGTTAAAGACAGAAATGTCCTCTTATAAAGATGATCAACTGCAAACTATGTTCATTATGGTTAAATTTGTAAGGTTGGAATTCTCGAAGTCCATGATATGCAAGTAAAAACAGGAGTTAAATGTACTTAATGTTGGAATAAAAAGTTTATTTGCACATTCTTGGTATTATATAACAGTAGCACAGTGTTTTTGTAAAATGTAAATGTCTAAACATGCTCAATTTGAACTAAACTGGTTCAAAACACATTCTTTCAGCATATGCAGCTGATTGCTAGTGTGGTCTCTGACCACAGGTTGATGGGTTTTTATGGTGGTTTTGCTCAAAGAGGTTCTTATGTCAAAGCTTAAAAGCTTTGCAAATATGCATCATCATATTTTAGATCTTAAACATTTAAAATAGTAACAATTATAATCACTCTTACCTTTGGTCCTAACTTGATAAGTATTTTAAAAATGCACCTATTTGAAGCAAATAAGGCTTTTTAACCAGACTAACAGGTTAACGATAGCTGATGTTTATGAGCATGAAGTTTATCATAAAAGAACATACTTTCTTTCACCAATAATCAGCTGTAGCAGCATTAGGATTTTTTCTTTATTTGAGCAGAAGAAAGAGAAAACATTTGGCTGCAGATGCCATCCAAGTATTTCATTCTTCCCTTTCTTCCACTTTTTTAACCTAGTCCAGATTAAAGTCAACCTGTCTGAGCTGGAGTTGGGATCATAGAGGTATCTGCACAGGGAATAGTTGATGAAAGATACAGGTAAGCTAAAAGCTATAAAACCATTTCACAAAAATGGTGGGGGTCTCTGAGAGGAAATTAAAGACTTATTTGTACTAAAGTGACAGTTTATGATGTCTCACAAACTGTGAGACACCACAGTTTGTCTGTGGAAACGTAAGACAAACTGAGAAATGTAAAAAGTTTCTCTTTTACGTTTAGTTGTGGGATGTTGACCACAAGTAGAGCATGTGGCGTGTTCAGTCACACTCGTCTCTAGTGTCAGCGCTTTCCTGGAAACAGCATTTACTTACCAGGTACTGGATGGTCATCTCTCATCAACAGAAAATGAGTTATTTAAAATTCTTACCTTGTTATTTTACTACTGGAATAGTGATTTTTGATTTTTGTCCTGTGAATGGAGGCATTAGGATGATGTCCATGGCTGAGAAAAGTGATTGCTACAGGAGGAAGGCAGAAAGATGAACAGCTAAGAATCTGGGACACAATCTGGATCTTGTTTCACTTCCCTCAATGTAAATTCACAGGATGTCTTAAAGTATATTAGATTGTATTATATTTATAAAGATTTACTGTGAATAAACCCTTCATGATTTATTCCCAATAACTATGTCTACAGATCTGTTGTCTCAGATGGCCTGGAGAGAGAAGATGTTTACCACCTGTTGGAGGTGTGACCCCCCTCCTTCAGAGGAATCCACCAACTCACATGTCAGAAGATTAACGAAACAAATTAAACCTTCCACTTTTGAAGCAGTCACAAATTTCTGTTTAACACATTTTCACCATCCTGATAGGAATGTGTGTATTACATCATCGTACTGCTGAGTAATATAGCACATCTGACATCTCCCACTGAGATAGTTCATTTCTGAGACGGTTTTCACTGACTCATTACTGCTGGGGGTCTTCAGTGAAAACAAAACTGTTAATGAATCATATGGGAGGTCTCAGTTTCCTGGCTCATGCAGTGGAAACATGGCGTTAGGGGGAGACCTCTGAGAACATCCTTTTTGAAGCCTCACAAAGGCGAGGAACTGTTGATCAAACTTTGGGGGTCCTCTTGGTCTAATGTTGTCATCATGTGAACGGCATGCTGAAGAGGATGGTTTAAATGCAAATTGTCATTAAACAAAAGCATTTAGTGATGCACCAATGCATCAGAAGCTTGTGGTTTTTGTGGTTGATCTTTTGAGAACAACATGTTACACAATAAGTAGTGAAACCCTAAAGAGAGGACCCAGTGTTACCTCTGCATGGCAGCCTCACCTCCGTCTAGCTGCAGCTACTATCTGGTAGCTTGCCACCATTAGAGTGTGAATGTGTGCATGGATAGGTGATTAACTCAATTCAAGGATTTTAATGATGAAACTGAAGTTCTGTTTTTGTCTGCACTTGATCATAAATCCTGTCAATATTCCCATCTTCTCAGCTGGAGTCAACCAGAGCTTCCACCTCTGGAAACTGTACTTAAATATGAAAGAAAGTTTTCATAGAATGAGTTAACAAATTAAGAAGAAGCCAAGAAAAGGCGAAGAGACAGAAGATAGACCAAATGGTTGAACAGTGAAATTATTGTTGAAGAAGTCAAGGAAAAAAAGTGCAAAGTGATATTTATCTTAATAAAACATCAGAAATGAAAGGAAAACTTCCAAGCATGAGTGTTTAGAGTTAGAAAACTTGTGATGTGTAATTTGAGAGTGCTTGCTGACACAAAAACACAAAATCATTGTTGGGTGAACATCTCAGTAAAGGAATTTATGGCAAAAAGTAAAAGATGCAAAGCTTTATAAATGCATGCCCTCTGCTGAAATTCTTTGTACATCTAATAGAGCTACTTCTAATTTGGCCTGAATGAACTACAAGCAGGTTCTTCCTTCATGGACTGTTCTGCACAACACATACTTTATGTCCAATAATACATTTAGGCACAAAAACGGTGTTATATTATAGTATAGCAATGAAACATCCCTGACTGGCGTTCTTTTAAGGGTGTTATAAATGCAAAATGAGGAACATTTTTGGTTTATCATGATTTAATTGTTTATTTTTTTTACTGTAGTGGCCTTTGTTTGACAGTGAATCGACAGGAAAGTGGATTCTGGAAAGACGAGAAGAAAGTTCGACAGCTCAATAAACACTTGCTTATATTTGTATTTGCAACAATAAAATTAGATCTGGGAAACGATCTGGTGTCGCCACACATAACCATGAAACTATCTGTTTTCCTGCTGCTGTCATATTCAATAAATTAGGTTATTATTGAAAGGTTCTTTTGTTTTAGTAACTGAGTTCATTAATTGCATTGCGCTCTGTGGCTTGTTGTAAAATTGAGTTGTTTCTTCACTTTGACTTTCACAAAGTGGGGTAAAGATCCTTGCAAATGATGCAACAACCCTAATGCCTTTAAGACATTGTCAACTAAAACAATCTGTAATAAATATAGCATGAGTGTTTTCCTCATGGAGTGCAAAGCTAACACCAAATGTGCTTGTTACTGCATGTAGCATGCCTTTTAACTCATCATAGCTGATCCAAGTTTCGGTCAACTTGCAGAACATGTTTTGTTCATTTCATTTTTCCTCCTGCATGAAACTTTCAAGCTTTTTGATGTGCAGTGTTTTCTCAGATTAGGATTTCACATTCACAAAGTGCATTCAGATTAACCTTTGTTCTCACTGCCGGTTCCCAAAATAGACTGCTGGGTGGAGCTACCTGAAAGTATTTTTAGCAGCTCCCTTAAAAGCATACCATCTCCATTTCCCTGCTATTCATTCACAACAGCGTTGTTCAGACGATCTCTGCTAACAACCTTCTGATAAGAATCAATTGTTTCTTATTAGAAAGTTAGTGATCAAAATGAGGTAAACTGTTCTCCACTCCAGTCTCACCCTAAAATTTTCACTTGCCCCATCAAATAACTCCTATCAAAGTCTTCTGTAAACAAGGAGTAGAAATCAGGTTAGTAACACTAGTTTTGGGAATAGGAAACACAATAGTGTCTATTGAAGACATAAACAAAGCAACTAAGAAAACCTCCTGGAAGCAGTGATATATTAACCAAGACACTCCCTCTTTAGACATAGTTCTTGCATAATCCATCTAGTATGACCTATTTTTCTTGAATTCCCAACCAGAGAGAGTTTTAGGCAGATGAGGAGGAGAGAGCATGAGCAGAACTGATAGTGTATGTGGATTACTAGACAACACGTGTGAAGCTGTTGGGATTAGGAGGCAAGTGGCGCATATCAGCTTGTGGGGAAGCATACGGATACACCTGTATGTTTCCCAATGAGATGCAGATACATCAGCAGCTGGCTGTTCTGGGTAACAAAAACTTTCTTTACTTTGGTCAGAAATGTAATGTAATACACCTGACAGAAAGTTTACCATTGTATTTACCTGGTGTAGCTAGAAACTTCTTTTATTTTATGCAGTGAGACTGCCATTATCATTAAAGTTGTGCCATATTCATTGACTGATATAGTGCTTCAAAATGTGTTGCTTTTTGAAATGCAATTTCTGTGAATAGAATAGAATAGAATAGAATTAGCCTTTGCTGCCCCACAAAAGGGAAATTCAGGTGTTACAGCATAAAGGTTCACACAAAAAGTTCTCAAAGTGGTAAAAACAATAAAGAAATAACATTAACAACAACAACAACAATAATAATGGTATACTGTGCAAGGCTATAATAGAAAATACTGTACAGTTTTTAGAAATGGGCATAAAGGATTACTCATGACCCAAGGGATGTGTAACTGATTCAGAACATGTCAAAAATGAACATTGAAAAATACAGACTATTTATAATGCAGTATATCAGAGCAGAAAAACATTTAGGCACGAAGGCAACTCTTGGATGTCGCCCATCCATGAATACATTATAAATGGACTATTCTGCATTACTGACTGTTCAAACAACAATCATGCCAAAGAAGTCAAGATTTGAAAAATAGGCTCATCAGTTGCGTATGTGCATTGTCTGTAAAAGCAGCAACTACGACTACAACTCAAGCAGAAAGAAAAGCTTACATAATTTAATTATCATGGTTGGTGGTTGGTGATTAACTCAAATGCAGAAACAGAGCCGTGAAGTAGATGATGAAAAAAATGTTTTAAAAAATTAAATGCAAAAGTTTACAAAAACCATACGAGCCAGGGCAAAAGACAAAATAATAAATCCAAAGAAATCCAGAAAGAGACACAAGGAGAGTACGGTAAAACAAGAGAAGTAACAGAAGAAACCATCCAGGAATGTCTGAGAAAGGGGTGCTTTTGGAGGTTGGAATGGTGAGACAGTGGAAGTGTCTCACCATCCATTCGCTTTTGCTTGGTTAGAGATTACTGTTTAACATAATGGAATATAATGTATAAGATATCGTACACATCAGAAAGTTTTTTTTCTGCTTTATCTTCGTTTTAGTGGTATGCTGCAGTCTAGCAACAGGCCAGATCTCCTCACGTTATATCTTCATTCAAGAACCCATGCCCTGGGCCAAAGGTCGTGAGTACTGTCAGAGCCACTTTGTGGACCTTGCTGTTGTGAGTACAGAGAAGGAATACTTTGCTCTCCTCAGTGCCATCCCCGTAAACAATGCCAGCTTTTGGCTTGGTCTCCATAAGGAGAGCAGTGGCTGGAAGTGGACCAATGGGGAACAACTGAGACTCACTCACTGGTACAACTATAACCATGAGGGCCACTGTGTAAGCTTGGAGGCCATGTTTGAAGAAGATGATAAGCTACTGGCTCGTTCTTGTAATGAGCAGCACAAGTTTGTTTGTCAGGGTAAGAAATGTTATTTTGAAAAAATTTTGATAATTCCTGCTCTATAATTTATTTTTTATTTATTTGCACAAACAAATGCAAAATATCCTTGCATTATCGCAATGCAATCATTGTGACACGATTTTTTTTTCACATAAAAACATTATATCACAAAGATGCATTTTTATTTATTTTACTTAATGTGTTACATCCTTTTTGGTGGCACTTTATTTGGAGGGCTGTGCATTAGACTGACATGAGACATGAGTAAGAAGTCTTCATAAATGTTTACAACTGTTGTCATGAAGTGTCATTTGCTAAATAATGACACATTTAATGTAAAATTGACACTTTTAATTGACTTTTAACTCAAGTTTTAATGGAGCTTTACATTAAAAATGTCATTATTTACACAGTGACACTTCAGTCGTAATCGTTTATGAAGAGTCATTCATGTTCATGACAGATGTTATGCCATCTTTATGACAGTCTCACATCAGTCTTATGCTCACCCCTTCAAATAAAGCGTTACCTAATTATTATTATTTTTTTTAATATTATGTTTCTCGTAATTTAACTAATTTCCCATTAATTAAATCTTGATCTAAATCTTCCAGGGCCAGTTTCCCCTCAGTCAGTGGCCGTGGACTTTGTGAACATCGATCACATGAAGCTAAGCTGGAACATATCTGCACTTATGCAGACGACCTCTCACTATTACAATGTGACAATATGTGGCTTCATTTGTGAGACGCTGTCCTACCCCTACAACGATAGCTCCTCCCTTATGAGCATCAGCATCTCCAACTTAAGTGCCGCCACAGAGTACCTCATATACGTTTCTGCTGTTGTTATTCATCTTGACAATGGGACCAGCAGGAAATGGATTCTTCAAGATAATCCTATCATGTTAAAAGCTAAAACAGGTGGGAAGAATTTTAAGGAAAATAATATAATATTGAGGCAAATTTGTAGTACACAGACAACTAAAAGTCTAGTGCCTAGCAAAGTACTCATACCCCTTGAACATTTTGCCACATTACAAACATTTCAGTGCATAAAAAAAATCATCCTGCAACAATGGTTTCTGCTTCCTGTTTCCCGTCATTGTTTGTGTACTAAAGCAGCACATACATTTCAAAATCTTGTTTTTGCTTTGAAAGATGTGCATAATAGTTGGATAAGGCCTTGAAAGTAAATAAAATACATGAGAAATTAAGATGTTCTACCTTGGATGAAAATAAATTTGTTCTAATGAGCATCTTTTCTCTTCCACAGTGACATCTAATAAGACTCACAAAATCTTTTTCGTTGTTTTGGATTTATTCAGTCTGGTTTTATTGGTCTCTTCATTTTGGTATATTTATCAAGTTTTGAAAAAAGGCAAGTTTTTATTTCTCTGTCTATAAATATACATCTGAGTACTCACATGCTAATAACACACATTATTTGATCTCATCTCCAGACAAATCCACAGAGAGGGTCGGAGTTAGATCGTCAGCAGATTCAACGATTGTTGAGCTGTTACCGCACAGAACTGGGTTAGAAAAACTGGAAAATGTCATATTTTAGCAACCAAGATAAAAGTTTTATTTTGACCCTAAGGATACATTAAATTGTTTTTAGTTCAAGCTGTGAAAAGTTTCAAGATGTTAGTTTTGTGTTACATTGTTGTGTACAGTGCATAGATGCACATTAATCAAGTTCAGTTTTATATTTATATAATCCGTTTAGTTCACAGGCACATACGTTTAATAGACTGGCTGCCAGTCAAACTCTGTGCATGAACAGATAAGCTACGTATCAGCTCAGATCATACATCTGAGGTTTCCTTACATAAACCCTCTGGGCTCATTATTTCTTGAGAAAGACAGCTGTGATCTCACAATCAAATTCTCCATTTGTGTGTCTCTAAAGAAGCAAGAAGTCATGTTCTCTACAGACAGGCCATCTTGTGGAAGAGAGGAGATCTTGTATTCATGAGAATGTCTTGAGCACAATGTTGGGACGACCCACTGTCACTACTATTTTGCAACAGATGAGCTAAAATTTGCTAATGAATTTCAGTTAAACATACTAAATGTGTCATAATTTAGGTGACAGATGAGGATTAGCAGTATGATTAAAGTTTTGTGATCATACCACAGTGAATATGCCGTTGAACAACATTAAATGACTCCAGAGTTGGTTCATGTAACATCGCTATGACGTTATGTTTAAATTGTTCAAATCTGTGTATTTTTTTCTGCTGAATTTGTTTTGATTCACAGAACAAAATAAATTTCTATAAATTCCCCCAAAAAATTTGTATATAATTTTTTTCACAACATGATATACATACATTTCTATATATTAACACAAGCTAATGTTTGAGGTTTAGTTGTGTTACTATTTTGCTACACTCAGCACTGCATAATATGGTCTGAGATATTATCGTAATTAATTTTACTAATATTATCATTCAAAAGCATCTACCCCCTGCCAAAAGGTTATATTGAGATAACCCACAGTTGGTCTCATTAGTTCTTGATGTATGAGGGATTTTGTGTTTTTTTTTTCTTTGTGTTTATCTTTTTGTACTTCTTTACCTTCAGTCAGACAACAAGTGCATTGTATAAATGTGGTGGGTTTTTTGTGTTGTGGCTGACTTAGTTCCACAGTCTTTTAACTGCATTAAGAATGCACATAACTTTTGCCTCAAGATCATGTTGGTTTATAGTCGTTGTGTCACCATATCAACATAGATCCTGATTGATGCATTGGTAAGATATCCATGGCGTGGGATCCACACGGACCGATTGGCTTGGGAATGAGAGACTTTAAAGTGGAGTCGCCACACAGGCCTCATCTCCAGGATTAAATCTTATCAGAACCAAAGGTCTGATAAGATTTTTGCAAAGTTTGAGTTTTAATTTCATTCTTAGTGGTCATCTCTGGCATACACTGGAACTCACACTGGAAAAGGGCTCCCAACTGGCTGTGGGAGCCCTTTTCCTACAGGCAGATCCTTAGAGTGGAGAGATGTTTTCCTCATCCTTGTTATAATCCCAAGACACATGACAATGATGTTATGTTGCTAAAGGTAAGTTTGCTTTGTAAAATGAAAGTTTTGCAATAGACTGGCTGTTTTGTCTGTTTAAATAACATTTCATATCTTGGAAACATATTTAAAATAAAGCCGATTCTTATTTCACAGTTAATTTTACTTTCAATTGATTTTTGCTTATTATCATTCATTTAGTGATGTTTTGAAACATCCATTCATTTTCTTACACTCCTCCCTTCCCCACTAGGGAAGGGAGGAGTCCATCTCAGGCGAATGTTTCGAGCAAGAGGCGGGGTCACCCTGGACAGGGTCTCTGTGTTGCCCTCTCTGTCACAGGGCAACACAGAGACAGACAGGACAAACAGCCATGCACACACACACTCACACCTAGGGAGAATTTAGATAGACTAATTAACCTGACAGTCATGGTTTTGGACTGTGGGAGAAAGCCGGAGTGCCCAGAGAGAACCCACACATGCACAGGGAGAACATGCAAACTCCATGCAGGACCTTCTTGCTGCAAGGCAACAGTGCTACCAATGTCTGTGCAGCCCATGTCTTGAAACAATTCCTTCAAATAATTTCTTGTTTCCTTTTATTAAAATTGTTCATTCAAATTGGTCCCTCCCTCTACCCTTTGTAAATTGCATATCTAATAACCTTTGAACTAACGTTTAACATTTTAGCTGTACTAATATTTTTTATATTATTATATAATAATTGTGATTTTTACTTTCCAGCTGGACAAAAAAGCGAGGCAAACCCAATGGGTGAAACCTCTCAAGCTGAAAAACGTCATCAAAGACCCAGAAGAAGGTTCAGTCTGTATGGTGGCTGGGAGGGGAAAAACCAACATGTATTCTGAACGTTTGTCAGATGTTTTGATGTCAGTCAATGTGACTGTGGTCGGCAGAAAGAAGTGCAACTCACCAGCTTTTTACAGTTCTTCCATAACTAAGAACATGATTTGTGCTGGGTGGAATGGGAACATCAAAGCTGACAGTTGTCAGGTAAGTGGCCTACCAGCCGTTTATGCAAATTTAAAATGTTGCTGTTTCCCTAAAATGCAGTTTATATATTTCTTCTTTCTGTAGGGGGATTCTGGTGGGCCAATACTTTGCGATGGAGCTGTAGTTGGAGTTACATCTTTTGGACATGGGTGTGGATACAAAAACAAACCTGGCGTGTACGCTTTCCTCACCAAAGATCACCTTGACTGGATCAAGCAGACAATGAAGTAATGAGATAATGAATAAGCCTTGGTTGAATGTTGCTGTTTTACTCATACAACCACTTTACTTGCTCTCCTATATGTTATACAACTTGCATTTTATTGCCTAAAGATGTATGCGCAGACAACTGAACAAATAAAAACTGAGCTTTAGCTTGTTACAGCAAACTTTGAAACTTGTTTCTGTAAATCACTTTATTAAAGGATTAAAAAGTAAATATATTTCTGGCCCTGTACTAGTAGATTAGCCACTTACAAACACCTCTGAGCGTGGCGCTCTCTATGACAGCTGTAGCTGTACCGTCTCGAACAAACACTGTTTAAACACAGCAAATATACTTCCAAAGTTGATGACATTGCAAAGATCTGAAAATGATCTTCACGTGAGTAGATACAACATTTTGGTGGATGGTTGTTTTAAGACAGGAGAAGATAACTTTGGTTTCAGTCTCAGTTTGACAAGCTGTTATCTTAACTTTGTGGACCAAAACATAACTGTTTAAGCAGCTGATGACTGAGAACAACCCCAAAGAATCAGACAGCTTGAAAATGCAAACTACAACACCCCTCAAAGTACTTTAGGGTCACCATTTTTCCAATTAAAATGCAAAATAAGTTTATTAATTCTTTTCCTTGTACTTTTCTCCAACAATAAAGTCTAGTAATACCTGCTTTAATAAATTTTGCATAGTTTTAAAAATTGTTGGTCTATTAACTGTTATTTGTCCATTCCTGTGACATTACATTATTGCTTATATGTACAGATAGGGACTGATCAGTCTTGTGCTGAATGAGTGGTGAGCAAAAGTTTATTTAGGTAGCAAAGGTGAGAGGAATCAGCAATCAAGAGCCAGTAGGAGCGGGAGGAGCAGAGCAGAGGTGCAGCATAAAATGTGACAGGAACAGGGACGTCATGACACTTTAATAAATGACTTGGTGTTCCCAAGTCTGTATCCAATAAAAAGCTGTAATGGTTTTGTTTTTATGATGTTTGAGCCCCACATGCAGTAACTTTTTTTCCAGGTACTTTGTTAATTAAATTATACTCTGATACAAAAATTGTTTTTAAATAAAATCTTATCATTAAGGCTAAATAGCTTTATTTCTATATTATAACAATAACGATACAATGTGTATTTTTCACAGAGAGCAGACACAAATGACTTCTGTCTTGGACAACATGCCTTTTTCTAAGTTGACAGAAACTTAGAAAAGTTTCTGTCAACTTAATAATAATCACGTGATTATTTCTGAGAAATAATCACATGAGGTCTGGAAATAGTTCCCACTTGTCTCCTCTCAGGGACTGTGTGATGCCAATAAAACTAAAACCTCCACCACAGGCCTGTTTGGCACCTTGAGAAGTGCTAAACATTACCACTTCAGAAGTGGTAGATCTGACCGCATCACACCTATTTTGCCGATTCATGCATTTCCATGGTCCACCCACATCCTTTGAGACTAAGATATAAAGTGCAGATTGAGCATTATGATCTGCACATTCTTCTCAACATCAAACACCTTGATAGGAGGAAATGTTTTGTCTGAGGGATTTCATTGCTTTCATTCTCTGTGCCTTGTTTCTTATCAAATTCAGTGAGTATTGTCATTTTCTTACTAATGCAATTTTTCTCCTTAGTCAAGGGTTCAGCTTTCTCCTGTCACATCAAAAATTGTTTCTGGATGTATTGGCAGGTCATGGTTCTGAGATTATCAATGGGAGAGAAGTGAAGCCCCACTCGTTGCCCTACATGGCTCTCCTGGAGTCAAGCAAACCAGTCTGTGGAGGAATACTAGTTGATCCAAAATGGGTTCTGACTGCTGCACACTGCATAAAGTAAGAACAATAAAAAATGTTTCTCATTTTGTAAGGATTCAGGTTGATTAGAAATAGAAAACACAATCCTTTGTTTCATTGACTACTTCTGTGCATATGTTGTTTTCTTTTGCACTTCCAACCAAATTAAACTATTGCTATCGCTCTGCAAAAGTGCAGAGCGATAGCTTCCTTTTGTGACAGGAAGCTATCACTCTGCACTTTTGGATGTTGTGCCCCCTGCAGTTCAAGAGCCAATATTTCAAACTGAGTAGATGACCTGAGTAGATAGCAACAGACAGCCATTTTTTATGGCTTTGCATGTGTGGAGTGCTTTTTGTTCTGTTTTTGTAATCAGAAAAAAGTAGACGAAAAAGGTATTTAGTTAAAAACTAATTTATGATAGTATGTGTCTATGATTCAGACTGAGCAATGCCTGGCCAGCTCATAAGAATATTAAAAAAAATGTCTCAGTCTTTGTGAAGTATATGAAGTAAAATATTTCTAAGTTTTCATGCATCACATGGTCGATGTGGCTTCAACATTTAAGTACATAACATGTCAAGGAAGGAAAAGACGTCTTATATTTAGGTACAAATGTCACTCGCTTTAAGAAACCTCAAAAGCCACAAAGATTCAGAAAAATGTCTGCCTCTATTAAACATTTTGTGTTTGAACTTTAAGTTTCATTTTCCAATTGAACAACAAGTTTTGAGAGATTTAGCAACACGTAAAACCAGGTCAGAGTTAGAATACTGATTATGACTCATTAAAATGTTTTGATTGTAAGTTGTTGCTTTCTGTCTTATACATAAATAAATAAATATATATACATACAGCTTTAGCATTGGTTGCTCAAACCTGAGAGCAAAGTCAAGGTGTGTTTTTATGCTTTTCTTCTCCAGCTGAAGGAAAAAATATCAAGGAAAATTTGTTATTCATCAATAAGCAATTCATCAGTCCTAGAATATTAATAGACTCGTTTAGAAAGGGAAAGGTTATAAACAGTTGAAGCCAGATGTTTACATGCCTTTAATTAAAATATTTCTTAATATTTGACTGTTCTGTCAGACATTAAGTTTAACCTTACTATGTTTTTGTTCTCTCCCAGGATTAAGACTGTGTTGCTGGGGGTGCACTCCATCAAAGAAAAGAAGAATGAACAGCAGTACAGGCAGATCCGTAAGGTGAAGAGAAGTGTTCCTCACCCTTGTTATAATAGCAAAGAAAAAAACAACGATCTCATGTTGCTCAAGGTAACTTTGCAAAATTAGTGATCTTAACTGCACTGACATAGTTTGTAATATAAAATAATCGTGATATTTTCTGTTCCAGCTGGACAAGGCAGTGAAGGAAACCAAATGGGTGAAAACTCTCAAGCTGAGTAAGGTTGTCAAAGAGCCAGCAGCCGGTTCAGTCTGTAAGGTGGCTGGATGGGGAAAAACCAAAAAGGATGCAACTACCATGTCAGATGCATTGATGTCGACCAATGTGACAGTGATCGACAGAAAGAAATGCAACTCAAAAGATTATTACAACCTTGATCCTTATATAACTAAGAACATGATATGTGCCGGGTGGAATGGCAAAATCAAAGCTGACACTTGTCATGTAAGTGGGCCTACCAGCCATTTACCCAAATTTAAAATATGCTGTTTCCCTAAATTGCATTTTATATACTTCTTCTCTCTGTAGGGAGATTCAGGAGGGCCGATATTGTGCAATGAAGATCTAGTTGGAGTTACGTCTTTTGGGCGTGAGTGTGGAATTCAAAACAAACCTGGAGTATATGCTTTCCTCACTGAAGACAACCTTAACTGGGTCAAGAAGACAATGAAGACAAATGAATAAATCCTTCTTTCCATTTTTACTGTTCAACTCTTTCAAGCACTTTTGCGATTCTGTTTGAATTTAACTTGCATTATGTTGCTGAAGGATGTATGTGCAGACAACAAGTGTACAAAATCAAACCTTGAAACAGTTTCTGAAAATATATTTAAAAGAATAACGAATAAAATATTATATTTCTGCCCATGTACTGTCAGATTAGTTATCACCAATGACTTTCGTGTGTGTGTTTTCCTACTAGGTCACTAGGTGATGCTCTCTGCTACAACAAAAACTGGTTGTATGAAGATCAAAGGAAAGTTGACAACTGTTTCTGTGGTTTGACTTGAAGGTGACTGGAAACAAGTGATACTATTCATATGGCTCACATTTCAGATATATATCAAGATTGAAGATAAAACAATGGCAAAAAGATGTTGACATTTTCTTGAGCTGTTATTGGTACCAAACAGCAGATAAACCTGGTTTTTATGTTGCTCTTATGTTGACTCTTTACTGAGGCCATTTGGTTAAAATTGAGAAGTGTGAACATGCACTTTTTCAGAAATAATACACAGCAGCAAAGAATAGGTTGCATTTAAATGGACAATAAATTTGCTCACAGGGTGATATTTAGCTAAAAAAAACAAAAGTTTCTATAAAACAAATTCTGCCTTCTTACAAACACCTGCATTATTCTTAGTCAACAGAAATATCAATTTCAAATTCCAGTGATTTCAAAGACCAGCTCAAACTAAAAGAAGTTGCAGTGCTACTGAAAAAAACCCCATACTTTCTATCTCCTGCATTGTCTCCTTTATGTGACATCATCAAACTATGGCAGACTGTGAAATGTAATACTTAACTCTGCCACTAGATGGAAACGATTTTTACTGTACAAACCTGGTAAATGTCAATAAACTGACAACAAAATACATGTTTGACAAAGAATTTTGCATATGAAGAACCGTGAATATATGAAGATCCTTTGTATCTGCAGGTAAAACACTGACTGAATGAGAACAATACCACAGGGTGACACATTTCAAAAATGTGTCATTCTGAGTCACCTCTGCCCCAATAAGTTTTGTTAAAATACCTTGTTGACAATATTCATGATATTTCATTTTCATTTCCATTCGAGTTTTCAGAATAACCAACTGGAGGTGCAAAAAGCTTTGCCCTGACCTTCCCACAGTAACCATCACCTGCATTCACTACATATATAAATGTTCTCAATGCCACAAAATGTTTCCATTCTTGATTTGAAACTCGAGGTAATAACTCAGTGAATAAAATTTTAATACTCTGATCAGAAAATAGTCTCTTCTGCTCATGACTGTGTTCTGACATATTTGTACTCTGAGCTGCATGTTAAGGAAATAAAAATAAAAACCCTGTACCTCACAGCTGCTGAAGAGCTTTGGTTCTGATCTAGTGTTACCACAGACTTCAGCTTACCGGATCACTATGTGTGTTTTGCTGAATCATGCATTTCCATGGTCAGACCACATCCTTTGAGAAACATAGATAAAGGGTCAGGGTCAGCACCCTGAGGGGCGCATTCATCTCCAGATCAAAGACTGAGATAAGACAAAATGTTTTCTGTGAGGGGTATCATTGCCCTTTTCCTTATGATCAACTCAAGTGAGTAATATCTTAAGTGCTGCCATTTTACTTGAGAAGAAAGTTAATATCACTTAACTGTTTTGTACCTTTTTAACTTTCAGGCCATGGTTCTGAAATTATCAATGGGAAAGAAGTGAAGCCCCACTCGTTGCCCTACATGGCTTTGCTGGAGTCAAGCCAACCAGTCTGTGGAGGAATATTAATTGATCCAAACTGGGTTCTGACTGCTGCACACTGTGAAGGGTAAAACAGGAACTCTTTTATGTATTTAGTTTGCTTTGTTGTGCACTGTGCAAATAACAACCAGTATTTCAGAGCAAGATATTTTCAACTTCCATGTTTCATACCTAAAGTGTGTTTGTGTCACTTCTGTCAGATTTTTTATTTGATGGTGGTGACTAAAACCTCCAATCATTTTTAATGTTGACTTGAATATAATTATAACAAATACAATAACATTATTGTCTGCAATTTTACTAACATCTTTATTTCCAAAATTGCTGTGCTACTTACCTCACAGATTTAAATGCAGTGTTTCTTCCTCCAGACCCATTTACTGTGTTGTTGTTGCTCTCTACACAGTATTAAGACTGTGTTGCTGGGTGTGCACTCCATCAAGGAGAAGAAGAATGAACAGCAGTACAGGCAGATCCTTAAGGTATCAAGAAGTGTTCCTCATCCTTGCTTTGATAGTAAAGAAAAAAACAACGATCTCATGTTACTCAAGGTAAGCGTACTTTGCAAAATTAGTGATCTTAACTGCACTGGCATATTTCATAATATACAATAACTATTTCTTTTCCAGCTGGACAAGGCAGTGAAGCATACCGAATGGGTGAGCACTTTGAAACTGAATGAAGCTGTCAAAGAGCCAGCAGCTGGTTCAGTCTGTATGGTGGCTGGATGGGGACAAACCAAAAAAAATGGAGCTACTTTGTCAGATGTTCTGATGTCAGCCAATGTGACAGTGATCGACAGAATGAAATGCAACTCAAAAAAATATTACAAACTTCAGCCATATATAAGTAAGAACATGATATGTGCTGGGGCCAGTGGTAAAATCAAAGGTGACACTTGTCAGGTAAGAGATCCTAATGGTTTTTTACACTAAGATAAAATGCTGTTGTTCCCGTAAAATGCTGGTTTTCTTTTCTTCTCTGTGTAGGGAGATTCAGGAGGGCCAATACTGTGCAATGGAGCTGTAGTTGGTGTTGCATCCTTTGGTTACAAGTGTGGAGTCAAAAACAAACCTGGAGTGTACGCTTTCCTTACCGAAGATCACCTTAAGTGGATCAAAAAGACAATGAAGACGCCTGCAAATGAATAAAAGTTGTTCTTGAGTTGCTGTTTTGCTCTTTGAATTATTGTTTTCCTGTCTGTTGTAATTCAACCTGCATTATGTTATCAAAAAGCTTAGGTACACACACCAAATGAACAAATAAAACACTGAGTTTTTATTTCTCACAGCAAGGCTTGAGCTATTTCTGATAACCACTCTAAACAAATAAAGAGTAAAATATTTATTTTCTTGCTCTGTACTATCAGATTAGCCGATATCCGAGTCGATCCTTTTCAGCAGCAAAAAACGTAACCTTTTTTTGACAATTTTTGTTTAAGGAAGAACTGTGCCCAAGTTTGCTTTCAAGTCAATCGTTGAAGTATCTGTGTGACCATATTTGCTATGATAATAAAATAAAAGCAAAAATAAAATGTTTGTGTTTCATTTCCCTCTTTCCTCCTCTGAACGTGTGACTGCCAGGTGGAACTCATCAGGAGTAATCAGAAGGAGCATTTACAGGAGGATTTTCATTCTACCACAAAATGTATTATCGAATAGTTATTCTGCATTGATTTTTGAAGGCTTACATCTATTCTGCTTCTGGCTCTATGTTCCCACCGATCTTCAAATGTGAGCTGTACCACAGTGGTAAAAATAAATAAATAAAACCTCCGCTTCACAGCTGCAGAATAAAATTGCTTCTGGAGGCACTAAGTGGCTCAGTTGGCAGAGCAGATGAACGATGTGTTGAGGTTGTTGCCTGTGATGCAGTTGTCCTGGGCTTGATTGGTCTAAGGCCATCTGCTGTATGCTGCCCCCTTCTCTCTCAGCCCTCTTTGTCAGATTACTGCTTGCTGAAGGCTTCTAGTAAAAAAAAAAAACTGGTTCTGACCTGGAAAATGTCACCACACATTTCAGATTGATAGTGTTCATCAGAATACTTCATGTGTTTTGCTGAATCATGCATTTTATGGTCAAACCACTTCCTTTGAGAAACATTCATAAAGGAGAAGGGTGAGCACCGTGAGGGTCGCATTCATCCCCAGAGCAAAGTCTGAGAAAAAAGGAAATGTTCTCTCCGACAGGTTGTACTGCTTTCATCCTTTGTGCACTTTTCTTTATTATGAACTCATGTGAGTAATATCTTAATTCTTTGGGAAAAAAAATACCATCTCTTTATTATGTATTTTTACCTTTCTGAGTGGGTTTGGATGTCTTCCTGTGCTAGGTCATGGTACTGTCATCATCAATGGGGATGAAGTTCAGCCCCACTCATTGCCCTTCATGGCTTTTCTGGAGTCACATGAATTCTGCGGAGGAACATTGATTGATCGAAAATGGGTCCTGACTGCTGCACACTGTGGAAAGTAGGAAATATTACATATTTTTATTTTACTGAGGTTTAACCTGGTTAAAAAAAAAAAGGAAAAAAAAAGACAATATTAGCAGGAAAGTCTTATTTGAGTTACAAAAATGGTCCTCCATTAGTTTAGTTTTACAATTGAAAATGTTTACTGTCGTTGTTTTCTATTCCTATACTAGGTCCAGGTTCTCACTTAATATGCATTATGTCAATGAGAACAGGGTGTTGTTCCGAACATACAGTCTCCACATATTTTACATTTCCAAGTAAACATTAAAGGCTAAAAGCAAGACAGTTTCTGCTAAGGAAGAAAAAAATGTGATGCAATAAGGTGCAAGGACCACTCACTTCAAAAAATCACAAAAGCCACATGACTTCAGAAAACATTGACATTTCAACATTAAGTTTCATTTTCAAAGTAAAGAGTATAATTTAAAAAAAAAAAAGATTAACATCCTGGAAGACAAATCGCATAAGAATGCAAAAGACTAAAATGAGTAGAATATAATTGTTTAGATCAAAATATATATATATATATATATATATATATATATCCACATTAAATAACAATATTTGGTCCTCTCTTGTCAGCTCTTTAAGATTTGTGAAGCTTAACATAATGTGGAATTAAATAATCTTAAGATATAGTTCATGTCAAATCTATAATAATTAACTTATTACAGAATTAAATATATTAAACTGATTCACTTGTAATAGGGTAGTAAACCTTCATAGTGTCATGATGATGGACATGCTGCATAAATCTAACACCATACTGTGGTTTTGTTCTTGCAGCATTAAAACTGTGTTACTGGGAGTGCACTCCATCAAAAAAAAGAAACCAGAAAAGAAGTTCCGGCAGGTCCGTAAGGTGAAGACAAGTGTTCCTCATTGTGGCTTTGATAAGAATAATGGAGTCGATGACCTCATGTTGCTCAAGGTAAGATAACATTTTACAATAAGAGGAACCTTAAGCCCAGACATGCTTTGGAAAAATATTCAAGAAAAACAATAAAACTTAAACAAAAAGTTGGTTTACTTTAGTATGAAGTTGTTTCAGTGGTCTTCAGTAATATCTGTAATTAGACTTTAAGTCCATAAGCTCAAATAATTGCTTGTACCAAGTTTAAAATTGGTACAAGCAAAACTGAAGCAGGGGTTAAGACCACTCTTTTGTTACAATTTCACAATTCTGTGAACAATTTAAACTTTGATATATTTTCCCCTTTCAGCTGGACAAACCAGTGAAGGAAACCAGATGGGTCAAAGTTCAACAACTGAGCAATGTTGTCAAAGAGCCAAAAGATGACTCTGACTGTCTGGTGGCTGGATGGGGAGCAATCAGCAAAAATAGCAAAGTTATGTCAGATGTCTTGATGTCTGCTAATGTTACTGTGATTAATAGAGAAAAGTGCAACTCTCCAGACCATTATAACCATAAACCGTATATTACCAAGGACATGATATGTGCGGGGCCAAATGGGAAGAAAAGTGATGCCGACACCTGTAAGGTAAATGGGCTTCTAGCCAATTTTAAAACATTATTTCCTTAAAATGATTTTCACATATTTCTTCTTTTTTGTAGGGTGATTCTGGAGGACCAATATTGTGCAATGGTGTTCTAGTTGGAGTCACATCTTTTGGGGGATCCAAGACTGAGCCCTGCGGATCAGTGAAGAGGCCTGGAGTTTATGCTTTCCTATCAGAAAACCATCTTAACTGGATCAAGAAGACAATGAAGACCTTTGAAGCTGAATAACTTTTCTGACTGATAGTTACTTTTTGTAACCCTGTTTTGTTGCTCTTTTTATTTGACCTGCATTTAGTTGCAAAAACTGGTTATATATATACAAATTACAAATAAAAAACAAACACAGCATAGATTCTGTTGCTGCACTGCCAGGAGGACTGTCTATGACAACCAAATTAGCACTCTACTAATTTGGTTGTATAAATTACGCTTTTGTGAGTGGGTGTGTGTGTTCTTGCATATATTACAGAGGACTATTTTTACAACAATTACTGACAAAGAGGAATCTTTCCCTCATCCCTTTTTTGCAGTTCTACTGTGCTCTACTAGTTACATTTAGAGGTAAGAATGAAAGTCAATACAAAGTTTTTATATTGTATAAAAATACACAGATATTTGTGTTATCAACAACTAATAACCACTTAGTGGTACACAAAATACATCACGCACTGTTACTTTGTCTCTTAGAAAATGGTTGTGCCTCACTACTCTTCAAAATACCTTTTTATCACCCTAACAAGAAAATGAAAAAAATAATTTCACTACTCACTCAGAAACAAGTCGACAGCCATTTCATGCTTCTTTTGATTCTAAATGCTTGACCCGACTTGAAACTAAATTATTTTATTCTTCAGGCTTTTGAAAACTTTCTTCTAGCTCGTATAATATGAGGTCTGCAGCTCCAGATAGTTATTTATGTGAATCGCCTCGATGCGGGTAAATACTCAATATTATAAGAGAAGTCTTTTTTACCGAGATAATACAAATCATATCCTGAACATACGTGTATTTTTTCGAGATGCCTCGTCTGGTCCAGCCTATTTAGGGCATTAGTGGAGAAATCCACTTCTGGCCCTCCATCTGAATTTCGCATGTCATCCGGGTCACGTGTCTAAAACACAGCAATATCAGACTTTGATTCCATTTTAAGAGTAGTAAAGTAATAAAGTTTAACCATCTTTGCAACAACCTTTACAGAGAAAGAGCCAAGTTTTGGTCATATATATATATATATCAGTTTAGTTTGGTGGAGCTGATAAGTAGGCCTGGACATTAACATGAAGCTGCTAGTCAAAAATTTTGAATATCAAGGAAAAGTTGATTTAAATCAGTAATTCCATTCAAAAAGTAAAATTTGTATATTATATTTATTCATTATATACAGACTGATATATTTCAAGTGTTTATTTCTTTTAGTGATGAAAAGAACAGTTTTTTTTTTTATTGTTTTTTTTTTTTTTTAGAAAAAAAAACAATAAATGCATGCACTTAATGAATGCATGTTCCCATGTCAGATTTTAAGTTAAAAGTTTTTTCCTTTTCATTCCCAATTTGAGTTATCAGATGCCCAACTGGAGCAAAAACCATGGCCCGGCGTTCCCACGGTAACCATCACCTGCATTCACTACATAAATAAATGTTCTCAATGCCACAAAATGTTTCCATTCTTGATTTGCAACTCGAGGTAATAACTCAGTGAATACAATTTGAATACTCTGATCAGAAAATAGTCTCTTCTGCTCATGACTGTGTTCTGACATATTTGTACTCTGAGCTGCATGTTAAGGAAATAAAAATAAAAACCCTGTACCTCACAGCTGCTGAAGAGCTTTGGTTCTGATCTAGTGTTACCACAGACTTCAGCTTACCGGATCACTATGTGTGTTTTGCTGAATCATGCATTTCCATGGTCAGACCACATCCTTTGAGAAACATAGATAAAGGGTCAGGGTCAGCACCCTGAGGGGCGCATTCATCTCCAGATCAAAGTCTGAGATAAGACAAAATGTTTTCTGTGAGGGGTATCATTGCCCTTTTCCTTATGATCAACTCAAGTGAGTAATATCTTAAGTGCTGCCATTTTACTTGAGAAGAAAGTTAATATCACTTAACTGTTTTGTACCTTTTTAACTTTCAGGCCATGGTTCTGAAATTATCAATGGGAAAGAAGTGAAGCCCCACTCGTTGCCCTACATGGCTTTGCTGGAGTCAAGCCAACCAGTCTGTGGAGGAATATTAATTGATCCAAACTGGGTTCTGACTGCTGCACACTGTGAAGGGTAAAACAGGAAATCTTTTATTTTTAACAGGATACTATCAGAATAGTTATGTTTCATTTTAGCACAATATTAATTGTATTATCATTTGACTTAAATAACTTGTTCATAGTGAACCACAGAAAACCAGCAGTCTTTAATGAAATAAGGTGTAAATATCACTCACTCAAGCCATACGACGTTAGAAGTGATGTTCCCAGAGAAGCATTTGCATTTACATTAAGTTTCACTTTCCAAGTAAGCACTGTAAAAAAAATTTGTATCTACCATTAGACTTTTTTATATTCTGTCAAATTATAACCCAAACATTATTGTGGAAAATGTGCATCATTCTTATTATTTCTTCCAAATAGAAATATGAGTAATGTAGGACAAACTTACTTTCCTTTGTTCCCTTTACTTTGAAAAGGTGGATGGGGCTAAAATTAATCATAATTGACTTAAAATAAATAACAGTAGATTGATAAGGTATGAACCTTTCATAGTGTACTAACTTTAGACATGCTCCATAAATCTAACACCATACTGTGGTTTTGTTCTTGCAGCATTAAACTGTGTTACTGGGAGTGCACTCCATCAAAAAAAAGAAACCAGAAAAGAAGTTCCGGCAGGTCCGTAAGGTGAAGACAAGTGTTCCTCATTATGAATATGATAGTAAAACAAAAGTCAATGATCTCATGTTGCTCAAGGTAAGATAACATTTTACAATAAGAGGAAATTTATGCATAGATAAGTTTTGGAAAAATACCCAAGAAAAACTATAAATCATGATTAAAAGTTGGTTTTGATTTTGTCATTGACAAAATAAACTATATTTGCTTCTTGACTGAAACAGTGATCTTCAGTCATATCTGTGATTTTGTCTTTAAGTTTGTGAACTAAAATAATTGCTTGAACAATTATGCTTCAGATCTGGTTTCAGTGTTTTAATTTTGTGAACAATTTCAACTTTTTATTTAATAGTTTCATAGTGATCTCTCCCCCTCTCCCCCTTTTCAGCTGGCCAAACCAATGAAGGAAACCAATTGGGTCAAAGTTCAACAACTGAGCAATGTTGTCAAAGAGCCAAAAGCTGACTCTGACTGTCTGGTGGCTGGATGGGGAAAAACCAACAAAAATAGCAAAGTTATGTCAGATGTTTTGATGTCTGCTAATGTTACTGTGATTGATAGAAAGAAGTGCAACTCTCCAAAACATTATAACAATATCCCATATATTACCAAGGACATGATATGTGCAGGACCAAGTGGAAAAAAAAGTGATGCTGACACCTGTGAGGTAAATGAGACTTTTAGCAAAAGTTTAAAACATTCTTATTACCTTAAAATGATTTTCACATGTTTCTTCTTTCTGTCAGGGGGATTCAGGAGGACCAATATTTTGTAACGGAGTTCTAGTTGGGGTCACATCTTTCGGGGGATCCAAGACTGAGCCCTGCGGATCAGTGAAGTGGCCTGGGGTTTACACTTTCCTATCAAAATACCATCTTAACTGGATCAAGAAGACAATGAAGACCTTTGAAACTGAATAAGTCTTCTGACTAATACAGTTAAATTTCTCTAACCTCTATTTTCATTGTTCCATTTGTATTCAAATTGCATTTCATTACAAATTTTGGATGTATAGATAAAACACAAATAAAAAGCAAACAAATAATAGACTGATGCTTTACTGTCATGACAACTGTGCAGAAAATGGGTGGAATAAATAGTGGGTGGGTGCTGCTGTCGGAAAATACGACTTTTTGTGCCACTTAATAAAAACCTGAAAGAGGTAAATATATAATTTGAATCGGGACACATGCAACCTGGTGGCTTATGCCATATTCAAATGTTAGCTAAACTTCTGATATGACACATTAAGTAATATAAGAGGTTTCTATTTTAAGAAGAATGTATGCCGAACACAAGAACACAACAGTAAAAAAAATGTAAAATAAAATCTTATGCAAAATATTAGACTTTATAAACAGAACCTCTTCCAAATTGTCAAAATGTATGCAGCCTGTGCATGCGTCAGTAGGTATCTTATTTCTGAAAAGAGAACTTTGCAATGTCTTAATGCCTTAAGTCCCTCCCCCTGATCTTAGCAGTTTGTTCCCATGTCTGCACTCACCTACTCTCTGATGTGCATGATGTTAAAAACCCACATCATGCTGACTAACTTAGTTCTGATCAGTACTGGTAAATTTCACCACAGGCTTCAGGCTGACGGTGAGCTGCAGATCATTTTATC
The DNA here is from genome assembly GCA_010277075.1 of Poeciliopsis retropinna. Classification (NCBI taxonomy): domain Eukaryota; kingdom Metazoa; phylum Chordata; class Actinopteri; order Cyprinodontiformes; family Poeciliidae; genus Poeciliopsis; species Poeciliopsis retropinna. Next base: position 7,528,235 of record VMRM01000001.1, read on the forward strand.
CATTTCGCTGACTTGTGCATTTCCATGGTCAGACCACATCCTTTGAGTAAAACACATAAAGGGCAGTGTGATTGTCTCCAGGGGCACATTTACCACCAGATCAAAGACAGAAATAAGAAGAAATGTTGTCTCTGAGGGGTTTCGTTGCTTTCATCTCCTGTGTCTTCTCCTTTTCTTTCAACTCAAGTGAGTAATAGCTTCTTAAATGCAGTAATTGCCATAAATATCAGTTACTTTTGTTTTAGAATGATTTTTTTGCTGCTTTTTTGTGAAAAATCTTATTTGGATATCTTCCTGTTTTAGGTTATGGTTCTGAGATTATTGATGGGAATGAAGTGCAGCCCCACTCGCTGCCCTACATGGCTCTGCTGGAGTCAAATGTACCGATCTGTGGAGGAATATTAATTGATTCCAACTGGGTCCTGACAGCTGCACACTGCAAAGAGTAGGAACTATGATGTTTATATTTTGCTTTTAATTTGCAGATTCCAATAATATTAATACCTAGTTAATTAACAAATAACCTGTTCTGTGTAGTTTTTGTTAATCTTTCCTTTCTGAAGAATTAAAAAAACTGTTGTCTCTGGAGGCATTTTTTTTATTTAACCCCCTGATTGCGTGGATTGTGCAAAGTAAGAATGAGTATGCATGCTGAGTCACTGGAAGCACCATTTCCTTGTTGCAGCAACAGATTTTTTAACCAATGTTTAAAAATGTGAAAGCACCAAATAGCTAGTAGAGAGCTGATGCCATTTTTAATCAAAAGCTTTACAAGCATACAGACACTTCTTTAAAACAACTTCCATTTGCTTATGTAGTGACCAAAAAAAAAAAACATTACATTCAGCTCCTCCGTCATGCGAGGGGTGTCATGATGCATTTCAAAAGTGCATCCTGCATGCTAAATACGTCTCACGTTTCATCTCAAGACACCAACTCTAAGCACATGATCGTTTCTGCTTTGTTCACACAGAAAGGAACAAATTTCAGTCATTGAAAGAAAGCACAGAAACCACAAGGCGCCTTTTCTGAGAATCATTTCAGCATTTCAAACTCGAGACTGATTTTGCATGAGAAAAATAAATGCATCTAAAGGTCTAATTAATTATTAAATATCAGTGGCATGCAAAAGTTAAAAGTAGGCTTTGCATTCTGGTGAAATGAACAGAAACTTACGAGGAAACATTATCTTCTGCACAGACTAAAGTAGATCATGAAATGTGTTTGTAAGGGTGGTCAAGGTGCAATGGACTTAGAAAACAAAAAGAAACTTCTTTAAACGCCTAGAACCTCAGCACAAACAATATATTTTCTTAAAGCGTACTAATTCTGGTATACTATTTCACCATTTAAGACTAACAATTATTATTTTTCAATCAAGTAAGCTGTTTAACCAAACTATTATTGTTCTCACTTTGTGCTGTTGTTGATAATGCAGTATTTTTCTGCTCTTGCAGTGTTAAGACTGTACTGCTGGGGGTGCACTCTATCAAAGAAAAGGAAAAGGAAAAACAATACAGGCAGGTCCGGAGTGTGTCCAAACACATCATCCATCCCTGCTATGATGAGGCTGAAAAACGCAACGACCTCATGTTGATCAAGGTACGACTTTAACATGCTAAGTAAAGAAATATTTTACTTCTAACTATAAATCAGAAATGCAGATAATCACTTTTGTTGTGGTGGAAACTATGCTCTTAGTTGTTAGTGCCAGCATTTTTGCAATGTCCCCAGCAGTTTTAGCCTAAAATGATTGTTCAATCAAACTAAAATGGTCCAAGCCACTGCTTTTCATATTTCACATATTATAGATGTATATATTTTAACTACAAATCATCAACATCTGTTGTGCCACACTTTTTCAGATGAACAAGCCAGCGAAAAAAAACAAATGGGTTCAAAGTCTTAAGCTGCAATCTGTTGTAAAAGAGCCAGCAACCGGTTCCGTCTGCATGGTGGCTGGATGGGGGAAAACAAAAAACTTTGGGAAAATGTCTGACGTCCTGATGTCCGTCAATGTGACAGTAATCGACAGAGAGAAGTGCAATTCTCCAGATTATTACAACCTTAAGCCGTATATTAACAAGAACATGCTTTGTGCCGGGTCAGAAGGTCAAAACAATGCCGACACCTGTGAGGTAAAATAAGCCCAAAAGCCTTTTAGTTACAGGTTGATTTATTCTGAAAACAATCATGACATGTTTCTTCTCTCTCTCAGGGGGATTCTGGAGGACCAATACTGTGCAAAAAAGTTCTAGTTGGAGTCACATCATTTGGGAAGTATTGTGGCTTAAAAAAGAAACCTGGAGTTTACTCTTTTCTGTCAGAAAGGCATCTTAACTGGATCAAGAAGGCAATGAAGACACCTAAAACTGAATAACTCATATCTATATTGTACTGTTAAATTCTCACAATCCCTTTTTTGTCTTCTGTATTTATTTTTTTTACTTTTAAATATTTTATACAAATAGAAAACATATCCAGTCTTGACTCATTACTGTAAATAAAACTTTAAAGGAAAAGAAGTTCTTGTTGGCAGATTAAAATAAATGACCAAAAGTATAAAATAGTCACCTTCCTCCTTCCTTCCTTCATCCACATTCGCTGAATTCAGTGTTGGGGCGGGGGGGGGGGGAAACAATGCAAACTCCAGTCAGAAACATTTCAGTTCCATCAGACTTGAAGAACAGAACCTCAAATATTAAACTGTTTTAAAGCCAGCGAAAAAAAACAAATGGGTTCAAAGTCTTAAGCTGCAATCTGTTGTAAAAGAGCCAGCAACCGGTTCCGTCTGCATGGTGGCTGGATGGGGGAAAACAAAAAACTTTGGGAAAATGTCTGACGTCCTGATGTCCTCAATCAGGACATCAATGTCTAAATTGTGGAGTGCAATAGTTACTTGAGTGCATGAGAGAACAAGCGTTTTCTAACCAGGGCAAAAAGTGCAATTCCAATGACTAGAAAAATCGTTTTGTAAAGTAAAGAACTTTATTCAAAACACCATCTTAAGCTCCACACCACTGATGCTTTTAACACAGCTCATAATTAAAATCAACCTCGAAAAAACAAGCAAACTTCAGCTGTTCAAAAGGGAGTTATTGACAGCTCGAGCTACTTTACTCTTCCTTTAAGCATAATGAGCAGGTCCTACATGACTTACTGCCAGGAAGCAATCTAGATATGAAAGGGAATTATTTTTGCTGTCTAGTATGAAACGTATGTGCTGTGTTATCTCATTAAATAAGCAGATAAAAGTTTTCACCTTTTTCATGCCTCTTTCTTGCAGTCGGGCGGTAGATGTGCTATTTGCTTCTTTTCCTCTTTATTTGTATCTGTCTTAGGCCTTTTGTGGTTGTACATGTTATTGTTTTGTTGTGTATTTTTTGTGGTTCTCATATGTTTGAGTGACCTTCTTGCTATTCTTTGTGGTTGACAGCAGATTCTGTGAGAACTTGTTACATGGCTTTAGTAGCCACCACAACTTAACACTTTGGTATTTTAGCGATACACCACAGTTCACATGATAAAGTAGTAATTTGGAATCTACAGAAAGCAGTACCTATTTTATATATAGAAAGAAAGAAATAAGATCCAAAATGTTTGGTGCGCAACTTTCTAAAGCCATCTTTTTCTGCAGTTCGATATGTCTGCTCCTGCTCTATACGTCTAATGACCAACATGTTCCCCATCTTTCTTTGTGAAATAGCTCAGTCGAACACAATGGAGAGCATCTGTCAGCAATTATCAAGTCTCACATTTCATTTTACTAACAGACAGACAGAAGATGTTTCCAGGTCCATTTAAACAGAATGATTGATACAGGTTTGACCTACAAGAACCACACTGGCTCTACTAACTGGATCCCCAACACAAATAATGGAAAACAAATTTCAAGCATTGTTTTTTTACAGATGCGCACAGCTGACACTGATCACTTAGTTCACAGAGCTGGAGAGAGGACAGGCACAGCAGGAGTGCAGCCAACTACACCTGATGTGCTTATTTGAAGTGTATTGACAGGGGTTATCTGAGTTGTCCACAATGCCTTTACATGAGAAATAGTATGCAGTAGGCTAATGTGAAGCAAGTGGGTGTCAACTCAAAAAAAGAAAATACCAATAATAATACATTTTATTTGTGTTGTCCAAGTACTCAGACACTTTACATGAGGACAAATATAAAATCAAACAAAGCAACACAACATAAAAACACATTAGAAGGACAGATTTCAACATTAAAGAAATTACTAGTCTGATATATGCCCATGTGGATCTCTGATATTGATCTAAAATCTATAATGCCATTACTCCATCCATAAATATAAAAATTATCTTTTTGTCTTTTGTGTAGTAATGGATTCACAATACCTAGCTAAGCACAGAGAAACAATTAGTTTGTCACATACATTGATTTTCTTAGCGTCTCTTAATACTGTGATATTACCTTTAAATATTGTCTCAAAATGCCAAAGTAAACAGAGCGTCCAAAATAATAAGAAAAAGATGGGATAAAACAGAAAGCTTTCATGCCAGATGGAAAATAAAACATATTTTGAAAAAATATGATAAATTTGGGCTCTTTCAATTAAAATGTAAGAAATTCGAGGGATTTCTTACATTCCCTCGGATGTAGTCTCACATTCCTTCTCTATTAAAAATATGGAGTTCATAAAACAAACCTCAATACAAAAATAATCCTGCTTAAACCAATTCAGAAAAGTAACGTGGGCCGTAGTGAAACTGGCAGTTTTCTTACCAGACACTAGGTGGAGCTCTTTTACAGGTAGCGTGCTTGAGGCAGCGTGTAATTCTATATATATATATATATATATATATAAATCAAATTCTGTTTCAGTTGCACATTTACTATAATCTTTAACAAACATTTTTCTCTTCAGAGAAATCTGACCTAAGGATTATATACAGTATCACTGGAGTTGGTAGTCGAATTATAATATCTTGATTTCTTGCTATCATTGGGGAAAACCTTTTGTACTATTTAAGGTGCTCCTGATCAGCGGCTTTGCAGGCTTTCTAAAACGTCATGATTTTAGTTCTAAATAAGTCATGTTTTCAAATGAAGGTCAGCTGATGCCAAACTGATAAATGGAGAAGGTAGACAAAGTTCAAAGGGAAAAAAAAAAAAAAGAATATTTTTGGAGAGACTACTTCTACTTTTGCAAAGTAACCAATATAATGTTACAAACTAAAAGTTTGTAAAGTAAATTCGAGATAAAAATAAAAGAAAACTTTTCCTGGCAAGAAGCTCTATCCTTTGAACATGCTGAGGGGGGAAAAAACACAACCGCACCCATGAAATTCCTGCATGTCCTTTATTTGAGTTCCTCATGAATTACCACTGACCAACCAGGTCCCTGTATGTTTACAGTGTCTCCATAGTAACCCACAAAAGCTCCTGGGCCCACCTCAGTGTCACCGAAACCTCCAAAGCTCACCACACCCAAATTAACTGATTTTGTGGGATGGATGAATGCATGAGTATTTTTTTGGCATGTTTCATTCGCCATTTCTACCACAGGAACTTGAATCCCACACAACACACGCAATGTCAGGGTAAATGTTTACCTGGATTTGCATCACCTGTGTTTGATGCCCACCTCGCCTCACCTTGCTTTCTCCTCCTCTGTGACGCAGCACACAGCGTCAAACTTTATTGTATAAAGGTAGCCGCAAGTTGATGTATTTGAGTGTGTGAGTCAGCCTTTATTGGCTCTTTAAAGTGCTCATTCTGTGTGATACCGGTTGAGCCATGAGATGATAAGACAGCAATCTGTTTCGTAAATCATGTATTCTTGAGGAGGGTCTAATTGCATCCCAAATGATAATGAAGATTGAACTGACTCCACTGATTTTCGGTAAACAGAATACTTTTAGTGGCATAAGTACCAATGAACTAACAAATAAATCAGGTGTCAGACATTGATGTTAGAAAAGATGAGATGAGGAAATCTAAAAAATAGGTTTTAAATGATCATTTCCTTTATCAAGCAAAAAGGAAAATGATATTCAAACCAACACTGCCCAACATGAAAAAGTAATCAGTCCCTTTGTTAAATCAATTGACATGATTACAAACCAGACCTGAGTAATCCACCTAAATCAAACCTGTACTACAACATGAAATAGGCCAAAATGTGCTACAGTGTCTCAGTGGAGGTAAATAAATAAAGAAATAAATCATGCTCCAATCTAAAGAGCAGATGGGAAACACTGACATTTATCAATCCTAGGAAACCACAGCCATTATTTCCAAATAAAGTAAACATAGAACATTAGTGGTTCTTCCCACTATTGGACAGCCTATTATAATCAAATAGTGCATAAACAACTATTTAGACAGTCACAAAATAACCTAGAAAACCTAATGCACTAGAGGCCTCACTTCCTTCAGCTAAGGTTGGTGTGTGAAGGAAATGGAAACCAAGTGCAGACAGTTAGTCTCATATTATAGTGAAAGTTTATTATAAAAATAGATATGCAAATACAAGCAACTACATGATGGACACAAAATAATACCACAGGCAAACTAGGGTGGAATGCATTGATGACAAAAGGATCTGATGGGGAGGTAAAGAAACTGCTGAGGAGATTATTATTAGAACATCACACAGGTGAGTATGATTAAGGTAATACAGTTGAATGATGACCTAAACTGAGCAACTGAGGGAAAATAATTAACACAAACAATTTACACAGAGTAATCCAACAACATATAAAATCTAATTACATAAAATATTAAAGACTAGTACTAAAGAAAGAGAAAATACAAAAAGGAGTTGGTGCCTATCTCCTGAGGTCAATGGGCGGGTTACACCTGCCAACACAAAAAATAAATTCACAAACCATGACATCCTCCCCATTCACCTCAACAGTCAGCAAACGAAAATGACCCTGAACAGGTTTCAGGTTCATCAGAGGGTCAACACAGAAACTATGACATCAAACCAGCAAGAACATAATACCTCCTACTTGTCAGTCAAATTAACATTAAAAGGTTGTGAGAGGAAACAAAGGTAAGTGAAAACGAAAGTTATGACTGTAACTAAGGTTCTATGAATCCCGGTTGACGGCCAGAGGCAGTGCTTAAAGCTCTGAATGATCACTCTTGTCCATGCACAGGTTGAGAATCTTATACCAAAATGGTCACGTGTGACCCTCAGTGACACCGGTAAGTCTATATAGTCATGCAACAATGACAGCTCAGTCCCTTAATCTTCTCGCGAAACACAATGATTTCGAGGGACCGAGCAGTCTGGCGGTCATCCAGGATTCATAGAACCGTAGTTACAGTCATAATGTTTGTTCTATTTCATCCCTACTGACTTTCAGAGGCTGTGCTTAAAGCATTGGATGACAATTACCAACAGAGTCCTGAGGAATCACACACAGAAAAGATCAACCCTGAAAACATGCTCACCTCACTGGGATGATGACGAGCGCTGGGATAGGATCCCCTCCAATGGGTGAAAGGTGGCCAAGTTAATCCTGTAAAACCTAGCAAAGGTATTCGGGGATGACCAAGAGGCTGCTGCACATATAGCCTCCAGAGTGACCCCAGTCATAGCGGCCCATGACACGCTAATGCTCCTGGTGGAATGGCACCGTACACCAGCAGGGGTTGGCGGCCCTGTAGAACGTACGCTTGTTCCACCATATCCACAATCTAATGTGCAAGACGCTGCTTGGAAAGGGCCTGCCCCTTATTTGGCCCTGCGCAGCAATCAAACAGATGATCAGATTGTGAGTCTGACATGTCCTTCCAGTGCCCGAACAGGGGAGAGAGGCTCATCTGGCCCATCTGCATCAAAGCGAGCAAGCTGGAGGGGCACAGAGTGGCTCGTAGAGGAGGCCACCTTAGGGAGAAACACAACATCAGGCCAAAGAGTAATGCCAGAACCAGCTGGGTTCCAACGGCAACAGGACTCGTGAAGAGACAACGCATGTAGTTCACTCAACCGCTTTCGCTGAAGCCATGGTGAGGAGAAAAGCTGTCTTTTTTGATACACACTCAAGGCTCGCCTCTGCCAGCGATTCAAACGGAGGAGATCGCAGGGCAGCGAGGAAAAGAGAGAGGTCCCACACAGGCACGACAGACATGTGACCTCCTCTGCCAGTTCACACGAAGACCCAATAGGTCTATGGGATGGAGTAATGTGCATGTGTCTGCAGCCGCCTCTTCGGTAGGCACACAGATGAGCCAATTGTCCAAGTAGGGCAGGATCTTCAAACCCTTGGCCTGACGAGGACACAGGGCTGCAGCCAAGCACCGAGTGAACACGCGTGGGGATAGGGAGAGACCGAATGGAAAAATGCTGAACTGAAATGCTTGCCCTTAAATGCAAAGCGGAGAAACTGCCAATGATGTGGTGCATCCCTCAAGTCGACCAAGGTGAACCAGTCGCCTGGGGAGATTGTCTGAAGCACATCCCTGATGCTCAACATGTGGAAAGGGATATTCTTCAAAAACACATTCAGACCTCTCAGGTCCAAAATTGGGCGGCATCCGCCAGTCTTTTTCGGGACTAAAAATACTTCGAGTAAAAGCTCCCTGGATCTCGCAGGGGGTCAACAGGCAATAACCCTCCTGCCCTTAAGAGGGCAGGAGGGTTGCCAAGTGAACTGCCTTGGTTGAGAGGCGCGTGAGCCCGACCCCTGGGCAGAACCCACTGTCCATGAGCAGGCCCTGCAGCAGGAGGGTGTAGGCAGGGCTGGATAAGTGTGCGAAAGAGACACAGAGGCACACCAAGCAGGACGCTGCACTCGTCTGTAATGAAGGCCGGCCAGCTGCTGCCTGGTACAAGAAGCCTGGGCTGACCGCTCCAAGGCTTCAAGCGCAGCAGAGCCAAACAACTCCCTAGGAACCATTGGAAGACTCATCAGGGTCCTTCTACAGTCAGACAGACAGTCTGGCTTCAGTCAGAGGAGACTGTGCCAGCCAAACATATCAGCTTGCCTGGACAAGGGTAGACAGAACACGGCCAATTTCTCTTGACAAAAGAGCAAATGCATGAAGAGATGCATCCATCAACCCCTGAGTAGGCGCATCAATCGCAAAGCCCTCCAAAGAGGCTGAGAAACTCAGTAAAAAATGCAACAATGAGTTACCAAGTCGCCCCAAACAAGACCCAGAGTCATAGGTTCTACAGAGCAGATCATCTGTCACATGACATTGAGGATGAGGACACCTGGCATTAGCTCTCAAAGCCTCATCTGGTACCACAATGAGGGATGCTATTGCAGGTTCGACAGATGGCATATGGCCCAAGCTGAACTTGGGTGCATCTTGCATGGCCGCCAGGGCCCTGCCGTCAGAGGTCGGCTGTGAGAAGGCCTTAGTGTCTGCCCAACAGGCATGAACCTCCTTCACATATATGGCAGATAGGGGAACCATAAAGGACAACCTAGTAGTAAGATGTCAAAAGAAAGCACTGGAAGCAGCAGATTGGTTCTGTGGAGCATCCAGCTAAAACCAAGCAAGAGCAGTTCAAAAAGCGCCCACTATCGAACCACCCTCTTCTGACTGAGAGCAGGAAGAGATACGCGAACTGGCTGCCAACAGATGCGAGCCAGAGTCAAACTGATCTTAAAAATCAGTGCCAGATGCTGCCAGGGATATAGCATCGTCTTCTAAAGCAGAGAGTCCTGAACCCATGCTCTGGCCTGGGTCAGGGTCCCCAGTCAGACCAGCGCCACGCCCGTCCGTAAAGGACTCGAGCAGCGCATTCATCCCCTCCATCTCAGAAGTGAGATGGGCCACCTGTCCAGATAGGCCCTCTGAATCCCTGGATATCTTCTTGTTCCTCTCCCACTGAGGCCCTTTAGCCTCAGGAGCCATACGCTTCACAGGCTGGCTGGCATCTTGAAAGTCAGCCAAACGAACAGTACGCAGGGACAAGGGCAGGACAGAACAGGGACACAGATCATGCCCATCCTCCAACTATAGAGGGGCCAAACAAGCTCTGCAACACGGCATGTTCAGCATCTCATGCTCACAGGACTAGGTCAGGTCGAGCTGAAATCGCCACTCTTGACACTTAAGCCAATGAGCGAATAGGCCATGGAACTCAGTCGAGCAGAAAACGCCACAAAGGAAGAAGCTGCAAGGAGCACTACGAGCACCGGAGCTACAGAAAAAGTACAAACCCAGGACGGGTGCAACACTCAATGAGGCAAGCTGAACACAGCTGCACAATGTAAGAAAAAGCAAGCCCAAAAACGGCTGCTATGTAACAAAAAATTAGGCAAGCCGAACACGGCTGCACAATGTAGCAAAAAGCAAGCCCAAAAACGGCTGTTATGTAACAAAAAAGTAGGCAAGCTTAACACGGCTGCACAATGTAACAAAAAAATAGGCAAGCCGAACACGGCTGCACAATGTAGCAAAAAGCAAGCCCGAAAACGGCTGTTATGTAACAAAAAAGTAGGCAAGCTGAACACGGCTGCACAATGTAACAAAAATATAGGCAAGCACAATGTACAATGTAACAAAAGCAAACCCGAAGCAGCTTGCAATTAACAAAATATAGGCAAGCCAAACACAGCTGTACAATGTAACAAAAGCAAGCCCGAAGCGGCTACGATAATAAAATAAAGACAAGCCAGATTTGGCGGCACAATATAAGAAAAACCAATTCCGAGAACGGCTGCAATACAACAAACTAAATGCAATCCGAATGCAGCTGCCAGCTACAAATACAAGCCAGTACAGCTAAGCAAACAAGCTGGTCGGAATCGGCTATCGCTAATCTGTGTCTTACCACCTGTTCAACCTGCATGCCAAAAGATGAAAAGGGACTGAGCTGTCATTGTCACGTGGCTATATAGACTTAACGGTGTCATCGGGGGTCACACGTGACCATGTTAGTATAAGATTCTCGACCTGAGCATGCGCAAGAGTGCTCATTCAGTGCTTTAAGCACCGTATCTGGCGGTCAGTAGGGATGAAATAGAACCTGCAGACTCCAAAGAAAGACATTACCCACATCAGCATAATATGAGCTACTGAATTTGATCTTCTTTAGCCTGCATAGTGGCTCTGTTTATTAGTTTGGCTGGGTTTCTGACTAATCTTCTATTGCATTTACTCTGTGTGCTCAGACATGACGCCACCTGTCGATCACTTTAGGTTTGTCATTAACTGACAAATCAGTGGTCGCAATTTCTCCCGATCAAGTACACGCCCTTTATCTAGAGAAAATGTAGTTCTGTCAACATTGCTAGGGTAATCTGCTCCAATGTTAGAGCATTCAAAAAAAATAATAGGAAATTCTTGTCAAATGTTCTCAGGGGACATGCAATTCCGACAGCCGTTATCCATAGTGTGTTGAGGGAGAAATAGAGTTTATTACATTTCCAAAACCCAAACAGAGTCTGAATAAAGCAAGAGGTAGATTAAGGCCTGTGGTCAACCTCATGTCCAGTTGAATGAAACTGATCAACGCAATTACCACAAGTTCCTCTGCACAAAGTAGTAAGCATGCTAATTGTTTTTTTTTGTCATGATGACAAAGTGTGATAGGCAAATCAAAGACCTATAAGTGAAGGTAGTTATGCTTGATTTTATTTGTGTAAGTTCCAATAGTAGCTCTGTGGCAGTGTGAAAACGTGTGCAGCAGTAACTGCGGCATTTACATTTAAGCACCCTTTTATGTTAATAATTACTTTAAAGCATTTTTTCTTAAAGACAGATTTTCACAAGCTCGTATTATTTAAGTTATTACTCACAAATGCATCCGACACAGCTTTCATATTCACATTCAGTGAGACTTTGTGCCCCTCATTCTTCCTCTGACTGTGAAAAACTTGGGCTTCAACATTGATTTCTCAGTTGTTTCCAGCTAATAACCTTACAGAACTGATGTAGGACACTTCAGATGATTTTCTTGCCTGCTGTCTTTGCCTCATTGCTAGCTGCTAAGGCAAAAATGATTCAATGTCTCAGCTAACGCATTGAGTTTCACCACTTCTGTCATTGTAACACAGTTTGTTTTTTTCTGAGGTTTGCTCTACTTCCGCATAGGGGTGGAGCCAGTGTCATGTCAGGCTATATCAAATGACATTATGAACTTAATTTAATTAATTTCAACTTAATGTATTTGGATCAGATGTAAATTTTTGAGAAGAATTTGAATACCCTAAATTTAGTAAAAATGTAGCAAATAGAGCCAAAAGTTGCAGAAAAACGTAATTAAAATCAACCATTTACAATTAACTTTCAACCTGTTATAGTAAAAAAATATTAAGTGAAAATTGCACTCTTGATTGTTGAGCAAATTAGAAGTTATGTATGAAGTCACTCTGCGGTGAATGAGCCAATTTCTACGATCAATTGCAGTTTATTGGGTTCCACAAAGCTGCGTTTTTAGACTTTTTATTCCATTTGTAACTACAGGTAATATAAGTCAAATAGCATGATTGGATAAATGCATATTTGCATATGATACTCCGATGTGTATGTATCCCAATAAAACCCATCAATTAGCTAGAAAATATGTATTCCTAATTTACTTTGTTCACCCATAAAACAGTATGTATTTTTACACAAAGATTGGGAATCTTTCAAAGCACCTTTTTCAAAAGACAAATTATTCTTTCTTTGACTTAAGGTAAGATCCAGCTAGTTTTGTCATTCTTTAGATGTGAGGTCACTGGTGTTTATCAGAATTACTCAGAGGTGGGGTTTCTGAGAACCTTCCTCAGGGTTATTTTTATCTACTGAACATTTAACTTCAAGACTGTTTTTGTGAGTGGTCTGATGAGACGTGCTTCCAGAAACATGAATAAACACAGCATACAGATAGCATATGTGGACAATGAAACACTTTATTGTAACATTGAGATACTTTATTTGAAATCTAATTCTAGCACTTTTCAAGAGATAGTTACATTTTGAGAGATTTTTTTGACCTATAACAAATTCAGTGTAATAAATAGAACCAAACTACAAAATAATAGAAGGCTGAATGCTCAGCATTCGCTCACACATGACATTGTAATTATAATAATACCACAGGCTGAGGTTGTAAGCAATAAATATTCAAGCTAAATAAATTAAATTCCACATAGTTTTGCATTTTGCACATCTGCAACTCTCTCTAGTCATTGGACTCCTCTTCTTATTTCATTGCCTGTGGAGAAAAGAATAAGAGATTAAAGAAATATGTAGAGAAAAAAGTAAACTATTTTAGACAAAAACTATGCCAATATTACTGTTTAACATTTTACAGTAATACACTACTAATCCTAAAAAAAAGTTAGTTTTCTGTTCATTTTTGCAGATTTTATCACAAAGTCAAGATAAGTCTTTGTGCCAGTGCGGATTAATTGCTTGCAAGAACTGTTCAGGTGTGCAAAATGTGCACATGCACAATAAGTGTGTCAGTAGTGCTATTGTTGGGACACATGGGTGAATTTGCATGCTCTGATTTGTGGTTTCCCTTTACGCTGGAATGTATTGCATAGACGGCAGGCTGAGACACCCCATGCTAATGCAGACTAATTCCCCCTACAGGGATGCCTCTTTGCATGATGCAACAGGCTGCATTTCACAACAACAACAACAGTGTAAGGGTTCTCTCTGCCACCACTCCTTCCTGTTTGGCTTAAGGGTCACGTGAGAAGAGATTAGACAGACCTGGATACATTTGAAGTGAATAGATGAGAGGAACATACTCGACAGTACAAACAGGATGGCGTGATTACATACTGTTCATCCAGCGCTGCAAAGTTGCCCAAGTGAATTGGACAGGATGAGTTTGGTAAAGGTCTGATTTTATTTTTAAAACTCAGGAACTGAACTAAAGCTATATCCCTTTCAGTTATTCTGAAAGGGATATAGTCCCTAATTTGATTTAGTGACTCTGCAGTCAAACAAAAGGTAGCAAAATCATATAGGAAAGCTTAACAGCTAGCGAGGATAACAGGAGCAGAGATTTAAAAATTTTTTTAAATATTAAATATCTTTTTATAGTTTACTGTAAAATATGTATACCCCTTAAAATCTTCTACATTTTCACTCATTACAACCACAAAGTTCAATGGATTTTTATGGATTTTTTGTAGTAATCCAACAGTGTACTGAACAATATGAACAGAAACGGGTAAAAAATAAACACTTAGATGCATCATCTACTTTAAATCAACAATTCATTGCTATCAAATAAATTTCCCAAAAGCTGTAAAACACTGCAATACATCTTTGCATACACACAAGTAGGCCAAAACCAGAGTAACACCCACCTCTTTGTAACTTGAATCCCTCACATGACAACGTCACCTGCAGGTTTCTGGAATTTCTCCTGCTCTGACCCAGATCCAAGATAGGAGGCGAGGAAGTTTTTATGTGACCTGTAACTGCAAATGATATTCAAAATTAACTTAAAAAGTATTATAGGTGTTGTGAAGATCAGAGAAATCCAGATGTCAGGTGTTCTGAGATGCAGACTACATGTCTTTGACCCCAAACCGATATTTATTTTCAGGTGTTCTGATCAAAAATGAAACTTATTTCTCAGAAATACATTCTGCTTTCTCTTTGAATCCTACCTGAAGAAGTTAATCATTTTCTTGTAAAGTATTTACTGCTCCGTTGTGTAATATCTTGGACAGCAGCCAGCCCAGGATTCATTAGATCATTTTTACTGGGTTGGATATCAATAAGGAACTCTAGGACCTATCACAAACTGACACTAAGCATAGTTAATCTGCATTTCAGCATGAATAATAGTTGTTATGACATTAATTTATGGTGAAATTATAGATTTCACTACAAGTCACGGAAGCTGAAAAAGTCCATCCGTGAAGGTTGGTGAGCAATCCCTGCACTGAGTGGGTGTGTTTGGGTGTGTTAGAGTGCTTTTTCATTCGGCACTATGTTAATGCGCCAGGAAGTGTTTCTGGGCAGAATATCTGAATTGTAATGTGTGTTATGCTAGGATCCATGGGTGTGGATGGTAGTCAGTAATCTTCCCCTATTATAGTTTCGAGGGAGCAAAGAGTTTTTTGTTTTTGTTTTGTTTTTTTTTTGTTTTGTTTTTGTTTTTGTTTGGGGTTTTTTTTGTATCGTGCTGGTGTCAGTCAAGAGTTACGTTTTGTCATAAATTCTAAAATAAAAAAACAGAAAAATAATTGCAGAAGCCAGTGATGGTAATCATGTTGTTATCAGGTTTAGTTGTGTATCTTGACTGGCGGTCTCTAAATAAGTGATCAAGCATCAGCAAAAATGAAAACAAATAAGACTGTGTCTGATTTGCATGACAAATCAACAATATAGCTTAACAGGTTAATAGTGAATGAAACAATTTTTTTTATTGTCCCTTGTTTTTATTAAATCCAGAATTTGTTTTTCTTTTGAGAAAGTTATCACAATCAAAAGATGGTAATTTTAGAACCCTATTGTTTTTTTCTCTCTAATATATCGTAACACACTTTTAACTTTTAAATCCCCAAACCTTTCAAATTAACTGACGAAACAAAAACTTTTGGACTAATTTCTTATCACTCTTTGTTTGCAATAAACTTTAAATCACCATGAGCTTTCTTTTTTTTTTTTTTTTTTAAGGAAATGAACAGATTTGTACACCCCAGGGTCATGCACTGTCTTACAAACGATACTCTTGTGTAAATGACCATACACTGAACTCTGGATGCTGCATCCAAATGTGTTATTTGTCAGTGGGATTCTTTCAGACTTACTGAGCACAGGTCATGAGCAGGATGGCACAGCAGCTGATGACTGACAGGACGACTGCAATGATCACAAGAACCGTGTGCACCAGATCCGTATTGTAGTTCTGAGTAGGAGGTATGAATGACCCCAAAGTTTGGATGCCACAGCGCTCTCCGTCGTAGCCCTTCATACAGCTGCAGAACAAAGACAACCAATACGCCAATGGATGCTTTTGAATCCTTGTTATGACGATTATTTATCTAAAACTTGCTTTGAGCTATACTCACATGCACACTGGTTGTTTCAGTCCCTCCATGTATTTGCAGGAGCCGTGAATGCAGAAGCCCAGGTGGGTGGAGGTGCAGGGGTCCTGAGTTTCGGTGGGAGTGGATGTGTTGCCCCTTGTGATGTTGATGAGCTGCGGGTTGATTGGAGTGGTGGGTTTGTTCTTTTGCCTGTTCTTCTTGTTGCCTTTGCCCTTCCTCTTCCTCTTCTTCTCTTTATCATCATGCGCCTCTGTGAAGGGAAACAGTAAGTTGAACAGAAAATTGTAAAGCTGGAAATTTGTTCAAGTTGTACTCAAATTGTTTATGTAAAACCCAGTAAAAATCGATCAGTGTCATTCAAAGGAAGAAACTGATTTATCGTTTCATACCAGGGTTGATCATGTATTTGTGGTCTAGTCCTGACGGTTCGTCTGTTCCCAGTTCTCCCAGTTCATCATCGTCATTCATTGGTTGATGGTGGAGCTCCCCATAGGCTGAATCGGCTGTCACTCTGGCTATTTCACCTGAATATGTGTCCTCAGATCCCTGAGCACCCAGAGCGCTGCAGACGACTGCAAAAACAAAAAACAAAACAGAAGTAGTTAGATGTTTTTCATTTTTCAAGACACCGAACCCTAACAACAGCAAACAACAAAACTGAAACATAACATAGCTACTTAACCAGAAATATGTTTCCAAAATGTAGAGAATAAATGCAAAAGTAAATTTTTCCTGCCATTTAATTCCCTGTTTTTCTCTCCATAGAAAATACCCCTAGTACAATGTCCAGCTATGTCTCTTCACTTGTCTAACAGAAGGAGCAATTGCTGTCATTATTCCTGTGTCTAATAAAAGAATGACCCATAGGCAGAAGTGTTGCTGTAATTACTTTTGTTCACTCTCATTTTTTGTCAATAGAAAGTTCTCCTGGTCCAGTGTGTCTTTGTTTACTTGTGTCCAATTCGCGCTTCTTTTTTTTTCTGTTCCTTAGACGAAACTTTTGTTTTGAGTGCTTTTGTTTTCTTTGTTGTTTATTATTGTATGTGTATCTTTTTTTCTTTTTCTTTTTTATCTCTAATCGCCTTTCCTGCCACAGTAGATTGTAGTTCAGACTGGAATGGTTCCTTTCTACTGTCCCCACATGGTTGCTCAGTACTTTTTTTCAGTGTCAGTGAGTCAAAACAATAACTTTACATAACTTATTACCAGCTGGTATTTTTTGATCTGGTTCTGAACAGGTTCTGAATCTCACTATATTATTTATTGGCTTGAATTGAATTTTGTCTGAACTGAATTCATAATGCGACCTGATTTTCTTGTAAAGGGATATTTGTAAACTGGTGTCATAAAAATTGATTTGTACGACAAGGCAAAGAAGTTGACATTTAGAAATTGGATTGGTAGCAACAAAGTAACACCAAATTAATCTTGATTGACTTTTGCTTTCCTTATTTTGTCAACCGTAGTTGTAGTCACTAGTATTTGGTGTGACAAAGTGAGAAGGAGACATGGCTCTTGTTGTTTATAAATGTTTACATTATAAAATGTGCGCTTTTCAGTAAATACCATATCTTGAGAACTTAGTTAAGAAATTCAGTGATCACCAGAATAATAGTAGTCCTATCAAATATCATCAATAATCAATGAATATTAATATGCCAGTGAATGGTTCTCTACAAAAAGAATCCTGAAATATTTCAGGAGTACGAGGAGTACGAAAAATTGATTATCAGTCTGTATTGAAAAATAAACATTTTCTATGAGGAACAACATTTAATAAATAAGAATAATGGGTCTTACGACATTCTTACATCGTTATTTTTGGTTGGACGTTGACAAAATTAGACCCAAATGTGTATCTCACAAACTTTTTTTTTTACCTAAAAGACCTGAAATTCTCTATTCCTCCCTGACAAGTCATCACTCGAAGACTCACATTTTTTCTCTCACCCGCATGCTCCTTTCATATTACTAGTTTAACTTCCGGCACACAGAATTAAAGTACAAGTCCAGACTTACCGATGCACAGCAGAGAAATGATGATGAGAGAGTTCATATCCCAGGAAGACGGTGTGTTGCGTATGACAGTCCTGCACTAAACTGTGTCTGACTATGTGTGTGTGTGTGTGTGTGTATGGAATGTAAGTCGCTTGCAGATGGAGTTTGCTCTCTTTGCTTCCACTAGGTGCAGCTTTTATAGACCAACGCCTGCCACAAAACTCCGGGGGGAAAAGAAGGGTGTGAGTGTGTGTGACACAAAAAGAAATGTGTGTGTATGTTTAATGATCAACTTGCCCTTGGTAGCACATTTTACACCAAATGTCCTGAAATAGGACTGGGAATAATTAGAGTAAATGAGGCCAGGACAAATTAAACACATGGATGTATTCTGGCTCTATTCTGGTCACCATTAGAAAACAGAAATGGCTGTTACTGGATTGGTCCATGTTGGTCAATTTCTTTCCACATGTCACTAATCATTAAACTGCCTTAATTATACTTCCTGTTTAGCAGCCACAGTATGATGAAAAAAGATTTCTGTCTTGTTTTTTTTTTTTTGTCACACCTAAATGTTTGAAATCAACAAATAAATCATACAACCAGACAAAAGTAACACACAAAAAGCAGTTTTAAAATGTCAAGTTATTTTAATAACAGAATTTCCAAAAATTCTTTTTTTTTTTTTTTTTTTTTTTTGAAACAAGAAGCAAACCACCAGAGTAGTTTCACTTTTCTCTGGTCAGTCATCACACTTTTTTCTTGAACATCCATATTTTCTCCACTTTTTGTTCTCACTGTGTTTTATTGGAGCCTCAAAGCCATAAAAAACTAAGTTGACTGACCACTTCCCAGATTGATAAATGTCTGTGATATTGTTTTTTTATCTGTTCAATAATGTCTTTAAATCAGGGATAATGTGTAACTTTTTAGCCTATTTTATGTGGTCAGTAGGTTCTGTTTAAGTGATATGTTGATGTAGAGGCTAGGAAGATTTAACTCAGTTTCCTAAAGAAATGGTTCATCATAGTTCATTCACAACGTTGGCAGCTACTTTTGGTTTGAATGACTTGATTAAAATTTTTTAAAATCTGTTTCTTTTTTTTAAACTGTTGTTGATTAATTTCTTTATTACCTAAATATATTTATTTTAAAAGTCCTTTTTACAACAGCTTTTTGCATTTAAGCAGGAAATTCAAGTGTGTTTGATGATTTGAAACATTTAACTGTGTCAAAAAGCAGCAGGGAATCTGTCCTTAAGAGTGCGAATACTATTTTAGCAAGAAACTCCCCACGGTGGCAAAATTCTGCTTTTGTATTCAAGGGATGGAGACATTAATCAAACAGTAATGAGAAAACATACAAATCAAACACAAAATCACGCAAACAACATTTTATTTGACAAAAATGATGCATCCACATGTTTATTTTAGTGATTGGTTGCAACCCAGACATGGCTGAACTTTGTACAGGGTTCAAAGTAATCGTAAAACAAGAAGAATCATAAAATACGTTCTATCATTGGGTGTGTTACAGTGTAAAACCATATGAAAAGAAGAATTTCCAATTTACCTGAAGTCTACTCTGAAGAGGATTGAGTACAAAAGTTAAAATCACTCTGGAATAACAGTTGAACACACATATAATTTTGTGATTTTAAAATATGTAATTAAAATATGTAATTAAAAGCTAAACTTCACTCCGTTCAGTGGAATAAGTACTTCCTATTAAAACTTCTTATTATAGAACTTCTATATTAAATCAGGATTAAAGTCCCCCACTCCAAAGACAAATTCAGGGAGTAATTTGTACATTGGTCCAATTACATTACCCTGTGAGAAACCACCTTCTAAGTTATTATCAGATAAAAATTATATTATAGTTTCATAGGGAAGTCCCTTGCGTGCCAGTCCAATTTTATGATTGCAAAGGATTGATAATTGGTTTCATGTCCAAATATGGTTAAATGGTGAGAAGTTGTCTAAAAATAGTGACGTGGCATAAAGCAGTAATGTGGTAACAAATCATGACAGACATTAAACGGTGTATAATTAAAGTATTACGATTTTTTTCTATGTTACAAATTTTTAATGGTATCTGTCACAATGTGTCTCCTCGGATTCTTTACTAAAAATTTCCATGAGTTTTGTTTCGTTCCACCTAGAGTCCTCTGGTGTTATTGTGTGTGAATTTTCTGTGTGTGGGTTTTATAAAAGGATGCTTAGTGTTGCTATTTTAATACTTGGTAACCAAGAGGACACCTTGAGGCTTGGGTGGGGAAGCTGCTCAGATGTTTGTGTTGCTCATGTTGTTGTGTCTGTCGAGAGAGGCTGTCCCGCCACACGTGCTGTGGTGGAATCCCATAGTAGCCACTCAGAATGCTAGGAACCTCTCTGTCTTCATTCCACAGCCCATGATCTCCTGAGACGTTTTGTTTATAATGGCTGTGGAATTAGATTGTTTGGATTAGGTGTAAGAATGGCATTGTAGATATTAGATTTGAATGTGTGGAAAGTCTGAGCCAAGGCTAAAGAGAAGCGCCTTGTAACAGCCACCCACTGTAAACACACTGCTGCCTAGTTAACAGCCGGAAGGTAAAAACATTCATTATTATTATTTGTTTTCAAAAACACTCACAAACTTTGGTGAAAACTTTCAAGAATAAACAGATCTGAAGGAACGAAGACACTTGGTAAGGAAACCACTACTAAATGAAATAAAAAAATGTTTAAATCAAAAGTCAAAATCTAAATACTTTTTATTAATTCAAAAAGACTTCATCAATCCCAGTGGGAAAAAATCTTCCAAAGAAAATATTGCTTACAGCACAGTCTGGACTTTCTCCCCTTAACTTTGATTGTTCGTAGTTGATTTTTGCCAATCGGCAAAAAGAAGAAGAAATTGCGAACAATGGCGTTGGTTTACTGCACTGTTTTAGCAATGTAGAAAAGCAGAGGACGTGAACGAAGCCGTTCAGTCAGTGTTGGTCAAATATTGAATCAACATTGACAGCATCCCCCATTTGGCTCAGCACTCATCCATTCACAGTGGAGGATGGATGTTTATGGCACAGACAATTAAGTAAGCTTCGTGGGGCCAACCTGACACACTACATACGTAACAAGCAAACATTAACCATTGGATAAAATGTAAAGCTTGTTTAGATTAATTTCATTTTGATCAAAGTTCTATTCAATACTTTTTTATTGTATTGTGCTGCTTTTCACTTACCATCAATGTCTGTAGGAAAATGCTATGCAAATATTTCAACATACATTCAAGAAAAGCGTAAATAATTTCATAATGACAACAGAGGGAAAGTTGTGACGCCAAACTCAGCATGTTTGATTCTCTGGAAACAAAAATATCTAGACAAAGTTTTGTTATAGTGCATGACACGGATGCTCTGGATTAATAGGAAGTTAGACTCGCTGACCGCAGAAGTGAAAAATATTGTGAATGAATCTGGACCTCTTGTGATTGTTTAGGTCGTTGCTTTGGACAACAGTGCTTAAAATATCATGCTTTACTGTCATGCTGCTTAAGAGAAATAATAAAAGAAATGCCATGAAGTCAACATGAACCAGTTTTGAGCTGCAAAACAATTGCATCCGTGCTACACGTGGAGGGATTTGTTTTGTCAAAGGACACGCAAGGATGCAGTTTAATGGGGCTTCCCTTCCACCAACAACATTACTCATTGTATGAACAACCTACTATTACTTATGCAATAATTTGGTAAGAACAAGTTCTGATTTCTGGAATGCGTTGATCCACAAGTTTTATATTTAGAACAAAACGGAAGCCACCAAGTGGGTGTGTTTGTGGGTCTTAGTGTGTTAGTGCATGCTGATGTTTTTAAGTATGTCTTAACACAGAAGTCGAGTTAATGTTTATGTGTCACCACTGCAAGTCATTTGCATAGAGAACATATGAAGAGGCTTAAGTTGAGTGTTAATTGAGGCTCATTGACTTTGGAACAGGCACTAATCGACGTGCAGAGAATTAAATCTAGCCATTGATTAACTAATACTGCAACTCAGGACAGTACATGTTAGATCACAAATGTTCTGTGAGCAAACTTACTCATAGTTTAGATTCTGAACTGTAGAATTTACCCTGCTTTCTAAAAACAAAGCAAAACCATTTTCACTATCAGCATGGCTCTGATCGACTTTACAGACATAGTTTTCAATCAAAAAATGTGGGAAGACAACAAGTCGCATGGTATTGACTTAATTTACAATGTGGTTTTATTTTAACTCTCTCATGTAGTTGCATTAAAAAATACAAACAAAACAAACTATGCAACACTACTGTATTGAAATAATTTGTCCACATCTGGAAGTTTGGAGTTGTTGAGCAGTGCTTGAGATTCTAATTTCAAACTTATGTAATTTCCTAATTCAGAACTTTCAGTTTTTCCCAATCCAAGATGGATTGAGGACATACTGTGTAAAATTGTCCATGGTTTCACAACTAACTTTTAACATTCCCATGTGTACATTTAGAAGCAGCGTAAAACCCCAGAACTTGGATTTGAACCTGAAACGTTGCTGTTATGAGGCAATAGTGCAAACTAACAGTGTACTGTGCAGAAAAAAGAAGATAATAAAGAAGGCAGGAATTTGAGCGGGACTCTGTCATTGAAGTATAAGCAGCTGGTCTGCACATGGGCTGTCATTGGAATTTTCTTGCTTTCTTTCTGTCTGAAATCCTCCCACTGCTTTAGATGAACCCCAAATGCTTTTTCTTGGAATTGAATTACTCAATATTCCCATGAAAGTTATTAGTGCAACTGAAGTGTTGATGTTATTTTTTTCATACTGGTTTTAAATGTTTACTTTGAATTTTTGAGGAAAATCTGTCATTAGCTAACATCTAAAACTTGGAGTTCAGAACAGTGTCTGTGCTCCCCTTTTTTGTATTCCTTTTTAATTGATCTGATTAAAACAAATTATATGTTAGCAACATGTGAAAGTAACTCTTCATCATTGAACTACAATGTAATTAAAAGATGTATGTGTACATCTTTTAATTGTATAAATCATAAACGGAAATATCATGCATTTACTTATTTATTGAAAAATGCATTTAATATCTCATTTTTTCAAGATGAAATGGTTATGAAGTAGTCTCAATGGTTTAAAAAAACAGAATTGGGAGCTTGAGATTTAATTGAAAAAGAATTTGAATATTAATGTTAAAGTATGCGTGTACACATCACCAATACTTTGCTAAAATGCCCCTCAGCAACTTGAAGAGAAACCACAATCTTTTTGTTGCCTTCTCTAAGCTATTGTTCCACTTTTTTTCATCAGAATTGATTGATCTCACTTCAGATGGTTTGTTTCCTGGCGCCTACTTTGCCATAAACACAGTCCATACATTTTCCAAAGGCTTGAGGTTGTGTCAATTCCACAAGCTTTATGTTAGCCTGTATTGTCATTTGCAAGTCAAAAGTTGTGATGTTATGGGACAATTATCCTGTTAAATCACCAAGTGTGAAAGTTTCAACTTTCAGGCCTAAAAATGTCAGGGTCAGGCTCAGATGGAAGGAAATTAGAATTTACCCTGCTTTCTAAAAACAAAGCAAAACCATTTTCACTATTAGCATGGTGAAAATGACCTCCAACGCTCCAACTGACTAAAAAGTGAAAATAGTTTTTTTTTTTATCTATTGTCAGTTAGTACAGTGAAACAGTTTTAAATTTAAAATGGCTCTTGGCACGACAAAGGTCCTACCTCTAAACATTTCAGCTTCCTCTCAACTCAGTAATCACACAGTAAGACACAAGTATGCATTCCATTGGGAGAATAATCCCGAACACATATTTACTTCTGTCTTACGATTGGTGTTCATAGAAAAACACACTCCATAAAACAACTTGTTTTTCTTCTGACTTTAGACCAAAGTCAGAAGAAAAACAACTTGTTTTTCTCTTTCAAAGTGAAAATAAAGAAAAGGAAAAGAACATATTAACATCAATATGACTCAGTAATTGAAGCACAATTTTAAGAACAAAATTATACAATTTATATTTTTAAGATTTATGCCAAAAAACAGCTGTTATTTCATACTAATGCAAGTTCATCAAGCAGAGATGTGAAAACTGCAGGGAAACTTGTGAAAAAGGAGATAACATGAGCTTTATTGTAGAAGTGAAAACATGGACACACATAAGAACAGGTAAAAAGTCAAGTTGCTTTTATATTCACAAATAACAGAACTTTAAAAATTGATATGTCTGTCTATATATTAACACTTTAAAATAACTTAGAAAAATTTAACTACACTACAAGCCCCCGTAACAAAAGTCTATCATAAATACACAATTTAAAGGAAGCTATAAATAAATATAAAATATCGACAGCGGAGAAAAGAGGAAGAACATGACAGGAAATTAATTTGAGTTCCTGTTGTTTCTCACCGTTTATACATTTTATTTGATCATCTTGTGTGAGATCTCTGCCCTCATGTGGGTGGTTTCTCCCATTGGAAACCCTTTTTGTTTGTCTCACTATTCATCTTTTCAAACTGAGTGTAACAGGTGCCGAAACTTAAGAACCAGTACAGCTGGAAAACAGTTGCTACCACACAAAGAGCTGCCCTCTTTTGAATATTTTAATCTCTACGGGATGATCTGTCTGCTTGATAAACATACAGCAGTGCTTTAAAGTGTGGGCTTGTCTGGAAACATCTTTGTATGGTCAACTTTTATTCAGAAAACAGGAAAACTCCAGCATCAGTCGCCATGGGGATGTATTTGCACGAAACTCTACACCGTCTGGACTCCTTTGTAACCTTGCCGCTTCGGCTGCCTTGGGAATTTGTTCCTCTTGCACCTGTAAAAAAGCAACACATAATTCATTCCCCTTCGAAAGGCATCTATTAAATCTCCGACCTTGTTTTTATCGAGGCTTTAAAAATCATTTGAACCTTCCCTAATAAGGGTTTTGGAGGCATGAGTAATCTCACCCTGTGGTGTGACATGTTTCTACAGGAAGTGGGATGCTAGTGGAGTTCTTTACACCCTAAAGTAAGTAGTTTGCTGTAAATCGTTGAAGGCTGTGTCAGGGATACATAAAGCCGCTGTGATTGAACGCCTAAAGATGTATTTTCAGAAAAATAATCTGCATTTTAGTTTAGATTCTACACCTTGTGTCTGATATAACTATTTGTTGTTAGTGGAAATGTTTCCTTTGTATTTATTTATTGCATTCTTGGCTCAAAACAAATAATCCTTCTCCTGTAATTACAGGTACATGTCCCTAGAGGTCGCCATATCCTTAAATTTTTGTCTTATAATTTGAGACGCTCTCCAAGTTAGGTTTTGGGAGCCAACTGTTCGTCATAAATAAGAAACTGGAAGGTCTAGAGTTGATTTCCAGAAACAAAGAAGAACATACTCATTATCAAAATATGTCAGAAGAAGTGCTTTTTACAAGCTGGAACCTGCATGTTTTAGATGACTTGGGAAAACTAGTGAGCAACATGGTTTAATATTTACAAATGTTTCTACAAGTCAAAATTTTAAAAGTGTGGCATGTATTTGTCTTCAGCCCTTTTGACTGTTTATCAGCTTTAGCTGCAACTGCTGCAAGTCCATTAGTGTATGTCTTAGCTTTGCAAAAGTAGAGACTAACATTTTTATCTACTCTTCCTTGCAAAATAGTGACTAAATACAGGTTAGTCATACTGAATGGATTGCATTAGAAAAACATGCAATTGCAATAGTATTATCAGATATTGAGACATTAACATCAATTTGGATAACTACAATTTCTAACTATTATTTTTTTTCATCATTAAAATGTCATCACTGTTAGGTCACTAAAATTTATATCAACTGGAGGTTTCAATGCAAATGGCCAGATACATTGCTGACATTAAAATTCTAATATTATTAATTTATTATTTATTATTTAATCCAAGTAGTTATTTCTCTTTGAGATAATGCTTATTACGTATACATACATATGCCTATGTTGATTGGAAATCAACATATTGTGTAACTCTAATCTTAACTACTACATTGTAACTCAGGCTATATGTTTAGAGTTGTTTTCCTACAGGAGGGTCAACTAATTTTTAAACATTTTCCAGCCTCAAACATGTTTTTTTCTTTTTCTTTTTTCTTTCCAGGATTGCCATATACTTGACCTAATTCACTTTTCCTGGTGAAGAAAATCATCCCACAGCATAATGCTGCCACCATCATAATGGATTGGAAAGTGACTTGAGAGGTCCAAGCTTCTGATATTCTTCTGTAAACAGACCCATCTTTAAACTTCTTCACAACTGCATTTATGATCACTGTGGCATTTCATATGTAAACCAAAAGGGTACATTTTGGACTAGTCTAACCATCTAGTCTTGTTGGCATGGAAATTTTAAGCCTGAGATGTTTGAGAACCACTGATGATGACCTTTTTTTCCAGGTTCTCCTGCTTTCGTGCTCTATATTCTCATGTGTCTGTTTAATGGTCTGAATCCATCTGAGTCAGCTGTTGTTTCAAGTGTGACTCATAATCAGCTTTAATTGTTACCTGTGACCCTTTTCCTTTATCTTTCAAAGATCAAAAGTTACACACCACTAAACTCATTCATTCATGTATGAAAGCCTTACCACTTGTAGAAGAAGTATAAAGCCCCACCGAGACCAATCATCAGCAGTGTCACACAGAACAAGATGACTACAACTTGCTCTTCATCCATTGGCCGACCAACGAGCTCTGGGGTGGCACACCTAGGGCCATAAAAGCCCTTCTTACACCTGCAATACAAACAGAGGTGTCACATATTAATTATGTACAGTGACAAAGCAAAGGAACAGGAAACACATGCACACACACATACATTTAACACATGTACCTACTTGCAGTGATGTTCTTTCATGTCCTCCAGCAGAATGCACTTGCCACTGTTAAGGCAGTAGGTGTCAAACTCTTTTTCGCAGCTTAAAATTGAGCGTTTGGTCATATGAGGGCGCTCTTCCTGACCTGCAACAGATTTAGTTTGTTATCAGAATTCATGTTGATTCTTTTGGGTTAAATATTCCACAGTTTATTAATAGGGTTAGAGTAGCATTATTACAAGCAGTCTAATAAGGATAAGGAATATATTTTGGCTGCAAAGAAACAACAAAAAAGTTGAATGACCTGCCAACACACATGGAGGTTGTGTAGCCCTATTCCTATGAACCAAGCAGTTTGTGTGGTTTGTGAGACAGTCTTCTTGTCATACGGGTTACACTAAAGACACACTCATCCATATCTATTCACAAAAATGCACACCGTCATACATTGATGCACAGATTGGTAGGCAACCTGGAGATAAGGGTCTTGCCGAGTGGCACATTCATGCCTGGCAGGAAGAGGCTTGGACCAAACCTTTTGGATTATAAAGACTACTCCACCCATCGAGTCATATTCACCTCCCAAAAAACAGCAAAGCACTTCTGCTATATAGTTATTCTGTTAACTATTTATTAATTTGACCTACAAATGGCACACTGGGCTCAGCAGACCAAAAATAATTTTTGAACAATGATGTTTGTGTGAGACCATTCGGTTGACGTGTGAGAACACATCAACTGAATGTGTTTGGGTGAAAACATGCTTATTCTGTACTCAGTAATGTAAGTAGAGCTTGGTAGAGCAGCCAGAAATCCTAATCATGTAAGAGAAGTGTTACTTCAAAATAACATTACTCAAGTAAAAGTAAAAAAAGTATGATGCAGTAAGACTAATCCCAAACCATGAAAATGCTCTTTCAGTTCACAGTAGTGGCTGTGGTGCTTCTTTAAAGCTAATAAAAAAGACAGACATAAACCTAACTCATGTTGCCTCAGTCATTTATAGTCACAAGTTGACACTTACCACACGTCATGTTTGTGGTGAATGATGTGAAAAGAAACCAGATGTACAAGACCCATTAACAATACTCATCCTTGTCTGAGCAATGTTTATGTCTCCTACCAAAAAGAGGCTCACCGCCTGATTAAAAAGTGTCAACCCTTAATACATGCCTATTTTCTTTAATAACATTTGTACACTGAATATTGTCCAAGAGAAAATTGGAAATATAAACTGCAAAAGATTTATTTACCTTATTTACTGTTCTGGTGACATAAACTCTATCACTTTGTTGTGCATTACAGCATGAAATATGAGGAGAAGTTAAAAATTAAATGCATAATTATTATAGATTAGTAGCAGTTCTCACATGAATGCATAAGTTCCTCAACTGCCCTGTCCTAAACAATTAAAATACAGAAAATTATCTAAGATAATGGAGTGTGATTGAACGCAGTCCAACCCCTAGACACCTTTCCAAACCTATTTAAACGCTGCCCTGTGGTCTATATCACAAAAACTGCCAATTATAACCTTCAATTTATTAACTACATTTTTCTCTTTATCAACATGTATTACAAAAACCTTTGAGACCTATGTTCAGGGATTAGCATGTGATCAGTTAAATCAAAATCAAAAAGTTGTAAATTCACTTTATTGGTCATTACCTGCAGTTAGAGAGGAACTGCCTGTGGTTTGGAGTCTGGGTGAAATACTCATGGTGAGTACATATGGCCAAATCAGCACAACACCTGTTGATGAAAAACAGCAATGATTGCACTTTACACAAGACAAAAATCCGGTTTCAGGTGAATAAAGGAGATCATTTTGCAATTCAGAAATTGTTCAGTGAGAACTATTATTAAAGTTGTTTTCTGTCATCTTAAAATACCTCAAGCCTCAACAATGGCATAGAAACTCAATATCAACAAATTTACAAACCATTATTCAAGCAGTAGGTCAATGGTCGGAGAAGAAAGGAAAACAAAAACAAACAAGCCTCTTTTAAGCTGAGTCACGTTGACAAAGAATCCCTCTCAGAGTTATTCACGTCCTTTCAAAACGTGAGCTGGTCTTCGTAAATCCAAAACCTCACAATCAATGGATGTGTGCAGATGTGACATGGTTTGGACCAGATGTGAAGACGGGTTGACCTTTAATATGTCAACAGTTACAGCTCTGTCCCTACCCAGTGGCTAGGGGGGGAAATATCAACTGATTTAAATGTTCCAGTTGAAACAAAATAGTCTTTGTTTCAATTGCAGTAACATTTGGTAATTCCAACTAAAGTGTATGTCAATTAACATATTGACATACATACTTGTCATTAAAGTCTGTGCCTCAAATCTCAAAACCGGATCTTTACTGTAACAGAGCTCACTTTCATTTGCTCAAACAATCTAGGTTTGTAGAAACTTGTTTTTTTAGACTTCACGTGGTTTATAGCCTGTGAGAATGGATCTCATTATGTTGATTAGACCATAAAAACAAGTTTTAATTCCTTTTTTGCTGACTCTGTTTAGATAAGGCTTTTCAGGCCACCTTAAAGGAAAAATCCAGAAGTCGTAAAAAATTGACAGAGGAAAATAACCTAGTTTGGTAAGAAGCATTAGAGCCGCTGCCAGCTGCAGGATGTGACGTAGAGCAGCTTGGTGTCCTGGCCCTCTTTGCCTGTTCTGACCTGCAAAGCTTTATAACTCACAGCATGTAAGGACACCCACATTCCAGCAGCCAGGTTAGAAAAACATACGGCTCTAAATACAAGATGTGCTTGGATATGAATCTAGTAACACTTGCCTCAAAACACCGTTCATTTGACTGTTTTTGTTGTTATGGCTGCATTGATGTTATTCTCTGTGTACAACAAGGAAACCAAGGCTGATTGTTGGGAGCTTTGGTAACTAGGTTCAGTGGTGTGCCCATGAAATAGCAATAAATTATTCCTTACTGATAAATCACCTTTTAGTCAATTCATTTGAATAAATAAATTAAATGTTTAATTTATTTATTAAAGATAATAAACTTGATTGCGTTTCATATGAAGACACTATTAGTAAGAAATTCTTGCTAAACTGGGTAAAGATTTACCTAAAACATCTGAATCAGCACAAAGTTTGTACACTAATGGGGTTAGTGAAAATACAAATTTATAAAGAAACTATTTTTATGTAAACCCTTCAACAAATTCAGTCATGGTTTCTAGTTTTCCCTTATTTTCCCCTTATTTGGATTTGGAATAGAGCTAAAAATATCTGCCATCATTTAGTGGATCCATTGCAGCTTGTATTCATATTATTTTTTTATGCATTTGAGCATCTTTGCCCACCCTCGTGGCTGAACTAATTGAATTGAGTTTGATTTTTGTCCCCACGTTATAATGAACATAAAGGTCATATTTCCCAAAGTAAGCTACATGTTTGCTACCTTGCCTTTCAATCTCAGTTTATGACAGGGATGACTTGGGCTGATTTCAACATCTGATATTAAAGGGGCAGTATTATGTATTTTCTGGGTACATAGGGACATTTTATAGCACAACCAAGTTACTCTGCTGCCTTCTGTTGTTATAAAAATGCTGTACATATCAAACATGATTTAAGACAGTTTGGACTTTGCAATTTATCTACTTGAAATTGGGCCTCTGTCGCTTTAAGAAGCTCCTACATTTTCAGGTACTTAACATGTCATCACAATAATGTTTCCCCATTAAGCCTCTAAAACTTCAGTATGCAACTTTTATGAAAAAAACAAACAAACAAACTGAATAACTAACTAATAAATAAATAATAAGATAGACAATCTGTGAAAAAAATCCAGTTCTTCTGCCTTCCCCATATGGTCTTGGTGTTATTTGCACAAATACACTGCGCCGTCAAAAACAACCAATCAGAGCCAGGAGGAAGGTCTTAGCGCTGACAATCAGGCTGTTCACATCCTCCCCCTTGTTCTCTGGTTCATTACAATGGAGCCTGCCATGAGTGCTCAGGCTAGTTAGCATAGCCACTGATGCTTTGAGGGAACAAGTGCTAATGCAACTAAAATAATTAAATTACAAGCCGTACATGTAATAAACCTACTATGTTTCTATACGCGACATGTTTGGGGTTACAGTTTAGATTACAGGTTGCTGCTGATAATTCAGCAGATTTATAAAAGACATGTTTGCTATCCATGGGAATAAAATGAAATGTTCACTCTGGGACCCCTTTTGGAAAAAAAACAAAAACACTTAGGTTTTCCTAAAACTCTATATTTGTGTGGATGCAGGAAACAAATGGAAAAAAAACTATCATTTTCTAAAAATATTTTTTGTGAGGACCAGACCTTAACTTAGCTTAAATTCCTGTCATTTGAAGTCTAAATTGTCAGCCATTTTGCTAAATTAAAAGGCATTTCATGTCTGAAATAGTTTTGAAGCGCCTGTAAAACACAATCAACCAATGAATAAAGCTCTTATAATTGTGTTTATTTTTGGAGTGATTCAGTTTAATACGTTTTTTGTTTTTTTTTTTAAAAAGCTCAAGTTAACTTTAAATTTGTGATAAGAAATCAGGTTTACTTACAGTAAAGTATGACAGCACTAGTCTCTTCAAAAAGGAAGGTCTTTAAAAGAGATATTTTGAAAAAGTAATACCATTTTGACCATCTAGCATCCAGAAAATTGTGCTAAAGCCAATATGAACAAGCTATAGATTTTTTCATTGAAGCTAAGACGTCTGGGTTTTTTCATTCTTCTCTTTAATAATAACAAAGCTACTAAATTAGCTGAATTAATGACATATAAAGATAGGTGGAAGAAGACTGTCAAACTATACCTGGACAAGGAGTGCTTATTAAAAGCCTGTCCTACTTGTTTCCCTTTGCTAAGTTTTAACTTGCCTGCCGTCCCAAACCGAGAACAATATCCTGTTGTAAACACCTCTAACCTCTAATTTATATAAAAAACAGACTTTACCGATGAGGGACAGGAATGCTGAGGGTCTTCTGGTCCGCATTTCAGAGCCGCTGCTTGTCTGGGTTTTTACAAAGAGGCGCTTCCGACGTGCTAAGATGTCTGTCAGGAAGAATAGAAGGTGCTGGCTGAGGCTCCTTAAGCCAGAGGATGAGTGAAACCCCGCGGGGGCTCGGTCATGAGGCGTGGGTGGGTGTGGTGAGGGACTCCTGTGATTTACATTAATTATACCTCAAAGGGCCACGCAGACAGTTTACATCAACGTGGTTCCAGGATAGCCTACCGCAGTTTCATGACGCTGCACTGTTCTTGGTTTTCCCAAGTCATTGCTTTCCACTGAAACTTCCGCAGATTTGTTTGTTTGTTTAAAGTCATTGTTTTAATTCAAGAACGTGGAGGTTTAATTTCTTGGAAGAATATGTATAAATCCAATCTTTGTTTTGTTGTTAAACATTGTTTTGTTTCAGAACAAAGCAATCTTTTTTCTATTTTTAAGTATTTACTTTATCAACAGATTAACAGTTTTAAACCACTTTTAATTTCATTTTGCTTTGAATTTTTTTTAATTTGTTTTAATCGTTCCTGCTACAAGGAAATCTAAAATAATGATTTAAATTGTGGAGTGTATTTATGGTTAACTACTTTGTCAACCCACAGTTTCCCATTAGAAGCCCTTTGTATTTATTCATTTAGAGACTGAAATTTTTGTCCATCCTTTGGGAATTAGCTCAGGCTCAGTCCAATTGGAGGGAGTGTGTCTGTGAACATGAAATGATTTTCTTTTTCTCCTGTAATGGTTCATACTGCTTTCCTGCCCCACTGCTCTAGTTGGCTGCTGGTTTGCTTTGACCTGTACTGTTGTCTTTATATGCACCTGCTTTGCTCTCACTCAGTCCCAAATTGTCTGTCAACAACCACTGTCACAGCCCCCAACCTGTTTCCTGTCTCCTCCCAACTATTGCCCTTGTCTGCTTCTTGTCTGATCTGTGAATTTCATTGGCTCTGAACCAACCAAGCTCTATGCACTCCATGAACCCTACATTTCCAGATTTTGTAATACTTCCTATTTACTCCCTTACTCAACTGTAAATTTCCCCAACAAAGTCTGATCAGGAACCAAAGACATATACTGGTTGTTCTTTTGGGGTTGAATTGTACAATATATGCTAAAGAACATCAGTTTTTAATTTATGTCACAAAGGTTTTGTTGGATTTGGGTCTGGGTTTTGATTGAGCCCTGACACATTAGCTTTCTTGGACCTAATCCACTCTATTGTTGCTCCTACCGTCAGTTTGGGGTTTTTCTTCTAGAAGGTGAATCTCCACCCCTGCATTGACTTCTCTGGGTTTCCAGAAAAGTTTAATTTGATACACTGACCTTGATTGCCTTGTTTTATAACTAATTGGAATGTGTGAAAGTGACTATAAATCTGTATGCATGACTTATTTAAATTGGTGGGATTTAAATACATTAAATTGCAAACTACCTAGAACTGCTACACACAATCCGAGTTCATCCATTGAGCTCATAAGTCCTAAAGAGTGCATCATAGCTTTAAAGGCTGATCTACAGCTTAAAGTCTATCTGTTTTCACTTGACATTTTTATGTTATTAAGCTGAAAGATAAATTATTTAATCTGGTTTTAATAACTGTTTTGTTCATTAATGTTGTTCATTCACAATTTTCCTTTGGTTTAATTGGTACTCTAAAAAAACTGTATAAGCAAATGTGTATTATATGCTAAAGAGCAAGAGTGAATGTTTAACACTTTGATATCAACTACTGTTTAAATGTCGACAGAAGTGCATGCTTTCAAAATAAGATTTTTGAAACAGTTGTTTTATTTATAATTTATTACAAAACCTTAAATAAAAAAAAGGCAAATAATTTAATCAAAATAAAATTACAATAAATATATTTTTCCTCATTTCTTTCAAGGAAAGAACTATCATGGAACTGTTAATAACAAAATTCAGCATTCACATTGCAACATGTTATTTTAAAATATGTATATCTCAAGTTAAAAAAAACACTTAAAACTTTGCTTTAAGTTATAAAATAAGTTCAAGTCATGCAGAAACATCGTGAAGAGGAGTTGATGATGTCACACTGAAGTCTCTGATGCAGCGGCTTTTATCAGAGGGGCTGATTTTACGCATCTGCAAAAAAACAAAACAAAATTAAATGTCAACAGTACAAATTTGTTCGGAGAAAAAATAAACTTATACTCTGCAATAAGAATGCAAAGTCATTAGTGTCTATAAATCTTGATTAACACTTGTAAAATAGCTATAAAACATTTTTAATGTCTGCATCACAACACTCCTCAACACGAGGAAGTTCTTTGGTTCTGCGTTAAATGTGTAGCATCAGTTACTTACCTCCTTTTGATAAAGCAGCAGCATACAAGACTCAGAATGATGGCGATCATGACACACCCAAAGAAGATGGGAATAACCTTGTCCACAGTTAATGGTTGGTAAGTCAAATCGGTGAAGATCTCGCAGCGTGGCCCACTGTGAGACGGCATGCAGCTGTAGAGAAGAAAAAAATGTGAGTGCATTCCTAAAGCAAACATGAACCAACCTGCGTAAAACTGTTGTTAATGCATTAGGACAGGCCGGCGTCATCAGTTATGTGCTTACATGCAGGAAGGTCGGCGGCTGTCTTGGGGGTAGATGCACTTGCCATTGTTTAAACAGTATTTTTCATTTTCGTCTCCACATGGCCTGACTGAAAGCTGGACCTTACTTTGGTCCGTGGTGCCTGAAGAAAAAGACACAGAAGAACACTCATGTCAAAATTGATAAACAGAATCTTTCCAACTGATGCTGCTATTTGTATGTAGAATTAAAATAATTAAAAAGTCTAATACAACGTACTGTTGACTGTCTGGACGGTCAGAGACGAATTTAAGAAAAAGGGTGAAACAGTGGTCAGCGTGCCGTCACTCAACACCTCAGACTTTCCTGTTGTGGCCAGCAGAAGCAGCACTGTCACTGTGAAGGTGGGAACTGAAAAAAATAAGATATTTTAATTAATATTAGAATAGTGTATGAGCAGCTTAGTTTGCATACCTGAAGTAGTGGTTAAAAAAAGACTGTTTTAAAAGTTCTACTGTTCAACTTCCATGCCCTAAAATGCTGAATTTCAGTTAGCTTACTACCATTTTTCACAAAAATGCAAAATGGTAGTAAGCATTTTCATAATAACCATAATAGTATGGTTATTATTTCAAAAGTACACATTACAAAAAAGCAAGAAGCTCACCCTTCCTTAGGAATGTCTGTCTTTGTGTGGACATGTTGTCTTCTGTCAGTGAGATGTTTTTTCTGCTTATCGTCTTCTGACTGCTTAGACTTCTGTTCTGTTCAGGCTATATAGTTTGCTGCAGTCCTTTGAAGATGTTTCACAGCCAATCAAAGACCTGCCAAGTTTCAACAAAGAAAGAGGCATTTCCTTCGGAGAAAAAAAAAAAACATCCACATCCTTCTTTTCATTAAATTTCATCTCTGCATGCAGAGGCAGAACCTGTGGTGTTAATTGCTGGCAGGGGTGCTAGTGGTAGTGCGAAGGTCACGTGTTCACCTCAAAGCTCCTTTATCGAAGGTATTCTCTGGAAGCACAGACGCAAGCCAGTAAGAGGCTGAGTGTGGATCTGAATTATGTCTTTTAGTTTGTTAGAAGTAGCTCCACTGACAAACACATTTGTTGTAAACTTTTCTGTTTCATCAGGAAAGACATTATAAGAGCAAGTTTCTGGCTAGATTGTTGTCTTTGGCTGTCTCTGTCCAACAGGTGCAGACAAGATCTGTGTACCACACGAAATGCATAACTGAAAAACTGAAAAAGTTGTCTGACATTAGCAGTGTGATTTAATTCACAATTCATAAGCTGTCTCTCTGAGTTATGGCTGCTCAGTACAAAAAATACTCCCAAAATACTTGCCAGATACTTTGAATTGATTTGAATGGGATGAAGTTGAATCCAACAGCCAATGATCAGTCTCCATGACAACCAAGTCTTTTACTGGTCAATCGGTGGTGGTAGGCTCCACTTCTACTGGCGAACTACTCAGCCAATCTTATGGCAATAATTTAACACACCTAGGCTTCTAGACAGATTTCTTACTATGTACTTTTGATCTAGTTTTTAGTACAAATACCTTAGTACACTTAATATTAGATAAAACTAACTTACAAATAACTTTTCAGCAAGAAATAGGAACTTGTTTTAAGTCAATAATTTATTAATATTGATGAAAAAGTACTAGGTATGAGTGCAATCATCTGCCAGTGGAACAAAACATTTTTCTCATTTTATAAGTTAGAATGTATTGCTCCAATGGTACATTATTTCACACCAATTTACTCCTATAGTGCACCAAGATATTTGAACTAGAAACTAGCCCAAAAGTACTTGGTAAGATTTTATGTTTTCACAGTTTGAAAACAGCTCATCAGACAGCGTGTATTAGTGAGTATGGACATGGCTTGGTTGTTGGTGCCATTTTTGTTGGGCCAACTATTTAAAAAATCACTAGCCTACTGGGATTTACCCACAACCATCTCTTGGATTCATAAAAAGTGATCCAAAAAAGGAGACTTTCTTTTCGCCTTGTTGATTGCAGGGGTCATATGAGAACAGGCAGATAAAAAGGTAACAGTACTTGATACAAGTATTCTGCACTACCAAACAATGTGGAATACTATCTTACACAGCACCTTGAAGCGGATGGCTACATCAACAAAAGACAAAATTAGAGTGCATTCCTGTCAGCTGGGAAGAATGGCTGGCATTTGGCATAAACTACAAGACAGCATAAATCAACAGTTCATGCTGTGGGAGTATTTGCTTGGCCAAACTGGGCCCCTTAGTAGCAATTATGACTAAACGTCTCAGCCATCCTGGTCATATCCATCCCTTTGTGACCACAGTGTACCCACTTTCTGTTCGTTACACCATGCACCATGTCTCCACTGAAATTTTATGGAAGTGATACTGAGAGTGATATCAAGGGAAAATGATGAAACTGGGTGTAACCCGTTTCATTACCCTCTCCTTGATTTCACTCTCTTAATTTTTCTGTGAAGACCATTTGTTGCTACAAAACAACCTGAAGCTATTTAAAACAAACAAACAAAAAAAAAACTAGCGTTTTCTTGAGATGACAAGACAAGTCTAGCTTGGCTGTTTCAAGTAAACAAAAGTTTGATTCACAAGTCTGAGAAAAAAAACACATCACAATTAGTTCTTGTAAGTAAAGTTTTTCAGGGCTTTTGTGGTTGAGAGAATTTTATTTTTTTTGGCACCCAGTTTTTACCAAAGTGAGGAGACAAGCTAAACTTTCCCCCGTTGTATTACATTGAAGGTTTTACAATTTTAAAAAACATAACTTCAATTGCAATGTTTTTTTTATCCCCCCAGTATCCTCTCCAAGTCTAGCAAATGTGTGTCAACTATTCTAAGCTAAACCTCTTAAGCTATATACTGTTTACATAATGAAATACAGTTACATCTAAAAGCAGTGTAGTTATCTGTGGGGATACTGCATGGTCCAGATAGATTTACAGTATTTATTGCATCTCATTTGACTGGAGATATGTTGGAGATATTTCTTGAGTAAGCCATCTTTAAACTAGCCATAAATTATAAAACATGAGTCACTATCCTCAGAGAGAAAGTTGGGAGACAACAGACGAACAATTCCCAGGCTGGTTTGTATTTTCCAGTATTGTGAAACTATATGCTTATTGTCACCAGGGTGGGTCATCCTTTTTGTGGTACCTGAATTTTCTTTAGAACTTCCTTAAAACATCTTTTTTATGATGCAGGTAGCAACTTAAATTACAGTTTCAACATACTTGTTGACTAGTGTTCCTGTTTTAACCTGTCAAGCAATAGTTATGATCTGCATGTTGCTGATTTTGTGTCAGTTAATCTTTATTTGAAAAGAAATAAAGGTGGCACTTATTTACGCTGTGTGCACAGGTATGAGTGTGAAGTGAGTATCCGGGCCATTTCATCAGTTTTTTACACATACTTTCAGACTTAAAGCTGGAGAAACTTCAGTGCTGAATGGATTTAAGCATAGCAGGTGATGTGTATTTGTGTAATGAGGTAGGCGTTGGCCCATCAAGGACAACACCATATATCAAGATGATGTATATTTATCAGGCAGCTTCTTTTCTTTGAGCAAAATGGGCCAAAAATATATTTAACTCACTCTAAAAAGTCAAAAATTGCCAAAAGTCTCTCAGATGGATGCAGCACTCTAGAAATTGCTAAGATATTGGAGCATGATCACAGAACCATCCAACGTTTTGTTGGTCAGGAACTCATCATTTTTCAGTTTGTCATATTCTGTAACTGCAACCTGCCTGCAGAAACTAGAAGTACAAGATGTTCAGTTTTCAGAGACATGGCCAAGAAAAGACAGGCTGAAACCTGACCAACGCTTAATAAGACCCATAAACACAAGTGTCTATGTGTCTAGACTGGGCCAAGAAATACCTGAGGACAGATTTTTCTGAACTGATGGAATGAGAGCAACTCTTGATGGGCCTCTGGGCGGACCAGTAAAGGGAACAGAGCTCCACCTTGATTCAGACAGCAGTAAGGTGAAGGTGGGATATTGATATGAGCTATTAGAGATGCTTGGACCTCAATATTTAAGGTGAATGAAAATAGTTCACCTCTCTGAACAGTGTCTGCAAAGCTATGTTGCTGTTGAACAAAAGGTTGTCAACATATCAAGAAACTGACAGACTGTATGAAGGGAAGAAATGGAAGAAAAGAAGGAAAATTAAAGTGGAGTTATTGGTCACAAATTTCTTGCTGTTTATTGTTTATTTGAACGTTTTGAGTTGTTTATTTATCATTCTGACTTAAACTGATGCATATTAAACAGTGAGATGGAAGCATGTCTTCATTTGGTTGAACTTGGATAATAGTTCTGCACAAGTATAGTCACCTAGTAATTGTGCAAATACAGATATGCTCCTAAAAAAAGTCAAAACCTCACATTTGTTTTCTGAAACATTCATGTTGAATGTAGAGCACTGCAGTTGGTGATAAATAAAAATAATCCTTAAAAATATGGTTGCCTAATAATTGTGTACACACTGTAAGGACAAAGGCAGTAAATGTTGCACACACTAGTTATGGCGTTTTTATGTCTATAAGTAGTAAAAAGATAGTTTAGCCCAGAAATTGCTCAATATAGATAAATAATTCAGATTTTTGTCACAGTTCTGTTTGCTGTACTCTAATAACATATTTGTTATCAATACTTTCTGCGCTGTTTTAGAATTGTAGTCTGCCTGTAGGTTTAGCAA
Source organism: Poeciliopsis retropinna (assembly GCA_010277075.1). Classification (NCBI taxonomy): domain Eukaryota; kingdom Metazoa; phylum Chordata; class Actinopteri; order Cyprinodontiformes; family Poeciliidae; genus Poeciliopsis; species Poeciliopsis retropinna. Next base: position 7,567,335 of record VMRM01000001.1, read on the forward strand.
TGGTAGCGCAGGAAGTGAATAAAGCTGTTCAGTGTCTGTTGGACACGTTTATGAATATTGAACTAACATTAACAGCTGCTTCATTCAGCTAGGCTCTTCTCTCTTCATAGTGGAAGATTATTGTTTACAGCACAGATAAATTCTGGTAAGCTTCTTGCTGTCAAACTGGTACATTATATATGTCACACAGGCAGACGCCAGCAATTGGGTAAAATTTAAAATCCCAACGCAGTCCACACCTCCAGAAAGCAATTGTTTCTCAACAGCCAAGAGCCCAGACCCTCTGGAGAAAGCAAAAAGCATAGGACAAGGGGCTGGATTTTACCAGGTTGTCACATCTTAACAACTGTCAAAAACAGAAAGAGCAAAAATAATTACCACTGTCCAGCATCCAAAGCCAGAGGGAATGTTTCCCAAAAAAAAGCAATGCCTCAACCAAAATAAATGATGAGCAAAAGTCTATTAAAAGAAAAATTCAGAACTAATATTATGGAGTTATTCAAACATGCTGCCACCATAAGTCGCACAATATGTATTAGTTGTTACTTAGAATATAAAACCTAGGTCTATTTTTGTTTACATCCTATGAGTCCTATTATACGGACATTAAATATTAATAATGAAAGAAATAAACCCATTGACATGCCACTGACTGAAACCCACTTTTATTATGACTTCTTTCTTGTTCATTTTAAGCATATTCAATAAATCAAAATACTGCAGTAGAAAAAATATTAATCTAACATGTACAAAAGCAAAATCTGAATTACAATAATAAAATAAACAATAGATATGGAAGTAAACATGGTAAATATCAAGTAGGTTTCCAGGCAAGTATGAAATCTTGAGGTCAAAACTGTTGAAATAAAAGTGTGTAATTGTTCAGCAGAAGGGTTTGTTTTTGAGTGTGTACTGAAATGTATGCAGGTTATTGCATGTCCATGTTACCTCTCTGCAATGCAAACTAAAATAAAGGGTGTATACTATTTTTAATGCATCAGTGCATTTCTGGCAGCAGTCACAGTGTTTTTCATGAGCATGGCAACAGTCATTGGACCCACACCTCCGGGGACAGGTGTTATGAAACCCGCTTTCTCCTTCACTCCTAAAACAAATATCAGAAACATGAGACGGTATTAAGCAATGCTTTTTATTCACCAGGAAATGCAGGTGATGTGCAGGTATTAAGATATTTCCTCTGCTGAAGCAATCCTGGCAAAATGTATTGCTTGTTTTACCCTCAAAGTCCACATCCCCGATCAGTCGGACTTTCCCTGTGTTCTGGTCCAGGATGCGATTTATGCCGACGTCAATAACTGCTGCACCCTTTTTCACCATGTCTGCTGTGATCAGACCTGGAACACCTGACCAAAGGAGGAACAAAAAGGTATATTTGTCAATAAAAAGGAATAAAAACTTTCAGTAACAGTCTTTTAGTATTTTTTCTTCCTGTCATGAGAACTATGAATGCACAACATATCAGCATTAAGATCAATCACGAGCCAATGCTAATCACTTTTTAACATATCAGTATTGGTCCCATAGATAAAACTGGGTCAATATTAATAATATCATGGAAACATTAATAATGTTTTATTCAAGTTTGTGTTTTAGGAGTTGAAAGGTGTTGTCCATGTGGGAGTTATTTGGGCAGGTGACAGTGATAGTGATGAAGTGCAGAGGAGCATGCCAGTGTTGTAGTGTTTTTGTGCTTGTTTTCTTTTTTTTTTCTTATTATTTATTTAACATTGTACATCAATATTAGCCCAATTTGTCATATTGGTACATTCTTACTGAGAACTAAAGAAAGATTAAAGAAACTTAATCAAAGGATTTATTATTTCAATTCCTCATTAAGTAAATCTATCCAGCACCCTCTACTCTGCTAAAATGTGCAGAACTGTTTTTTATCTAAAAAATAATCTTTTATGGCATAATCTCCAAATTAATGTTTTGAAACATAATGTACAACAGAATGTTTACTTAATAAAAAATACAACTTTAATTTTTTTTTTAAATCCTTAGTGCCACATTTATGTCCCCACATCACCCTCGAATCCTCTGTTCTCTATTATTCAACCTTCTCCTCAGGTTTTCCCAAATATTTCTATTATATTTACTTTTGAGGACTAAGAAGGTCATTGAAGAATAACAGTTTGTGTCTGGTGATGCATTTTTGAGTTGATTCAGCCATGTAGTTGGATCATTATACTGCTATTACCAATTTAGGCATCTATTTTCAGCTCTATAGGAGATGTCACCCTTTCATTTTTTGTGTGTGACCTGGTAGGAGCTTATTATCCCACATCCTTAAAGTTTCCAAGGCATTTGGAAGAGAAACAGGTTCATAGATTCTCTACCATGTTTAACAGAAAATACAAGTTGATTTTTCATACCTTTATCATTTCTAAATGAGACAATAACCACTTAACATGTAAATATGGTTTTAATGGTTTCTATAGACTGTAAAGGTGATCCTTGATGCTGTAATGTCCTAACTATGAGCTTTGGACATTTCTTACCATCAGAAATTGGTTCCTTGGGTGATTCCCTTCTTTTAAGCTCCATCAACACTCTACAGTGGCTCTAATAGCTATTTTTTCTTAAATTGAAAAAGCTTTGTAAATATCAAACTGCATTTTCAAAGAATCTTTGTGGGGTGTGAAATAATCCAGTTAGATTTTGACCCATCTAAGTATTTTAGACTGTGAAGATGGTCAAATGCAGTCCAGATTTCTTGGACTGCATTTGACCATAATCATAAACTGTGAAATAGTTCTTTATTGAAGCCCCAAACAGAAAGCTGCAAATGTAATAACAACCTTAGTCAGCCATCAAGTACAATGTTGTACATTTCTTACTCTGCCTAACGCTCAGCACCTGGTCTCCATTGAAGAAAAAACTGAAAAAAGTTCATAATCAGGCTGCCCTCAAAATTAAGCTGTCTCGAGCCAAAATACTTGAGTCAAAACTCACCTCTGCTTACCATTCTGCTCTGATCTTAGTCCTTTCGTACAAGTCCCAGATATTTGACTATGACAGCCATGAATTACCATGAATTACTAACCAATGGTGTACCTATTATTATGGATGTGAAAAGCTATTTTCTTGTAGCCCTTTCCTGAACACACAGACCAGCACGTATCTCCCTTACTATTGTTTTTCCCATTTTGAAGAGTGGCTAAGAGAACTTGGTCAATGTTGTATTACTATTATAAAGGCTGGTTTACTAACAAAAGTAATAACTTAAAAATGTATTGAGAGTATGTATATTGAGTGAGATTAAAAAAGAAGAAAAATACTTTAGAATGAAACAGACACTGTATATCTTACACACATAAAATGAACTGAAAGGTTAATCATTTCATCAAGAAGAAAAAAAATCCGTTAACGCAAAATCCTTTAACGCTGTTAAAGATACGAGACATTGGTTACACCCCAACATTGGGGATGTAACCTGGCACCCCCAATGACGTTGTTACTACAGTTTTACACATGATTAATAGGTTCACATTCCAACCCTATAAGACCACCTTGTTTTTCATAATGAGGAATAGAGCTGAGAGACAAAACAATTATCTGGAAATTTCCACATTTGCAATGCAGACTTGAACAAGAACTATTCAAGTAAGGGCTGGTAAGCCTTTTTCATAATCTTTTCTTGCAATACCAGCCTGCATAATTCTTTTTATGCAAATTCAAAGAGTCTCAATGATTAAGGAGTGTACAGCAGAATCTACACCTGTTCAGGTAGAAGAGTTATACAAGGAGAATGGATTCTGGTACAGTAAACAATTTACGTCCCTATAAAAATGAAATAATTAAGCCACAAATATCTAACAAACTGCTTCCCAAACTGCATTTATAGTATAGCTAATATATTTCTGTTAGCAAAGTGTATTTATATTAACACTTTTCATTAATAAAATCACAAAGAGCATCACAGTCAAATGAAGAATGAAAATAAAATGACCAAAATTCACAAATAAAAGTATGAAAACAGTAAATAAAAATGACAAACAACAAACTAAAAGAAACATTCAAGTCTAACTGATGGCTTGACTATGTGAAAGTGACTCACTCTGTTCTTTGAAAAGTAAATGCAGCAACAAATGTTAATGAATTTTAATCAAATTTTGTAAAATCTGACCCATTCTGTTATAACTCTACCTTTATTGTCAACTGAGACTTTGGAGCCATACGTGGCTCTTTAAACCTTACACAATGGTTGTCTTATATTTTTAGATCTTTAGGCTGGGCAATATGTATAAAATAATACTACAAATACTTCTACTAATATATTTCATTCAAAATAACTTTTTAAAACTCTCCAGGATACTCCACGAAAAAGTTATATTAAAATTAAATTAAGAGTATTTTTATAGAACCTTGTCCTAGGCAATGAATTTAGATGGAAACAGGATTTGATGTGATACAAATTATAGACGAGAAAATATGTGAAATCCATGATACCTAAAACCTAAACTATTCATGGATATATTCTGTTAGTGCTACATCATTGTTACATCCAAAAGCATAGGTAAGAATTATTGCATTAATAAAAATTGGAATAATAGTACTTCCATTTTCTCAGTTACCATTTAATTCCAACCTACTACCATTTTGTAGCCATTAACAAACACTTAACTGAACTATGAATATAAATAACAAAAAATCTCTCTCTCTGGTAGACTTTAATTACCTGCCGCTGCAATGATGATGTCAGCCAGCATAGTGAGTTTTTTCAGCTGATCCCTTGGTGTACATCTGTGAGCGATCGTCACTGTGGCATCACCTGAGAGGCAAAGAAGAGCTTTTAGGTTGAATTAAGTAACAAAAATAAACTTTTTTTTTTTTTTTATCTAATGTGGGCAATTGTTCTTTGTTTTATGTAAATTTAAGTTAGAGATTATGGGAATGGAAACTCAGATTTATCCTTCACAATGCTAAGATGTTAACATTGCAAGAACATTACACAGAGAATAGGGCAGAACTCTAAAACCACATTTTGTCAATGCCATAAAATACTTATGTTTTCACAAATTTCATAGATCTCAAAAACTGCATGTACGCCAATGAATCAAAGTTTCTTCACTACAGTGTGTGGCCCTTGTGACTAAGGAAGTCTTAGAAAGAAAATAGAATGTGTCACACTGGAACATTTTTGGGTAAGATAAGGAAAATGATGTAAGGTGTGACAAGTCCCAGCACATCGAACCTCCGGGTCGCTTTACAGAAGAACTGTTGTCTAACTTTTAAAACATGAATTGTAAAGACACATCAGTTTATACAGTCATGCAGTAGGAATTTAGCTTATTTTAATGTCGTTGCAAGAGCTTAAATGTAAAACAAGTGCACAGGTTGTGCTTCAGTTTCATCAGCAATGAAACTTATATTATGAATTGGTAACTACCTAATAAAAATAATTCAAATTGTAAAAATAATATTAAGGTGAATGCGACATTTTTCCTGGGAGACTATGAGCACTGTGCAATGCAGCTCTATGCCTTTGCTCTTATGCATACGATTTGTTTCCTTCAACTTAAGAAAATAGCTAAGATTATGCAGCAGGGATGATATTATTGCTGGTTTCAGAGATTACAAGAGTAATTGTACAGTATTACTGTACAGTTTTATGTCAACTACAGGTAGTTGAAATAAAATTACCACATTACCCTTGAACATTTTTCTATTTTAACTGGCTTCAGTTGATAGGATTTTGTTTTGTTTTGCTTTTCTTTGCTTTTTTATTCTTTGGCCAAATAAAGGCCACAATACTTGACTGCAGCTGGTGGCAGAGAGTCATTGGGAAGCATGCATATCTTTCTTTTGGCATGTCCTGTTGGAGTCAAACCACACACTGAGGAAAACTGAGCGCAAATAGATAGATGGGGCTTATATAAACTTTAATAAACAAACTTTAATCTTTTATAAATACTTTATAAGTATTTAGTCTGCACAAGATGACACTTACTCAGACAGGAAGTAAAACAATCAACTAAAAACAAAGCTCTGCCACAATTTTATAAACATTTTCGCAAGAGGAAAATTTTACTATGACACAATGGTAAATGCACCTTTGAATGTATCACAGGGATGGATGATACTGACTTTATCATAGTATTTGGCGAGTATATATTGTTCAATAACTTTGCCATATTTTGATTTATAATCACTTTCTATGTACATAATAGTTAGATTGAACAAAAAATGGTTCAAACAGCAAACCTAACAATCCAACGCACATGCTCATGTTTCTCATAACGAGAGAAACATGAAGAAACAATTTTGATTTATTGATAACATTTCAGATCCTATGGTAGTATTTTTCTTTCATCTGCTACATGACACAATAATTGCTCATTCCTAATGGATCCTGCATCTTAGTCTGTATAAAAGTGTCAATAGCCTTTGCACGCAACTAACTAATTAAAACTTTTTGTGATGTATTTGCACCTTTCATTTATATCCTGGAAGAATTTTCTAAAATTTTAACAAAGTTGTGGTAAAAAGGTGTTGAAGCAGTTACAACTTGATCAGTGAACTATCTAGGCACAGTTAGAATTTTATTTTTGTATTGTGTATATTGGATCAACTTTATGCTCACCTGCTGTGAACAGTGTACTTTACCTTTTACTGTTGGTAATTCTGAGATCCTTTTCCAAATTAAGATTTAAGTATCCATTGAAAAAGATCTGGAATAGTGCAGCTGAAGGCTAATCTATGCTTTATATCAAATCTACAGAGAAAGCTTTACTATGCACACTTAAACTGATGAAAGAGTTGGAGGTCAATTGTTGCTCAATGTCTTACCCAAGGTCAAATGTAGAGGTTAGAATTGAATTATTGTTCTTCTGATTGGCAGAAAACTGTTGTTCTGTTTAATCCACCTGAGGCTTCAATATCAAGGGAGAAAAAACTTTATATGTTTGCAGATGAACCCGGATGTGTTTCAATCTAGCACAGACTTGCCAACTGAATAACGCATATTGTTTTTTATATATATTAGGAAGGTATATATTATGGAGGGGGAGTAAATGTTTCAAGTCTCTGGATCATTGGCTGTTCTGTCTAAACTGTTTCTATTCCTCCTGGTCTGTTTTTATAAAACTGAATTAACCACAAAGAAAAAATAAGCGAAACTGTTAAAGGAAGATCTACTTAATAGCTAAAGATTTTTGCTCCTGTAGCTGATTAAAAACTACGCAAAATTTATTTGTGGGGACAACCTTTAAGCCGCCTACACAAACCGTAAGGGTTTCACCCAAGTATGAAGGCGTGGGGAAACCAAGAGCTCACTGCTCCACATGCTATAAAGTTAAACTGGAATTTTACATATCCTTTCATCTGAAAAGGGTTGAACCACATCAACAAGTTCTCACAGAGTCTTGTGTTACCAGATACCTGTTTTTCAGTGACACATAGATAAACTCTCATGCAACTGACAAAAAGCTGTATCACCGACAACACAACTGATTTTTAACATTGAAATAGTCACATAAGCTATAATAATTTGGTAAAATTGTCTTGTTCTACTGGCAGATTATTTCACTTATAACTAGTACTCTTTTATCAATATTAAGAAATTATTTACTTAAAACATGCTACTATTTCTTGCTAAAAGTTAATTATAAGTTAGTTTTGTCCCATTTTAAGTGTACTAAGATGTAATTCACATAGCTTCAACAACATAGGTAGATGTAAGATTAATGAAAATATTTACTCTTTCATTGAATCTTCATTCAGCTCTGAAATTTAGATGTTGGGCTGTCAATTTCAAATAAATAACATAAAGATATGGATCGCCCCAGGCTGCGTCAACAGTTGCTGGTGGTGGTGGTTTTATGTTGTCAAGGGTATTTTTGGCACATTCTGGATGCCTTAAAACCAAATAATTACCAGCTAAAACCTACAAGCTACAGAAGTATTGTTGCCAATAACATTAATTACTTCACATCACAGATTACCTATGAGTATATATGTTTTGATTGATCATTCTAGCATGATAATGTACCATGTCACAAACTTGAATTCTTCTGAAAATGATTTTGACTTAACTGAACTCAAATAGCTTCCACAGTCACCAGATCTGAATCTAACAGAACACCTCTTGGATGTAGTGGAACAGCTAATTTGCATAATACATTCAGCCAACAACGTTGCATCAACTGCGTGAAGCTGTCATGCTGATATGGATTCCAGATTTCTGAGGAATGTTTCAGAAACATTGCTGAATTTATAGCAAAAACAATTAGCTTCGAAAACAGGGTCCAATCTGATGTTCCTGATGAAGTGGCCAGTAAAAGTGTATATATTTTAATAATGTTGAGATGGTATAAATGTAATCTTTGTTTGTTTCAGTTAACTTATTCATACCAGCATGGAAATTACCAAGTAACCCATTTACAGAATGTGTCTACATTTTTAAAAGGGCATGAACCATGAAAGAAAAACAGCAGTTAGAAATAAATCTCAAAACAGTTTGTTCAAAAACTGGTAAAACTGGTAAGAAACTTGTTTTCTCTACTTGTTTCTTCCGCTCTACGGATTCTTGGAAACTGAAAGCTGATATTAGCTAAAGAATGTCTGATTGGTTGGGACTGCCACGGACAGGCTGTATATAATTTACTTTAAACATGTAAAGAAATGTGACTCCCTAGAGCCCTTTACTTATTTTCTTTATTGTAATTTCTTAAATAGGATCAGAAACCACAGCTTATTGCATTCTTTTATTATACTGCTTAGCATGTGTATTGCAACTTGGGTCTCTTTATCCTGTCATATTGCTGAACTTTGACAGTTAAAGTAAATCTTGTTGCTTAATGCAGACAACACCTTTTGAAATCTGTTTCTTCCTTCCTGCACCCATATAAGGACTGGATCCGTTTCCCAGTGGTGCACCATGCCAAATGTTTCGCCCTCATTAAGGCTTTCACACTCCCTTCTTTTTATCCAGCAGGACATGCATCAGCATTTTTTTTTTTTTTGATAAAAACGGCAGGGAGTGATTGAAGTGTACATTCATATCCTGACAAAAGATTAAAGCATCAAATATTCTTTAGGAAAAACCAGAATGGTGCAACTTGAATTTTCTTTGAAGATATTTGACATATTATTGGGCTGACTAACTTAAGATTGATGGAACAGATAAAAGAATAAAGGCAAATCACTTAGCTTACCTCCAGGGCGTTCATGGTTGCGATCAGTATGCAGCAACATAGCAATGGGCATTCCAACATTTTTGGAGCGACCAGCAACCAAGACATTCTTTCCCACTGTCTCAATTCCTGTGTAAACACGTTCCCAGGAAAGAAAATTAAATTGTTTTTAAAAAATCACCCACGTCTTAAAGATCTACCGATATTTTGTTGCACATTTTTATGTCAGGTTGCCTTTTGAACTGGAGGGTTGCACAAACAAGTTCCGTGTAACTTTGTCCTTTTTGAAACATTGTATTTAGGTTGAATACTATAATACAAACAGTGTACCTTTGTTTGATGTTAAAATGATGTAGCATAAAACTCCACAAGACAGCCAAAAAAGTCTTAGGGTTAAGAGGTCAGATGGAAATTTTTTTTAGCTTTCGGAACTTCGGCTACAAGCAAACACCTGTAGACTGAAGCCAAGGGAGTCAGTTGTATGAAGAACAAAAAAGTAAACCTTAAATCCATAAAATCTACGTCAATTAAAAATGCTGATCACATTAGAAATCAGCTTTTTTTGCTCTTAACCAACACATCATAAAATAGGTTGGCAGAGCTCTTGATAAAAGAACATTTCAAAAATAAAATCACTGATTGTTTGTAAAATTAATGTCTAATTTCTTTATTGTCATAAATTGTTATTCCAAAACGTACAATAAAAAAACAATGCATCAAGAAATTCTTTAAGACCTTTAAAGGTTTTTTTTCTTGCCCTTCATTTGTATCTTCATTGCCAATTTCTTGAAGCAGATAGAAACCTGCATTTTACGCAATGTTTTTTCACCTCCCATCAGTGACAGTCTGTGAAGCAACATTTACCTGAACTGAACTTTACTGATCAAGAGCCAAGTTTGACTGGAGGTTTTGCTTTTCTTGGGCACAACCACAAAACATTCTTTCTGAGTTTGTTGTTGGTGTAAGAAAATTTTCCACTATTTCATTTATTTATTTCAATTGAAGGGTTATAATTAAGTTAATGAAGAAAAGTGACATATTAAATCTATTACTGTGATCACACAGGATGTTTTTTTCAACTGATCAAGCCAATTTTTAAAATAAATGATAGTTGTAGGATTAAATCAAAGAGCTACATATCTATTTTCTGTGAAAATCCTGGAGCTTTAGACACTGTCAGCATTGCTCAACAGACTGTTACAAATATACATTTTTAAAGGATAAACTATGTGACAATATTCTCTGGCTAATGGTTGACTTATTACTATAATTTCTGTGCCAATTCTAATCTGGCACATCCGTATTATGATGTGCATATTGGAGAGATTATAACACAGAATAAAACTGACACCACATTTACTAAATTCAACACAAGAAGAAACTAATTTAAAAAAAACAACATCCATTTATGAAAGGATCAAACATGATCAGAATTATGAAGATTTTACAGCACGTTATGGTTACTAGCAGGACTAGCAGCAAGGAATGGTTATATTACCAAAGCTAGTAGATCTTTACTGCCCTCTTGAGGATCATTTGTTCAGACAAGTACAAGTAAACTAAATGAAAAATATGTACGTGAGATTTAGAACCCTTGCTGGTTTACCTGCTCTTTTGATCATCTCCCAGACAGCTGCAGGCGTTGCAGGTACCATCGATCTCTGGTCCAGGCACAACTTTCCAATATTCACAATATGGAAACCATCAACATCCTTCTCTGGAGCAATTGCATTACACACAGCTCGCTCGTTGATGTGCTCTGAAGAACAGAGTGAAAAAAATACATACGATTACATTAGACCTAAATACTTATTAATTATCATTAGTTTTTGCCACTTTTTTAAATGGTTTTTGTCCATTTATTATTTAATTTATTTAAATATTACTAAACCAACCAATGTGTCGGATAAAGGTAAAATTAAATTACATGTTAATTGCAACAGTATAAAAAGTAACAAAAGATGGTTGTTGCTTAAACGTAAAAAGGCTAGTTATCACTTTATTTGATCTGAAGTGATCAAATAAGTCCAAACGGAGTGTTAAAGCAGTTTTTTTATTGGAACAGAATATACTTATTCATCCCCAAGAAAAAATTGCTTATATGTTGACAAGCTACTCCTTCCAAGGTGTCAAATATTAGTAAATACAAATATAGCCATAAGTGATATAAAACTGATACAAAAAATATGTACACAACAGCAATAGTGTGAGTAATTTAATAATGAATCTAATAATAATGATAATAAGTATGTACACGGACATATGTTAGTCTTTCAACACAAGCTGCAACACAGTTACAAGTTTTAATTGCTCTTTTTCAGGGTTAACTAACTTAATGCTCTATATATTTAGTGAATTATACTATTAATGCTCTATAGTGCCCACCTTTTAACGTGGGTAACTAAATCTCCAAAGTGTTCTGTTTGCTTACCTGGAAGTGGCAGCTGCACCAGGAGACCGCTGACCCTCCAGTCACGGTTCATCTTATCGATCAGCCCCAGCAACTCCTCCTGGGAAACTGAGCTGGGCCGAACCACTGTGTCACTGGAAATACCTGGAGGTTGATAACACGATGAGCAATAAACAATGTATTTTTAAATACACTAGTCCTGTTCTCGTGATTTGAAATCTATACATTATTATAAAATATGTTTGCAAAACAAAGAAAAACTAATTATCTGTCTTAATTTCTATGTTCACTTAAGGCTGACATACACATGCATCTCAATAGAGCATTGAAAAGTTCATTTGTTTCAGCAATTAGATAGTAAGAGGGAAACTCGCATATTACACAGATTCAAGAACACAGCAATACAGATCAAATATTAATTTCTGTTTTTTAATGATAACAAATTGCAACGAATCAAAGTCCAGATATTTCAAGAATTTCTTTTGTTTTCGTTTGTTTTGGGGTTTTTTCTAAAGAATTTGTCCATGTACTACAGTACAAGCCCACATACCTGGTGATTTAGAGATTTATTTTAACCTTCAATAGGTACCTTTTGAGCCCATGTAAGACACTTCTGGTGTTGTCACTAGTAACACAAGGAATGTGACAGCCCATTTCAACTCAGACCCTGGATTTGTAGGCTAGTCTTCAATATGATGTGTAGCCAGTAACATAATCATAATATGACATTTGTGAGATAAATATCCCTTCTCTATTGGTCTTGTTTATTGTTTTAACATTATAAAGAAAAAATAAACATATTCTGTGTGTAAAGATCCTATGTAATATTTGACTATAAATATTCAAACTGCATTACAGAAATTGTGTATTCAAACTTAATGAGATGCATGTGCATGACTGCACCATACACACTGAGGAAAGTGTTGAGAAAGACACACACTGCTCATATCTGACCCAGGATGGTGGCTGCCCGGGTCTTGTTCTTAACATAGGTATGACTGGCTGGGTCATCTCCGACTAAGATGACGCCAAGGTGGGGTCTCATGTTGCCATGTGCGACAAGCTCTTCCACATCTCGCTGGATTTCTCTGTGAATCTGACGGGCCAACTCTGTTCCTGAAATCACCACAGCACTGTGCCTGGAGACGTTTATAGTAAAGAAAGAATTTATTTTTGAGAAGCAACTGGAATAAAACTGTGTTATAAAAAATTTACACATTTAGAATACATATTTTATTTTGAGATTTTGAAGATTGAAATTCCTACTGACTACAAAAGTGTCAACTGATCTTAGTAATCTTTTTCCATTTTTATATATATACACACTCTAGTATAAGGTAGCACACGGAGTGCACCTGTGACTTACACAAACGTTGTACCTGTCCTTCAGCCCTTTAACGCACATTTACCTTGCGCCCTCTACCGGTTACAGTGAATACTGCTGGCATTACACTCCTTCCTATGACATCTGACGTACGGTACTCGCACTGCTTCCACCGGTGCCGAGACGCCGCTCTCCATCCCGTCCACTTATTTCAACAAAACATGGCACCATTTTCAATGTGACAACGTTTACCTTCTCACAGAGTGGTACAGATGCCTCCGTTGACTCTCGTACTTTCTGTGCATCCGCAGTTTGGCACGGCAGCAGTGAAAGTGTGCAGTTAACGGTGAGCAAATCCTGAAGGAGGAGCGTAGAGGTGAAATAGAAGCCGCCATATTTGTGCGTGTGTACGTCGTGCGTGTGTACGTGTGTGCACAAAAGGGGATGGGTGATATAGGTTCTACTTGAAACATCGTGTTCTACATACAGTATGTTTTGATTTTTAGTAGGAATAGGCGTTCAAATGTTCAACCATCAAATAAACATTTTATGTAGAAAGACATACAAAAATAACAATTATCAAACGTAATCTAACATAAAAAGCTGTTCAAGGCAGAGCATATAAAAAAGCATATTTCAGTGATGAGGAAAAATATTGCCACAATAATTTCTTCCTGCAAGATCATATTGCTTGAAGCAACCATACGCATGTAACCCTAAATAGGGTATGAATGTGAAATAAAAATGAAGACAAAAAGTAGAAAAACAATAGAAACACTTAGACCAAGTGTGAACAATTATATACAACTTTAGTCTTTTTTTAAAGTCTCAACAACAGTTGAATCTCTTCCTACAATTGTGATTGTAATGTTTTTATTTTTAAACCATTAAAATAGAAATAATCCCCAGAGAATATTATAGAACGGTAGTTTGTTTTTTAAAAGTCAAAAGTGTGTTTCCTAATCAAACCTTAATATTGGGAGCACAGCCTTAAAAAGTAGTTTCTAAATGAAGCACCAGTACATAAAATGTATTATGTCAAACTGGTGTAATTGGAGACATTTAGTCCTTGTTGCACCTTTAAATAGTTGTATTTTTAAATTTGACTGTAGTTTGTACATGATTCCCCAGAATAAATGGATACTCAAATAAGGGTGCTACACTAATTTGCCACAAGATGGCAGCAAATGTTTGTTTTATTAAGGATAGAATAGCAATATTCTTTATTGTCTCAGAATCAGGAAATGTGATGTGCAAAAGTGACATGAAATCAAAGCAAATAGACTCACACAAAATAGAATATATTATATGTAAAAACAGAATAAAGAATACAAATGAATGGTGAATTAAAAAATGAATAAATTGTGTCACACCTAATAATATAGGAGCAGAAAAGACATCTCCATCTGTTCTTTCTACAATTTAAGATATTTTCAATGTGAAATATGAACCAAATAGTTACGTAAAACTAATTAAAGAAATCCACTGTTATGCCATTTAAAAAGTTTTTGAAAATGTCTATGAAGATGAATAATTTGTATGAGAATAAAAATTAAGATATGGTTAAAAAAAAAAAAGAAGGAATTATCAGTTATCACTCATACTGTACTGTACAGGGATTTACAGCTTTAGAAAATGTGCCCATTGGTGACTTTTGGAAGTAAGATGTCATTGTGAAAACTCTGGTATGATTTTAGATCTTGACTCTTTATCTTTGGAAGTAATAAATCGTTACAACATCAGCGACACGTTCTTGTCGCTCAAAGCACAAGAACGTGTTATTAACTTTCAGATTCATAAGCTACACATGTGCAAATATTGACATGAAAACATCATTATATTGTTATTTTTCTGTAAACATTAACATAAACCCTGCATACCTCATTACATCCATCAAGAGGTCATGCAAATGTTAGCCAATATTTCCCAGCACATAAGCAATAATGTGTCACTGTTACGTTTTAATGTTGTTGTGCTGCTCCCTAGATGTTCAGGGCAAGCTTGTAAACTAACATGTACCAGTTACACAGCTGTATATAAAACAACACCATGGTAACTTTAGTCAGTTTAACAACCAGTCTCACAGATGTGTGTATAATGCAGCATGCTATTTTTAAAACGTGAAAAAAAGAAAAGAAAAAGTTACAAGGACATAAATAATTTTGTGAAAACTGTTGGTGTCTCAATATTAGACACCAGAGGTTTCTAATGTATTGAAGTACCAGGGTTGGCAAAAAAAAAAAGATAAATGGACAGGATTTTGAGTCTTGTTTGTTTTTAGCAGTTCATATCACTTCATATCACTGTTCTGTTTGAAAACAAGCTATTGATTTTAAAGACTGTGGAACACAGGACACATTTAGAGTAAAGGTTTGTTTGAATGGTGGGAGTGGTGGTAGGTAGAAATCTTAGTAAACACCGCACCCAAACCAGGCCTGCCTGGACATGACTTTAAAGAGTACATAAAAACCAATCTGCAGTTTTTAGTATACACATGTTTGGTAGGCAGATCTATATCATGGTTACATAACTCAAAACACACACACCTCAAAATTACTCTTGATTTTCCAGTAGCAAACAAACTCTGTTGTAAATATTATAATAGCCATCTGGACCGCAGAAGAAATTAGAGAACTCAGAGAAAGTAAAAGTAAAAATCAGGTTGATGTAGTTGTGCTGTAGCTGTGATATTTGTTGTGTAACTGTGAGACTGCTGACTGTACATCTGAAGCACAGGATGCTGACCTTTCAGTTCTGAGCTACGTCTGATGCAGCAGCAATACACAGCCTGACTTCTGAGCTAAACCTTACAGCTTCAGGTAGGCTACACGTTTTCACAGTATGAACTTTATAATAAAGAGATGCCACAATTACTGCACACACGTACCAGAGCAAAGCAATTCACACACACGTATAAGATAAAAACTTGGAAGTCATGGCAGAAATTTATTATTTTACATGAGGTTTGGATATTTTCAATAAATTATTTTGAACTAATCCTGTGTTTACTCTAGATATATTAGGCTGATGTACATATTTGTGTAACAAAACAGGATATCTAAAATCTAAAACGGGGTGAATACCTTGTATGATAAAACAACCCATGTGGAAGCAGCTTTACCCGCTGAAACATTTTCATAATTAGAGCTGTGTAGGTATTTGCCCTTTAATTTTGTATGTTTTTCCTCATTTTGATCTGAGAAAAAGTTTCACAAAGCCAGAATATTCAGCAGCAATTAAATTATGTCATGTCTAAACATATCTGAGATTTTTTTTGCAGCAAAGAAGAATTACCTTAACATCTGGTTTTGCTTGCAGATGTTGACTAAGGGTATGGACTCCTGTTGAATATATCCCACATTTATAATATTAATATTTATAATATTTTATAATATTTCACAATATTATATTGACAGAAATTAAACTTAATGTGCTATAGCTGTGACTTATAAAAAATATGGTTTTAATGTGTGGACCTGAACAAACTGTCAGAGTATTAAGTTGTTCTGGTCTATAACAGTAATTTACTGATGCAGTCATGCCTCAACAAGTTCCAATAAATGAAGGAAGAAAATCTGTTTCAGGCCAGCCTTAATTGTGTTAACTTGATCTTATAAGGGTTTTACAACCCTCCTTGGAAGAGAAAATTCAAACAAGAATTGGCACAAATGGATTACTGTTTGTTTTCTGTCTCAGCTATTAGGCATTTTGATTAAATGGAGAAATCTTGTTGACGTTTAAGCTCATTTAATTGCCCTAAAACGCACCCCTGCTTCTTCTCTCCCACCCACTGTTGTTGACTGGCGCGGACGGTTACATAACATTTACACCTTAAACACGAGGCTACCAGTATATGAAGCCCTTTTATCGCTGGAGGGTCCCGTCTGGCCCAGCCCGGCTCCGTTCGACCCGGTCCTATTGGTGCTCTGGCCCTGGTCTTTTTGCAATGAGCTGGCTACGTCACGCAAATCGAATTCTTGCTAAAGCTACCGGGGCGATCACCCAGGCAACCGCACAACAGTTTTCTTCTTGGGTCTCCTGTCCCGCTTTTTCTGTATGGCTCCGTAGGAAGCTGAGGGAAACATTTACCTCAGTTTTACATTCAACGAGAAAAATAATTTTAAAAAATCTAATCTGAATATCGTCTCTGAGCTGGACTCGAGGCCAGCTGAACTACAGCTGCGGCACGCGGGATTTCCCGACTGGAGCGACGCCAGATGCGGAAATCCCCTCGTTCACAGCCTCTCAGACTTCTGATCGGTTCAAATTGGAGAAATGGTATTTACATTTACCATCACATTCTTTGACTGAAGAAGCGATTGTAATCCCAATGTAGGGTAAGAATAGATTATGATGGGAATTTATTGATGCAATATATTGAAATGACAGCCATCGGGAAAGTCTAGTGCTCCCCTGATTCCCTGATCATTTGTCCCGTCCCCGGGGGCGTGGCAAATGATGAATCATTGGCCAATGAACCAATCACCAGCTAACTCCAAACCAGCCCAGAGTTATGCTGAGAAACGCATGCCCAGTTGCGTCGCTCTGAAAACGGACTGAAATATGACCGAAGAGACAACTTTTAAAGATATTCGTCACATTATTATGTTTCTTAACCAGGAAAGCCCTAAAACGGTGGATCTTATTCCGTAGATGATTTTAAATATTTTGTAGTCAGTTTCTGATTAATATGTTCTCCGCTAATGATTTGCTAATGCTGGGCTTCAGATGACGTAGCATCGAAGTCACCCAATACAGATGGAGGGCTGGAAGTAAAAGCAGCCCGTTTACTTCTGTTGATCAAAATGCCTAAAGTTTGTGTCATGTACAGTTGTTCTGACCAATAGATAGAAAGATAAACGTTATTCTTGTGTTTCGACGTTAGTTGGTCACAAGGGAGTTAATTTAAAAAAACTTACCGAGAAAATACAAGAAAAGTGGATCAACAGTCTGGAGCTAAAAACACCTGCGGAAACGTAACAATGCCAGTTTGCAGCGCCCACTTTCCAACAGAAACGATCGCATTGTTTAAATTGTATTTTCAGATATTTTATTGCACAGTTACTTAGAAGAACAACCACTCAAATGTAAGCTATGTTATTTTTACACCCTAGCCTGGTAGTAGCCAGAGTGCTAACTTTGTTAGCAGCTAGCTTAGTGCTGAGTCCCGGACAGGAAATATGTTTATTCAGTGGGACCAGAATAAATTAAATTTAACCTACCATACAGTCATACAGCCAGTGAGCTGACACAATTCGTGTCTGGACTTACATTGGACCTGGATCCAGCGTCCAACAACCCAACATATAACTCCAGCATTAATTTGGGTTTACAGAAGCTAAATTATTTATCACACTCAGAAATAACATGGGTTAGTTTGTTGTTAGCGGTAGCATTGTTATGATAGACTAATTAAAATAGCACAACTCACTACTCAGCTGGCAGAAACAACACGACAGTTATTTAATGCTTCTTTTGATCCTAACTGGTTGGCCCAACCTGAAACTAAATAATTGTCTTCTCCGGGCTTTTGAAAACTCTTCTGGTTCGTTGTTATGAACTCTGGAGAGCCAGATAGTTTGTTCTGTGGATCACCTCGACACTGGGTAAATCCTCAAGATTATAAGACAAGTCTTTTTTTTTTTTTTTTACCAAGATAATACTGATTATATCCTAAATATAAGGATTTTTTTTTCGAGATGCCTCGTCTGTTTCAATCTATTTAGGGCTTTAGCGTACTCGTGATCCATTTTGCTTTGTTTTGAACTGTAGAAATCCACTTCTGGACCTCCATTTGAATTTTAGGCATCATCCGGGTCACCAGCAATTCCCCGCTTTTTCTTTTCTTTAGTGTTAAGCGGTGATGGTGAGATGAAGCCTCATGAGGCATTGAGCCACTTGAACCAACTGGTTTGAGAAAGGGTTCATTTCTGTGAAGCTTCATGTGCACACGAAACCACATACTGGCCAGGTGTATAATCACAGCCAGCTGTATCTTAACACGTGTGATGCATTGAATTTTTGTCTACTATGGCTCTTGGGAATAACTTCACAAAAGGTGTAGGACGAAATCATTTGTCTACATAAATTATGTATACACATATGTGTATAATAAAATATTGTTTGAATGTATTCTCTGTGTGTAATTTTCCCCAAAATAGTAGTGTCATGTGATATGGCATGTTGTGTAATAATGTTTTCTGTGACTCAAGAAAAATGGCATGGGCTTAATCAGGCAGAGGACAGTGAAAGTGCTTGTGGAACTAGGGAGGGGGTAGTGAAGAGGCTAACGCTTGTGTAACTTGGATGATTTCATACATTTTTATGAAGAAACAACAATTTCTCCACAGTTTTTGGTTTCAAACGATTTCTCTTTTTTGACACTACTTCTCCAGCCTTTGAAAAGACACGCTCACATGGCACAGATGATGCCGGGGTGCATAAATAAATAAGTGCGAGTTTGTCCTCACGCTCCTAAATCTCCTATCTATCTATCTCTCTCCTAAACTCTCCAAACACCAAACTGTCTCAAACTAAATAACCACTATCCAAACTCTGCTATCCAAACTATCAAAACTCTATCCACTCTCTCAACTGACCGCAACTCGCCTACAACAACCCACATTTTGAATGGAGCCTGTGGGGTTTATAAAGCTGTCAAACCCCGCACCAAAATCTGAGCCACTTCCCGAAGCAGTCACGTGGTACAACCCGGCAGCGAGGCTTCGGACGTCATCGTTTTCGGCTCCTCCCCTAAATGAAGCAAGCTTCGATACGCGCTTTACGGAAACGCCCCCTCCATTACTCGAGACACGCCTCGAAGCCTCGGCACATCATGTAACATCACTAGTGTTAAGCTACACCCAAACCAGAGGTCCATTATGTATAAAATGTTATATCACCCTTAACTGTCTAGTCTATTAATGTAGGAGGGAATGCATTTAATTTCCGTGCTTGTCAATATGTATATCCCATGTATATTGTCCTACAGATTTGAAAATTGAAAAATTGATATGTGATTGTAATACAATTGAAACTTCACTTTTTAATGTTTCAAACCTCATATTTCTCAGGGATCTCAAATGGATACCGAGCTTCCCTTCCAAACATTAAAAAGAAAGGTAAAAACTTGTGGTCATTTGTTTTTTGGTCCTAACACTCATCCCAAGTTTCTGGTTTGGACCCCACGAGTTTGCAGAGCTCTAAATAGAAATATTTTAATATTGACATTATAATGTGATTAAAACTTATGAAATTGGGACTCTAACTGTAGATGAGTACCAGTCACCATTGGATAGTGCCATTCATTCTTTCTACCAGTTTGTCTGTGGATGGTATGGTGCGCAGTGACTCATTTCAATCCCAAGTTTTTCACAGATGTTCTTGTCTGTCACAACCATAGTCAAAGAACTGCATGTCATATTTGAAAAAGAAAAATGTTGATGAAATGAAACTTTACCGAATTCACAAACTCTATTCCTTGGTCGGTTAGAATTCTTTTTGGTGCCTCAAATTGAAAGAGAAATTAAAGTTTTTGTTTTGTGACCTCTTCTGCTGTTTTTGAGGTAATCGGGTATGCCTGTGTCCATTTTGTGTAATAGTCAGTCATCATGCAGATGTAATGATTTCCACTTTCAGTGATTTTCACTTTCCCTATTAGGTCCATTCCAACCAGCTCAAATGGTTGTGAAACCTATATAAAAAGAGAGGAAAAAACAATAACAGATTGGATTTGAACATTTCATTTTTTAGCGTTATGGTTCTCAAAGTAGAGTAACAGAGAATATTCCTTTAATTGTTTAAACAATACCTTTATTGGGGTGTACTCAACGGAGTCCTTTATCTTATGTCCTGCAGACTGGCAAACAGCACACTGATACCTGCAGAGGTGATGGCATTTGCAAATATAATGTATATTCACACATATACCATATTTTTCAGACTACAACCCGCTACTTTTTCCCCACGCTTTGAATGATATGGCTTATAGCCTGGTGCGGCTTTTCTGTGGATTTTTCTTCAACCACTAGGGGGTTCTTTAGCAGGAAGTGAATCATTGGAAGTCAAAATTGGAAGTCAAAGAAAAAAGTGCTAATTTTTATTTAGAACAAGCATGTGCTTGCAACAGGCACGACTGAGAAATTTCTTCAAACTCATACCCCCTCATCATAGAAACAACATGAAGAAAAAGATGCCACTTTTTTTTTTTTTCTCCAAAGAGTTTTTGCAGCGCTAGTGGCTCGCATTTTCCGAAGGTAGGCAGACAGGAGGGGGTGCGAAAAGGGGGAGGACATGCGGCAAGGGTCGCCGGGACCGGGAGTTGAGCCCGCGACGTCCGAGTCAAGGACCAAGGCCTCCAGGCGTGGGGCGTGCCACTTTTAAGTTGAAGGCAATCGATCTGGTAGTACAGGAGGGAAATGGAGCCTCTGCACCTAAACTTGGAAGTCCATGGATCGGTTTTGGAGACGCAGGGCTGCGTTCTTAATAGCAGATTTATTGGAAAACCAAGAGCAGAGGAGAAAACATTTACTTTTGAACAGTGTTAGATGTAAATCATAAGTCTGCTCAAGAAGCAGTTGAAAAATATTCCATTAAAATCACACTTGTTTATTCATATTCACATCAATAGGAGAATAGACAGGGGATGCAGATATTGGCAGGCTAATAATAGGCTTTGCCAAAAAATGCATCCCCCTGCTAACATGGAGAAATAAATAATTAAGAGTGAAATAACAATTTTTACATAATCACATTTGTTCTATGAACTGCTGGTACGAGTTTTATATCAATTGGATAATATGTGGGGAAAACAGATAGGGCATGCATGCAGATATTGGCAAAAAAATGCATCCCCTTCCTAACTTTGAGAAATTAAGAGTTAAGAGGAATTTCACCATTTCCACATAATGACACTTGTTCTCTGAGATACTGGTATAAATTTCATATCAACAGGACAGTTGACAGGGGATGCAGATATCGGCAGGCTCAGAAATTAAAATGCATCCCCTCCTAAATTAATAGACTAGACACTTAAGGGTGATATAAAATGTTCTACATAATGGACCTCTGTTTTGTCATGCGTTTAAGCTATTATGGTGCAGCTTAAAGCATGAAAGAAGAAAAAAAAGGTGAATCGCATATAAAACGTTTCAAGAGATGGTTCAAATTGTCGCCTGAGTGAAACGTCTAGAAGCATATGGCTCTATTAAAGTTCTGTTTTTAATTTTAATCAGAAAAAGTGGTTAGAAGTAGGAAGAAATTCATTTGTTGTTAAAGGGGAGGCTAAAAAAAGTCCCCTGACTGATAGGAATCAAGTATGTTCGTTGAGAAAGTACCGAGGAGGATGACTATTTCCTTTTTTTCTGAAAATACAAACATTCATAAATCCAACGTGCGTCACACTATGGCTGCTATATTCTGAGTTTACCTTCTTCAACACAGAAACTTAGCTTAGCTGTCTGGACTGAGATGATCATATCCCCGTTATTAATACAACAATGTACATTTTGTCTTATGAAACTTTACAACTTAATGTCACAAACATACAATGCCTGTTAGTAACTTTTCACTACTTCGGCTTACCTGAAAATAAAAGCAACATTCATAAATCCGACATGCATCACACTATGGCTGCTGTTACACAGACACTTAGGACCCAAGGCTGCCCTAAACGCCTGTTTAAAAACTGATCCCTTTTTAAACTAATTTCACTAAGCCAGAATAGTTACCAATATATATGACTGTTCAGCTTAACATGGACAATAAAACACAGTGCTTTATAATAACAAAACAAAATTGTCAGAGGAAAGAGAATAGAATCATATTTTAATGGAAGGGTGGGGTTCCTTGATTTAAAGTCCCCAGCAACTGGTCCCCCACACTATGACCAAAACATTAATAAGTGCACAAAAGATCCGTCTGGGAAGGACGCGTGGTCGGGACATCCACACAGAAACATCCATCCAAACAAAGGTAAGCTGATGGGTTAATTTCCTCCAAAGTCTCCACAAGTGGATCTTTATTTTCCTCCATCTTTACATTTCTCAATGTTTCAGGGGAAAAATAAGCCAGACTACGTAGGTATAATGGAACAAAATGACTTCACAGTGCAATAAATAAATAAATAAACACAGTGAATGGTATTCACGTGGATCTGTCACTGATTTACAGCAGTGTTAGTAGAAATCTATTAGAGAATAATATGTCTTCAGGCTGTAATAAAATGTCCATTCCGGGAAAATGTAGATCAACATTTTTAAAACCATATGCCTCTCAGATATTAAAATATTTCATCCCTCTACATGCTGTCGCCATGCAATGACCAGATTGACTCTCTCTCCTTCCCTGCCTCTCTCTATGCTCCCCCTGCCCGCCTTCCTTCATCTCAAATCTGACATCCAGAGTAGCGCTGAAACGGACGGACGGCTCTTCCCCTCCCTCCTCCAGCAAACGCCCGGATGAGAGCAGCAGCAGGCGACATTGAGTGGTCGCATGATTTGGCCGAGTCGAGAGGGTAATCAACCCGGGTCGGACGGGAGCGACAGAACCGTCAGCCACTGCTGGAATCTTGGCATTTTCGACGCAGCCCACGTAGACGCTGTTCTGGGAAAATACACGCAGAAGACAGACAGGCGTGTAGAAGTAGGAGGCGGATAGGGAACGGTGGCACGTTTCTCCGCTTGCGGTGTCCTATTTCGTTGGTAAGTACATTTTGTTTAACATTAGAAAACCTCGCTGACCATGTGGATCTGTCCTCGGTGGGATTTCTGTCGTGGTTAGCGGCTCTTGTGTGCTTGGCGTCTATGTGGGCTATATTTTAGGAAGGAAACGGGCCTGCTGAGTGTGAATACTGCGTTTAAATGCACAAGTATTTAAATTAGCTGGCCACAATAAACAGTGACATAACACATTTCTCTGTTGCTTTTTCAAACTCCTCGCCATTTTTGCACGTTTAAGATGAAATAAATGTCAATCTTTCATCTCTGTATAATTTTAGTGAAAAATGTTTCCAGATATAAGTAAATGGAGTTGCACGTGTGTTGACTACAGCTGACAATAGCACCAACTCATTTCCCTTAATTTATAGCCTGACCGCTGTATTTTAACGATTAAGAGAAGCTGCAAATTCCAACTAAAGACAAAACCAAGCATCCAAGATATGCATTCACCTCCTATCAAGTCAATTAGCTGTTTATCATTCGAGTTTATTTCCCTCTGTTGGGCTTTTCGGAGTAATCTTTGTTCTGGGCATGCGCACTAAGTGACGCCGATGTCTCCCCATTGCCCAATAATAGTAGTGACATAAGAGAAGATTGTTTAAGTGCCAGAAATGCTTGAGGAGACTTTCCCTTGAAAGCCAGTCTGTTACTACCTCAGTGTTTTAATGTCAATTTTAATTGTTTTCTGGAGCTCCAACTACACAGACAAACAGGACATCATACACAGTATAACAAGTTTGTCATTATTGCGTCTCATTATTTCAATGGCCAAGCATATCCACACCCACAGTACAGGGATGCATGAAAAACAGGCACGGGCCAGTTACCTGTATCAAGGTATATTGATTTATTTTTTTAATTTTATTGAAATTGTTGGTTCTAAAACTGCTAAAATTATCTATGATGCTATTGCTATGGTTTAAATTCATTTTAGTGCACGAGAGGAAGTACCACATTTTATTTTAGTTTAGTGTTTTTGTGAATTGTGGAGCTAAACAAGTCAGAAAATGGTTGCATATAATTTAATTTTGTTATGTATTATTGTGTGTAGAGTTTGTATTACAACCTGATTCCATTTACATTTGTTGTCCAGTTGACCCTAATAAAGTATGTTAGGATCATACACTGTTATGACCCTAACATAACAAAGTTATGTTTGGTTATTTTGGTTTCATCAAACCAAAATAACCAAGCAACCTTCTGCCATTAAATGTTACATACCGAAGTTGCATAGTGTGATTAAAAGTCACTTTTAATCACTATTAAAAGTTACTTTAAATGATCACTTGTCTTGGTTTGTATAAACTTATAAACATAATTGCTACACCACATTCTGGGAGAGAAAGGTGCATCAATTGAAAACGTCAGGTACAAAATTACAAAAACTAAATGACCAGTGCCTGTTGGCTACATTGACCCAAAACACCAATTTGTGTTCAGTGTTAAATACGCAGACACATGTTGGATGCAGCCTTCTGTCCATTTTTGTGTGTTCAGTTTGTGCATGTTAGTCATTTGGAATCTTCCAGATGCATACCCAAACCCAACAAACGAAACAATACCACCAATAATAATGGGGACAGTATAGTGCAGGATAAAAATACCAAAAAAAGATAAAGATGTTGATGAAGACAGCGTTAGAAAAGGTGGGACCTCTCCATTTGTAGGCTATAATGTATTAAATTGTAAAGACAGACCTCCAAGCTATTTTTACTAATGTCTGAAACTTTTATGTAAATTCGTAAGCTAACTCAAGGCTGCCCTCTAGTTGATATATTAGAAAACGGCCTTACAAAGTTAAAAAAAAACAAAGCGTGAGGCTAGTGACACTTGATAGCATTAGCAACCAGCAGCTCCATTTATGTGTGTGAGAGGAGGATAATGAGCTTTAAGGTGCGACACGGTTATTACTTGAGGTTTGAGTTGAAAGTTGATTTACAGATTTACACACACTCTTTACACAGTCTGGAAACTTTTTGATTCAAAATGGCGTATCTGCATGAGTCTGAAAAAAACATGTTTTCAAGACCTTTTTATTATTGATTTCCTACAAGGTAAAATTCTGAAGCCAGAAAATGTGTTCCAACTATCAAGGGACCATGCTTTAAGTGATAGTGGACCAGCTCTATGCCTTTGTGGAGTTGCTGAGAGGCTCAGAGAAGTTGTCCAATTTACATGGGTTTTGTAGATTTGTAAAAGTCTTGTGACCATGCCTGCTTAAGAGTTTTTTTTGTCAGTGGTGTGACTGGAGGCTTGAGATGTAATAAGGCTGGGGTGTCAAACTCCAGTCTTCAATGCACTGGCCTGCATGTTTTTTTAGTTGTGCCACTAGTTCAACACAGCACAATCAAATTTACCTATGTAGACAAGTACTTCAGAGTCCTGATGGCCTAATTATTTGTTTCAGGTGTATTGCACCTGTGTCTAAAAGTTGCAAACACTGGCTCTCAAAACCTGGAGTTTAGCACCTATGCACAGCAGGAGCTGTGTCTGCATTCACAGTAAAATGTGGCTCTTGTTGTGGGCTGGGTTCTTCTTGGGCTGACCCTTGTAACAATCCTGTTTGTGGTGATCTTGCATAAGATCATTAAGGTGTAGTCACGTAGGAAAGGGTCTCAGGTTTGGGAACATCAGGGTTTCATTTTTGCTTTTTTCAAATAATGTAGGTTTTGTTGTAACACTGATGCTCTTTAAAGGCTGGGTCAGAGCAGACCTTCCTTGCTAAGGAGATTGAAATCTTTTGGAGAACTCTTTTGATTCGGGTGCCATCAATTTCAGTTTATTTTGTTAGACAAGCAGCTTATCAACAACTGGGAGGAAGTGGGTAAATTAGCTCATCAGGAAGGCCAGCTCTATCCTGGGATGCCCTCTCAGCCCAGTTCAGGTCCCACCTCATGCATTAAGCTGTTGCAGAACAGGAGAGGTCCTTCAGTGACAGACTGTTGCATCCTTGTAGTACAAAAGACCAGTATTGCAGATGCTTAGCTTGTAAACTTGACTTTATTTTACAGTCAATTCATTAAAAATGGGCCAAAATGCACTTGAAATGCTTAAAATTGGAATACTCTTTCAAAATACTCTTTGAAATGGAGAGGAGTAAATCCAATGTATCCCTCAGTATAACAGTATTTTCACCTGCTGATCATTTTACATCTTTTGTCACACAGTAAACATTTATAAAACTACAAAAGAGCTTTAGAAATCATAAGGTGGTACTTGGTTTAGATGCTACTACCATGTGTTTTACAAGCTGTCTCCATATTTCATAACACTGATAAGTATGCTAAATATATCTTGAGTTATGTTCTACTTGCATACTGTGGATCAGATAGCAGCCAGAATGAGTTTTTATGGGTTTATTATTGATTAGACTACAGCGATAAGAAAGTGTGTGAAAGAAGGTTTGGTTCTGCTTTGGCCTTATGTGTTTTCTTTCAGTTATTTTTTCCTCCTGAAAAGCTTTTCTTATAAATATGAGCATCAGTTGTTTGGCACAGCCAAGCCTTCCCACTGAGAGAGCCAAACACTGATTGCTGTATCTTGACTCATTTTAAAAGCTGTAAGACAGATATGGACCTGCAATACGATAAGGTAGTTAAATTAATGACTTCCTTCTTTTTATATGCTTGACATGAACATAGGAGTGGTTTGTCTGGAGTTTTGTTGACACGTTTCTTAGGAACATGTTGCTGGCCCCTCCTTCTACCATCTCAACAGTGTTTGACAACATATCAACCCATTTTTGGACCATGCTTATGTAATTTTACCATTTGTACCCTTTTTTAATTAAAACAAAGACAAACAGAAAAGTGAAACTGGTTTCTGTCTCCATACATCCTTGTTTACAGCTTTAAATGTTTTGCTTCCTCCAAGCTTGCTTGCCTGGTTTTTGCATGAATCATGCATGGATTTAAAATCAAAATATAGCTCTTACCTGTGGACAGTTGGATGATTCTAGGAATCAGGATTTTCTTCTATTTCGGCAGACAGATATAGCCATGTTCAAACATGGATACGGCTGTTGGTGTACGGCTTTTCATTGAAAGTCTTTAGAACTATTATCTTGGGGAATTAAGATAGGTTCAGAAAAAGCATACTTTGACTGTACTTTGACCTGCCTTTTGTGAGTATAATCCTTTTGGAAAAGAAAAAGGAAGGAGTGATTCACTCTAAATTGCTGGTTCTGTGTAACAGTGTGCAGCCACAACACGGTCAAAGGAGGCAATGCTATCCATAAACCAGAAGCCTCATCATAAACACAGAATTGCATGTCTTATGTGAAGATAACATGGGCATCTGGAGCTTATGTCATGCTTGTTGAACTTGGGTGTCAAAAGAAGTTTGTGTTTACATGCACAGACGTGGCATTCCTCTTGTTTTCATATTCAACAGAATGTTAAAGAGAAAGGAGACTGATTTTCATGGGGGTATGCTTTCTCAGTGCACGTTATTAGGAAGTCTTATTTTCTAAGAACCGTGGGCTGTTAATGAGTCAACACTTTATTTCAGATCAGTGTCAAATTCACCTTAAGGCTGTTGCCCACAGCAGTTGTCCTTCATATGGGGAGTAGGAGCAGGTTACACTACATTACTTTCTAGTCTTACTCTATGCAGGATGTGTTTCTCTAAAAGGATATTTATTTGTTTCTTTCAAGATGGCTAAGGTCAATACAGTATGATACATATTTTCCTTTCTGTCCTGCTTTAAACATCCATGCCTTTCTCCAGTGGTCACTCTGGACCGTTCACCAATCCATCACAGGGAGACACACAAGAGAGGCATCAATGAAGTTGGAAGTCCAGATCTAAATCTAGTTTAGAACCTGTGTCCAGCCCTAAAAACATGTTTTGTGAGGAATAATTGGAAAAAAACTTCAGTTTATAGATGTGCGAAATTTGACATATCCCAAGCTTGTTTTTGGCATTGTATACTAGTAGGAACAGAATGTATTTTTAAATGAGCAAATAAGCTCTATAAACGTCACATTGTATAACAATAAAAGACTTTGACCCTGAGAACTAAGGAGAGGAGTAAGGAGAAAAAAACAGAAGCATTGTAAATGCTCTGGTTCGGTTTCCATGATGGCGTGGCTCCATGCAGGCTGGCCCTTCTGCCAGTGGGTGTGTCAGTGTCTGTGGGTGGCAGGGCAGTTGGCACTGGGATCAGGAGTGTCGCAGTCAGAGAACAGTCTGCCTCTCTGATCAGCCCACCTCACCCTGAGAGCACAATGACTCAGTTATGTCGGAGCCCTGTTTTGCGATGGCAGGGTCACATGATGAGTGTGGATCTTCATGCTGCGTGTGTATATTGTTGTGCTTGTATTAATTATGCTAATCCATGCTGTAAAAAAAGCCTGGTTAGAATAATTGATCATGTGGTGCAAATATTATCCCAATATTTCTGTGTAAAAATTAAGATATTAAGAAATTAAAAATGCACCTTGTGTGTTTCAACAAGCAGCTAGTTCAGTAATGAGGGAACAGAAGGCCTCTTATTTAATGTGAGTCATGTTTCAAGGGTCAGAGTAACAAAAAGTCAAGGGAGAAAAAAAACAATAAAAAATTATTTAAGATTTTAATTGGAGCAAATGTCACCCTAAATGGTTACTTTTTTGCCAAATTCGTATTATTTGGATGTAAATGCTTCCAGTGAGCTCTTGTTCAGTTCCAAGCATAATGAAAATGTTAGCTGACTGAAATAATTGTTGTGGTTTTGTTTTTACGTAGCCTTGCATTCTCTGTCTTAGAAACAAACCTCAACCACCCTGTGATTTTCTGCTGACATTTCCTGAATGATTGATTGTGGTTTCTTTAACATTCTTCTAAAAAAATGTTGGCATTTAGCAAGAACTCATTTTGTAATTAAATTATGTTCTTGACTATTTGCTGCCTGTTCATTCTCCTGCTCTCAATGCAGCGAGAAGATCCTTGTGTAACCTTTTATTGAGGGATAGTTTTGTAGTTGCTTCAAAGACACAATATGATATCTTTCTCAATTTCTGATCTTTATTTAATTTTGACAAGAGCACAAGTACACCATACTTTATATCAATAACGTAATTGGTACTTTCATGGCATTTTATTGGTTGTTGCTTTGATAATGCACTGATTTATTTATTTATTTTTTCTCCTTTACCATTTCAAACCTTTGAAGTTTTAGTCATTTCATCTCTGACTTTTTTGGGGTTAGAAATGACACCATCTGCAGTTGAAACATTGACCTATGCCCAGGATGTTTCATTCTGCCTTGACAGCTGATGATTTAAAATAATTTTCAGTCAACAGACTAAAATATGGATCAGAATCAAAAGAAATGGAAATGGGATCTTACTGAGTATTTTCTGAAAATGGTATACAATTAAATACATTTATGCTATTACTGTATTCATCAGATTTGATTGAGTCTCTCCATACCTTATGGAATTACTTGTCCACAAAGACTTAAACAGTACCTAGGTCCAAAATGGTTTGCTTGCAGGCATAAATAAAGTAGGAAGGAATGAAATGTCAATGGAACAGCTACTTTGGCAAATATATCATTAAAATACCACAAAGGTGATGCCTGAAATAAACCCAACGGTCCTTTGTGCTTGCAATAGAATTTATTGTGAAAACTGCAATTAAATATATTGTACAACTCTACACAATTACTGACCTAGACCTCACACAATTACTCTAAAAGTACATAACTGCAAATTTTAAAAAAAAGTTTGAAATGTGTGAGTGGGTGAGAGGCTCGATCTGCTGTGTTTCTGGCCCCGGTTGTGCACTCCACTTGGCCCCTGAGAGCTTTTTTGTGGTCTTCCTGGTAGCCTTCTGTGTATCACTGCACTGTCACACAGAGCGTCTCTTGTTTGGGCGCTGGCTTCGTGTTAACTATGCTAATAACGAGGCTTACTGCTAAACTGTGAGGCATTGTGGTTTTGTCCCTAAAGGTAGAATAGATGCCATGGATGTCATTATCATTTTCCTTTTCTTCTGCATGTTCATTCATAAGTCTGCTTTTGGAGCCTCTTAGCTTTAGTGAGTCAAAACCTTGCCTCTAATGCCTGAGGTCAGTGTGGTTTAGGAAAATGTTTGGTGGCAAAGCGTTGAAGAAGATGCTGACAATAGCATGGAAATTCTGCTCTTAAAATAGCAAACCATTCTGTGTTTGTGCTGTTCATAATTTGACTAATGCTTACAAATCACTCTCATTTTGAAGAATATTCTTGGCTACACAAGAGACAAAGGCTGTGGTATTGATGAAGTTGTGGCCTGTTTGTATTTTACAGTGAGAACGGATGGACGGGGCAGTACTCCATGTAAGGATGAGCAGCTGGCTGACTGGTCACTGCACTCGCTCATGTGACAATGCTATTTCTAGCCAATTCATTCCTTCTCCTGTCTGCCTTTAGCAACAAGAGCAAGTGGTGGAAATGTGACACCTCAGAGGAGTAAGCCTGGTTGGTGCGGGCATTTGTCAGTGACCAGCGATGTCTCTTTTTTTTTTTTTTTATAACACCACCTTGTGTGATTGGAGCTAACTGGTTTCAGCAGACAATTACATTTCAGTCATTCTGTTTAGAATAAAACAGAAATGAAATGATGCTATTTACTGACAGCGTTTGCTTTCCTCATTATTGCCATAATGGGTCCATTATTTGTTAGATAGTATTTGCCCATTTTTTTTTGGTAGTCACATGGAAAAAAGCAGGCACGCTGCTAAATTAAATGGATCATTAAACCTAGTTGTGAAGTCAAGATATCAATTAAGCACTCAGTGGAACATAAAGCATCAATTATTTTAAATATTTTTTTGTCGGTAAATTTGAAACACTCTGTATCTTTATAGACTGCTATCCAGAGCAGTTCTGAATAAGTACTTTTTATGCTATCTTTATCTAGCTAGAGATGGTTACAAGTTATATCTCTTTAGAAAAGCAGTCCAAGAATGTGCGTTTATTTACTAATTAATGTTTGTTTTTGTGGAAGTTTTGAACAACTAATTTCAATTACTGCCAATTAAGTTTAGTCTATTTGATGGTATAAGAAAATATAGAAATGCTTTTGATAATTTGTGTTCCATCCTTCTTCTTCATTTGTTGGTAATTATTCATATTAGTAGATGAGTCCATACCACTTTGCGAGCAGTTTCTGCTATAGACTAATTTATTTTATTTATTTATTTTAAAAGCGACAATGATTAGTTGCCATTTATGACAACAGTCTTTATGCATATTTTCTTGAGGTTTCAGGTCTGTACCATAATTCAGCTTTCTAAAAAGCTGTCTACCATTCCAGACCCAACATCATTTTTTCCTTGAAGTCTTGCTCTCGCTCACTTTCTTGCAGCCTGACATGCTTTGATGTGTCTTTTGAAAAATGTTTCTTGTTAAACAGCTTCTGGCATCTTTGTGTTTCAACTAATTTTATTTGCAACAATTTGCTCACACCGAATTTGATTAACTTTGACACAGTTTTGCTAAGAAATAGCATTTGCAGCAAAGAGTGGTGTTAGTGTGACCTGGTAGCATTTGCTGTGGGGTGTTTATTGATTAGAATTTTTTTTAAATGTTTATTGTTTTGACTGTCTGTTCACCAAAGCGAGCTTAAATTGACTGATTCCCAAGCTGACTTCCTTGTGTACCTGTATTCAAAATGCATTTATAAAAGGTTTAGGCTAAGCTGTACTGCTAGTAAAAGTTCATGTAAGTCATTTCCTCACAAAAAAGCCCTTGGACAAATAAAAGATAAACTAAGTGGTTCATTTTACCCAAGTTGAGATGTCATTCTGTTGTGAAATATTATTGTGACCCAACAAAAATGTTGACCACCAATTCAAAATAAAGCTATTATGATAAGCAGATATGAAAATATTCAAGAACAACAAAACTTAGGCCTAATGGTGGTCTGCTTCACAGCTGTTCAAACATACATCACTGTCGGAGCAACTTTCATACAGTGACACAAATTATGTGTTTGGTGACTTTAATGGGGGCAGATTTTCTTTGTCATGTTTAACGGTTTGCAAAAAAAAAAAAAAAAAAAAGAAGATACAGATTTTGAAAAGCTTGTATTTGCTGCCGATTCAAAATTATTTCGTTAATATTTGTCGGATTAGGGGATGTCTCTTCTTCCTAATTACTGTAATTCTCTCTGACATGCTGTAACTTTCGGGGTTCATGGTAATCAGACCTTGGATTTGACACTTTGTGCATATTTTCCCACTTTTTCAGAATTGGCCACTTCTCCACGGGGCTAACAACATAGGAAGATTTTGGCCATATGTCTAAAGTTTTCCAAATTTTACATGCTTTGTTTCATGAGATGGTGCTCCATCATACTGGAAAATACACAGATCATCACCAACTTGTATCTCCATTGGTCAGATGGTGTTGTGATCCCACTGTTTATTCATTCTCTTGTTCCTGGGCAGAATTGTGAGTAAGCTCATTCTCCATGGAGGAAGCACAACTGTACACATTGTATGTATCAGGATGTGTCATTGTTGGCACAGCTACAAACAACTGATAATTGAGTAAGTGTTTCTTCAAAAAAAAAAAGTCTTCTGCTGAAATTCTGTCTTTTTTTGTCTTTTCAATGCTGATAGAATTGGAAAAGGATTTTAAAGGAGAATTGTTGCTTTTAAACAATCAGCAATCACATTTGTTTCACTGCCACCTTTTTGGCTTTAACTGAAAAATTCAACATTGTCAGCTATTCATACATTGCTTGCTATCTGAATAATTTTCTAACTTTATTGTTTTGTCCAAAACGTTTCCTCTATGGTCGGGTGGAGTCATTCTTTTGTTTATACTGAGAATTTAACTGACTGGGGAATATGATGAATAGTCCAGTAGAAATCTCATTTGCCTTGAGTTTAACAATAGTACATGGAATAATTGGTGTGTTTTAGACCTCTCCTGGGTGTAATGTTAACGTTTCTTCAGAAAACAGCTTGATATGTCCACTGGTAAAAAATGCTTCTCACCTGCTAAGAACCCCTGGGAAACGGCTGAAAGTGCTCTGTTCACAGAATAAGCTGATGCCGTTCTTGAGCAGCAAATGTTTCCCCAGGGTAATGTCAGAATGAAAAACTATGGGAGATTAGGATGAAATGTTAGTGAAGATCTCCATGGTTCCCTCTGCTGCTTAGGTGAGGATGTTTTTATAATGTTTACATTCAGCTATGTTATGACATTAGAACAACAAGCACACAAATAATACAGAAAGAGATTACCCAGGTTTTGTCTGAACCATTGTCAACAAACCAGCCATGTAATCTAGAACCATAAACACTCCTCTGGCATTTAAAGAAAATCATTACGGGGTTAATTCTTTTTCTGGCAGTGTGTTTTAAGGATTATAGCTTCCTGGTTTTAAAACGCAATAGTCATTTCTATTTTACAGGAGGTTGTTTTATGGAGGGTTGTAAAAGTGTTGTTGCAGCATTTCCATAATGATCTTTAGTTTTCACATAGAAAGGTATAAAAGGTTGGCTGAAATGTTTCAAAGCTGTTTTTTAACTCAAGGATGTAGAAAATAGCTTATTTAGTTTGACCTGGTAGGATGCGCCTGATCAGGATTTTCTCATCTGAGCCAACACTCATTTCAGCGTTTGCAAGCGTTCTTTGCTTTTCTCTTGAGAGTTTCTCCTGTGGTCGTTAGGTTGTGGTTGTTAATTATGTTTTATGTCATTCCTCCTTGTGCTTAACTGTCGATATAAGTAATGTTGAATACTTTTTTTCACTCTGTGACGGCACAACCCCGTCTTTATTTTACTTTTAAGAATAAAGCAAAAATATTCTTTAGAAACATGACTTGTGTTATTAGAGAAACAGTGCTGATTCTGCATAATGTGAAGATCACAATTACATTTTAATATTACATTTTAGTATAGTACATACTCTAGGGATATCCCAGTCCAATCCTAAATCTCTCAGTCAAGGAATTTTAAATGATCAAATCACAATCTCTAACAATATGATTTAGAAAAAAGTCGGCAAATTTAAGATGTATAGTAACAAACTATATTGAGTCAGGTACAGCTGGAAGCAGATATTTACATACACAGTTTAAAAGACACAACTTCTTTGTCTTCACAGTAAAACTTTTCTGTTTGTGGGCCCTTGGTAATAACCAAAATATTTCTATTTTTGGCCCATTCCTCTGTGTAACCGAGTAAGATTTGTAGATCTCCTTGTTCACATACGCAGATCTTTTGCTCTCCCCAAAGATTGCCCTTGTTATTTAGATTAGGGCACTGTAATGGCCACTCCAAGACAAGACGGAAGCAGGTTTGTTCGTTGTTTGCAGATGTCGATTGTCTGTCAGATTTATAAGCACACCAAAAACACACAAATACAAAGGATGTGGCTGAAATTTTAGCATGTAATAAAAAAAAAACATGCATTTAATTATGTTAAAATGTATAATGCGTTAAAATCTCTGGAATTTTCAAAATTAGCACATTAAAATTCTGGTCCTACTTTTCATATATAAGGAAATATCTAGTTTTGACAGTATATGGCATTAATTATTGAACTGGCCATTCTTAATGTTAAGTGATTCAGAACATTATAGGCTCTAAAAACATGCAACGCCCTATTTTTTTCCCACCAAACAATGCTCCTGTATTTGGAAAATTAAACTTTCAGGCTCTCAATGGACAAATCTATGCAAAGGCTCAACAATGTTGGAGGGTCCATAGCTGCAGATGAGCAATACTATGTTAAGGTAGCTATATTCCTTATTCTATTTAGAAGAAACTGGGATCAAATGACTATAAAAGGCAGCTCTGTGTCATCAGACGTTTACTGCCTGCAACTTCCAGTAAGTCCTGTAACCTTAATAGATAGCAACATTGCACTGTAATAAATGCTGTGAGCTGTTTATATTTCAAATGACATTTATAGCAACTAAAATACTCTCTTCATGCACTGTAAATTGTTGTGGCTTCCAAACAAGACCAGGTGGTTTAATATCTTAGAATAGTTGATTAGAGCTGGATCAGAGGTGTTCCCGGGGGAAAAACTGTCCGTAATTATAACGGCAGCAGACCGCTTGTCACAATGAGTTCACCTCAGAAACAATCTTGCTGTAGCAGCATTTAGATACAAAAAAGCGGCACCTCTTCCATGTAGCTTTACAAAATGCTGACCCTTTGGGCACAGTAATACATTTGTGTTACTCTGTTTTATTGGAAAATGGCAACATGTTCAAAACAAGAGCAGAGTTCAGACTGTAGTGGGGATTCATGTAGAGCTCGCTGAGTTTTGAATATTATTGTATTGAATTTACTGTTTGTTCTGAGGAGGCGGTGGTGGCAGCAGAGTTATTCTGGTGTTATTCTCTGGTTTTATGCTGATGTGCAAGCTTGGTTCACAAATGGAAAAATAAAAACAGTCCCTGAGGTTTAAGAGCTCGACCTGCAAACATGCTAACACCTCACTGTGAAAAATTAAAGCCTCATTTTCACAGTGAGGCTTTCATTTCATAAACATTCATAACAAAATTAGATTTATTTCCAGCCATAAAATATTAGTATTCTAGTGAAAGATCTGAAATATAATATTTCAGATTATAATTCAGGTTCTGTACGCATGTTTTCTCTTTCATCAGTTGTTTAAGATGACAACCAATGTGGTCAGTGTAGTTGATGTGTATGCATCAATTACAAAACGAAGCAGAGGTAATACCAGATGCAGTGTGAATACAACAGAAGCCCAAGCTCACTTAGAATCAGTCCTTTTGTTTCACTCCCAAAGCACTGATATTGAAATAAAGATATTGTTGATAAATTTTGATAATTGTTGATTAAATTATTGCCTTGACATCAATATTTGTAGTTGTGTGTATACTGATGTTGTACATCTAATTTGCTGATATGCATGCTGTCTGCAGCAGTAAACTTGTCTTTCTGTGTATGCTTTCAAGTCAGCTGAGATCAGCTCCAGCCATTGACTCTGCCTGAGATACTATTTCAAAGCCAACATGGCACATAAAACATCTGATTTCTTCCTAATGAACCGTGTTATAAAAATATTTTCAAAGATTTCAAAGAGTGATTGGGCCTAAAAGGAAGAAATGGTGAAAGTGAGGTGAAGATAAATGGAGGTTTGTAAAGTTTTGTTATGAACCACATAACAACCACATAACAAAACAAACCACATAACGAGTCTGGGTGCTGGGTGTACCTGGGTGCTGCTGAGATTGAGAACTTCAAAATGTGTGATAATTTGTAGAAAACTTTTGCAGAAACAGTTACTAAATAATCTAAGTTTGGAAAAGTATGGGATTTTGAAATGAAAAGAAATGTTGAAACAGGACTTTTGATCAGATTAATTATAGTCAGATTTATGTGAAATATTTCCAGAAGCCTTTCATGACTGAATTTAGCTGGGATTAACTTTTGCTGGACCTGATTCTGAATTGGAAAAAAAAATAGATGCAACTTGGTTTCTTTTCTTGGTGTAGCAGCTTTTAGTAGCAGTTTGGTTTTTTTTCTTCTTTCTTTTATTTATACACTTCACACAGTTTCTTAAAATAAAGTCATGATGTGAATTTGTCACTCCTGCACCTTGACCTGCAGCCACCGGTAATGTTTGCAGTCCGTTTCTGAGCTTTGCTCTTAGTTTTCTCCCAGAACACCGTGGTAGGGTAATCCACTGACTCGCTGACTTGCGAGCCTAATCCAACCCGCTTCGTATGTTTGCTTCCGCTGTGTGCGTTGAAGTCAAATACTGCTGGTTCACACACGTGTCTTCAAACGCCTGGCATTCCTCCGTTGTGGAAGTACACAGGACCCCCATGTTCCACCCCGCTGGCTCTGCTGTGTCTTTCAGAACATGCGCGCAGCGGCAGGTCTAATCAAAGTGCTCTGTAATGCTGTTAGCTGGGTCATGTGCTGGAAGCCCGGATTAAGAGCAGGAGGGCACAGGCCACTAGATCAGCTTAGCAGAGTCCAGTCGCGCTCTCACTGTACCGCTTTCCCTCTCCACTTCTCTACTCATCGCTTAAAGTCACATGTTATGGACGCTGGGATCCAAGTACTGGTTCTTCTGGTTACTGGAGAGAACAGTTTAGCGTAACCAACCATTCTGCTGTATGCACAGTTTGTACAGTTTAAAAAAGGCCATACACATAATGTTAACCGGCTTCAGATGTTTATGGGCATGCTTTTTGTCCTTGTGTAACCCTTCACCACACACTGATGTACTGGCAGGACACAAGCACCCTGCAGAATTTTCCCAGACAGCTCGTACTACCAAAGGCAATATTCAAAACAAACATAGCATGTGAAACGGCGCCTTTGTTTTTAAAATGGGAATATTAGAAGGACTTTTCATTTAATGTCCTGTCCAGAAGAAAACTTCTTTATACATTTCTCTGAAAGACCCAGACTGTTGTGCAGAGTTCTAAAGTTGAATTTATTATTTTTTTTCTGCTTTTTTGAGTTGACCATAACTGTTTAATCAGAATGGAAAAACTACAGTGCCACAAAAGAAGTATGCACGTGATTGTTGTTATATTTTATTTTTTGCCAGATTTAAATGTTTCATAGTTTGAAAAAAAAAAAAAAATCAAAGATAATCCTAGTAAACAAAGAAAGGAGTTTTTAGCTGATAATTTTCTGTTTTTACAAGTAAAATCAGCCTTGCCTTGTATAATGGGAAGCAGGGATGGTAATTGTACAATAAACCAAAAAAATTTGTCGTCATTTGGATTTGGATACCTGTAAGTCACATGTAATGGATGCTGTGATATACAGTATGTGGTCCCTGTACATCACTGTGAGCAAATTTGTTTTACTTTTCTTTACACAGTTAAAATAGCTACATTAGAGGGATTTCAAGTATAAATAACTTATGAAAACTCTTGCACAGCATGTCAACCAGATTTAAGTCCAGACTTTGAATAGGCCACCCCCAATCCTTTTATCCATTCCTTTTTAGACGTTTTAGCCTGATTCATGCTGTTACACAGGTTCTATTTAAAAGATCCATTGATCCTATTATTCTGACAATAATCAGGCCTGCAATAAACCGCATGCAATGCTGTTTAATTACAATATACAGCTAATCTTGATCTGATTTCTACTAAACTCAAAATAAACACTCACAAAGATGTAGCTGACGCATCTAAAAGTAAAAAAAAAAAAAAAAGGTATACTAAACATGCTTCTTTATGGTATGAAGGATTGGTCCCAAGTTCAGGACTTGGTACAGTCATATAGGTTTTGCCTAGATTTTTTCATATATCATCATAAACAAAATTTGACTACACTTTTTTATAAAATTGAATTGGAATATATAGCTGTCTGTATGATTTGAGTCTCATCATGTAAACATTTAAGTGTTTGGTATGACTAGTAAATCACTAAAGGTTTTATCTACTGTATTCTCCGGACTATAAATTATTTTTAAAAAACTGGAAACGTACATATATAAGCTGCACCAGGCTATCAGCCGCTGGTATCTCCACCGTGTCTCCAAGCCAAACCATGAACCAGTTTTATGACTGAAAACTGGCTTTTATATGGCCTTTTGATGGATTTCAAAAGTGTTATTTAAACTCTAAATTGTCTGTCTTTTGCACCTTTCTCTTACAGTTTCTCAGCCTGTTTGTGCTAGTTTTTTCTGTACTTGTTAATACCTGCACTCACTTTGCCCTAGTAACACAGTTGAAAACCTCAGAGCATGCCAACTCTAGATTACCAGTCATAGCAGCTAAGACAGAGGTGGGAAGGCTGAAGACCCTGGCGGTGTTTTGTGAGAACCCTACATTGTACAAATCACCACATTGTACATTTCAGAGGAGATGATCTTGGAAGAGAAGGTGGAAATGCAGAAAAAAAAAGAGGGAGGACAGATGTGAAGACGTTTTTGCTCAGCGGTCAGCTGGTTGCTGGTTTGTGGAAAAGAATTGGAACCGTCCAGCTACAGCAGATTGTAGGAGGAGGGGTGGGTTGGGGGAGCGAGCAGTGGAAAACTGGGAGAGAGGGTCAAGGGTAAGATGACTCCTACCTTCAGCAACATGGACACAGATGGTGGAAAGAGAAGGCCAGCGTCAAAAAGCCACAGTTATTGGTAGGTCCTGATCCTCATTGTGTCGGTCATATGATGTGAAAGCGAGCCAAAAATAGTGACTCTTGCAGTTGGATTGCTGGCTCTATTTTTGCTTTAATGACAGATTCTGATTGTTCTATTGGGATCTTGTTGTGAGTACGAGTTTATTCTAAGAGGTGACTAATCGTGTCTGTGAGCGTAAAAGCATTATTATTAGTACTCTCTTTTTTGTGTTGCAGCTGTTTGTGGTTTGCATGTTCTTTGTGTGTGTGCTCAGCTGACTCTGAAATAACACAAAATCCAATACTTGGGACATATAAAATATCTGTTTGTATTGTTTTGTTCCTAGCCACTGTTCTTTTTTTAGACTTCTTGGAAACAAGCAGGGGTACAAACATTGAGAACAGTACAGTGTGTCTGTGTCAGTTACTTAAAACAGCCATATAGACCCTCGAACAGGGAGGAGCTGCTCATGTCACTGTATCATTTCAGGGTGAGGAGTCAAACCTGTGTCCACTGAAACCAGAGAGAGCTGACCTGCAGAGTATCTCAACTTGAAGATGACACAACTCGAAAACCCAAACGGTGGCTCGATTATGTCCTCTTCTGCCAAAGCTTGTCTCTTCAATTGTCTCTTAAGATTGAATTTTTTTGCGGTGTAAAGAGACGGAATCTTGTTTGGGATTCAACTGATGTGTGAAATAATCTCCTAGGTTGATCAATTTGAAAAGAATTGCAAAAACATATCAACAGAACGTATCTTAAATGTGGAAGATGGGCGTTGACGCAAGGGAAGCTCAACAATGGCTCAATTTGAAATGAATAACATCAAAATATTATATAGCTTAATTTTTTGCTCTAAGTAAGAGCTGTAGCTGAAATATTGGTCAATAGACTACTTTGACCTTTTATGGTGTCGACATTCTGAACCTTGCCCACCTGTAAGCATGGATTGTTACCAACATTGTCCACAGGTTTTCTAGGCGATTGTTTTTCCTCCATAAAAAAAAATGTGTACTTTCCCCTTACCACAAATTAAAATGCAGACAAGTTTTTGCACGTCAAAGTACAAATTGACGCCTTCGCCATGTTTGGTATGAAGTTAAATCAAGGCATTTTGTAACA
Source organism: Poeciliopsis retropinna (assembly GCA_010277075.1). Lineage (NCBI taxonomy): Eukaryota > Metazoa > Chordata > Actinopteri > Cyprinodontiformes > Poeciliidae > Poeciliopsis > Poeciliopsis retropinna. The sequence continues at coordinate 7,608,119 of VMRM01000001.1, forward strand.
TTTTTAAGTTCTCAGTATCAGATTTAATTGGAAAGAACCAAAAGTGGATCCTAGTTCAATCAGAGTTCATTTCAAAAGGAAACAGTGGTTTTATGAAAGCATTTAGTAATAATGTAAATATAGAGGCTATAATTTTCAGCAGGCTTTTATTTCATAAATATATAATTTAGTACTTTTTGCTTTCTTCATTTAATATTGAGTTTAAATACACAATTGAAAAGGATCAAAATGCAAAGATAATTTTGTTTGTCAGGCTTTAACACAAAGCAGGCAGCTAATCTGTCAAACATGGAAGAAAAATGGAACAAAAGAAACAGACAAGCAACATGTTTAACTCTGTATCTGTTAATGCATGGCGGTTGTGCTACTGTGCAATTGTTTGGAAACGAAAGTTTCGCAATGAAACTTCTGTTTCCAAATGTGATGGACCGAGTTAAAACAGGAGGAGTCGCAAGATATATTTAGAAAAATAGGGTTTTTTATTTTAACCCAAAAATCATAAATGACAAAAGATAAACTGAGCTTATAAAAGAGGTCAAAGAAACAAAACTGAACTTAGGCAAAAGTGTAAGCAAACTAGCTGCAAACAAACATAACTAACCTAACAAAGAAATGACACACAGGGGTCTATATACTGGCTGATCAGACCAAGACACAATAGGGGTAACTAAAAGAATACAATTACAAATAACACAAAAACAAATAACAGTGCAGCTAAGTTTGGCTAAACTAAAGACCCAAAAATGAAAATCAAAAAATATTAAACTTTAAATACTAATGTTTACTTAAATACAAAACTTATCTAAACAAAAAAAACTACCATATCCCCCTGCCAGCAGGAACTAGTGATGTAACCCAATCAGCACTTAAGCTTGCTGAGCCCTGGCCCCCATCTTTTGTTATCAGGGTGTGGCCCTGGATTTGGCCATCACACCAAACTATCTGTTTATCCTCGCCTACCGTAGAATACTTTAATACTACTGACTACTTAGGTCTCCAAAAGTTTGAGAAACTTTTCCAATGTGGCTCATTAAGCACTAATGAGCCACATTAGTGGCTTGTTTGTCAGATAGACAAACAAGTCTAGACGGTCAGTGACTGAAGAAGAGATCGGCTGACTTAGTCACACACACGCATAACTGCTGCACACAGCATGGAGAAAACCTTCTACACACACAGTAGTTTGAAGGAAAGCTGTTGTAATTTTACGATTTGTTTAAGAAAAGATAAAGTAAAAATTATTTAACTTGCGACCTTAATGTTCACAGTTTTAGTCCAAGTCATGGATTACATTGAAGAGTCATTTCAACTCCATATAATTCTAAAAGCATTTTCCATCTCTTCGTTTCAGCTTTAAGTCCTTTTTATTGAAATGTCAGAAAATGTCCTGGAATTTGTACAATTTTTCTCCACCTAATGAAGTATTGAGAAATATATCACTGCTTCACTTTTTGTCCATCTGTCTGGACCTCATCTTATTTTCTGTTGCTGCTGCTTCTTTTTAGATCTATCTCAGCTTGTTCACATCCCACCTAATGAGTTAGAGAAAGTTCATTCAGAAACCATCTCTACAATCAGTCAATAAGCCTTCTGCAGAAGTTGGTTGATAAGATTAAGTCTCTCTGTTGGTTCATATTTCCTTTATCACACCTACATCACTTCTGCAGTGAAAGCCTTAGGAAAAATACATTAGGCTGGAAAGAAATGACTTATTCCTACATCAATTTGATCTGCAAAACTCAGAAGGCGAAGATGGAGCTGATTTTGAGTGGAACAATTCAAATGATATTCAGTCATGCTTTTGCTCCATAAAACAACTCTGGTCATCTTGTTTTCAAGCTTTTATATGCAAATGATTCATATTGCCCCAATTGTAAGATAGGAAACGAATGATAACCTTAATTTAAGGGTGCATTAATTATTTACAAAGTGAAACCCTATAAATAAGAGTTTTTGTATCTTTATAAACGCTGAAAGCAAGACCACTTACAATGCAATTTTATTTTGTAGGAAAATTGCTGTCCCTGTAGCATTATATCTTCAAATAGGAGAAAGAGATGTGATTGAATAATAAATATTTCAGAGAATAGATTTTTTTGTTTACCTTTATGTCACAAAAAATCTGACTGATGGTCTGTTCAGTATAGATGCGTCTTTATTTACTGTTTTGCTTAATTCTGCATTGCAGAAAGAAAGAAATGAGAGGCTTTATGGAAATGTGAGCATAGGGCAAAGCTTTGAAGATGGTGTTGAGAAGCAACATGCTCAGTTGTTGTCATTCTTAAGAGGCCCCCCACCTTCCTGATCCGAGCCTTCTGAGCTTAGTATTGTACAGTGCGTGTTTATGTTTTGGTGTGTTTGGGTTCCGAGAGACAGCGCCTCCCTGCTGTGAACCGAAGAGTTGGTGGGGGCATGTGCAGATGACGCAGATTGGCTTTTTTGTAGGCAGGACCAAATCGGGGGGGAGGCAGAAAGGGACATGACAAGTGAGAGACTTTGGAGGACAAAGCAGCAGGACCTCAACAAGTGCAAGACCTCTGGAATAATTAACTGGTGCTTTTAGAGTTCACAGATAAGATGTGAGGATGAAGGTACCTACGGGTGAATTATACTGTTAGGGAGTTTTATCTTATGTGGGGAGTTTTTAAGCAAATGTCCATATTAGTATAAAGATTTAGATGTGTAGATGGCTTTTTACTGTTCATCACTTTGTAAATTAGTGTAGTAGAGCCTGACCTCTGCAGAGGACCTCAGCTCATTTACAAATTCATCACCAATATCAGTGTTGTCACTGTTTTATGGAAATTTGTAAGAATTATGCAGACAATTCTGTTTCAAGCCAATGATGTTCCTGACAAACTGGAGATTGTTTTATCTGATTTTCTCCAGCATAAATAGTAGTTTTCATAATTTCACTTTTAAAAGCTGTGTTAATAAAGTGAAAATTACCAACACACAAAGCAAGAAAAAACATGCTACAAAAAGACACAAGATTTAATGCCGAGCATAACAAAGAAAAATTTAACTAAATACAACATTTCTATATTTTTGGGTTGGTGTAGGTTATGTACCTTCCTAAATTATGTCTGCTTATTTCAAATCAGTAAGTTAGCAAATTTAACAATTATCACTTTTATTAAATGCTGTCACACACAATATTCAGTTTGCTGCCTGAACAAACAGCAGACCCCACCATTACACTGTTGTTTATACTAGTGGTGTAAATACTGTAAGATGTTTTTCTTATTTGAACTTGAGAGACTTAGTCTTCTTAAAACTTTTCTTGTGATGATTTATAGGACGTTTAATGTGAGTTCATTTGATGCTTTGATGCTTGTGCAGCATAAGTATTTGTTGAACCACAGTCTCACTTTATTATATTGGCCATCGTGCTGACTATAACCAGATATTTAAATAAAATAGTGATAGTCCAGAAAATCTGACATGTCAATAGCAAGTTTGATAAACAAACCTGACCATTCTGAATAATGTAAGCATATGCCTGGAATTCTTAGTGTTCTGTGCTACTGAAAACAAAATACTGCTAATGTTGTGTCCTTCTGGATGCAGTGAAGAACAAAGTATCTTCCAACAGCCTTCCTTGCAGTTTTAAAGTCCCAACACAGCAGTAATTAAAACATGTTGCTTCTCAGTGGTTGAAATATCCCAGCTGTATTTTTTACCTTTTTCTGATCGTGTCTGCAGCAAAACATGAGCCACTGTGTCTCAAGCACTTTCAATTGTCTCCGGCGGAAAGGTGCTATATAAATAAAGTTGCCTTGCCTTGGGGAAGTCAGTAGACGGTTTTTAATAGCCCTGTAATCAACTATTTGTTTAATTCTGATTCTGTTTCACTGTCATAAAAAATTATAATCATTTCATCCCCCTTGCATCTGAATTATCTGTCTGCCGGTTTAGCATTCTCTGCTATGTCTTGGAGAACTAAGGCACTTCAGCGGTGAAGTCTGTTCCTGCTTTGTGTCTCGTCGCCTACAGTGAGTCGGGTCTTCTCGCTTCATTGTGTCAGCGAGTGAGTGCTCCTATTCCTGCCCACCATAGTTCAGCGACATAAAGACACACTGTTCAGTGTGTTGATAAAAGGGACGATTGTGGCAACAAGAAAAAGGCAGAGAAAGTAAATGGAGCACTGTAACCAAATACTGTTGAGATGGAGTCGTGGTTCTAATGTGACGCTCTTTTGTGGCAAGAAGAAGAAAACGATTCTGTCCGAGTTCAGGAAAAAGCACCTGAGATGAAGATTAAGCCCATTCTTTTCTCTTGCTGTTAAACTGTTGCTCTCTAATGGCACTCTCCTGCTCTTGTGTGCCAAAGAGGCTTTTAGATTAATCTGCTTCCTCAGTTTTGTTGTGGGCAAGCTAACTGGAGGTGCTCCTTAATCAAACTGTATGCTTCGCTCTCCCAGATATGCGCCTTCTCCTCTTAATCTATCAAAGATAATTTCCATACTCTGACCCGCTGAACACCTCAGCTTCTCAGATGTTTATTCCTCGTAGCCCGGTGTGTTGAGTGCAGATACGCTCCTTTAAGAGGCAGTCTCGGCTCAGCTGGCTCCGCTGCACATTCCCCCCCCACCTCCAAGCTTGTTAGCTGGTGCTCTCCTCCTCCTCCTCCTCCTCTGTCCTGCAACACCACCTCAACCTGCTGATTTCCTCATGCTCCTTCTCACTGCTTCTCTTCTCTTGTCATCAGCTGCTCTCTTTCCCATTCATCTCTTGAATTCAGACTCAACCTGTCCTTTCCGTTCCCTCTCTCTGTTTGTGTCATTTTGTCTTGAAGCGTTCATTCATCTCTGCTGCTGCTCCATCTTATGTTTGGTAAGGAAACACGAAGGTGAGTGGACTATATTTACTGCCTCTGACGCTTTTTTCATGCTTGCCGGTTCGTCCTCATTGTCCTTAATTATGAGTCTTTCTTTTTAACTTGGTACGCCATCTGTTAGCCGCAGCCACCCTGTGTCCTTGGAGGCATAGACTACAGTTTTTTAATGCTTCAGGTGCAACAATGCTGTTGTGAGTCATCATGTGGCTCTGTGTGTATGCGTTCATTGTAGTTGTGCTGAAAGATGAGTCTGCTTGCTAAGAGGAGCGGGGTTGAATCAGCGTGTGGAAAGCGTAGCTGCGTGTCAATGCAGACTTCAGCTCGTGACACTGTTTTGCACCAGCTGTGGTGCAGTGGCATCCCAGGCAGATTAATGAGCATCATACAGCAGTGACAGCAAATGGTTCAGACAATAATCGCACTAAGTAGTTTGGACACAAGTTGTTTTATTTTTTTTCCTTCTTTTTTTTTTTAAATGGCTGCCACACCAGATGCTGCAGGTCGGTTTACTCTGGACTGTTAACTTAAAGCTAAACTTATGTATGTATGATGGCAATATTGGAATAAAAGCAAAAGTAAAAATGTTTAGAGTGTTGAACTCGTGACAGAAACTGATTACAGCTGGAATGCAAATTGAGTTGTCTTGTTTTATGGGGTACATGTGGTGATTCAGTTGACAAGACAAAATGTCCTTCAGGTGACTCTCCAGGTAATTGTGAACTCTAATTAAATAGTTGGAGCCAGACTTAAAAACTTGAGCTGGGTGTGAGTCACATTGTGGTATTAAAAGCAATACAACAACAACAAAAAAAAAACCAGCATAGTGCTGCAGAGTTTTAAACTTCTCTCTGTATTGCAGTTTTCTGCTTGTCTTGTTTCATTGCTCCCAATTTTAGATCTACAGTTTCTACAGTTCTTGTAACGTTCTGTTGTTGATTTTCTGATTTATATGTAAATTGAATGTAAAACACGATGTAAAACAAAAGAATTTTACAGTCTTGTTACAAAATTAGTTGTATTTGTTTGCAACTTCTGGAAACGGTGGTCCTTTATACATATTGAGATTTTTAGAAGACTTCAACCTCTGTCCTTCATAGAATTTGCTGGAATTTGAAATGTTGGCTAACATCTTGCTGAACTAACCACAGAGATATCTCAGTGTGCCACAAATTAAACTGTCTTCTTTTACTTACTTACATTTCTTGGGACTTTTTTTTTGCTCAGTAACAACTTCAGCAAGGAAGAGTGTCATTAACAGAAATCTGAGTAGTGTGTTTGGAGTTTTGAGTTTCCAACTGGCCAGTCAGTGGTCTGAGCCAAATCAAACTGAAAATAGAGTAATTTCTTTCCTCAGACGATTTCTTGGCCGCCTACTTAATTTTGAGATACTAGATGTTCTTGTAGCATTTCAAGGTACTCTTAAGTTAAAAAAATGAAATAAAAATAATGGTAAACATGAATTCCACGTATTGGATTTTTATTGCTTTGTGTTGGTTTGGTCTTGTTTTAATTTGCTCCCCAGCTTTTTTCAGTGCAATAAGCAATAAGATCAATTGATTTTTGTTACTGACAAAGACAATGTCTTGAATTAAAACTAACAACTTGACTTCATTGTTGTCTGAATATTCTGACACATTTCCCCTGTGAGGCTTGTCTGTGACTCCCACCAGCTCTGAGGCATGTCTGAAGCCAGCGATGCTCCTAAACATTCATCTTTGACCTCTGCTTCATTCTCAATTTTCACCAACAGACATACAGCCCCCAATTTAGTCCTGTTTGCCCGTGTTGTGGCTGTGCCTGCGTCACAGCTCTCATTATGTGAACTGCTTGCCACCTGACGCTCGCAGAAAGAAACTGGGTCTGCCAGAAATAAGTTGACGAGCAGGGCATTTCATATAATGTGTCACTCAGGTTTTTTATTAGAGGAGCTTTCTCTGAAACCTATTAAATCTAAATATTACTAAATCTCTGATGTGCTAATTATGGCAAAACAATTTAAGATACCGGTAGGTATTATTAGAGGACAGATTGACATTGCAGCAAAGTAAACCCTAAGGGTGAACCACAATGAGTTACTGACAAGTTTCTAAAAAACTGTGTTGTCTAGCATTGCCACAAAATTGGGTCAAAATAACAAAATACAGAAAAAAATACAGTTAAAATTATCAATAATGTATCAGTTTATTTAAAAGTATCTAAATGAATAGTGTTCCTTTGTCAACAGTCCAAGGACACTGAATTTGATTCCCTAATCCCTAAATTATATTTGAATTATTTGATCCAATTAAGCAATACCTGTTGGAAGGATGTTTTGGTCAGAAATTTTTAGTTAATTGGCAAAGTTTCTAATTAAGAGAAATGTTTAATTAAATGCGTGGGCTGATCACCTGGTTCCACATTCAGCTATATATTGCTGAAATGGTAGCAGTGCTAATATTAGCCCTTTATGCCCGTGGAAGAAGCCAGTGTTCAATGTGACCTCCAGGATGCTCATTTGATTGAAGAGATGTAACATTTTTTCTTATGAGCCAAATAGCTCCCACTTCCAATTCTAATTTGTATTCAGAATATCGCCTTCTTATTTATGTTAGTTTTTTCTCCACTAGAAAGAAAAAAAAAAGAAGAATCAACTAATTTATGGCACTCTTACTCAAACTGCAGAAAACTGTTGCCATCATTGATGATGAATCTACATTTTTTGATTTTCTTTTCTGCAGATTGTATCACAAAACTGATTTAAAAAAATAACCCCATTCTGGCTTGTTCTGTAATTGTTTTTCCAAATTGTTTCATGACGACGGTGATGAGGCCTGAAGGGGCATCTTGGCAGATTGTTCTGTTTTGTTTAGCCCATTTCATTAGCTCAGCTGTAGATGTTGGCTTGCGGTCTCCTTTGACTTAACAGAGATTTTAAGACATAAATTTATTGGATTACTAAATGTCTGATCTCATTAGTGCTATTGCAGAATCTGAATAGCAATTATGTGCTTCAAGCTGTGCTTCACAATCAGACTATTTTGTTTAGGGATAGTTCACTCAGATTCAGAAAACGTTATCAATCCCAGCCGGCTATTCAAATGGATTTGAACCTATTCATTATGATGACTAAATACTATGTAATGGTTAAGAAGAGAATCAGACAATGGTCCAACAATTATTTCCATTTTGGCATAGTTACACTTTAATTTTTGATAGAATTTTCTTCATGTTTTTTATTTCTGAAAAGTATCTGCTCCCTTCTTTTTAGAAATTTGTTGGGCAGATACACTATCACATTTTATCTTCCAATTATTATTAGTGATAATTTAAAATTTGTTTTATGGAAATGTTGCCTTTTCCCAGTCTTTTTATTTTTATTTTTTTATAGAGCCTAGATAAAATATTCTAAAGAAAATGCAGCTTGAGGAGCAAAAATACCTTAGCCACAGGCTGTGCCCTCAGGAGCGGAAATAAGAAAGACCATGGATGTTGTCTACTGTGGTGCAGCCAAGACAGCTTCCACTGTGCATATTAAAATATATTAAGGGACATTTGGTGTCTTAACTATTAAAATAGGGAGTTATCAGCACTTTTAGAATCGATCTCAAGTATTTGCCGATTTTTGCTATTTGGAGGCGGTTGTGGTCCCTATTATAGCAAAATAAATATTGACTGAAAAATAATAAACTCTCAATTGGATCATGTCAGTCATGTAGAGTTAAAAATTTCCATGACAAGTAGTTTTCATGTTTCGAACTGGGAGTGCTGGAGTACAGACTGGTCTTCATGGTGTCCAGAATCTGTCGGGCACAGCTGTCATGTTGAGTTATACTGTTAAAATAAATGGGGTTATAAAAGGGCCGCTTCTTCTTTCTCATTTCTTCCAGCGTATATTTGACACACAGTTGGCAGGAGCTATGTCTGCTCCCTCTGTTTGAATCTGGAGTGTGTGGATGTCCTCTGTGGAGAGCAATGCTCGCCTCTGACCTGTGTGGTCTGGTTCTCCTGAGGCAGCTCCTCTCACTGGATTAAACATTTACACACCATATCATTAGTCCTTCAAAAGCCTTAAAATTGACTCCAAAACTAATTGTTTATCAACCAACGAACATGTTAAAGAAGCCCATACATGTTTAAAAACTGAACAATTTCAATAACTTAAGAATTAAGTAAATTAACAGCTTTAGATGTTATGAAATCCTAGCTGGGAGAATTTAGCTAAATCTGAAACCTACAGACTGGCCTTTAGGTAATATAGTTTGTTTTCCTCTCCACTCTTCTTCCAGGTTTTGAGAGCTTGATTTCTTAAATGAAATGGAAAATTTGAAAACAGTCCATTTTTTTTTTCTTAACCCAGATCCTGGGTACATCTGTCTCTAAGCTCAGACTCCGGTTCCAGTCCACATTGTATAAAATGCATCAAGCTCTTGAATAGACCATTAAGGTGCCTGTCAACCCTGTTGTTTCAAACCTGTTTTTTTTTTTGTTTTTTTTTACCATATTCTCTCCTTCCTACCACGCAACTTCTGTAGCAATAACCTTTGTGGCTTACCATCCTTTTGTTAAGCCACCAAAAGGCTTACCATCAATGACTATCTGCTGGACAGCTCTAAAGTCAGCAGTTGTACCTATGATTGTGTAGAATAATATACTAAATTGATGAATTAAAAATTTTATGTAATTCTAAGATCTTCTTAAACACTGAATTTGGTAGTGTTATTGTTAATCTTTAAGCTATAATCAATCAAAATGAGCAACGTAAACACTCAAAATATATCCCTCTATAATAAAGCCATATAAGAAGGAGTTTAACTTTTTAAATTACTGAAATTAACTTTTGACATTGATACTGTGATGTTGATGGATTTTAAATAGATTGTGAAGCTTAGAAACTTTTCTTGAAAAATACTGTGTAGAGATTTTGCTCAAGGCTAATGTCAGTTTTAAGAACAATAGGTTATCTTCATACTTCTTGTGACCTCTTTTATATCTAACATGACTTGATTTTTATAATAAATGTGCAGATACTTGAGTCTCGCCTGTATCATGATCCTAATTTTGTGGGGAGCTCCACTGCAGATGTGATCTAGAGACACATTCTGTGTCTGTTGTGGTTCAACAAAGGATAAAGGAGAGCTGTGAATGACCTCAACTGTTCCAGATGGAGAGTTCTGTCGGGAGGAGGGAGCCATGACTGGCTGGGGGTTATTTCGAAATGAGGGGCCTGCCCCCCCCATGCGACAAGGAGCACGCAGTCACTCCATGCCGAGAGTTTAGTCTTCAAGATAGTTACATTTGATGCCTCGCATTAACAATAGATTTAAACTCTAGAGGGACATGTGATATCATTAACTCCTTTGCAATGACTCTAACTAGGTTGTGGAGAAGTGATTTGTGACAGTGGGTTCCCACGGACCAGAAGCTCCGGTGTTGGTGGCCATGTGTGTTTAAAGCATGTTGATTTTGTTATGATATAAACAGCCCGTATGGGAACATCTTTACAAGTTGTTCCAGCAGATCTAATGTGATCAGTTGGGAGATAAACTCATCAGAACATTGCTGAAACCCGGTTAACTTGCTGCCAAAAGAAAAACTCTGAAAAACCTTTTATTTTTGTATCATCTTCAATAAAAGGGATGGATTACAAATTTTTATCATCATAGAAGCTGCCTTGGAGGAAATTTTAATAATTAGACTTCCCAACCCTTATCTGAGCATAGTATGTGTATAAATATACAACAGTGTGTACATTAGCTCTTTAAGTCAGACTTCAGCATATTCGGGAGCCATTCTTTCCACCTAGAGAGTACAAGAATCCAAAGCAATTTGGTCATATTCCCTCTGCCACATATTTTTATCCATAAAAAAGCCATTTCTTTTGTGAGACCAGAATAACATCCCAGTTGCTCCTGCTGCATTGCAGTCTTAAATTAATGCAGCATTTTTTTCTCACTTTTTAACTGCAGCAAAGCCTTCGATTCTGTTTGAACTTGTGCTCTGTAGCTGCTTTCTAAAACTGTTGTATAACTTTGTCATTCTGAGAGCTCTGCTGCAGCAGTGCTGATGGTGAAGGAGACAACGATGGGAGGAGAGTCTGAGAGACACAAACATCCTCGTCTGTCAGCGAGTGTGACAGTCGAAGTGCTAACGTTTCTGCTGCTTTTTCAAAGAGATCTGTTTGATCAAACTGCTTGTAGACATTTAGATTTATGATCTTTCATACTTGAATCTAATTGCTACATTTATTCGCCTCTGTTTATAAAGTTTATTGTGGCATCCTTAAGATACAAGTCAATAATTCAGATATTTATCTTATTTTCTTTTCCAAATCTTATAGAGATCACCTATCATCCATCAATCAACTGTTAACTATCTATCTCTGCGTCTGTTTGTCCATCTATGTTTGATCTATCCATCTGCCCATTCAGCTCTAACCATTTGTCTTTTCTGTTGGTTTTCCATCATGCATTCTCCTGTTATCCATTTGTCTCTTATATTATCTCCATTCGTCAGTTTGTCTACTGGACGGACACTCAAATGTATACACCAACCCATCCACCTTTTGGTTAATTCATTGTCTGTTGATTTTCATCTGTCTGTTTGTCCACTTTGGATAATCAAAAATGATCCAAAATGTATAATTTTGTTGTCAGATTACTTATGAACTGTGTGTCTGTTGTTGGGAGCGTTGCTCTTCTCTCTATCTGTGGACACTAAGGTCTTTTCATTGTCAGTGATGACAGCCACAACCTTGAACGGTCTGGACTGATTTATCTGGAGTGTGCTCTATAATTTCCTGTTACAGCAATCGAGATGTCCCCAGCTTTCCCTGCTGGAGAGTGCTCCCTGTTTTATCAAAGCCAATTTTCCCTGTATTTGGCTTCTGTCTACTCTTGCTTCCTTCTCACTCTCTGTGCCCCCATTCCTCTGTTTTAGTTTTACTGAGGAAGTCACATGGAGGTGTTGTCGGATAGTAGCTGAGCAATCGTGGCGTATGACGCTAATCTGTTTCTATGTCTCCTCTCTTGTCTCTGGCAGGTGAAAGAGCAAGCACACAGGCTACCTCACACTAAGCTATGGAATGCTTCCTGCTCCCAGCATCACTAGTCTCCAATATTTGGACTGAGCTCCAAACGCTTAGTTAGCAGCTGTGTTTCTCCCCTCGAACTTTTTCCAAACCAGGGGACGAAGAAAAGGAGTGGACTTACCAAGTCCTCCACTGAAGACGAAAAACACCTTCTTCCTTTTAGAATACTTTACCTGCTTTTTTTTTCTTCTGCTTGGATTTGTGCTCTGATAAAATCATATCAAGATGGATTTGGAATCGTATCTGTGGATGGTGATTATTGGCTTCATCATCGCCTTCATTTTGGCCTTCTCCGTCGGGGCCAATGATGTGGCTAACTCATTCGGCACAGCGGTGGGGTCCGGCGTTGTCACTCTGAAGCAGGCCTGCATCCTGGCGTCCATCTTTGAGACGCTGGGCTCGATGTTGCTTGGGGCCAAAGTGGGAGAGACCATTCGAAAGGGCATCATAGACGTCAGCCTCTATAATGACACGGTGCCCATCCTAATGGCGGGGGAGGTCAGCGCCATGGTCGGTAAGTACATCTGTTTAGTTGATTTTTTTTATTTTTTTTATTACTTTAGTTTATTTGAAATTTATTTAGATAGTATTGCGTCAAGCCAGACATGAAATTCCTGTAGGCGTTTAGGATATCTTGGTGTTTTGATGCAGGCGAGGCTGATGTGTTCATAAAATACATAGCATCATGGGGAAAGAACCAAATATCCAGGAAATGTTTGCAAACTTATGAATTTGAATAAGGGAAAAAAAATCTGCTAAACATTCTGATTGTTCTAGCATTTAGCAAATAATAAAATTATTTTGATGATCCTAGCTGACCTCAAATAGGAAACGTTTTACTGTAAGTGCACTTTTTGGACCAGAACAGTCTTAAAATACATTTTGCATAAGTTTCTCCAAATATTAACCTTGCAAAACCACACATATTTATCTCAAAATATTATATGAGTCATTGTTCTGATTAAAATATGTAAGATGAAGCAAAATCAGCTTTTAGCACTTTGTCATAAGGAGATTCAAAGAAATCAACAATCAACATCAATAATGTAAATCTGCCTTCATAGGCATGTATTAAAATAGGATATTAAATTTAGAATATTGAGATTTTAAAAATAAAGACTGTGATATACAGGGGATTCTTGTATATCACCACATTCACTTCAAAAAATAAACACACGGTAAACAGACCAGGTAGACTGACATAAAGTGTTTGGGAAACAATGAGCATTTTTAGGAAATGCTTTCTCCTGCACTGTTTATACACATTTAGGAAAACTTTAAACTTCTTGAATTGATGAGACAATACAAGGAAAAGTCCATCTTGTTTAACTGGTTTTGATGCTTGACTGGAGGTCAGAGAGGTGGCACTGTACAATGTTTCCGACTTTATCCTCTGTAATATTTGGCAGGGAATGTGTAAGGTTCTATGTTATTCTATTTTTTATCAATAATAATAATTAAAATAATTTCAGGTGAATTTTATTTTGTTCAAGTTCGCATAATCTCCATATCTTTTGCACTAAATGTTAGAGCATCAAAAACTGTTTATTAGTTGTTTGTTTTTAGGTCTAGAACACAGTTTATATGTAAATGGCTAAAAAGTTCATATTCAGTTCAAAAATAGTTTATTCATCCCAAACAGAAATATTGTTGTAACTTCGAAGAGTTATTGTGGACATCTCTGGTAGCAGCCTGTCTATCAACGAATTTGAGGAGGCCTCTGACTGAAGACACTTTTGAAGTATGAAAGTCTCATGACCATTATGACCTGCTCACAACTCAATGTCCAAGCAGCAGAAATAATATTCTACATCCTGCATGACTCCGGGATGTGCTTTTATCATTCCTCTTTAAATTTCTGTATCGTTATGATTCTTGCCCGATGTGATCGATGGAAGAGATGACTTAACTTTCTCCTCCTCTCTCTCCTCTTTGGTCGCACTCTGCATTCATAAAGCAATGGTTTCAACTCCACTGAGCTTTGGAGGTCATAGTTCAGATATTATTTGAGCTTTACATGCTAAGCATCTAATCAGATGTTCCTGGTTGACAAGAAAATACATTGTTGCCATGGTTACGAAGCGTAGTTGTCAGAAAAAGTAAAGAACTAAGAGCAAAAATCCTTCCTGCTATACAGCATTCGAAGACTATATGTCTAAAAAGCTATACCTCAACCAAAACGAGATGATTAAAAAATTCTGCAAAAAGAGCAAATAAGAATTTTATCAACTCCTGCAACTCCTACCACCATGAGCTTCATATAGATGTTTCTGTTTGGGTCACAGGGTCAGCTGTCTGGCAACTCATTGCCTCCTTCCTCAAACTGCCCATCTCCGGGACTCACTGCATTGTTGGAGCAACCATCGGCTTCTCCATGGTGGCCATCGGCACAAAGGGCGTGCAGTGGATGCAGCTGGTCAAAATCGGTAAGGATGTCAGGAGAAAAATGTGTGCATTGTGTTGCTGTTATACAGGAATACTTTAAAGTAGAAAAATGGAGCAAAAACATTTGGACTGAGATTTTCTTTATGTCTTATTAATTCCTAATAAGCTTTTCTTTCTCCTCCAGTGGCTTCTTGGTTCATCTCACCCTTGCTCTCTGGACTCATGTCTGGACTCCTCTTCATGCTCATCAGGCACTTCATCCTCAATAAGGTGGATTTCACAAATAGTTTCAATCTGATACTAATTAAGCCTAGACTATCATAAAATCTAAGTGGTGGACAGCCATCGTTGTTTTTTGGATTGCTGGAAGTGATTTTGGCACAGTTACAAAAAGGTACGACTGTCTCCTCAGGTGGCTTGAGTTTAAACATTACAAGTCAGCTCTGGCTGATGTGTAGACATAACTTGACCAGAGAACTTCAGCACTGATAAAAACCCATTTTGATTTGGCAACACATGCAAATCTGATGTTATGTAACAGGCGATAGCAGGCACACCAGGAGGATAAAAACTGTTGGAGATCATTTTAAGGTCACCACTGCGAAGTTGTATAAGAACAAATCTCATGGCAGTTTATGAAGTGAACTAGTGTCACTGCTTTAATTTCTATCTAAATTGTTTTGCTTCCACTTTATCACATTTGTCTTTTTCCTTGTTGTTGAATTGAAATCCCAAGTCCAGGGCATTCACTCACTATTTTAGATGGAAGGATGCTAAAAGATTTAAAAACATAACTTAAGTAAAACTAAAATACCAGAATAATATTTAAAACTTAATCTCTGCTATGTTTTAAGGATGATTCTGTCCCAAATGGTCTGCGTGCGCTGCCTGTCTTCTATGCCACCACCATCGGGATTAACACTTTTTCTATCATGTACACTGGAGCCCCATGTAAGTACTGGACAATAGTTATTCTTAACTGATATAATGTTCATGTACCATGACAAAGAACAGAGAAATATGTGGTGACTGTACTTGCAAAATAAAGAAATATTTTCTCCGCGCTGCTTTGTGATGCGCAGTGCTTGGAATAGAGATGCTACCAGTTTGGGCCATCTTCCTCATCACATTAGCCGGGTCGCTGGTCTGTGCAGCTTTGGTCTGGATATTCGTCTGTCCTTGGATGAGAAGAAAAATAGCAAGTGAGTATCTGCATGTTTTTGTGCGCGTGGTTCCAACCATTTTTCCCCATCGGATCAACGTCCTGAGCAGTCTCCGTCTATTCTAGTAAAGTTCTGATGCTAAATAACAGAGTTGAGCTGCTGTGGGTTTTGTTGTTTGTTGGTTAGAGTCATTAAAACCACCAAAGTACTCTGGCCTCTTATTATGTTGCGTTTTATTTCCCCTCAGGAGTAGGTATTCTTTGTCTGTAGCTACTATGCCAGATGAAAATGGTTAGGATCGATGCCTGCAGTGTAGAAAGCTTTTTAGATCAAAGCCAGCAATTGTTTTTCCTAATGGGAGAAGTAGCCCACAGCATGGAAGACGATTATGAAACTCATGACACAGAAAACCAAAACGGTGGAAAGACAGTCTGGAATAGAGGAGGGAAGCCTGTCTGTTTAGGTTGGTTTGGTGTTGAATAAATAAGAACTACCTGGTTAAATTAACAAGCCCTTTTCATACAAACACTAACTTCCTTTGTAAAAAGAATGAAACTTAAAGACTCAACTTTACTCATAAAACATTATTATTCAAATTAAATTTAGTTCTCTCTGTACTTTAACTGCACAGTTTTAAGTCTGAATTGGCCTGTTGGCTAGAATATCATGACCTCTAAATGCCTTTCAGGATTATGCAACATAGTGTGGTCTTAAGCTGGTTATTTCTATAAAATGAAATATTTAAAAAGTGTTTGTGTACTTCGAGTACAGGAGCACGTCATCAGGAGTACGAGCACTGAGATTAGTTTGAATCAGCTGATGGATGTGTGTGTTTATGAAAATGTTCCAGGAGGATTTTTCTAAAGGTTCCAAGGCAAAAGCATAGTTGTACTATTGTTATGGTTCATTTTTATATTTTTTTGTAACAAGTTATAAATATTCATGTTCTCTCTCATAACAATTGCAAAATGTTCTGCTACGCTGCTTCAAAAGCAGAACCAAAACAAAACAGACCTCTCTGCTTTTTGGGAACTCATTAAATGACGGGGATTATGGAAAAAAAAAACTCTTAGTTACCCTATTCCTCGCCTACACCGTTGTCAACAGAATGTACATTTCTCTAACACAGAGAAACATTGCCTAAAGACCAAATTCAGCTACCTGCAGCATTCCAGTGTTACATTTGACCCTGTGAAATATTCAGAAATGTTTTGGTTGAAACTTCTTTTATGCCCACATTTTCTCAACTACACATACAATTTATGCATCAAAATGTAGGAATTTCTGTGTCTGTTTTCAATTAAGATTCATTCCTACAATCATCGTACTAACCATGGCTTTCTGTACAATCCCTACAGATCAGAGAAAATGCACATACAACTTACCATACACTTCCATGGTAACCCTCCTCCCAAACCTCCCACAAAACAGCAGGTCAACAGTGCATTAAACCTGTTATATCCTTCAAAAATCATTAACAAAAGGCCTTTTGGCCACTTGTGTGTCAAGAATTTCTTTGAGTTTTAGTATAGATTTTTGTCTTTTTCTGTTTGCCTCGAAAGAAAAGCATTAGCTGTGCATGAGCATGACCCTCTGAGGTTTACCTGGGAAAAGTGGAAACTAACAACTCAACAATTTATTGGTGTCTGGGTCTTAGATTTCATTTGGATTACCCTACTGAGGGACAATAAATTCTATTTCCATTCTATTTAATTTAAGTGGCTGCTCCTTAGGTCTCTAATTAAAATGAAAGTAAAATTAAGTTAGATGATTCATAGAATTCAACATTTCCAGGTAAAACAAAAGGTTTTAACTTAAACTATCAGAATAAAAATCAGACATTCTTGAAAATAAAAGTTGACTTGTAAACTTTGGATATTACAGGAGGAGTATTTCAAAGTCCTAATGGGCTTGGAAGAACAAGGCTGATTCATGATCAGTTTTTGGCTCAGTTTCACAATCATTTGAAGGTTTTATCATATTATCTGTTTAAATATATAAGCTGCTAATTACCCAGTTGTCTACGCTCTTTGGTTTCTTGGTCGTCTCATTTTTAATTACAGACACTAAAACCTTTGTTTCCAACCTCATGTGGTAACTCAAACAGGGATGTGAACAATCACCTATTGCACCTAATTTCTTCATTGTAAACATTGCATTATTTGGAAATATTTTTCTGCATGACTTCTAATTGTCTCTGGATTTTCCTCAGGTCGCCTAAAGAAGGAGCAGGCTCTGTCCAGGATATCTGATGAAAGTCTGGACAAAATCCCTGAAGAAGAAGAAGAGAGCCCTGTCTTCAAGGAGCTGCCTGGGGCAAAAGGCACAGACGAGGCTGTGGTGCCTCTCACAGGGGGCAGCAGTGACAGGAGCACCCGGGAATCCAGCGGAGAGCTCTCCAACATGGCCAATGGAGGCACCGTCCTGCCCAACGGCAGGGTGTATGGTAAGAGTGTGTTCCTGTAGAAAACACTTTCTGAGATGCATGGTCTTCTGTGTGTTTTATGGGGATATTATGTGGCAGACAAACACAAAGAACCACATAAGAATAACTATGTTTATTCTTATTGTGTTGCATGGATATGTATTTACTCTCTCTTACTTGAATACCCCAGAATAAAATAAAATGTAGCCAGTTGCCTTCATAAGTCACCAACATTGTAAAAATAGTCCAAATGGGTGTAATTTAACCTTAGTATAAATCCAGCTGTTCTGTAAAGGCCCCACAGGTTTATTAGAGAACATTTGTGAACAACCAGCAGCAGATTAGACAGATTTGGTTCTAAAACAAAATCCATAGCTTCCTGCTGCAAACCAACCAAGACATGACTGTCCACAGGTCAGCAAGGAGAGCATTAAGCCAAGAAATAGTGAAGAAGTCCATAGTTCATGCAGAAGAATCCGTTCACTGGACAAGTTAAATAAAGTTTATTTGTACAGCATGTTCCACCAACAAGGCAGTTCAAAGTGCTTTACACCATAAAAACATGATACACTAACCAATTATGAACCGGCAATAAAAAATGTGTTTTGTCAAATGTCCTCATCAAAATATCAAGCAAATACACATCAAATGTGTGGACCAATGCGCCAGTTATTATAAATCCAGGGCGACTTTAAGGGTTTTTATTCTTGATTTAAATTAACTGTTTCATTGAATTGAAGTGGAATAAAACTTAAATGTGCAGCCAGAGAGATGATGGACATATTTAGATTAAAGCGCATTTATGTAAGAGTGGCCGGTCCAGTTAATGCCCTTGGCCTAAATCCAGATTTAGAGTATGTTTCTCAAACCATTCAGATTTCAAACTGAATAGGGGAAACTAAAATAAAACTGACTGTTGAAAGGGCTTTGTATGTTCTCTCTAATGCCCTCCTTTTTTCCACCTTTTAGGTCGAACCCACTCTATGACCAACGGCTGCCTCAAGTCGCCCATCGCTAACGGCAGCTTCACCTTCGATGGCCACATGCGTAGCGACGGCCAGGTTTACCACACGGTCCACAAGGACTCCGGCCTCTACAAAGACTTGCTCCACAAAATCCACCTGGGCCGCATGGATGATGGCGACCGGTCCGGCACACAACAGCCTGACAACAATTACCGTCTGCTGCGCCGCAACAATAGTTACACCTGCTACACAGCTGCGATATGCGGAATGCCCGTCCAGCCTGTCAGGCGCTCCGAATCACGTGACGACAGCGAGAAGCTGGTGGGAGAGGGCGGCGGCGGCAGGAGCAACAGCGTATCCTACTCCAAAAAGCGGATACGTTACGACAGCTACTCGTCGTACTGCAACGCCGTGGCTGAGGCTGAGATCGAAGCAGAGGAGGGAGGAGTGGAGCTGAAGCTGGCCACAGAGCTGGAGGGGGTGGAGGAAGAAGGAGCTCCAGCGCCGGTGCCTCTTGATGACTTGGTAGAGGAAGAGCATGAGGAGAAGGACAAGTCCGAGGTGTTTCTGCTTTTCCACTTCCTGCAGATCCTCACCGCCTGCTTTGGCTCTTTTGCCCATGGAGGCAATGATGTCAGGTGAGCAGAGTTGGATAGTAACTAATTATATTTATTCAATTACATTTAATTGAGAAACATTTTGGGAAAAAATTTATCTTTTAGGAGTACTTTTACTTCCACAGAGGAAAAATTTATTGTATAAAGAATCACAATTTCTAGCCCTGGGAATTGTGAATAATTTCAAAATACTCAAAAACCAATTTTAAATCGAATGAAGAACAAACGTCACCAAAAACTCGCCACATACGGACACACACCTGTATGTTTTGTTAATGTTTCATAAGTTTCATATTGAAAGAAATTGATTTAGAAAAAATTTTCTTTTGCATGTTTTTATTTTGTAACTGTTATTTATAAGAATTTTCATTTTGATGTTTAAAATATCAACATTTCCACGTAACTTTATAATTTGGTCTGTCTGATTACATCATTTTTATATTTACATCAGTTAGTCAGTACTTGAATAGCCATTTTATCTAATGCTTTTTACTCTTAAATAGTTTCTTGAGCAGCTATTTTTTACTTTTAAAAACAAGTAAAACTATGTTGAAGTACTGCTTCTCTTATTTGTGGACAATTTTTGGTGACCAGTTTAACTCAGGTTGGCTCTTTCAATCAGAGCTACTATATAAGCTGAAGGCATTATTTTCTCATATTTGCAGTAATGCCATCGGGCCCCTGGTGGCGCTGTGGATGATTTATGAACAGGGCGGAGTCATGCAGGATGCTGCCACTCCTATCTGGCTGCTGTTTTATGGCGGTGTGGGCATCTGTGCCGGCCTGTGGGTGTGGGGACGGCGCGTCATCCAGACCATGGGGAAGGACCTGACTCCCATCACCCCTTCAAGGTGAGAGAGTCTCCTTATAGGACACATGGTGCAAAGGTGTCTGCTTGTACACGTAATAAAGATGAATTTCCTACTTGATTGGGTTGGGTTGCCCCAAAGAGGTTGACACAAACAGGTTCATCCAATTCTGCAGACTCTGTGGTGAGTAAACACACACAGCTTTAATAGGACCCAGCACTCAGGGTCATGAAGAATGTTTAGAGTAATTGATCACTTAGAGGGTAATTAATAATCCACAACAGCCAGACAGAAAAACACAAACACATGGAAACAGTCACCTCCATTGTGTGGTTGTAAACGCCTCATGAGCTACCTGTGACTCATTATGTTTAAACTGAGCATGCTCCAATTCACACAAACACTCCTGTTACTGACTAAAGTTACTACGCCAGCTGCTCAAACAATATATATATATATATATATAATCATCGTCGCTTCAGATGGATCTGAACCAGTTTATCTACTGTACTTTTAAACCACTTTTAGCATCTTAGCATTCTAGATCTGTTAGTGTTTCTAAAGATTTTCAGTAAAAGAATATATCTATGCCATTATAAAGTCATTAAATTGTATCCAATAAGTTTTCATTAAGAAGCTTAAAAGAATATGATGGAGGTCCTCAGTTTTCTTTTAATTTGATAACATTTTGAAATTGGTTTGAATGATCCAGAGAACAGGTCAGATTGCTTCAATAAGGAACTTATGCAGATGTATAAATAAAGAGTCCAAGATTCTCTTTATCATGCAGGTTCTTATAAATCTCCTCCAAAAAAGCAACACTTCTAATCAGTACAGTATATGTTCTGTTTCTGGTTGGACCTGTTACATAATACATGTGGATAATTGGGTCGTTTTTCAGACCACAGTAAATGAACCCCTACAGCTCGCTGTCCAACAACTCACGCAGCCGCAGCAGCAGTCAGAGCTCTTCGTTAATCGCTCCCTGCTCTTCATTCGTCTTTGCTTCCATCTCTGTCTCTTGCTGTCTCCTAAGTCTTCCCACGCATTATCTAAGGAATGTGTGCGCACAAACCTCAGCAATGTCTGTTTAAGAAAAAAAAAGCAGCACTTTGCCCGCGGGTTGCATGAACTGTGTTGAATGTACTGTATGTGCGCTTGAATGCAT
Organism: Poeciliopsis retropinna; assembly: GCA_010277075.1. Lineage (NCBI taxonomy): Eukaryota > Metazoa > Chordata > Actinopteri > Cyprinodontiformes > Poeciliidae > Poeciliopsis > Poeciliopsis retropinna. Next base: position 7,629,556 of record VMRM01000001.1, read on the forward strand.
GCATGCATGCATGCATGCTTATTTAGGCCTAATTGCTCCAGCAAGCTCCTATGAGGTTGTGTGCGCGAGCAAGTTGTTTTTGCCTGGCAGGAGCATCACAGAGGGTTGCAGGAAGTTGTTTGGCATTCCGGATGAAGTGGAGTAGGATGAGGGAGAGAGGGAACAAACCACAGTGGGAACTTCTCTCAAACCACAGGGAGGGACGACAGCCTGGCGACTCCTCTTGCACTTTTCCTTTTTTTTTCTTTTTTCCCTTTCTTTGTCGTTTCTTTTTCTATCCTTTAGTAAATATTTGTTGATCTCTTCATCTTTTGGTCTTTTATTCATCTTTCTCCTTTAAATCTATCTCCCTTTTCCCCTCAGTCCCTCAGTCCTTCCCACGCTCATGCTATCTCATTATTTCCCCTCTTTCTTTATTTCTCCATCTTTTTATTTGCTCCTTTCTCTTTGTGTGTGTACCCGGTTTTTTTCCACTTAATCTCTCTCCTTCCATCCCACACTGACTGGGCTGCCAGTATCCTAAGACAAATTTGCTCTGGTTCACAGTTCAAAAGCCTCGCTTTTCTCCAGAGTCCGTTTTCATGAATCAGCCTGACAAAGAAATTTGTTTTGGGGCAAAAACAGAACATTGTGTGTGTTTGTGTAGTCTGCAGCACATGCCCTGGCATATATTTAAGCAGCCCCAGTAATCCCCGGCACAGTGAGGTATTTTCAAACCTGGAGTATAGATTTTCATCATTCCCCTCCAGCCTGATCAGATTGGTGCAGATGTTGCTTGTGCTGTTTGCGCTTTCAGCAGTTAGTGTGTTTGAAGCAACCAGATCTTCATACTACCAGATAAGTCGGTCATTTCGACCTCAAGTTAGAGAATCAGATTTGTCAATCTCAATAGTCAAGCTTACTTCACTCTTCACTGAAGTAACTTTTCTCAATGCATAGAAATTTAACTTGAATCCTTATCCATTGTGCATCACACCAGAGGGCAATAAAGGGTAGCTTTATTGTAGTACATTTGCTGCACATTCAGTATAATATTTCTAACATCTTTAGTAGGCATGAGCAGTGTGAGGGGGGAAAAAAACATACTTTTGTGGGTTTTCATACAAAAATGTAGAACAGAAAAATGGAAACCTGTGTGAAAGCCTGACTTGTAAAATCTCTGACTGGGACTAATCTAATGATTTATTGTGACAAAATGGCATTTATTTTGTTCACTTCAGTGTGTTATCAGTTTCTGACACCATATTGACAAATGTCAAAACATAATCGACTAATTAACAATAAAACTTATCAGGAAATCCACATCAGCTAAATATCACTTGAACTGCTGTGAACTTGTCACTGTAAGTTTTTTTAAGGTAGATCTTTTAGTTGTCTACCTATTTAGAGTAACATTTAGCAAAGTTGATTTGTCAATGCTTAGACTACTGCCAAGGACTAACAGCTACTCTTAAACAAGTCTTCTAAATATTTCTGCTTGCTGCAGTGCCTGAACTCTACCAGCTCACTTCAGTTATTAAAGAAAACCAGTCTTCAGAGAGAGATTCCCCAGTAGCATTCAAGATGAGATTCAGGGGAATATTAGGTGTATATTATGCTGATAATAATGTCTTACTGAAAGAGACTGCGACAATATTCCATTTTTATGTCATTTTACACCTTCACAGAAGGTTTAGGAATATATCTGGACGAAAGCCCCATCAGCTATTCAAATAGCCTCTGAAACGTTAAAGTTTTACCTGAAGTAGTTCCAGTTTACAGAGGGCTTGAGGTTTTGCTCAAGCTTTGCTTGGTGAAATCATTGGAACCCTTGCTGGGGTACAGATTAGCCCGCTGTTCGTGACCAGTGACTGGAATGACATTTTAACGATTATATCTCTGTAGCTAAATAAAATCCACCCCGAAATTTGCTTCAGTGTTGCTGCTTTTTATTTAGCAAATATCAATAATAGAAGTAGTACAAAGGAATCCTGTAGTTTCAAGCTGCTGCCTTTTGTGCTCTATAATTTTAATTCAGTAATTTTCTGACACATGCACATCAATTTTGTGTATTTTCTGCGAATGCATTAACAATTTTCTCTTTCAGTTCATCCATTGTTCTAGAGCCAAAGATCCCTGGAAACGGGGAATGATTTCTGGAGAAATTATGTCTTCTTGTAAGCGTTAGGCTCTTCAGAGTCACACCCGTCTGTGATCACATACCACCGAACCTGAAATTACCGGCAAACTCTCAGGACCTCACACAAGTGCTCTACTCACTGTGTGTGGCTCTCTAATGAAGGGCTTTAGTAATTACAGTTTCATTGTTATTGTTTGACTGTGTGATGTGTAAACATGTAAGAACTGTTAAAATGTCCTTGGTGATGTGGATGCTGGAGAGGCGGTGCCTCCAGCCACTCCGTCCAAGTCATTGCAGTGAAGAACGTCTCCCCTCCCTCCTTCCACAGTGGGTTCACTATTGAACTGGCCTCTGCACTCACAGTCGTGTTGGCTTCAAATATCGGAATCCCTGTCAGTACCACACACTGCAAGGTATGACCGAGTGGCCCCTCCCACTCCCTCAGACTGACCTCTTGACCCCTGCAGGTCCCTCCAGGGGAGAGGGGAGCTCACACTTTCTCCCAGGGCACCGGGCCTTAGGTCATCCCTGGAGACAGAAAGTAAATCCTCTAAAAATGGCTGAATTCTAACATTTGAATTATTGTCGTTAAAATTTTTTGATTTATGACAATTTTTTTGATGGCTTTGACAATCATTTTTGTTTTTGTTTTTGTTTTGTTTTTTACTGAAAATGTTTTTGGTTGATCTCATCTCTAAACATGGGAAAGACTACAATAGAGATCAAATATGACAATGTCAATAATTAAAAAAAAAAAAAAAAGCAGAGTAAACAGACTGAGATTTGGTAGATTTTTTTTGAGTATTTTAAATACTGGTGTGTAATTTGTATAAAATCCTCAGCATTAACTGTTGAAGCTGAGTAAGCAAATTTCAGTTCACACCTTTAGGGTCGAGCAATAAATCAAAAATATATAGACGTGATCAATATCAATATATGATGTCAGATCAAACTTTCAGTAATTTCACTGAACCCCATAGCATTCTAGGGGATGTAGACGAGGTAACAAGGTGGGCAGCATCAACTCACTCTTTGGTTGCCTAGGAACAACCTGTTGAGTAACATGTGCAGCAGCAGTTTCAGGTTTCATCAGCATGCCTCATTACTGCTTAAATAAAAAAAATAATGGCTTTGAGTGAAAAGAGAAAATGAGTACAACAGCCTGAAAGGAGGCTGTGGATTAAGCAGGAAAGATCACTTCACCAGTTTGACAGCATTTCACATATTTCAAATAAAAAGCTAATCAATAATTATAGTTATTGACTGACATGAAACCTGTATGTGCAATACATTTTTGTATTATCAAGCCCAATCAATTTCCCATCCTGTTGTAAGCATGTATAGCCATACTTTTAAAAATAATAATATTAATATATATGAATTTTGATTCTATTTGCATGAAATAAATTGGTGAGATCTGATGTCATATCCGCTTATAGAAGTGATTGTAATTGTGCTTCCGCCATGATAAACAACAGACGGTTGTTTAGTGAAACCGGTTCTGTGCTAGCAGTGTTAGCTAGGCTGCAGGAGCTAACTAGTTTATAAGCAGTTAAGTTTTTTTTTATCATGACGAAAAAACTGTGACACCCATAAAATTATAAAATGCATGCAATTTCCAAAAGTTTTAGAAACAGTTTGGGGTTTACATTTTGTAAAACAACCTTTTAAGATTAAGAGGTTTTGGTTTGCCATTAATTAGACACGAATATCTCTATAATATACACTTTAAAATAAACTGCAGCTTTATCATTTCAAATGATTCCCAAAGCTATTTCATCTGCAGCCACGCCTTTATCAACTTTTCCTTTTAAAGTCCAGATTTTACCGTCCAGGTAGAGCAGAAGACTATCGGACATTTTGCCCCATCCAGCCATTCTCGGACAGCCCTGGGCCTCGGTGTGCAGCTCCTCTCCCCTGTTCTTTTCAGGAACACCAGATCCAGACTGGAAGGCGAGGCAGACTGGTCCAGTCCCATTTACTGATCCCCGCCCCCTGTTCCCTCCTCCACACCTACATTACTCTGTTTCATTTCCACCAGCTCTCATAATGCTGCCCACTCAACACTGGCATGGTTTGGCGCCTGGGTCCCCACCCTCCTGTGCTCGGTCGTAAGCCGACTTCCCCTCCACCGTCCCCCACCACCGGCCGGTGTCCTCCTACCTGATCCCACCCGTCACACTTTGTTTTCCACTATTTTTACCTCTCCCTCTTCATCTTTCTGTCTCTCCACTCATGTGTCTTCACAGCGGATTTTGCATTGAAGTAATGAGTGCGCTAACAGTGCTTGTTGCATCAAATGTGGGCATCCCAATAAGCTCCACCCACTGCAAGGTATTGGAGTTTATAAGCAGTTGAGTGAGGAGCCTCCTCCATGAGAGCTCTTCCTCATCACTTCATCTCTAGCTGTTGATCACTGAAATCAATCACAACTCCTAAAGTTGAAGTTTTGATCTCTCTTGCAGTTTTCCTCCAGCAACTAAATTTCCCATTTGTCTTAAGGGGAACTTTGCAACATGAAAGACTGTACTTGGTTTGATACTGGGGATTAAGTTGTTACTCATAAATGTATTTGTAGTCTAGCCTATTTTAACAAATTATTATTTTCACCTTGAAATTGTAAGGGTTTAAATCCCTTCCCATATTTAAACTTCAATTAATAAAAATGAGTTTCTTCTTTTGTAGAATAATAATTGGCCCTCATATTGAATTATCTCCATTTTGTTTCAGTTATTTACTTAACTACATGTGATTTTATTTTTGATTCCATGCCAGTAGTTGATCATTTGTTCGATTTTTGAATGATGGCACTTTTGGATTTCAGTTACAAAAGCTTCAAATAATCTGGATACCGAAACTGTCATGAAATAGTACATTTTTAGCATAAATATTTCTTTGAGACAATTCTGTATTTTATAAAATTTCTGCTTATAGTTTTTTAAATCAATGTTCCCCAGTTATTTAGTAGTTGAGTTATTGAATTTGGTGCCTTTGGGTCTCCAAAGCTTGAATTCCCTGAGGGGAAACTGCAGGAGACTCAAAACTGGTGTCCGGTTACTGATCAATTTGTCTAAATATCACTATTATCACCATCAGCACCATTCCTTATCTCCATTTCTCACATACAACCCTATCATGTTTCTTCCCTAAAATTTTGGATAATCTGCTGCTTTGCCAAGATGCTAAATCTAATGATGGTTAGAGGTTTATGATTGTGGTAATTATGTCATTTTTAAATGATTTGGTCTGGAGATGTACAGATGTTTTTGGTGAAATGCTATCTAAAAAACAAAATTCTAATTTGTAAATTGATTGGATTTAAAGCCATTTGTTATTTTAAACTTAGAGAGTGAAACTCAGATTTCTCAGTGTCCTTCAAATTTTTGGCAATAAATGAACGTCATATCCGTGCATCTCCAATGGTTCAGTTTGTGTGAAGGAGCGAGTGTGAGGATTTATGGGCATTGATTGGGTTTCATTAACTTGTTTCTGGTCTGACTGATCTTTTCCTTAGATCGGGCTTTTCTCTTTTTGTTGAAGCTGAATTGATGCCCGGTCCTTGGTGTGAGTCAGTATAAGATGATCGTGTACAGTGACTTTGCTGTTTCAGAGGATCTGAGAATTAGGCGACACTAAGACTGAGGTTACTGCATGCAAATTATCTAAAAACATTTTTTTTTTTTTTTTTTTTACGGTTTCTTGGTGTGTTGAGGTTCATGTTGGTGACAGACAATTTGACAAGAATCTCTCATACGAACCTCCAGATCTTAGTGTTGCTCACTGTTTGTCCGTCCGACCTTTCATCTACAAATGTGGACCGATTTAAATGTGTTGGGTGAGGTCGGCAGAGATCAGAGTGCGCTCAGCGTCTCACGTTTCTCTGGCTGAATGCGAGCAGACGGCAAAGTGTTTCCTGCTGCTCTGACTGACAGCAAGTCACTGCACATGATTCTCAAAAACGTCTGAATCCTATTTTTCTTCCAACTGAACTGGGTTCCTGCTATTTAAGGTAAATAAAAAATGCATAAGTGAAAATCTGACACTGAGTGTGTTTCTTAGGCTACACCTGCTTGTGTCAGACTTTCACACAGGAGTTTATATTTTTGGTTTAGTCGGTAATAACCTCCAGGCTTGCTGTCACTAACACACATTTGAGTCTGAAATGTGAAGAGCTGCAGGCTGCACACACTCTTCTATTCACAGCTGACCTCTGTCACTTATCTATTAGCTCAGATATTATTAGCAATTTTACGTAGGCTCTTCTTTTTTAGAAGGCTGATGCTAAACTTTTATTGCGAAAGGATAAGAACCTTTGCAGGTTTGCAGATATAAAGAAATAAGTACAAAATCTAGTCAAATGCTTCTGATTACACAGAAGTGTAGCATTCAATCTGTTTAGTTGTTGAAGAAGCTAATAGTGACACAGACCAATTTGTTGGCACCCCTGGTTAAGATGTGCAAACAGCATGAATAAATTGTACTACAATACATCACTCAATGACCGAGTTATCTCCTGATACATTCAAGTTCTACATAGAAATTAAAAAAAAAGTTTGATTTTAAAGAGTAAGCTGAATAAAGTGGCTTCCATGGGGTCATTTAACAAAGCAATAAACCAAAATATATGAATTAATCAGGTCTGCGCTACAAAAATGCTAAATCTTACAAAGTAATTTTGATTTGGCAATGTTAATAAACTTAATAACATAAAACTAATTTGCACGTAACTTTTCAGCTTGATGTAGGAGCTTGTTTTAAGAGAATGATTCCTTAATATTGTTTAAAAAGTATTGGTTCCAACGGCAGATTGTTTCACTTAGAACTAGACAGGTTTCCCATAAATGAAATAATTTGCCAGTGAAACTAGTAAATTTTTTAAAATCAAAATGAAGGGATTATATACTTGGAACAAGCTGCTATATCTTGCTGAAATGTTACCTGTAAGTTAGTTTTGTCTTATTTCACATTTACTAACATATTTGCAATAGGAACCAGACCAAAAATACTCTAAAGATTTTGTGTTTTTGGAGTGAATCTTCTGTCATGCGACTTTTCAATGCTTCCATGCTCCAACACACCTGAATCTAAAGGCTGAAACCACCTGAAAACTCAGCAAGTTTTGCAAAGACCTGATCATTAGCAATTTACTTGATTCAAGTGTGCTGGAGCAGAGACACATTCAGTAAATGCAGAACACTGGCACTAGAAGACTGGAATTGCAAACTCCTGGGCTACATCAAGAATAAAATAAAAGTTCAGACACAAAATTAGCTTCCAGATCTAAATCATGTTTAAAAATTGTAGGGTGAGCTGAAAGAAGAAGAAAAGGACTGAATGATCTGGACGTACCGTCTAAGATCCATCTCTGTGTGCTCCAATCTTGGAACATGCTGTCCCGTTGACAAAAGGGGAGATGTACAAACTGGTAACTGGTAACTCTGAGCCACATCTATTTTTTTTCCCTTGCATAAATATTCAAAAAAGGGTGGATATTTAAAATGTAGCTGTGATGACAGAAGAATTTATTACAAATCTTTACCTGAGGCGGCAATAAATGTTTTCACAGCTGTATATTTGAGCTGAGCGATGACTGTGATGTCTAATGGAAGTGAAAATATTCTGGCCACATTATCCTGAGAACCGCAAAGACACCCTGCAGCTCTTCACCATCTCTGCGACTTTGAAACGCGTTCAGCTCTGCTGCTGATTGTCTTTCTGTCTCTTCTCTCCATTGGTGCCGTCCAGGTGGGCTCGGTCGTAGCAGTGGGCTGGATCCGCTCCCAGAAAGCCGTGGACTGGCGCCTCTTCAGGAACATCTTCCTGGCCTGGTTTGTCACGGTGCCGGTGGCTGGCCTGTTCAGCGCCGCCGTCATGGCCCTGTTCGTCTACGGCATCCTGCCCTTCGTCTGAGGGGGGAAGTGGCCGGGAGGGCGAGCGGTGGAGAATGGAAGAGGGGAGTCAGAGAAGGGGAAACTTGGAAGGAAATCGTAGCTTGGGTGTTGTTGAGGGAAGGCAAGCAGGAACTGCAGTGAGTGAAGTGAAGGAGAAGAGTTTGAGGAAGCTGCAGAGGTTTACAAATGGACTTTGGTTGTACTGTGAGGGATGTGAGGAGGGTTGGTTCCCACGCTGCCTGGCTCTATCGTCCGGAAATCCTCTCAACTCATTTGAGTTTCAATCAGTTCATATTTATTCTCTTTTTGGGGGGAAATGCATCATTCAGTCTGCTGTAAATACAAAAATAGGAAATTTACCTTTTAATTAAAAAAATAAATTAAGAATTAAAAAAAAAAAGTAACTATACCAGTGAGCACATATCTGATATCCGAACAAGGAAAAAAAAAAAAAAAGTGTACATATTGTCGTTCTGACTGAGTGTGATCTGTTGTATTATGGCTTGCTTTGGCACAAAAAAATAAGATAAGACATGCGTGTGGTTAACCAACCCATCCATCATGTCCGTTTTTAAACTCGCCAGCTAGGTGCAACCGGGGCCAAAAGGAAAGGATGCCTCAGAAAAAGAGAGTCGTGCAACGTTTTATTTTCCATGATACCATAGGAACCTAATTTACTAAAGAATTTGATTTTCATTTTTGTGGAGAGCTCCTGTATGTTTTTAGAGATGAGTCTCATATTTTTTAATGATGTATTATAATGTAATTTGTACTGTAAATACTGTCCTTTATGGAGTTTGGCAGTGGGATCCTGGTTTGTTTTTATTGTTGTAGAGAGGGGTGGGGGAGGGCTCTTCATCTTATCGTCATCATACAAAGTATGATTCATGCTCAAGGTTCAGAGTAGGTGAAAAAAAAAAAAAGTGTGGTTTGATTGGACACAGCTCAGTTTGAGGAAATGAACCAGAAAGGTTGGGTTGGGAAAGATAGGTCACTCTCCTCAGAGTTGAACCATGCCAAAGTCAACATTTCAGCATGCCAATTTAGAGCCGAAAGATGCCAAAACACTAAAACTGAGCTGAGGTCCCATAACATATCTTTATTCTCAAGCCTTTATTTTCATACATACAGCTGAGTCACTGTCATATCGAACCCTACTTTCACATGATGAATGGTATCATATCGAACGCTAAAACATGTAAAGAAAGAGGACTCCAGCAAAAAGCAGCATAGCTCCTCAAAGTGGTTCAAAGTGCAGAGGCGTCTTCCGCCCGCCGGTGCTAAAGGTTCAATTTGATTCCATACAGTCAGAGTGAAGGCTCACCTGAAGCCTGGTGCAGGATTTCAGGCTGCTTTTAACGCTAAATATCAGAAGACCTCTGTCTTAAAGAGATGGTCAGGGACTACAAGAAGTGAGGCTTTGTTTGAAGTTTGTAAGCAGTTGATTTCTAACCTGCAGAAGGAAACTCAGATTTTTTTATTTTGTTATAATATTGCCTCTGAAACCAGAATTCATATCTGGAAGTTAAATTAGACTCCAGTTGCAAGTCAGAAAAAAACTGTTTGGTAGTGGTGTCCATGGTAACTATTAGCAATAAAAAATGATCCCAGCAAAATTCAGTTTAATGCGTTTAAACTCTGAAGGAACTGTTTTACATATAGTGATTGTGGAGCACTGTGTCCCATTGATTTATGAAAGACGAACCGTAAGAAGCACTAAAATGTAGTTTATACCTCCACCAATCACATTCAGTAAGCCTGGCAGCCATTTTGGATGTTAAACCTTGGGCTGTTGGATACCTCCAAACTTTCAAAGTCTTGATTTCAGTTTTGTTTTCAATTGGCGTTCTTGTATTTATGATTTGCATGATAGAAATTTCTGACTAAAATGTGCTACAATGGTCTTAATTTTATATAAATTGTAATGAACTGGGATTAGAGGCTACTGCTAATTGCTAATATGAGCAGATCGGTTAAAAAAAATCTTCTGAAGTCTTGGCAACCTAACTCTTAAAAATATCCCAGCATTTTATGTGCAGATTATTTCTAAGGCAAAGAAAGGTTCATCCTTAAGAAGTTTTGTCCAAACCTAAATACTTGTAAACAAGCCATTTTGAAACTTAACCATTACATATCAATTTATTTTTCCTAGGAGGTTTTAATTCCTAATGTTCATAAAAATATTGAACTCTTAATTTCAGTGGATATTTACCATTGACTCTGCCTCCACTCCCTGTTTACTCTTATGAAATATGAGTAACGATCAAACCGAAAAATCTTGTCATGTCAGAGATATTATTCCTTTTTTAAGTGGTCTCTTAAATTTATACAATGTGATATTTTAAACATCTTTCTTATCCTAAAAGTAAGAAGAAACTTTGAATTTACTTTCCTCAGTAACAGCTACAACACCACCAAGAGTATTTTTGTTATTGCGACCTGGTAGCTCTTCATTCACTCATGGCAGAAAGATCTGGTTTCCACTGAGCTGGAATCTGGCTGTAAATCTGCTAAATTATTTTGGTTCGCGAACCAAAGTAATTTCTCAGTGAATCTCCACTGGCATTAGCATAATAGCATTTGCCAAAATCACATTTAAGATTTTAAGATGAAAGGCTTAAAAACTCATATGAGCAGTTAGCTCTGGCCTCTGGATGAACATGTTTGCATTTAACCTAAATGGAGACGCCATTTTTTGCTGCAGGAAAGATTTTAGCTTCCCATTATCACTTTACAGAACCTCACTTCTAAAATCCTGAACTATCCCTTTGATCTCATTTTGTCTGAAAGTGAAAGTGATTTGGAAAAAAAAACAACAAAAAAAAACTGATCATCACCAGCTTTTAAAACAAGGTTACTAGGTGACCTGCGGATGAACAAAGTCTAAAGTTATTTTTGTTTGAACAAACTCTATGCCAGCTGTTGGATGTTTTTGTTGTTTTTGTGGTGTGTTTCCTGTTTGTTTTTTATTTTCTTCATGAACAAATCTATGCTTAAGTAGCCACATGCCTTGTAACGTGTTTTACTTTGTGCAGAGACAGTAAAATAATTCAGTACTGTGGTGTTTACATTGTAACCATATTGTAGAGTATTTGTTTTTTTAAAAAAAACAAACTGTTGCCTAATGATGCCAATGAAAGACGAACTATTAACCATGAATTTTTAAGTGCAAGTAAAACAAAACAAAATATAACCAGAAGTGTCTAGAGAGAAAGAGAGCTTTGAGAGGAAGTGTGTTTGATTTCTTTTTCCTTTTCTTCCTCAGTCATTTTTGTAGTAGTGCTGATCATGATCCCTGTCACTTTACACTGCTACTGCAATGTGTTAACACTACATGTGTGGGTGCAATTAAGTGATGAAAAGAATAACTAGAGAAATCTCATCAAAACTATATATTTTTCTACCATATCTGAGTTTTAACCTGGGTGAGCTTCCGCGCACTTTTAGAGGGAGATGCTGTGGGCTCGAAGTGGGGAGAAATTGCGGGAAATATTTCCATCCATGTCTGTTTTGGCACTCGTGCCCACTCCCACTGAGCCCAGTGTCTTCCTCTAGCATGTAGATTGACGTGTCGATCGCGAGTAGATCAGATTTTGAAATGACCGTTTTTATTTTTGAACTATAGATGAAAACACTTTGTAATTTTGTTTCCCTACTGCATTGACTTTGGCAGTGAGCTGCCAGAGGAGGACAGCTCTGCTACAACAGCATGTCTAAAATGCAAAAAAAGAAAAGTTTCCCCTTCAGGGTCTACTCCCTGGTTTCTGAGCAGCTGACCTCCCTTGCAGCTCACGACCTTTTCCTCTGTCACAGATCGTGCTGCGCAGAGGTCTGCACGGAGCCGTCCTGTTCACTTCCTCATGATTTCTGATTTTTGCTGTTTGTTTTGAGGAAGAAGTGCATCTTTTAAAGAAGCTCTGCTTTTGTCTGTAAGCAGTTAGTGTAACTTATGTGGAAAAATATAAATGTACAAAGCTGAAAATTTTCCCAGTATAATTAATCTGAATTTTCTTTAAAAAAACAAAAAACTGCTTGCTCATATTTTTGCACCTACTGAATGCATCTCGTACAAGACTTGCAGGCACACAATGTAAGGCAGGCAGTTTTAACTTAACACGCATGGCTTTCAATTTGGGAAAAGAGCCAGACACGCTATTCTCCACACATATAGGCCTTCACTGAGATTTGACCTCGCGACCTTTCAGCAGGGAGACGACTGTAATCGGCACACAGAGCAGAATCTCATTTTACAGAATTAAAATCTCTCTTCGGCATTAACCCTTGCATCCATTTCAGCTGCTTCCATAGCGCCCTCTACAGGAGCTAGACATATTTAAATACTTTTGGTACAGCAGTAGCATATGTCTAACTGAAAGCTACTGTATTAAAAAGTGAAATTATTTCTACACATTTTTTTTCTGAGTGTGGAGGGCACTTAAGAGATAAATGGTGTTTTGCTTTTTAACACCAGGAGGCTGATATTCTAGCTCCTCATCTTGTGGCGTTTCCAGTGAACATCAACACGCTGTGCAAGCCTCTTGTGCAACTCACTTTCTCTTGGGTTTTGTTTTTTTTTGTGCTCCATGCATTCGTCGTCCTGATAGGCCAAAAGGGCACATTGCTCAGTCCTAAGGGAGGAAAAGTTAAACTATTAAATAAAAAAAACATTACATATTGTTTTTGAAAAGATTAATAAATTGATTTATCTGACATCTGATACCAAACTTTGTGTGGATAAAAACATTTTCAAGACAGAAAAAACTGAAATCTTATAAATGAAAACTTTTTTTTTTTTCAGTTCAGTCCAGTAAATTCAGCCGATAGATGGCGTAGTTTGCCACTTTCCTCACCAAACAGAGGGGCATCATTTTGGCAACTGGCTAAATTGTCATTTAGGGAGTAAGTGTGCTTCTGTTGTATTGTTATAATGTTATAAACAGAAACTACACAGAATGTGCCATTTTCTTCTCGCTCCCTGAATGTAAATCACAAACTGCTAAAGGTGCAACCTTGTCACTGGACTGGTGTAATAGCGCCCTCTCATGGTTGCATAGAACCAGCTCTCATTACAGATAAAAGAGGGGTTAAAAAAAAGAGACCTTCATCTGAACATGTTGTGCCATCGTCTGTTTGTTTCTCTGGTCGTTTTTGTACTAAAACGTGCTCCATGGCCGGCCTGCAGGCTTTGCAGTTCTGTGTCGTCTTCTTACTGTTTACTGCTTCTCAACTGTCCAGTCCTTTTAAAAGGTAAATAGATGAAAAAAAAAAAGCAAAGAAATTCAGGATAAACTGTAGCTTGCTTCAACAACAACAACAAAAAAATCGTATGCTCTTCTGATTTGCATATATCGTACTGTAATGTTTTATTTAAGAATTTTAGTGGAAAAAATGTCATTTAAACTAAATTATGGGAATTAAAATTACAAAGGATACCTAAAAAAACTGAGTTGTGTTTTTATTTTTGGAGTGATGTCTGTACACTGAAGTGTCTGATTCTCCAAATACTTATTAGTAATGTGGTCATGTCACTTGGTCTACATGTCATTATGGGATGGACAGAGTCATGGTTATGTTTTTTTCTGTTATTCTGCCTTTCAGTGAGAATTTCACCAACTAAAACCATAAGTGCAGAACATATTTTAAAATGTAATTTTCTTTAAGTTCGCTTGGGGTTCAAGTTTCAACCCCAAACTTTCTTATATTATGGTAGGATTTATTTTATGAAGTAGAAACAAATGAATTTGCTTTCAGTTCTTCTTGAACCATTTTCACTGCAATTACTACTGGAGATCTTTTTTTTTTTTCTACAGCCCTTCATTGAAATGCCCATTATTGTTTGGACATGAGATCAAGCTCAGTGGGGGAACAGTCTCTTACCCCAACACAAAACCAGTACAAAGCTGGCAGAAGGTGGCAGATTGTGGAAATAAATATGGATCTTAGAAACTTTCCTTTCTTATGATACCATATTGTATTAAGCAATCCTGATTAATTAATTGGTTGAAACTTTTTCTTAAAAGTTCTGGGTGTTTTTGAGAGAATTGTGTGGCTATTATTCAAGCAAACATGATTAAAGCTTAAATAATGAATAACATTGCCTGAAAGTCAGAGGAAAAAACCATTAAACAGAGATTTAGACCATGTGAAATACGTTTCCACGACTTTAGTCATGTTTCCTCACCCCCCCTATGCTTCACATACTCTCTGTCTCCTAAGGATACCGACATTGACAAAGCCTGCATGAATCTGCCACATCTTATTTAGATGCTGGCACATACTTTCCCAGCAGCGTGTCTGTGTCTGCTGGGTTTAATTTAAGAAACCTCTCCAGTACTGCTTGGACAAAAAAAGGCTGGATTAATTCTTGCACACAGCAAGTGACACCGGTTAAATCAGTAACCAAAAAGAAATGGAAACCACAACCCTCCTGCTCTCTGGGGCTTAGAAAAGCTTTCATAATGAGGGAGGGCACCGTTTCCGTTTTGTAAAAGGTGTTTGTTTGTGGTTTGTCATCCTAATTGACATCAGGAAGTCTTTTGGCTATGTATAAAAATGTGGCTTCTGCAAATTATAAAAGCTCCCATCAGGGAGTCAATTATAGAGCTCAAGGTTTCCAACAACTGTTTTAAATTACAGCTTAGATTTAATGAAAATGAACTAAAAACCTAGAATATTTGTGGTCTCTTTGTTTTCAATAGCAAATATGTTGAACTTAACACTGCTGCAAAAATATTAATACTCCTTTGACATTTTCATTATTTTATAAACAAATTAAATTGTAAGTAGGGCCTATCAGAATTGTGGCTTGCCTTTGCATTTAGTTCCATTTACTGTTTCAATACAATTACCTCTAATTAGATACAATGTGTATCTAATTTAATCTCTGTATGGCTGCAGCTTTTCTGTGAAGACCTCAGAGATTTGCTGGAAAACATTCTGGTGAGTATACAATGCATTCTCGGAGTAATTTTTGTAGGTGGGACATTCCTGTGAAGGTTTCACTTTCTCTCTAATAGTAAATAATGGTTCTCTGGCGTCCCAAAGCCTTAGAGATGGCTTTGTAAACTTTTCCAGACAATGTCAACAAATTTCTTTAGATCGGGGCACGAAATGCTGCTTTTGACCTTTTAACCTACAACATGTAGTCAGATGGGTTCTCTTTGGGTAATTTTCTGACATTGCACTGTGTCTTATTAGGATATTGTTGAAATTAAAATTCTGAAATATTTGTGCTACAAAAAAGTAGTACCTTTTTACAGCACTGTAGGAGTTTTGCTTTAACAACTGAATTATGGAAATAAATGACCTTTTTATTAAATTGAAGATGCACCTATAGGCTGTATTTGTTCCTAGTTCAAATAATGACCATTCCTGTGTCTCATAAAGTGTGCAATGCTTTTGACATTTCCCAGATAGAATTTCAAAAACTCGTTTTCTTTCTAAGTGAATCTTTCTGTGAGAAATAACACAGCTGTGCTCAAGTCAGGGAAACAACCTGAGGGCAGAAAGACATTTTTCCTCTCAGACCAATCTGTAATGTAATGAAACTTACCGAAATGCACAATTTTTAATTTTCATTAAAATAAGCAGATTAGACTAAATAGTTTCTCCTAGTTCTTCAGGAGATATAAGGTTAAGACCTTTAACTTTTCTCATTGAATTAGGCAAGTTTTCCTGGTTAATGTCATGTTTTTAAAGACGACTGCAGAAAACAGCTGTAAACAAGGACAGCTGCTCTATTTAAATTTTTCTTTCTTGTTTTTATGATGTGAAGCCCTTTGCACTGCCTTGTTGGTGAAATGGGCTGCACACACAAATAAACTTGCGCAATTGATGCATCAGGAGATGACAGGACTACATGAGATTGAACTCGACCTGGAAGGTATGTGTTTATTTTTTTTTTTATATCATTATTCTGTACATGCTCGCCAGGAAAATTGGCAACTGGGGAAAAAATAAAAGCCAAGAAAAAAAATAATAAACCAAAAATAACCAGACAGCAGGATTTGGGTTAGTCTGTTTCCATCCGAAAAATGTTTTATTGGCCTCCAAACTGAAAAGGTTTACCCTGTCGTTTGGCTCGTCTCATGAGCCAAAAAACATACATTGCATTTCTTCAGTTTCGCAGTGGAGGCATACAAAGATCTTTTTGGACTCAGAAAGAGATTGATGGAAAGAGCAATATAGGATCCTCTCCTTCCAAGTCACATGATGAGTAAATCTTTGTATTCATGAGATTAATTTCAGAACACATGAAGCTGGAGAAAGAAGCGTCTGATCTCCTGTAAAAGACAAAGAGAGGAGAGAGAAAACAACCGTGTGAGGAGACCAAGGCTCGCGTTCCTTCTGTTAGAAAAGGCCTGAAAACGGTCACAACCAAGAGATCGCTTCGTCTCTTTCGCCTCAGATGTGTGTTTCACTTCTGTGCAGAACAGCTGTAGTGTACATAAATGGACACTGGATATGCAAATTCAAAACCAAAGTGCCCACAGTCGATATAAAGCCAGGTCACATGACCAAACAAAAACAAAACAAAAAAAACAGTTGATGTCACACAAAGGGGAGGGGCTTGAGACTTTGACATAAGGGTTAACTAAACAGTCAGTGTGTGTGCGAGAGAAAGTGTAAGTGTGTGTGTGTGTGGTGGAAAGATGCCGGTGAAGCGGCACCGAACAGTTGAAAGTTAGTCAGGACCTCCCCGTCTGGTGACTGTGCAGTTTAAAATGGGCACATGGTGATTTAAGCTCATGCTTCAGTTGTGGTAAACCATCCAAGCACTTTAATTTATATCTATAAATACACAGCAGCGTTTTTTTTTGTGTTTTTTTTTTATTTCTTTTATTAAGCAGAGGGGTTTCAGTCGGCCTCCTCTCCTTCTGTGAGTGTTTGACGAGTTTTTGTCTCTGGAAAACAGCGGACTACGCTTTCTGCTAGAGGAAACAGGTTATGTGGGACTGATTATCAACTTTCATATAGAGTTTTTTTTTTTTTATATATTTATATAGTTCTCTTCTTTAGTCTCACACACCCGACACGCTTGCTTGCTTTCACATTCTCTCGTCTCACTACTTTTATTCAATGTACACAAAGTAAAACATGGGGTGGAGTTGGGGAGCGACAGAACTGAAATGACAATCACTGAGAAAAAAAACAAAAACAAAAAAAAAGCCATGAAGAACTGCAGTCTTTGTCATCCATTGGCAGTTGGACTGACGGAGCAGTCGGCTAGTCACAATGGTGGATTGAAGGGGGAAAGGGAGCGGCCATGTCATCAAAGGGGCGGCGCGGGGGGCTCTTTCTTGGCGGGTGCCGTTTTAGTCGCCGGTTTCGTCTTCTTCAGGGCGGGGCTCGTCTCCTTGAGGTTGAGGTTCTCCAGGGCCACGTCCAACGTCATCACCTCCACGCAGCCCATGGCCTCGAAGTCAGCGAAGTTTCGCAACGAGCCATGACAATCATCCTCGTCTTCGGAGGAAGAGGCCGAGGCGTCGTCGTCGGGCAGCAGTGTGGAGAGCAGCAGCTCGGTAACGAACAGGCTCCTGTCAGCCCACTGGGCTTCGCACACTTGCCGCTCCACCTCAGATAGCCGCGGTTCGCTCAGCCTGGGGGACGGAATAGGAAACGGTTATGTCTTCACACAAGGACCAATGTAGAGGTCTGTTCTACGTATTACTTTAGCACTTTTACAGATACTTGTGTTGAAATACAGTTTAGAGATCATAAGTCATTATGACTGTGTGTGTCTGTCTTCTTGGAGGAAAAGTATAAAATTCAAGGCGACTTAAAGTCACTATGTTTTTCTATGTTTTAGATGCTTCAAAATCCTCTAAATTTATCTTACCTCAGTGCAAATAGGATTGGGCCTGTAGTGATTTTTTTTTTTGTTACATAGTCCGCCTGCTGTTTCAACGCTTACCTAACTGCATCATAGAGATGGTTTGGAGCCACCTGCTGTTCATATTGAGGCATTTCAGATCAAACGTTGACATTTGGTGTTCTGTTGTTAAACCAAGCATCACAGAACTAATTGTGGCAAATCAAAGTATCTGGATCCTGTGGTTTATGAAATTTTCAGTAAAAAGCCACAACTGGCACCATCAGAAGTAATGAGTGTCAGATGGAGGGTAGATGTTCCTACCTGCTGAGTAGAAACTGGGAGCTGTGTGCCGTGTGCTGTGTGTTGGGCTCAGTCGCCCCCGGGTGTGGGGTGGGGTTGTTGGTGTGGTTGGCGCTGGGGTTGGGGTTTGCAGCGGTTGAATTCGTGTTGAGGATTGCGTTGGCTCGGCCGCCCCCTCGGCTGGCGTTTCGGGCCGTCTCCAGCTGCTGGCGCGCCACCTGCGCCTGCTGGCGCTCCAGCTGGAGTTGCATCTGAAGCTGCTGGAGCTGCGAGGCGGAGGGACCCGAACTGAGCTGGCCCCCCGCCGAACGCCGTACCCCCGACAACTGGGACAGGAGCTCTACGAGAAGCAAACACACAGAGTTCAGAGTCAGAAAATGTGATGGGAAGACCTTGCTGAGCACAGGATCATTACCAGACTGCAAGCTCTCAAAGAAAAACAAAACGCAACATAGCTGCAACGTGAAAACATTCATTTCTTTACACATTCACAGACAAATTTCCAGCTATTTCCTCTTCTAAAACCAGAGCCGCGGCATCAAAGCTCAGCAGGTACAGCGGGTCATTAGAATGGACACTGGTGCTCTGTTTGGAACTGAACACTGGTCCTCATTAAGACGCAGCTGGGGGTGGCTGAGCAAATGCCAAGATCTGAACCAAATTAAAATCGGGAACAGGATAAACAAGGAATTACCACAACAATTCCCTCCCACACAAAAACTTTTTAAAAGCCACTGAAACATGACTTACATATTAGCTTTTTTTTTTTTTTTTTTTTTTTAAAGAAAACTAAGCGAAGAAGTTGGAATAAAGATGTTTTTGCTGCTCTTTAGTTGCATAGATGCTGACAGGACCAATTAATTTGTTAAAGGGTTTTAATATCAGGGAGTCAAGATCAGGATTTTGACTTTACTGCAAATCCCCATCTTGTATAAGGAGCAGATTGTGAAACAACAGGATGTCTGAATTTTTTTCAATTCTTTTCCTACAATTAAGCAATTATCAGGCTTTCATTATCTGCTAATTGCTTATGCACTCATCCACACGCGAGGAAGGCAACTGTGCTATTTTATTTATCGATGTGAAGGGAGGAGGGGCTGCCTGAAGTGTTCACAATAACCAACTATGTGTTTTTCATATGGCTGCACTGATTTTAAAATTTGGGCCGATATATTTACCTTTTTTTTTTTTATTTTTTATTATTATTATAAAAAAACGGCTGGATGTTAACGTCGGTTAATTTTTATTCATCGGATCAATGCCAATATGTTAGTGACTAATATCAGCCAGTAACACACGTCTCTAGTTTTTGCACACGTGGAAACATTTGGCTCACTCTTCTTTGCAGAATTGTTTTAATTCAGCAGCACTGGAGGGTTTCTGAGCATGAACCACACGCATCTCAAATCAATTTGAGATGCGTGATGGCTTTGACTAGGCCACACTAAAACTTATCTACATTTAAAACTTTAAAAAAAGTAAGTTGATATTTTTATCAGGGACATTTCTGAGCAAAATACATCTTTTTAAAAAAATAAAGAATTTATCTGTCCAACTTTAAAATATCTTGTTTTTGTTGGTAGCAGCTTCTGCAGTAACGTCGGTCCAGCAGAGCCTGCAGCTGTCTACCCACCTGCTATGGGATCCATGGCCTCTCTGCTGTAGTTGGAGCTCTGTGAGGAGCTCTGAGTGGTGGAGAGCCCCCCTGTGGTGCTGCTGGTGAAATGCATGTTAGACCTGCGGGCTCGCGGGCCCCCCAGCCCGCGCCCGGGGTGAAACATCCTCCTCACATGCCGCACCCCGCTGGACTCATCGTGACGCTTGATGTTAAGAAAAAAACTGGAAGCTAAATCTGTTATATGTATATAAAAAAAGCTATATCTTGTCAAATGTTCTTATGAGAAAACATTCTAGTTCACAGTTTAAGAGGATATTCACACTAGAAAACCTGGTTCTTGTATATTTGCTTACTGCACCATTAAAACAACTCGAACGAGCTTCCTACAGTCTGACAGCTTCAGCACCAACTGTGATTTGACAACATATTTGCATGCTGCTCTAATCTTCCCAATCACAGAGAAACAGGCTACACCACTCAAACCAAACTGAGACATCTTGCAAAGCTTTCTGAAACTCCTGCTCTGAGTCTCATTTCAGAGTAATTCTGCCTCTTGTTTTCTCTGAAGCATTTGTTCAAAGTGTTCTATAAATAGACCACAAGGCTGATGTGGTCAGACCTGAGGCTATTCTAGAACCAACGTATTTCTGCTCCTTCCTGACAAGCAAACCAACTGATTTCATTACGAGCTGCACAACATCATAACATTTAACAACATTTAATAATGAACGCATTAAAAATGGTTCAGGGTTCTCAGAATTGTGCAGGTGAAATTTGAATGACCAAATAATACCAATACAAGTAATACTTAGGAAACACTGATATAAACCACAATACCTTATTGTACCTGAGGCTTAGAGAGAAATGTCAGATTTACAGACTAAATGGGTGCACTTAGAAAAATGTCAAGAAAAAAGACATTTTTCTTGAGTTGTTCTGAATATACGTGACTGTCAGAGTGATAAAAGGATATCAAGTCTCTCGGGGCTCTGTGTTCAAGTGTGAGATGAGCAGCAAAGTCATCTGTCACGTGATTTGGGTCGCCACCTGGCAGTGCTGCACATATGGGGCATATCTGGAAAACAGCAAGAGGAAAAAAAACATAGTGATATTAGCAGAACCACACATAACGACCAACTGGGTCTTCTGTAGAAATATTATAGCAATAGATTCCAACATTACTTCCTGACGAGATCTCCTTCACTACAAATTGTTGATGTGATAGTTATCGCCATAGTAATAAAAACAGTAATAAAAATCGTTTAAGAGTGAACTACAATCAGAGCCTCACAATTACTGATCAATAAGCAAGCCTCACTCATTAATAGTAAACTACTTCAGTACACTAATTAAGATAGTTAAGGTATTGAAAGTAAACATGTATTGATGCTCTTATGCAGCCAACCGTGTGTAGATATGTGAAACAATTCCAATACTGTTAGTTTTTAAGGTCTGCAAACGTTATCAAGTAAGAGTTTATTGGTATTGCGTTAAACCAGAATTTTTAAATCACAATATGTTTGATTCTAATAAAAATTTACATAACTCTATTTCTATTTACTCAAAAACCACTTTAATCTGTCACAGTTCTGTCCAGGGAAACTTACTTTTTCCGACATGAATGTAGCATCAAATAAGCACAAATAACCTGGATTTGGTCAGTCTAGCATGTCAGAGTTGATGATCCAAACCATTTCTGACTTTTTTTTTTTTTTTTTTTTAAAGATTCTTCTCACTCAAATAAGTATAAAAATAGTTTCTATTTTTGTCTGCTGACAAGCAGACTCTGTAGCTGACGGTGAAACAGAACTTCATTTTCATCAACTCATCAAATCAAATCTGTTTTTGATTTGCAACACTTAAAAGTGAATCTCCGCAAGAAATGTCATTTTAATGAAAAATGCACTTAGAACAGTATTTTTTTTAATAATGGTAACATGTTTACTAGACTGACATTTATAAAAGTAGCTTTTTGTGAATGTAAAGTTTAATTTAGAATTTATTTTCATTATTTGTTGTGATATTTTCTGCCCATGTAAACCAAATACACTTCAAGCCTTATCCTCCTGAGATGTCTGGAGTGATGCAGCAATATA
This sequence comes from Poeciliopsis retropinna, assembly GCA_010277075.1. Taxonomy (NCBI): domain Eukaryota; kingdom Metazoa; phylum Chordata; class Actinopteri; order Cyprinodontiformes; family Poeciliidae; genus Poeciliopsis; species Poeciliopsis retropinna. The sequence continues at coordinate 7,651,394 of VMRM01000001.1, forward strand.
CACTCTCAGTAAATCTTAAAAGCCAAGTAATAAAATAATAATAATAAAAATAAATCAATACATGTGTTGATGGAAGCGCCGTCATCTAAACTCGAGTCAGTCCATCCAACAGAGGAACGTAAATCAGCTTTCATGAGAACTATTTATGAAGTGAAGTGGAAAAAGTGAGGCTCACATTTCAAATAAAAAGTTTTAGAACAAATTAAGAGCAGAAATGTGATGCCAATGCTTGTGAGCTGTTCATTGTCTTTAGATTTAGATGCTTTTAGCTGATGTTTTAGTCTGTTCCAACAGACTAACCAAAGGAAGTTCAAACATTGGAATAAAGAGAAATACAGTTAAAAATACATTTCATACTGCTGTCTACCTGAGAGATCAACATATCCTTTACTCATCCTGGAAAATCGTCATGGAAATTAAAGCCCTCCTTTCTAGTTAGTCTGTGCATCAACCGCCACATTAATATAAGAAGTGTTTGAGTTAGGACTTCCTTTTTAACATTGGAATGTTGTCCCAACTTAATAATTAAACTGTATCGTCTTAAGTTTATTTCTCAACATATAGACCTCATTAACTGCTTGTTTAAGTCACAAGAAACTGTTGAAGATATTCAGCAGCTGCAGTTTGGATTTTCTAAATGCGTCCTTCCTAAATCACCCCTTTTTCACATCCTCTGTCTCTGTCTTTGACAACTTGCATGACAATAAGTTCCTCTATGCACATGTTAAACAAAGTGCAGATAATATTAGTGAATGACTAGATGATTATTTCCAGCAGTGTACTGAAAGTGAAAGGTTCAGTTCTTCCAGGAAAGGAAGATAAAAAAATTATGACATCAGGAAATGTTTCAAACAGCAATTGAATCCTAATCCTGTGTGAGTTCATGCGTTTCCCACACATAAAGCCGTGTAGATGAAGTAACAATTCATTAGAATGACTAAATACACTACATTTGTGACAGTCAGGGTCAACACACTCCCCTCTATTACATGAGAGGGGAGTGTGCTAATCAGTTTCTTCTAACATCTAGGAATATTTCTCCACTGTGGCCTAACAGATAGTGTTGTGCACACAATGATCATATAGCAGGAAAGCAAAATTGTCATAATCTGCATGCAAAACTGCAATATAAGAGAAAAATATAAAACAATTCAGCACAGCTTTGAATTATTTCGCAGCAATAAACCATTTGTTTCCCTGTCTATAGTTTCTGCCTGTAAACACTCAACCTGACAACACTTCCCATCAGAACTGGCTTTGAAACTAAGACTTAATGACCACAAATTATTTGCAATCCATTTATTTTACTCAGACTGCAGCTGGAAGCATTTTCTTTTCAGCGGTAAAGGCGAGCCAGACATTTATACGGGGTTACACGGAGACGACTGATCTCAAGGCGCCCACTCACCACTTCAGTGGAGGTTTCTGTGTGCTCTGCAGCCACATGCTCCTGCAGGGAGATCTCTGTGTAGCCCATCCTGCCGCAGTAGGGACAGGTGAAGGCCTGAGGCTGCTCCACCGAGAACGCCTCTCCTCCATAGTACAGGTCTGAAACAAAGACAAACTGCTTTCAGCTCTGGTACATACACACACAAAAAAAAAATCAACCTGTGATTCTAATAAAGCTATTAAATAATATCTTCTAAGATTGTTATTTCATAGACCCGTTATTAACGAGAACGCCCTGGAACCTTTAGAGATGTTTTTGCTTCAACCTTCCTGAATCAAATAATTAGGTCACTAGCAGGACTTGACCGCATGCTGAGGCAATAATTCAATTACTTGATTCAGTCGTGTAGAGTTAGGAATGCATCTAAGAGTTACATGACAGACTGGAGCTCGAGACGCCCGGGAGGCAATACAACAACTGCAATCCTGCACATCAAGTTAAAATGTCATTTAAACCACACATTTGTTTCTAAAGCTTCTTATATAAATCATTCTGATTACTTACTTAATTCTTAACATCTAAATGAAAGTGGAGTCAAGTAACAAATTAAATAAAAAAGTCAGGTAACAGTAACAAATACTACTGGATGACAAACTTTCTCAAACATTACAAAAAATATAAATATTGTTGTTTTGAGATCATTATCGAGTATTATATTTAGAATGGTACAATAATGCAAGCTTGCCTTCTGAAAGACTAAAACTCCCTTTAATTTTGTACAGAACACTTAAAAACAGAAATGAAAGATATTTTAAATATCAGAAATAGAACAACAAGGACAACAAATAAAAAGGAAATAAAAACCACACACAACCAAAACCAGAAATAAAATAGATGATATAAAGTGTGTAAACAAAATTGTTCTTCAAAAGTCATCACAATGGAATGAATCAAATTATTAATTGCTTATTGTGAGCCTTAACCGGAGTACACATAATTTGACTTAGTTAAATAAAGAAAATATGTTTATGGGCAAAAAGAGGATTTATAGACAAACTGGAGAACAGAAGAAGGAAGGACAGACAGACTAACTGATGGATCCATGGAAGGATGGACGACCAAACAGACAGAAGGACAAACAGATGGCTGAACAGACAGAGGGACGGACAAACATACAGATGAATGTACGGACAGCTGGATGGACAGACACACATGGATGGACGTGTAAAAGGATAGATGGATGTCAGTTTGCTTTTTAAGCAGCAATGTCAGCGCCACGGCAGCACTAAGGGTTCTACTGTTCACAAAGTTTTCCAGAAAATGCTCAAGTTTTTCAAGGTCATCTGCATTTATAGCAAAAATGTACAAATGCAGAATAAGAACTCCAAGACCCAATCACTTAAACAACAAATAGCCCAGTGTTTTACATAAGCAGGTTGACAGTTTAACCTGATCACATCTTCACTGCAGTAGAAGATGCAGTAGTAATGAGGATGGTAGTAATAGCAAAGAAAAATAAATAAAGATAAACACTTGACGTACTGAAACTTAGCAAAAGGGAGAAAATAGACTAAATCTAACTGAAAGCATCTGACGACCTTTATATTGAGACAAAATTCATTTTCACAAGGAGGTAGTTTTTTTACAGCAAGTCAGATGAGAGCACACATATTAATAAGAAATAAGCAAAACATTAAGGAATTTTACAACAGTTTACATAGCATTGATACTATCCCATTAATACCTCCACATTTAAATGATGTATCATTACGGTCATGAAAACAAATGGAAACAATACTTCTGCTCTACTATCAGTTTTTGGTCTAAAACATCCAGGATTCAAAAGCCTGAGTAACATTTGTCAATGAAAGGGTAGATCACTATGCTTTGAATGTTAAACTAAATACTTTATGTGGCAGATGACAAAATAGTAACCATGTCCAAAACAGAATCAAACATCTGGGGCAATAAGGGTAAAAAGATCTGGCTGGACCAACTCTTTTGGGGAATTTAAGATAACTAGTATAAAGGAAAAAAAGTCTGGAAATAAAAATATTTTTCTGTACTTCTGTTTTCCTTTTCCACACAATCATGGAAAATACTTAAAAGAAAAAAAGAAGTTAATGTCTTTTTAAGACTGGCTAGGAACGACAAGTCCTGCAAGTTCATTTGGAAACTAAAGCCTCTCAATTTAAAATATGTCAAAAAAAGATAAAATATTCTAAGATTCAACCAAGTCAGAGCTAGACTAGATCTAGATTTCACCAGCAAATAATTTCAAATTAAAAATACAGATGAGTCATGCTGCCAAAATGTAACATATTATACACATTTTCAAAATGTACCTGATGTTAACTTTAGTTTTACGTACCGAAGTCAACTCTTGTTAATATACACTGCATGGGATGTTCTGTGGTGTGTCTGGTCGTGGTTGCGCCGCTTTCGTAGCATGATGCACACAGGTCATAGTCGTAGCAAATTAAACACTTGTACCGTCGACCTCTGAAGTTGCCCTTTAAACACGCGTCGCAGCTCACACCTGAAGGAGAACACATGCAACACAACCACAAAAGTTCAACAATATGAATGACAGTGTCAGACTGTTACAGCGGACATTTACAATAACTGTATTATCTAATGCAAGAAAAAGAAAATCTAACAACTGTTACATTTGATGCAACACTGATTTCCTTTTTTAGATACAGTGAACATCACGCTACATTATGCACACAGTCAACACTTTAGTACATAGAAAAAGAGGAATGTTTCACAAGCTGGATTATAATTGACAAAAACAGAAGAAATTCTGAGATTCAAGGTGAACACAAAGATACCTAGAATCATCATTTGTATATTTTTTACTTTCATCTTTAACACATAACTAAAGCATATTGTTGTAGTTCTGATCTACCAAAATCCTGTTCGATGTTCTTAAAGAAGAGAAGACGGTGAGGGATATGGAACTAAGATTTTATTACAATATTTGTTGGTACTAGTATAATTATAATAAAAACGAACAATATATTGCCTAAAGATTTTTTTAAAAAGTAACTATTGCTGTGACTATATGTCAGAATTATCAAGCCCCACAAGCACATATACTGTGCTATAAAAACATCCCCATTTAAAAACAGGCTTCTTTAGGATACTAGAGACATAATGAACTGTGGCTTGTATGCCTACACTGCAGACAATAAGTGCATTTAATCATGTCATTTAAATTTATTGATATTTATTGACCAAAAATGATGAAACTAGTCAAAATAATTGAAAATATTTCATTGTTTCACTTAAATATTAATTGGAATTTATCATGACAACTCAATCATTCAAAATTATTCATGATAAATCCTCACTAATATGGAAAGTTTGTTGTTTTTAATTACCCAAATAAGCAAGAAATATCAGCTAATTTGATACACAAGTACAACGCTCAGTCTGGCTGTGATTTAAAGAAAACCCCATTTCAAAAATGAGCCATAATCTTTATTTTAAGATAATTTAATCAATGTCATTCAAACTTTTGGATTTGAAATAAATTATCTAATGTAATGCAATTAAATCACAAACTAAACTTGGTAGTGCCACCAACAAACTCAGAAGCTACAACATTTTATGCAAAATAAAGCAAATAGTCTAACTTTAAAGGACCAATTTAAAAACGTTTATAAACTGTCCAGCAGCAGAAATCTCACCTCTGACTTGTTTGTTTAAGCAGCCGAGCTCTCTAAATTCAATTATCTCACAGAAAAAGTTAAAGGGAATTAAATCTGGGAACACAAGATTTAATTTCCGTGTTCTGTTTTCCAAACAAACTAATGAAAGTATGAACCTTGACTGACACTAGGCTGCCTTTTAATCCGGTAAACATTTTATTCACAATAAACGTTTAATAAACGCGTATTGACGGTGAGGACAACTACGCAATTCTCTCACATATATAACTTGACGACAACTGACAGCAAAGTTCACAACAACAACACAAACATGGAAACAGAGGCCGTCCAGCACCGAACTAACCTTTGCAACTAACCAGCTACCGTTGGGCAAAATGTTAACTGACAAGCCAGTGCAATGTTCCCGAATTAACTTTATAGTAACATCGCAGTTCATACATCTGTTTACATTTTATTCGAGTAAATAACGCCAAGCCAAACAAGGTTGGTGACAAGGACGAGGTGATTGTTAGTTTGCAGTTCGTTAGCTAACGAAGCTGAGATCCACAGGCCAACTTTCACCAGGAACGAAGCTAAAGCAGCTAACAGGAATAATTTCCTAGCTTCCACTCCTCCACCGCCATCTGGGATCCGCTGTCCTCTAATGTTGCCTATTTTCGGTACCCCCCTTGCTCCTCAACGATCACCTACATTACCACATAGCATAGCTGGCATGCTAAGTTAGCACTCGGCTAACTTCAACTAGCCTCTTCCGCCTATGTGACAGCGCTGACTAAAGTGGAATTATGAATATTTACTCAAAGTAACTGCAAGCAGATGACCCGTTATGTTAAATATATATTTTAAGACCGGCAAAATTGGTTGTTAACGATTTAGCGCACACACGCCGCTAACAGTAGCTAACGTTAGCTAAGACGAGCTGCAAATAGAGAATTTGTCGGCTAGCAGGAGTTAGCCGACGGTGTGTGTCAACGTTTTTATTACAATTTGCGGAGTGCCCTCCGGTCTGTGCTAATATTAGGTCTTACCTTCATGACGGGACATCCTACGAACACTGACTCAGCCCGCTATTTGGGCTCCTGTGGCTTGCAATACAGAATAATATGAGAGAAGAGAAGAGAAGCCGGGGCTAGTGCCTGTCCCTGGCCTCTTCCCTCATGAAGGATCCGGTTTGGCTTCACTGCTCCCCTCCGCCTCCTGCTGTGTCACCGGCCAACTGGTTTGGCCACATGGGGGCGCTGCTGTCTTACTTTTGGTGCCACAGTTGCCATGGCTGATGTAAACTGAAGTGGCAATTTTCTAGATATCTGATTGCACTATTAAAGTGTGCAAGCTTTCGCATATAAAAAAAAAATACGTACAGATTAATACAATTTCAACCTTATATACATAAATAAATAAATAAATACAGACGAAACACATATAAAATAAAAAAGACTCTTAATCAGAGTCTAAACATTAAATTTCAATTCATCCATACATTATCAGATTTTGAGGAGCATTGGTAGAAGGGAATCCCAGTCAGTCCTCTCAAAAGCAAGATTCTTTAGGTGATCAGATGCTCAGATGCCCAACCACCTCAGTCTCATCCAACACCTTTGAATGTAGGCTAACGCTGATAGCAGCGATACAGTCTGAGTTCTGCCTCGATATTGGAAAGTTTCTAATCTTCAAGGGCTAAGTCTGTAGAGCATGTGTCAAACTCAAGGCCAAGGGGCCAAATCCTTAAATGTTTATGTGACTCTCTAGATTCTAGTTAGTAGATTCTAGTAAAACACCTAGATAGATTACACGATCACAGTTGTGTCCTTAAATGTTATTTCATCAATCAAATCAAAGCCTGGTGTTTCTGTATATTGTCAAATTACATCAGTGTGAAAAGATGTTTGCTATTATTTGATTAAAGAGGAACTCATTGAATGTAAAGACACCTATTCAGTAGTGTTTTAACAGTTTGTTATAGGGTTGTTAATGGGTAGTTTTAGCAATATATCCTGACACAACCAGCCCTTTGAAAATGAGTTAGACACCCCTACTGTGGAGGCATTCTGATCACACACCCACATCCCATCAGGATGCACCTTTCATGAGTAGCTCTCCTCTGAGCTCTGCATAAATAGCACAGCGCCTTACTCTGTCCTCTGTTAACAACTATATCCTCTGTTTACATTCAGACAAAGAAAAACACAAATAAATTGTGGGGGGGAAAATAGCCAGTTCATCCCAAAGTCGACACGTATGTTTTTGATTACAGTTTTATGATTATGGACGGAATTCTGCCAGAAATCCCAGAAAGATAACGAGAAGAACATGTAAACATTGAGCAAAGGTCCCATACCTCATATGCAAACCAGGCACTGTACTGAGGTGAGGCAGCAATGTTTTCCATCACGCCAACCATTCGCCCTGGGAAGTATTTCCTTTAAATAAAACTGCTCAACACTTTCCATGTCTTGTTTGTTTGCTACAGTGTCATTATTTCCTTGCACTTGATCATTCTCTTTAGCTGAAAACATCAAGGTCAACTTTAAACATCACAATTGGAAACCTATAATTTAGTTCAGTTTAGAAATTTCAGAAACAAGTAGAGTGCCATCGTTTCTAAAAGTGTCTGCACATGCTGCAAACTTTGCTCTAATTTGATATTTCATTACTGCAGTTTCTAACAAAGGCAGACTTAAAGCTCCACCTGACAGCTGAAAAATGTTTAAACAGGATTTTTCTGCTGTCCTCAACAACCTCAGCTCTGTGTGATTATTTAAGTTTCGTGCAGTGGTTCTTTGCCGCACAGACCTCACAGAACAAACTGAGGACAGGTCGGCACGGTGCAGAACCGAAATGGCTCCCAGACCGAGACCTGACATCTTGCTGAGTGGATGGAAAGAATAACGTGAGCCCTTCACTGAAGGCTTCTTTAGCTGTCAAGGTAAACATGAATGCCAGTTTCTGACATCAGACATGTTCTTAGAAGTACATCGAGCTCCTTCTGGAGAAGTGTCATCGGTTTACTTTGGTGTCGTTGTCATGCTCAGATGAAAAACATAAATATAAGGTCAGAGGACTTTCTGAAAAACTTACAGTTTGTTAGTCTTACTCAATGTTTACAGCAAACTATGTACTTTGAATTCCCACTGCTTTCATGATTAATACTAAACTGTGATTGTTAAGCCAGAAAAGACTAAACATGCCTATCTGACAGAATCTTGTGAAGAATTTAAGGATTTAGAAGATAAAATAACAACAGTTTCAATTGTAGGATCTGACCTGTTTAAAGTTATTTGGCTAGACATATAAAAGAAGAAGTTATTTCCAGAAAACACACCAAACTATATAAAATTTAATGCTTAGGCACCGCCCGTCTCTCGCTCTCATTTATGAACCGTTTTAATAGAATCTTGGCCTCTGTATTGGTGGGCAGACATGATTAAATGCACTTACTACTATTTTCCTCTTTTCAGAGATATTACAAGCTCCAGGGAGAATCTAAAAAAAAAAAAGCACATAATTTCAGTGAGACTGGCTGATAGTAATAGTGTAATCAGATTTCTGCATCCTTCAAACTTAAACTGAGCCTGAAGAAGTCCGATCCAAAACATTTTCCAGTCTTTCGAAATTCTGAGTGACGTCAGGTAAATTATTTATACACGAGAAAGGATACATGGCTTGGACGTCTCCGCTTGAACTCCAGTGACCTCCTCAGACGCTATCGTCTGAATCTTTATAAGCACACAGTTATTAATAGGTAAAGGGCTAAAAATAGAAGAGATTATTTTCAAACAATCCTGTGTCCCTGTCCTCATTTTTCAAAATACATTTAAGTCATTGAGTTTTTTTTTCCTGTTCTTTCTTTTTTAACCCCCTTTTTACCAACTTTTGACAAAGAAAATGTCAAATTAAATTAGAGGGGCTGACCTTTTATTTGTAAAAGTAATTATTGTCAGAATCTCAGACATGAACACACTTCAGGACATGACATCTTGTTCAGCTCAGCTTTTATTGTTGACGGTTAGAGACTATAATTAGTTTATGTGGAACGAGACCTGTGTCATATGTGTGCTTCATTTTAACAAGATGTTTCCGCTAACTTTTAAAGGAAAAAGATTCACAGATGGGCTAATCGGTTCTGATCAATGCTCGACAAACTTTCTGGACAGCTTTACATTTTTTTCTGTGGATGTTTGCTGCTCTATTGACATACTGTCCCCTTTGTGTGCTTACAAAAACATTTTAAAAAGGTGACAAATTTAGGGAAAAACAGGAAGTGAGGTCCAGCAAAAACCTGAAAATGCATCATCTATCATCTACTCATCTTAATCTTGTTTGTCAAACCTGTTGCTGCTTCAAACTAGGTCATTGTTTGAAATTTTCCCTGACTTAACTTAAATAACAAAAACAATTTGTGTCTTTAAGGCTGTTAATATATATAACAAATTAATCAGAAAGTAAATTGTGAGTCAAGTGTTAACAAAAAGTAACATTGATGAATCTATGAATTTTAGGAACTTTTTAGTTCTTCTTACAATATTTAATTGACAATTCTGTTGACGAACGTGAAATTATTGAGGACAAATTTTACAAGAAAATTGTTTATTTAATGTATCCTGCACAAAGGTTACATTTTGCAGAACACACAAATGATTATTTAGATATTTTTCACCACATTTTCATGAAACAAAAATTGTAATAAAACAAAATCATGGAAGTTATATCTGCTATCTGCAAAGTTGAAGTCTTGCATGTAATTTTCCTACTTCACTTTTGCCTTTTTATACAAATAAAAAGGAGCAGTCAGGTCTGCTTCAGGATTTTCCTCTTATTTTCATTAGTTGAAAATGGTGATTAGAAAGCACCATTTTCATCAGATTTTTAACCATATGTTATCCATGTTTGTTCAGTTTTTAATCTTACTTGTATTTTGAGGGGAAAACCCTCTGTTAACAAAATCAATGATGAAAAATAAGAAACATTCTAACGCATATTCATGTGTTAGAATGGCATAGTTAAAGCTCAGACCTGAATGAAATTGAGACTCTGATGTGCAGAGATTTTTATTTGTATATATATATATGTATTTTTGATGTTGCAAAGATGTTTGGCGGCACCTTTGCAACATCAAGTTGCGAAGGTGATTTTTATTATTGCTATTGAAAAGCTTTGTGTTTTCCTTCAGCTTCACAGTCATGTGCTACCTTATCTCGGGCCTATGACGTCTAAACCCTAACAAAACATATTTACTTGTGTGGTTGTAAGGTGTAGAACAGGAACCAGGTACCAAGGGGGGCTGCTGCAGCGGCAGATGCCACTTCCTTTTGGTAGGCCCTGATGTATGAACACACAAGACACTCACTGTATTGTAGACCCCTTTGCGTGAGTGGGTCCATTCTTTGCCTCCTTCTCTAAGCTGGTGGTTTGGCTGCGTGCCACGAATAGGGGAAAGATGCTTTCAGTGTGTGTATGGGTAGGGGTTCTCCATCCCCCACACAACACGGCCTTATAAATATATTCCACGGTGGTGGATTGTTTCCATTCCATGACGCGGCTCAAAATATTCTCAGAAAAAACAAACTCACTGCGTTTCCCCTCCTCCTTCCCTCACTTTGTTTCTGCCATTTACTGTTTGTGTTTGATTCCTGTGAGCATCAAACAGCTGCAGGGCACCTGACAAGCCATGCCAATCCTGGCTTGCGTCACCACAAAAACGTGAGGAACTACTACTCTTACTCCACGAAACAGACGCCACGCCCTTCAGCGTAAACAATCGGGGGCTTGACCAATAAGAGCCACGATAGATCAGCCGATGATCAGATGACTTACAGCGAGAACGTATTTAAAACTGAAAAGGGGACGTTCAGCCGGCAGATTCAAGTAGTTGTGGAGCCGGAGTCCAGGAGGCGAGCATCCAAACAGAGGACGCGCCGGTTCTCTGTCCCTTTGTCACTGTATCAACATTCACTGCTTTACCTCAAGGAGCAACAACAACAAAAAGAAAACACCCAAAACATTTTAGACTCGCTTACACCCTTTTAAGTGTTGCTCTTCTCCTCTGTGATTGAGAAATGAATCTCAAAATATTTTTACTATGGACTTTTCTCCAGTGTGTGTCGTCCGCTTTAGGGGACAACAGTATTCTTCAAGGTAAGCGCTCCAAGTCTATTCATTCATTTCTTTGTCTGCTTTTAATGGCACTGCTTGATTCTAACGTAGCTGACAGGAATCTTCAGTCATTTCTTCATAAATGTACAGTTCCCACCTTTAATGGGATGAACGTATAACAGAAAACCCTCCAGAATGAGCGATCCGGAGCAGAAAAGCGGGATGGATTTTATTAGCTGTGACTGCGACGTGTCCTTTTTTTAGACTCTTGAAGGGAGGTTCTCTCCACGCCACGTCTCTTCTCCCTCCTCTGTCTGTTTAAAGCATTTAGACATGTGTTCCGCTGAATCCGCGTTTTACTCCGGACCCACTCGGCTGAAGTCATTCTGGTCACTGTGCCCAATTAAAGGGTGTTTATGTTGAACAGTTGCAGCGCTGACCACCCCGCTTCTGTGTAATTAAAATCGACTCGACCAGTCAATTAAATTAGATCTGCGTCTGGATGAGAGGAAAACAAATTTTAGTTGACGCGGTTCTGGTTGGTGAAAGGGAATATTTGCACCGGAGCAGCGGGGTTATTTCAGAAATGTGGCTTTCCAGTCTGAATGCAGCGCGTAAAATGGCATTATTACGAGCTGCTGCAGCGGTGTGAGAGGGAGTGAAGTGGCCATGCAGGTTTGCGCTCCTTTGTGCAGCAGATGTCTGCTGCATCAGCCGGTCGACTTCAAGTGCCAAAGTTTAGACCCTGAATAGGCATTTAGTTTAATCCTTTTGGAAGTCACATGGTCCAAATTTTTTTTTCTGATACCAACTTTTTGACGATTTTTCTTTTTAAACGTTTTGTATCAATTTTTTGTACTTTTGGTTCAGTGATGTACAAGCCAATTCACAAAAAATGGCAGGCAGTGGCTTTACACATCCACAGTATATAGATAAATGTACAAGTACTATTGCAATGGATTAAAATAAAATTTTATTTTGCTGTGCTACCAAGGCAGTTACATCCAGTCATTGTGACTTTGTAGCAATTCAGCATGAATGTGGTGATTCTGGAATAGAATGACTCTTTAACATTCACTTTAAACTGAGTAGCACAAAAATGGCGCTCGCTGTTCTAGGAGCACTTTTGATATTTGTGGCTGTTGCCATTATTTAGTCATAGTTTTGGATGGAGCATTCTAATTAAACTACCACTTGATCCTTTCCAATGTATTTAATTGCATTTCTTCTCTCCAGGTGAAGACAAGGTGTTTGAATCGACAGACGAGCAGGCTGTCCACGGCAGGATTAAGTACAACATGAGGAAAAGTTTAGACTTGGACCAAGAAGGGTGCTACCTGCAAACTGGCAAGGCGGCCTGTTTGGAAGAATGTGGCTTCAACTCTACAGCCAAGACCATCTTCATCATCCATGGCTGGACGGTAAACAGTTTTAAAATCCACCACAGAGATTAAAAGGAAATTAAATTCCCAATGAAATCTGCCTTGGTTCTAATTCTGTTCGTGTCCTCTCAGATGAGCGGCATATTTGAAACCTGGATGCAAAAGCTCGTCTCTGCAGTGATGCAGCGTGAAAACGAAGCCAATGTGGTGGTTGTTGACTGGATACCTTTGGCTCAGCAGCTCTACCCTAACGCAGTCAACCACACACTTGCTGTTGGGGTCGACATTGCCAAAATGCTCGACTGGCTACAGGTGTGTGCCATAACCTCCGAAAAGACTTCCTCTTGTCAATCACAGTTGTAATGAAAACTGCATAAACACCTGCAAAGAATATACTCATGAACCACAAGGTTTGAGAAAATATTTAAGTTTCCCTTTTGAGTGAGTCACAAGGTTTTACATAAACTGGCAAAAGCATTGACAGGATTAATCATAGACTTACTTTGTTTTTGTTTTTTTGTTCTTTTTGCAGAAACTGGCAATGAAATTGCTAACACTTAGTTACATGCACATAGTCCAGTGACGTCTCAAACACCTCATTGCTGTATAGTTTTAAAGTTTCCATGTTCAGATTGTAACTGGTTCAGCAGCACTGCAGACTTTCCTCTTTGACTGTAAAACAGATGGTTAATCTACTTTGTGGCAGCTGTTAATAGAATTGCTCTTCTTTTTTTCTGTGTACACAGGAGGAACATAAACTCCCTCTGGAGAATGTTCATCTAATTGGATACAGTTTAGGTGCTCATGTTGCTGGATTTGCAGGAACATATGTAAAAGGGACTCTTGGCAGAATCACTGGTAAGATAAATTAATTTAAACCCCTTTAAATAAACTTGGCTTAGGAAATGCAAGATTCTGTTAGCTTACCATTCTGGGTTTCTTGTAGGTCTGGACCCAGCAGGACCAATGTTTGAGGGTGTGGAGGAGCAGAAACGCCTGTCGCCTGATGATGCCGATTTTGTGGATGTTCTGCACACGTACACTCGGGAGGCTTTAGGTGTGAGCATTGGGATCCAGCAGCCAATCGGCGACATTGACATCTATCCAAACGGTGGTGACGTGCAGCCTGGCTGTGCGCTTGGTGAGATGTTGGCAGCAGCAGGAAGTGAGTCCTTTAAAGACGGTCCATAATTACCGTTTTTAATTTTAAAACCTAAACTAATGGGTGTTCTAATTTCCCAAATGTTGTGCCTAATTTCTGTTTTCTCCAGACTTTATGGAGGTGATGAAGTGTGAACATGAGCGAGCCGTGCACTTGTTTGTGGACTCCCTGATGAACAAGCACCACATGAGCTACGCCTACCAATGCACCGGGCCAGATCGATTCAAGAAGGGGGTCTGCCTCAGTTGCCGCAAAAACCGCTGCAACAACATTGGCTACAATGCCAGAAAAATGCGCAAGAGACGCAACAGTAAGATGTACCTAAAGACCCGAGCCAACACTCCTTTTGGAGGTAAGAAATTTACTATGGCTTTATCTTATACTCTGTATACTTGGTGTTGTAAGTGATAAGCAACTCTGCCATAAATTGCTACTCTCTACACATTACTGACTAAACATTAACTGTTTTCTCTTGAAGGATACCACTATCAAATGAAGATGCATGTGTTCAACAGGAAACAGTTTGATAATGCAGATCCAACATTTTATGTGAAGCTGTATGGTGGTCACAATGACACGGGAAACATCTTCGTTGTGTAAGTTCAAAATCTAGCCTGAAAAACCAGTCTTGCTGGAATGTTTTGACATGACCATGCATGAAGCTTCTTGCTTGAGCTATGTCAAAGCAGCCGCCTGCTTGGTTCTCTTGAAAACCTGCTAAAAGCCATACAATGTATATTTTAGTTGGATCTGGTTGCTTCTGTCTCTAAAAGTTTCATGTAACTGATTTTTTGCTTGCCTGATCTTTGCTGTTCCTCAGTCTTCAGATGCTTTTGTAGATTTTCTGACGATCTCCAATGTCTCTCTTGCAGCCATGCTGATCCTATTGGCCTGAACTTCACTAACACTTTCTTGGTGTTCACCGAAGAGGATATTGGTGATCTGCTGAAGATCCGTCTGAGCTGGGAGGGGGACTCTGAATCCTTGAGCTCTGTCTTCAAATACATCAAAAACTCTTTCTGGAACTGGAACGCCAAGGCTGCCAAGCCTGTGCTGGAAATCCGACGGATTCGTGTGAAAGCTGGAGAATCTCAGAAAAAGTAAGCAGCATTGGAGATGGCAAGGTCTAACATGGTTGCCATACACTACAATTGCATTAATTGCCAAATTACCATCTCAGTGTGTAAAAGTTCTCTAGAGGCCTGGTGACTGTTTGCTTTGGTTCTCTTAATGTCTAAACCATGCAAGCCTTGATCTGAAGTTGCACCTTTTCTATGGAGATCTGGCGTGTTGAGAGGGCACTGTATTAAGTTCTTTTCTTTGCTGCAGGTTTACCTTCTGTGCGCAAGACCCTTCAAAAACGGAGATCTCGCCAGGAGAGTCAATAACCTTCGTTAAATGTCGTGACGGCTGGGAAGTTAAACCTAGAAAACGGTACCCAACTTGATTTTTACAGATTTTTGTCACACTTACATTTTTTTTTTCCCATGCCTAATTCTGAATCTCCTTAAAGGTTACCAATGTAAGAAGTTGAGACTTCAAATGACCAATGCACAGTCACCATGGGGAGTCCCAGTGTGGGTCAGAGAGGAGGAGCATCTTATCACTTCTGCACTTTTGTTGGATTTATTGGTGCACTGGGGAAGGAGGCTTCAGGTCTTGAAGGTTTCTTGGAATGAGGCCTGTGGGGGTCTTGTCTACCAGAAAGCTGGGAATGGTGCATTGGGTCGTCGCCTTGGAGGTCTTGTCTGCGTTCAGACTGCTGAGCAAGTCGTGGAACGTTACTCTTGTGTGGATTAGTGAAGTAGAGCTTCGTGCCAGGAAATGCCAGCCATTGTAGTACATACTGTACATTTTTAAAAAAATATTTTATTTATTAAAAATAAAGCACTGCAAGACCAACATAACTTATCAGCACATCCCATAATGATGCACATGTTTAATTCTTCCAGATACAGTATTTTTGTGTTTGTCTGTGACCAAGAACTGCTGAGAGATTACTGATACACTGTATTTTGACCCGTTAAATACAACATAGTGTTACAAAGTGTCATTTTTGGGGTGTGTGTAAATAGTGTACATATTTTTGCAAAATAAAGTCATTCATTTGTAGAAACTTTTTCTTGTCTTTTTTTTTTTCTCTTAACTGGAAACTGATATTCTGTCAGTTCTTGTACACAAACGCTAATGGTGACTGAGATTTACAATAGATTTTACATTAAATTTAGATGTTTTAGAAATGGCATTTGACCTCTGAGTAAGGGTTAAACTAGTTTATCTGAATCTAGACTCCACAATATTTTGGGGGAACCAGATCATAAATGTATGGGGAAAGAGTTAAGTGCTGCTTGAACTGGCACTAAATGTTGAGTAAACTGGATTGATGAGATGGCAAGAGAAGTGAGGAACATGAACTGAGTTTTTGATTAACAGAATTGACTTATCCTGGCTCAAGTGTACGCCCCCTCTTTGGCATGGGGTTGTCTGGCAAGAGTTTTTATGGACAAGGAAAACTTGGGCAAGGTGTAGTTCTAAAGATTTAATTCTGTTTAAAAACATTTTACCTTCCTTCTCCCACAGGAATGCAGTCAGAACTATATTGGCTCTACGGAAAGTATTCAGTGGGGGGATTATAAACTTAAAAGTGGAAAAATTTAAATGCCTTCCAAACAGGAAGGCTCAATGGAGAAGAGTGGGGTGATTTGTGACAAAAACTGAAAATCTGTTTTAATAAACAGTGTTCCACTAGCGAACATTATGATTAGTGCTGTTTCCTCAAAGCTAAAATGCTTTTGGTTCAAATCCTGACTTTGGCTTTTTCTCCATAGAGTTTTCACATTTACTTGCATCTGATTTCTTCCATTTTAGGTTGTTACTCCAAACAGCCTCAGGTGTGAGTGTGTGCATAGTTGTGTGTCTCTGTAATGCCTCATAATGGACTGGAAACCTGTAAAGGGTGTACCCCACCTCTCGCCCAATGCTGCTGGAGATTAGCCACCAACACTCCTCGACCGAGAATATACGGGTGGATGGTCACCAATATGGACAACATTTAATATTAGTTCCTTAGTGGGACAGCTAAGGTCCAATGGTTTGGAGAAGAAGTTTGATTAAATATTTACATTTTACTCATTTTTAGCATCTGGAGAGCTTAAAACCTGTATTAAAATGCAGGATTGAGACAAAAGTTGGGGTTCGATAGCTTGAAGTCATCATATGTTGAAAGGTGCTTCCAAAGATGTTACTCATTTGTGTCAGTTGATCTGTTTTGATTTTGCCTGAATAACTGATCAAACTGACTTTGCCTCAAGCTAAACTCTGTTTAAATTGGCCGAAGTTCATTCACCTCAACATAGGAATGTTGCAAGAGCTCATTAATAATTTGAACTCATTGACAAAAGAGTCTTAGTTTTGGCAGAGTTTTTCACTGATTCGGTAAACAGACTGTAGTTTATCAGTTGCAGTTCCGTCAGGGATCTGTCTCCCATGTCATGCCTACAATGTCTGTTTATTTGTCTTTGCACAGGTTGAACTGTGCAAAGAACAGTACAACCTATGTGAATTTACCCTGTGATCAACAAAGTATGTCCAGTTCAATTCAATATAAATATAAACTAAGACCTGTGCATTCAGTTCTGTATTGACTGTCAAAATATTGAATTTCAAAGAATATCTTCTGCTGCATGCAGTGGTTAAACTTTAACATCTATAATTTTCTCTTAAATTTAATTAGAATCAGCTGCGTCAGCTTTATTTGCCAGGAATTTGTTTTCAGTTTCGTTTTTCTTTTTTTTTTCTTCCTTAGAAAGAAACAAGATTTGTGAAATAGTTTGTCACTCTCATGCACTGTATTGTCATGCACTGAAATCCCAAAGTATTAGTAACAGAGCAAGAATGTTTTTATGTTTACCACACATGATTGGGAAATTACATTTACACATTCATTTGTGTTTCTGTTTCTGGTTGTGATTATACTTATAAATTTGCCTTATTTCCAGAAACTGGTGACTTATTATACAAGAAGGAGACACAACAATCTCTGCAAAGGGTTTGTGTACTTTGGAGTAGGGAGGCTATGTTCCCCCCTCGTCATAGTATCAATTTGCTTTGGTTACTCACTTCTCTGTTATCATGTGGAGTGGCAGCATGATAGTTTGCTTAATGCCTTCAGTGTCATGTAAAGATCACAGGATTTGTCAGTGTCTGACCCTTCAAGGGCGATTCCAGTTTCCAGGGATCAGACTTTGGAAGAACCCCAGTTCTAAAAGGATTGCATACTTTGACTAATAAAACGTTAATATGTATCAACCAGCTTTATTTTAGCCTCTTCTTCTTTGCAAAACAGTAAAAGCATAAACACCGTCTGTGAATATCAGTTCTTAAGTCTTCTCAGACATTCTCCTTATTAGATCTAGGTCTGGATTTGACAGGGACATTTTAATACCTGATGTACATTTCTTGAAACAGTACTGAAGGGTTAACCTCCATCATAGTCTCAAGTGTTTGGTAAGGTTCTCTTATAGATTCTCTTTGAGTAGTTGTCTGTATTTAGCTCTGTCTATCTTCTCTTTCTCCCACTGAAGAAAGAGCATAATCCCCACAGCATCATGCTGCCACAACCGGAATTTGCTGAGTGGATGGTTTTCAGATTGATATACAATCCTACACCTAGTGCCTTCATGTCGACTAAAAGGTTTCATTTTGATTTAGTCTGTCCTTCTATTGCTTTTGCCTAGCTCTTTATAGCCTCGTTCTGATTTTAAAAAATAAATGACCATTAAAATGTGTTGAAGTTTGCAGTCATAATGCAGCAAAATATCTAAAAGTTTGAGGGGTGTGCATACTTTTGCAAGCTATTGTACATGTCAGTTGTGCTTAAAACATGATGAAAGCTTCCATGAGGTGGTGAATTTTAAGAAAAACTGTCTTTGAGCTTTTCTCCAGACACCAGATTTCAAGGGGTCCTGGACTTATTTTGGCCATTTTCCAAATAATTTACTTATCTTGTTTCTTAAAACCAGTCATGTCAGAGAGTTTAATTTAGCAGCAAATTAATAAAAGTCCAATATTTGCAGCCAGCTGGATCTCTATTCATTTTATTCATCACTTAAACCACAGGGAAACCTAAAATAACAGGCATCTCTGATAAAAAAAAAAATCTATTTGCATTCATAACAAATTTAGAAAAAAGAAATAATCCTAGACCTTTGATTGCTGGCCATGATCCCTAAAGAAGATTTCTTTGGAATGATGACAATAGATTTTTGAAAAAAAGTAATAATTTTCCACAGAAGTTGGTTAAAATAAAACTGAGTTGATATTTTCCTCCCTGAAGAGGGTGCTACTGCTTGCACGCTTAAGATTTTTTAATTCAGTATATATAGAATAACAAACTTATTCTAAGAATTTATTTGGGCAAGGTTGCCCTTTTTGATCAGAGGTTCTTCTTTTACTTGTTTGTACTTGTTCCTCAAAAGCAAATGCCAAGATTCTGGGGAACTCCAGATGCAAAACAGAAACTTTGTGTCAGGAAAAAAGACACAGCAGGGTTTTACAACAAACTGAAGTTTCTCTTTCAATGCGATCGTTGCGAGTTCTCAATAATCAGACACTGTTCTGCATTCATATACATATGATGTACTGTAGCATTCTGTTTTATATTCTGCTATCCATCCAAACCCAGACACCGCTCTCTTACCGTAAGGCTTCTGTTTTTAGATCTTGAAAAAACAAAACTTGCTGTAATGATCTTTGCCCAATATTCCAAGTGAGGATAATACACATGTTTTAGATTCTTTCTGGCAAAAAGGAAGAAAGACGTGAAACATTTCAACATCATTATGGATCTTCCATGGAAGTACTTGTCATGTTGATCTCGCTTATGATGTTGCAGCAATTTGTCATCATTTGGTTGAGTAACATTTGTACAGGATGAGATAAAAGATCATTGGATGAGAGATCTTAGGAAATACCTTTTTTTTCCTTTAAAGTCCAGTGATGTCTCAACTATCCAGCCATTGTCTATACTTGTTTGTCCTTGCAGGGGTGCTGGTTTCTATCCCCAGCAGTCATTGAGCAAGAGGCGGGGTACAACTTAGACAGATTGCCAGTCCATCACAGGGCATCACAGATACACAACAATACTTACAAACACCTAAAGTTTTAGAGACCAATTTTATTGAACAGTGGAAAGAAGTTGTAGTGACCAGAGAAAATCCACACATAACTGGAGAGAACATCCATCCATCCAGAAAGACAGCATGCTGGGAATTGAACCCAGGACCTTCTGGCTCCAAAGCAACAGAACCAAATGCTTCACTAGGTCCTTGAAGAGAACCTTTACAAGGTCCTCTCCTCTTTTTGCCTAGTACTGCAAAAAGAAAGCAGTTTCTTTCTTTTTGCAGTAGAAAAAGTTTAACAAAGAAATGTTAACCTTTAAATAATTGCCATCTACGAAATTCTTTTTATAGAAGGCACACTTATTATTCCTATTAAATAAATAAATAAAAAAGTGACACAAACTTTAAAAATTTTACTCAAGTCTAGAGGAGACCAGAGTATCCAGGAACGTAATCCAGAACGGTTCCTGGTTCATATTTCAACCCCTGTTTCCCTGGGGTTGAAATATGACGCGACACAGCAGTCTATTTCTCTTTGTCACTCCTCCACATAGAGAAAATATAATTTATGTCTTGACCTTCAGGTTTGGAAAACAGCTTCAAGATAATAGTTGTTACAGGAGAAGCATAAGTCTCTTTTTCAAAAGATAGTTTTATTTTCATTTATTTATTGCTATAGTATACAGAGGTTTGACAAAACTACAAAGTATGTAAAGGCAAAATAAATAGCAGACATGACCTTCAGACATGTAGCATGTTTTGGAAATTACATTCAGCCTATGTTTATAACAAACATAATGAGTTATCCACTTTTCCACTCGAAAACAGCTCCAACAGGTCAATGCAGTGAATCATACGCCTGACAGAAATTTTACATTAAGTTTCAATTCTTTAAACTCTTTAATATCATTTTACAAAGTAAAATCAACCAAGCAAGGTTTGAAATTAAATATTTTTTTCTAAGTCAATCATCATTAAGTGTCCCTACAACACGTGAATACGCACATGTTGTATGACTGCTTCAGAGCCATGTCCCTGGCAGATGAAAAGGACGTGGTGCACAAATCTCCACGTTGGTATGTCGGCATTCAGTTATTTAGGATCCTGCAATCAAATAATGAGGGAGGAGGTCACACTGCGTCATCCCAGAGGTAACATACCGATTTCATATTTAGAGAGGCAGACGGTTTGAATAGCAGTCCGTAGACTCTCTGTAGTGTGATGGATGCCGGCAGCCACAGCATTTGATGTGTTAAGTGTGAGGTCTGCTGAGGCCTTCTGGCAAGACTTGAAAGCATCCAGGTCACATGAGCTGTCTTTGTTTCCAAGTAGGATATCTTTTGAAATTCTCTGAGCGAGAAGGAAAGAATCTGACATGAGATTCAAGTTTATGCTTAGCATGTGACGTGATGATTAAGCAGGTTTTCTACTATTGCTTCAAACTCCACATTATATCATGATCTGCTTTCACTGTGGAGAACAGAGGAGGTCAAGAAACTGAATACCAACTATTAACAAGAACTACAGAAAACACAAACAGCAAGAAAGGAAAATGGATCAGAATTAATGGCATGTTTTTCAGGAGGTTTTAATTATACAGCTTTACTTTTATGGAGGGTTGTTGTCTGTTGCTGATTTTCCAAATGACACAACTTTCGCATTTACGTGCGTCAATGCTTGACACACTGTTATGGTGTCACATTTGTGCCATTTTTGCTGATATTAGTCAGCTGCAGGAGGGCAGCCTGAACAATATGTAAAAATGCCCAGCTGTTGTTTGCACCATAAATTATTGCCTTGTTGAGTCGTATGGAAGAACAAGAATAACATTCATACTTGAGGTTCAGAAGATGGCCTTTGTGTAGAGGAGGAGAATAATGTTGTTAAATATAAACATTTGACAATCCAATAAATTGTCTAAAATGCAGGAAAAAATTTAAGTCAAAACTGAATCAATTTCTTAATTTTAAGCTATTTAGTCATCATAATTGTTGAGTGATATGTTTTTCTGACCCAGACTTGATCAGTAAAATAATTAACAATTTGAGGTTTTGTCATGTTCCTGACAAAACCTCAAATAGTTGAACAACAACAGGTATCAGGAGTTGAGCCAGTTGTTTAAAAATAACCAGATTACAAGCTCAAGCTCAAACAACTCAATCTACATTACAGTTGTAATGACTGGAGAATATGAGTTTAATGTTGGATAACTATGCCCTGTGACAGACTGGCGACCTGACTTTATAGGCGAAAAGTCACCCCGCCTTTCGCCCGAAACGTTTGGTGGAGAGAGGCACCAGGACCCTTCTCAACCCCACTAGGGACAAGGGTGTTAGAAAATGTTAGATGAATGTTGGCTAACTAACAATAGTTATGGAAAGAAAATTCAATGCATCTGCAGTATTTTTTGGCTCAGGTTTCTGTCATTCCAGCCTTGTTTTTTTAATGTTAATCAACCACATGAAGTGTGAATATAAATGAGTTTGAGCTAAATGAAAATGACTTGTAAAAACATTTCACTATAAATAAATAGAGAGCTTGCCAATATGAATTGGGACAGAGGGTATGTACACAGCACAACAGAGTGACACACTGGGCAAACAACCAAGCACACACTTAAACACACTTACTCCTATGGACCTTGATAAACCAATACCCATAAGTGGACTGTTAGAAGAAGCAGGAGTATCCAGAGATAACCAATGAACACACAGGGGAAAATGCCAACTCTACACAGAAAGATCTTGTGATTCCAATGCAGGACGTTTAGGTGCAAGGTCACAGTGCTAATAATCGTGTAGCCCAAGTGATGTGTCCTTCCATAAAAAGGATTTACACTTTTAAAAATAGATTTTATTATGTCCAAACAGAAGTACTGGTGCTGTTCACTGTACTTGTGTCAGATCCTCAACCTCCTGACTTACCACTGTTGTCCTCAGTGACCCTTCTCTAACTAAAGAGTTGCAGCATCCAACCATAATCATAAGTGCATCACAAAATGACAGAGAAAGCAAAAGCAGAGAGAATTGGCAGCTGTAATAGAAACAATAGGCTCCACTTCTCTAACGACACTTTCTGTGTAGAAATCCCCCTAATGTCCCAGAAAAACATTATTTCTGCATCTGGATATTATCTTCTGATAAAACAACAAGCTGGTAATAAGATCTTGACAACAAGACCTCTGAAAAAGTTCATTCACGTGAAGGATTCAAGAAACTGCAAGAAAATTCAGAAACACTTCTTTTCACTAAATGATGTAATTTATAGATTTCAGAAACATCCCTATACTGGGGAAATCCAGGATCTGATGTTCACATGCAAAGCTCTGCATTAGCATACTTGTAATACATGTTTGCACAGTCAGTGTACTACTTTGTGAGTTTTTTTTCACTTGCTTTGATGACTTGCTTGAAACATCATTATAGCATGGTTTAGAAAGCTAATGCGATGTTTATGTTAAATGTTTGTGAATGGTAGTTCTGGGAATTAGTGGGTGTTATTTTCTAATACCTGCTTCATGTTTACATTTTTAGTTTCCTGTTTGATCTTGTTTAAGGTTTCAGTTCTGCACATGTTGACATGTGGGAGCCAGAAGTGACCATATTTGGAAAAGGGATGAAAGTGGAAAGTGGGACCGAAAAGTTTAAAAATCAGTTCCAAAAGTAATTACCAGCAGTAAAGAGACAGAGAAATAAAACTAACACTGATTAAACCACTGAGCATGCCACCCTGTTCTGCACACAGCAAGAACAGTCAGAAAAAATATTACAAAGTACAAAATCTGTTCTTTCCTGATCACACATTGCCTCTGGAGCCTAAATAGCGTTTATGGGTTACACTATCGTAAGATTGCATTAAAAACCCAAAATCCACTGCTTGTGGTTTTTCTTCCTTAAATCCCTCCTTCTTCTTAAAATGAGAATTGTCTTTGGCAGTGCGCCATACATGTATAGCATTGGGACTGCAGCATGAAAAATATACTCCTTCCTTCAGTTGACTAACCTGGCAAACGCTCAACTAAGACAAACTCTTGCTTCTTGCCCAGTCTGGGCTTTCTCTCGTTGACTTGGATTTCTGACTGGGACAATCAGTGAACAGAAGGAGAAGTAGTGAACGATGTCATCAATTTTCTGAACTGTGTTAGAATTGTAGCCTCCCTGTAGTTTTAGCAATGGCAGTGGAGGAAGTGAGTAAAGTCAACTGATGTACAGGCCATCAAAATCTTGTAAGAAACGCAGCGTGTTCTTTGTGCACCCGAGAAAACCTTTTAAAGAGCCTGCAGAGAACGTCGGCATTATGACTGATTTTTAATACTACGGTATGAAAGACATCTTGAGTTTGGGAAAATAGGTAGAATTAGCCTTATATTTAGCTGATATGGTCACAAAAGTGGGCACAGTCCAATGAAGAGGCCATTTTTATTTTTATTTTTACCACATCTTCTTACCAGTAGCAAATTTGGTCACTCACTAACCAGAAGAGTGATTATACAATTATATAATATAATAATAGAGTTGTGGGAAACAGAAATATTAAAAGTGTTGGCAATTCCATTGGAAAGCTCATTGATATACATACATTGGTATTATGCTTCTACCAACTTTCCAAAAAGCAAGACTTGCTTTTGGTTGACTTTATAACAATCCATACAAAGCTAAGCAAAGATTTTAAATAACTATTTATAGTTTAGTTAACTATTTATAGTTTAGTTTCACTAATCTTTGTGGATTTCTGTGAAATGGTCATTTAAAAAAAGAAACTCTGTCCTACAGATTAACAGGTTCTGAAAGGGATTTATGTAGGAACTGAGAAAACAAGCAGTTGAAAATGAGACCTGCGAGATGTAACATCCTTTAACTAATACAGAATAGTAATTCTGTATTAGTAATAAATACTAATATTTTATTACCAATACAAATATTGTAATAAAATTACAATATTGGATTAAAACAATGTAAATTTAATCTTTTGCCCAATTTAGGCAAGCTATTAACCAAATAACTACAGTTGGTGGTAATAAGCATTTCCCATCAAGTTTACTCAAATAAAAGTGATGTTTTACAGTCAATTTTGAATCCTAATGATGTCATTAGGATTCAATGACATCATTAGATCCTAATGCAAAATCTTGCCTTGAGATTTTAGGGTGTAAATATCTAACACTGAAACCTCTCAGCTTGACACACATTTATAATTGATTTTCCAGAGTTGAATCTTTAAGTGTAACTGTTTCCTCCTTTCTCAAGTTTCTCTGTGGTGACCAATAACAACACTTGGTCTCAGTGTCAAATGTAGTGAAAACTCTATTATACAACCATCAGTGTTTGTAAACACATGTATAAATTGTGTTTTACAAATCCAATGACTTTCCATGTGCTTGTATTTTTTTCCCCACAATCTCAAAATATTTCTGTGCTAGTTTAACTAGCTTATGAAATATTGGGGTGTTTTTTGCATGAAGTTTGCTAGTTTTTTCATGTAGGCGGTTCTCGGACTTCCTCCCACAGTCCACAAAGATAACTTACACGTTAACTGGTCTTTCTCAATTGCCCTTACTGTGTTTGTGCTTGGTTGTCTGCCCACCTGAAAGGGTGCCCACCTGTTCATGATGCACTGTGGACCAGTGATTGCTGTAAATACAAATACAAGACTGAAGATTGGTATGCTGGGATGGGACTGATAGTGAATCCGGCTGGGACAGAACAAATCCCAGTGGGCTTACCATATGACAATATGTGGCTGTTTGAAATTTATCTGAACTAAAATAATACTAAAATACTATTTCTAGAAAGATGACATACACTGACACATGATGAGCAAAAAACTAAGAAGTTCAATAAGAAAGAATGATATGAATATGGGACAACCTTAGTCTCTGTAATCATAAGAAAAAAACAAAATTAACCAAGCACAAACAAGACAGAACCTAAATGACAAAAACTCAGATTACGACAAGACCTTAAAGCTTTTCAGCTACACAATAAATAAATAAGATTTATGTATTCTGCAGTATCAGTGACCATTAAAGTCTCTTTTAATTGTGAATTTAAAGCACAAAATATGACATCATTAAAAAAGATTAGATTTGCCAAAAAAGCACACACACACACAAAACAATGGTGGCTTGTGATGTTTAGGTGGAAATGGACAAAAAAGCATTACACAGTAATAGTCAAGAAGCCAAGAATTAGATATCTTGAAAACAAAAACTAGCTTCTTAATTTAAAATCCTTAAAAAGATCTTTATAAGAGAACTTCATTCTTGTTTTTTTAAAAAAAGAAAAACTCTTGAAATTCAACCCCACACGTTGAGCCTTGCAAAAATCTTGCCTTGAGATTTTTGCTTAGGAATAAGCCAAAAGGAGTGCAAAGAATACAAAGACATGCCTAGAAAAATAATCTGCTTAGAAAGGATTTTAAAAATTCTTACATATTACTTTACGTTGTTCCTCATTGTGAGGTCAGAGACATAATTCTTTACACTGCTTTAAATCAAAGAATTTGACATAATGTTAGCACGCAAATGTTAAGAACTTAAAAGCAGTATTTTAATGTATTTATTGATTGTAGAGGAAATATTATTATATTCATGCCAAATTAGCATTTTTCCTGGATTCCTACATAGACCTTTGCTCTATATTGGCTGTAAAGCACCCAGATGAACCTCAATGAAACTGCAAGTGCTAAATGAGACCATCTTAAAGGGATTACAATGTATATCAGAAGAAGATAAAACATGTATTTGTTCCGCATGTCTCTATAAATGCTCTATTTGTCTCTGTAATACCCTGAATGTCTCTCTGTGTTCTGCAAAGGAACACCAGGCTTCATATCAGTCACATATGAATCATATCAGTTTTCGGCCAGATCAGTGACCCTGAACGGTGCCGTCCTGTCCTCAATACTTACTGATAGCAAATTGTTTCTCATTGCATACCCTTGGACATATTCAGCTATCCGGCTACTGTAATCTAAATCACTGCAGCACTTCTTTTATTTTCTACCCTGAATTAAAAATTCTAAAATCGACCAAGCTGCTTCTTTTATCATCTCATGACTGCTTCGATGTGACAGTTGTCTTTACAGCCACACAGATGATAAGCAGGCCGTTGTTTCTACAACAATTCAGCCCACTGCCGTTGTAACTGGACTCCTATCCATCCAGGACTGGGGAGGCAGAGTGAAGATGCGTCACAGAACGTGAGCTGATGCCTCTTTAGATCAGTTCCCGTCTCTTACCAATGCAACCTCTATGCCCTGATGTTAATAGTAGCCTGTGTCCGAGACAGTCCTTTGGAAGGGAACAATGTACTGAATGTATAGGACCCAAGTGCAGGTAGGCAGATTGGACACTGAATTTAAGCAAAAACAATAAAATAATAATAATAATAATAATAAAAAAACCTTATCAGAATGAGACAAAAACAGACAAGAGTGAAACAACAGAATCAAGAAAAAACCAGCAAAGAGTCATGAAGGGTGAGAACAGACTGATCCAAGGTGGACTGAAAAACCTGACTGATGAAGAACAGGAAAAAACAGAAAATGATTAAAATTCAACACTGGACTCTTCCAAAAAAACCAAAAAAAAAAACCTGCCTGGTGGTAATTAAACTTAAAAATAATTTAGCTCAAATGAGATGCAAAGTTCAGGTGGTCAGTCAGGAGGCTGGCCCAACAAAGTAAAGTTTGGGCAGGCCTTCGGGAAGCCAGCCTGTCAAAACACAAAGTTTTGGAAGGAGGTTGTCCTTGAGCCACTTTGTTGGTACAGAGTCTTCAGGACAAGGAAGGACCAGCCTGAGACATGAACAGGAACTTGAGGTGAACCCTACTGGGCCCCCAACCTGAAGGCAAAAACAAGAGGCTGAGAAGGTGAACCCTCATTGACCCCTTTGTCTGGAGCAGGAATGTGAGGATGACGACCCTTTTGGGTAACCCTCGATTTAGCTAGGAACATGAAGATGTGGACTTTCATGAACTCCTTCATTGGAGATAAGAAACTTGAGGAGGAGCACCTTTCTTGTTGGAGACCAGATATTAGGAGCCCTGGGTTCCCTTGTTGGACACAAGAGATTGAAGTAAATCTTCCTGAATCCCTTTTATGTTTCTACCTGGCTCCCCTCTTCAAACTCCGTAACTGGAGCTAATGGAGGTTGTTCTCCAAACTTTAACCAGGAACTGGAGCAGCTATCTCCATCTACAGCTGCATCGGAAACCGGGTGAGAACTTCTGTCAACAGAAATCAGTTCTTTAAATTAAAATGGTTTTCAGTTCACGTTTATGACAATACTCCTCATTAAATTAAAACGTAGTTTTCACAATTAAATATCTTGTTTACATACAAAACACAAATTATGATATGTTAACGAGTTTAAACTTCAGTTGATATTAAATGTAACAAAGTAAACCTTTAGCTTGGATTATGTGCGATGTATTTGCTGCAAATGCCTGAACAGCTGGCTTCTCACATGAGTGTAGTGCGTATTTTATCTGCTTAACAAACTAATCAGCTTTATGAGAAAAGTTTTGAGTTAAATCTGCATAAAGATTTTTATTCAACGTGGACTCGCTTATATTTAAATAACTCACACTTCACCACAGGAGAGGTTTTATTGAACCATTCCTGCTCCAAATCCTGCTGTTGTATATAAGGTATTGACTTTGATGCCACATTATTTGATTCACATAATCTGCAGGTTGATTTTTTTTACAACAGATCAAACGCAGATGTGTGTTCATGGTCCGGTTCCCAGCAGCTGCAGATGGATCCCGTCGCAAAGGGGACTTCACTTTTCATCAGAGCAACTCTCCTGTAGACTGAGGATTTATTGTTAAGCTTTTAATACCACGTCTAAAACTCTTTCATATTTGGGGAAGACAGCAAAGAGCAATAAGTTCATCCAGTCACTTTATGAGGTGATAGTTTCAAAAAGCACAGCAATATACACTGATATACAGTTTTCATTAAAAACAACTTCTTAGAAGTCTGAAGAAACAGAAAAGATTTGAAACCTTTTTTTGCTTTTAAAAGCATAAAATGAAAAACATTATTACTCCATAAAAACTAAACAGATTTTCTTTCTTTTTTTTTTTTTACTGTTTTGTTTCAACCTGCAGAACCTGCACAACAAAGCATTAAAAAAGTTTTACAACAAACAACAGAAGCTCCAAAAGTAAATACACCATTCAAGCACAGAGAAAAGGCATGTCAATATTTTGGTCTAAGTAAGCTTTATTACAGTTACAATAAACATGAATTTTATTTTGAGTTTGCACATTCTCAAGAGGTCACTTATCTTCAGAAAAAGTATATTGTCCAATTGGACAAAGTGTTTGATGTTGATGGTGGCAAAGGCAGGAGTTCATCTTGTAACTGGTCCAAATCTCTGTTCTGTCCATTTCAGTCTGTCCTGGGGAAGAAACTTCACCCAAGCTGCACTCTTATCTATTTTCAGTAACATGGTGAAACTAGTCAATAGATGCTTGTGGGAAATAAATTAGAAATTAAACACAATAATAAGAAATTAAACACATAGGAAAAAAATGGTTTCTGGGGACAAAAATGCCAACAAAGGTCTTTGAACACACAAGCTGTAGCATATTTACTGGACCTGCTGTTCAGCTTTTTGAAAGGCAGCAACAAGAAGGAAACTTGTGATTAAACTGAACTGATCATTTTTGCAAATGTGTCTTTGGCCAGTGACATTGTTCTTATATCTTCACAAGAAACTCAACATTTCAAAACATTCAGTGTAGTTGTTATGCTGTTACAGTGCTCATCAATGGTTCAAGATTTAACTAAAGGCTGCAAGCCTTAATTAAGACATCAGTCCTGTTGGATACTGAAGTGAGGTTCACACTCAAGGTTTCTGTCAAGGCTCCTTTTTGTTGAAGTGTCAACATGCAACATCTGTCTCTGGTATTTGCAGTTTGCATAAGGTAGCTGCCAATGTTTCACCTCAATGCAAATAAATTTCTCCCTTTTAATTCAACCCTACTTACCAATGAATCATCAGTTTAACCTGAGGCAAACGTAACTGGAAGAACACCCTAAGTGGTTGGGGAATTTGGCACATGAAGCATGGGAACTAAGTTTGATGGTGACTGTTGCTCCAGCCGCAAACACGTATAAAGTACATGTGTTGCTGCAAACCTGCCTCATGCCAAACTGTAAGTCCCCAAGTTTGGCACACGTTTCACACTATTTACGATGAACGAATGCCACATCAGAAGCACAGAAAAACTGCAATCTACACTTAAGTCAAAAGGAAACATCTATGCAAAATAAAATAAAAAAAAAAAAAAAAACAACAACCTGAAAATGTATTATTCACCGAGAATGCAATTAAGTGGGATAGCGTGAAATCATTTTTAGGACATTGTGTGCCGGGGAGGCAGGAAACAAGACTAAAGAAAACTAACACTATTAAAACAAAATAGAAACACATTGAGAAAAGAACTGAGTGCTACCTCTTCTGTTTTGTTTACTCTGCTTTAATAAGGAAAATATTTTGATGCTCAAAATTTTCCATAGCTCTTAGCATTTGTTTGATTTAAATTTAAAACTTGCAACAATTCTGAGTTTTAGGAAGTTCAGTTTGGCCATTAGAGACTCAAACCGGACTTTTGTCTGATAGATACTTTAGAGAGCAACACGTAGCAAAACTGTATAAAAACATCAGAATGATATTTCATTTTGCCATGTTATTTAAACTGTTTTCTAACCCTGAACCTCAATGTACACTGCCCTCCATTTTTTATGTGTTTCCCTGCCTCAGTACCTGTGAATTCAATTGTTGACCATCGGTTTTAGATGGGAAGTGGCCTTGAGGACCACTTTCCTGGTCCTTAAGGCCCAGGGAAGTCCTGAGTCCTGAGTGGTTCAGGTTGGGAAACACTGAAAAGTATCCTTGGCATTTGGATCAAAATGAATTTTTGTTTTTCATTCAACCATCACTGTTTGTGCATCACTGGCTGTGATTGTGACGCTACTTTCACCAACTTTCATGGTTGCAGTGTTTTGGAGCCTATCCCAGTAGTCCTTGGGTGAGAGGAGGGGAGCTTGGTGGTGGTGTTGGGGGGTGTTACAGCCTTGACAGGTCACATGAGACA
The DNA here is from genome assembly GCA_010277075.1 of Poeciliopsis retropinna. Classification (NCBI taxonomy): domain Eukaryota; kingdom Metazoa; phylum Chordata; class Actinopteri; order Cyprinodontiformes; family Poeciliidae; genus Poeciliopsis; species Poeciliopsis retropinna. The sequence goes on from VMRM01000001.1 coordinate 7,682,329, forward strand.
GACAACCATGCAAACACACACATTTTTACACAGCCTTGAGGCCAAGCCTGTTTTTAGACTGAGGTTGAGAGCAGGGTGCCAGAGGAAAACCAGTCGTACACGCTGTAAAAAATATGAACAGGCAAGGCTCTGCCTTTCAGTGAGAGAAACAGGCAAACCAGTTGAAAATGTAAAATCTGTTGAAATTAAAGCAAATAGTGTAGGCAAGGATATAGATTTATGAATCTTTTTTTAACATGATCCTTGGCTGTCCAGTCTGTCCGTTCTCTCTTGTACTGAGAAGACTTTTCACACATTTTCTAATGCTGGCACGCTAATCTGTTTATAGTTGGAACAGTAACGTTTTGTGTGTACTTTTGGTTCACACTATGAATGCCCCTGCAGCCACAGACCACTTGCACAAGATTGCTTCTTAATGTGTCTGACTAGACAAAATCGTGCTTCTGTATTGTAATTCTACCAGAGGTCATAGAGTTTACCCAGTGACCTGGCTGCATGTAACGAAGATAAAATAACTTATGCCTTAAATTGGTCCTTCTTAGGCTGGTGGAAGGGATTTCCAGACAGGTGGATTTTTTTTTCCCACAATCTAAAGCTCACATGACTTCAGAGGCTGCTTGTTAAATAAATTCCTTTGCCAGACAGAGAATTAAATCTCAAAATTGTGATAGGTTAAATGACTCGCAAAGAAAGAAGACAAAAGCCTAAAACTGTATGAATGGATCCAAAAAATGGCTTTATTTAGATAACATGACACATTTCCTACCACCAAAAGTTCCATGTTGTTTTCTGTTTTGGGGGAGATATATATATATATATATATATATATTTATGTCAAAAATAGTGTATGGAATTTCTTAGGTTTACTATTTTTTTTATATTTTAGTGGCTTTAATTAACAGCAATGAGACAACATGACACAAAGTTCCCAAGATGGGGATTTGAAGCCTGAACAGATGCACCAAGGGCCAACCTCTGCTCCACTGCTATGGAAATGAGTCTATCTTAATAGGAGTGATTCTTCCAAACATGCATTTGAGGTTAGTTTGATATTTTAAAATGGTTAAACAGCTGCTTCCATAACATTGGTTTATCTTCACACTCTTCTTCTCTTCAGGGGTTGCCACAGTGAATCATTTGTCTCCCTTTAGTCCTGAATTACAACAGAGTGCAACTGACTACATGTCTGGGATTTTACTGCAGCGTCAGTAAATCAAGTGAACGTGTCGACAATCCTCTTTGTGACTTGGCTCCAATTGATCATGAGGAATGAATTTTAAAGCCCGGTGTGAACGCTCTACTTGCATCTAATTAAACCAGGTCACATGTTAAAATTTGGTGTGAAACAGGTGTAGTCCTGCATTCCCGAGAAATGTAAATCTATGATATTATAAAAGAGTTTAAGCTCAGAAAAACAAACATCCCACTCCTTGAATGTGGCTTTTGTTTCGTATTTTCTATCGGACCTACCCAGCTACTGTTTTAACCACATTCCAATGAGTCAGTCAAAAATAATGGATTGTGTATTTCCATGCTTTGCAAAGAAAACGTGTTAAAGCATTAAATCACCCACATCCTGTTCAATTCTCTTTAACTCATTCATAGAAGATTAGGAATTTAAAGATAAAATAAACTCTAAATCAGGTGCTTTTTTGTTTTTTTTTATGGTTTCAATGAACTCCTGGGTGTGACAACAAACATTTGCCTATTTTGCTGAAAACATTTTACATCCATAAGTGTTTAAAGGCATTTAAAACAAAACAAGTCTTTTCTATTCATACTGCTCTTCTGTGTTACTATATTTGTGTCTTGGTGCACAGGGCCTCTGTCATCACTTATTGAATTTAAAACCAGTTATGTATTATAATTAGTGTTGTCTCATTCGTCGTAACTTTTTTCATGTTATTGTTTCATGTTAGAAACAGAGTCAATCAAAGAAGAATACACAATCCCAGACAGCTTAAGGGTTTGAGTTTATATATATGCCTTGTTTATCGTTTTAGTTTTCCAAGCTGTATTAGTTTATCTGTTGTTCTTTGATATTTGAAACAAGATATTCCCTTCTTCAGCTACTTTCTTCTCTCCAAGAACTTCCATATGTCAAGCAGGCAGAATCAGAAAACATTTGTTTGACATAAGTTTGACAGCTATTTAACTTTCAAAGCAAGATAAACAAATCTGTTATTGCAGAGCTTTTGCATCTATGTTTGATTTGCAGAGTTTCCTTAGGGGTTTTTACGAGGTAAACGCAGTATTAAGAAGAGGGACTTATATCTCAAGGTTATCTTTCCTTCCGGACATAAGTTATTACTGTACACACCACTTGAGCTCTGAGTTTCTGTGGGAATATATGGTGAGCTGGAAACCAAAACACCTGCGTCTTGGATGATGCAACAGCCGATGTTAGACGATAGTACTCCCACCTCAAATTACACTCGCAGTGAGACATATGAGAGCACGCGTGGCCGTAGACTCGGCTTCAAATTCTCTTTGTTGAACAAAAGTATGATCTCAAACAGCATATACTGCAGTTCAGAGTGCAAGCAGGCATATTCAGGAGTAAAGCAATCTTGGAGATGAGGGATTTCCTCCAGTGTTGTGGGTTTTTCTGAATGAATGGGTGGCAAACAATGAAGTGGGAGAAAAGCTCAAAAGACACAAGAACAAGAGCTTTAGGGGAAAGAGTGAAAAAAAACTGCCTTACTGGTACACATTAATGATTAAATACCACTTCCGCCTCTGGGAGTAGGTTGTTACTCATAAAACAAAATTTTTGAAAGGGATGAAAGGGAATACAAGGAACTGAAAAAAGAGCTGAAACTTGGGGGAGGGCACAAGAAGGCCTTGATTGGCTGAGAAAGATGCCTCATTCTAGAACTGATCCTATTGGCTGAAAGTTGTGGCCTCACCTTATAAAGGGTTACTCTCGTTCATTGACACCTTTGGCAATGTAAATTATACGTTAACCACAAACACAAGCCCTTCTTGAATGCAGTAGTCATTACCACAAGAGGAGGCACTGGTTTCCATTCCTGGATTTTTAGTCACTACTGTGCAGCACAGTCTTACTTTCCTAGCCAAGACAAGAAGGAAGAACAATTCCACATGTGCCATGGAATTTTTATTTTCTTCCTATTTTTGAAAACAACACAAATATTTTTAAAGTAGTAAACATGTGTTGGCATATATATTACACTGTTTGGTAAACCATCTCTCTTAGTTGCATCATTCAGGCATTTAAAAGGAGGCAGTCATGTGGACTCTGTACGGAAAGTCTATAGGATCTGGGGTTCTTTGAATTTGGTTTTAGATTTTGTCATTTTTGGTGCTCCTTGGTTTTTCTATTAGTTCTGCCTTGTTTTCACTTAATTTTTTGCCTTAGTGTTTCAAGTTAAGTTTATTTCTTGTTGCTAGTTTAACTCTGTTTTTTTAGTCTAGTTTTTCTTCAGTGTTAGATTATTTTTCCTGTGTATTCTCCCCTGTTAGCTTGTGCCACTTCTTTCTCCCTGTCCACAGTCGGCCGCCTGCTCCCTTCATTCACACCTGCAACCTGTTAGCTCATCAGCTTAGGTATTTTTTCTCAGCTTTCAACCTCCCAGTACTTAAGCACCTCTCCCTCGGTCACTCCTTGCTGGTTCCTCTATTCACTTCTCTGTTATTCCCATGGTTTTCCTCAAGGCTTTTTTCTAGTTTATTATTTGGATTTTTAGTTTATGTTCCTGCCTGGACAGCTGTGAGTTTTGTAAGTTTTAATTTATAATTTTTTTATTAAATATTTTGATTATCCACTCCACACCTCTGCTCTTCTGTGCTTACAACCACCATACATCATGAAAGTAGGAACTTCTTCAAAAAGGGGACTTTGGTAAATGCAGAATTTCTACAGAGTCTGGAAGTTTGTGGAGCTTTGATTCAGGATTTTAAGGTCAGTGTAAAACTGGAAAAATATTTGGTTTTCCATACTTTATTTTCTGTCAAATCCAATTTTTTATCCATCAAACTGTCCATTACCTAAGTCACAGGTTTTTTTCTATACTAAAACCGACATTGTTATAAATCTTTTATCTGTAGCTTAAACCACATTGGCAAAAGACAGGCTATATAAACCTGAACTAGAAAAAGTCAGCAATTTTGACTCAAAATGTGTAGAGACCTTAAAAAAGGCCTTCAAGGCATTTGTACACTTTCCTGCTTCATGTAGCAAAGCCAAGCCCCCATGGCAATTCTGGATTTAACCCTAACCCCCTTTTCCCTTTCTTCCACCGAATCTTTAAACTGACCCAAATCACAGGGCTGTGACACTTTGCTCCTTTTGAATGTTTGCCATTGAATCTGTGGCACTTGACCAGACAAAGGGACATTGTGTGAAAACTCGGGTCCTCGGTGGGAAAGTGGCTCTGATGAGTTACATTCCCACAAAATTCAGCCTGAAACGTAGAGAATATTCATAACCTGGTTTTATTACACCGGGGAAGTGTAAAAGATCTGACAACCATTGTGCAGAATTTGCCTCTGGTCTCTGGGGTGTTTTCTGAGCCAGCAATTTCTGCTGCTAAGCTGCTTTTGAACCAGACGCAGGCCCAGTTCCTCTTGTCATCTACAGTGTTTTATGCTGAAAGTCACAGAATTCAGAGGCTGTCAAAGATTAGAAAATACTCCATGTTTTGGTGGCGATTCTTATCTCACCAGATTTTACCTAAAGTACAAGTGTCTGTTTGTATTAAAAAAATCTACAAACAGGAGCAGTTTCAAATTAATACCTGCAATAAACAAAAAAAAAAAGAGCTTCAACCCCTTTAATTATAAGCTGAAGTTATTCAAAACATTATCTACTGCAGACAGAGACAGAGATACAGAGTTCTCAAAATATGCAAGCCATAATAGAATATACAAACTATCCATACAATTTGCACAATTAACTGTATAACAGGTTGAGATCTGATTTTTTTTGCATTTGGTGTTTGGCAGCTTATGCTAAATTAATTTTTTCACCCCTTTTGAAAAGGTTACCTAGATGTGATAAACACGCTATCCTCTTTATTAATTCCACTGCATGAAAGCTGCTAAGATATTGCTGGAAACTTGCATTTCTTTGAAAAGTTGTGACAAAGATAATATTTATTTTTATCAAAATGTTTTTATCAGTTGTCATAATGCTTTAGATAAATATAATTACACACTGTTATTATGGCTTAACTGTTGAACTATCAGTGCTAAGACATAACATTCCTCTGTACACTGAGGGGAACTACTGACAAAGTCAATCCAATTGTAAATATAGCGATGTAGTTTTCTGTGACCTTCATTTATTTTTTTCATTTTCGCCTGAATGAAAAATCCTTGGGTAGCAATGACTCTCCAACAGGCTGCCTTCAGAGTTGCCATGACAACCAAGTGCTGTACTGGCAGGAAGCAATCTCCACTGGCATAGTTTCGAGAATTATCCTAGTGACATGGGTAAAAACAAAGCAGATTCTCACTTGCAGAGTTACATGCTCCTGCGTATGTGTATACTTCTAAGCCTTGAATAATCCTTCTTGTGTTTTTAGACAAAAAATCTCTGCAAACACATCCTTGCATCCTCTGTCAATCAGCTTGGTCAGTTCATTTCCCAGGACAAGTCAAATTCTCACTATAACATCATAGAAGAGATGTGAAGATTTATTTATCTCCATAATTCTTTAAAATGCTTTACTCTAAAAATAAATAAACTAATGCAATAGTTAAGCACATGGGTGCATCATAGTGCGTTAATGAAATCAGGCTGGGCTAAAACGACAGCTTGTGTGTGTGAAATGAAAGAAGAGGACCACTGACCAGGAGCCAGGCAGTGGATTAAATAAAATTATGTGGAACAACATTTTATTCACCTGTATATTATCGCAACTTTATTAAAGGAAAAATAAAATGTTCACGTTCAATATACCATAAATAGAGAGAAGAAGGTGTGGTTGAAACTGTAATCCACTGGGCTGTTTTGAATGTATCCTGGCAACACCTGAGATCATGACGTCACAAGAAACGACTTAGCATGCCACTGAAAGAAATGAAGTAACTTGGTAAATGTGAACAAAAACATACCAAGCCTCTGTTTAATCATGTTTGTCCATCTCTCCACTCTTAATCTTTCGTCACACAACCCGTAGTCTCTCAGGCAGCTTGCGCACTACGACAAACGGAAAAAAAAAAAGACTTTGTAAGATTTAATTTGTCTGAACCGATGTAGAACCAGGACGCTCTCCAAAACAGAATGGAATACATCTGGGTTTTCACAAAAAAATATCAAATATCCATAATGTTAATGCTTATTATGACTTTAACTAAATTATGTTACTTATCATTTCAAAAAATAATAGTCCGTTATGTAATCATAAAAGTATGCTAACCTACTCACTCAAAAGGTATTCTGTCTGAAATGTTTAGAACTCAGAACATTCATTTTCTCATTTCAAATTGCCTAAAACAATGTTATTGTCTTAGACCAGTCCAGGAACATTGTATTCTCTACACCTCATGTCTAACTACTTTAATTCTCTCTAAGAAAACAAATAAGCAGTTTGGTATTAAACACAGAAAGAATTTTGTTAGATCAACAAGAAAGAATGGATGCATTTGTTTTCACTTCAATATTTTTAATAAACGCTAAAACTGATAATGAACCTCTGAGATGAATGTGTGGTCATCTACATCCTTTGAACAAAATAGATAGCAGGTGAGTCATAATCCCCACCCTAAAAGGATGCTGACATGATGGGGTTTTTTTAATCTCTGCCATCTCCTTATCTTAAGAATCTTAACTTTAGTTCATTCTCCCTTAATGAAAAAATATTAATGCTTTTAAATGTGTAAATAATTATTTTTTACTCTTGAAAATATAACGACCTGGGACAGGATGTCCTTGAACAGACTGTGTGTATAGGTGAACATATTTCTGCAGAGTGGGATGCCTGCATACTTTGTCGCTCACTCATCAAACACGCCCACATGTGAAGACGGGAAGTTGCGAAGTGTAATGCATGTTTGATGTTGGGTTACAAAGGTACATACTGAACTGTGGAAAATCTTAAGTTCAGTGTAAACCTTTAGTTGACTGATGCAACTCGGAGTATCTCATTGTCAAAAAACTTGGCAAAAACTTTGCAAACTATTTTGAATGTTTTGTGTAAGCTTGTATTTATCTGAATTCAACTTTTATCTTCTTCCACTTAATTTGGGTCGCAGGGACAGCAATCTTCACCTCAGGAATTTAACCAGAAACCTGGGGCAAATCAACTGGATCTGGAGGAGCAGTGACTCCCAGAAGACCGAGCATCTCACAGTGTCTCAAAGTGAAAAACCAGACACGCTGTGAAGGAAACTCATTTCGGCTGCTTATCGGTGCGATTTTGTTTTTGTGACCACAGACAAACCAGTACAGCACCAAACCTGATAGTCAGTTTAATCTGCCTATCAGGTTAAAACTGATAGACAGTTTTAACCTCAAACTGCCTGTCAACGCCCTGCTCCATTTTTCTGTTGCTCATGAACAAAACACAGAGATACTTAAACTTACCCTATGTGGGACAGGACCACTGCACAGAGAGGACACTCTATATTTCTCAAGCTCAAGATCATGGGCTCGGATTTGGAGGTGCTGATTTTCATCCCAGCCACGTACACAGAGAAAGTTATTTATATCGTGGCAATTCACAACAAACTTTACAGAAAAAAACATTAAATTTATTCCAATCACCCAGACAGTTTCCATGTCACTATTACAGTTTGATTCTAGTTCTCAAACAGTCAAGTTCAGCTTATTATTTACATTTTTAAAAATTAGATAATTTTAAAAAATGTTATTATTTAAAAAAATAATAAAATTCAGCTTATTATAATTATTCAGCTTATCATAATAAGATGAACAAGTTCAGATTATTATTTAAATTAGAGTAAAAAGGAAAAAAAACAAACTCTAAGGAAGCCCAACAGATTGCATCGCGTCACTGACTTGCAGAAGTCACGACTCTTGGACAAGTCGTGGAAAGTCGCTTGCATTGTTGTCTTTGACTTTGCAGAAATCCCTAACTCTGCACATTCATGTAGCAAAATGTTGGTAGTCGTTTCTTTAGTGCCCTCTTCTTTGACAGAAACTCCAAGCAGATAAGATGCGGGTAAGTTCTGTGCTGTAAATTCTTAAAGAGTTACTTTTTAGCCCAGATTAGTTTAGATTCAGCTCTATTGTCATGGTACAAAGTATTTCAAAATTTATTGGTGTCTTATCTAAACTAGAAAACACTTTGGAACTTGTATGTTTGAACATGGACTGTCTGTTATTACACAGGTAATAAAACAGCTAGTAGATGGAAAATCTATAAGCAAACCTCCTCCCCCCCAAAAAACCCAGTTTGACATGAGCCACATTTATATGTTATAAAGATGTGAAATAAGTAGCCCGTACTCCTACACTTAAAATTCTTAAGATGTTTTATCTCTGTTTGATTCTCTTGAACTTCTTCCCTTGTCATTATCACAACAAAAAGATAACAAAGAAGTGTAAAATCTGTCAGATAACAGAAAACTGACTTTAAAGCTTTGTAACACTTGAGAAAGATGGGGAGTTTTATGGGGGGTGATTTGTACTATTAGCCAACATTAAACATGTTCAAGAGACACAAAATAAGGCATGCAATATCTGTCTATTTCTTCATGCTTGATTGCATGCAGATCAACAATAAGTTGCAAACACACAGCAAGAATACCAAAGACTAACGCTTCTACTTTGAACTACAGGTGTTTGTCTTTGGGCTGTAATTAGCAGGATTGGCATTTCACAAGATAATTGCATGGTAAACATAATCTTTAAATCCTACCAAATGAGCGTGACTCTCTGGATGTTAAGTTTGACTGAAATAGTGAAGTAGAAAATCTGAAAAATTGCAAAGTCACAGAGAAATCAGGTTTGTCTCCAGCTTCCAAAATATACAACCAACATCTAAAACATGCAAGCTCATATCCAATGAGTTTTTGGATTTGGTCATTTTTTAACTGTGTTTGAAAATTCTTTGATGATGAACTTTAAGGAAATAAAACAGAATTCTGATGTGAAAAGAAAATGACTATAGAACTGTATATAAATGAAAGACTGAATAGCGTGTTGTGCATGTATGTTTACATTTCTGCCATATCTTGCCAATTTTCTTCTTTTAAAAGGATTTAGGTCTGGACTTTGACTGGGACGTTCTCATTTGATCTAAATCATGTTCTGGTTGTATGTGTATGGTTGTTGTCCTGCTGGAAGCTAAACCTCATCCCATTTATCAAATCTTTATTTTTTTATTCTGTTTTTAGCTCCATTCATCTTACTTGATGAGCCTTCCTATCCCTACAGAAGAAAGGCACCCCAAAGCACGTTGTTTTCACCGCCATGAATCACTGTGGAGATGATGATGATGATGATGACACTATGTTGTGCAGTGCAGAGGCAAATCATAGTGTTTTATATGTGGGTCAGTACAATTTTTGTCTCATCTTAAATGTGTTTGCTTGTTCCCTCCATTCCCTGTGGTAATTGTTAAACCAGGATTTCTGTTGCTTTTCTACCTGAGTTGTGAATCTCTGTAGCTCCTCTACATGAGCTATAGAGATTGTTTTGTTTTTCCTCTCCAAAAATGCTTTCCTTTCTTGACCTATGTGTTTACACATTGGCAAATGTTTCCTACTTTTCAAGCTTCACACGAAACTTGAAATTCCAGTAAAATGCAACAACGTTACTGCTTGTAATCATAAAAATAGTAGGCGAATTTATGTGATCTCCATTCAGAACAGTTGTTTGGAGGAAAAAGAAAGCAAAACATTGAGGTGAGAATGATTAAAAACAGACATATTCTTCTCTTGGTTCTGTTTAATTTGGCAGCTCTGTACTGCATTGTTTCTTTTAAGCTGCTATAAAGAAACATCAAGGCACCAAAAACACGCACTCATTTCCTCAGTGTAACAAGATCAAGATGAAATTTAGCAAATTAAGGAAATTTGTTTTCGTTCCACATGAAATGGAACCAAAAAGCACAGCAGAAAGGAATTCGCTGATCATTTCAGACAGTCTAGAAATGCTGGTGCGCTTAACACCTTTGTTCTCTGTGACAATAAGTTTAGCTGCAGACGACGGTTCCCAGAGAGGAGTTTTCACAGCGAGCGTATCTGTGTGATTGTGCTCAGCCAGCTGAAAGGCCTGACTTGATATCACACCATACTTTATGTGCAGATCCTGTAATTTGTCAAACAAAGCCCCTAAAACTCCGACCAAGAGAAAAATCACATATATACACATAAGAAACACAACACCTGTTGATTTACACTTTCTGACAGCCAACCGGTAAAACACGGCGTGAATAAGATGTAGTGAATGTGACATGTATGTCTCTGGGTGTTTAACGGAGCATGTACCTCTATTAAAGTCTTAATAGTTTTTGAAAGTGTAATTTAAATGCAGACATAACTCTCATGAAAGAAAAAATACACAAATGTACATCCTGGAATTTGACATTTAAAATAATCGTCATCATTTTGGCATGCTTTCCCTTGAATTCTTCAAATAGTACGTTAACTTTTTACCTTCTCTTGAAGTTCTAAAAACTCTTCTTATATAATACATGTGAATCTGAAACAGGTACACTGAGGAGAAACTGTACTCACTGGTTTTCTTTTCTTCTTACTGGGCAATTACCTAACGTGTATTACGTATGCTGCCTTCACGTAGACATCGGTTACAACATCTGCAGTGATATCCCCACTTCCGTCATGCTAGATATTATCACAGCCCAGCCATCAAGCTAACACATACCAGAATGCTATTCTTATGAAAATCTTTTGAGTTCTGGTAATGCTGTCTTACAGAAAACCTTTATGTCTGCTAACCTTTATTCACTTTTGGGTGCTCAGGCATTTGTCTGTAACACAGCCTCCATCTCCTTATAATGATTGGGCAAACTGACAGGTTGCCCAATCATACGTGCCAGCGAATAATTTGTCGAACAATTACAGCATCTTCTACAATTATATTTTTTGCAGCAACATCATCTTATACTGAAAATTGTGCTGCAAATCTCAGACTGTAAGATATTTTCTCTCCTTAACATTCTCCTGTGGATTGCTGATTAAATGTTCCCAGACACACTTTATAATTTCATCAAAATACAGGTTCAGTTCAGGTTTAATGTGTTAACATTTGCAGACTGATAAAAATTTCTCATTTCTATGTTTTCACATACAAAACCCAAAATCTCAAATCATGTTTTGGAGAATATCACCTCAGTTTCTTATACATTGTACCTCCAAGTAAGGCTTAACCAGTTTAAATATTTCAGATTTTGTCCCAAAGGAAATGAAATATGATTTTGACTAATTAAGAAATGTTATAACAAAGGGTCTTTGATTCATAAAAAGCAGCAAATCCAATGCCAGTTTCAAAGTTGTCTGGTAGAAATCTGTACAGAAATATTGTCTTTCAGAGCTTTCACTGTGCACATGACAAGAGCACATCATTTCCATGAATAGGCATGCAAATAACCAAAAAGAAGCCTTATTGTCCATATCAGTCCATATTGCCAGCACATGTAATTATCTGAAAATGTTCACTTATTTGATTGCTGTGTTTTTTAAAATCATATTGAAAATCACAGCAGTTCTAGAGACCCACGTTTTATCTACAAATGTCTTGCATCAGATCCATTTAGGCAATTAAAATGGGACCATTATGTGACGTGAAGACAAGTCCATGTTTGGGCCTTTTATCAGGCTATTTAACAACAAATATAGACCCTATATGTGAATGTGAGCTGAAAAGACAAATCCGTCATGGGTAAAAGTTCTCTCAACAGTTCTTCAAAGTATTGTATTTAAACTACTGGTGATCTTCATGAGTACCAAATTATGATCAAATTTGAGTGTCTTTTTGAAATTATCAGCCTCATATCAGTGCTGTGACTCAGTAAAGACAACATTTGTCATGCTTTTATTGTTGCACTCACTGGAACTCATTGTAATCAGATTACAGAGGAAAAACCTTCCCAAACGTAGATCCAGATATGCCGGAAGAACAGAATATTCTAGCAGCGCTCTTGTACTTTCAGAGGCAGGTTAGATCTTTTGTGATAATGTTAAATGCTGGATTGTGTTTTTAGAGCCTCGGAATTTAAAGTTTTGCCAAAAAAAAAAGTTTCAATTAAAGCAGAAGAAAGTAATAAATAATTATCTTCTTGTACAGTGTCTTTGATCTTCACACGTTTGACGCTTGTATTTCTGGTTTGCTTTTGTCTACTCCAACCACGTTTCCCCATATGTTCCTGTCACCATCTGCTTTTTCATTTTCAATGCAGTATTACTGAGAGGGCTGCAGTTACCCAGCCCTCTTAGTAATACACACCTTGAGATTTTTTATTCTCTTCCAGCTGCTCTGTTGATATCTCCACATAGATTTTTCTTTTTTTTGTCCTCTGTTTATTGTTTTTTACTGTTTGGTTTTGATGTCATTTTCTTTTGTTGAATGAAGCTTTTGAACTTGTCTTTCCTGCACGTTGAGACATGCAGGAGAGACATGGATCCTTGGATCCTTCTGTATGTAAAACAAATGTTCTCACAACAGTGAGAAAATTTTTTCTTTTGCCCACAAAAAAACTCATTTATAACTTCAAATGCTATAGATTTACCTTCAAATTGTTTTAGAGACCAAGTGTTTTGTGGTCAGACAAGAAAAAATAATATGACAGTATTTGCCACATTTTCCCATTTAAAAAAGTATGTTTAAATTGATCAAAATACAGGCCTGTATATATGAGACTGGATTTGAGAAGATCCAGAAATTGAAACATGGAATAAATAATTGACATTTCATTTTCACCTTCAAAAAAATAAATCGTGTCATGCTTCAGAAGCATTTTCTCGCCAATGAAAATCTGCAGTAGGATTACAAAAGATACTGCAAGATTAAATTTAAAAAGGGAAACCTTTTGTGAGAAACATTTAATGTGTTTTGTACTTAGACACGTTTCACAACATTGAATGCCACTCGTATTTCTAAAGGCGCTTTGGAGCCTGCTGACATTTAATTTTATTTGAACTGTGAATATAGGAGAGGCTTCTATTCTTTAAGAACAAAGGTTGCTTCCTTTGACAGTATATTGACAAAAAGTGTAGCTAGGAAAGGCGGGGTAAAATTACAATGGAGCTTAAAATACAATGGAGTTAATGAGCTTTACACAGGTATGAGGGGTGGAGTGCTAACAGATGATTGGTTGGGGATGTAATGTTAGACTGATCACTGCTTCATTATTTTACTTAAAATATCCGTGCATAAAAAAACAATTCCCCGTTTCTTAAAGGGGAAAACATGAGCAAAACAGGTCTGGAGGTTTAGAAAAAGAAAAAAAACTCTTTTCAAATACTGATTGGTGCAAATTGTGGTGTGTTCAGATGTTTAGAGATTCATTTGTAGAGGCAGCGTGGGTGTGGTTCCTCATAATGCCTTTGTAGTTTTATTGTTACGTTGATTCGTGATTTCTTCTTGCTGACAGTAAGTAAGGCATTTTACTGAAAGGATCTGACATTTCACTGACTGATTCTTTCCTTTTGTAACCTTTCGGGGAAAAAAACTCTCTCTGGTTTCAGATCTTTCAGACATTTTGAGTTACAACAGAGGCTCAAGAAACTTTCTACAGGTTAATGGCATTTGGAAAATTCTTAGCACTTTTACTTTCTGTGATTTTCCTTTTGTAAACTGCTTACAAATTGCAGCTTTTCATCTGACCTTTTCTCATCGTAAAACAGGCACAGAGGAGAATATTATGAGAGTATTTGCACAAATGGAGTGTTAAATAGCTTGAAAACATAAACACCCAGTGTTTTTATGGGGTGTTGGATTTTAGCACATGTATAAATTTACTGTTTGTATATTCCTGTTCATTTCCAGGCCTCCTGCTTGTTCTTTTTTGTTAGATTTTAACTTGTTTGTGAAATCCCATTACACATTGTGATTGCTCAATCACCTAAAAATAAATATGCATATGCATAAACCTGATCACCCAGTCCTTTTTGCTCAGATAATTTACTCAGAATATAAAAATAAGACTGTATGGAGACAGAACACAAATGTCAACACACTATTCCTCTTTATCCTGCTCTGGGTCATAAAACCTGAGTGTCTCAGGCAAAGTTCCTGAAATGTCCAACACGATGTGGCTAAAAACTACAAAATCCTATTATAACATTTGGTCAGTGATATTGCATAAAAGAGCAAAATGCCAAGGCTGTGAGAACCCTCTAGAAAATGTGTTAACAGTGAGTTTACTTATCTTATTAAACACTTTCCCTTTGTTAAAGGCTTTTTGCAATGACCTTATGCAATATCTTATTGGGTGTTAATCTCAGTTTATCTCTCAGTTAAATGTCAGGGTTTGCCCTTAAAAAACACATTTTTTTGTTACTAAATAGATGATTATGAAGATATTTCTGGATTTGTCACAAACACAAACAAGAAGCATGGATTCAGTATTTTTTTTACTCATATGGTTGCTGAATAGGTTTAACATAATTTTAACTTTCTGCAGGGTTTGGTGAGGTGAAGATCACCTTGGGGGATCAGACAGTGTTGCAGGCAGGAAGTAGCCTAACTTGTTGTGGTTTTATTTGTGTGGGAGCTTGGGCCAAGTTGTGGCACGGCGGGTTCCTGGCTGGTGGCCCTAAGGTTGTGCTCTAGTGGGGGTTCCTTCCTCTTGGCCTTCTTGGAACTGTTTCACCAGTAATGCCATGCCACCTTTTGTCTTTCTGATTTCTGGTTGGAGCCTCTGGGGGTGAAGGAGGCCCCTAGTGGGTGCTGGGTGGTCTTTCTGTACCGGGGGCTTGAGTGGGTGCCTAGCCCCCAAGAGGACCTTACTGTGGGCTTGTCCTGACTTGGCGAGGTGTTAGCAGTGCCCAGTTTCTCTGCCTTGCCTCTTTGGGATGATGAATGCCAAAGAGGCATGGGAACTCTTTGGTAAGCCTCTTTGTGTTTCAAGGCCAGTGTGCCTCTGTGTCGGATATATGACTGTTCTGTTGAAAAGACAAGCATCTACCTGCAACCTGCAGAGGCTACCTGGCTGTCAAAAAATAAAAATTTCCTCAGAAATCTTCACACCGGTGCTGTGGTGGCACAGGGGTAAAACACAACCCATATATGGAGGCCTTATTCCTCAATGCGACCACTACAGGTTCAAGTCCTGGCCTGATGACCTTTGCTGCCTCCTCCATCTCTTGTTAGCCACTTTCCTGTCTGGCCACTCTCAAATAAAGGCCACTAGAGCCAATAAAACCTTCTTTCAGATGCCTTTTGTGTTTTTTGACAGTCAACATGTGACTGAACTACCCTTTTACATGTGTTTTTTATTTCTTAAAGTTATATTTTCTTATTATTTTATTCAGTTCTGGGGATTTTATTGCAACAAAAACAGGGGCTCCTCTCTGTTGAGGGTGAATCCCATGCCCCTCCCGGAAATGTCAGCATGCCTGAGGCAGAGCTCAGTTTGGGAAATGTTGTTGCTGTCTTTTTCTCACCCTTTATACCATGGAAATTTACATCGGGCAGCACAGTTGAGTCATTAACTTTTCGCCTGCAGACACTTGATGTGTTTGTTCCCATGGGGCTTTGTGTGGAATTTGCAGAAAAAAAGTTCAGCCTTAAAGAATTAGCTTTGGGACAGAGTCCTTCGACATTGAACAATTTCTCACTCAGTGCCTGGACTATTCTCTCAAGGTTTAAAATATAGAAATGAAAGGAAAACAAAAAAATAAATGCAATGAACCATCTGACCTTGCTCTGAGAAAGAATGCCTGTATTCCAGGACTATGGTATTTGATAGCATTTACTGTTGTGAAAAGAATTATCGTCGCTGGACGCTGCCCTCGAAAGACAAGGAAAGCAAACAGAAGGATCTAAATTACACATACCACACTGTGGATATCCCGCGTTTGCCCCCAAGCTGGTGTGTCAGTGTGAACCATTAAAAAAGTTTAAGACTGGTTCAGATTCTTGGCTGGCTGAGGAAGGGGTGTTAGATCTCACACACTTTATAAACTGTCTGTTAAAGACAGATGTTGCCAAACAATCACCAGATAATGTTGTCTGACTTTTATTTGGCCAGTTGTGTCTTGATGATCAAAAGGTTTAGAGCAAGAAGGAAGAATCCAAGTATGGTAGTCAGGATGTCAGATGGTAGCACATCTGGCACTCCGCTGTAGGAGTTTGGGATGTCTTAGGCCAACAGTCAAATGGAGGTAGCATTGAAAGATAGGAACAACTTTCAGTTATAAGCCTTTTCTACCGAGGAATTAGCACCCAGTTATTATCTGTAGGGCAGATATAATGTCTTCTTGAAGACTTAATCTAAAATTCAGTCTTTCTATAACCTAGTCTTCCTATTTTACAGCCTATAACTGTGCTTGTACAGTTACATGCTGTGGTTACAACTGTTCCTCCCGCTACTTTTGTGAAGTAAAACATCAACATGTTTTGTTGACAGTGCTCTTTGGGGGTAGCTTTGTGGTCAGACTGTGCAGAAGAGACAGGATGACAGGATGGTGACTCGCGACACAACGAGTAAGGAACGCAAAAACAGAAAATAGTGTTTTACCAGGCAGGAGTGGTTTCCAGGATTTCTTCTTTGGCAGCTTCAGAGCGTGTTTGACTGGAATCAATAGTGAAAGAGTGAACAGTTCAGTTTACCAGGGAATTGTTTACCCACAGGACTGCGTAGAGAATACACTGGAGAACAGCAGGTAAAATAAGCGGTGATACAGGTGGTAGCAGTCAGTTGTCAGCAGAGGCAGGAAGGACAGAGCAGAGGATCAATATGACACTTACCAAAAGCAGCTATGATTATGATAACCAAACACACAGATGAAATTCTGACCAACAACACAACGTTTCACAAGCAGAGAGAGGCGAAAGGTTCACCAAGGGGGTTGTGAAAATAACAGGTGGACTACATGAGCATCCCTCACCTGAATAATGTTTTTTAAAGAAATACTATAGTCAAAGTCTGCAATGGACTGGCAACCTGTCCTGGGTGTACTGCACCTCTCGCCCTTGTCCCCACTAGGGACAAGGGTGTAAGAAAATGGATGGATGGATATAGTCAGTGTCTAAATACATGACTAATTATATTAATCAAACAAAATTACATTTTGGGGTTTCCTAATTTATTTCTAAGGCTGAAACCTTTGCAAAATAGTCAAGCTTGGGAATCATTTTTAAAAATAGTTAAAGATGCGCATCACTCAGCATGCCAGAAGCAGAAACCCCAGCTTGTCCGTAAGCTGACCTCTGGAGAGCAAGTGCACTGTTTGACCCCTGGTGTTACTTTCACAGACAAGTTGGGTTTCTTAATCAGGCTGCAGACGTCATTTTATTTTCATACAACACTGTATTCTTTTGAAGGACACTTTCAAGTGGTCTCTCAGGGAACTGCAGGGAGTTATGCAGTTATTTCTCAGCTCCCAAGGTCGGCATTCAGGTCACTTTCGGCAGCATTTCACAGGGCTCAGCCAGACAGTGTCGTACTTGTGTTCAAATAGGGCAAATTAGTATTCAGTTCTCAGCTAAACAGATGCATACTATTGTGCCAGCTGGAAGTTTTTCTTTAATACTGCATATTAATGGGACACAAATACAGTGCATGGCAGACACATTTAAAACCCATTACCTCTTCACATTTTGTCACCTCATAACCACAAACATTTGTACCTTACTGGAATTCAGATGATATACCAATACCAAGTACTGTGTATTTGTGAAGTGGAAAGGAAGTAATACTTTTTTTAAAACATTTGTAATAATATGAAAAACTACCTCATTTCAGAGATAATTGCTTTCTTTTGGGATGTTGTTGAAAGGGTGCTATAAACAAATTCATATCATTTCTCCTCCCATCGTCACACTGGCCTGTGTTGACCTACTACTGAAAAGCCATATAAAATACACTGACATTGTGGTTGTGAGAAATCTGAAAAAGTTCAAGAAGTATCAGTGAATCTGCAGTAAACTTTATCCTCACTACTTCTCAAATGTTAGTCTGGATTTAAAAGGTTTGGTTTATGAATACTGAGAAATTTCACACGGGTTCAGCAGATCTGACCCTTTTTTCCGCGTGTGCAGAAGTTCTGAGAGTGAAATCCGGCAGCAAGATAAGTTGTAGTTTGAGCATAGAACAACCGTAATGTTAGAAATGTAGCACAGACTGGTGAACTGTCAGTTTTGGCCTACTTAGGTTTGCTTTTGATTTAAAGCAGTGTGTGGGTTTTTCCGTGAAGGCTGGGAGAATTCACAAGATCCATACTGCTAACTTACAGCCTTTCCACAGAAGTTGAGTCTGTTTGTTTTCTTTCCACAAAATAAGAAGAAAAAATAAAAGTGCATGTCTGTTTAAGCTTTCATGCAAGTATTACATTCTCCACTTTGCATGTATTTTTATTCCCACAACTTTACTGGGTCTTCAATCATTTTATATTCTGAAACTTTTTCCATCTGCATGTTAACAGGCAACTCTTAGCTTCTGTTAGTTCATTTAGCACCTAAAGGAAATATGAAGCACTGAAACTTGACTCCTTGCTCTTTACACTGAGCTGAGACTAAATTAGGATTTATAAGAACGTCCATCTGAACCCCTCAACCCGCAACCACGTGCACACAAACAGTCACAGACAAGCACGTTCAGAGCTGTGTCAGTTCACCCATCAACTGCCTTATTTTTGCCAAACTATCCACACATTTTTTTTTAAAGAAATAAACCCTGAGCATCTTCCCAGCCTTGTTAGCATTCATAAGATGCATGTAACAAGAATGGCTACTCTGTTCCCTCCAATCAATCAGAGGGGCAAATGAAAAACCACAGCAGTCTGAACGCCAACACCTCTGTCTTCGCTGCTCTTCTGGCGTCGGTGGGACTCGAAATGTGATTCCGGACACTAACATATTCAGAACTGAGGGCGTGTTGTTGGTGCCAGTTCACGTCTTTGTCACTGGGTTGTTCTTCCTCGGACTTGTGTGTTTTTGTGGGGCGCGAGGGAAAAGATGGCTCTGTGTCCAGAGGTCTCGAGAGCAGAATTCCTCTGCGAGTACGGAGCTGCGCTGGACAGCAGACAGAGGAGGAAGTGGGGGAAAAGTAACACAGAAGCAGCATGTTTGGATCCTGGCTCAGGGCCGAGCATCACTAAGGAGTTCAGGGGGACTGGGTCACCAAGGGGGTAAGCAGAGGGGAAGTAAACAGGCCTAATCAATGCAAGGAACATGTGGTCAAATTACAAAGATAAACACTAAAAAGTTGCAGTTTCAACTGAATAGATAGTGTGTTGAATAAATCAACAAACTGTTTTAAGGGACATTCATGAAGGTCAGACATAATTATGCAAAACTAAAAACTGTGAGGTGAGAAATGGCAAGCAAAAGGGAGCCACTCACACATTTGCCGTGAAGGAATAATGTTATGTTTGGAACACCAATCTCAGCCATCAGAGAGGAACAAAATGTCCAAGAGGAAAGTAAAGCATTTCACTCCACTGTGAGTTCATAGGATGAACATATATATGTTAATATACTCAGGGAGGAGGAAGCATGTGATGAAGTGGCTGTAAAAAGCATTTGGAGATCTAACAGACCACCAATTGATTTAAAAAGCTCCAATAAGAGTGTAGTGCATCTGTAGTTCACCAAATATTTAAACTAACACGCTATTTGAAAAAGATACAGTTCTGGGATCATTCAAGTAGATGTAAATTCTGCTCCGGTTCTGACCTGCATTTTTACACTAAAATACATTAATATATGTAAAGAGTTATATTTATCACAACTGTGTCACCGGGATACTGATACTGTGTGTGTCATAAATTTCATAATGTGAAACACAGAGAAGAATTATCATAACATTAAATGTAGTTTTTTTTGTTTTTTTTTGTTATACAATCTAAACCAGCAGCGAAAACCACTAAGCGAACACAACTCCAATAAGATAACTTACCGTTGCTTATCTTGCAAATTGAAGAAAAAATGCATCTCAGTTGTTCAAGTAATTAACAGTAGAAGCAGATGCTCCAGTAAGAAGCAAGCACAGGGCTTTCAGCATATTGAGTAATCAAAACCAGAGTCACACTCCCCCCAAAACTTTATCAAAAGCAAAAGCGTCACTCTTTTTCTGGGAATTAGATAAAGCGCAATCTGGATTTCTGAAGAAGTCCAGATTGGTTTTCTGAAGAAATTACCGCACATCTGTTTGAGTCGACTTTTTTGGGGAAAACTTTGCTCTTTGGTCCGTCTGGTAAGAAACACACAAACAACAAGATTTAACTGGATTTGAGGACTCCCAGCATAGTATCTCATTGACTCTAGAAGCAGTATTTTTTATTAAGGTTGCAATTTTTGCATTTCAGTGATGAGGGCAGTTTTTTGTTTTTTTATGCTTTTTCCGGGAATATTGATGATGACTCATTACTATTGATGCTGGGATCAAACACAATTGAGAAAATACATATATTTTTTAAAGGTTTTGTTGGCTTTAGTGGCCTTTATTTGAAAGAAATATGACAGGAAATAGGGTGATGAGAGAGGGGAAAACATGCAGCAAATGTCGCCAGGCTGGGAATCGAATCTGCAACCTCCACCACGAGGACTAAGGCCTCCATATGTGGGTTGTGCTTTGCCCATGCACCAGCAAGGCACCCCAACATTGAGGAAATATTTAACTCATAGACAAACTACCAATCTTACCAAACAAGCATTTCCATGTAAAATGGAAACAGCTTATAAACACGGTAACAGATACCTATTAACCAATTGTTAGTAAATTTCTTTGCTTAATCAGTTTTCAAAAACTGTAAAACACTTTTTCTTAATACATTTGATACCTTAAGTAATAATTGGTTTGGTTTTAGGAGTAACAGCTCCATCGCAATGACACGAATGAAACTGAAACAGGGATGTGTCTTCAACACTCGACAATACAGATATATATTGATTAAAAAAAAAAAAAACATTTACTGTGACAGAGCTGTGAGATTTACAGCTAACGAATGTCAACACTGTTGATGAACATGGTGATTTGATCGATTTCCTTTCTCAGCCTGGAAAACTGTAGAAAAAAAGGTTGTCATAATCGATCTCTCCCCATGATGCTATGATGACCTAAGGGCAAATTTTCCAGCTGATAAACATATAGAGAAATGGTTCAGTTTTGTTTTCTGCAGCATTAAAGAAATTACTGGGCTGAAGCGCTCATGGCGCAAAAAAAAAGAAAAAGAAAAGCTAGCTGTGACATTTTGTCGGTGCCTTTCAGCATTCTTTTGCAACTAATGCATAAATGTAGCTTTGCTGCTCAAGCTATTTTGCAGCTGACTACAAAATACAAAATCACAAAGAACTACTTGGGTTTAGACACTCTTCATGTCCTCACGCAATAAATTGAGGTGCATGTTTAACTGTGTTATCTTAATACTACTATGTATAAATTTATTGCCTGGTAAGATTCCAATGTTTAACAGGAAACAGGTAAAAGCTATGACTTCTTACCACCGTAATTGTTGCAGTTGGGGCTGACTCTGCTCATATTAGCCAGTGAATGGCTGCCTTTCAGAATTAGTCCATTTCCACTGTGGTTTTATTTGAAAGAAAAAAAGAGAAAAAACACCTGGGACTCCCCACATCGTGGCAGATGGAGGAACAATCTCACACCCACTCATGGCTGGATCCTCCGCTCCTTGTTGCCAAACACAATAATAAACCCTCGGTGTGGTCAGCAGCACTCATCCACTTCTCTGCTTTCCAATGAATGTGCAGTGCTGACTCCAGAGAAACCTTTGTCCTTCTCTCGTAGTTACTGAGGTTTGGATATGATCGGCGGGCCTTGGTGAATCTAAGAGGTGTAATAATTGGAAATATTTCTGCAGTTATTTTTACAGCTTTACCTGAATGAGGCCACTTAGAGACAGCACATCTCAAACCCTTTGTGCTTTTTTTTTCACTGGTGCCTGCTGATTTATAAAGCCCTAAGACTATTAAAGCCTGTTAAAATGTTTATTGTTGTTTCAAATGTTATTGTTATTAACATTCCCAATAGCTTAGCAGCGGTCAGTCCTCCAGAGCGTCCATTCTACATGTTTTAGTTCTTTCCCTATTTCAGAACACCTTTATCAAATAAAGGTTTATCAGAAGGCCTCTTTAAAACTTTATGGTTAGGACACATTTGGTCCATTTGAGTCAGCTGTGTCAGAGCAGATGAAACTCATCTAAAACTGGCAGGACACTGGCCTTGAGGTCTGGAGCTGGACATCCATCGCTTGGTGCATCTCATATCTGTGTCTTCTGATTCATGGTGGCAAAGTGTGGATTACTTTGTAATTTTTGTTTAAATTAATCATTAATTTTGAGTAATTTGGGTTCAAAATGTAGTTTTTTTCAATAGTCCTCAAATGTAAGAAATTATCTCCCTTAATTATAGAGATCAAAAGACAACAGATACCTATTAACCAATTGTTTTATGGAAAATACATTTTATGGAAAATACATTTAATTACAGATGATAGAGATCTTCCTCCCCCTGCTGAATATTTGCTGTATGTGCTGCTGATTTCCTGAGCACAGGAATACAAGTCATTATATTACTCACCACACCTCTGTCTGCCATTGTAGAGGTTTTTTCTACACAGTAAAAAAATGGTGTTAATATTTCATTGTTAACCTAATTTAATCTAAATAGAGTATTTATAACTATATGGAGTGTAAATCGGCTCTGACATTGGAGTTAAAAGTCAGAGTAAAATGCTACAGTCACATTAGCATGGTTAGGCATACTAGTACAGTACTTGAAGCTGTATTGAGCCATCTTTGTTTTTTAATGTAAAATTTTATTCTTATGTTTTCTCATATTTTCTGTCTCTTGCTGTTTGTAGATAATCGAGGAGAGGGATTCTTAACATGTAAGACCTTCTGAATACAGAATATTGAAAATCAAGAATCATTAACAAAAATGAAACTATAAAATTATTTATATTTCCTTAAGGTTTTGGTGTATGCTTATGACTGCTGGCTTGCTGTTAGTAGGCCACCCATATTCTGTCTGTGTAGCTGTGTTTCTGTATTATGGCTGGCCAGACAAGCCTGGCTATACAAAGTACTGTATATTCAAGCTCTAAATCCAAGGTAACCTTCATAATATTGTGGATTTTTTTGCTAAATGTAGTTTATTAACAAGAGTATTAATTGTGTTTTTAAATTTTTTAGGCGGATACACAAGTTGACAATTGTAACGTTGGATCTTCTGAATTATATTAAATATGGGATTTTGCGCTTTCAGATGAAATCAAGGTATAAAAATGAGAAAAACAGTAAGCATTACCAAAAGGTGTGTTAAGTAAATTGCCCTGAATAAATTAAAAATTGTATTAATTGTTGTCTTCCCTAAAAGGGTACTGTTTATGGGCACAAAGGGAAAAAGCTGGACTTGTACTATCCACCTAAAAGAAACAAGTCTGAAGAAAAGCTTGCACCTGTGGTGGTTTTCATCTATAGTGGCGCATGGAGCACTGGATAAAGATCCATTTCCTGTTTATTGGCCAGGCAGATAACTGAATAAATACTCCTGTCATCTCTCCAGATTACTGTACTTACCCAGAGGTAAGGATCACACTGTTTTCTACATTTGCATAGGAATACAAAATGAGAAGGACAAGAAAATAGCCTACTTAGTTAAGCAGAAGTGTGATGATCTTCTTACATAAGGAATTGATTACAAGAAAATTGCCTGTTTGCCTGAACTTGCCCACATTTGCAGGCAGAGCAATAATTGAAAATAATTCAGACAAGTTAAATACTGAAAAATGAAGCTGAATGAGAAGCCAGGTTCATTTTGCCACCGAATATGGTGGGAAGAAGGTAAGGGAGAAAAAATTAATGTCTCAGTGTTAAATGAAATCTTAGGAACACCTGAGCAACTGCTGCCCATTTAATGGACTGCACTAAAAGAGAGTATAGAATAGAGAGTGATAGAGTGGCTGCACAGTGGCGCAGTTGGTAGCACTGTTGCCTTGGGTTTGATTCCCGGCTCAGGGTCTTTCTGCACAGAGTTTGCATGTTCTCCCTGTGCATGCGTGGCTTCTGGGTACTCCAGCTTCCTCCCACAGTCCAAATATATGACTGTCGGGTTAATTGGTCTCTCTAAATTCTCCCTAGGTGTGTGTGTGTGTGTGTGTGTGTGTGCATGGTTGTCTGTGTGTGTTTCCTGGCGACCTGTCCAGCGTGTACCCTGCCTCTCTCCCGGAACGTTAGCTGGAGATGGGCACCAGCACCTCCCGACCCCACAAGGGACAAGGCTGGAAGAAAATGTATGGAGAGTGATATTGACCTCTGCTGTGTGTCTTTTATTAACCATAATAAGCATTAATACTACAGAAGTTCAAATGAAAAGATGTAGCTATGCAAACTAATAAATGGCTTAAAATTGACCATAGAAAAGCTTAAACACTTGATATTTGCAGTAGAAATAATATTTCAGTAACTGACACATTTTGAACTGACTTCTTCATCAGGTCAACAGTGTAAATGTTTCACAGGAACAACAAGCTATGGCACTCAGCATTCTCATCTGAGAATTGTCAAAGACATTGCAAATACTGCAATAATGAATCAGATATACTGAATAACAACACATGGTCAAAGTTCACCTGGATGGAAAGTTAATGCTGAAAAGTAAAATTTTTTTTTTTTTTTTTTTACTCAGATGTAATTTTGAATGACACACTAGAAAAGTTATATTTAATAAAGAATATATATTTTTTAATTTATAGTATATTTTTGGAATATTTTAAAAGCCTTAAATGTTGTATTTGATATTTTGATGGAGATTTATTAGGGTTTCATAGCTTGATTTTTTGTCTACTTGGTCAAAATGCCAAAGCAGGATCTTGTGAGGGGATCTAAATAAAATAAATATTTGAAAATTAATATTGAGTCTTTTAAAATAACTTTTAAAAAATCTTAGTTTACAAAAAACTTAACACAACTAAAGCTGTGTCATACTAAATTAAATAAATGCATAAAAAGTATGACATACTCCATCAATATTCCAACGAAATGAAAGAAAATATTAAAAATATATTTTTAATATTTATTTTTGTTTTATTTTATGGACATATGTATTTATATGATGGTGTGTTTATTTATAATATTTATTTATTTTATCATTGTTGTTGTTTCAAACTGCTCCACATATAAAAGACTTAACAGTTAATATTCCACAGAGATAAATTTTGAACTTATCTTTGACTCTTTGACTCCAAAAATGATTTCCGTTGCACCAGTACAGAGATGTGAAAAAGTTCAAGATAGTAATCCGCCTTTTCGTCCAGATCAACATTTAATTCATTCAGTGAAACCTGAAATGTTTCCAGGTTATTGAGAGACAGCTGCCTGAGAAATCCGAACTGTTTTACCTGTGTGAAAACTTTGAAACAATGAACCGATACAGAAGAATGTAAATTAATTTCTGACCTCATCCGTTTCCAAACCGGAAGTAAACATGGACTATCACTTCCCAGATCAACGGGGGAAGCCCCAACAAACGGACTTTTGACTGTTGACTGATCCTTTGACAGCTATTTAAGAAGTTACTTTCTATTTTGGTTCAACAGTAGGAACAGTCTCTGATAGCACTGAGTTATATGCAGTCAGCTCCGTAGGTGCTACTATTTCTCAGACGCTGGAGCTCGCGAACATCAGCGGGGGATCCAGCTGTTCTGTCAGGTGAGCCCAAACAGAGACCTGCTTTGTAAGAAGCAGGTGACGAGATTCAGTTACTTTTACAGAAACTTGGTGGCTTTTCGAAGGCCTTCTACGCGCCTATCCTTGTAAATGTGCTATTGTTATTTTGTTAGCTCTAACTGCAACTTTTGATAATATTTATCTGTTCTCGATTCACTGGATATCAGGCTGATATTGATCAGTGTCTGTGAAGGACAATAAATTAATCTCTGTTGAAATCAGAAATTAATCTTCCTCAGTTTTAGTGACAGTATTTTTGCTTTCCTTAGATCATATTATAAATGTAACATTTCATTCTAGTATTAAGCAGATAATACTAAATGGAGTCCTAATAGTACATCGCATTGTTATTCTCAAGGATCTGTTTGCGCTATTTAGAGTGTTATCCATCACTGGTTGTTCTCTGTTGAAATTGGAGTTCTGCAAAGATCAATCAGTTTTAATTACACTGTTCATTTTCTTGCATCATAGATTCCCCCCCCCCCCCCCCCCCGCTCTTCTGCAAATTATGCACATCTTTAAATGCCCATAGTCCTGAAAACCCATTCTGTGTTACATCTGTGTCATCTGTTACATTGATCCACAGCAAATCTCCCATTTTGCCTCCAGAAAGAAAAGTTTTTCTGCTAACTTATCTCTAAATTTATTGATAAAACAGTTATAATCACATTATTTAACTTCCATCTTAAACTGTTATAACTCAGTTTATTTCATCATCAGTCCCCATAGCCACGGTTGGTGCGTTATTGATTTTGCTGCTGGATTTCTTCCTGTGATTTTGTATTCACTTGGTTTTTCTATTGATTTTTGCATATTTTCAGATGCCATTCTTATTATTTGGACTAATCCTACAGCACTTTAGTCCACTCTATTTTTAAATATGCTGTTTAAATAAAGTTGAATGATTTAACTGAAGAGATTGTTTGAGCAACTTTTATTTGCCTAGATGAGTGATAATGTAAGATGCCACTAGAGGGCATACGAGGGCAGTTTTCATCAAAAGTAGGTGAGGTTTTCTCAAACATTTTAGGTTTATTATTGCAGTCTTCTTACCAGTAATAGACACAATTAAGTAAATGACATCTCTCATTGACCTGTTTTGTAGCCTCAGTTTTCTGTTCTTAGCTGACAAGAGGCACCCAATGTGGTAAACATGTTTTGCATTTTGATATAATATTCAGAATAGTTTTTTTTTTTTTTTTTTTTGAGCTGCTGTCTCTTTTCTGTCATCTGGAGCACTCTGCCCATTCTCCTCAAACAACATCAAGACCATTTTCATCTACCCAGCTGCTGCTCACAGGATAGTTTCTTACCTTTGAACAATTCTTTGTAGATCTGAGAAATTGGCATCCTGGAAAAACTGGTATAGTAGGACTCAGGTAAAGGACCCCAAAAGGCTTGACACCACATTCACATGCGCATTCACAGTAATTGTGGTATGCTACGTTGTAGCTACAGCTGCCCTGCGGTAGTCTGACGGAAGCAAGGCTGTAAAGCACCGGCTCCCTCAGACCACTACCTGTAGGCAAAGTGGGTGAAGTAACTTTCATTTTTAAAGTAAAATAAACAAAAATAGTTTTTCTGTGACCTATCAAATATAGACAGTTCACTTCACATAAGTTAAGCCTGAAATTGCAGTTAAAGCCATTTATAAACTTTTATTTGCTTATTTCAGCTGTATTAAAATGTTCATACTCCTGAATTGAATGTTCTTTGTCTTTTTTATGTTTGCAGAAGGAGTAGACAAATCCACAATATGTAAGTTTTTCTAATGTTAAACATCAGTAATTACTTTTATTAAATAATTGAAATATGTTTATATTTTATATATATTTTTATTTCTTTGAAAGGTGTTGGTGTTCGCCTGTTATTGTGGGTTTCCTGTTTGTGGCCCTCCCGTACTTTGGCTGTTTTGTGGCCCAGTGGTTCTGTGGGTGGCCAGACAAGCCTGGCTACAAAAAGTACATAGAAGCTCTAAATCCAAGGTAATGTGTGTAATTCTTTTTGTTTAAGGGTCGACAACCATATAAAGTCCTTTGGTACAACATTTTTGGTTATTTAGAAGATGTTTAATTGTCTTTTTAAAAATGTTTTATCATTCAATCAGGCGGATATACCGTTTGACCTTTGCTACGTTGGGTCTTCTTAAATACTTTCAGTATTGGAAACTGCATTTTAAGATTAAGTCCTGGTATAGAAATGAGCAGAACACTAAGCACTTCAAAAAGGTGGGAACATTATAAAAAATGTACTTGTCAGTTTTGTACTTAATCGTAATAAATATGATAAGTTTTTGCAAAAACTTATCAGTAACATCTGGCTTTCTTGCTTTCCTTTGGAAGGGCATTGTTTATGGGCGCCGAGACAAAAAGCTGGACTTGTATTATCCCCCCATACAGAATAAAAATGAGTTTCCACCTCTGGTTGTGTTTATCTATGGCGGTGCATGGAGCACTGGACACAGATCCATTTACTGTTTACTGGCAAGGCAGATGGCTGAAGAACTGGATGCAGCTGTTGTTTGTCCAGATTACTGTACTTATCCAAAGGTAATAAAGGCACAATGACGGTTACTGATTATTTTTTTGTGTAATAAATGTAAATGAAAGGCTCCGATTACAACATACTGCATTTAATGGCTCTTTGGGGAAGCAGTAATAAACCAAGTTCATCAGAGAGCTTTTCAAAACCTACAAAAGAGTAATAGAAAGGAAGGAAGAAAGGGGAAAAAAACATGGATGTCTTTTCTTTTCCAATAATGTTGAAAAATTAGAATTCAAGAATAAAGCAGAAATGATTAGAAAAATGTTGAATGTTGAGAAAAAGTTGACATGCTCTGTTTTGTGATGAAAGTCAAAATTTTGAGTAAATTAGAAATATTTTGAAGAAAAGCCAGTATTCATCCATGTTTATACACGAAACGAGAAAATCTTGTTGTTATTTAATCATATTCTAAAATAGAAATCTAATTAAATTAGATTTTTGTTTCCACTTTTTCCTCATAATTTCAACTTTTCTCATCATTTTGACATTTTTGCAAAACTTAAATGTTTTTCTTTCCCACTTTTTTCTGATTGTCTTGGTTGATGATAAAACAGTGATTGATCGTGCTGAACTGGTTTGTAAAATGCACTGCTGGTACTTTCTGATTTCAGGGGAATGTTCTTATGATGATTCAAGATATTGCCGACTGTCTGATATGGGCGCAAGAGAACGGAAAGACGTTCGGCTTTGACAAGGTAAGATGCTTTCTAAGTTTTAAAGAAAGTAGATCAGACTTGATAATCATTGCATAAATCACAGAATATCCTGAATCCATGTCTATTTATTAAATAAAGCTCAGGTCACATACACTTATCTTGGCTAAGGATCAAATTTATTTCTCATTTTAGTTGAGAATGGTTAAAAAAAGAAACATCAGTGATGTCAAAAACAGGTATTTGGTGTTTGAAATTACAAAACCAACACAAAGTAGTTTTCTTTCCTTTTTATTTTATACCACAGCATTCATTAAACTTGACAAAGTACCGAAAGAAATTTCCAAGAAAGTTAGGAAACTACACTTTTCTTCTATGTAAGCAAAAATCTCGTGTCAGACATATTTGTCACATTTGTTCCTTTCTTTGTTTTGTAGAAAGACTGCAGCAACAATAGGTGGTCCCACTGCAGATTGCTGTTTGTGATGTCTTTGTGCAATTCAGAGAAAACCAACAGCAAATTCAAACAATATGCACCCAATTCTGGTTTCTAATATTTGGTGCAGCTGCAAAAAACGCCACAAAAATACTTTAAATAAAAGAGTAAAAGTATAATGACAAAATTATATTCATGTCCACGTTTTTTTTGTAATTATTTTCTCTCAAGTAGCACGAATCCTATTTCATCTGTCATTTATCAACAACTTCTAATACTGATGATTTCTTTGAGAGTCCTTATACTTATGATTATAGCGATATATTCTGTTAAATTCAAGGGTCTTGATGTGAAATATGCTTTCATAAATCCTGTTTTTTGTCTTTTTAGGACAACATTGTTTTAGTTGGCCATTCAGCAGGTGCTCATTTGGGTGTAATGACCACACTATTTCTCCTTGATACACGAGAGGAGCTGGTGATAGAGTCAAAGAAACAGCAGCAGATTTTACAGTCAATACGAGGAGTTATTGGTATGTACATCTGTATGTCTTTTTTTAAACAAAATATGTGTTTCAAAAAAAAAAATTTTGAAATTGACATCATTATCAATTAATTATAAGTCAATTTTAGTAATTTATTCCTTTTAGCCTTTATTACTTTCCTTTTTCATATTTAACTGTTTGTCTTTTTTTTGCTCGATGAATAGGGTTGAGTGGTGTTTACAGCATTATGGACCATTACGAGCATGAGAAGAAGCGAGGAATTGAGTACATCTCTTGTATGTCAAGAGCCATGGATGGGGAGAAAAACTTTCCACACTACTCACCAGTGCACATAGTACAGAAACTTAGTGATGACAAGCTGAGCAGGTGAGATGCAAACTCGAGAAGTTTCCTGAAATTAGTTTCTTGTGTAACGATTTTGACTGCTGCAGCAAAAACGTCTTTCCTGACATGTTCCTTTCTCTGTTACTTCCAGAGCTCCACGGATCGTTTTGCTTCACGGGAATTGTGACATCGTTGTTCCGGTTGAGTCTTCCACAAAGTTCTACAAGCTCCTCTCTTCGCTGTCCGGAAAGGTGTCGCTCCACCTGCTTCCTACTGTCAACCACACTGAGATGGTCACTGACCTCATGCTGTCAAGCAGGCGCTTCTACCAGCCAATCTTCAGATGCATCGAACATGAGTTCGGGAAACTCCTAGGTACTTATTAACAGCCTATCAGGGCCGTGTCTGGATCTGCAAACATCAGCTGCCAGGGACACACATATTGCACAGCATCTGCTCTAATGCCACAAAATTTAAAAAATTTTTTTTGATTTTATAATTAGAATAAACTAAAAAAAACTAAAAAGCTAATTATTTAGCTGATTTCTATCCAAAATCAGAAAGCCTAAAGAATAAATGGTCTGTTTGTGCCTTCACAGCCCTAAGCAGTGTTTCTTTTTCACGCTGCATTCAGCACAGACAGCCAGTACGTCTCAGAGTTCAGCACAGAAAACGTCCTCCACCACCTGAGCCACAGCTGCCTGTTATGAAATCAAAACTGAAAAATATTAGCTGAAAACAAAGTGATGTCAAACTTCACCAATAAACTGTCTTATTAAGAGACGTGTATATAAAACTATGTTAAAATATTATTATTATTAATAATATTATAACTACTGGACTCAAATTGCAGAAGCAGTACCTCTTATTCTTGGGCTACTGGTTTTGAAGTGATGCATAATATTGATCATATTATTTGTTGTGTTAAATATAATAAAATCGGCTTGATTTTATTATATTTTGTGATGTTTAATTTAATACCAATAGCATAACATTTATATTATTGATATTAAATGCACCTTAAAAAATGTTGAAGATATTTGTTTTTTGTGGGTTGTTTTTTTTCTGTGGTCCTTCATATTTATGTGCAGTTAAGCTCAAAACTGTTGATACCCCATGTAGAATTTGTTTTAAAGTAAAGTTTTAATTTGACCAACATGTTTCTTCTGACTTGAAGTAATATTAATGTTTTGGAGCGACCCAGCCAGGGTGTGTTCTTGAATCTTGTGCCACGGTGATGGCAAGAAGGCCATCCAGCCTCAACAATTTGGAGTTTCTTGCAAAAGATAAATGAAATCAAAAATACCAGTGGAAAGAAAAATACAAAAATAAGGTGAGCAATGGATGCTTTGATTACTGCGACATCAATAAAAAAAAAATTCTGTTAATTACTGAAACATTTTTGGCATGCAGTTTTTAGAGCAAAATGTAAGCTTTGTTATTAGGACATTTAGTTTATGAAAACACAAAATTCAGTTTCTCAGAAATGTAATACAGACATTGAGGAGAAAACTTCTGACTTGACGGTTTCCTAGCAGACAGTCACTGACAGCTTCCACAATGAGGGTAAGCCATGAAGGGTCACTGATAAAGAATTCGGCTGTTTTCAAGAATATTAAAGAACATAGAAAGTTGAGTGAAAGGAAAAAATGTCATAGATTAATCTGGATAAGTAACAGGGATGCTAGCAGGATTGTGAAGCAGTCAATTTAATAGTTTGGAGGCATTTCAAGATGTGTGGACTGCAGATGAGTCAAGGTTTCTTGAGTCATCGCAAATGGATGTGTCAAGGATATGGGCAGTACTTATCACGTACATACTGTCACGACACTCCTGGGTCACATGTAATATAAGTATCTTACCTGGGTTACAGAGGAGAAATGGACAGGACTCTTCTGCAGCTATCCAAAGATCATTTCATGTTTCCTTCTACTGACAAGCTTTATAGAGATGCTGATTTCATTTTCCAGCAGGACTTGGCTCCTTACACTTGTAAAACTACTAATAGTTTAATAACTATGGTATTATTCTTGCGTTTAAAGGTTTGACCTAAACCTAGTGGGGAATCTATATTGTGTGGTCAAGAGGAAGATGAGATGAAGGTCATTATTAAAGCAAGCTTGGCTTCCTTAGCAGGCTGATGTGACATACACTAATTCTACACAGTAAATTGACCTATTTTCTTAGTATTTTCTTATGTTCTTACATAATACAGATTTTTTTTTTCCTAGTTTTTTAATGAATCTCAATAATCCTTAGTGTTTACATCCTTGCTATGTGCACAGAGTTGTTTCTTTTGAACATTATCCATGCACTTGTTTGAAATAACATTCTTGTCTTTTTTTCATTTCTTGGAAATAGTCTGTTTTTTATGCACGAATATAACGTATAATGTATATTTTTAATATACATTAAAATTGTTTTGTACATTTTTTAACAACTATTTAGTTGCACATTTCTTTCAAACTGAACTATTTTTAATCAGAACTGTACAGTTTTATTCTTATTTTTTTATTTTTATGAATATATTTTTGATTTAAGCATGATTGTGCAAGCTTCTATTTACCTTTAACCTGCGGGTGTTAACTCCAGAATTTCTATTCTATATTATTCAGCTTTTATTTTGAAATTTCACGCCTATGTTTCGCGCACGAGGCGGAGTTCTGAGAGGGTCCGCTGCTGCAGAGCTGCGAAAGGGACATACACTCCATTCCGCTCCGTTTAAGGGTTTTGTTGGTCATCGGGACGGAACCGAAGCACGAAGGGGTGAACAACATTCGGTAAAAATGTGAAAACAAATTCCACTGAAAGTAACTGTGTCCAAAGAGACAGTAAACATGGACTCTAATGGGAACAACACCAAGAAGAAGTTGTGGTTCTGCGGTGTCCTTTGGTGGTCGCTCCTGCTCGAACTGTCGTCTGGAGGTAACAATATTCCTACTTTTGGACTTTTCTGCCAATTTAAACAAGGACTAAATTAAGATACTTGGTGGTACCTTTAGGGTCAATGTGTAAAAATGTATGTATGTGCTAAAAAAGTGAAGTTGTACGTGTTTTTTTTTCTTTCTTTACTTTAATTGTAAATGGGTTTCATAAAACTGGCTGTTAAAACTGTAACTTAAGCTTAAAAACAACCAAACATCCTTCAATACAAAAATGATAGACTTTTTTAAAGCACAACATAAATAAGCGTGGCTTAGGTTTATCGTCACAAAAGATGATTAAATGATTTTTGTTGCTACTGTTTTGTTTTTTTTTTGTCACTGAAATTGTTCACTGGACTTAAATCGTTGACCTCTTGTTACCCAAAAGGATGAAGTGAAATATGCATGGAGACATGTTGGTGGGGGGTAAGGCTGCAGAGTCATTAGTCCCTTTCCAGCATCAACGCAAGCTCCACTCTCTTTCTTAATTTGGACATTATGAGGGCTAATAAATGCAGTTTTTCTCTCCTGTAAAAAACACATTTGGACATTTTTGCATGCATGGATACCCACTGTGTAGAAATAGACTTTCAAATGCAAACAGAGTCAAAGGATTTCCTAGTTTTTGCACTGAGACATCTAAGGGACAGAGATGTCTTTGTTTCACAATTGAGCATTATTAAAATCCATGTAGGCATCCCTTAGCTATTCTCCTTTATTTGAGCCTGACATGTGTCATCTAAATTCAGCTTTCATCCAGGCACTGCCCTCGGGGGATCATCACAAATTATTTCACTTTGTCATTCATTGAAAATGGCCACAATGGAGACATTTCCCTTCATGTCACTGTCTTTCTGATTCTGTTTTGCCTTTGCACCATGTACCAAGCCATTGGTCAAAAGATCTGCATCTCGGGGTTTTGACAGTGCATCGGCTTCAGATACAATTCAGTCATGTTGCATCTCCGGTCTGTTGAATAAACGGAATGCACAGGCAGTGACAAGCACTGGTCTACTCCTCAAATTAACTACAGGCCTGTGTTCTCTAAAAAGGTCACAGGCTTTGTTGTTAAGGTAGATGTTTAGGAAGTGTTTCAAAAAATGTCACTGCTGCACAGAAACTTGCCCCTGTTGACATGTAGATTACAGGATGGTGCTCCAAACAACCTCCTGTTTGTTCTTTTGAAGGGACAGATGAGGGCTGGTGGGTTTTTGTCTAATCTGCTGTACTCTTTCATTTACATACCTGCCAAAAATAAACGTGTTGCAACACTCCTGCCATATCAAAAAGTCAAAATTATGGGAAGGAATATGGAGGAAAGAGTTTCTGTCATCACCAAATATTTTTGTTTATGCAAATGCAGTTTTAATGGCGACTCTAGAAGACACAATTAAGCATGCATTTCTGCCTCTGTGAATTTAGAGCAAGACATTTGTCGCCTTCTTCTTGACTAGTTTAAGCTTTATTTTGTACATAAAGCCACTCTTATGAATGAAAATAAGTACAAATAAAAAAGGACAGGTACCCACAGCGGTGGTTACGCTTCACTCATTTTTTAATTTATTTTTTAATGCCTGCAGGTCTGATATTTGCACATACATCCAGCTACATTAACCCATCTAGATGAGATCATACCTAAAAAATAAAACAAGACAAAGCAAACATTCTGCTCTTAAGTTATTTTCCTTGTTTGGATCAGTGGTATGGGATACTGCCTGGCAGCAAGAAGATGTGGTATAAAGTGAGTGAACCAGCTGGTTAGCTTCACTTCTCTGTGAAGTGGTGTATGAGGCTTTTCTCCAACTGTCCATCTTTCACCGTCAAATTCAGTGTTTTTTAGTTGATTTTGTTTATACCAAATTGTTCTTTGTGCATGTTTGTTTAACCTTTAACAAGTTATTATCTGAATAAATCAGTATTATCTTGAAGCTTTCTGGTTAGTGCAAAATATATCCTTCCAAACTATCTATGAAGAGGAATGTGGGAGGTGACCAAAAGCATTTTTATTTATTGTTAACTTAACCAAAAAAAACTGTGTTAACTTAACATAGATTTAACCAAAAGTATGCAGTAATGTACACCAGCTTAATTTATTAGTGGCTTTGCAGAAAATTGGTCCCTATAATCATTCTTCTCTTTTTAGATTAGCAGTAAACACAGTATTTTCTACATGTCAACACTTGTAGAAAATGCATGAGACAATTAAAATGTAGAGACGTTCCTGCAGATTCTCAGAGAGTGAGATGTAATAGAGATAACAGGAAGGATAAGTATAACAGGAAGGTTGGTCTGCTTTATCCTTTATCAGATTCAACATCTGAAATTTTAACATGATAAACGAATTAATCAGTTTATTTATACCAATATTTGGAGTTGAATTTGGAAAAGTTGGCTATCTTTTGGGAATATCAGAGAAAAGTAAGGATCTGTATCCTCTAGGGCAGAGTTTCTCTGCCTGGTCCTCAAGGCACACTCATTTGTGAGCTGAACTGCAATCATCTCAATCAGGTGTTAGAGCACTGAAGCATCTAAAACATGCAGGGCGGTTTGTGTCCTTGAAGACCACGGTTTAGAAACACTGCCCTCGGGAATACATGCTTGAAAACAATGCAAGCTTCTGCTAATATGCTCATGCTGGTTTAAAATGTCTGCTTTGTTACATTGAAAAATAGTGAAATATGTTTGATGTTTGTGAAAAAGCATCATCAGCACTTCGATTTGCTTGTAATCTCAGTTTGTACAACAAATTCAAGATTTTGAAATATATGTGGCTTAAATGTCAGTTGCTTTGACTTGCAGATGTTGAGATTTTTATAGATCAGATTAGATTTTTATAGATATAGATTATTTATGCTCATTTCTTTTCTCTTTCCTTTCATGTTGTGTTGGGTCCTGTAATTGACACACCTTTATTTAATCCTTTCCATTACAGATTAGAAGATTGTGCTTAGAAACATTGCATGTACCCACGCTAAGTTTGTCTAGCCCAGTGATTCTCTCTAACCCATTATAGACTCACCCCCTGGCTTGTAAACTGCAAATGAATGAAAATGTGAAAAGGGCGCTTTTCTCCACAGAGGCAGAGATGTTTGTTGACCTTTCAATATGTGTGGTACTCCGCAGCTTGTTAAAAACTGGTGGTGCCTGGGCATGGACACACATGAGAATGCTTCAGAGCACGTTTGTGCAGATTACAGAGCGAGGAAAATGGCAGGGAAGTGAGGTAGAAGAAACAGCTGGGTCCGTCTGCCACACCATTTCTAGAACAAGAGGCCGCAGACAATGTGGGGATGTCAGAGCCTTTTATGTTCCGGTTGATGGTTCCTGTCAGTGCAACGCAGGCCTGAACATGTCTGACTCTCTCCAAGTCACTTCCACTTCCTGTGTCTCCCTTTCTTTCCCGCTATTATGGCATTAAAGTCAAATACCTTAAATATAGTATATGTCGTCCTTACAGCACCAGAGAGCTCATGAACAACTTTCTACTGGAGGTACAAATAAAACAGCAGTTCAATCTGGAACTGTGTTTCTGACAAAGGTGCTTATTAGTTTAAAGGTAAAACCTCAAACCAGTATTTTAATGTGCGTTAAAATACTAATCATAATGGTTGTGCTCAAAAATTAAGCCCAGCTGGCCCACCTTGAAGGAAAAACTTAGAACACTCTCCCATAAAAACAGTTTTTAAATCAGGAAAGCTGTAATATTTGATCAGCCTTTGTTGTACCTCTCAGTGAATGTGTCTGATTTGTATTTAAAGACTCTGCTTAACTTATAAAGCACTTACCAACAGTTATAATTAGCCTGGTTTTATATCTAAAAGTCACAGTGTGGGCTATAATAAGCCCACACTGTTGGACTAGACTTCTTCTCAGTTTGTTGTTGTCACTCCGACTCTACCTTTTTTATATATTTATTTAAATTTTATCTCACTTTTTCTATAGTTATGCATTTATTTACTTTAAAAATCTACCAAATGTGTTTCTTGCAGCTTCCTTCTATGGGGATGGCTTCATACAGCTTAAGGCAACAGAATCGTCCGACCATAACATTCTCCGTGTTCGATTCCGGACCTCCAGCACAAACGGCCTGATGTTTCTCGCTGCTGGCCAGGCCAACTACCTCCTGCTAGAGCTCAATGCTGGTCGCCTGCAGGTTGGTACAACTGTGGCTGCAGTACATCAGCATATGTGTGCATGCACGCCTTTACATTCTGAAAATACATTTCTTTGGATTTTGCTATAATCAGCACACCCAAACATTGACTACTATGAACTGTAAGTTTCTCTTGTAGAAAAACAAAATATTTTTGCTTTTTGCTCCATCATCACAGTGTCTGCACCACTTTATTTGATCCTTTGCATCTTTATCAATGGAATCTGTTAAAAGTGTAGTAAGGAAAGAAAGTCCATCTATTTGAATGCATGGCCCTTGAAACATAATGTGTATATGCAAGTAGTTACGATTGTAATTTTACTTGATTACATCAACCTGTTCACAAGCTGCAGGTGGAATTTAGCATTTTTTGCTAAAACCTGGTGCCATGCATCTCTGCTTTTAAAAGGTTAATGAAATGTTCTACATTTTCTCTGTAAAAAAACAATATAAACAGTATTGCACATATTGCAATTGCAGTCACAATTGTTACTTGATGCAGTTAGACTTACTTTAGTAAACAAAAAAACTCTGGGATATTCCTGACAGTTTTGTGCATTTGACTAAAACATCCTTGAGACTAAGCGCATATTAGTTACATTTTAACTGCTGTGAAAGAATCACACTGACAAATGTGTTGAATTTTGCACTTCACTGAGCACAAAGGGTGAACTATGCTTCACGGACTATAAAGTGGTAGTGTTCACCATTTTTCAAGCTTGGGGTCTCTCTGTGTGAGTCAGACATGAGTTGCTCCCTGGAAGCTCGTACATGTTTAGCTCCCCAGCAAGCCTTGACAAGCATGTCATCTAAATGCAGCATTATTCTGAGTGTTGTGATGCTCTGTGGTCGTAGCCCAGGGCAAATGGATAATGGTGCTTTTCCTGCTCTCAAACCCAGACAGAGTTCACTGTTTTGACAACAGGTGACATCATAAGCAGTCTGAATCCTGCATTTCTTATCCCAGGTGTCACTGTATCTACAGATTATCTTTATTCAAACTCTTGCAATGTATGATATTATTCTTTATATAAGGATGAGTGTTTTGATAAGATAAAATTTAAGAATATAGATGTCATCTTGTATTTGGTAAAGTAAATCCATTTATATCAAATACCGAAGCATCATCTGTTACTTATAGATTTGCAGTGCCTTTAAAACACTGAAATTCTAATTACAGTCTATGATGTATATTAGTGGGACTTCATTTAGACCATTGTTAC
The DNA here is from genome assembly GCA_010277075.1 of Poeciliopsis retropinna. NCBI lineage: Eukaryota > Metazoa > Chordata > Actinopteri > Cyprinodontiformes > Poeciliidae > Poeciliopsis > Poeciliopsis retropinna. The sequence goes on from VMRM01000001.1 coordinate 7,720,898, forward strand.
TGGAAGAAAATGATGCATTAATCTTTAACTTTGTTTTCTTAAAACACATCTTTCTTTGCTGCTATTACAGTTGTAACCCATTTCGCACTGAAATCATTTGTCTATTCTTCTACTCAGTTGAAGCTTAGGCAGATTAGCAAAAGGGCTCTGTGTACATCAATCATGTTATTTAATTTTGTTGTTCTTGTTGTTTCTTTTAGGTGAGATTGGATCTTGGATCAGGGGAGCAGGTTTTAGAGTCAGAGCGAGGGGTCCAGCTCAACGATTTGGCCTGGCATTCAGTGGAAGTCCACCATGTGCAGCTAAATGTCACACTCACTGTCGACAAAAACTCTCATACAAATGTAAAGATGCCTGGCTCTCATCATCATCTCCACATTAAAGATGGTCTTTATGTTGGAGGCTCAGGAGGTTTGGATAAAATCTACCTTTCCAGAAACTTAATTGGCTTCCGAGGCTGCTTGGATGAGGTAGTGTTCAATCAACATGACTTGGTGTCATCACTGAGGCCGTACACTGGATACAAAAACATTTATGAAGTCTCTTTAGGCTGCAGTCCCCAATTCTTTGCTACTGAGGAAGAGTCTATTAGTTTTTTCAGTTCCAGAGCCTATATGTCCCTTCCAACTTGGAATCATCATCATCATCAGGCTGCATTTGAGTGTGTTGTGCACACCTCAGCCAACGAGGGTGTAATCCTCTACAGTTCAGCCAGGGATGGAGGCTTTGTGGCTCTGGAGATACAGGAAGGATTTCCAGTTGCTGTTGTAGGGAAAAATGGAGTCAAAACCGAACTACGTTCTCAAACATCCATCAATGACAGAAAATGGCATTCTGTCAAGTTGCATTTTAGTTCCAGAAACCTTGAGCTAACTGTGGACAAAGAAATGGTGAAGAGTAGCATTAGTTCTCACTCAAAGAGGCTTCATCTTAAAGGTTTTCTTTATGTTGGAGGTATTGATGACGGTACCAGGTTAGAGGTCAGAAAGGTAGGTCTTGCCTCTGTATCAGGAAGGCGTGCCAGAGGAGGTTCCTTCAAAGGATGTTTAAGGAACATTGAAATAAACAGAGTAAAGATGGGTCTCTCTAATGCAGTAGTCACCAAAGATATTTCAGTAGGTTGTGAACCAGAAAATCCACCAGAGGAATCAACCCATGTTAGTCCTACAAGTACACCAAGATCAGTTTTGTATTTTGTAACTCCAACCTCATCTCTTCAGATGTCCACCCTTGCAGTTGGTTTGGACAAAAGGTACGGCTCAGATTTTGTGCATTTTAAAAATCTTGTTGTCCAGGAAGGTGGTCGAGCCTCTCTTGACGCCAAACATATCAAGGTATTCCTGGACTTCAAGGCACTTGGCATTCGGCAATCTCAAATTATGTTTAGAATTGAAGAGCAGCCAGTGAGAGGTCAGATAAGACTTGATGTTGATGACGAGCAAGAGGAGAACACCTTTGGCATGTTGGATCTTTGGCATGGAAGAGTGATGTATGTCCATGGAGGTTCTGAGGAGCCAGATGACTTCATCATGTTCTCAATATATTGTAGTAGCAGAAAACCGGTTCCCAATTATCTGAAAAGCAGCAAATTATATCGCTACAACATAACTGTGACACCAACTAATGATGCCCCTGAATTAAGCCTCCCTGAAGGAAATCTCTTTGTCTTATTGGAAAGATCTAAGAAACATCTCACCACAGAGGTTTTGAAAGTAACAGACATAGACAGCAATTACACAGACCTTGTATTCTCAGTACTAGGAAATCTGAATGCTGATGCAGGCTATTTGGAGCTAGAGGGCAACCCAGGCAAAGCAGAGACTTCATTTTCATATGTTGACCTAGATGAAATGAGGGTGTATTACGTCCACACGGGTGTGAGAAACTCAAGGATAGCTCTGAGAGTTAGCGATGGAGACAAGGTCAGCAACACTGTGGTTTTAAGGATCATGGCCATAGCGCTGGAGTATAAGATTGCCAACAACACTGGTCTTGAGCTCACTCAAGGAGAAACTGCTATTATTAGTTCGAAGCAGTTGGCCGTGCAAACAAATGCAATGAAACAAATTGTAGACATTCGCTATGATATCATTGAACCACCACAGTTTGGAGAACTCCAAAGACTTCACTCAAGCGGTGAATGGAGGCACACGGAGTCATTCTCGCAAAGACTTCTTGAGAAAGAGCGCCTTCGATACATTAGCACCTTTCAAGACATCCAGACCTCAAATATCAGTGATTACTTTAAATGCAAGGTTAATGTGGCTGCAAGAGCAAACACTGAAATACTTTTCCCAATTGCTGTTAAGTGGGTGAGGTATCATTTGGCAAGGAATGTCATGATAAATATGGATAAAGTTAGAAAAGTGACTCTAAGCTCAGAGTGCCTTGTGGCAAGAACTGATGGTGTCGCCCTCTCAGATGAGGAACTTTATTTTCGGGTCCTCACTACACCAAAGAAAGGAAAACTCCTGCTTGACTCCACAGTCTTGATGAAGAACTCAACCTTTAGCCAAAGGGATATATCAGATAAAAGAGTCCATTATGAGCTGGTTGACAGACCTTACGAAGACACAACGGACAGATTCAAATTTCAGCTGATCTCCAAACATGCTCAGTCTGAATATTATGATTTTCAATTTTCAATCAAAGCCGATATCAACACTGTGTTTATGAAAAATAAAGGCCTCTCGCTTCAGGAGGGAGAGAGTAAACTCATCACCAAAGATGAGCTCTTTGCAGAGACTTTAAGCACAAGGGGCATGTTCTACACCGTCATAAGCAGTCCTAAACATGGAAGGCTGGCACGCATTAGTCAGTCAAATTCCAATGCCAGCTATGATAACATCTTGACCTTCAGTAATCAGGATATAATGCAGGAGCGATTAATGTACATCCACGATGATAGTGAAACTACACAAGATGATTTTGCTTTTATAGCCTCTACCAACCAAGGATTCAAATCTTCCATTTCTGATAACGAAGTTGTCTCCAAAGAAGGAACATTCAACATCACGGTTCAGCTAGTGAATGATCAAAAACCGATTCGAATCATTGATAAAGTTTTCCATGTTGTAAGAAATGGACAGAAGCTACTCACGACAGAGGATTTGCTTTATCACGATAATGACTCTGACTTTGATGACGGCCAGCTGATCTACACCCGGCGTGGAATCCCAATGGGAGACCTCGTGCTGGTCAATGATACAACTCATCGGCTGTTTCAGTTTGCACAGAAGGATTTGGAGGAGAAGCGGGTGTTGTTCATTCACAAAGGTGCTAGTACTGGCAGGTTTGTTCTCTTTATATCAGATGGAAACAATTTTGTGTCAGGTCTCTTAGATGTTAGTGCTCATGACCCTTTCCTGAAGGCTGACAACAACACAGGTCTGTTGGTTCAGAAAGGACAGTTGGTAACGTTTACCACCAACAATTTCAGCATCGTGTCAAATATGGATATCCGGAATGACCGGGAGGTCATTATTAAGTTGGAAGAGCCTCCGAGATATGGCAGTATTTATCGTAATAAGACAAAGGTTGAATCATTCACGCAGTCTGACCTAAAGGATGGGTTAATCTCCTACAGCCACGATGACAGCAAACACCTGGCAGACCATTTCAACTTGACTGTGAATGCTAAAGTTCTGCAAATTACAGAGAGAGTTAATGTGAAGGTTTATCTTGAAAGTCATCAGAGGCCACCCATCATACAGCATCAGGAGACTTTACTGGTGGAAGAGGGAAAACCAGTGAAGATTGATGAGACTAAACTGGAGGTACGTGGTATGATAACGCACTTTTCTGTCAGAGATTGGAGTTTATCATAACTTTTAATAAATGTCAGTGGGTTCATGTATTTAAAAGTAATAAGGAACATTTTAGTGTTATCTAAGAACAAATACATTTGCCAAAGTTTGTCCACCCATCCATTACTTTGTCTTTAGCATATTCTTCTCATCCTACCTGAAAATGTGGGTTTTAATAGTGGTGTAAGAATAAACATTGACCCCAAAAGGTTTTTGCAGTAACATCAAGTATCACAAAGATTGCAAAGAGAAGTAAATCTTAATCGGCTATATGACATTTTAAATCTTAACCAGGGAATGTTTTTGGGTTGGGACAGGTCACACATGAGGACAACCTGCCATCCGAGATTGTGTTTGCAGTCAAAGTAGCTCCATCTCATGGCTTTCTCAGGCGCTTTTTCGAAGCCGATGAGCGCTACATCGGAACCAAACAGTCGCCTGTCAAGATGTTTACCCAGGATGACATTAACAAAGGGAACATCCAGTATGTTCAGGTGGAGCCAAACAAAGTAAACGACACCTTTCTCCTGGATGCCACCAATGGAATCACAGATGTCAGCAACATCAGGATAACTGTTGACATCATCCCACTGTTCATTCCTCTACACGTCACCAATTTCACCATTAATGAGGGCGCCTCAAAAGCACTGACGGAGGATATACTTAAAGTCACCAATAGACATTTTTCTGGGTTGAACTTCTTTTATAATTTGACAAAGCCCCCTTTCCACGGTCACATTGAGCACTCTCGACATCCTGGTGTGCCTATAACCACTTTCACCAGGAGACAGGTGAGGAAGGTTACAGTGGTGAAAAAATGTTTTATACCTCTTGAACATTTTCACATTTTATGTCTGCAATAACAGATTTTAATGCATTTCATAAATAACTTTGATTCTATATTTAAAATTTTATTTTTAAAATCTTTTGAAAGATCTTTTTGCTGACAATTATGCACTACTTTATGTTGTTCAGTCACATAAAATCCCATTGAAATGCACTGAAGTTTGTGGACACAAAGACATAAAATGTGAAAAGGTGAAGGAGTATCTGGCTAGCAGAAACATTTTCAAAAATTCAATAAGGTTTTTTTTCTGTCTTTGTTTATCAAAATCATTCTGCTATTTCTTCAAAGTAATTAGACTTCTAGTTATTATTGCAGTAATTACTTTCATACCTTGAACTGTGGAGTTCTTATCTTAAATGCTTGCATATTTTCAGTCTTGGAAACCTAGAAGTCTTACATAATTAAATTACTTCAGTGAAGAAAGCTGTTGCCCTGGCTTGACATGACCTCCTGCACTAGCTGTTTTTTTTTTTTACAGTGTGTCAACCCTTGCCTCTATTTTGATATATGTTTGTCTTTATATTCTATTTTAAATGACCTGTACTTTGCATTTTCCTGAATGATTTCTATGACTTTTCCACAGGTGGAACATGAATTTATTTACTATGTCCATGACAGCAGCGAAACCTTGGTTGATAATTTTACAGTGCAAGCCAACGACACAGGCTTGAGGAAGCACAGTGCCGCCCAGACGGTTTACATCGAGCTTACAGCTGTTAATGATGAGTCTCCTGTCATTACCACCAACAGGGTCCTCAGGGTGAGTCTGTATCTCTATATTTAAACTCCGCACACTTTTTTTCTGCCAGTCGATCTGGCACCACTGTCAAAAGATTTTCATGGGGTCATTTAATGTAGTTTCCATGCTTGGGTTGTGGAGGAGCGGGGGGGAGCATACTGTGTTTGCAATCTGGGATCCCACTGATCTGCCAGCACGGAGCTGATAGTGACATGCACAAAAATCTTGTTGGGAAGTATTTTTTTTGTGATTACATAGAAGAAGCTGTTGTACATTAAAATAGTTTATTTAGTGTCAGTGGGTTTGACAATACCTGTTCATGCTGTATCATAATCCAAATATAAATCCATCAGATTTCATAGGTAGAGCTGGATGGGATATATCTCGAAAAAGAAATCTGAGCATTTTGTCTTTTATGACCAGCTTTGCCTCAGTTGCAACAAATTCCTTTGAGGTAATTCAGAATAGAGCCACCCTTGAAATTTCTAATATGAAATATTATATGAAAGCCATTTTTTATGTAGTTAGGAAACTCTTACAAGGTTACAGTAGTAGTTTTATTTTATGTTTTTTTTTATTTTTTTATTTTTTATTTCATAGTGATTGGGACCTGATTTTTATATGACAATTTAACACTAATAGATATTGTGTTAATGCTAATAAAGGTCACTTTTCAACATAACATGTTTACATTATGTGTTTGGTGAAAATCAAGCTTTTTAGACAGAAATAATATATCAATGGCCACAAGGTGGCTGTCTGCGACTGTCTGGCAATAAACTGCAACAGGAATATGTACTTTACATGCATAATATACATCTACTTGATGCTGTATATAGCTATTCATGATTGAGTCTCAATTTTAGTTGAAAGGGCTTTGTCTTGTAATGAAAAAAGAATGATAAGATCGACCTGTAATTTGATAAACTTATGATATCCTCTTTATTTACAGCTGGTACAGATTGTGGAGATAAAGATAATTAAAACTGTCTCCCAACAACACATCAAAGCTGTAAAGGTTTGGCAATTTCGACTCGCTCAATTTCAACATAAATGAATCCAAAAGTCAAGTATAGTCACGTCCTTTGTGCTTATTATGATCTCCTCTGAAGATGTAGCCTGATGAACATCAAATGTCCTGCTATAATTAAGAAGCGATCTTGATCCCAAACTGATCTCATGTGTTGTTTTTCTTTTAATCTTGTGAGTCATCCTGATGCTGTTTATCAGTCCTGCTGTGACTTCCTGCTAAAGGTGGGATTACCGGAGGTGCAGTTGCTCCCCTCCAGAGCAACACTCACTCATATGTGAGAAAAGCTTCCTCATGTTGGGGGCTGTTGTGCCGTAGGACTGGTGTGACAAGTCTGGTAGTTGTACACATCCTCACTGAAGAAGTCCCTCAAGCTGAGAATCTGCATATTCAACCAAGTTTAAGAACACTTTACTGTTGGTAATATCTGACAGTTTGTATATTTAGAATGTAGTTTATCCCAAAATATCACCATAAAAAGTAAGTCCAGCCTATGGTAATGTCAGATTTTTTTTTTATCAAATAAATGAACCAGCAAAAATAGCTTGGTGCTCGCCAGATGTTAGTCTGAGGTAAAAAAAAAAGCCTAAAAGGCAAATATCAGAAAATAACTCCACTTATTTATCTGATACTGAGCCAAACTGCAACAGTTTAAGATGATCTGAAAAAGTGTTTAGCATTCAATGCCAAGAAAATAAAACAAGACCGACACCGTTGGTCAAAGCAATTGACCAGGTCTCTCCCCATGATTTCGGCCCAAAGCATGACTCCACCTCCTCCTTGCTGATGTCACAGCTGTGTTGGGATGTGGCCATCCACCACCAATCCTCTACCTCATCCATCTGGACCATCCAGGGTTGCACAGCAGTCGTCAGTGAACAAGTCTGTTTGAAAATGAATCTTCATGCTGGACCCACTGCTCCCGTTTGTGAGCTCTGATTAGGGGTGGCCAAATTGTAGGTTCATGCTCTGCAAGCCTCTGGAGGATCCTCCACCTTGAGGTCCCAGAGGCACCAGCAGCTTTAAATAACTGCTTACTTCTTTATAAGGGCATTTTCACAGCTGCTCTCTTAAGCCCATGAATTTGTCTAACAGAAACCGCAACAACTCCAGGTAGGTTTTTGATGAGGGAATAACATTATAACATGATGTAAAGGTCATTAAAGTTAATAAACGTAATATTGCCCCTTTAAAAGACAGAAATACAAGAAAAATCAATCACAACCACTTGTTTTTGATACCTTCTGATTGCATCTTCCTGTCTCCTCTATCAATTGTTTGGAGCATTTTGTATTTGTCACCAATCACACTTCATCTGTTGTTGAAGTTTCTCACTTTAACCACCTGTCAGAGATCAGGCGATGCCTTGTCACATCCATAAGCTTGCAGTAAACTTGCTGCTTGCTAGGTGTGAACTATGTGACAATTGACAGATCAGACTCTTAATGTATACCATCACACATGGTGACTTGCAAAAGTACTGCACCCTGAACTTTTTCAAAGTTTGCCATGCAAGAAAGGGAAACTTCTAGCTTGTGGCACTTGAGTACTTTGAAAGTGTCGAGAACCACATTTTCATTGTCTTGTCTCTAGATGTGCTGCTTTTCCAAGACCAAGACTATAACGTAGTGCGAAACTTCTTCCCGCATTCAAATACAACCAATGACGTTTTGTAAAACTTTAATTTTACTGCTGCAACCTGTACCCTTACTTGCTTCAGATGATAGAAATGAGACATGAGAAAACAAGATGGAGAAACATTTTCCAGTTCCAGTATATGGCTGTGTAACACACAGACAGATCCTCCCTTTTTCACTTGTTGCCTCCATTCACTGTGTCTGCACCTAATTGCGTCACCTTTATTGACTAGCTTGCTAATGAAATGAGATGCTACAGACAGTGTGGTTTTCTTTTTATTTGCTGTTTATAATTTTTTTCCTGATTGCTTAAAATGAAATTCTGTTAACAGTGTAATGAATAAATGAATTTGTTTTCAGATTTTTCTTAATTACAGGATTCTGGCACCATTACGGCAATTCTTACATATTTTAACCATTGCAGTTCCTTCGTTTCATAGTTTAAATGCCATTTTCCATTAATCATATAAGCTGATATCTTGGCTCCTGTGAAAATGGCATATTGACTTAGTTACAAAAAATTTTTTCAGGCCTGCATGCTGTTTATATCACCCTGTTGCATTAATTAAGGAAATGACAACCTGTCAAAGCGCAGTAGCTCCCCTGGCTTGAGATCTGCAGGCTTATCCTTCACTGTCAAGGACCTGCATGCTTCAGTAGTTTTGTGCTCTGTGTCAGTTACTTCCTCTGTTACTTTGTGGTAGCCCAAGGCTCTTTGGTGTGCGTGGAAGCAGGAATTCACCTTAGCTTGTCAGCACTCTGAAGTGCTCTGAAAAGTGTTTACAGTCTGTACAGCTATTTTTATTATGGGGTGTCCTTGATTTAGGCAGCGCTCAAGTGTTTTTGTCTTTTCTTTTTTTTTTTTTGCCTTAGGCCGGTGTTGCTCTAATATCTGTATTTTCTAAGATAGAAATTATTTGTACAGTAATTAAACTGCAGTACCTGCTGTACTTGCAAATGTATTCATGTCCTTTGAACCACTTCACATTTTATCTTATCTTCACGCCAAATGTCAATGTACGTGTTAGGATTTCATGCAACTGAACAACAGAAAGCAATGTATAATGATGAACTAGAAGTAAAGGATACTGGAGGAGATGCAGAGATTCACTTTATGGGAAAGTAGTAAGAAGTAAGACATGGTTGGAAAAAGATCCAATGAGGCACCGCAAACATGATTTTGTCAGATAAAACCAAATTTTGACTTTTTCTCCAAATGTCAAATGTGTGTGATCACACCATCCCCATGCTGAAAGCACTTTGAACTGCCTTGTTGCTGAAACGTGCTATACACATAAGCATGACTTGAAAGGTAGCACTGGCAGCATTATGCTGGGTGCTTTTTTTTTAGCAGGGAAAGAAAAGTAGGTCAGAGTTGATAGGAAGACGGATTGAGTTAAACACAGAAAATGATTTTAAAATGTGTGTTTATAGGCTCTCTTCATAAAAAAGATATTTTTCAAGAAAAAATGGGAAATTGTTTAAATTTCTCAATGACTAAAGCTTCAGGAGACATGTCCAGATTTCTTCCATCTGTAGTAATAGAAAAATGTTATTCTGCAAAATATTGACCAAAATAGTTACTAGTAATAGATTTTGAAAGCTTTTTATGATTTCCTGCCACTTCAGAAATGATTTTGTAATAATCTATCCAATAAGATTAGAGCACTGCAAGGCAATGAATAGTTTTGTGATGCAGTATAACTTGCAGGAATCGCATGTCTGAAGAAAGAAGGAAAAAACTCTTGAAACATCTTTGAATCCAAACTCACTTTGTCATTTACTGCCTTACAAAATAAAAACAACGAGGTAGTGTTTCTAAAATGAGTAGGGCTTACATTTCATCTGTACCATTTATTTGTGCAGAACTACATAAATGAATTGACTTTGCATTTCCTATGAGTAACCTATTCAGGATGAGCCAGTACTTTTACCCGACTACTAGAGAAAGGCACCAGCCATATCAAACCTATGAGATTATTTCTAGATGGATGGGTGGATTTCCAATTAGCTTGTTTTATTTCAGCTTTATCCCCTCTGAAGAACCAAATATAGTTATAAATAATAGTAGTTGAAGCATACAGAGCATAATGACTCACATGAAATTAAACTTTCTTAGTAATACGGCACTTGTTGTTTGTTATTTCCCCAGGTTTGGGTGTCATCAATCACAGAAATCAGACCGGAGGATCTTAGAGCCGAGGATCTTGATACACCAGCAGATGAGCTACAATTCATGGTCACCCCACCCAGCAATGGACACCTGGCCCTTAAAAGCAACCCCATGAAGGCAGTGTTGAACTTCACACAGGCCCACCTAGACCAGGGACAGCTTCTGTTTGTCCACAAAGGTAAAGCGATTTAATAGACAGAGAAGACTGTCTATCAAAAACTGAATTGTTATTTATTCTGTTCCTTTTACGTCCACTAGAGGGTGCTCTTGGAAGGTCTGATTTGGTTTTTACTCATGTCATATCAGGGGCAGCTCATCTAAATTATCAGCAGTTTTTGTCATGTTTATAGTGATTCCTGTTTTGATATAACTTCTTATGTTTTGCTTACTTGTAAACACAGAGAAAGTTGAAACCTGCACTACACATCACACTAATTCAATAATGTTTCAAGGGTTTTGCTTGGTGATTTAAAAAGAGATTCTTGTTTTTTCTTGATTGTTTCTGACTTTAATTAATGTTTTTACATCTTTTCTAGGAGCCATGTCTGGGGGCTTTAACTTCCAAGTCAATGACGGTGTGAATTTTACTCCCAGGCAGATCTTCAGCATCACTGCCAAAGCTTTAGTTGTGAATTTGGAGAAAAACCGCCCACTCAAGGTGTTTCCTGGTAAGCACAGCCCCTGACCACAGCAAAATCAGCAAATTGCCATTTCTGCTTCTCCTGCACAATGACCTCACCGATAATAAAAAAAAGTGTTTTCATAAAGTGAGTGAGCAGCTATTACATTGGCTGCAATGATTTAAAGCATCCTTTAATTAACAAGGCTCTCATCATTAAAGCACTCATGGAAATACTTTACTGAGACTATGATTACTTAGATTAAAGAGACAGGTGTTACAAAGTTAATCTTTATGGCACGACAGAAAAAACTGTTTTAGACTAGATGGTATATTTGTCAGAAGAAATATTCTAAATTCAAAACTTATTTAATTTTAATTCAGTTCACTCCAATTATTTCCCAGTTATAATACAAATTAATCAATAATTTCAAAAAGACACCCAGCTGTTTGCAGTGAGTTGACTTTCCGAACAGTGGAAGTTTGTTTAACTTTACAACAGTCCCTCATACTAAAAAAATCATGTGGTGAGAGGAGAAAGGAACAATTTCCTCTCAATAGGAAGAAAACTCAAACCAGGCTCATTATGAGTTGTATAATCAGACTCAGATTCACTTACATATTGTCCAAATTCAATAAAATGTGCACTCTGCCTCAACAAGAAAGGCAAAACAAATTATTTTTGTCATTTACAATTGAAACACATGTGTTGGTCTGACACTTTTGATCTCTTGTTAGCTTTTCTTTTAAACTATAACACTGTTGTGTGTTCAGCCCGCCTGCTGCTGTGCTTTTCAGATTTCTTTTGGTTTAATAATTCAGCGCCTTTCCAAGAGCAGGCTCATTAAATCATTAAATGGGTGTAGTCTGTGTCTGCAAACGCTTTTCATAGTTTTCCATAGGTTTTCATTACTTCTCTTTGTGAATTAGAAAGAACTGATATTGTTGTGTGGGTGCAGCAATCACCCAGCTGGCATGCTCTACTGAGCCTCTCAGCCACAGGGTGAGTGGGTACTTAAAAAACTGTGCCACTGTCTGTTCCAGGCAGCCATGTTGGTGCTTTGTGCCAAGCAGGACAGACGGGGGAAACTAGGATGGCAGCTTTGGCTGACAATTAGGGGTTTTTTTTTAAGGAGAGAGTGGCGACGTGAAGTCCTTTCACACTGCGGTGGGAAAATGAATGTTTTTCCCCCTTTTCCTCACAAACATCTAGACTGTCTGGGGGATTTCAGTCAAACTTGAGAGAGGAAGCACTGCTTTCTAATCAACTGCATGTGCCTCTTTAAATGAGTTCACTTAAAAGGTCATGCAAAAATCATTTTTAACATGAGTAAGATAAAAATTGTGGAGTATAGTCAGAACAAGTAGGTTATCTAGCTCTATTATCCGGAATCTACCGTACATGTTTATTATTATTAAGAGCATATACCACAAAATTATTTTCCTGTAGTGTGAGTATGAAAGGGATTTTTATTTTTAGGATGAAACCATTTCTCTCCCTCTTCCTCCAAGGTAGACATTTCCCTTGGGAGATGAAAATGGTGGGAGCGCAAAGTGAGGAATGAATTTCCTCTATATTTCCCTGCCTTCCATTATTTATCAGCAGTCATTTTTTAAAGCCCTCAAAATATTCTTGAGTTGCCACAGGAATCTGCACTGCAAAAAAACTAAATCTTACTAGATATTTTTGTCTAGGTTCTAGTATAAATATCTTTGTACATTTGACATAAGACGAAACTAACTTATAAATAACTTATTCAGCAATATATAGGAGCTTGCTTTACGTCAATAATTCCTTAATATTAATCAAAAGAAGTAGTGATTCCACTGGCAGACTATTTTAATTAACAAGACATCTTTCTCATGTTATAAGTGAAATAATTACTAATGGAACAAGTACCTTTTCATCAATATTCAAAGTTATTGATTTAAAACAGTCTCCTATATCTTACTAAAAAGTTACTTGTAAGTTAGTTTTGTCTTATTTCAGGTATATGGAGATATTTACACCAGTAACTAGATCCAAAATGCTTGGTAAGATTTTGCAGTGTATACAATTTATTTTGGAATAAAATTCCTTGATTATTCCCAGCTGTTTTTGTTGATGTCTTTATGTTTTTTTTCCAAGTGGCATATTTGTGTCTGTGAGGAGCTTTTAGTGTGTTGTTAGGAGTTTATGTAACACCCCACTCTTTCGTTGGACGTGCTGTTGTAAAACGTCTCTGGTGTCTGCGTGGCAGCTTTAATTTAACACATCAAAAGGCGGTTGTCACTCTACCCCAGGGTTTGCTTTTAAGAGTTTAAAATGTTGTGCAGCACAAAGGAATTATAACACAAGATGTAACTGCCTTGAATGGTTCAACCCTACCTATTAAAAATTCTCTCCAGGATCTTCCAGCCTGATCACCAGTGATGATTTACAGGCTGTGACCAATGACATTGGAAGCACCTCTAACCGCACCATTATGTTCAATGTGATTCGCCATCCTAAACTGGGACGCTTGGTGAAGAGGCAGATTGATAACTCTACTGTGGAGATCTCAACTTTTACACAAGATATGGTAAGTGCACACAAGGTCACATAAAAACTGTGTCTTATTTTAAAACACATGTGTCACTGAAATAGAAATCAAGGGTGTGTGAGAGAGATTTTTTTATGAGGCTTCCTCCATTTATGTGGAAGGCTATGCCAGATTTCCACTGTTCTGCATGAATAATACATGTCCTCCATCCCTGTTGAAGATACTGACTCTCCATTTTTTGCTGAATGGGCTGTGGTAAACCTTTATGCTTTGATTTATTATGGATTTTGATCTGACATAATTAAAGTCAAGGTAATTTAAGTTTTGAGAGAAAAAAGAATACAACAATATTATGTCATAACACAAATTTTATACATTACCAAGGATACGCCACAAAAGGTCATGGCCAAAGAAGCCATTAATAACCAAGCTTACGGAAAGTTAAGTGGAAGGAAACAGTGATACCATGATTGTTATTGACATTACCTTGTATGTCTGAATCAGTCAAATTTTTATTACTCTGAGAGCTTTTCCACTTTGTGGACCACTGTAGTAACTGAAATATTTCTGTATTGCAGGTGGACAGAAAGGAAGTCATCTACATTCAAACGCCCATTGAGTCGGTGGGCTGGGAAGCTATGGATTCAATAACTTTTTCTGTATCATCACCGCCTGCCTCTATAGAGGGTCAGACTTTCAAAATAGACATCTCCTATGAAAATACAGGACCTGAACACAATACAGTACTCCTCAAAAACACAGGTATGAACTATGTTTTCAGTTCATTAGCTGCTGTATTTGCTTGCACCTCATTAGGTCTGCATTTTGCTCAATAGTTTCACATACTGATCGTTCACATTTCATTTGGACTCTTATTTCCTTTTTTGAAAGTAATCTTCTGTCTAGTCCTCAACTATGATAGCAGGATTTGTAGAGGGTAAAGACCCAAAACACTGTCTATAGCAGATAAACATAATATTTTTCCCTGTCACAACCACATTACAAATCTAAAATATTTGTGTATATTTGTGTTTTTTGCATTTCTACGTAATGGACCAAAACAAAGTTGTGCACAATTGTAAAATGGAAGGAGAAGGACACATAGTTTTCAAACTTCTTTATAATTAAAAATCTGAAAAAAATATGTTGGGTATTTGTATTTAGCCTCAAGTCCATTTTTTTTATAAAAAAAAAAACAAGAAAAAAGAAAACAATGTATCCTAGCTTAGTTTGCCAAGTTGGGATGAAAAATGAAGCTACAGATGTAGGGAGTCTTCTGGCAGCAGCATTTTAATAAAGCTGTAAAACGTTTATTGAAGTCAATGAAATAAAACATTTCTCTAAAAGCAGTCTTGTTTTGCACTTAAAGAAATGACAAAGCAGCACGTTTGTGAAAGATTGCAAAAATGACAGAGAAAGGAAGAATGGAAACTGCATGATACTATACATCCAAATATTGCAGCCAGATTTACTTTATGTTCATTTTGTGGTAGGTGCTGAGGTGGCAGAAGGGGAGAGCGTTGTCATAGATGAATTCAAGCTGGATGCCTCCAACCTGATGTCAAAGCTTTCCACGCCGCAGCGGAACTCCTATGAGGTCTGGTTTCAGGTGACGGATCTTCCCCAGCATGGCATTATCGTGGTAGGTGAGAGAAATCTCACCAAAGAGAAACCAAACTTCTCCCAGTTCATCGTCACCAAATACGGCATCATTTACAGCCATGACAACTCTGAGACGACTCGTGATTCTTTTGTGTTCAATGCTTGGCTGAACCCAAAAGGCAGGACTGCCCAACGGCCTCAAAATGAGAAGGATGTTGTTATTGAGCGTTTTAACATCACAGTCAGGCCTGTGAACGATCAACCACCTGTGCTAAAAACTAAAACTCCAGGTCTAAAAGTGGTACAGGGAGACAAAGTAGCGATCGGGCCTGAGGATCTCAGAGTTGAAGACTTGGATGATCCTCCAGAGGATATTACGTTCTCTATTATTAGCAAACCAAGCAACGGTTACATAGCTCTGCAAGGAGGTTTGAATGAGTCAGTAGTTGCCTTCACTCAAGCTCAAATCAACAGCAGGAGTGTGTATTTTATCCATGATGGAAGCTCTGCTTCAGGTGTGTTTTACTTCAGTGTTACAGACGGACATCACAAACCGGTATATAAACTTTTTAACATAGATGTGTCAGAGATTACCGTCACTCTACTCAATTACAGTGGATTGTCACTGCAACAAGGGAGGACTGTAGTACCTCTGACACAGGACAACCTTGCAGCAGAGACAAATGGAAAAAGCGGCACCATTCGCTACATGATTACAAAACCCCCCACCTTTGGCAAAATTCTGAAAGAAAACCAGGAAGTTACACATTTTACACAAGAGGATCTTCGGACTGGAAGCTTAGCCTATCACATGATCTCGCTGACCTCTACAGAGGACAGCTTTGAGTTTACTGTCTTCACTTCTGAGGCAAATCTTACCAGTCAAGTCCTTAATGTGACAGTCAGACCTCTGATCCATGTTGGCCAAGGAATGGAAATTCCCAATGGGATCACTGTCAGGCTCAACTCTAGCTTTTTTAATGCCTCTGAACTGGCTGCTGTAAGTGACAATGACCCTGTCTTTGACATTTTGTCCCATCCAAAGTACGGAAAGGTGCTTCAGACAAGTTCTAAAAGGTCCAGGAAGTTTGTCCCAGCTGCATCCTTCACATTTCAGGAAGTGGTGCAGCAGAAAGTTGCATTGGAGCTGAATGCCAACATGACTGGAGTAGAGGAGCTGAATGATTCCCTTGTTTTTGTGCTAAAAGCCGATAATGTCCAACCTGCTAAAGGGGAATTCCACTTTACAGTAGTCCCATACGACCCAGCAGTTTTTCCAACCACAAAAAGCCCAGTCCCGACCACGTCACCCATTCCTCAGACACCAATCAAGATTTCTAGGAATGGAACTGTCTCTCCAGTCCCGTCTACAGTTCTCCATTCCACCCACCAACCGAGCAAAAGTCAGCAAAAATTCAGGGGCCGTAACCGCTGGGGGAACTCGAACGGAACTAGCTTTTTCAGCACAACCCTTGGGAAGCCGCCTCGAACGGAGGAGTTTCCCTTTAGGAACACACCAGTCCGTGTGGAGTCCTACCCTCAGAAAACCTCCAACCCACTCCTCATCATCCTGCCACTTCTGGCCCTCCTGCTGCTCATAATCATCTTTGTAGTTGTGGTCGTTTATTTTCGACACCACAGACAAACGAAGCAGAACACCTCTTCACCTCAGGAGAATCCTCCCACTGTTTCACCCCGCAGTGAGTCCCACAACGACCTAACCCAGAGGAGCACTGCAGTTCCCACTGTTACTGTCACTCCTTTAAGTCCCTCCTACCCTTCCAGCCCTGTGCTTAGTAGGTTTTTGCCACCAAACCAGGCTTCACCTTTTGACACAGCTTACTCAAATGTACTCGTCAGTTCTTGGAGTAACGGTTCTCTAGAACCAACTTCCCAAATTATTCACACCGTCACCCCAACTTTACAGAAGAATCAGTACTGGGTATGAAGACAGTGATTGATACAAGATAATGTTGCTACATGTTTATGTAGTGAATGAATGGTACAATTAATTATTTACTGTTGCAGTTACTTGCTATAGATTTCTGGAGCTGTTTTGACCCATTGTGTGCTTTGTTCCATTAAATGGAGAACTATACTATCTATTAGTTTAACTCTCATGAGCTCCCTTTCTGGAAGGCAGCAGCTGCTGAAAGAGGACAAAAACAGCTTTTATAAAGTGTTTCTTTTTATGTTTAACAGGTTCTTTATGTTTAGAAAGCTGCTAATGTTCATGTCAGAAAAGTTTCCCAAAATAATAAGTCACCAGACTTATTATTCAAAAGGTGAATCTTTAGACAAGACATCAGTCTTGTCTACAAATGGGGTTGTGTCTATACATGCTAGTGCCAAGTTTTTGCTGTGCAAGCACTACTGAAGTGAGCAGCTGGCTTTATTGGTGGATCCTAAATTACCCTGTGCCCAGGAATGCTTGTGCATGGATGTGGCAAATTTGGGGGAAATAATGATGTATGTGCAGCACGTTTGACACTTTTTGGCACGTTTGAGAAGTACATAAGTAGCATAATCTGATACTATAACATTTAGACCAATACACCATTTTAATAAAACACATTTTAAAAGTCAGGGGGAGGATCTTTCATCAGAAAAAGCTTGAGTTCAGCAATCATCAGTGGCACAATTACTGGTACGCCAAACAGTTCCTTTAAGATGAACATTGTGATAGCTTTTTCAGTTTGTTCTTTTTTCAATTTAATTAGAAACTTCCTATTAATCTTGCTTCCCTGATGTAAAAATATGACATGACAGAGGCTTATCTAATTTAGAAACTGGCTATTAGGCATGTTAAGGAACCAAGTATGGCTTACCACCACAGACATTGAGGAAGTTAATAAGAGATCTTGAAAGCTCACTGAAAGTGGCAACTTAGGAACTGTTGCCACTTAAAAACGTCAGTTTTAAGTCAAATAAGACTTAAAACTGACATTTCTTAACATCTGGCATAAGATGCAGGATCATATGTGGGAAGCACCTCATCTCTATGAAGCATGGTGGAAAACCTGTGATGCTGTGGGCCTCTTTTTTCCAAGTGGTCTAAAAATAGCATTGCAACATGAATTGTTTAGTAAATTTTTTTTAAAAGGCTGTGCCCTCGAGAATAAAACTGAAAATAGATCATTTTGGGGTATTTAAGCTGGAACCAGAATATTCAAAACATGAACAAATCAATACAGGAAAAGTTCAAATTTACAGAAAATCTGGGATGATTTGAAAAGAATCCAGATCCTTCTCGATAGGCTCCAACCTTTATTAAGTTATTTTGTACATTTGGTGAAAGATGGTTTGTATAAAATAATACCACCAACATCGTTTTGTAAAAAAATTTTTATTAAAGTGAGACATTTTTCACCCTTATTAAATAAATTAAATTAAAAGTTGAACTTTTCTTACTTTCACAGTGTAGGATCAGGCTGTTGCAATAAAAGAAGAGTTTATTTAACCCATTTTTACCAGAGGTGCCGATAAGTGAGGACAACGTTGTGCATTGAATGAAGCAAATTTCAGTGTTTTTCTTCAGTTTAGTCGCTCACTGAAAACCTACATGTATCTTTTCTTTATGTCGGGAAGAAATTGGACATGTAAGGATTTAAATATTAGAGAGGGAGATTAGCATGATAACAACTTGATACTGTGAATTACTGAAGCTGGCATACAATTTATGGTCAAAATATTTCAATCGATTGTTTAGATTTATATAATTTCTATGCATTATACAAGTATATAAATGTATAGTTTATTTTGTTATCTCAGGAATGCTTTTAACACAAAGTGCGCTACATTTATCAAATGCGGCATGTAACGGTAGTCAGTAATCACTGAAGCCTAAATAACATAATTGGCAGGTTTCTGCAGGTATTCTATAACTTAAGTATGCCCATTTATGTGGTTTTACACAGTTTTTACCTCTATTTCTAAAGCATTTAGGCACTGACCATATCCTGCAGATTTAACCTCATAGCACTATACTCCGATTTAAAAATAAATATCAAAATATGACCCACAACTGGTACATGTGGGTTTTTATATTTCTGTAATAGAAAAGGATGTTTTATTTAAATGAACAAAACTACTGAAACGTCTTGGCTAGAGAAAGCAGAAAGAAGCTTTTTGATGACTGAAAGGAGCTCTTGTTTCATCTTTTTTTATCAAATTCAGGATAAATTGTGTCATGAACGTTCTTTTCTGCGGATGAACTCTGACTGCTGTAAACAAGCGGTTCTGCTGTGATCTGCTGTAAGGTGAATTGTGAATTTTTGGGGAAAAGAAACCACTGCAAATATATTAGTCGTGATATAATTTTGTACTAAAAAGAATCACTTGTGTCCCAGTCTAATCTAAGTGTTAAAATTTAATTTGTAACAGAAGTGTTGTATTTATTTATACTGTATTTTTTAATAAACCACTTTAAAAATCTTCTCAGTCTTGACTTTTTTTTTTTTTTTAGAAATCTCATTCAATCATTTAAATTTTTTTATCCTGTAGAAGATTTAGTATTTCCTCACTGAAACCTTTTTTCTTCCTCATAGACATTTTGTGGGTCTCACTGTAATTGAAACTGTCTTGCCGCTACGGCAACAAAAGACCCATTACGGTAGGGGACCAATTTAAAAAAAAAAATTATAATCATCAGTTCTCCCAGTTTCCTGCAATCAGCTCAGTTTTGGTTTTCGCACAACCAAAAGTCACTAAACCTGCAGCACTTTGTTGTGATTGGCACTAAGACACGTTTCCACTCCATCAGCGAGATAAAAATTTCATTTCACCACGAGCAAATACTGGAGACTTCACATGTGTAAACTAAAACTGACTGAGCTGTGTTGTTTGGGTGTTTTAGTCTTTCACGTTTAAATTATTTTTTATTAATTTTATCCATACCTATAATAAGCTAACGATCCAGTTTGGCTTCATCCACATAAATAGCCTGAACCTGCTGCGTTTCTCATTTACTTGTTTCCCAAAAAAGCTTGTCTGGTTTTTTAAAAATTGTGATACTTACACCTCTTTTTAGGACATGTTTATTCTGTTGGTAGTAATCGCTGGCTTTGTCTTCTCCATGACTCCGTGTAACGCTTTACACAAAATCCTACATTTTACCCTTTAAATTATTAAAAAATATATTTCTCTCTTATAACAGAAGGAAATATTTCAGAGCTAAATGCTTTAATAGGACCTGGAACTCATGAAAGAGAAACCAAACCTCAAATTTAAATTTAATTAAACTGCTTTTTTATTTAGATTTGTGACTGTTACAAATTTAATAATTTTGTACAAACAAGAAATTGTATGTGGTATAAACCAGGTTCTGCAAATTAAACCCCAAACACTGGTAGGTTTTTTTAATGTATAAAACACCTTTTTCTTGTACTCATCAATCATTTCTTCATTTTCTTCGTTTTAGTGAAGACACATCAAACATCTCCTTTATTTTATTGTTTTAATTATATGACACAGTCAGACTTGTTTAATTTTTCCAAATTAAAGCAGTGATTTACTTCAGTCTCACAACTGGCAAAGCAACAAGGCATTTCTTTTTATGAAATGCCGTTTTTTCTTGGTTTCTTTCATTCCCACAAGAGTAGAGATGAAATAGAAAAACATTACTGGTGAGACCACCCAATGCTGTGGAACAATTTAGAGTTGCCTTATGTGTTTAGAAATGCTGATTACCTAAAAGAAAAATTATACACCAACAGATAAAACTGTTGATTGGAATAGTTTGAAGCAAATCTGTTGTGGATATTTTAAATATATCTTTATAATATATCATAACATAGATGTGTTTGGTGAACTACATTGTGGTGGCTGCTTGTCTGGGTCCTGTGTGGTGTGTTGTAGCAGCACTGGTTTCCTATTTATGGCATGTGGCGTGCATGTACTCACATAAATATGACGTCAGAGAATTTTAAAAGTTACAAACCTCAAAATACCCAGACCAGGCTTCAGTACTTATCAGTAATTATCTTAACACTCTTGGGAGATGCTATGTCCCTGTGCTGCTCTGTGCACATCGAGTTTATGAAATAATTACACAAAACTTAGGGCTTCAGAGACTGGTTTAATCAACGTCACAGCTCATAGCCCAGAGGCCTTTACTGTAACTTTTACAGCTGAGTTATAACACAAACTTTGTATGTCACACTCAACTTTTGGCACTAAATGAGAACTTGAGGTTTGCAAATTTTATTTTTAGGATTTAATATACAGATTTAATATCTGTATATTCTATACAGAATTCAGAAGCTGTCATTTTGTAACGTCATCCTTTACACAACCAGGGAAGACGCCAGGATTAACTTTACATTCCTCAGTCTTGACAGCAAGACTGAGGAGGTGAAGAAATAGGTAACCAATACCATGCTGACAAGCATCACTGCAAAGCATGCAGATAAATATCACATTAGAGCATGACTGAATCTGAGTAAACCCACATGAAGCTCATACTTTATCTTGATAACTTATCAAACATGTTTGATGGTATCTCAAGATTATCTATTCATGTTTTATCACGCATTTCTAATACAAGGTTAAAATTATTAAACTTATTTCATTACTCAGTCCCGCAAAGGACATGTTTTAAATACTCCAAAAAGTTTCAAAAACAATTTTTAAACCAGAGTTGAAGATCTACCCAGTCTTTTGCAGGCTTACATTCAAGACAAAAAAACTGCTGACATCAACAAGAACAAGGCATTGCCCACTGTCCTATCATATTATTACTGTCATATGAATATCATGTCTAACTTTATAGCTGTTTTATTTTTCTTTTGAAGAGGACTAGTGTAGTGAAATTTCTGACATTGAGTTCCAAATAAATGCCTGAGTAGATGTAGACAAGGCTTCAATGATCTTTACGGCAAATGTCTGGAGTGTTGTGCTTTTGAGTTTTTCAGTCGAACATTTAAATTACAACACCAAGATTAAAACAATAGCTGTAGCACAGCTATTATTGTACGAGTGAGGGTTAGATACATGTGATAGGCTCTTAACGTCGATAGAAGATCTTCCAGTAATCGCTGTAATTTGGTGCCTGGAAATTGTGGGCCTCAGGGTTAAAGAACAATGGCACCCTTCCCTTTAAGACCAGGCTGCCAGAGACAATGGCCTCTTCGTTCCTGTGCTGTAATAGGGTTCCATATAGATGATCCCAGATGGCTAATTAAATCATAAAGTGCATGTTTAAGTTGAAAAGAACTATTTTATAGTGGTACTGCAAGAGAACAATGTCGACGCACCAAAAAAGGAACCAAGTGACACTTACTGTATTTGTTATCACTAATTGGGGCTCGTAAATTTCAGTCTGGAGTGTCAGAATTGGTCGCAATGGTGCTGAAAAGTATGATGGTTGTGCTTTTAAGAGGAAGCCTCGTCACACAAGCAACATAATTTAGCAATGCACCTTATTGCCATCCTGCTGAATAAGATGAGCTTAGTGCTCATTGTGTGTCATTAAATCAGACTAAACTTTTCCAAACTGACCTAAAACTGGGAACGTTTAGTCTTGTTTTATGTAGCTGTGTGTTCTTCTCTAGGGTATATAAATATCTGGTTTCAATTGGTTAAGGTTTCCTGTTAAACTCCACACTGTTTTGTGCATGCTTTATGTGATCTAAATGAATAGCAGAAGACAGTATTTTACTGTAAATTAGAGCAGTGTAACTTAAGGACAACACAGTCAATGTTTTTGGTGGATGCCACTGACAAATGAAGCAAAGATTGGACTGAGACTGAGGACTGTCGGATCTCAGTCCTACAGATCATTTGTGGGTAGATCTGAAAAGGCAAACCTGACTCAGTTACACCAGTCCTGTCAGGAGGAATGGGCCAGAACTCCAGCAAACTATAGTGAGAAGCTTGTGGAAGGAAACCCAAAACGTTTGACCAAAGACAAACAGTTCACAGGCAGTGCTACAAAATACTGAGGAAGTATATTTTGGACATAGTACATGTCAACTGGTAATTAACATAAGAAAAGCACCTGATTCTGCAGGTATGAATCTTTTAAATATTGCATAATATAAGCCTGATTTTCAGCTTTTTCTTTGAGGAAACAAATGTTTTTGAATGATTGAAACGTGAAAAAAGTCAGAGTTTAAAACCTATTTGACAAGCTTATAAAATCTTTGTATAAGTGGCCTCTTCCTCTTAAATGTCCTCTTGTTTATTGTAATCAGAGCTGTAAATGAATCTCTGTGATGCTGGGGGAGGGGAGAATGTGCAGACACACACAAACCAACAAAAATGCATGTTGTGTGAGTGTGTTTGTTGGAGGGCAGCCAGAGAGCCGAGGGGTGGGAGGGCAGTCAGCGTTTTTCAGACAACATGAATGAGGCCCCGCCAGAGCCAGCTTCCTGTGTGAGGGCTATAAAAACAAAACCAGAGTAAAGGCTCTCACATTCCTGAACACTCTGCCAGGTACAAGATACATGACATGTCCTCGTCAAGTTTTTGTTTTACTCCAAGAAGAAGAAAAGAAAAACGGGTGAAAATGCAACACTTCCCGTATCGCCTTGTCATGAATTGGAAAACACTTGGATGTCCATATATGTAGGTCAAAGCTGTAGCAGTGTTTGTTTTGATGTTCCTTAGAGGCTCATTAGATCTCAAAAACACCAGAAAGTTTCACAGGACAGAAATCTGGATCAGATTTCTGAGCATTTGTGGGTCAAATAATGAACCCACAAAGAAGTCAACATCATATATGCGGGCAGTCTACAACCATATACAGTGATGCAAAATGTCTATTATTACAAGCTGTGGGAAGGTTTCTTTGGAGTGATGAAGATTTTACTGTTGCGTGACTTAAGTGGAAATCAAGCTTCTTATGTGTGATAAATATTGTGTGAGAACATGTTTAAAGCCTTATCAGGATACTTTTATAACGAGGTAATATTTTGTCTAGAGCATCCAAATGAGGCAGAACAGTGGTACTTGAGGACTGGAGTTGCTGACCCCTGAGAAGTCTTAAATAGATGGATTCATGAAATAAGGTTCACTTAATATTTCATTCAATTAATACGTGAGGTAGAAAACTTTTGATGTCTTTAGAAACAAAACTCTTTGTTAGTTGGTCCAAGAGGCAGAAGCTATCACGAAGCTCAAGATGGACTAACACCACAGCAGATTTTATCAAGATAGGCCAGTCTCAAAATAATCAAAACATTTTTAAAAACATTAAAAAGCTCACAAGAGTGAGCTTTTTAATGTTTCCAGACATCATTTCCAGACTTGGAGCTTCTAAAGTATCACTGACACAACAAAATGATTTGAAAAGACAAATTTAATTTTGCATAGCTCACTCTTGTGAGCTTTTTAATGATACTCAACTTTACAATTGATGGTTATTTAGACAGAAGAATGCGGGTAAGAGGCGATTCACCACAATGACCTTCCTGTGTGAAACATGTAAAGCATTTTAGATCAGAGTGATCATCTCAACTGCCCTCATCCTGGATCTTGTTCTTTCCGACTTTGCAGAATTACCACCTCAATCCGATTGTTCACAATTTCTAGATTAGGAGACAGATGACAGATGATGAAAAAGGTTATAAACATCAAAATGCACAGAATTCCAGAAACACAATGCATGGGAAGAAACTGATGCAACATTGTGGTGAACTTCTTTAAATAGATGTTTTTTCTTTAGAAAAGCAGAGGTCAGCAAAAGCAGGTTTCTTTCCCAAGAGCTTCTGGAAACGTCACTGGAAGAAAAACACAAGTTGCTACTTGAAGAGACAAAAACAACTCAGATAACAGCTGAGTTCAGACAGTGTGGCTCTGAATCCTTTAAACAAGCAGAGATCAGTATTAGGGTCCAGTAATAATAACAACTGGCGTGGCAGGAAGCCGATTTCTCCACACAAACCTAAAGGGGGCATCTTGTGTTTGTCCTAATTCAATCCGCAGCCGCCCACAAAAACTGCTATAACAAAGTGGTCTGAGCCCTGTGAAATACTGTCTTTGCTGGATAAAATTGTGCTTTCAGCCCAAAATACTCATTTCTAACAGGGTGTAGTGTGTATTTTCCGGTATTAGAGGCATCGCCCTCGAGAGAGGGCTGCATTGAGGTCAGTGGATGATCTAATGGGAGCTGCTGCTGCTGCTCATCAGACCCACATTTTTGTCTAATCTTATTTCCTGTATGGCCGACATGGACTGGCAGGGCCTCTGCATGGCAGCAAAATCAAACAAAACACCCACTTTACACGAAACAAACTCGCAAAAATAGAGGAAAACATTTTACTGGAAAGTGAAAAAATATCTACCCCCTTACAGATTGAATTAGTTTTTACATTTTTGTCACACTTAAGTGTCTGAGTTATCAGGCAAAATAAGCTTAATAATTACAATAGCAGCTTTCAGATCACAGCTTAATTTATGAAGGAAAAAGTGCTTTGGAGGAATTTCGCCAAACTCTTTCATGTCACAGAATCTAGATTAAGTTAGGACTTTGACTAGGCCGCTTCAAAGTGTCGTTTCTGTTTCTTTGGGGGGTCTCTGTGACTACTGTCACAAGCTTATGAGCAAGAGAGCAAAGTTCATAGTTGGCTCTATTACCACAAGTCATCCAGACCCTACAGCAGAAAGCAGCTCTATCTCCATCACATTTGACCTTCAATAGGATGTTTTGATTTTGAAATGCTGTGAGTTTTGTGGCGGTTAAATGTGATGGACACCTTCAGTAAATTTCCATCTTTGCCTCATCGATCCTCAGATGTTTTCTTAAAAGTCTTGGAGATGGGCCTTGTGGGTTTTTGTGTGTGTTTTGTTGTTTTACTTATTTTTACATCAGTAGTTTTGGCCTTAAATCCCTCCCATGGATGTTATTCTTGCCTGGCTTCTCTTTATTACTATTGAGTTATGAACCCTGACCTAATCTGAGACCTGCAGAATTTTAAATGTTGTTCTATGTTCTTTATGACCTCCTGGATGAGTCATTGAGGATGTCCTTTTGTAATTTGGGTATAGTTTCAACACTGCTCCATCAGCCATTTCTGGATAAAAGGTCTTTAGAAAGACTTCAGAGGTGACATTCTGACCATTTCTAGTTTACATTTCCCTCTTGCTTGAATTTCTTCAGATTACGGAACAACGTGTTGCTTTTCAAGACCATTCAGCCTACTTCATGTCGTCAGAAAGGTTCCATTCAACCACTTAAAATCTGGCAGTAACCAGGCCTGAGTGTGGCTTGTGAAATTTACCCAAACAAATTTAGTTCATCATTCTGTGATTGAGTGTATTAGAGCATTAAAAATGTTCACTCGGAGTGTTTCTGCCAGGCAACCTGTTTCCTGGGTGTGACAGAGTTTGATGTACTGAAAACACACAGCAAATACTGTACATTCAACCTAAGAGCTTAACAGTCAGTTGGCGTCATGTTGTTTTGTAAGAAGGTACAAGGTGTGCTAAGCAATGCACAGGAACAGATCACTGATGCTATCACTCTAAAAGGAGGAACTTGTTTGACAGTTCTCCACTCGTCAGCAGATTGCTGCGCTGATAAAACCTTGCAGGGGTCACGAGACAAAAAAGAGGGGAGCAGTCATGTGAGAACGGCCTGGTGTTTGTGACTCAGCATGAAAAAGCTGAAGTGCAACTCTTTTGGTTGTTTTGAAGTGGCAAAAAGGAAAACCCTAAAACAAGACAGGTAGAGGTCAGGAGGAGCTGAGGGTTTTTCACCCCCGGCTGAAACGTGAAGCCTGTGAAAATGGTGCTCTGGCTGCGACTGCTTTTTAACCTCGTCTGCACCTGCACCTGTCAGCTGGGTCAGGAATCTGTCAGGACTGGCTCTCTGTTTGCCGATCAAACGGTTGTACAAGCTGGGCTGTAATTAAAAACAGAGTCAGACAGAGCCCCCTTCAACCAGCCATCCCTTCCCCGCCTTCAGCGGGGAAATTGCTGACTGCAGGCAAACGCTGCACATTCCTAAAGCATGAACTCTGAAAAAACAGAAGACATTTTTCCCCCGGTCATACCTTCACAGACAAAGGGAAGGAACAACAGTAAATGATTGCATATATGTTTGAGCACACAATGAGCATGCATCTAATTGTTTTTGTCGTTTTGATGAAGTGAAGTCCGGTACTTGACTGAGCCATCTGATCTGATGGGAAGGACAGGAACTAACTCAAAATAACCTGAATCAGTTTGGAAGAGCATTTTACTTGTAGTGGGATTAATGACAAGAAACTCAGTAAATGTAGTGTCGTTAATTATTTTGAGAATACATGTATATGAAATTATAAACTGAATAAAAAATTTTTTAAATCACCTCAAAATCCTCCTCTTAGGTCATTTTCACACAAAATATCCTGGTAGACTGAGGACGATTGAGGGCAGGTTTCCTGTCAGTCTGAGTTTACTTTTAAAATACAGTTTTTGAAAACGTCTGGTCCTTTTAAAAGGACCAGACAGGGTGACCTCTTGACCTGTTTTGTAGCTGGGGAATTTCAAGAATGGCATCCAGCTATACCAAGGGAATTTTCCACTTTCCACTGAGCGTGTATTTCTATACATTCTTTGTGCCGTTTTTCACCTTTGTGCTCTGCTAAAATCTGAGAATAATTGAGATCCCTTCTAGAAATTCTTAGAACAGCTTGTTTTAATAGTTCAAACTTTAAATATATCCTAATATGCATTAATTCTCAGCTAATATCTAGAGTTTTTATCTGTGCTCTTGCTTTTGGGGATACAGCCAATCAGCACCAAGGAAAATTAATTACACTCCTGGTATTTCAGATTTTCTTTACTGCATTTTCTTTCAAATACCTGAGATTTGCTCTCTTAAAATTCCACGAACAGACAGATTTTTCTCAAACAATTTGAAGTTATGTTCCCCAAAAAAGCAATGAATATGGATCCACTAATAATCAAGGGTCCACTACAAGGTGCAGCATGCACTTGCATGTGTTGTGGTTGTTTTTATCCAGAAGGTATTGAGTGGTAGCTTTGTTCCTGTATTTAGTTCACTTGAAGCGGAATGAAGCCTGTGATTTTAGGCAGACCAGAGTCCTCATGTTTTCCACACCAAAGTTTGACCGCTCATTCACAAACCAGCTGCAGTTCAGCTCAACAAGTTAATATGGATCCAAACCCCAACTTTAGGAATTTCTCTCCTGAGTGAGTCGTGAGTGGAAAACTTTTCATAGACGAGGAAAGCGCATCTGTTGTACATAGGTTGATTAATGCATTTCTGTAACATGTCAAGACGTTACGCAAACTTATTGGCAAAGAGAATAAGGACAACAAATCTCCTTTATGTAAGGTCAGACTGGCTACACTGACCGTTATTGCACAGGAGGCATTAGCAAACAAAAGGGAACGCCAAACAGACAGAAATGATTTCAACACAAGCAATGATTTCAACCCAAGCAAGAACAGGACATTCAGCACCTCCACTTTAAATATTATTCATCCACCTAAAACAAACCATTTCCTTTTAACAGAAATCCTGTTTGGCCTGGCGACTTCCTCTTTTATTGTAGAAATACTAGAAGAAACATAAAGGATGAAATATTTGTGGTTGGACTCGGGTCATTTCCTGCTTTTATAGCGTAACATTTGGAAGACTTTAATCAGCTGAGGCAGAAGAGGGAAGTTGGGGTCAGTTCCTTAGTGGTGATTTGCAGGATATTATGTCATAAAAATGATAGAATGGACATGATGTGGTTATTAGAAAGATGTGCTCTGGATTTTAAGCAACGCATGTCTGGAGTTCAAGTGAAAAACTGCATAAACTCATGATGAGCAAAAATGTCAGATTTATTTTTGAGCTATTAATAATTTAACTTAAATGTTTTTTTCCAGAACTGACAACAAACAGCTTCAATAAACGTTTAAGACCAAGAATGAGGTGCACAAGTTACCTTTTTATTTTTGCTTGAATTGTAAAATGGGCTCAAATGTACAGAAATCATCACTATTAATTGGGTAAAAACCATTACAACATGCCTGTTTGTTGCTATCAGCAAGATTTAGATTTTTTTATTCTGCTTGGAGATTTGAAGGTTGCCCTTATTTATTATTTTGTTCATTTTATCTACTGTAACCCTATGTAGTAAAAAAAAAAGAAAAAAGAAAACACTGTATGAGGCCACTCCCTAGCATAACAGTTGCTACAGACTTCTTCGTTTTAAAGCCTTATCTTTATTATCCAGAACAGACATCTTGACATTGACAGTGAGTCAGTCTTTACTTTGACAGATCTTAAGACATTTCTTTGAAAGGCATTTGGTTTGTAGGGCAGCTGCGAATATCAGTCAAATCTAAAAATGTTTAATTTGATTCAGGGACTTGGCACCTTCTCAGTCTGTTATCCAAATTATTTCTCTCTGAACAGTGAAACTGGATTTTCCAGAAGTTTCATAGCAGGCTTGAGGCAAGTCGGTTCTTGTGTTGATCCTGAACATCCTAACCGATTTTATGTTTGTCTGTGGGTGAGAATTTACATCAAATGGTTGAAATCTGGTCACAAGCAGGCGTTCCAACATGACGATGACCCCAAACATACATCAGAAATGCTTTTCAAATACATAAAGCAGCAGACATTTAACTTCTGGAATGGCTTTCTCAATATTATTATAAATGTGTGAACAATACCTAGAGGCATGTTCTTTTCAATGAACTCAGATAGATAGTATTCAGCTAGAAATGTGGTATAAGCTTCTTAATAATTGGAGAAAAAGTACAACTTGCCAAGAGAAATTTCACCCAAAGAGTCTTGTGGGGTTTATTTTAGAGTCTATATGAATTATTGTCATTAATATCATTTTCATTAATTGCCACTAATGTGGCAATTAGCAGCAGTTTTCATGCCATTTGCATCCTGTGTAAGTTTCTCCTTCTGCTGTTTGTCAACCAGTTAAAATTCAGGAAATGATCAGAAATTTTGGGATGGGATGAGATGCATTTCTGTCCTAAACTAGTTTCTATTTTCTAAGCAGGAAGTGGGAGACTTGATACACAAAGTTATATTTTTCCATCTGACGCGGCCTTCACATATAGCCCAAAGTAAAAAAATCTCTTCTGAAGAAAATTACGCCCATGGTGAGCATAATTCTGACAGGGAGCACCTGACTTATAGAAGAAGGTTAAGTCCAAAATGATATACTAATTAAATTCTTTGCAAAAATATTTGTTTCAAATTCTACATCGATGCTATCTGATGAAAAGGAACCTATTTCCAAAAGCAGCTTTACTGCATCCGAAAAAATAAACCAGGACTCTTCTGAAAAGAGAAAAACAAGTGAACTGTGCAAACTCTGCTGTTTCTCTACAATATGCATTCATCATCAAGTCCCTAAAGAAGGCATGTGGAGATATTCTCATCTGCAGGGTATCAGCACTCTGATTAAAAATGTACAAAATGTTTCTGGGTTACATTTAGTAAATTCCTGAGAGCTGCTGCGCATCCAAAAAAGCAATGAGCCAAGTCTCATGAGCGCAGTAATAATATTTGTGAACGTGATGTTCCTTATAAGCACTGAAAGGCTACAAGGGTTGTTTGTTCACTCTGATGGGATGACTCCTGCAGAAAACCTTGTGTCCTAATGTTTATCACTCGTTGGCAGTGGTAGCCTTATCAGGCTCCTCTGCAGAATCTGGAGTGTATTTCTGGTGTTGCTCTAACAACACGTCCTAAACATTCGACGTTTGTGTCTTTGACATGTAGCCAGCAGCTGACAGTGCTCTGCCTCATAAATAAATCCCTGTCTCATATAAAACATGCTAAACAACACCAAACAGTGTGACTTAAACTATTTTTGACAAACACTAAAGAATAGTCATTTGCATCAAATCATATGAATTTAACATCATGTGAAATTCAAATGTTGACACTGCAAATACCTTAAAAACATGTGACATTTCAAGAGTTTTACAAATTTAGAACAACATGAGCTTTAGGCTGGAGAGAGTGGGAATGTATAAATAGGAGCACCCATTTCCTAAAGGGTTGGACGTATTGGACATGAAGCCTGAGGGATGAATGTTAAAGTCTGCGAGAATCCAGTCAAATCTGAAAAAAAACAAAAACAAAAAGAGCTGAAAGCTGCCAGATATTCAGATATATGTCACTGTGGCAACAGAAGGCTCATTAGCCGAAGTACCACATTAATGAAGCTACAAATACTTCATATTTAGTATTTATAAATGAATGTTTGATACTTATAGGGGTTAGGATAAAAGGAATGAACAACAGAGCTTAGTCAAACCAGTTGTTGGCATGTTTAAGAAATTGTTTCCAATCAGGATAAAGTAATTTCTCACTGCTTACACTGGATTTAAGAGAGAAAGTAGCAGCCATATGATGCTTATCAGATATTTTTGGTTAAGTAAGTCAGTAAAAGTTTATATAGCACCTGTTTTTACAGACAAATTTCTCAAAGTGCTTCATACTAAAGAAAATAATATAATACAATCATTAACTCCAGTATTTAAATAGGAGTTTGGTCAATTTGCTCTTTTGGAGCAAATAGGCATATTTTCACCGGTGGAGGTTTATGAAATGGCCAGCATGGTCGTCAGCAGGAACCTTTAGAGAACCAATTGTTGCTTAGAAACCATTAGCTTCCTCTTTTAATCTCCTGCTCAGTGTCACACCTGTGAGACTGAAAATTTTATTTTTCAGTTCATCATATCTTTACATCTAGATAACAAACCGAAGCAGCGGGAAGAGCAAACATTTCTCCAATAACTTGTCATCCTGCACAAGCAGAAAATGTGAGATCAGACAACCTCTTGGTTTTCGGCGATGAAATCTAATGAAAACTTGTAAGTGTGACCTTTTCCTGTTCACGGCGTGTTCACTGTCATTCGCTCTGACATTTCTAACATGGACCAGCTGTCTCAGATGGCTGACCTCTGTACTGTCAGCAGATCTGTGAGCATAACCTGAACCACAGACACAGCACAGCTGTCCTCCAGGGACAGAGCCTGATAAAAGCTGCACAGCATTCTGCTGCCTTTGTCTTTTTAGCATCATAAAGCTCTTCTGTGACCATATTACTGAAGCATCCTTATAATGGTTTTTTGATTTGTCCAAAATGTGTTTACTTTATGTTATGAGTCAGAATAATAACTCATAACATGGCAAATAACTTTTAAAAAAAGGCTTTAGAATAATGCTTACATGCTTTAAAAGTGCCACTTCCAAAATGTTTTCAGTTTATTTTATAACTTTTATTTCGTAGCATTTCATGTTATTTGGCATTTCTTGTTTTAGCTTTTTGTTTCTTTGTATTATTTCGTCATTTTCCATCAGATTAAGCCCCTGTCCCTCACAGCTGTTGTTCATCCAGTGTTTAGACTCACCTGTGTTGAACTCCACTTAACAGCCTCCAAATAATTTAGGCATTTTCCTAATTCCTCCTCTCCTCTATGGAGCACCACAGGGCTACCTATTGGAGACATTTTTTTTCGCTTTGCTTCAGTACATGAAACTGAAAAAAGACAAATTTCCAAGCATTATTGCTGCTCCTGTTCTTTCCACAAGTACTCTAATGACCAAACTAAGAATCACTGTTTCTGATGCATCAAGATGTGTAGATAGACATACATGTCTTCCATTCCATTTAGCTTTTGCAATGAAGGAATGAATTAATAATTTTTCCACATCTATAACAGCGGTGACAATTAGTGTGGACTGGACTGGAAATAACAAAATACAAAACCACCAAAAATCTCATTATAAAGTGTTTTTCTATTTTGCAAAAAAAAACAAAAAAACAAAGCAGGACAAGCTACTATATTTCTGTGAAGGGTAAATTTAATTTGCATCTCTTCTACAATCATAACTTCATGATACAATCATCATAAAGTTTAAAAACATCAGTAATAAGAGCTGCATTATAGAAACTGGTAAGAAACCCTCTACTCCTAGCAGCCTGCTTCTGTTAACTTAAAGTAGAGCCTTCAAACCAACACTTTGCTGACACAAATAGAAACATAAGGTGTAAAAGGTGTTTACCATTGTCATTTAAGTTGTGCATGCTGAAACAGGATATTAGTGCTTGCTGTGAGCAGAGTATCCCTGTGTTAACAATCTAATCCCAGAACAACTTAGAAAAAGAAACGGCACAATTCGATAACATAGGCTTGAATTTATAGAGTGGAGCCTTGCAAAAACAAATGGATTGTACAGTATGTCTGCATTATCAGCACATAAGAGTTGTTAGAAATAAGTAACAAAAATTACCAAAATCAGAAGGCACAGAGAAACAGCAGTGACAGTCGCTGCTCGGTGAGGAGCCTGTAAACATTCTGTCCTGTTTGTCTGAGAATAAATATTTCCTCAAGGCAGTTTGTTGGCCACAGGAGTGTTGCTGCTCCTGGAGAGACGTTGAGACCAAAAATTGTTTTTAAAAACTGTGCTGTAAGGCTAAAAACTCCTGATAAAGGAACTCTTGCACCAGATGTGTAGGCAACAGTGAAAACAGGCTTCTCTCTCTGCTCTTCATCTTTCCAAGATTAATCTATTTATTATTATTATTGGTCTCTATAAACTCTAGGCAACTGTGTTTGCACTTAAAACTGGCTTAATTTTCTAAAAATACATGTCCGAACATCCCAGACAAAGATGCAAACGGGATTTCGTTTTGTGTCCTCTCCATAAATGTCCCGTCCTGCTCTGACGTCAGTTCCCAGCACTCCCTGTGAGGTTCTGCCCTTTTATAACCAAAATCCCATTGACCAATCACGGGAGCAGCACAGTCGTTTGTCATCAAGACCCAAAATGGATTTGGTGATCCGTTACGCATTGTCGTACTTTTGCAGAGCCTCTTCCAGTTTGCCCGTGATCTTCTGGAAGAAAGCAATCTGCTGCTGGAGGTGGTGCTGCATCTGGGCCTTGAAGTCTCTCACGCGGATGTGGTGGAAGTGCTGGATCTCAGCCAGCATGGCGCAGGAGATGATGTTGCAACGGTCGTTGATGCCGTCTGCCTGCGCCCGGTCCATCTTTCCTTCCTCCACATGCTTCTGGCTCTCCTTCACCTTCGTCAGGGCTCCTGTTAGAAGATGATAAAAAACACAAAAATGTGTATTTCCATAATTACTTGTTGCTCTTAAAACAGGAAAAAACAAGAAATGACTTGACTGAAGATAACCGATTTAACATTTTTAACGTAAGTGACTGGGAACCATGCTTATAGTTAGAAAATCTGAGGGCCCACACTCAAAACATATTAATGATATCATGTCATTAATATGTTTAATGACATTCCTGATGCCAACTACCAGAGTTAAACAAACACACAGGTTTGCATTTTTGTCCTTAATAGGATATTCTGTAGACATTTGTTCATTTGTATAGCCAAAATCTATTCACACTTTAGCTATAACAAACACGTGTACATGTAATCCTAAGAAAATAACTTTGAAATGTGAGGAGAAAATCTGACAAGATGCAAAAGAAAAAAAAACAAAACAATGCATGGAGTCACCAAATGTTTTCCAGAACTACATTGTAGTCATCCTAAAAATAAGCTAAAATTTTACTTCAAGATAAAAATCCAACTTACTGTTATTGTCAATACAAGATAAAAGAGTTTAAATTGTTATTGTGGTTACTTTAGTTCTGCAGCTGTGCTTTGTGTTTTTCCTTTACTTCACAGTTGTGCTTTCTGGCTCATAAAGTCACAAAACCACCAATCAACAGAAAGATACAATAATTTACCTCCTTCCACCATTGCCCTTAGGTTGAACGCCCTGCTACACTTCAGCCCAAGGCATTGGTTGATGAATAACAGATAAAAAAAAAAACCCTGTTCTTCTAAATTAAATAAATAGATGATGTATTTGATTCTCCAGCACTTTTAACTCCTAAGAACTAATAGAAACAATCTTTATCTTTATACCATTACGAAACAGGACATCTGATATGTCTGTTCGAAGTAGGAATTAGAAATAGGGAGTTATCTATAAATAAAAACTTTGATTCAACAGATCAAGAAAGTTTAAATGGTGAATTTTCTGCAACAGAAAATGTTGTGCAGCTAGCACAACAAATTATCATGTGTTATAATCTTTTTATTAGAGATGAGAGTATCATGACCAATTGCCCATCTCCAGTTTTTGTAAGGGTCCAACTAGCTGATTCAGATTTTGGCTTCTTGGATTTCTCTTGAAGAGAAATCAGAGAAGCTATCATCAATGTTGTGTGGCTCATTTTCCAACCAGAAAAAGTCAGGTATAAAACTAACAAAAGCTGCAAAGGAGCAAAAAAACGTCACCTGTTGTAGCAGCCTGAATAAAAAGTTAGCATGCCACTGTAGAAAAGATATGATAACATATTGTCATATCTCTGTGCTTCCTCTGGCATAATTTTTATTACTACTTCCCATAGTAACAACTTTCTTACTGAAGAGTGTTCACAGCATGTCTTGGAAGGGGTTATATATGGTGTATTCAGTGATTAGAAAATGTGTTGATTGTTGACTTTCAGGTCAAATTATCAACCAACCATCTTTAGTTCTCACTGTTTTCCTATTCAATCTGTTCATTTCAAAGCCTTTTGGCCTACATTATTGTACTTATAAGGTTTTTTCCTAAAACAGCTCTACAGGGAGTTAAGTGTCCTGAAATCAACTATAAAAGGACTGATAAATTTAGAAGAGGAAGTGAAAATTGCGAGCTTGACACTCATACTAAGAGACCGAGCAACGTTTGCTCCGAGTGTTCACACATGCTGAATGCTCCTCTCGTCACTGTGGTGGGCTCTTGTGGTTTAAGTGAACCGAGACAAAGGTTTAAAAATTGCATTTTTACACACCGGCCCAAACTTTCTGCAGAACAAACATGAGCTTACTAGGTGGTTGATGCTGATGTGAAGCAATTTTAAGTAAATAAATAAATAAAAAAGACAGTCAACATAAATTAATAGCTAATGTTGATAGTTGAACAGGTTTTCAGAGGAGATTGCCGCCTGTGAGGCATGAAGTGAAACGTCTCACATTGTCATGGGATTTTTTTTTTTTTGAGTCACCAGGCCTGAGCTGAGACACTGAAGAGTCCTGATGCCAGAGAATACCTAACACACACATCACTTCTTTTCCCCTTAAAGTTCACATGCAAGTTTCTGTGTTTGTTTTTTTATTTTCGAGTGCACAAGATTCTAACAAAAGGAAGCATGAAAGACACGCTAAGGACGTGAGCACAACAGAGGGATGCATATGCAGAACCAAACTGGTAAAAGAGAAACTTTATGGGAAGAAAAGTAACTGAGGCTCATAGGAGGGTGTTAGCACTTTGCAATATGCTGAGCCCTATCATGCTGCACACAGCTGGTGCACAATCTGCCAAAAAATACTTTGGGTTTGAGTATCTCTGAACCTCAAGCAACAGAAAAATACTTTGAACCATTTGCTGTTTCTCAGATGTGGAATACTGAAACCAAAACCTTCATTTCTCTTGTTTTTTGTTTTGCTGTCATCCACAGATTCTCATCCACAGTTCAACCTGGCAGCTTAAATAAGGAACAGCAAAGACATCTTAACGTGAAGGCTAAAATCCTGGCGAGATTAAAATAATTTTCAATTTAAATTTGTAATTTACATTTGCTCTACCCATTCCTAACAAACCGAGGCCCTCTTTAAATGGCTCAGCTCATTACTGAGGTACAGCAACCGGACTCTGGGCTTGTTCTGATGTTAATCAGAACATCAGAACAATGATGTTGATCACATCATTCTGAGTGATCAACCCTGGTGATTGTATTCTTTTAATCCTCACATACAGCTCACAGTCACAGTTTGTAAACCTGGTTTACAAACTTGGAATAATTAGCTCTACCTTAAGACTGAGCATTCGGTTTGACAGACAGTTGAAGCGTTTTCAGCTGCACCAGAAAACGCAGCTGATTCTGTCAATCAAATGTAATTCAGGCACAAGTCGGACTAGAGTTTGTCTTGTTTAATTATGTAACTTTTATTAGCAACACTGGCAAATATTTTCTAAATAACCCTTAAATGAACTTTTAATTGCAGTACTCACTTTCATTCTAAAGCAAAAATGCTTCAATTTAAAAATGTAAATATATCTTTTGATCTTTTCAGTGTTCCAACACTAAATTTCTCTCAAAACTGTATAATTTACTTTATGCTTTTAAAAGGGTGCAAAAATTTTTAATTAGAGGTGCCACCTAATAATTTCAATATATTTTTGACAATTTTGATATAAATAAGACAATAACTATAAAAATACCAGTAAAGAAAACAAATTCAAAACTGAATTCCTAGATTCTTCTCTTTGATCAGCTGAGCTGTCTGTGATGTTCAACTGTAAAAATATCACTTCTGTTCCTTCTCTAACTTCCTGTTTTACAGTTGGCAGCTGTGTTGGAGATGCAAACTGCTATTTTTAAGAATGTACATTTGTAGACACTGAACACACAAATGCTGCAGAACTGCATGCAGTGTGCAGATGTGCAGCACTCCAAACAGGAGGTTGTCCTGATGACTGTTTTGTTCAAAAGGTTCAGCGTTCCCTTGTGCAGGGAGCCACTTCAGCCCTTACGTAATCCCCACTTATGCAACGACCTGAGCCAAAGTGGACGAGCCAGCGACAATCCAAGTCTCAGCGCTCCACCTCCTCTGGTGGAGCTGCAGAGGACATTCAAATAAGCTGTTATGATGCCGCAGGTGTTCACACAATGTGAGACTGACTCAGCAGGATGTGCCAGCATCCTGGCATATCTCTGCTTTCTTTCACTTTCCTTATTATTATTTTTTTATCACTTCCTGTTCAAATATGCCTGATAAAATGTGAAAACGTTTGCTCAGGTGATTGGAGATCCCTGAGTTAACAAAATGTAGGAAAGTCTTTTTCTTGTTTTTTGCCCTAATTAAGACACATGCAAATGCAGCCATATGTTCTAATGTTCCAATTGAAACTTTAAATTAAAATACTAGCTACACAGAAGTACTTTTCATCTTAGCAGCAGGTCTGTAGCGTCTTTTGACACCGGCTATACCACGACATTTCTAAACTCGATCAATCTTCCTCCCACTTTTTCCACAATAAAAAGGAAATGTCACACCCAATGCTATCAGAGCCTCAAAATGAGTTTTTAGATAAAAATAGAGAACTGAAAGGTTCTGCAAAGCCAGTCAATAGCATGAGTTGGTGTTGTCCCCTTAAAGCTGCAGGGTAATGACTAATGGGATCTTTGTGAAGGTGGAGATCAATAGTATGACAGCTAAGGTTCTCTTGCAGGGAAGGTCATATTTCACTGGTGACCAGGACATAAAACATCTTGTCTGATGTTCACGGCTCCACAAAGCTAAAAATGGCTGCACTAAACAAACATTTCTGGAAACTGAAATGTTTGCAGAAACATTCCAGTTTCTGAAAACAACTGAATTGTTTCTGGAATTTGAAGATAGAAAATGGACTGAAACCCTGCCGAATACTTCAACAACATCTAAGTGTCAACGATTGTTTCCATTAGTCATTGTCACTGCATCATTCAATCCCCGACAACAGTTTCTGTGCAACCACGTATGTGGAGGAAATGTATACTTTGGTTTTATGACAAAGGATGTGGCCATGTTTCTCAACTTGTTCACAGATGAGTGTAGCAATAAAACCACACTGCACAGAACAGTTGAACAATACTTGAGTGGACGTTTGCTTTACATACAACTAGCCTATAGATGGGGACCAAGCTACAAACATACTGCAATCTATGGGATTCAGAGTGAAAACACTCTTTTTTGCAAAGTAATTTATGGGAAGTCCAGATATTGAGGCAAGTAGTAAACATGATCTGACTTCAGTGAGTTTACATGACCCAAAGTAATCCCATATGTCACCTTCATTGTGGAAGCATATTTGTTTATAACTTCCTAGAAGAGCATGTCTGCCTTTTGCCTCTTCCACATTCCCTATAAATAGAAAGAAATTAACAATGTGTTTCCACTTGATAATGATCCAAACAAGAAAGAATTCATGAATGGGAAAGCCAGAGATAAATAAACTGAACTCAAAGTATTACGACAAACTAGACCGCCCCAGTCAGTATGAAAAACAAGAGATCAAAGTGTTTTTCCAGACAATATGCTCCCTGTGGCTCACCTTTCTTTGACCACATACACTGTCTTTTCCTTCAGTGTATGATGGGATAGTGCCCAAAGAGCAGTTCCCCAAATTTCTCAATCATAAAATAAACTTGCTTAGCCCAATAGCCTGTGCAGATAGGATGCATCGCTGTTTTGGTTATGTTTGGGAATGTGTGTTTGTAGTCTATGTGGCAAACTTGGCTTGAGTTGACTGGGAAGTTTGTGTGTCACTGCAGCCAAAACACAGTCTGTCCTGCTTCCTCTGCACAATCTATTGTGGAGTAAATGGCCCAATTCTTTGGAGGGACCCATCCGACAAAGGTATCTACAGGCTCTGTCATCAGCATAATGCAAAACATAAGGTATTCACTAACAGCAGCAGGAAGTAAGCTGAGGAAACAACTCAGACTGGTGCAAGTTTTGCATGGATTGAATGAGTTTAGAGGACAAAGCGCAAAACAGTCCCATGTTTTGCATCCCAACGATTTCACATCTTACTCTGTCACAATGGAATTACTGTAACATTCACACATATTGGGCGGTACCGATGTTCAGAAAACATCAGTACCTCATCAGTCAAGATTTACCAGGAGTAACGAGGAGTCACGTTTAAGCTGCATGTTACACAGTTGTCTAAACAAATAACATCAAATTATTTTTCCAAGCATCTTCTACAACGTCATGCCAGTGAAGTAGAGGTATAAATGTTTTGCTTGGCAGCAGATTACAACTCACACTCAAATTCTTAATATTTTAAGCAGTTTAAATCCTAAGTATTAAATAACACTCCCATGAATCTTTTATACAAAAACTTATTGTTTCACAAAGAAAAGCAGATCCATGTAAAAGGATATGAATTAATCTTTAATCTATCTTACAAACGTTCTCCTCAAAATTATTTTCATTAACTTTAAATGGTAATTAAATATGAGATGATCTCTCATCATTATTCTGGAGATAAACAGCTAATACCATAAAATTGCTGTAATGGACGTAGAAGAGTGGAAAGGACTCAGAATACTTCGGGGAATCATTGAATTCCTCTTTGCTACCAGCCAAAGATAAACTCTTTGAGCTAATTTCCATTCCGGGAAATTAGCAAATTAGGACAAATGATTGTATTCATGACACACAGTTCTGTTCAAGTAAAAATGTGGTAA
Source organism: Poeciliopsis retropinna (assembly GCA_010277075.1). Lineage (NCBI taxonomy): Eukaryota > Metazoa > Chordata > Actinopteri > Cyprinodontiformes > Poeciliidae > Poeciliopsis > Poeciliopsis retropinna. The sequence continues at coordinate 7,761,101 of VMRM01000001.1, forward strand.
CTGTTAGGTTGCTACTTCCTACTATGTTGCACGCTTTCTGTAAATATGGACTGATTTTCAGAGACATGACTCGAAAGGTTTTAACAATAGGAGAGTGCCCATGGGCAATCAGTACATATTAAAAACACAAATTTTTACATCTCAATTTTTTTGCTTCAAAAATAGAAAACAGTGGTTACTGGATCATCAAACACTTGGGTCAAATATTTTTGGGTATCCTCGCAATAAATCTCTGAAATTTTGGGCCGTTTTGTCCTGACAGAACTGGTTTAACTGGGTCAGATATGTAGGATGCCTCCCTTTTACACACCTTCTGAGCTCTGCCCACATATTTTTTGTTTTTAAATGGGACTGCGCTCAGAGCTTTGTGATGCTCCAAAACACTGACTCTGCTGTCCTTAACTCCCTTTTTAACTAATGTATAGGTATGATTAGGCTCTCTGTCCTTCTTCTAAAAGAACCATTTATGCCTAAGCTTTAGCTTCCTCCCTCATGCCTTGAGATGTTTCTTCATTATTAGGCCACAATCTTCTCTTTTAATATTTCCCCTTCTTCTCCACCGAGTGGTCTTTCAGGTCAAGACAGAAAGACTTGTTTCGTTTGGATCACAACACTTTTAGCAGTTTCAGTCACATAATTTATATTGCCTTTCTTCTGGACTTGATATGCATAATTTGAGGGAAAGCACATCTCTACAACATGGAGCCTTTCTCCTTCCAGGATGTTATGATGGCTGGACATGTCCATGCTGTTTATACTTGTGTTTAATAGTTTGAACAGATGAACAGTTGTATAGTATCTGAAATAAATTGTACCCGAGGATGAACCAAACTGTTCAGGGCCCACTGTTCTCTTCTAGGAAATCCTGTCTGATTTGTTTTGATTTTCCCATGATGACTTATAAGGAAAACAACTTTTTAATTCATAAACTTATAAAGCCATGACATCATCATCTTGGCTTTAACAAATTGTTTAAAGGTAGAGTAATCTTAGTGTATGTAAACTTCTGACTTTAAAAGAAGTCAAATATAGAACATGTCTATGTGCGTGTCTGCTTTATGTGCTTCTGCATTTTTAAAAAGCTTCAATAAAGATATTGTTCATAGCAGTGTTGTCATTTTCTCTTTCTAAGAAGGAAGCAGGTGTTAGAGGAATTATTAATACTTCTGCTGTGCAACAATTGCCCTTCTGAAATTCACCTCAAATCATGGCTGACATTTTGACACATTGTGTTAAAAATGAAACAGTTGGTGATGGACAGCGTCCTAAATCAGTCTGAAGTTTTAATGTAGAAAACATAATTATTTGTGAAGGATAAACCTGCAACATATAAAATGACAATTTCTCTATGTCAATATGCCACCACCAGTCACATAACATTAAGCACAGATAAATAACTACCCTTTTCATGCAGCAGGTGAGTCAAACAGGAGAAGCAGCAGTTGCATGTTAACAAGTCTTCAAATGCAAACACAACTTCTGATTATTCTGGGAACTGACCTAAGTTCTATAACTGATATGTGTTAATGGCATTTCAGACTAGAAGTTATTTGTTTATCCAAATCTGACCACAAGAGACACTTTAAGTGAAAAGATTACGTATTTGCAAACCATTTATAAGCCATTTATTGGTGGTTTATAAAGGGAATAAGACAGTGGTGTTATGATATAACAAAGGTAAAGTACAAACTTAACTATATTACTTAGATTAAAAATAACATGTAATATTTTATTTTTATTTTACATCAGAAATACCTCTGACCACATGAGGTTGGCCATGTTATTCCTAAAATTGTTATGCATAACTAGCATAAAATAACCCTGAGAATTTGTTTTTTGTTTTTTGCTGAAAAATATAGAGCAATGACAACATTCATTTCCTGTCAATGTGTTTGAAAAGGTGAAAAGATGTCCAATTAAATGTGCTTCTTGTTGTCTGACTGTGGTTGGAAACTTGGGGTTGATAATGTGGGCTAGCCCTCACCGGACTTTGCTAAATTAGGACCGGACACATGGAATTAAAAGGTCAAGACTTCAAAGTGTTGTTTTTGGGTTAGCAGAGACTTAAAAAGGTCATAACAATACAGCCATAGAAGTCAACTGATTAGAGTCCATGTGTCAAACTCAAGGTTTGTGGGCCAAATCTGGCCATTTGTGAACATTTCTGTGGCCCTCCAGAATCTGTTTTCTTGAAATTGTTTGCATAAATATTATTTTATCATCCAAAGCAAATAAAAGTTTATTTGTATAGTGCTACATTAAATTAAAGGGGAAAAGATGTTACATATCATTTAAACCTCCTTGTTTTGAGGGATAGTACTCATATAAAGCCAGGTTTTTGACTTGAGTTTTAATTCTCCTCAAAATTCAGTAAATTAAGTATGAGTAGTAAATCTGCTGCCAACAACAAATGTCTATTTCTCTGAACTATTGTATTGTTGATGGTAATATGACAAAAACTGTATTCAGTATAGGAAAAAAGTTAAAATAAGTAAGCAGGCAATGACTCATTTGTAAATCTAAGTGGGAAACTGACCTCTCTCTGACTAAATATGATAAGTTTTAAACATTGCAAAGAAAAAGAGAACTGAAAACTGCCTTTTGGTACCCCAATAAACATTATATATATATATATATATATATATATATATATATATATATATATATATATATATATATATATATATATATATATATATAATATATATATATATATATATATAGAGAGAGAGAAGGGCTTTTTACGTTCAGAGAGACATAACTCTTCTCACTGTTTTATCAATTTCATTAGAAATGAATAAAGTCAGCAGTTGAACAATGGTTTTGAAACTCCAGGTGGTATTAGTGACTCTTTTAATGTAATGTCTGTTCAGACTTTCAAATAACAAAAATCCGAAGCATGTTAAACAAAACCACTCCTACTTTCTACAAGTTAAACTTGCTTAACTGGCTTTTGAGCATCAATGTAATGTGTTCCTGTGTAATTTTGTAGTTGTAAGTTTATCACCTAAACACTGACACAAGAACAGACATCTTCCATTTTGGAGGAAGCTCCTTAAAGCATTATTTCATTTTAAAAGATTCATTGAGAAGTTTTAAAGTGCCTCAGTGTAGTTTCTTTACCTTTTTGGACATGGATGACATCTGGAAAGTTTGCCAGGTGACCTTGGTAAAGAGCTAACAAATCCATAACTGGGTCCAGATCTTTGCTGGGCTGTTCATAAAAATACTCTCCAATCGCTTCGTAGGTATCTCCAGTGAAGGAGATGGCGTGGTTGAGTCCCGATGAATACGTCTGCTGGTCCATCTCAAAGGCCTGGCTCAGCGCTTTAAATGACATCCCCACTTTCTGGTACTCCTTCTTAAATCCACCCATCTGCTTGCGAGCAAACTCATTAACGGTGGCGTTGAGCTGCATGGTGCTGTCGTCCATCCTCTTGGTGAAGGTCTTAAACCCGTCAATTTTGCTCTCCACCTCCTGGAAGTCGAGGGGAGCCGGTGGAGTGCTGATGGTGAGGAAGAAGTTGGCTCCCACTAGCTCATCCTTCTCAGCCTTCCTCTTCCCCTGCTTCCAGGCCTTCTCGTCTGTGCAGGTCAGAAAGTGCTGGAAGACGTCACACTTGGACAGGACAGGGTGGCTGGCCATGTGGTTCATCCACCATATGAGACCCTTCCTCCTCTTGGAGATGAAGTCCTCCTCGAAGCGACCTGTGGCCTGCTTCTCTGGGAGGTGTGGCACAGAGATGACTGGGAACTTCTCTGCCAGGCGAGCGTAAAGCCAGTCGAAGTGCTTGTACCTCCTACTCACAGGGTTCTGGGTGTGCGTGGGGGTCAGCTTGTAGGAAATGTAGCTCTTCATCCCTTTAAACTTGGTCTGTTTGGTGGGATCGTCAATAGTGCAGGAGAAGGGGTAAGGATTCTCCTGCCACTCCGGACCGTACTGACCCATCACCACACACAGCTTGTCCCCATCCTTCACAAAGCCTGACGCCTCTCCAAGCACAAACGCCTCTCCTCCTGACTTCACAAAGGTAGAGAACCTGTTCAGGTTCCTGCCCACTGTGGCTGAGCTCTTCGCCTGCGTTGCATTCCCTCTTGGACCAATGTGTGTTGTCACTCTGTATGTGGAGCCCTCGGAGTCCTGGTACCTTCCTCCTACATTCCCTGGCTCATCTGCCACAGTGGAACTGTCATCCCAGTCATCATCCCAGTCATCATCGCTGCCTTGGATGTGGTGTTTGTTGTTGTGATGCTCTTGTATCGGTGCCGTGTACGGGGTCAACCCTACTGGAGGAGGCTTAGAGAAGTTCTGGAGTTTGTCAAAGCCTCCAGCTGGGATATTAGAGTACCGAGGGTCCGCGTTGATGTTGTAGCTGTTCAGCTCAGCCTCGCTCCGCAGGATCTCCACGTACGAGGCGGGGACCAGTCCTCTGTCCCCTTTGCTGTTGGAGCTCTCCAGCCAGCCATCAATGTCCTGCTCGCTGATCAGAGTTAAGATTTCGCTCTCCTTCACCGACAGCTCCCCCGGGTTTTCAGAGTTGAAGTCGTAGATCACTCTGGCTTGGAGCGCCATGGCGCACACGGCAGCTGGAAGCGGGACAGCGGGATCACTTACGGCTGCTGTCCGGGGCAGGAGGGGAACACAGCAGTCAACCCACCTCCCCAAATATATGTCTTTAAAATCCTCCTCAAGCTCAACGTTGAAGCTTTAAACTGCCTTTCTGCCTCCCCTTGACTCCAACCTAATTGGAAGCGGCGGTGTTTTAAATCCAGCGGTCGCAGCGTGTGAACACGGACTGGTCTGCGCTGCGCTGCAGCCTCCCTCCCGCTCCGACCGACACTTCTTCTGCCTTTAAGCGCTGCGCAGCAATCCGACCGGGACCAGGCGAGACCAGTCGAGGGCGGAGCAACGACAACATGCAGCAGCTGCAGACAACACGAATCAAACCTCCTGCGCTGCTTCTGTTGGGTGTTTCAAACCCGCCACGAGTGGTGGCAATGGTGACAACTCATTACAAATGCATTCTTCATATAAAATAAAAATAATAATAAACAGACACGGAATCTATGAAATTTCCGTTCAGGGACTGAGAGAAAGCATAATTCATGTTTTAATCAGTTATGGCAAATTGTCCAGGCTGAGACTCATTAGATGGCAACATTTTTCTAAATACTTATCATCCAATTTTCCAAAATTGGATACTTATTGTCAAATTTTGATGTGTGAAACATATTCTTGGTTTCCTTTTCTTCTAATCACTGATAATTCTTTTATCTTGTAATAGAAACTGTATCAACTAGTATCAGGGAACTTTCAGTAGATTTCTCTATTGTAGTCAATGTTTACTTTTTGAATTCACATTAAAACATTGCTGTGTTCAACCACAATCGGCTTTGGACAGTCAATCGTTGGTATCTTCCAGTTCCTTTCTTCTACAACTCTTTTAATTTAAATTATAGTAAAGAAATAATTTGGTAAATCTTTTAGGTCTCACTTCAACTGGATATAACACAAAATGTTATTCTTTTTCAAGCTTGAGTTCAAGAGTGCAGTCAGTCAAATAATGACCAGCTGATGTATTTGATTTAACCAAGGCACAAGTTAACTTGGATTGTGCCCAACCTTATGTCATCATTCATCAGTTCAAAGGAATGACAGACATCACAATGAGAAAGCAATTTTTCATTCTTCTATCCATTTGTGCAGTCAGATAAGTTGCTGACTCAGCTCACTGTAAGGCACTGAAAGTCTATTTTTAAGTCTTTTACAATTACATTAATGAGTCAAGAGTCATCCTTCTATAAATAACCTTTTCATTCAATCAAAAAAGATGTAAATCTCATCCTTGTGCAGAGATTAGAGTGGAATTTCCACACTCCTCTCATATGGAACAGCAGGGTTTTTTTCTCATTTCATTTTCCATCCACCGGAACAATGTCATGTTATTTGACAACTTGTTACTGACTGTAAGAGTGAGTGTGTACGTGTAAAGTTAACTGTGTCCACTGTTTCTGTGTTGTCTATGTAATGGACCAGCAAAATCCAGGATGTTTGGATGGACGGGTGAATGGAATAGTATAAATAACCATTCTTATGTTTCACATTGCAGTAGCTAAATTTTCCTGAAATTTAAAGACGTAACTCCTTTAGAAAATCATGCAAATTGAACGGAATAGCATAATCCTTTGAAGCAACCAGATGTGTTTCACTTTGGTAGGTGCTTCCCCCTAGTGGATACTTTTATTCGTGGCAAAATTAGAATTCCCAAGACATACTTTTGTTGCTTAAATATTATGGTTTAAAAGATTATTGAACATCTAAACAAATTATTTTGTGTGAATTATGATCTCAGGCTTTACTGTTTTCACTACAGTGTCATCTCAATATAATGTGAAATTTGACCTTTTTATACGTATGTAGAGAAGTTATTTCAATCAAGAAGGTTATACTGAAACAAAACCGCCTTCAAATACATTCGTTATTCAGTTCGCTCAACCACCATACTCCTAGTGGCCACCAGAGGTCTCCCATGTCACATTTGACTGATCCGGGTCACCTAAGGGAAACAGACTTCTCAGTGTAGTGACTCAAAACACTGTAAATGCTAAAGCTCATGCTTTACTTCTGTTCTCCTTCTTAGGGAAGCATGTAGCTTTCAGATGTGAACGCATGTCACCCATTCCACCTTCCACTTGACCTATTTCACAGAGATTTCATTTATAGAAAGTCCTATGAAATATTAAAGAACAGTGCACTCTTCAGGGATCAGGAATTATATCACACTGCACTGCCTGAGAAAACCTGTGATTTACAGCCTTATGTAACCAGGGGAAAATAGCATCTTCCTGCATAATTATCTGACCTTTTTATCAACTAAACTTATCTGTGTTAGATTGCCATGGACTCAGTGAATACTTTTGAAGATGATGAGAGTTCAGATCAGAGCTAATAAGGACACCAGTACTAACACATCCAATAGGTTTGAAATCTTTTGCACACACATTCATCTTTCTATTTACCCTGTCCCTTCTACATTAACAATAGAAATACGAAATGAGGCTAATCTAAAAACATTTCCAGCAGAAGTACACTCTGTAAAAGCCAAGTCTTCAAAGAAATGGGGAGTAACTTCTTATTATTACAAAGAGTTCACCAAAGCATATTTGGATAGAAGACACAAACACACTGGAACATAGACAGTCATGATCTGGCCTCAATAGAGCATAGAGCTCCACTGTATCAAAACATTTTGATAAGGAACTGAACAAATATAAACTAAAATCCAAAAGAAAATGAAAACAAAAATGTTCTGAAAGACTGCACTTTAATAGTTGTCATAAAAAATAACTATTTATTAGAGTTATGATTAGAAAATCAAAGTCTTCAGCAAAAATAAAGACATTAAGGAAGGCTTTGGGTCCTAAAGCTACATTACATTTGGTAAAAAAGATTCTTATAAACTCATTTAACATCATCTAAAAACAAATCTTCCATGGCAGTAGCATTTTCTTGCATTAAGAAATAATGAAAAATGCAATATTTAATTTGAACATATTAACAACAACAACAACAAAACTAATGAAAAAAGTTTAGCAATTTATAAAATCCACTGTCCCATAATTTTGGCATCCACAACAATGCCGATAAAATAGTTGTTTTCAGAATCTCAGTGTTAGTTCTATGTTCAATTAATGTACTTAAGGGATCTCCTTCTGTTTCCCTGGAGTCTAAAACTCTTGAACTCTCCTGAAAATGTGAAAGATAAGAGAACATGCCATTGATAATAATAGAAAGTCATGACAATAAAAGGGTTTATATAGTTTGAGGATCAAAGTCAATATTCCACAGATACTAACCAGCATGATTTCACAAAGCTTTATTAAAAAAGAAAGTATGCTGAGCTTCCATTGTGAAGCTAAAGCAAATAAGAGGCTGTCTTTGGGAATTTACCTGATATTATAATGTATCTAGCCCTGTGTTTCCATCTAACTGGCAGGATTTCTCCTGGCTCCTGTTCCAATTTGGGCCAGTCAAATTCAGCTAAATATATCCCTTAGAAGATTATGACTGCTTACAAACCCAAAAATAAATGTGACCCTCTGTCACTAAACATAATTTGGAGCTGCAGATTATAGAAAATACTTTATATTAGTTGTTTAAGCATGTGAAAAGTAACTCATTGGTTTGTATAATGAATTGAAGCAATGTTCAAGGGTAACCCTGTTTAAAAACCTGACAAAAAATATAGTTTAGGTGAAATAAAGGAAGAAAGAATAACATTAACAACGACCAATCACAGGGCAGCAATACCATCTGCTCAAACCATATTGATATTGACGTTCTTCTTCTTCTTCTTCTCCTTTTTTTAGTACTCATTATTACAATTATTATTATTGTTAGTAGTAGCACTTTTCTGTTTGTTTTAGTTTTGTAGTAATATAAACGTAGAGATCAACTTTTATTGCTCTGAGAGTAATGTCCCACAGCTATGTAAATAAATTATTCATAATAACAACATCCAAACCCTATTTCATTTCCTCTATCTAAATGTTTGAGTTTTAATAACTGATTTGTTATCAAAGAAACGCCGGATTTAATCGTCCCTCCTCAGATTGGGCAAGGAAAATAGCCTCCATGTGTTTAGTCACGTCATCGCGCTGCGTGCGTAAAGAGAAAGGACGACGTGCGTGACGTAACGCGAACGCTTTCGTTAGTTTCCTCAACCAAACACTGTCTCTAGTGATATTATTGTGTGATAAAAACTGGAAAGCAGCCGGTGGAAAGGGAGCTGTTTGTTCAGACAAAGACCAGACAAACACAGCGGGGTTCCCCCCTTTGTGAAGCAAACCGAGTTGCTGCTTCTGCAATGGAACTTGTCTCATAGAGGGGAAGGAGACGACTATTTTTTTTTTTTTTTTTTTTTTTACAAAAACACTTTTTAAACCCAAGAAAAGCTCGTTTTTAGTCTTCTAGCCATTGCTGTTGGAAGGAAGGCGGGGAATACAAAGAGACGCCTGTTAAAACCCTCAAAAATTTGGACTCACTCAAGCAAAAAAGGGATTATTACGAAGCTAGGTCGTGCTGCTGTGACTGGTCAGCGATAGTACATGGATTATCTGGTGAGTAAACGAACAAAAAGGCTGTTTTTGTTGCTCACAGCGATTAAGCAAACTGCTGTTTCCAGTATCTTTGCAGCTGACAAGTTCAGGTCTAGCAACAGTTTGCTGTAGGTGTATCACTATTGTACCATTCATAATTAGCATTAGCTGTTATTAGTTGTCAAGTGGAGCTCTTAGCTTCCCTCCTCAATCAGTACTTTGGAAATAGGTCTAACTGGTTGACCAGGACTCCGACGTGTTTGTATGCAAAACAGCGTAAGATGTCAAACAGCTACGCTCTTTGAACACCTCTGTCGCTGAGGATGAATCTGCGTCCTGTTTATGATGAGGTTATTTTCAAATACAAGGCGTTTGCATGTTTATAACTATCCTGTGCAAAACAATAACTTCCCTCCAGGTTGTTGGCTCCAGCTTTTGGCTGGAAGATCACTGGTTTTTGGGCCCTTTGCCCACATTGTGCAGATGGGATGGGTGCTGCTGGGGGAAAAAAACCCAAAAAACAAAACAGCAACAATAAAGAGGAAACTGGTGGAACTGAAAAGTCTTCCCTTGGGATTTATAAAAAGTTTACCAGTACATTGTGCTGTCATTTCACTGGTGGGGACAGAGTGACACTGTGGCGTGCAGAGGAACTTGCCCACCCAGTGTTATCAGCTTGTTTATAAATGGGCCTCCCAAGACGTGAGACCTAAAAGAAACTTTGAACTTTGGCTTTACTGGAACTTTTTTTTATGTCCTTAACCATGACCAAAACTGAGGCAATGTCTTGCATCACAGGGACTAATTTTCTCTGGAACAAAATGAGTGTGTTCATAGTTAACTTAGGTTATAATGTAAACTCTACCAAGCATGGATGGAAAAATATTGACACTAAAGGGTAAACCAATAAGCCAGTGATGTCAAAACAGTCCCACAGGAAATGAATAAAATAAACTGGTTGGTTTTCTGTACGGACAGACCTCACAGAACCTTACTGACTTGGGGCTGTTTCTACTACACACTTAACCTATTCTTTTGTAAGAAATATTCAATAAATAGCTTTAATGATTTCTAAAATATACAGTCACTGTATATTTGCCCACATTGTGCAGATGGGATGGGTATATAGTCATTTGTTATTTTATATATATATATATATATATATATATATATATATATATATATATATATATATATATATGTCCTCCCCAAGTACTCTATAAGGTTTCACCTCCCAATGATCCCAAACATTTCAATAACTGGTTTAGAATGCTTGAAGTAGGCTATGTAAAATTTTGGATCAATATAAAATATTAATATTGCTCTTGTATAAGATATATATCTTATATCTAATATTAGATATATTAACATTTTAAAATATTAATATTTTAAAATAGATATAGATAGATATATTGGATAAATATCCCTACCAACAACCATGTGAAAAGATGACCACACTTTTCTTTTAGATTGCTTCTGCTAAACACCCCACAGTGCTGCACTGCATCACTATCATTGTGACATTGTCAAACAAATAACACATGGCCAAGCCTTCTTTAGCAGGAAGTGAATCACTGGAAATCAAAATTGGAAATCAAAGAAGAAAGCGCCAATTTTCATTTAGAACAAGCCCATGCTAGCAGCAGGCATGACGGAGAAATTAATTCAAACTCATAACCCCTCATCGTGGAAACCACACAAAGAAGTTCATATGATGCACCTTTTAGTTGATGCACCTCAACTTTTAACTTGAGGTGCATCAATCTGGCAGTACAGGAGGGAAATGGAGCTGCTGCACGTAAGGTAGGCGTGAACAAATTCATGGTTCAGTGTTGGAGAAGGAGGGCTGTGTCCTTGGAAAAACTGACCGCGGCAGAGATATCAGCGGGCTATAACCTGGTGCGGCTTATGTATGTACATTTCTATTTATTTATTTTTTTTAAACTTTGTAGGTGCGGCTTGTAGTAAGATGCCACTCTGTAGTCTGGAAAATACGGTAATTCCTTAGTGAATTCTGTCTACTGTGCCCAAATGATTTTGAAATTCATTGCATTTTGTTTTGTGTTCAGTCCATATTGAGAAAAGAACAGTTGAAATGTTTCTTTAAAAGCTCTAAATTAGAATGATGTTCAAGATGGGTGTAAGCATCCTTCATTTTCACACACCTTCTCACACTTGGCATTAACAGGAAAGAGATTTTTTTGCAGCCTGCATGTTTGAGGGGTTTTAGGATTTTCCATGGTAGTTTTTGTTTTGTGTGGAAAGCACAGCTGTAACTCTGGTGTGTTGGGACAGAGTGCTTGGCTGTCCTCTAAGGTCAGGCACTCAACAGGCGTCGGGCTGTTGAGTTCCTGCTGTGCGACACTGAAGATGTGGTGCAAAGCTTTGAACCACAACTACATCCTTCTCAGATTTAATGAATCCTCCCTGTTCAGTCCTTTTATTCATTTTATTGAGGCCTTGTTTTGTGTTTGTAATGGGGATTACCGTTAAAAGATGGGGATTATTAAATTATGGGCCATAGTTTGAATTATGACAGTAGCTAACATCTGATCTGGGCCAGATTCTTTCAACTGGGATGTGGTCCATGTTAAATTGACTTCTGCATGCTCAGCATTGTGTCAAAAAGAACATTCAAAAACTGCAGCACTGAGACAGGCATTTGATCCCTGGAGCTGTTGCCATAGGACAGCCTTACCAAATTACTGCTGCACTGTGTTACCACCTCCTGAGACCTGGCCTGATTTTGACTGACTCAGACAAGATGCTTTCTGGGGACAAAATATATTCAGTTTATTAATTTGTGTAGGCTATTTCAGTACCTGCACAACAAATACTACTGCTGCTAAAGTAATGCATGTTTAAAAAGTTTTTAATTTGTAAAGAAATTGAATTGGGTGCACGGATTTAATCAAAAATATTGAGAAAAGACATGTTATGTATTTAAATAATTTACAACATTGAGTAAATTAGAGTAGAAAGATGCAAATACATTTTAAAACAATTTGACCTTAATAAGAGTGATATGTGGATTTCAATCACTTAAAGTAATTACAAACAGCTGAAGTCATCTTGCAGGTGAGGGAAAAATGTGGTGTGCTTTCTTCAGCCATCTGGTCAGCAGTGTGCAGCAATGAGAGATACGACGACAGTGTTTGTTTTTCTATTTCGTATGGTCAGAAAACAACTTGATGTCAGAAACTATTGACAATTTTTAATTCGTAGATTTTTAAAACCTTAGTCCTGCAACTTTGTGTTTGAAATTGTATTTATTTATTTTTTTAGCTATATTCTAATATATGACTTTTTGCGTGAGTAGCTTCACGTTTTGCAATATTCAGGCTCATATTAAATGTATAAATGAAGTGAATGCTGGTGGGGGCATTCTACTACACCTTCAGACTTAATGTCTATCATATTCTAGACCAGTCTGTAAGGAAGTCAGCCTCTAAGATGCTATCTGTTCTGTCTCAACAACCAGAAAGTTCCTGTTGTGGAATTTGAACTATGTGAAAGACTCACTGACAGCGATTGGCAGGCATCCACTTGAAGCCATGGTAACAATGGAAAAACCTAACAGAGCTGCTTCATCTGCTCAAATACTGGTCCACACCTTCATTCGACTGGGTCAGGATCAGGATAAACAAACAGCTGCAACACTGAGAGAAATGACCTAAAAAGGTAGCTGCATATTAAACCGCTGTAAAAGGAGTCAAGAGTTGAGCATAAAATGCTGCTTATGTAACTAAAAGCCACACAAATGTGACATTATGACATTATGATAGAATAGAATGTGATATTCTATCATTTTATTGTTTAATGAAACTTGTATTTCGATAGGGTTCATTTTCATGTTCTGCTTAAACTAGAATTATATCAAACTGCAGTCTTGTTATCCTAACTGTGGTTGTCAAAAAAGAAAAAAAAAAATTGGTGACATTTGGTTTAAATATTAAGTGTGGAAAGGAAAATACAGGCTAATGGTTAATTTCTTTCATGTCTAGGTGATATTTAAAATTGATACTTTGTGCTTAAACAAGTTCCTCCCTTTCAGATAGCAAATTCAACACATTCAATAAGAGTAGATTTAAATTTTAACTTGTGGATGAAAGCCATGGTTTGTCTTTCTGTATCAGCTACACTGTACTTATTTCATGTTTCAAAACTGTTGTATCAAATAATAAACATTTATGAAATACAATCATCCATACTTTCTCTGCAAATTACAACAATATGTGGCAAAAGGATATGAAATGTGAAAAATGCAGTCATAGTGAAGACTGATGACCAGACACTTATTTTGCAGTCAGTGACACCCTCCACAAGGAGGTTAGGCCACAAAAGACCATTTCTAAAAGAAGCTGACTGTTCAGTCGTGTATCCATGCATAACAATAGAAAGATGAGTGGAGGAAAATAAAGTTTGTTAGAAAAAGGACACAAACATTAGGAATTACCGCCACCACCAGTCTAAAGCATGGCCAGTTTAACAGTTTAGAGAGATTTACAAGGTGTGGACTGTGGCTAGAGGCAGAGCTTCCAGAGCCGCCACTTAAAGAAATGTCCTTGGGCTTACGACAAAAATACCTGGACTCTTGGTCAGTCTTTCAAAGTCATCTTTTCAGAAGAAAGTAAAGTTTGGGGACCTGATTTCCGACTAAAATGCAGAGTATGAGAATGAAGTCCAGTGTGATGATTCGGTGTCACCTGCAGATGTTGTCCATGGAGGTTTTTTATCAAGTCCATAGTCCACATCTACCAGGACAATGTAGAGGAGTTCATGCCTCCCAAGTTTTATGGAGATGCTGGTTGTTTTTCCTGCAGGACACAGTAGGACACAGCACCTGTACACACTGTTAACACCAGCCTGACCTAAACCTGGCAGAAAATCCTTTTATATTGTTTATATATATATTGTATATATAATTATGTAATTAATCTCTATAATGTGAGTTTTTCTTGTCGAATTAAATTATTGAAGTAAATCGATTTATTCTAATTAATTGACCTGTAATTGTATTTAGTGGGGTTGAAAAATGATATGATGTTTTTTGGTCCTCACTAAGATCAACTAACACGGTCAGTTATATCTAATTTTTATTGTGCAAGGTGAAAACAGGTAGAGCAGAGCAAAGAACAGGTGCGTTAGCTATACTCCCATCCTTCTAGCAAACAGCAGATGTTATCTTTGTCCTCTACTTGACAGTGCTGCATAGCCCTGCTTCTCCCAGTGCAGCACTGCCAAATTCCTTTTTCTTTTGTAAGCAATATGGCATTTCAGCAATGTGAATGGTTTAGTTAATTTGAATATCTGTGATATTCACGGTAATGAGGCTTCATATGATAATCAAGGATGAGGGCAGGCCCTTTACGTCCCTGGTAATATTCACATTTATGTTAGTTTATAAATGCCTTTAAAGAGGCAGCAATGAACCTTTCGTATTTAATTGCTTTTCAGTTGTAGTTTCTTTTGCTCAAGAGTTATTTTATTTAGCTCTGACCTGCAGTGTTGTGAATTTATTTTCAAGATTTTATTATCTTACAAATAATATTTAGAATATATTTTTCAAAATGGTCTAGTACATATAAGATGTTTGAGTCCCTAAACATATTCTCTGATGATGATCTTGCTGCATTTGAACTGAAGACGCTTGTCGCTAGATGTATAAAACTGATGTACAATAGACTTTTTTAAATTATAGATGCGCAATCCAAAGGAAAAGTCCACTATAATTTTACTCCCTTGGTGTTGTGGTTTCTATCTCCAAACAAGGGCTGCCACTGCTATTCTTTCCAGTCAATCTATTGGCTTTGTTCTAGTAATCTAATCTTATTATTTTTGTCCAAAAATCACAAATTTATTTTGCAAAACTTTGGTTACGTCCCCCAAATAGTGCCTGGGAGTTTTTGAAGCATTTACATAAGGGTGGGAGTGACCGTGTATGCTGGAATCAGTTCTGTTGCATTTAATTCAAAATGTAACACTTATGCATCACTGTTAGCCATGCTTTAAAGTGTTTATGGGAGTCTATTTCCATCACAATAGACTCCTATAAAATGAAAGTAAGCACATTTGTTCAATTTAAATTGTGACATCTCTAGTAGTACAAAATAAATAGAAGGAAGGTCTTGTTAATTATACATTTACAGTTAAAGAAACTTAAGTATTCAGCTTGTCGAACGTAAGAAGACTGACCTGGGAAAAAAAAATTAGACCGTGTTGAAATCCTGGATCCAAGCATATTTTTCTGGAACTTTTTAAACTTAAAAAATAAAGTTGTCCTAGGCCATTGCCCTGAGGTCCTTGTGTATATAAAGAATTCAGTGTCCTATTTTTAATTTTAAGAATATAAAAGTTCACCATCTAACACATCAGATAACACATGCATCACATGTACATTTTTCAAAATGTACATGTGATGCAGGACATCTAATCAGGTGTCCTGATGCAGGAGTGACGAGCAGTAAAACTGAAGGTTGCAAGGACACAGTTTTCCCCCCAATTTGAGACAAATGAAGCAGAGCAACAAAGCTGTTGTAGTTGAACATTTACAGACACCTTGAAAATCTTGTTTCTTACCAAATTAAATTTTAAATTAAATCTACAATAGTTTAACAATCTGCCAGTGATTTAATCCACCCACTGCCCCAATGCTGGCTGATTTTAAGTTGTATATTATACCTGTCGGCAGGAGGCAATGCTAGCCCCTACTAGATGGCTGAGATGACAAACAAGCTATTCAAACATGACTCACAGTTCTCATAAA
Source organism: Poeciliopsis retropinna (assembly GCA_010277075.1). Lineage (NCBI taxonomy): Eukaryota > Metazoa > Chordata > Actinopteri > Cyprinodontiformes > Poeciliidae > Poeciliopsis > Poeciliopsis retropinna. Next base: position 7,776,966 of record VMRM01000001.1, read on the forward strand.
GGCATTCGACAAAACGTCCCACAGCATTTGCTGAAATTCCTACGACCACAGGAAGCTCAAGTGGTCAATCTTTTCATCCTTTTCCATACAGAAAGCAGTGGTTTTCATACCTGCTGTAGCTCTGCTTGCAGTATGGACATTGTGTGTGGGTGGGTAATGGTGACTAATCCAATTTGCAGTCTTATTCTGGATCTCTAGTTGCCGCTGAGTCCTTAATCTCTGTGGAGAGTGAGAGAAAAAGAGATACTCTGTCTTAAGCTTGCGTCTGTCTGTTGATCCCTGTGGTAGTAGTTTCTTATCTTTCTATGAATGAGCAAGAAATGGCGGGTAAACACAAGGTCCTCCTCATCTAAAACTTGCAAAACAAGGTAGTGTGAATGTTGGGATTTAAACGAAGAACCGGAGTGAGGCTCTTGACAGCTGGCTGCAAGACAGGGAAGAGCTGCGACTCGTGCTGTCGGTCTGACACTGTTGTGTTCAGCTACTCCTGATCCTCCGTCGTCCATTCACTTATTCCCGAGGCTTGCTGGTTGCTGGGGGTTACGCTTGTTGTCGAGCACAATGTCGGAGCACATGCAGCTTTCTCTCGCCTTGTGCAGGATTGGGCTTTATACGGTAAGAAAATACAGGAAATATGTGGCTTTCTTCTCACTTTTAAAGCAACACGGATATGTTTTATTTTTTTCATGTGAGCTGGATTTAACCCCGTCCAGTTTTAGGGTGGTTTAATCTTGTTGTGTATTGAAATGGGGACTGATCAGATGAAAGTGTCTGATGCTTCACTGCTCCTTGGCTTCTGACAGAGGATTTCATTCAAGCGTTGTTGCCGATAATTTAACGTAAGAAAGGTGAAGGTGAGCGCAATTATATTCTGTAGCAGCTCATAGCAACTGTCTTCAGGCAGTGTTGTAGGCGCCTCTGGATCTATTAATATTTTCCTAAGTGGGCCATGGTGAAAATAATTGTCAGAGTTTTTGCTGTACTTTACTAGTAAGACTTGTGTAAGAGTAATATACATGTACTAGCATTGTTCAGTGAGAGTGCAGTATGCAACAAGTTTCAAATCAAACGTATTTTAGCTACAGCTGATGACTCAAATAACGTATTGTGAGGTTTGATTTTCATTCCTGTAAATATGTGAAATGTTTTGGTCTACATCAACAAACCCCAATTGTGGAGCGGGAATGTTACACGGGTAGCGCTTGTTTAGTTTAAAATCTCAACCGTGACTCATTATTTTAGCCATGCAAGCATCATATGAGTGGTAAAAGCCAAATTCCTGCCTGTTTAAAAGAATTTAAAGCAGCACAAATTATTGATATAGTTTTTAAAGTTTTATTGTAATTAAAACTCCTAATAATGTTATTTGACAGTTTTTTTGGGGAAACTTGGACTCTAAAATTTGCTTTTGCTCTGAAACCTACTGCACATGTGGCGTTGCATCGTAATAGTGCACTTCATCAGTTAGCACTCAAGTGTGGCTTTCCTTTCTGATCAGTTAGCGATGATACAAGAGCATGGTGATGTGGCATCTTTTTTCCTACAAATGAAATTACAAACTTACTCTTTGCAATAGCAAAGGTTCAATGAATGCAAAATATCTTGTAAAGAAATGCAGGCAAATATTTCTCCTCTGGGACGTGAGAAACTATGCAGTTGTGACGGGGATTGCTGGGAGGTATTGCTGTTAAAGGTGTTTCTACAAGATCTTGAGGGGTTTTGCGCACTTTTTGTCTTGGCTTTGTTGCTGTTTAATCAGCAATGACAGTCTGGAGTGTTCTCATACTCTTGATGTCAGATTTAAGTGAGAATTTTGTTTCAGAAACATGTGGGGAACTAAACTGCAGGCTGACATTTCACTCAGAAGCAAAGTGATGTCTGACGTCCCTTTCAGCCGACTGTAAAAGACTTTGCGTGGGAAGTCTTGCTGGTTTTAAAATTAGGACAATTGAAAGTACAGACTACTTAACAGAACGACAAAGGCAGGATTTCTTCTTTTTGTGCATTGCAGGGATTCACTAAGATTTAAACCCCTGCTGAATCACCATCACAACATCCGGACCGGCTGTTTATCCGGCCTTTTACATTTAACATATGTGTTTCTCTGATGGATTAAAGAAACATCACACTTGTATAAACATACACCCAGACACTGGCCCCTACTTCCTTCTGGTGTTCATTAATGCTGATGATAAAGAGAACTCTTCCATTAGCTTTTCAGCTTCGTGCACATTTGTAGTGTGTCAAGATAAAATATATAGGACAAAATATAAGGTTATTAATTAAGAAATGACATTTAAGAAATAAAAATTTCAAGTGTCTTGGACAGTTGTTGATGGATAATGGAGCTGTACTACAATTGCAGCTTCAATAAATTGATTATTGAAAACAAATTTTTACTCATTTCACAAAATGAAACTCATACATATTAGTTGCAAACAAAGTAAAATGTTTCAAGTCTTTAATTTTGTATTTTCAACAGGGACTTTGAATTTCCTCGTTGCTTAAATGTGCTACGACAACTTGTAATTCGGCTGTTAATGGTTTTCAGCTAATAAAAACCCAAATTATTGCACGATGTGCAATGGAACATGATCAAAATGTCCACGTGTAAAGGTTGCTGGAACGGTTACCCTTTTGGTCTTTTAACTATTAGCAAGCTATGTGATTGTGATTAGGCTCTTTGTGTTCCTCTCATTATGTCATTAATGGACTGGAAAGTGTTGGCTTTAACCCTGAGGGTCTGGCCAAACCATCAAGAGTCTCAAGGCATGAGTAAGCATGACCTACTTTAAGTGAAAATGCAGAAAACAGCACTCTCCAGTTTACCTGAATTGACTTCCAGATTGGGCCACATTAAAGGATGCAGAATTTGAAAAAAATACATTGTCCAAATCATTCACCGCTAATATAAATGAATAATAATAATCCTAAATATATTTGCTTCAAAAATGTTAAACATGATATTATACATTTATAATCATTTGCATTGAGTGATCAATGGAGGTAAATATGTCCGTATGTTCTGTCTGACTTATTTTGATTAATTGTTTTGGCTGTCCTGGTTGTTTGGTTACATGCTGTAAGGAGACTTTTATCTTGACAGATTGTGCAGCTCCTATCACACAGGTTACACCTTCATCTGCTTTCCCCTCTCAAGACTAAGATATTAGATCCTTAAATCCAAGCTTTCCAGTCTGGTATGTAATATGTTTTTCAAAAATGCAATTAATCACCAGTGAAAAAATAATGGAACTTCATATTTCTGCTTTGCTACATATCGCTAACACTTTTTTCCCAGCTGATTGTTGCTTTTGTCATATTGCCAAATGTCCTCACTGCTTTTGTCCACAAGCTGTCCTTTAGGCTTGTGACAAGACCACTGCGGTGTAGTTCAACACTGTTCTACTCAGCTTGTGTATTATTCTTACTGATAAGAAAACATCAGAATAGTTTCTGCTTGTGTAGCGTTAGGTTATGGTGTTCATAATTCAGCCACTTTTCTGTGAAGTCAATAAATAATAAAGTATTTGTGAATTTGAAGTGGTTCTTTGCATACTCTGCAGCACTTTTAATATTCACTTGTACGGCTTTGTTCTCGATGCAAACTGAGATACTTGCATTGAGAACATAATTCATTCAGAAAATTCAGATAGTCCTTATGATGGGTACACCACTTCATCTGCTTTTCTTCTTAAGCTGATGTCTCCATCTCTCTGGTAGAGGATAACTCTGGATTCATCAGATCCTGTGGCCTTCTTCCATTCTCCAGAGGCCAATCTTTATGGTCCCTTACATATTGAAAACATTTTCTCCAGTTAGCCTCAACCATTAGTGGTTTTCTTAAAGTTACACAGTAGTTCAGTCCCAATCCCTTGAGTTCCTTTCACATTGTGTGTGTTTGGAAATGCTTTATTGTTTTTCTTTAAATGTACAATGAAATCAAATCAAACTATCACCAATCACCATCATTCAGGATTTTTTTTTCTGACCACATTACTTCTTCAAAGACTGAGAGATAATGTGTTGAACAGTTTGTAATACACGATTAGTTGTTTCTGTAATCTCCTTCGATGTTTTCTTTGCTGGATGCCAATGTTTTGACTCTTCTTAAACAGACTAACAGCTTCTCCATGACCACAGGATGTGTTTCAACATGTTTGTTTAGGCAATGAGATCAGCATCAGTTGGGATTACACAACTTGTTGCTAGCTGAAAGATAATTGCCCATGGACTAATTATCCAATAGGAGGCTCGTCCTGATGTGCATAGTTAAATCCAGGTGCACATTTTTATCTGGCCAGACAGTGTATAATATATATAACACACTGTTCTGTGTGTTCTTGACTTTCATTGGGCTATGACAGTCTTTTTTTTTCAACAATTTTTGGTTAGCAGTTAATTAAGCACAAGATAGTTTCAATATGTATTGAAATGATCAACTCACACTTGATTGTATGTTTAAATTCAATAGTGTCTTCAGTAAATTTAGAATTTCTGCTTGTAGAAATTTGAGAGCCATTTGTATTTTTCCAAACAGTTGTACCATTTTTTTCTTGACAAAAAGCTTAATGCCAAAGATAACATTTGACCAAAAGTTTCCATGTGTTTCATCCTGCTTTCAGATTTATCCGTTCAGCTTGGTTATCTACGTATAATTTTACTGTTTTTATTTAGGCTGCACAATAACAAAAGTTTTACTCCGATTAGGAACTCTGATAGTCTGCAACTCCTTACCACAAATATTAATTTAATAAAGTTATTTTATAGCCCTTGGGACTCATAAATATGTTATTGTTTTTTTTCTGGAGCCTGTTATGTCACCGTAAAGTTCTCACACAGTAAATAAACCTTTCTTCTTGTAGCGTGTGAACAGCGTACATATCCAACCTGCTTCCGTCTTTTCTGAAAGACAGGATGGGAGCAGCCATTGTGCCATCCTGGGCCACGAATATCCCACATTTCAAAATAAACATATAGTGAAATGATGACTAAGAGGCTATGGAAGGCCACCCTAATGACTGTCGAGTACTGTTCACTGCTTCCCGGCTGCCACTATTCAGCAATTTGTTTTGTTTCTTCAAAGCCATTCTGAGAAAGTGTTTGGTTCTGGTCGCCAAGGAAAGAAGAAAGAGAAAGTTTTTGTTGGAAATTCACAAGCAGGCAGAGAAGGGGGATGCCACATTATACTTCTGTGTAGACCATGGCTAGAACAATAAGATTTGTTTTCCATTTCAAAATAGTGTGCTTTTATTGGAAACAATATTGAGTATTTATATCAAGGAGCATCAGATTTTGTGTTTAATTGAAGCTGCAACAATATTGGCTGGATTTTCTTTATGTTTATAATCAATTATAGAAAAAGGATGAGTTGCAGAACACATTTAAAGCAACACAGATAATGACTACTGCATGCTTGACTAATCTGCCTACCTTGTGAAAGCTGCAAAATGTAACTTAAAAAAAAAAAAAATTATTTGTTGAGACAATGTTGTGGCACATTGGTATGTGACAGATAATATTTGAGAAAAATGAGCAACTTTGCCCCTTCCAGGTGCTAACTAAAAACAACCAGTCAGGACCAAGAGGAGGGCCATAATAGGATCCTCCTAATAGGACCCCCCTCTTGGTGCTGTCATTATGACAGAGGAGTGCTGTCATTTAGGCTTGTGAATGTGCTGCTCATCCACCCATGCCACACAAAAAAAAAAATCAAAATTTTAATGTCAAAGAAAATCTGAGTGATACAACATCTAGTTGTCAGAAAGAGAGGAGGTATTTTGATGTATTTTGGAGTTTTCAAACATGAATGGACTATTTCCTCATCTTGTTTTTTATCTGAGGCCATTCATAAGTGGATTCTCTAGCATGCTCTTTACTAGATGGCTGAGATTTTCTAGTTCAAAGCAGATTTCACAGTTCTATCAATTACAACAAGTCATTTATATCCTGAAGCAGCAAAACAGCCTGAGGGAGTTTGACTGTCGTATAATGTTGTTTTTTTTCCTGCAGATATTGTGTTGGTTTAACACCTGATGTAACCAAAAACACACCTTCCATAAAATTCCAAGTTTTTTTCGTCTGTGTTTTTTTTTTTTTGGTCTTGGTTCAACAAATATGATCTGAAAAGTAACTCACACACACTGAAGTGAAAGGCATCTTGAAACCCTCAAAAAGCATCACATACTTAATTTAGTTTGATTCAGTTAATTTGTATTGCCCTGATTCACCGCAAATCTCTTGTTAAGAGACAGATCATATGCGGAGTGTATACTGTCAGTTCAGTCCAATCATATAGACTTACTTATGGTCAACTGGATATAAAAGAAAATAATTTCTAACTTAGGAAAACCAATAATTTGTGAGTATTAATTAATATTGTAACAATCCTCCTAATAAGCATGTAGCAACAGGGAACAATAACCTGTGCTTTAATTGCAAATGCATAAAATCACATTTAATCAAGGCAGTCTCTATTCAGACCAATAACAATAGTATAAAATAATACTGATGTTTGTCCTTAAAGTAGGTCTGAATAGTTGCTAAAAAAACTTAAGAATCTATAAGATCAACCTGCCTTTAATTGGTTATGTTGATTGCAGAGCATGTTTTACTAACCACCTACTTTTGCAACTAATGTCAAGTGTTTTTGTAAATAAATTTAACAATATTTGTGCTGAATCATACTTGTTCCTTTTTGTCTTTAAGTTCAAGCTATGAAATCTGTATCTGCTATACCACAATAACAAAATCCATTTCAGCTTGTTCATTCAAACATTTTTCAAATGCTATTAAATGCCAAAACTATGGAGCTGGAGGTTCTCAATTTGCTGGCTGTCATGGCTGAGAAATGAAAATGTTGTGCATTCCTTGTGATCGAGCCAATCCTGTCCACCGAGGCCTGATCCACCCACAAATGTAATCCGCTTTGATACGACTGGTGAGAGAGCGACACAATCAGCTTCCTTTTCATCAAATGCAGATATTTCTGTTGTCATGCAGGGGCAGCATGAAGAGATGGAGACAGCTGTGTTTTACCATCTGGCCATCAATGATTTAAATCACGTTTAGCTGAAAGCAGTATTTTTAACGATTCAAAACATTCAAGACAGGGAGGAATATTTGCCTGTCTTGAATGCAGGCAATTCATACACAAGGATGATTAAATTGCTTTAAAAAGAAGAAAGACACTCAAGATTAAGCATTGGATAAAAATGCGGATTTAAAATGAATAAAACCCCAAGACATGACAGACATTGATAAAGCTGACTTTTATAAGTAAGCTGCAGTGAACTGTAATTTTTTCACTCCAGATTTAAAGAAGCCAACAGTTTCTGTAAATCTTAGACTTTTAGTCAGCTGAAGAGCACAGAACCAACCAATGTATTCAGGCCCGTGATTCTTCAGTGCTTTATAGACCATCAATAAGATTTTAAATTATTTCATTTGACAAACTGAATGTTAATGTATTGATTTAAGGACAGGCATGAACACAATCTGATTTAGAAAAAATCAGGGGGAGCATGGGAAGCGGTATGGATGAATGAACCCCCCCCCCCCCCCCAAAAAAAAACAGTTACAATGTGTATGTTTTGTTGCAACCTAAAGTGTGAAATAAACTTTTGTGTGAGTTTGAAAACAAAATATGTGTATAGGTTTATGTATGGTTGAACGATGTGTGTGCCCAGTTGATTTTTTATTTTTTTTTGGTGGGGGTTGGGGGTTTATTGTAATCCATAGGGGGGCCCAGAAAATCTTTGGGAACCACTGTCTTAAATTCTCATAATCTGACAGCTTTATTGTCCTTAAACAGAAGAAACTGCAGATTCAGGTTAAGTTTTCAGGTCAGACATACTCATAAATATTGTTTAGGATTACTGGATTTACTTTATTGAACTGGTGGTAGAAACAAGCTTTTGAGCATGTCAGTGTTCTTCATGGCCTTCTAATGAACCATCATTTGATCCAAGTTCGTTAAACCAGGGAGTGAACTAAAACATGTAGGATGCCGGACTGACTTTGGACACCACTGATTTAAAGAAAGGATAGTGGCGCCCTCTGCTGCAATTAAGCAGACACTGCTTTGGATTATCAAATCCAACTGACTATATAATAGTGAACAGATCACAAACATTAGTGAAGTTTTGAGTGGAGTAAACTTTGTCAAATACAGCAAGCGGATGAAAGATGAGCCAGTTGGTGATCTGCTTGCTGTGCATCCTGTGCTAAAGATGTACATATGCAACACCCTATTAAAAAAAGACTTGTATAACTTTCATTAGAAAATACTGTATATTTTTATACAGCTAATAATAAAAAATAATATCAAAGTGATTTTTTTACATTTTTACTTTTAAAAACTTGTATGGTACAGAGTACTTTAACTTGAGGATTTTCACCGACATGGCTAGAACATTTGGACTCTATTGTCTGTTAAAATAATAATGCTATCAATAATCTTTTTTAAAAAATCCAGTTTTGCTGCCATTTTCTGCAAAACTTTGGTGTATTGATTAAAAGATAAAAATTTAGGTAGATTTACATAGAATAAAACGTAGACATTTTTGATCTTGTAACATCTGCATCCGGTAATTGGAGTAGCTGGAAAATATCTGTATTAAGGGAAGATTGTCTGAATATTTTCAACCTTAAGAAAAGACTCAACCTAGCCCAGATTCAGATGTCACAGCTTCTTTTTGCAAAGGAGCAGTAACAAAACTGCTACTATGTAGCTCCATTAACACAATGCTAAACATAATTATTTTATGTCTTAGTGTAGTAAAGTAATGGGTGCTCTGTTTTATTGTTTTTGTTCTATCTCGAGTTAAATATGGATTAAAATGGTTTGCTACATTTTCTTGGTAAACAAATGCACTTTGGATATCCAAGCTTGGAAACTCTACCCTCTCTAGTGCACTGATAGGTAAACAAATAAGAAAACATAAAACACGTAAGACCTGATTAAAGTTGATTCACTTGTATAATGCGTTATAATGTAGCCTTCTTTTGTAATATCCCCCCAGGTGAGTGCTGTTTCATGTTATAGTTCTTTAAAATAGTTCAGAAAGAGAGAAGAATCTGGAACAGCCATCGTCACAAATGCATGTCCCCGTGTCTTGTTCATGTTGTCCTGACTGAGGGCTTCCCTCTAGTAGAAAAACTCAGGAGTGTTGTGTTGTCTTGTTTTTATTTTTGTTTTTGTTTTTTTTTAAACATTCATCTCTCATGATCGCTAATGGGCTCTTTGTACGTACAACGTTGACATCACATCTGCATGAGCAAATGCGGCTTTCTTGTTTCTTCTTTGAGTTTCCATGACAGCTAGAAAAGGCAAAGTCGTATTTCAGACACAAATAAAGCAATACTATGAACATTATTGTCTTCCTAATATAATGGCCTTTTAAGTTTTCAGGGATTTCCAAGAAATCCTGAATTAAGAAGATGATGACTTGTAAATATTCGTCGGTACCAGTTAAAGCTAACGCAGTACAGCAAAGTTTGCAGCCTTCACTTAACTCAGGATCAGGTTCTTCAGCCTAAAGAAGAAGAAGGTAAATAAAAGAGACGTCCCTGTGTTATTTCCATGGAATCACTTCTGTATTCAGCCTGAAAGAGCAAGTGTCTGGGAACGAGTGAGCATACAGAGCCAGACAGCCGAGCACTGATCTGCATGTTCGCACTGCTGTAAACGCCATCCTATTTGAGCTCTTCACAAGAAGCAAGCAAAGGTAATAAAACAAAACAACACAGAGACCTTAAAGAACATGGTCATATTTTTCTAAAAGCAACCTGAACTGTCATCTGAACTCAAACTCTGATAGCAATGCTGCACTACTTTTAAGCTGTGAGGCTTGTTGTGCTTCCTCATGCTTCAGAAGCAAAATGCCCAAACTGTAATCTCCCCCGTTACTTGGTCTCTGTTTGACACTAACGACGATAAACACACATAATACACTTGAAAGTAAGTACAAAATACGGTAAAAACATTGGCTGTTAGAATGGATTAAAATGTTTAGATATTTAAATAGCACATTTTTATAAGAAAAATGTCAGATTAAATGTCAAATTAACTACTAGTAGAAGCTAGTTAATGTTAATGTTAGCCACAAAGTTTAAAGAAACTTAAAACCTTTCTCCAGCTTACTTGTTAGAGCTTCAGGTCGATGTACCTCATTAATTGTTACCTTGCGCAAGCCCTGCAAGTACATAGTGTAAAATGCCATTTTCAACAGACTGGAAACGACTGAGCTGCTTTTCCCCGAACGCGGAAGCTGACGTGCAAAGATCCAATTTTATAGTAAGCTCATAATCTCCCTCACCAAAATCTGAATACCTGACATGCCTCATGCATTTTTAATATAGAGTATTAATAGAAGTTCCAAAGCACTGATAAAGTTTTCCTTCTGGTTTTAGCTTTGTGTAGCTGTTTATCCATCCTATCATCTGCTTTTCTGCTAAGTTTTGTGTGATTTTTAAAGCCATGAAATGTTTTATTCATACTTGAAAATTCTCAGTAATTTCCAGTCTCTAATGACGGAAAACAGAGAAGAAAACAGGAAATTCTTCTGCTTCAAAGCCCGAAGCAAGAAATGTAATATGTGCACCTGATAAATGACTTACTCACATTTAGGCAGCAAAACCACTGATCAAATTAACATATTTTACAGCTGTGGATAGTATTTTTTTTTTCTCTTGGGGGATGATTGTTTATAAACATAATCAGTGTTGGCGCTATCATTCTTTCTCCTTTCTCCAGGGGAATTTGAAAGCAGCCTTTCCGGAAAGCTGCTGCATTGGGTAATGCGAAGCAATAAATATCCAGCCTTTTTTATTTTTCATTTGCATCAGATCTGCACACAATGTTACAATTTAGAAACATAAGTAATCATCAGTAGTATTTCCTCTTGTGAGCCAAGAATTATTCAGAAAAATTTACTTATCTGTCCTCTGGGGGGAGCCATCTAATCACTGTTTTACTTTCCAGCTCATCTGTTCATTTATTGCTAAAGAGGATTACAGTAATGTCTACAGAAAAAAACTATTGCTTCTGGATGTGCTGCATGATTTATTATTGTTTTTACAAGCCACACCATCCACATCTCTCCATATAGACTATTCTGATTATTGCTTTTGAAATATTTAATATTTACAGTATAGTATTAAGGAAAAAAATGGGACTGCATAAAAGTTGAGGAAACAAATAAAAAAAAACTTACTTTGATCAAAAAACAAATAAAAAAAAAAATGTTTTAAATTCATCATTGATGTAAATTAGGAATGCCTTAAACCTGTCTGACCATTTGAAGGTTAACCTTGAGGCCTTTTGTTTCCAGACCCTGCTGGACTTTTTGATGTCCAGATATAGTTTATACACATCCAGATAGATGGTTTTTCTTTGTAAAAGCAGGCCTCAGGAAGGGCATAGGCTATGTATGAACCAGGTTGGCGCTGTTCGTCGGCTTTATGTCAGCCTGTGATGGATCATGGCACAGTTGGCCTCTAACTGTTCTTTCCTGTTTTTGACTAAGTAAATGTTTCCCTCTGTGCTTAGTCATTTATGAAAGCTGTTTTGCGCAATACTTCCATACGCACAACATCTGTCCATCAGACCCAACTCTGACACCACGTGTGTGTGTGTGTCAGAGTTTTGTGTGTGTGTGGTCACATATGTCTTTTTTCCATTCTTTTACTCTGGTGTCCGTCTCTTTTGCTAGGTTTTTAGATCATAATTTGACTGGATCACATTGAGCTGTTTCAAGTCTCACATGGTATTAATTTGCAGTTATATTATTTATGTGGTCATTTCCCTGAAGCATTGCATTAATAGATTTTTATATGAGCTGTAAAAATATCTCTATTTATATCTACATATGTAAATATATATTTCTGGCAGATTTGCTGTTTATCCTATAAAACATTAAACATCTTTATTCATTTTATGTGTAAGATTACTCCGATCAATTTTGAACCACATGCTAAATTGCTAATCACCTTATTGGATCTTAAAGTACTAAAATATGTCCTTTTTATAAGCAGCAGACCTTGATATAAATTGGTGTTTCCATCTATTGATAGTCCATGTATCGTGAAAATCTTTGGTTGTATGATGTGATCTTCTTTTGTTCCCTTTGAAGTAGAAGAGACATGTGGAGTCTATTTGCCTTAGTCATGCGCTGCCTGTGTGGGATTTAGTCATACATTTTGCATAGTTGTAGTCCACACACTAATATCCCCTCAGCCTTTTCGATCTTCTTCATGTTTCACATACACATGTGCGCACACATGCATTTGGCTGTTAAAAAAGCATTAGCTTGCACATGTGTTTGTGGTGTTGACTCTGCTTCAGTGCATCAGCTTTGAGTCAAAACTCAGACTATGGAGGTAAAGGTCTGAAGGTGATTAGAGGCGTGTAAGTGTATAGCTTATGATCCACGTCTTTGTGTTGTTGTAAAATCAAATATAAGACTAAGCAGAAGAAGCGGAAGTTCGTCAGATTTTTCCCAGCAATGATCTGCTTTGCATTTTCTGCAGCCCTCAGAAACTGCTGCTGAAATAGTATTTTTGTTTCTGTTTTCAACAGCATGTAAAGTGCATGGCTGGTTCAACTGAGGCTAGGCAGACCACTGTGCCAAACAAAACACCTTTAATTTTACTCTTGAAAATAAATAAATGTTGCCAAAGACTAAATTACCTCACATACATAAATGTAATTCAGTGTAATCTTGTAGTTGCTGCTACAATCTACTATTCTGTGCTCAGTTAAAATGATTAATGTTTTCTTTTTTGTCAAAGTCTCAGGTGAATAAAGTTGTACCAAGCTCAATCTTGTCTTGTAACTGAAGCCAAAGTTTAGGACAAATGATTACTTAAACCCCATCAAAGCTTAACTTGCCTTGTTGAAAAAGTGGTTTGTATTTTGGTAAAAATGTGAGGAAATGAAGCACATTTTGTGAAACATCAAGTGCTGCCATGTTTATGTGTATTTATTTATGATATAATGCATATATTTAATCTACATTTTGATTAACAATGTAAAACTGAATACTACTTTTTGCCACAGTATAACATTGTTTTTTTTTTCCTACATAAATAATGCTCACCTGACCTTCTTGGGCTGAAAGTTCAGTCCTCTATATACAGTCTGAGTCCTGTTAACTGGTGAAATAATTATTTGGCAGAACATTTAAGTTTTTCTGATGCTGCTTTTTCAGCCTCTTCAAGCACCTGTCATATCATGGCGATTAAATCTTTGTGGCGCAGACGAAGTGTTTGAATATTTGGACATTGCCACAATATTTGTGTAGGACTTTGTGGTAGCATGGCTGTACAGGAGCTCTATCAGATGCATAGAGGATTGGGATTGACTTAAATCTTTATGCGCCATAGAAATGCAAGACCTGCACCCATCAGTGTGATGGAGATGTTTCATTTAAAACACGGTTTGAATCCAGATGTAGGATAAAATGCACAGTGAGACATTTTTTTTCTGTCTTTTAGATTTTGATTCTATTGCTTACACATGGTTACGTGTACAACAACAATACTGGCACCATGTCTTCTGGACATCCTTCCTCATCCTATGTTAGTTTCATATGGAAAAAAACCTGCACATTATGTGAAGTACGTATGAATCGTGTATTATTTTTTTATCTCATTGTGCAAGACTCCCACTTGTATATCTAAATGAAAACCAGTCATGCGAGCAACATTGCTCAATTTGGCTTTTGGGGAACTACTGAGGTATAAACTGCTGAGGGTCTGTGGGCTTGTTGAAAGATAGTCTTTCTTGTATCAAAAGAAAATATGACAATTGTATCACATAGTGACGGAGTAAAACCAGCCGGGATCACGATCTGGTGGTGGTTTTTAAAATTACATAACCATTGTTTAATTTAAATGAGAAATTGCTATGAGAAGAACAAAGTAGGGTTTGGAGGCTCTTCACTGTCCTTGGTTCATTTCAGGGCAGAGATCACATGCTATCCTCCCAGCCCTTCAAAAGCAGAAGGAGATAAAGTTTAGTAGTGTAATACAGTACAGGGTATACAATTTTTCCAAAGTATTCCTTTCCCTGGAAAGTTTTTAGACGTTTTGTCAAGTTACAAACCAAAACCTTTAATGAACCTTGTTGTAATTTTATGTGACATACCAAAAAGTAGAGAATTAATTCACTGTTTTCAAAAATCTTCTGCAACTTCAGAGCTAAAAAAATTAGTGGATCTCTGCAGCTCCTCCAGAGTTACCATAAAGCGCATCTCTGATTAACCCTCACCTTGCCCGGTCCTAGAATTTATAGCCAGGATTTGGTAGGTTTGAAGTTGCCCCAAACTGCCTAAATATTCAAATTATGGTTTGATTTATAGAGAGAATAGTGTGTTCAGTTGTATGTAGTATTATGTTTCCACCATACATGGTGTTTTGCATGTACACCAAAAAGTTACATTTCAGTTTCATTTGATCATTTGCAATTTATAACCTTGTTATATATTGTATGGTGTCATTTCGTAGGCGCCCGATTTAAGCAGGCTATTAGTTCTCAACGCAGCCACCCGTGGTTCGATTCCTGTTAGTAGAATCGAACCACTGACCACATTTTCTGTTCTTACTCCAGTCAATAAAACCAAGAAGTAAGAGGAAAAAAAAATGTTTTCCTCATGCTATTTTCTTATAAAGGTCAGCTTACTGGGTAAAATACTTGAGTTTTTTTCTATTGACAGATTTCTTGGCTGGTACTTTCATCAATGCCTTCTGCATAAGTGAAAAAAGGAGGTCGTGCCCTCCTCTTTCCACATTTTGGAATATTGGTTGGAGAGTGCTCTGTTTTGTAAGATGTTCAAAGTTGTGGATATTGTCTTTTAACCTAACTCGGCTTTAAATATCTCCAGAATTTTATCTCTGACATGTCTGACCTGTCTATTTGTGTTTGTGTGTGTGTGGGGTGTGTGTGTGTGTGTGTTTTACGCTGCAAACAATCAACCAGCCATATTTAAAAAGGTCATAGAGTATGTGATTGATGATTCCCAATGATTTCCAAGGCCTTAAAACTTCCATACGGAGGTTTTAAATATTGAGCAGTGAGTTGTCACTGTTAAACTACTCAGGCTTTGCTTAATTGGCTGTTTTAGTGCTAATTTGTTCTTCACATTTTAGCAACTTCATGATACCTTCTGCTTAGGGGCTTCAGGGGACTCTATTTAAGTATCAGAACCATAAACCTCCACTTTGGATCTTTAAATGAGTGAGGAGGGGAGGAGTGCTTGACTGACATGTGGGATGGGCTGTGCGCAGTGTTTATGGTCTCGCAGTACGGCGTGTTTTTTTTGCGTGAGGCCACAATGAAAGGAACCTACAAGAGGGGTCTCCTAATTTCCATAATTAACTGTTGACACTAACTGTGCTTAATGAAGGCCTATTAAAGAGATTGACCCTTTTACTCAGCCAGTCCCTGGGAATGAAGCTGAAGGTTCTTCAGCAAAGGTTCAAACTATGTGTCTGGTTAACGTCTAACAAATGTGCTTTAATGCTTTGAAGTCTTAGATTCTGTCTCAGTGGAAAAGGTTTTGGGACAGAATGACCTGAGATTCTGAAGAAAGCTCTACTGGAATGAGCAACACTTTCTGATAAATATCTAAAGCATGAAGAGCACAAGCACAGTGGAATCAGAACGAATTACTAGTCATTACTGATGTGACACAGTTAACTCTTTCCAAACTTTCTACCATCTTTGCAAGATTTTCCTTTCATGGAGTTTAATATGTTCATGTCCTGGTGGATCTCTTGTTTATTTAAATTTAATTTTATTTATTCTTAGCTCTCTGTATCTAATTTTTTTTTTAGTTTTCTTCTTTTATTCAACACTCTGTACAGACCCCTTACTGAACTCTGCTAATGAATAACAGCACTCTAGTGTACTGGAGTTCAAAAACAAACCTGTCCAAAAAGAAACGGAAAATCTTCTGATATATCAAAGCTTCAAATCTTATTTACCTCAGACAATAAAAATGTTAGGTACTCATTTCACTTTCACATTAGAGCCCGGCATGTGCAAATGAATTATGACTACCAAGTAACAGATGCACAGGATGATGATTTTTTTGTTTTTAAAGCGATGACGTCTCCCGATTAAAAGAGAAAGGTTGAGAATGTAGAGTTTCA
This sequence comes from Poeciliopsis retropinna, assembly GCA_010277075.1. Classification (NCBI taxonomy): domain Eukaryota; kingdom Metazoa; phylum Chordata; class Actinopteri; order Cyprinodontiformes; family Poeciliidae; genus Poeciliopsis; species Poeciliopsis retropinna. Next base: position 7,793,121 of record VMRM01000001.1, read on the forward strand.
TTTTTGACAATAGATTGACTCAAAGTATCACTACATTATAAGTGTACAGGTTAATACAAGACTACATACTTTGCATAAAGTATTCAGTTTGTTGAATATTACATTAAATGTAATGGTGTGCAAATCTCCATTATCCAATAATTTTGTAGTACTGTACAAACCTACCTAAGCATATATTTACAGGGGTTTGAGGTAAAGAGTTTATGTGAAGTTTCATGTGTCAGTAAGGTATGCCATCGCATGGCCAATGCCTTCCTTCACAGTTCCACTTGCTTCTCATCTCCCTTCAATGCTCTGTCAGGGATTCCTCCCATTGAGTTTGATTTCTTTGTCACATATCATTCACCCTTCTCACTCTTCCTATTTCTTTTTGGTAACTATTAATAAAAGCCCCTAATGGTAAAAAAACCCCCAAAAAACTGACTTTAGTCAATAATATGGACAGTCAGCTTCTCATGTGCCCATTAGAATTTTTTTATTATATCTATATTTATCTCTTTTTTTTGTGCAAATAATATGGCCTAGTTTTTTCTAAGCCCATATCTTTATGCTGCTATGTGGTGTAAAGAAACATATTTATGGTTTTGAAGATTTTCATAATTTACTTTTCATTTTTGTCTTATAGCAGATGAGGAGATCCTTCATTACATGTTTCTGAGGAAAGAGAGTTGTATGACATTTTTTTCTATTTAGTTAGCTGTCAGTAGATACATTCTGTATGAAAATGGGCTACAAATGACGCAAGTGAGACAATACCCTCCCCACTCACTTATCCTTATTATGTCTGTGAGATGAGGCCCCTCACACTCCCCCGCTTTGGTTCATGCACACTAGTTTCAGGGCCTTCAAAAGGGGGCCCCTCAAGCTTTGATCCCTTGTATGTGTGCAGCAAAACATCTTTTTGCCCTACACTGTCCCCATGAAAGTTTTTGCTGCAACTGCATGCTAATGTAAGCAAACAAATTGCCTACCCCAATTTTAAAATGTATACATTTTAACATTCCCAAGGGGTACTCCTCGAACCCCTCAGTTCTATTTGCCGTCTTATCTACCCTCTGGCTGTCTCATTGAGTAAAGTTCTCCCTGTCTGAGTGCAGATGCCTTTTCATTACCTCAGACTTCTGCTTTCTTGTAAGCTGCTGCTGTGCTGGTCTATCTTGCTATGTGTGCTGATGTACTGAAAACACATTTGGTGGGAATAAATGTGAGGATATGACGGGAGATTTATTGAGTATTAAGTCATGTCACATCTTCAAGCTATATGTGTTTCCTGATAGGCTCCTGTTATGAGTATTGTATTTGTAATTGGGATCAAGGGTGTGGAATTAAGTCAATTAACTAAGGCTAATATTTATTTATTTGCTCCTGTTCAAGGTCCAACTGACTAACTGGGAAGATATTTTAATGCAGGTACAGTTAAGCCCTAAACTATTTGTATGCCTGACAGAATTAGGTCTCAATTTGTCTTTTAATTTAACCAACTTTTTTTTTTAACAGGAGCAATATTAAGCTTTCGGAGGAGCTCAGTCAGAGTCTGGACTAAAATCTGTGAGAGAATCTGTGGAGGTATCTAAACAATAATGTATTGGGAAGAAGGCCTTCCAACCTCAAAGACTTCAGAATTCAGGCTGCACATTCAGGGAGTGTGTGTTAGAGGTTAAGTGATGTGGTTGGTGGGAAATCGCTGCAACCAGGTAGCTATTCTGTAGCAGGCAATAATACCTGTTGTGCGGCAACTTAGAGCTCTCAAACATCCCTTAATGCTGCTGTACTTCTTTTCTGTCTAGTAATTTTCTGACAGAAAACACAGTAGCTTCTAGTTGGGAAACATGTACTGGTCAAGACAAAAAGGGTTGTTGTGGTTTCTTGTTTTGACAGAATCTGGGCTCTGAATTTGTGCTGAATGCAAGTGGATCTGCTTCTTGTTTTGATTGCTTTCTCTGTGTCATGCACATTAAAACCTGCTTAATATTTAGCCTACTGTACAGTGACCTCCATCTGTGTGACTTATTTTCATATATTGGCAAACAGTATTGCTTCTCTTTGGTTTTCTTTCTTTGGGGGTGCAATTAACATTTCAGTCTCAATACTGTGGGAGATAGAAGGTTATGAACTTTGTTGATGAGGGTACACTTGAGCAATTCTGTAAAAAAAAAAAAAAATAAATAAAAAATAGGGAAAGTAATAAACCATCATGAAAGCCCCCAGGCTTTGCGTTGACCCCCTCATGGCCTCACTGAGGGGGAGTCGATGTAAAACCCACACAGTTCTGGTTGAAATCTTGGATCAGACCCAGTTTCTCTTCAGGTGAACTCATATGGCTTTGTTGCAAGAAAAAGTTATTTTGTTATGCAAACCCTGTTGTATAAGAAGAAGACATTTAAGCCTGTGACAGCAGTTTTGAATCTGAATAAACTTCAAAGTGAGATACTTAAAAACATCTGACACTGCACAGTTTTGTACATCTCTTTGATCCATATCATTTATTCTCTTTTTGGATGCCAAATTGGCCTCTGTAGCATTATCCTGTTTCTTATATCATGTCATGATCAGTTCATATCCTTGTAGACATGCAGAATTTGGAGACGTTATGTGGCTCATGGCTGCTTAAGTTATGGTTAATAGGTTACAGAAGACAACTTGTCATTCTGCTATTACATGTCATCTCACTTTGCCGTTTTAAAACTGTTTTTGTATTTAGTACTATGTCTTTGTATATGGTTAATTTATTTGCCATAATCTTGACCAAATTTTAGGAGTGCAACAAGATTTTGTGGCAAATATCTTTTTATATTAAATTGCTGTAATATTTTTGTGAAATTGTTTTTTTTAGAAAGAACAGTTAGGATTATAATCCACTGTGTCTGTCATACATTGTCTGGTGAAATAAATGTAAGCTAATTGTACAAACACTGACAAGATTACCTATTTGATATTTAACCATTATATCCAACTCATTGGACAAGATGATGCATAAAATGCATGAGAACAAGACTAGATTTCAGAGCAGTATGTGTGGGAAAACTTACAATTTTTCTAGCAAATGGAGTAAAGATTTGACAAATTCTGAACTGTTTTAAATAATCTCTAATCAGAGGAGTATATTTACATCCAAATTTTACTTTTACATATGTTGTTTGTGATACTTACATTGCTACATTGTGGTCCTCCAGAAAGCACTGCAAAAAGCTCCCTTTTTTGTTTCCCCAAATTGAATATAAGGTTTCATAAATCTTACATTTGCATCATGAAGAGTCTGAACTAGTTTAAGTTTTATTTAAGTTGTGATTTTGAAGTAGAGATGAGCAAAGGCAGTGCAGACCCACAAAACGAAATGGAAATTTTGAATCACACACATCTCATCTGTCATGCAATCATTGTTTTTTTTAAAATCTAGTATCCATAATATTGCCTGAGAATGATATAAAAGTAGTGTAGATGTCCTTATATGGACGTGTGTGTTACCTAAAAGCCTTTATTCAGCAAATCTGTCAATATAACAAAGCCACACTTTTTTCTTACATGACAGAAATACTTTCAAACAGACTTTGCTTTCAGGATTCATGCTTTGTATGCTACACACCTTGCTTTGAACATCATTAAATTTAATTACTTGGTTTTCAGCTGCTCTTTGCATCGTTCACCAGGGACAGCTGATGTTATTTGAGGATAGGTAGGGTGAGTCACATGACACAGGGAGCTCTAGGCCTGTCACAATACCAAATTTTGCTGAGCGATTAATTGTCTCAAAAATTATTGCGATAAACGATAATATTGTTTGAAGACCTTTTTACACTGATTTAATGGAAATGATGTAATAATGCATGTCAAAGATAGTTACACTTTATTTTCAAAAGAACACTTAACACTGGAACTGATAAACAAAACAACCAAAAACAAAAATAAAATGGATTCTCAGTCTCTATCGACAAAAAATGTACTTGGATAAAAACTAAACAACATAAAGCCAAAGTGGAAATAAATACTGCAGTCAACCAAAAGGGTGCAGATTATGAAGTCTGTATACTATCTCGCCCCGTAAACCTGGTAACTTTTCAGCTGTTCTTCATTAACGTGACATAAATAGGTCATAATGATTTTCATTCAGTCAGGACTGACATTAGCCACATGCGTTGCAGGTAGATTGTAGTAAAGCATTGATTAATGGCTGGTTTTACATTTAGTTAACTGGCCTGTAGCCATTATTTTGCGCCCGTTATTGGACACCATGTAACAGTCATTATACTGCTTGGTTCCTAGAGATGAGTAGGTATCACCACAAGGGGGCGCCTTTTCCTTTTTTCGTTAGTTGTATTATTGTGCGAAGTGAGAACTCTTGTTGTAGAGGAGATCATCGGTGATGATGAGGTGCGGAGCGGTAAACTGTCGTTACTTTTCTCATGTATGAGATTATAATCTTAGTACCGTGGAGTTCTGGCTTTAAATGTTCGAAGCGAAATAAAGTGAAAGTGTGAACTACTTCAACAGAGCGTCCTGCTGTTTTGGGTTAGAGTGGCTAACCGCCATTGCTAATTCCTTCTCCAACCTCTCACCGCACCGTCACAACCACACGGCACAATAGAACCCGATCGAACCGTTATACCTAGGATTTCTGCCGGCTAATGTGTGGTTTTCTCAAGTTTTGAAAATGGGCCGACAGCTCTAAGATCGTGTACTTGCGCTGGGACTTGCACTAAGAAACTGAGGAGGGGAGGGCCAGTGGAAGCACCGGAGTTGAGCCTTTTTTTCATTCAGTGCCATCAACAGAAAGAGAAAATGGCCGGAAGAAACGATAAAGTCGATAGTTTTAATTTATCGTTCGATTAATTGATTTATTGTTTATCGTGATAGGCCTAGGGAGCTCCAGCAGTCAGTTCAGTCTCTCATTCAATGAACGTCATTGTAAGGGATTCAAACAACAAACAATATGTTTGACAGTCTATTATTTGGTTTTGCTAGATGTGTACATGAAAATATGTGTTCTAAAAGTGTTAAAAAAAAACATGATCAAACAAGACAACACATAGCCAGACAAATCATAGAAAGCAAATCTAAAAACAGATATCAGATAAGTTCTGATAGAGACTGATGGTGGTCATTTAAAACACTATTATCGGGTCTGGGATTGTTTAAGAAACATAATTTTTTATTTATTTTAGGAGATGATTTATTTCTACTATTGTATTTAGATATCACTAGTTTACAGTGTTACATATTTCAATGCCTGGTTCTCAAGGACTGGAGTTGGAAACCCCCTGCTCAGATGCAGCTGTAGTAATGGCCAAATTACATCCTAAGCTATAAACTGCAGATGTCTGTCAATGAACCATCAATTAATCATTCATTTTTTAAGGACATGGAGTCTTGAAGACCGAAATTGGACACCTTTGTTCTATACATCTAGTTTTTCCACATCTCTGTTGACCAAATTCCAAAAGATTTACAGGAATTTGATTTTACATAATAGCTTTATGAAATTTCTTACACTGGACCATAAAAAGTCTGGGCAAAGACCCAGAAATATTGCTGTGGTATTAAGAAGGGTGTGTGTATGTGTGTGAACTGTAGCGGTGGGCACTTACTGCCACATCCAGATGGTGCAGCAAACTAACAAGGCTACACTGCTGGACCCCTCAATAGGAGCGTCTAGACTGGTCCCTTACCAGACAGATACAGCCTCCCATCAACTCGGCGTTTGTCAGATTTATGGTAATGGTCCTGCAACAGTCTTCCTGTTATTGACGTCCAGATTTACAGCACTGACAGCCGCCCCCACCCCTCTGCCACACACACACGCACACACGCATTCACGTACCGTCCTTGTCTCAAATACTCCCATTATCTTACAGACTTCAAAAAATGCACCATCCGCTGCTCCAGCGTCTTTATCTCTGCGTCCTTCTTTTCTTAGACACGGCATGCTACTGCCAGCATCTGTCCCTTGTCTGTGGAGCTGAAAGTTATAGAGGTGCTTATGTGTTTAGGACTGTGCAGTTGGTAAGGAGGCTCAGGGCATGAAGTCCTCTAGGATCCTTTTCTGAAAACATCTCAAGCCCTGTGGAAGTGAATAGATAAAGACCCTCTTGAGGTGGCAAAAACCACCCAAGCCCCCTGTATCTCCTCCACAATAGGTTGTGTCAGGGTTTCCTGTTAATCCTCTGTGATGAAGCGTGAGCGTTTTTCTTTTTCTGAGGGCAGGGGGGTGAAAGGTTTGGGAGAAGGGTGCAGAGAGGACTTGTGGACGAGCTACGTTGTTGTGGTTTGGCAGTGGCTCAAAGATGGGCAGTGTTGGAGAAGCACAAGGGGGACGGAGGGGAATATATGATTGGTGGTGGAGTGCAAGTAGAGGACAGGCAAAGTCCGATGTATGTGGATTAGAGCGTAGCCCCACTTTCAAGTCAGCATTTTCGGGGTGGTAACCCGATCTCTGGGATCTAGCACTTGTGAGCCCAGTGGGAAAGGCTTCCTGACAGATATCCCGTCCATTCTCAGCCCAAGTGTTTTTCCAAGGCTCCCTCTCTGCCTTTGATCTGGCCTCCTCATCAACCACACAGGGTCACAAGCTACCATGTTGGCCGAGATAGGAGAGGGCTAACCCTGGGACCGCTTACAGAAACAGGAAGCTCCGGCCTGTTGGTCGAATTATCCACAATATAAACATGTCTTTTTGACATTTAAAATGATCCGTACTAATGTGGTGATGATATATTTATTTGATATAAGTGGCAGTTGTCTTTTCTTAATTTTCTTATCTAAAATTGATTCCTGTTGTACTTTTCTTTTATTTTCTGGAAAACTTTGTAATCAGTGTATAAAGAAAGATATAGTACAAAGAAAATGCAATAATATATATTTTATTTTCACTCACTTTTTAAAGCATTGCTTCTGTCTCCTCAGCTTAGTTGATGCAGTGTGTTTCGTCAAAAAGCTGGGGGCGCTCTAACTTCACTTTAGGGCGGTGTGTGTGCGTACAGCTTGTGTGTGTTTAAGCTTGTCTGCGTGTCCAGACACCTTAGCGTCAGGGCAAAAGTGTTGGAGCTCTGAAATGAGGGCCAGACAGACAGAAGTGGGATGAATGAATTGGTTTGCAGGGGTTGATAGGGAAGGAGGGAGTGTGTGTGTGGGGGGGAGATGCATCTTGCTTTAGAATGAAAAGATGATGTGCCTGCAAAGCAGTTTTAAAGCTGGGTTTTCCCTTTTCTGCACACAGACAAGCACACGTTATGGACCTTGGGTCTGGTGCCTGCTGCACCAGACGGGTGTTGGAGTTGCTGCAGACGGGGATATTACTACATTATAAAATTGTGACTATAGCTGCTTTATGTATTTGTGCATTTGTGGAGGTGATTTATTTTTGATGTTCTGGGTAATGAATGCCACCTTTTTGGTGTCCCTAATGTTTTTTTCATTTTGTGTTGTTTAGTTGAATTGAAATAAATCTTGGATTTCATCACCTGCAGCTTCGGTTGAAGGCATGTCGGAGTTTATCAATGCCAAATCCACTTTTTGTGTTATTTATTCTGCTGTTGGGATGTTAAGAAAACAGTCTGTCGTGCCTGCAGCAACAAGCACAATGCCCTCTGTGTCATTTTTCTTTCTCCACCCTCAGGGAAATTCTCCTTTCAGGCGGGCAATGATTGTAATAGTGGTTTATAAAAAAAATGCATTGAGGATTTTAGAAACCAAACCTGCAGATCTGCTAATGACAATAATATGTATGGCAGAGATCCAGTCTGGTTGAAAACATGGGAAGAGTCCAGAGTGTCTACCATGCCTCTCTCACCCCTTAACGAGAATGGCATGCATAGTCCCCCTCCGACCCGCACCCCCCTTCACTCACTGTAACCATACTGTGTCCCACCATTCACTCCCCCTACCCCGAACTGGCTTCAAAGCGGCAAATAACAACAACAACTGAAGGGGGTGGGAGGTTGTTTTGGGGTGACTGAGGATGAATGAATGTTGCCGTCCATCCTCCCCCCTCTTTCCGTCTTGCTCTTTCTCTCTACCTCTTCTGCCCCCCCCCCCCCCCCCCACTCCCCTACGTTTTCCTTCATCCCTGATAGCCTACTTTCCTGTATGTCCTCCTCCACCGCACACCCGTGTTATGACTGTGGATGGTGTGTATTACACACATAGCTGTTAGCGCTGCTCCTCCGCTGGGAGGCCCATATAAAGGACTGTCATTTGCAAAGGTCAAGAGTGAGCCCTGCACGCAAGTGTTGTCCCGACACTTGGTCTGGAAAAATAAAAACGGCCTGCTCGTCCATCAGTGTCCTGTGTCTGTCTGGCTGTAGTGGCCATGTGTACTCTGCCCGGTGTCTTAGATGTCCTCTTTTTTTTTTTTTTATGTCTTCGTCTCTTCTTTCCTCTGTTGTCAGGAAGTCACGTCCAGCAAGAAAACATCTGTTTGCTTTTTGTTGTGTTCTTAGGCATTGCCTTTGGTTCTTATGAAGTTGTTTGGATTTGTTAACTTTGCTTCCACAGTGAGAACTAAATGTAACCAGTTTAAGCTCATCAACACATGTGACATCTTCCTTGAATGTGTGAAAGAAATTCCTAAGAAAGAGTAAACTTTTTATGGATTGTTTCACATCATATTGTTTGTTGGAAATTTTATCATCTTTATTGAGAAAAATCTGGATCTATGGATCTGTTATGAGTAAAGCTTTGTTTTTATGGTCTGACCTACTGATTATATCTTTCTTTCTAACGTCTGTTGAAGCTTATTTGTGTAAACTTTGTTTTATTTTAACATACTGTATGCAGCAAACTGACAGAAAAAGTGTAATTTTTGGGAATAGGGTAGTAGTTTGCATTATAACAATGAATAAAGAGACATCAAAGTGTATCCATATAACTGATTGGTTAATTGGTTAACTATTTGGCTAACTCAACTAGCTTACCAAATTACCAACCAGTCAACTAGCTAATCAGTCATTCAACTAACTGGCCAAGCACCACCCAGCCAGACAGAAGGTCAGTTAAGGACCCAACCCAAGCTGTGTGGTTGGGTTTGGTCTACCATGCTGGTTATCACCCTACCAACCTGTCAGCCAATCACCAAACCATATTTATGTAAGAGATCATGTAAGGAATAGCAGAAACACTTTGACTTTCCTACAGCTGCTCAGAGCCAATCAAGCAAACCTAGTGTTTGTTGCTTAAAACCATGCAATAACAAGTAAAATTGTTTACCAAAATTTCTGTTTCTCCTTCTCATAGTGTTTATTATTGTTGTTGTTCATATTCAAACGTAATTTGCAGTCAGATATTCTGATATGGCTTTTTAGTTAAATGCCAATTCCCACAGCTCATGGTATAAAATCATACTCACCCAGAAAATATGGGTTGATATTTTGATTAGTTTGGATAAGGTTTGCCAAACATCTGAATAAACTTATTAGTGAATTATTCTAATTGTCCGGAGTGCTTTGTTTTTTTTAATAGGTTTCCTGTGGTTTCAAGCAGTATTAGTAGATGTTGCGCTTCAACAGAGGCAAGGAAAACAGAGTCCACACAATCTGGGAGCTTGTTAGGAGTTCCTCGGTTTGGAACATGCTGTCATCATGCCTCTGCCTATATTCCTGTCCTGTGGTGTCTCGATTCCAGCCACAGAGTATGAGAGTGAAACATGAACTAGACTGCTGCTCTGGTGATTGTGGTTTCCCTCTAACCCACATTTATTACCTCTAAAAATACAGAGTGGTTTTCTCTAAAAGAGCCTGTCCAACTGCAGCCAATGAATTTTCACGATGATGGATGGCAATTAATTGACTTCATGTGAACCCTGTTTCTAAAGTTCTTAAGTTGATTTACTTTGGAAATATTTGTGGAATAATGTACGTTAACCGCTTTTGTATTGACAGGCTTGAGTTCACAGGACTCCACTATGATTGAAAGACATCAGTGGCGGTAGCCAAGAGACATGTAACAACAGTGCTCATGCCATCTGTGTCTTTCTTTTTTAGGTAGTAGGTTCTCCATTGTTGAAGCATTGCCATGTCTTAATAAAATCAGCGTCTACTTGATCTCTGGTTCATTGCCAGCAAGCTCGGTTATATCACCCATTAAATGTCTTGGAACCCAAGAGCTCATTTTTCTTTTGTCAGCCATGCATCAATTTCATTCAGAATATAAGGGAGTAGAAAACACTTTGCTTTTGGCCTAAACAATATGATTCTCATTTTCATTAAGTCCAGCGAATAAGCTTCCACAACAGTGAGGTAATGTCTCAGCAGGTCTTTCAGGGAAGTACGGGTGAAACAAATCCACAAGAGGCAGCTAATCAATAATGTCTAGGGATGGTAGACTTTTTATATATGGAGTTGTTTTAACTGCATGGTTGTCCCTTCTTTATTGCACTCTCTTGCTCTTACAAGGGTTTGATAATAGCTTCAGTAAAGGCACTTGATTTTCAGTTATGCTAAATCATTTACATTTGGCAATGCAAATTTAATTTCGTTCGATTTCACATAATAGACTGAAATGAAAGGAAATTATATGTTTTTTTTCCCCCCACATTTAATGTATTTTAATTTTTCATCCATCCATCCATTTTCTGTTCACCCTTATCCCTAATGGGGTCGGGAGTTGCTGGCGCCTATCTCCAGCTGCGTTCCGGGCGAGAGGCGGGGTACACCCTGGACAGGTCGCCAGTCTGTCGCAGGGCAACACAGAAACAAACAGGACAAACAACCATGCACACACACCTAGGGAGAATTTGGAAAGACAGATTAACCTGACAGTCATGTTTTTGGACTGTGGGAGGAAGCCTGAGAACCTGGAGAGAACCCACGCATGCACAGGGAGAACATGCAAACTCCATGCAGAAAGACCACGGGCTGGGAATTGAACCCAGGACCTTCTTGCTGCAAGGCAACAGTGCTACCAACTGCGCCACTGTGCAGACCTTTTAAGATCTCTCTATTTAATTTTTTTTTTAAATTAATTTATGAGAAGTGTGGCTTCCCCTTTTCATCAGCTTTGACTTTTGAAGCAAATTCAGCTGTACATTTAGATACAGAAATGTTTTATTCCTTGTCAAGCGCTTCATTTTCAATTAGATTTGATTATGAACATGAACTTTTAAGTCTTTCATCAGATTCTCAATAATGTTTAGACTCATGAAAAAAAACAAACAAACAAAAAAAAAAACTTCAGTTTAAATGTTTCTATTTTACCTCTGGCCAAAACTTTTGGGTTGTTCTGCAGAGATGTTAAACCTCTGTTTCAAGTGTTTTTCAGTCTCTAACACTTTTTTCTTTTAGCATTACCTTGTATTTAGCTCTATCTGTTTTTTTCCCATCAACTCTGACCAGGTTCTCTAGAACGGCTAAGAAAAGCATTGCCACAGCAGGAGGCTTACACCACATTTAATGGTGGGGATTGTTTCTTCAGGCTTCACGGGTAGTGTAATATTTCCGTTCCACATAGTGTGTTTTCAATGTAGGCTATTTTTGGTTCCATCTGAGAAGAGCACCTTCTTCCACCCATTTTGCCATTTCACCTACATGGCTTGTTGGCAAACTGCAAAGAGGACATTTTAGGACTTTGTCCCAAAATAAGAAGTATGAACTGGGCATCTCTGCACTTCCTCTTTTGTTAAAATGGACCTCTTGGCTGCTTCTTTGATAAATCATTTCCTTACCTTGCATATCAGCTAGGTGGACTGCTATGTCTTGTAGGTTTGCAGTAGTGGTATTTTCTTTTAATGGTGATATAGATGATTCAAGAATACTCCACAAGATGTTCAAAGCTTCTGAAAGTTTTTTGACTGAATGAAATCTATTGGTGGTTGTGAAAGGACAAAAAAAATCTGAAAGTTTCAGGGGTTTGTGTACTTTTTCAAGGCAGTGTACACGTTGCATATAATCTCAGCTGTTTGTCTGGATGACTTGGAGATTTATGGGGGTAGTTACGGGCCAGACTGATTTGAGCTCTCTGTCTCAGTGACACAGCACACTGCCTCTCAAATCATCAACTGTGGGGGTGACAGGGCAGGGGCAAGCCTTGAGGTAAGCAAAAGCCTTTCGACATATTTATTTTTCCCCTTTGAGGCTTTTGAGCAGCTCTCCTCGTCAATCTTGTGCTGTCAAAGAAGGCCAGAGGTGGGAGCTGCCATCTCTTTCTCTCACAGGGGCCACTGTGTTCATGAGGACCCCAGGGTCAGGCCCTGGAAGCTCCTTTAGTTACTGTTGTGAAATCCTCTGTTTCCTCCCACGCAGCCAGTAAGGCCGCAACCTTCTTTGTTGCCTTTGTTGTGATTTACACTCAAAGGAGGGTGGATAAATAAGTCATATAGCTTGCTATACACCTACCACCTTTTTCCACATGAACGTAAACTTTTGGCTCACAGAATTGACATCAGAGAAGTTGATTTAATCTTCCACAGAAGCCTGTAACATGTAGCTGCAAAGAAAGGGGGTGACACTAAGAGGTGAGCAACGAACAGAGTAGAAGGAGCTAATTAAACCAAGTTTGTACATGTGCTTGCCCATCTGACATGCGTGTGTTTCTGATCTTACCCGTTTTCTGGAACAGGAGAATGTTTCCTGTTTAAGCAGACGCGTGGGTTCACGGAGGAGTCGGGGGGTCGGGTTCCTCCGCCGACGTCTGGTTCTGCTGAAGCAGATTCCCCATATCCCCATCAAATAGCAGCCCTGAAAACTGACCCTGGTGGGTGCTGATATTTTGGGGGGTATGATGGAGAACCGAGGGTTGGAACACGGTTGCTGCTGATCTGTTGCCGCCTTCTACATACCACATTTATCTGAAATCGAGATTGTGCATTTTCCAAAATATCATACCGATCAAACAAAGTGAAGATGTGCATGCCAAGTTTTTTTTTTTTTTTCCAATATTTGCCTAATTTATAATCACTACTGGTCATAGACAAGAGCCCCTATGTGGTCCTGGAGACGGATGGACAGATGTTAGCAAATTTATGGTAAAATTATCCTTAATACTACTACACAAGTACCATCACATCAACTTTTATGTGCACAGAAGTTCATGTGCCCTTATGGGTTTTTCTTCTTGTTACAGTCTTTGGTAGAACAGGGTCATCTGCTGACATGAGCAGTAAAAAACCCGTGTTGATGTTCCACCTGAAATGTGATACACAAGATGGATGGGGTGCTGTGTGCATGTGCGCGCGTGCACGTGTGCGTGTGTGTCTGCTCTGCCTTGTCCAGACCGGTTCCTGTCTTGCTAATAAAAGAGATATCTCTTTAGTTTTGGATACTGATCTCTTCACACACAAGTTTAAGGATCTCATTCACGGTTCTCACTGCGTTTGCTCCCTAATGTCTCACAGCAGGGGACTCTGTCCCAGGCCGTGATTCATAGAGTGACAGGGTCTGCCCTCAGTGACCGTAATGGCCCAGTCAGACAGGGTGCAACATGCAGGCGAAAACAGGTTGGGTCACCACTTAGCTGCATCTTTCCTAATGGCTGGTTTATTATTGAGTATATGTCACCAGGTTATAATAATCTATACAAATTAAGTAAATGTTTTTCATTATGACTTTTTGGTATCTTGTGAACATTTAATTTAACTGCCGTTGACAAAATTGTCAACATTGTAACACATTTCAGCAACAAGGTAGTTCAAAGTGCTTTACACCATAGGTACACCATCTTGCCTTAGAAGATGCTGATGGGTGAGTTTTAAAATTGTATTTAAATGAACAGTGTTTCGGCTGTTTTTCAGTTTTCTGGAAGTTTTGATCCAGTATTGAGGAGCATAATAACTGAATTCTGCTTTTCCAGTTTTGGTTCTGACTCTGGGGAGGTAGAGTAGACTTGAACCAAAATACTTTAGTGGTCTTCAAGGTTGATGTAATGACAAGTTCTGTAATGTATTTTGGTGCTAATCCATTTGGTGAATTATGAAATAATAAAAATATTTTCTCCCAAGTCTATTCTCTGAGCTACAGTGGTTATATTATCTGAAGCTTAGTGTTGGTAGTTATTTCTTATATCAATAACCACATACAGCTTAAGCAAATACACATTTTTAGAAGTACCACACTAACAGATTTTAAAAATTGTGGAGCTCTCAGACTTGAACTTTTTCTGTTTTTTGTGTTTCTCCACAAATTTGATCAAAAGTTGGAATTTCTATATAGTTTCCTGTTGAGGATTTCAGAAGCACGGTACTACAACCTCCTTCAGTGAACACACTGCTCCACAAAACATTGCTACCATCATGTATTGCTAATAATAGTTAGCTAAGCCATCATACTCTGAACACCACTGTTGGACCCAAACGCACTCTGAAGTGCACTTTGAAACTGTTTTATTTGTACAGTTCTTCCCAACTTCTTCTGCATTATAACTCATATTCTAAAATGATCTGCGATATGACAACTTATAAATCTAGTTTTTGATTAAGGTTAAATTAAGGGGCCGGAGTTATGTGTCAGTCTTAGTTTTGAGGGGGGAGGGTCTGAAAAAGGTGTAGAAGTGAAAGGGGCCTGAGATACAACAGTTAGTAACCAGAGAAACAAACATACCAGAACCTGTTCCTGATACACTCTCAGCTGCTCCTCATTGTACTGGAAGTTCTTCAAATATCCTCCCTTTCATTTGTCTTTTGAAGAATTTTCTGATTAAGTAAAAATCTGTGCTACTCATCTTTCCAGTCATGGATACTTATTAGTTCATCATCATAATTAATTCTTTAATAACTTACAATTCACTGATGTCAGAATTGGTACTTATAGATTATGAAACCTCCCAAAAGGGAGCTACGACTTGATAGCTGTTTTTTTTTTTTTTGTAGCCAGAAAAGTACCACACAAATCACCTAATACCAAAAAGTACGAAATGGTAAAGAGGCGAGACTGACAATATTTATTCCTCTCAATAAGACCAGCATGTCCCTATCCCCTTAGTGTGTACTGCCTGTTTCACATTCTTTGATTTCTGTACTTTATTTCAGTGTTTTCGGGCACTCTGCTGTAAAGGACCCCCACCACCTAGACCAGAATATGATGTGGTGTGCATCGGCCTGACAGGAGCTGGAAAGACCAGCCTGCTCTCGCGGCTCTGCGGTGAGAGCACTGACAACATTGTTCCTACAACAGGTACGTGCTAAGCGCACATCGCAGTGCACTGATGGAATATAAAGATTGTATTGTTTGGGTGGGGAGATGCTTGTAGAAAATGTGTTTTCCTTTGAACAGATGAGGGAGCTTTCCACCAAGGGAAAGAACGTTCCCAGTGTTTGTTCCAGGAGTGTATGCCAGGACGTCACCAGCCCAAGCTTTGTTTCTTTCCTCCAGTCACCTTGGAGGATGGCGTTGTTTGTGCATCTAGGAGGACAAGAGACTTAGTGCACATAATTTTCCTGGTAGTGAACGTCGCTTTCCTTATATGCATTGCAGTCCCTTAAGAACAACGACGTTCCCTCCCACCTCCCTGTGTCTTTGACAGCAGCCACGTTGAGCTGTTGCAGAAGTCCCATCTTAAATTTAGTCTGTCCCGTTGAAGTTAAACATAAAGCAGCTCCCAAATGTGCAGCTTATAACCATAAGTCTCTGCTTTTCTGTGGGTTTGAACCTTTGTCTGTGCCTCCTGCTTGGTACCCCCCACCAGATCAAGTATGGTAATTATCTACCTTACCGAAGAGACATTTCAGTGAACATTTCTCAAAGAAGAGTTGGCTGTCATTGCCTCCTGCATCTGCCAACGTTTACAAAAGCAGAAACATTAAGATGAAAATCTCCTGTGGCTTTGCTCACTTTTCACTCAAATATTTCTCTCTGTTGTAATTTGCTCTGAAATGAAACTTGGCAATAAATTTAGCTTTGTTGAAAATCATAGTCTTCAATTTCCCGGATCTCCATGCCTCCATGTGTTTGAGTTGTTTTGAAAAGAGTCAAGTTAAATCTATTTCTTGTCTAAGTTTCTTCGCTGGGCTCTTCTGTTTCCCATTCACACCCACAAAGAAGGACCACATAACTCAGAGAAATGCTTTAGATATTAACTCTGTTCGCCAATAAACCCAACATAATGCTTTTCTGCTTAGCCTTTCATCTCGTTTTGCTCTCTGGACCACCAAAAATGGGGTTCCTGTTTATGACTCAGATATGTTTTTGTCTGTGAGAAAACCGTTTTGAATTAGAAAAATCTAATTCTCAGCCAATTTGATTATATAGTGAGTTTCTATTATTGGTATTATTTATTTGTAAATAATGTAGCAACATTCTTTTGTAGGAAATCTTAATTACCTTTTCTGTTTATGTGTTTTCTGTTTCCAGGTTTCAGCATCAAGGCAGTGCCATTTCCAAATGCCATCTTAAATGTAAAAGAACTTGGAGGTAAGGAACACATTCTCCTTAAGTGCCTTTAAAGTAAGGATGTACGATAATTATTGGCCCGATATCAAGAAATTATGACATCGTTCTTACCTGTCCAATATCATAACAAATTGCACTGATAACATGTTTGCTGATGTGGGTGATTTTGTATTTTTTTAATCAAGGGCTCCCACTCCTGTATGAAAGGAGTGTCAATATAATTGCAGAAAAACATTTCTGACTGGAAATAAATCATTTCAAAATTCCGTCATGTCAGAAAACAACTTGATCATAATTTTTTAAAAACTTAATATAACAATTCCCCCGTGGTGTTACATACAAACAACAGAAATAGAAACATAAAAGGTCAGAATGACTCCCAAACTAGGAACTCCCAGTACCATGCAAATGCAGTCCAGCTTGCCAGTAAACAAAAACTTCTCTAAGGTTTGGGAGGAAGACAATATGGTGGCTTTGTGTATCAAATGTGGGAAGAAATTTATGCATTTGATACTCAAATGAGGAGAAAAATAGCACAACTCTTTACGCGTCAAATTTCATCAGTCACTTTAAACACAACCATCGCTTTGACCGAGTATTCAAAGCTTTTGAGAGGGCTTGCAATGCTAAATTAGGTAGTATTAAGCCAGCCTTCTAGAATCCATCAGGACTCAAATCCATTGGCAAAAACTTTCGATGAAACAAGAAAATTTGCTCAGGAGGACACAAGCGATTACAGATATCATCATTATTATTTAGGCTCTGATCAGGACGACAGCCTCTCTTGCTTTGTCAGGACTGCAGTCTGTTTGACACGGTTATCCGTTCAACACCATATCTTCACCAATAGTCAGAGCAGAGGAGACCCATTTCACTCAGTGTTCACATTGCATATAAATTGCACTCAAGGAAAGCTATTGGTCAATGCTTGCCAGTCACCACGGCAGCCCTTGCTTCTCCAACTCAAGGGGGGGGGGGAGTGCTTTTATAGTCAAACTTCTGTGATGAAGTTGTACCAAGCTCCAACCAATAGGAAAATTCAACTGCCTAAGCACTGTTGGACAGAAGGAGGCTAGTAGTGAGACGGTTTTAAGCAAAAATAATGCCAAACCAAAAATATTGCATGAAAATGCCATAATTCAGATTTTCTTTTTCCGAAAAAGAAAAAACAAAAAAATAATGTCCCCAAAATAAACTGTGATCTTAAATGCACATGCAAGCTTGTCTGTAGCTTTTGTAGAAATTAAAAACCCACATTCTGAACAGGCACGTGTGCACATGCATCCCACCTTGTTAGGATTTTCTGAAGTGGTTGTACAATCTGCGCGCTGTTATTCTTGGAAATGTACAGCATTCTCAGAAACTGTTTAACAAGCGGAGATGCAGGTTCAAATACACGACCAAAACAAATGCAAGTTTTCAAGGAAGCCTGAAGAGAGTTCGGTCTCTCTGAAAAGCACCACAGCTGGAAGATAAATTAGGTTAGTTAGTTTGATTCAGAGTTTTAAAAAACAGTGTAGTTTTCACTGTATTACAGGTGCTGTGAATATTTATATTAGACTCAACTTGAACTAGCCTCCTGAATAGAAAGGGTGAAACTCAGACTCGCATATACACAAAGAGACACTGCAGGGACCACCAACAAGGATGCTACCAAATTTGGACAGAGCACATTAGGCGGTTTTCAAAAGGAGTTTTACTGGACTGGGTTGAGCCTAGTCTGGTGGTGGTAACATTGCTGTGGTTGGCAAAGCACTCATTCCACGGATGACAGTTCTGATTTAGCGATGATGGTGTGGGCTGCCACCGCAGCAAAGAAAGATGAAATCGGTTCTCTTTTTCTGTTTGCCAGCCCCCTGTTGAATATCCACGGTTCTGCTCCTCCTCATGTAAATATTGCAGAGCACAAAAATTTCGGGTATTTATGTTGCTGTGTGTGCATTGGAGAGAGTAGAAGCAAGCACATGATGAACATGAGTATGACAGCTTAAACGGCTACTGTTTGTTTGGAGCTGAATGCTGGGTTTGGTTTCAGTGTGAAGATAAATGTTGACATCTTTTGCACACACTTCTTTTTCCGTTTGTACGTGACGTAAATGTGAAGTGGAGAGTGTTGGCACTGTTGCATAACGTTCAAAAAGTTTTCACAATGAGCTCCTCAGGCTGTTTTCTGATTAAAGGGACATGTTTTGTACATTTTGATGCTCAACTCGGTGTACTACAATAACCTTGTGAAGCAAGCAAGCTGGCAGGTACATTTTTTCTGCTGTTTTGCATTTCGGTGAGTATAGGAACAAGAAGTTCATACTAAAGTATTCCTCAATGTGTTTTTTTTTTTTTTTTTTTCCTGACCCACTTTGAGGAAAGAAGGGTTTCTGAGGCACGGAAAAGCAGAATTTTAAAAGCAGAGTGCGTTTTTTTTTTTTACTTTTGTCACATCCATTCTATATATATTTTTTTGTTTTAGATGGAATAAAATAGTAGACACAATCCAAAAGCATGACTTATATTGAACTTGCAATGGCCTCCATTTTTTTTTTTTTTTTACCTAATTCCCTTTCAAAACCTATAATATACAGCATACAAAGTACAAACGTAAATATTAATCTTTGATATTTAAAAATAAAAAAAACCTTCAAAGCAGTTGGTTTTCAGATTTTTTTATTTCCAATATTGACTTCTTTGCTACAGATCTTCTGCTTTTCTCTCTAACCCTTTCTTCTAACACTACAAATTAATGGCTGGCATTGCAACCTCGGATCTGTGACATAAAGACTCTAACCGGGCTTTACATCTGTTTTGATTTGTCTTGGAGTTTTTAGACTCTTCATAGCTTCTATGATGGTCCAATCTAATCTGATGTTTGAAAGACTGTTAAAATACTCTTAAGAGGTTAGCTCTGCAAAGAACCATTTGCTTACATGTATGTGGGAACCCAGATATGGTTTACCAGCGTGCATGTTTTAAAGTGAGAACATATTAGAAGCATCATAACAGAAGTGTATATTTTGCTCTAATATATTTATCCATTTATACCCATAGGTGACGATTCAATGATAAGAAACATATATAAATTGCTTATTAAATCAAAATGAATTAATTGTACTGTAAAAATTTCACAATATTTTACACAACTTCAAAATAACAGCTTAACATTCTTTATTCACATCTTCACTTAAGCTGGATTTAAAATATATTTGTCATAAGAATCAGACAATATTTTGATAAATAAATCTGCAGACAATATATTTTCCTTGTAATTAAGAGTTTGTGGGTCAAATATAAACATATATGTTGGAAGAAGAGCAGCAAGGGAGGCAAAGACGTATTAACATTTCAGGAGGGTTGACGCTCCTGAACCAAACAGGTTCAAAAGAAATGGCAGCCATGGAGGTCAGAATTCTTTGATCAGAGCAGCTATACTCCTTATTAACTACTCTTACTGGAGACATATAGTGATGAATAACTGTCTTCTTGTCACCATTTCTTAACTTAACACTGTAAACTCAACTGTCTTACTTGAATAGTGTGTTAAATCCTATGAAGAGTGGCTAAGACAACTTCATAGAAGAAGAAAGTAATGCATTGGAAATCAGAAGTTCATAGATACTGGCCTGGCAAAGTAAAATATTAAGCAAAAATTATTTGGTTACTTTTTTATTATTATATTTTACACAGATTACAATTGCAGTACTGCAATTAAAATACCAGGGCTAAAGAAATGTACATAATTGAAAGGTGGAGGTCTTTAATTTTTTCAGTGTAAGGTTGTGTGCTTATGTATTTTAATGCTATATGCATTCTATGAACATTTGTATTCATAGAAGACATTTGAAATTTTCAAAAATGTTGATTAAAATGTAAGAAAAAACTTAGCTTTCTCATTTTAAAACAATGTACAGCTGCCATGCATCTTTCATTGTGTTTATTTCATGAAAGTTTAATGTGATTGTTTCATTAGCTTCACACTGAGAATTTGAATCTGCTGATCTTTTGTCCCACAAGCATTTGTTACTCGGCTGGTGTCAGGTATAAGGATTAGGTGGGAAGGGCACCTCTGGTGTGAGTGTGTGTGGGGATAGTGATATGACGTCAAGTCTAGACGGGCAATTTCACAGTGTGCATTCATGTCACGCAGTGACAGCTGATAACGTGGTCCTAATAATCACAACTCACTGCTGTTGTTCTTTTGTGCTGTGGCTGTGGTTGGGAGTTGCGCTCTGGGATTTAAGGAGGATTGATTTGTTTAAATAAACCACACAATATTTGGACCTGGTTGTTTCAGAAAACATTTGTAGGTAGAACAAAATAGCTTTGCCGTGTCAATTTAAGCCTGTTATTTGATTTTAATTTTGGATGAACACATGCATGTCTGATGTCAGTGAAGAATGCATTCAGGGCTGGTGAAGCATACAGAGTCGGAATATGTTAAGACTTAACTTGCCACTGCAAATCTAACCACAAAGAACACAGGAAGAGATGAGGAGGATGCAGTGAGATGACAGACGATCCATCAGCTCCCTGTAACTAACAGCAGGCGATGAAAGTATGCAACCCCGTCTTTAAACAAAACCAGTGCAAGGTAGTCATCACAGATCAAATGTGACTCTTTAACACTATCATGTATCCTGACATTGTGGGCTCGTATGCCTAGCAGGGAAGCTTTTCCAACTGTAAAGTAATTTGTAAATTGCCACATTGGTTTAAAGCCGATGACTAAAGTTGCTGTTCTGAATTTCACAGTTCTGAGGATTTGAACGAAACTGATCTCAGTTTTGGGGCCTCTTTCAAGGATATTGTCATCTTTGATGTAGTTCGCCCTGTTGATACTGACCGAATGATGCGAGACAGAAACTACTATTATTACAATTATTATCTTGGGAGGGATTTGTCAAACCGGCTCTCGGTGGTCAGATTTCTGAAATATCCAGAAACGGTGAACATTCAGTTTTGATGTTGCGTCTGCAAGGTTTAAAGTTTAAATCACGGGAAACGTGTAAA
Source organism: Poeciliopsis retropinna (assembly GCA_010277075.1). Classification (NCBI taxonomy): domain Eukaryota; kingdom Metazoa; phylum Chordata; class Actinopteri; order Cyprinodontiformes; family Poeciliidae; genus Poeciliopsis; species Poeciliopsis retropinna. The sequence continues at coordinate 7,814,429 of VMRM01000001.1, forward strand.
CGTGCTTTTAATTTTCTGTTCACACTGGCTTAACAGGAAAAGTGTTAAATGGAGCTGGGTAGCATGTTTTATAAATATCAATAATGTGGTGAAGTATCATTACACTTCCAGCCGGTCACATTACCTAACTATGAACAGCTGTAGCAGTCATGGTTACACGTGATAAAAATGGCTCAACTTTGCAGAGTTGGGGTTTGAATGACAAGCAGAGAATAAACAGCCAAATTGTTTGCATAAACAGTTGTTGGCAGTTATGTGCATGGATGAGAAGGGCTGAGGTATGATCTGAGCTAAGTTCCGCTCAGGAAACGTTTACTCTAAATCAACTTGACATCTGAATCTACATCTGAGGTGGCTTGTCTTCACTTTACAAGCAAACTTTGTTTTATTCCAAATTCTCACTAAAAGTTACCAGCTTTTCATCCATTTTTCTTGTTCTGTGCAAAACATATCTGTTTTTCATTAAATTGCCTGCAGTATTTTTTTTTTTTAGCATTTAGCTATTGACGTTATAAACATTAATAAGTATGCTGCAAATACCTTTAAGTAAAAACTGCCAAAAACTAGCACTTGGAGGCAGAGTATTGACTTAGTAAAGCTGCGAGCATTCCAGTTTGATATGACTTTCAGAGTACAGCAAAGTTTTAAAAAATTATGTTTTCAGAATCTTCAAATGGTTCCCAACTGCTGAAAGTCCTTTGTTCATTGTATTCTAGAAAATGTTTAAGATTAACCAGCACTCAGCCCTACCCTTCACCAACATGTTGCTGCACACTGCTGGTCAGCTGACTGAAAAATATGACAACTGCATTTTTTTCCCCTCCCTTACAGACGCAGTAGTGCTCTTTGGTTTATTCTGTGCTGTGAGATCTTCTCCCCTGTGTGAAAAACAGGGGAAGGGCAGAGGTGTTGCTTGACACGAAATACAGCAATTCTAAATTTGGCTCCTTTCAGTGGCATGTCAGTGAAACCAAATGTTAAATTAAAAGGATGAATATAAGAAAAAAGCTTGGTTTTTGAACCATTACTTTTTCCAACCTTGATACCACTAAGCAAACCATGCTTGCTGGCAACAAATGTTTCAACCACCAGAGCGACAGCATGAAGCGAGCCAGCTGCAAACCAAATGGTGTCTTGTTTTTTTTTTCTTCTTTGTTTTGTTTTTTGTTTCTTTTAGACCTTTTATTTATTTAGATAAACTACTCAGACAGTCCATTTTTTGTGATTTCGCATTTTCAAAATTTTTGGAAATTTTGCAAAAATCAACCCACATTTTTTCTCATACTTGTGACTTTACTGCAATTTTTTTTTACAAAAATTGTGAAACGGATTTCAGTGACTAACACTCACCTTCCATTTTTGACTGGAATTATTAAACTATGACTAAAAAATCTGAATACCATGCGTTATTTTGATGGACTACAATCCACAAACTAGACCATTTGGTGCAGAAAAGCACACATATTCAACTTTGCACACAGATCAATCGAAAAAAAAAAAGGCCCATCTTAGGAACATGTAGCAGGAGTCCATGCTACAGAATTTCCTTCAGTGGCGTGGGGGTGAATGTTATTACCATTTTGTAAAGTGACGGGCAAAAATAGTTTGATGGATTTTTTTATTTAAACTTAATTAAATTAAAAAAAAGTTTTATTTCAACTTTTTTTATTTAAACATAACGAAAAAGTCTAGCCAAACCTCTGCTTTTCCATACTTCTGCTTCAACCATACTTCAGCTGCCACAAGTTATACTCCATGATTAATATGGCTAAAAACAAAAAGTTACATTTACTGTCTTGCAAAAGCACCAGCAAGGCAGTAGTAACCTTTAATTCTCCACTGCAGTGACGGAAAATAATTTTGCACACCTTGCAATAACTTACTTGACCAACAAAAGAAGTCTTCAATTGACTTTTTCTTATATAGATTTTGGAAGTGGTTTAATGAGGGGGAAAAAATTCTTGCAAATATTTCGAATTTAGCACCAGAAAATCTTTAATTTCTTTGTAAAAAATCACAAAAAACAAAATGAAATGAAAAGTTTTTAATTTTAAGTTAATTAAAAGTTTAATTAATTAAAAGTTTTTAATTTTTAAGACAAAGTTCACTGGGTTGGATAGTTCAGTAAGACAACAGAACTATATATAACAGAACTATAACAGAACTATAACTAAATATATGTCAGCTATATTTTGAAAAAAATAGCTGACACATCATTGTTTTATAAGTCTTTTAGAACTCACATATAGCTTAAATCCATCGTGACACAATGAGATTCACCAGTGGTTTTTGGCTAAAAGGCACCACCCCTCCTTGCACAGTTATATAGTGGAGCCACAACGCATGTTTTATTTTACTTAGTCTTAACTAAAAGTTAAGGCGCCCTTGCTTTTGCCAACCATCATCTTGTACTATTGCCCCTTGCGCCCACATTTTAACCCCAGCTTAATACATCAAGTCAAGACAAGGGCAAAGACTGTTGAAAACCGCTCTTTGAAACACTCACATACCTGACAACTTCACCTCTTGGTATGCAGTTCTTATAGTGGCCAGATTATTGCAATAGAGTTCGTGTTTTTCCGATTTGTTCATGTAATCCTTTCAACGTAGTTCATGTCTCCGTTAATTTATCACTGGAGAGTCGCTCATTATTTAATTTGTGCTGTCATGGGACGAATGAGATGATGAGTCTTTCATTTCATGGTTCGCTTCTTCAAACAGTCAACAAGAAGAACTTGCCGTTCTCACTTCTCCAGTGGCATTTTCTTCCACTTAAAATAAAAACCTCCACTTTAAGTGCTTTTTCAAGCGGTAATCAGATTATTACTGAAAGAAACAAAAGAAATTGCCCAAAAGATGAAAGATCTTACTCATGATGTGCCTGTTTGATTAAAAGGATGCTGTGGCATGACATCATCCTCAGAAATCCTCCCTGTCAGACCAATAGGTGGCAGAAGCTGCCAACAAGATCCAGAAGCATGACAGACATTCCACCATTTCCAGGCAAAGACGAAACTTCCTAGACAATCTCTCAAGTGCCACTTTGTCTGATAGCTTTTCACTCCAGTGAGAGGTGTGAGTGGATTGACTGGGGGAGGAAACGGAGAAGGGAGGGGCGAGCATGAAGGGAAGTAAATGTCAGTGAGAGGATTGTGTGATGTTTAAACATTTGACAGCCTCACAGCTCGTCATTTCTTGGCAGTTAGAATACTATGAGCAACTAAAACACAAAACAGTTCACAAGATTATAAAGGAAGTAACCTCAACCAACGGAGGAGGATCATTTTGTCCAAATATGGTGCATTCCTCTTATAAGGATCATACTTGCGTGTGCAATGTGACGGGACAATTTCTGAGACTACGCATCAAGCTTTTAGATCCAGTCGACACCAAAAAAGAAAGTATTTTCTTGTGAGAAAAGCAATGATCATAGCAGAAAACAATTGGGCAGCTAAACTAGTTAGCAAAAACTCTGCTGTGTCTGTTTTAGATTTTCACAAGTCTTCTCATTTTGCTTTGAAAGTTGATAGAAATGTGCTGAAGATCAGCAGCTGGCTTTGGTTACTTACAACAGATTTGAGGAGAAAGCTCTTCCAGTGCTCAGAGAATGGAGTGCCACTGAGGATATGACCGTGCAAGACATGGTTCCTATCAGTTTAACTTGGGTCTGAAAAGACTATCAGCACTCAGGTGCTGCTGTTTTTTAAATTTAACATTGAAGTAAAATTACAAATTGTTATACATGTAATTTTTTGCTAGTAAACAACATGCGAGAAATGGGTGTGTGCAATAACCTTATTGCAAAAAGCTGCTCCAATATTTGTAGTATGTGTCAGATTCACAGTTGTTGCTAATTTAAACTACATATTTAACCGTAACAAAACCAGTAATCTCATCATGTTAATCAGTAACTGTTCTAAAACCCATGAGGGTGACTTAGTTATTTTCAAAAAGGAACTCAGCTGTACAGAAGTATTTAAAAAAATCTCTTTATCTGTGTTTCATTGCCTTGACACATAGACTTTGGTCTATAGATTCAGGTGATTTCATACATTTATTTTTCATTTGAAACTTTTTTTTTTTTTTAATGTGAAGCGATGTGATGAACAATATTGTTTTCCCTGAGATTTGTAAAACACAGTTTTAAATAGCCTTAAAAGGTTAATAATATAGACTTTGGGATCAGCATGAATAGCTCTATTTGCTTTGAACAATATCAAAACATGTTTTCTCTTATGATTTTACTAGACCTGGATTTATCACTTGTTTTAACAAGCAAGAATATCTGCTTTGAAAGAGTTTAATCTCCTAATCTGGCCATAAATTATATAGTTGTGACTGCAACTTTCCTTTGCTGATTTTTTTTCTTCTTCTTTGTAATGACTAATACTTTTAAAGCTAGACACCTGCATATCATTGCTGATATAACAAGCCAAAGAAGAAACAAAGGGAGTTTTGGTGTGGTAACTAGTCTAATAAAATGTATTTTCTAACTGTACATATGGTTCCTAAAGATGACTGGAATTTTCCATAAAAGAAAAGCCAGAAAATCTTGAGATGAAAACTTTTTGGTGCTTTGTTGGAAGGTTATTAAAGACCTCAGAGGTCTTGCCACAGTTCTCCTGTGGATTTAGACTGTCTCGGTTGCTTCTGTCTCCTTTTATAATCCCAGATTGACTCCATGATGTTGAGAGTAGGCTCGGTGGGGGCCATACCATCTGTTGCAGGACATCTTGTTCTCCTTGTCTGTATAACTCTGCTTTTGCTAACTCAATTTATTAGACGCAGAGTGAGCATTTTTAATTAAAAACTATATATTTTAATCTGCGCTAGATCAAACTTTATTTACTTGAACATGTAGTGCTTGTGAAAGTATTTATATTCTTTGAGATTTTTCACATTTTGTCACATGACAATTGCTGATTTCACTTTTCTATATTTAGAAAGGGTGAAGCTGAAATAAACAATATCATAAATGTTTTTTAAAATCAGAAAAAATGTGACCTGTATTTATATTTTCTTTCTGATGCCCCTAAAAAATCCAGCATAAAGATTTTACTCCTAATGAGATAATAGTTTTTTTTTTATGCACAATTTAATCTCAGAATAAATTTGAGGCCTCAGTGTTTTTTTTTAGAGCATAGTAGTGACCGACACCATCAGGAAGATGATGTAACAGAGCAGACAAGTCAAGGAGAAATTAGTGAATAAGTGAAGAACTCTTAAAATTCTTAGTTTATAAATATGCAGAAAACAATCATTTTTCTTTTTGCTCCCACTTATGGGTTGCTCTGTATGGGTTGTATGACATCAAATTAAATAAAATATGTAGTGTTGTGCTTGCAATGTGACAAAATGTAAAATAAAGTTAAGTTGGTATGAATACATTTGTAATGTGATGAGATGTCTGTATTTTTCAAGTCAAAAGACGGGATCCAGGTGGCAGCTCTACCTTAAAACTTCAAAACAATAAAGTTTACAATGAATCATTATTTTATGTTTTTTCTAAAAAATGTTAATAATTGTTTGTTTTTTTTATTTCAGTTTTTTATACATAGGTCAGAAAACCATATAAAACATTTAGATGTTCAGAGTTCAGCACTTTACACCTACTGAGGAAAAGGTCAAAATGAACAGAATTAACTGTAAAAGACCTGAAAAACATTAACCTTTTATTGTCATTATATGTAAGAAAGGTTGTGCCTGGTGTGAACTTTGGGGTTAGAACTTAATAAAAACCAGCAGCAGATCTGAGAACTGCTGCTGGTTTTTGGAACAGTTTTTACTGCTTTAGTTTAATAAAACGTCTACAGAGGTGAAACTGTCTCGAGATATTAAGCTGTTAGTATCCAAGTGTTCCTGTTCTTTTATAAGCATTTGGTATAAGGTCATATATTTGGTATAATATGATCTTATACCAAATATGTATCGGGTCATATTTAAATGCTCATAAAAGCATGTATAAGCATTAAAATGCTTATACATTGAAATGCCTTAAATGACCTATTTAAATTTAGATATGGCCTAATTTAAATTTTCTAATAATTTAGAAAACTTGTGAATTCTTGTTCATTATCAGAATTAGTGTAACCTTGAGCAGCTGCGATCCCATGTTTGTAAACACACCGATTCACCGGTCTTCCATGTGTCTACAGGAGCTGACAACATCAAGAAATATTGGAGTCGTTACTACCAGGGGTCACAGGGTGTAATCTTCGTACTGGATAGCGCATCATCAGATGAGGACCTTGAGGCAGCGCGGAATGAGCTCCATTCGGCTCTGCAGCACCCTCAACTCTGCACACTGCCGTTCCTCATCCTCGCCAATCACCAGGACAAGCCTGCAGCAAGAGCGCCAAATCAGGTGAACTGGACTGTTTCCTGTTGTTGCTGCTGGTTCTCCTCCTATGCACAAACTTTATTTTGTCTTTAGCATATGCATTCTCCCCCTACTACACATTCGAAAGGAAGACTATATCATAGATATCTTGGAAGTTATATCAGAGTAACATCGATGTTGCACATTTTTTGGTGCCCTTTGGCACAAGTTCAATGTGCAGTGTTGCCTTAACGTTAAATTTGTTGACACAGAAAAATCAATTTGGATTGTTTAAACAAAATATGATTAACTGTCTGGTATATTAAGCTGCTAACCACAGTTTTTTGGACTCTCTCAAGGTAAGTTGCATCCGTGCAAGGCACTGTAATTAGAGGTTTTCAAAAAAAATTCTCTAAGATTATCTGCAGATGGAAAAAATATCATGCCTACACTCTGAGTCAGGCCTTGAACAAGAGCTCTCAAGTCCTTTTTAGGGGCACTTATTAAATACAACAGCGTAAGGTTTAGTCTCTTAAGCGACAGTGAGTACTGAAATGTTTCTCATTTTCTCACTCACAAAGTTCTAAAGTTTAGTGGCATAATTATAAGCAATTTAGTTCCCTTGCTAATTTCTGTTCTAACTGTTGATTCAAATTGCTCATTGGTATGAATGTGGAAGGATGATTCTGTTTTGAAACCAAAGTTTGAAGGTGCAGGAACTTGTTGCTTGCACTAAGGGCTTGTTATCTGCATTAGACAAGAGATTAACAAAATTAATAAATTTTCAAGGTTTTACGCTCATTTTTGTAATATTTTTACAATAGCTTTTTATACCATACGTAACCTTTTGAGTGCTGTGCAACTGTTAATTTTCACTTCAGACACAATTCAAAGATGTTCTATTAAAACATCGATCTGCCAAATTGCAAACTCCCCTTCCTCTTAAGTGTTTTCTTTCTTATAAATGTGTTTTATGGTATAGAAACCTTTTAAGTAGTGTCACTTTTTCTTAAATAGCAAACGTAAGGAGACGTTTCTTAACAAAACAACAGTGTGATATCTAGTTGAATACGTTATGTCTGACATTACACTCATTCTCAGAAAGAATCGGTTCCTTAGCCGAGTAAACAAACCTTTGCATTACGAATACAAGGTGCAAACCAGACATATCAGGCATGAAGGCTTTAAACAGGGATAGGTTACACAGCAGTATTCCAAGCTTTGAATGAAACACAGAGCACTGTGGAGTTCATCACTTGAAAAATGAAAAACCATGCTGCTGGCTTGGCTAATCAGAGGATCTACCAAGAGGCCCAAAGTACCGCCAAGATCCACAACTCAGGCAGGATAATCTGTCGATAGGACAGCTATTAGTTATTAACACCTCAAATCTGGCCTTCATGGAAGAGTAGCAAGAAAAAAGTTGTTAAATGAAAGCCAAAGAACAATCATGTTTGCAATTTGCTGCAAGATGCACAGGGAACCTTTTGGCGTACTTGCAAAACAGTCCTGTTCGTTTGCAAAAGACTGGCTCTGTTCACCTTGGAGCAGGACAACTGTCTTAAACATACAGCTGGAGCTTCAATGGAATGGTTAAATCAAACTATATTTTAATGGACTAACCAAAGTCTAAACCTAAGATAAATTGAGACTCCACCTGATATGACCGAACCTAAGTTTATTTTCTAAAGAAATTTTTGCAACATTTTCTGTCCCTATGTGTTTAAAGTTTTTAGACACATCCTAAAATATTTGCAGCTGTATAAGGTAGTTCAGGTGGCCAAATCAAAAATTTAAACCACACTTTTCAGATCTTCATTTGCAAATTAAAAAAAAAACAAAAAAAACTTTTGTCAATTCCTTTCATTCAAAGCAGACTTTGCCTTGCTTTGTGTCACTTTATCAAATGCAATTCTAATAAACATGCTGAAATGTGTACTTTTTTTGTGACAAGATATAATAAAGCCCAAGAGTAAGGCGTATGTGTTTTGTTCTGCCCTCCTTTCTGTTTTCCCATCAAGCTCAACCAATAATTCCCTTTTAGAATGAGCCCTTTGTTGTTGGATGTTATGTCTAACGTTCCCTGAACAGTTGCTCACACATGTGTCTGTAACCTCACTTTCCTGCACTCTCACAAACTCCCCCACACAAACCTATCTACACACAAGCATCATCTGCAGGCCTATTGAATGTTTTAGATGGATAGCTCTGAAGGATGCCTGGAGAAAAGGCCATCTGTATTCCCCAGCCTGGACCACCAGTGTAGCTGTTTTACAGTAATGTAAAATCTGCGATGGGAAACAGGAGAGAGGTTATATTCCAGATTTTGTTGTGACTCTAAACGCTTAATTCCCCTGAAATAGTTCATATGACTTTAAGTAATTATTATAGGCATTATGTTCTTGAGCAAAAGCCACAATAGTTATGGAAACCCCCCAATCTTGTTCTATTTCAAAAAGCAGCTGCCTGCTTTAAGCTCGGCAAGACTGTTCTTTTGTTGTCCGATGTTAATGTAGTCAAATAATGCTGTCTGAGCCCCCCACATTAACCACTGGTCTTACCATGATGTTTCTTCTGGCATATTTTATTTCATCAGTCTTAGGAAGTATTGACTTTGCAGAGCAGTTCACAAACACTGCTGACATGTGAGTCCACATATGCATGATGGATTGGCTGGTAGGCTGGTAATTCATGATATCAGTACATCATGAAAAAGCCCCATAAAAGTTTGTACTGAAAGTTGAGTCACACCTAATTTAATATAGTTTTCATCTTTAATAATAGATCCTACTACTAAGTCCACTTCCTATTAGAATTATCACCGAATGATCCTCTCAGGATGTTTAGCGGTTACCAATTGCACACGTCCAATGACCACGTAAAGCACTCGTCTGTCTTTATCGTGATGTCACTTATAGGCCATGAGGAGAGCAACAACAGCCGTAACCCAAGCATTTTGTTAAAGAAAGGATGGGATAAATGTCGTTATTACACCTTTTGTTCCTGTTGAACACTTTATCTTCTGACTCATGCCTTGTCACTGAAAGAACCTCATGTTCAGTGAGTCATGGATGATCTTTTCTTATATGGAAAAAAAATGACAAACTGTAAAAGATATCATTGTCAACAGATCGGTTTCTTCTTTTTGTTTAGTAACTTCAATAAAGCATAGTAGAAAACAACAAACCAACTGCTTTTGTCAGTGTAAATTGATTCACAGTGGTGTGAAAAAGTATCTCCTCTCCATCCTTTTACTTTGCCTACAGATGAACAAGTTTTAATATCAAAGATAACCAGACTAAATACAAAATTAAGTATTTAAATGACTATTTACTTTATTGAAGAGAGACATTGTTCAAACCAATGTTGCCTATCTTGAAATATAATTAACACATTTTACCTTTTTTTAAATTTTTTATTTCACTCATCAAACCCATCAAGAGTCGCAACAGAATCTGGAATATAACCTCTCTCTCCTGTTTCCCATCACAGATCAAACCTGAATACAGCCAAACTTGTACAATCAAGAAACTACCTAAGTAGGACCTGTCTGACAACATGAAGTAGGCCAAAAGATCACAAAAACTATAACATCAACGGTAGATCTTAAGCAAAGTCGACTTGGGTTACTTAGCAAGATAATAATCCAAACCAAGTCAGCATCTCAATGGCTCCAAAATGAAGCAAAATCACAGTTTTGGATTGGCCTAGTCAAAGTCTGCACTTAATGTAATCAAGATGTGGCATATGGCCTTTATAAGTAAATTTGTGCTTATGATTTGTCCAATATAGTTGAATTAAAATTAGTCTGCAAAGAAGAACGGGCCAAATTCACCAATTACTTTTTGAAATGGCACCAGCTTAATAAATAAATAAAAAAAAAACTTTCTGCAATTTTCTCTTTTATGAACTTACATTTCCATTTATTTGGGTAATGTGAAATATGCAAGTGTGATATCCAGGATATACAGAGGCTTTTAATTGCTATTCTTCTAACGGTTTACAGCACTTTGATCTTGTAATTTAGGCCTATAAATATTCTTGCTGAATCTATTAATTTAAGAATTTAAAACCTCTTGGACTCTGATGAAACACTATTTTGCTTGCCTAAGATGTGTAAACACCTCTATTCAGGTAACTGAAGACCCCTTAAACTCAAATAAAAAAAAATAAAAAAAACTGCAACCCACAGTTTCATTGCTACACACAGAATGACATTGTAATATGAACACTTTACATACATTTTTATACAGTATTAAAAAGTGAGTTGAAATATTTGGAGCCCCTTTCTGTATCACTGGATTCCTGAATGTCATTTTCATTGCATTTTGGAATCGGTTCACCGATGAGGCTACATGGGATCAACACGGATGTGATTTTTGTTGTTGCAAATACTTCTTCCTTGTCGAGAGCTCTGCGGATCAGTAAAACCAGCAGCTGCTTTGCAGGTTCTTGTTTCTGTGAATGTTTGACAAGCACCACCCAAGAAACAAGGTCACATTTTAGCAGGTCTTAATTCTTTTGGCAGCTCTTTTGGCGATGACACGGTACACAGATGACGCAACCATGCAGACCCTCCCCTCGTAGCAACAACTCTGCTCATAGAACAAGGCGGCTTATTTGCCCAAGCAAGCACACATGGTTGGTTTTCCCGGTGAAGTTTTCTGCAGAGCTTCTTGTTCACTTGGGGTGTTTCTGGTGCTCATATAGACCTGTTGCTGGGAGAGGGTGGTAGTAAGGTTGATGGTAATGGGTCTCACTGGGGCCCTGTGTGCTGGAGCAAGTGTTTTTTAGGAGCAGCGTTTGGTCTGGAGGAGGCAGAAGAAAACGTGGGACCAAAATTCCTTGTTGACATCAATCTCCTGCCGTTGGGGGGCCCAAGGAAGCTGGGGAGGAGTAGAGGGGAGGTCACCCTGTTGATATAACACCTCAACAAAGCAGGTCTGTTTGTGTGGTGGGGGCCTAATGGACTGCACGCATGAGAGGCTCTTGTTTTAGAAAATGCTATCGGTGTCGTGAACAGAGTTAGAGGTCTTTTCGGTTCTGTTGGCATTTGAGTTATCTGAAGAAGAGATAGAAGACAGAATGAAAGTGATGATGCACGCCGTGATGGGTGGAAAAACAATGAACTGAGTCATATTGTTAAATGTGGGAGTCAAAAAACAACAGCCCCACAGCAGACTGAGGAAAAACGGTCAAGCTGTAACTTCTAACCTTGAAAGCTACAAGAACAGCTTCACTCCCGGACTGAAGACAGACACCGTAACATCGTCATTTAGATGATTTAATGCACGTTTTTTTCCATTCCCTTCTCGCTCTTTCTTTTTTTTTACTTTACACTTTCAGTCTTTTACTTTCTCCCTCTCACACTTTCATACACACACAGAACGTAAGTCAGTGCAGTCCTTAACAATCCATTTATGCTTTCTGTCATTGTAAGGAAAGCAGTGCCTGGTAGAAATTGGAGCACATCTGTTTTGAGTGTACCAAAACTCAATCTGATGTTACTTATTCATCAAGACGGTGTCACTTCACACTGATGAGCTTCGTTTTGTACAAAGGTAATCAGGTTTTTTTTTTTCAGAATTAAGTCAGTTACAGTAACTGTTGTTTTTAAACAATTATTCCAGCTTTTTGCTTCATTTTGTGTAAAAAATCAAATACATTTTTACCTTTTGTACTAACCACTTTTTTGGTCTTCTCAGTAGGAGGGTGGGCATAAATCTACATTCAAATAGGCGTGTGCTGGCACATCACTGCTGGTATCATTTGTTTCATATTTGCCATGTTCTGTGCCTTCAGCTGATCCTGTGATTGAATTTCCTGAGTAGTAAATATTCTCTTTTGGCTGCTGCTGAAGTCTGTTGAAAGAAGTGAAATCAAGTCATAAGCACAGTCTACCATTTGTTTTTTCAAGATCTGCATCACGAAATTCTGCTGTGGGCTTGAAGCAAAGACTCTGGGACGTCCAGTTCTAATGTAAAGCACTTTCCCCATAAGTGTTTTTTTCTATTCTTCTGTGCCTTTCGTGCCTCCATGTAGGTTTTTTTGTGGCATAATGCCTTTTACAAGTTAATATAATCAGTACAACTCATGGTGATGAATGAAGATATGGTCCATACTAATGCTGGGCAGAGTAGAAAGAATGAATGTGACTTCATCTACAATCTGTTGTCACACATCCATACTTTGGATGTATGAATGTGACACACACATGGTGAAAGGGTGACAGACGGTGGGAAAAGCATCATGCATGTCCTGAATTGCCATCTGATGAGTGGTGAAGTGAAATTTAGCATCTGCACTGACCAGATTAAATCATCTTTGGCTGGATGCCGTGCTGCAAATCATTTAGCTCTTTGTTTCAGTACTTAGTTTTATGCTTTCTTAAGCACTCTTTTAAATCCCTTTCTTTTATTCAAACTGTAAGACTTTCTTTTATTTGTGTTTTCTCACATTTAGGTTTCACTATAGTGATTTACATTAATAACATTTCAGTCTTGCCTGGCACATCACTGCTGATATCATTTGTTTCATATTTGCCATGTTCTGTGCCTTCAGTTGACGTGCGTTCAGTTGCTTCAAATGTGGAAAATGTTTAAAAATGTGACAATGATAATTTCCAGACTTTTCTGCTTATAATGTGGCATCTGTTCTTTTAATTTAATTTCAGTTTTTAATAGATGATATGTGTTCCTACCAAAAATACCTACCGTCAGATAATGCTTCTGCATGTTGGTGGTCCCTCTAAAGCCTTTTTAATTTTTTTTTTTTTTTTTTTTTTTTGCAGCGATTTTCTTTATTTACGAAAATCTTCCTGCAGTGTGTGGTGTGTTGAATATGCCCGATTTTAGATTGGGCATATTTAACATGGTCTGGGCTCGATTATCGCAGCATGTGTGTTTTCCCTGACTGGGAGCGTGAATGCAGCCTCTTGAATGTGACAGGTAGCCAATCAGAAAGCACAGTGATGTGTTTTTTTTTTATTGCAGACAGAAAAGTGTATAGAATCTCAGGCATTACCAACTTTGGACTCTGTTTAAAACAAAACAAACAAAACAAACTATATGGGGTTCATTGGATTCCCAGGTGAGTGGATATCCCAAGTGTCCCAAGAGAGGATGACCAGAAGAGTGTTGAAGAGTGTGAAGAATAATGGCACTTCAGGGCCCTTCATGCACTGAGGTCAAAGTCTGGGCAATGTAGTCTGATAGTGGAGCGTCTGAAGAAAAAGTCTAAGCATCAGGACTATACACACACTTATTTCTGTTTTGTAGTGGTATTGTAATGGATGATTGCAGTGGATCCCAACCATTTCTTGGTTCAGTATTTGCAGATTCAACTGTTTGCAGATTATTTTGGCACATAATTCCACAGTATTTGTGAAAAGTTTCACTATTTGGACCCCCCACCCCTCAAAACATGAAAGAAAATTCAACTTGGGAAGTCAAAGTACCTGGGTGCAATGCTCTTGACACACCATTAGCTGACTTTTGCAAAGCAGCCAATCCTAGAGCAGCATTCATTTGCCTTCCTGCTTATTTGCTGTACCTCCTAGAGTGGAGATAAGGAAGACTGCGAATGAAGACTGCATCTTTTGCAGTAGTAAGGCTGTACGTAGTGTTGTGTATTATTTATCAATAAAAATAATGATCACCTAATCACCTAGGTCTGGGCTGTTTGGTTGTTTGTACTCAGTCATTTAAAGCGTACTTTTTAACATTTCTTTTTATTTTCAAAAAACTGATTTCATTTTCAAGGTAATATCTTTCGCTTCAGCAGTGTGCTATCATAAGCAGGATATGTGCATATAAACAATAAGAGATTTTGGCTCCTCTAAAATGATGTCAGCATATACTTAATCCATAGAAAATTGATTTAGGATAAATCATTTTTTATCGAGACATAGATAAAAATTACAACTTCTGTAATAAGTGATTATTTACAGAAGTTAAAAGTGGTGGACTCTGGAGACACAAAGTCAGACTTATTCTCTGGAATTACAGCTTGAATTAAATCATCAGATTAAACATACAGCAAAAAATTTCCTTTTTACAGTTGTTTTTGCAAAAAGAAAAAGAAATGTAGTATCCTCGGATATGTCAGTGTTTTTTTGTGTTTTATTATTGCATACTTTTGGCAAGGTTTACTGCAAACAAAATAAAAATACAATTGCTACAGGGGCTGTATCATGAGATGGATTTATATGTTTGTCTTTTAGATGCTTCCAAACTCATTTCACCAATCCAAGTCTCCTTGATGTTTTCTTCTGCCATTGACTCACTTTCAGAATGCATAATTTGGAAAACTTTATATTTGCCAGCTTTTAATCTCGCTCCCTTTCTTCCTTACTGTCCAGTGCTGCATTGAAAACTATACATTAAATGGGTATTAATCAAATAAATATTCTTCTGCAGTATTGAGCTCAATATGCCTGGCAGAAATTACTGCTTACACTTCACCTTTTTCTCTTTACGTCACTTTTGACAATGAGCCAAAAGCAAAGAAGAAAAACTGCAACCACTGCAGTCATTTGACTTTTGACTGAATGCTAGTTGAGCCCTGATGTTTCTCTTCAATGACTCTCACTCAGTGGAGTGTGTTGATAGGCAGTCGATCTTGATTATCCATTTGTGTACAGAAATGTGAATTAAAGAACTGATAAAATTGTACTTTTAGTGTTTGCGCCTTCTTCTAGTCTAATCTTGGATCCTCAAAGCAGAAAAGGTTTTACATTTTTATATTTAATCTGTAAACATTTACTAAGTTACTTATGTTTTACCATTTCTTTGAAGTCTTAAATACTCTTGTGAAATGTGTTGATTGATTTGTTTTTAATGTGGTGAAGGATATACACCGGAGGCATATTTTCATACTGTTCATAATATATCTGTTGATGTGATTAAGTTTAGCCTTTTAATATTTGAGATTTGACCCCAGTAGACATGTTCTGACTTGCCCCACCGAAGCTGTCAGTGACAGCTAAGAACGACGCCACCTTCAGTGATTAAGAAGGTGGCTGGATCGTGATGTGGGGAAGTAATATTTAGCCAGCCTTTTTGTCTCTATTATCAGGCTTTCTGAAATGAAGTGGGTGGAGTGGGGGCATGGTGGGCTGGTCCTCACTCTGTTTGATCATTGATCTCCATGACCCCATTTGAAGGGTCTTAATCTCTCTGTTGACCTCTTCAAGGATTTTTTTTAGGTCGGGGTTACAGGGGTGTATGTTGACTGGGAACTATCAGGAGAGTGGGGATGCTGCATTGAAACTCGGGTCGGGGGGCTAGCAAGCTTTTCTACTTGAGTGGAGACGGAGATGTGCAGTGAGTCTGGAGGATGTGTGACTTCACACCTGTTTTCAAATGTAGAGATTCCGGCAAAATACTGATTACTAAATCACGTATGTTTATTTTACAGCACTGTTACTGCAATATCTGAGTTTTTTGTTGTATTTTGTAATGGGCTGACTTATATATGTTCAAACTTTTGCCTTTCCTGATCATTCAGCTTAATCCATGGTGATACCTTAGCATAGCAATTGTCTTGATGGCCATAAGAAATGGCCATCTTGGCATTTTTTCTCTTTTTTGCCTTCGCTTGAGATTAGGAACTGCAGTCCTTATTTTAAACTTTACTTAAAATCTGCATGCATTTAACACCTGGTAATGGAGGAAGAGTCTATAGATGGAGTACATTCCAAATACAACTCTAAATACAAAGTTTGGGCTCATGTGTAACTAGTTAGCCATTTGTATATATCTTATCAACCATTTTGAAATATTTACTACCTCTGTGTTTAGCCTTGCAAACACTTGTAAAAAAGAAGAAACTTTCAGACTTGTTGCTGTCCGTGCTTAGTGGGCGCCACATGCAGAGTGTTACAGAATTGGGGTTTTTGCTTAACTGACTGAAATGACTGGACATGCTCCACAAAACAGTTCATTGTTGTACGCATTTGTGAACAAAATGCCATTTGTAAGCATAAACGTAGAGATTGGCTTTCCCTAGGTTTATAGCTTCAAGGATTGATAAGATAATTTAAAAAGACATTTTAATATTGTTTTTCTTTGTTTCTTAATGCTAAGAGTTCCTTTGAGCATGTTCTGCCACCGTGCAAATGTCTAACTCCGACCATAAAGAAGGTTTAACATTCATTTTACTATGTAGTCCTTATCTTCAGAGGATAAATGCTGTGTCTGTTCCCTGGGCAATAACTAAATATTGTGACAAGACAGACGGACTGCATCTTTTATACACATCTGCGCTACAGTAGGGATCTGGCTTTTTGCACAGTCTAGAAAGGGCAGAAATGTCAGTATTTTCCAGGTCTGGAGAAAGAAAATAGGAATATGGGAAAAATATTTGTATTTTCACACTTTATTTTCTCTCTAATGTCTAAATATTATTTCCTTCCATACCTCCTTTGTTCAATGTGCCCTTTCATTTTTATTTCCTCCCTTTGTTCTTAATTACTTCGTCCTTGTGTACTTCTTTGTTTGCTTCCTTAATTTCTTTTCTCTCTAAAGCCTTTCCTTTTTTTTGTCTCTATTTCTTTATTTGTTTTGCCATTTGTTTCTTATTCCCAAGATTCTTTCAGTCCTTTTTTGTGTTTTACCTGCCTTCTGACTTTATCTTTATTATCTTTATGGATTCCTAGCATCCTTTCTTTATACTTTGTGCCATTGTGTCTTGTCATGTTTTACATTTAAACCACTCACTGTAGAAAATTTTAACTAAAAAGAGGAGACCCACACCATTGGATTTCTAAGAGAATCTTTGTCCTCGGCTTTATAGACAGCATGGTAATATTTTACTGTACAACAACAAATTGAATGCCCCCTCCTCCATATCAACTGACATGGTTCACATACTTCCTTTCTAATCACCTTTACTCCATGTCTTCATTCGATACAATTTCACTGAAGGATGCATACAAATACTTATGGGTTTTTCAAAATAAAACCACACACACTTTCTGCTCACCAATATAGCCATTAGCACTGCTACACCAAATGCATACTGCCACATTGGGGTTCGACCTCTGAACCAATCTACTTTTGGGTAACAGCCACAGGGCAAAGGTCCGAGGCTGATTGATGTATGTGGGGAGTGTATGCTGGCCAGTCTGTTCTGATTCAATAGACATGCTTCTATATGTTGCTTTGCTAAAGAAGTTGATGTTTGCTCTGAACTAAAGATGTCAGACTGTCATTGTTTGTTGTCTGAAGAATTGTTAGAGATCAATTTCACCTTCATGCAAGCAGATGGCTGTGACCTCCCTCCCAAAAGCAGTTATGATTTTGATTTGAGTACCGGTAGTCCAAAATATGTTATTGCCAACTGACATATCACATGTAATATTTAAGCGATCATCTTACAGATCAGGTACTTTTCCTGTGGGAAACTATTATTTTCATGTGTATATTTTGGTCAATGGCTGTGCTTCTATGCTGCAACATGCAGCAAGCTGTAGTGGACCAATTTCAGGATTAACACAAGACAAATTCAGTTGTGAAGTACCGTTCACTGTGCTTTGTCCTCCTTTTATTTTTCAGTTTGGGTTACAGTTAATCTGACAGGTTTGGAAAACAAGAATAACCGATTGTAGGCAAATAATCAGTTACTTGCCAGTAGTTGTAATGGAGGAAAATACTCATCATTCTTGTAAATATGTTTCCATCTGTATATGTAATTTTGGTTGCACAGATTTTATCAGGAAAACCACATGTATAGCTGTCGTCCATTTGATTTTTGTTTCTCTGCTTCAAATTGCAGTTGTGTATTACAAGTTATTGTGGTCATTGTTGTTTCCTTCCTCAGGATCTGATCATTCCCAGTGCAATAACAGCTGATAAGGTGTTGGAGATGGCGATTAATCAGAGACTTTCATGCAGATTGCAAAATTTTCCCTCTATGGGCTGTTTTTCGAGAAGACATACCACAACAGCAGGAAGAGCCTGTGTCGAAGAGATGGAGATGTTTTTGTTTGAGAGTCTTTGATATTCAAGCCAGATAATTAACTCAGTCTTTTAACTTGTCTCCTCTTTAAGACCTCCAGATATGCCTGAGTGTTGTCAGACAAGGTGTGTTGCAACACGCTTGTCCATGAGCAGCTGTGCGGATGTCCTCATTTTTGCATGGAAGTGCATACCCGTGGAAATCAAACAACTTCACACTGATAGACTTTTTCTAGAATAGCTTTTCTCCTCAAACTCACAGCATTTTGCTTCGTGGTCGATTTCCAGCTCACCCTCAGGTATGCAGCTGCACTCCGGCTAAACCACAAGTGAATAATTTTATACATAGAACCTGCGGTTTACTTCTTCACTGTCTTCAGCTGGAAAGTTTTTTTTCTTAAAGAAAATACTTAACTCCCATAAATTCTCTGGGAAGGAAACAATAAAAAGTGAATTTGTTGTGATGAAGAAACCCACTGTAGTGGGTGAATTGTGATCATGACAGATGGAACACTTCCTGCCTACTTGTTTTGAGAGGAGATACTGATCTTGAGTAGTGTTACCTTAGAAACTGTAGCCAGGCACAGAGATTACCCTGACCGGGCTGAAGAAAAGCGAGAGGGCTAAGGGAAACACAAGGCTGCAAATGAGAATGGATGTTGTGGAAGAACATCAGTGGCCTAGACCTCCCCTTCTGCTTATCTCTCTGCCCATCGTCTGGCTCTCTTTCATCCACACGCCAATTGTATCCAAGCCGCAGGGTTTTCACTGTTCTGTTTTTTTCTTAAACCACCTCAGTGTGGCAGGCATGTATGAACGCAGCCTTGTCGAACTGTGACATAAGTGCTGAGAAACTGATGGACAGCTGCTTTTAATTTATTTCAAGCTCATTATACTTTTTCTTAAGATGTGCTCAACATTTTGTACTTTTAGAGTGAGTGGCTTCTAACAGCCAAATCCTGTCTGCAGCTGTTTACAGTACTCCTTTTTTAGGCCTCATTATCCTCACCTTTTATATGTAAGCATGGTTCTATACATTTGAGCATTTTTTTTTTTATAATAATCTTGCCACTTCTCTAAAAAAAAAGTTCTCAATCTCACAGAGGCTTTTAATGGATAAATGAAACATACAGTACTCTTAAGTTTGTAAAACCGTTAAAGGGATATAACAATATGCTTGCCAATGAATGCCTCAGACGGTTCTGGTCAGTTCACTCCATCGTCAGTTCTTACCCATTCATATGTCTGTTTCATATTCTGAGGTTCTTGGATAGAGGACTGGAGCTGTTAGGCTGGTAAAATATTTAATGAAGTCTTCGAAGAATTTTGAAATTAACTACACCATTGTGTGAATTATAGTCTAAAGCTGGAGATTCAGAACTCCAATATACCCATGTCCTGCTATCCAAGCATATTCTCTTTGAAAGCAGATGGCAAGATGCTAATTAAAAGTCCCTAAAAATCTTGAAAAGGACCCACAGATGCTCTCACTACTATTTATGTGACAGTACATATTTTCACTTACATCATTGGAGGTGTTAAAGAAGGAAATTTCTCTAATAAAAGCTTGAAGATAAAACAAAAGTTTACTTGAGGGAACATAGACAAAAGTCAGGACCTATGAAATAATGTTCTTTGGGCAGTTGAATCTTAAATTAAAGCAACTAATATAAAATAATAATCTTATATAATCTTTAAACCATATAACTACAATTGTAATTAGATGACATCCCAGTAAATCCATCAAGGACTGGTTGAGAATTTGGAAGTAGAAAGTCATTTTTGCAGTCAAAACTCAAGATATTTATACTTTTGAAGCAGTATGGGTTGTTTAAAATAGGCTGTGCAAATGAGAAATGCTTTAAGCATCTCACAGCTAATGGTGAGGACTGAGGCCAACATTCCTCCAACCACAGTCAGACTGGTAGATGGTCACAGGAACTGATGTTTCGGTCAGAAAAAGGTGAGACGAGCAGTAGTGGTTTCTTAGCTCTAGCAAAATATTCTGACATAGCCTTGAGATCAGAAATATAAAAAATATGCATAACATCTATATGCTACCAAAATGTTACCAAAATGTTGCAACAGTAACTTGGTAGTATTACAATTTCCTGCACTATTCACATGCCAACTGCGCTGACAAAGATTCACTCCCCTCAGCATATCAAATGTTTAAAGTATCAGACACAGCAGGGTGTTTGGAGCATTTTTTTAATTAAATATGCAAATAATCATTGGACAATATGGGGCCACTGACAAATGGCGTACAGAGCTTTGAATTTTTTATCCAAACTGTTCAGTATTTTGATAACTAAAATTTTGAAAAAATCTACATCATTACTTTATGTTTAGAATAATATAGTTTTTTTTTTGGATACATACTCAGAAGTTACAGTTTTACACACTGTTTGCATTTCTTCATGATACAACTACTTCCAGATGTTGTTCTATTGTACTAAACCCACATAGTATTTTTTTGTCCCTATATACAGGGAATCCTCCTTTGGGTTAGATTTCCCCCAATAAAGTCACTTTATTTGACGATGTTTTTCATCTCTTCAAAAGACTTTAACATAGGAGCCCCTCAGTCAGGTAATCTGGATAAAACATTAGGGCTCCAAGCCTCACAAACCAGCCTGGACCCTGACTAGAAAAGGCAGATGACAGTAGAGGATATATGACTGTCTTTTTATAGAAACCATGAGTTAAACCTAGCAGGCCCATTACAAGGCCCAACTCATCCTTAAGATTATAATCTGTCTTTTCAGTGACATTCAGACTGGAGTTTCCCCTCCTAAATTAGTAGCATCTGCTTCTTTGATTTCAGTTAAACACCGCTGGGTCAGTAAAATGTCCTGCAACTTCATCATGAAAGGTTTTTTTCCATCATTAGTGATTTCACGAAAACTCCTTGAATACTTTAAGCCATCAAGTGCTTTCTGAAAATCTTCATTTTCTCATTCATTCTGCAAACATCTTCTCCCTTGTGATAGCAGCTATAATAGATCTGCCGGCTTGTCAGGTAACATCAGCGTAAAGCTGGTGCCATGTGATGCCCTCGGCGGCTTGCCAAAAGCTAATTGTGCTAATTGGCAATCGCCAATCCTGTAACGAGGCTTTGAAGGACAACCCACCGACACAGATGAAAGCGCTAAGATTTGTCTTGTGTCAAGGACTTGTTGGTAATCGGTGCATCTGCTGACCCAAAGGCCAGGAGGGCTGGATTGTGGTGAAGTTTGTGCGGAAATAGATGGAGATTTAAGAGAAACCCTGCCTTATGTGTGTTCTCAGAAACTTTGAGCTAAATTTATTAATTTTTAAAAAGCTTAACTTTAAAATTATGAAATGCAGACTTGTTCACAAGAAGTTTTTTGTCTCTCTTTTTTTGTGGTCAGAGCTTCTTCATGTGACACTATTTGTTGTTTTAAGTAGTGTTCTTGTTTAGGTTTAAGCTTCACTCAGTTTGCAGCCAAGTAACAGAGGTGTGTTATAGTCCAGACTCCAAAGTGATAGATGATCCCAGAAACCAGACAGAAACTATCCCAAGAGCTTTACCAGTCACTAGGTCATTTTACTTTTGCAGCTTTAGTTGTCTGATAGCCTTAACTCAGAGTGCAGGCTGGGGGGCCATTTGGTGCACAATGCGACAGAGAATCGGTTTAAAAACCAGTGAACATATATATTACTCTGTCCTTTTATCTGTTTGATAGCATTTACAAAGAAATAACAACTTTGTCATTTTCTTTTTTTAAAAAAATGTTTAGGAATCTGTTTAAGTAAAAGTCTGACCATAAAGTATTGAGTTGGTCATTCAGTTAATTTGACTTCAAAACTTATTTTCAGTAGTTGACAGGCATTTCCAGTCTGTTGAGTAGTATTTCAGTTCAACAGTTATGTTCATAATTTGGACCGATATTTGACCAATACAAGAGTGTAATAACCTGAAGAAAATCCTCCTCCAGTATCAAAGTATTTTTCATAAGGCAAAGAAAAACAATTTCTCACAATGTAGTTTCTTAATTAAAAAATTAAAAGAAGAAAACCATAACTATTGCTACTGCTGAAAGAGGTAAAAAAGCAATACTTAAACACACACATAAATACACACACACATTATTTGCTCAATTATCTGGTTTTCTCTGTACTGTTTGGGTTGCTTGTTTATTAAATGCGTCACAGAAGCCTCATCCTAACCCGACCATCAAGCAAGTAATTCTAGCCCGACAACGCCCGAATTTCAGGTTGGGCTCAGGTCATAAATCTAAGCAAAAATCCACTTGGCAGTATTTGGACAGTTGCATGGGTTTCGCTGGCTGTTGATACTTTAGCGACATATTGTTTTTCTTCTTCTTAATTTAAATTTTAAAACACATGAACAAGTGGTTGGGTAACGGCGAGGACATATTTGTCTAAATATTGCAGTTATTTGTTTTATTAATGCTGTGCAGCCTTGGAGATTGTGTAGGATCTGAGCCAGGACTTATTGTGACTTTAAATGACACTCAAGTACTTTATGCTGCTAATCCAAACTGGTGTGAAATTTCATTCAGCTTTGCAACTGTAATGGACATTGAGGAAAATAGATCAGACCTTGCTGATAGATGGTGGCTGAGAATATGTGTAATATATATATATATATATATATATATATATATATATATATATATATATATATATATATATATATATATTATATTCTTATGACCTTTCCTCAGATATTGCCATTCAAGGTCTATTTCAGTTTCTCTTTATCCGTCTGTTCAATAGGCAGTTATCCAGAGGGGGTTTTGCAATCCTTAATAATCTTTATAAGGATTAATTTTATAAGCTTTATATACTTTGCAGTGTTTGACTGAAACCGTGTTACATTTCACCTCAGATTAAACAAAACAATAGAAATGTCAGTTATCTGAAGGACTTGGCTCGTTTTCAAGAGATTTAATTAAAATGTTTGATCCTAGTGACTGAAATGAATTTGACTAGTTTTCTGTACACAATTATCAAGTGTGAAATCTGATATGATTTTGTTGACATATGTGAATTCTCTCTTCAGAGAGAAGAGAGAACATTGCATTCTTTTGGTATGATAATATATTTACACAAATGTAAGTCTTGAATATAGTTTTTGTTGTTATTTTACACTTCAGCAGATAAAAATCATTGTTTTGTTTGAATTATTGAAAAAGATCTGCCCTCTAAGTTTTATACACTTGCGCTATTGCACGTTGGTGGGGTTAAACTCACCAGAGCCGCAAAACCAAATCAATGCACCAAATACTTGGCAATTCTCTCTTCTCCAGTGCAATGTAGCTACATGAACATGTAAACTGTCTGAGTTTTGCAGACATTGCTGCAGGGCAGAGGGAATTACACTGTCATACAGAGGATATGGAGCTGCTGTGATATCCTCTTGGCACATAGTTGAAGACCATCCAGGTGGAAACTGGTATGCTCTGCCAAGAGCGAGGAGAAGAGTGAGGTAGCTGCGTGGGAGGTGCTCATCTGCATCGGCAAGCAATTTCTTTTATGTGAACTGGAATACTGCCTTATCTGATGTAGCTATCGAACACATCTAAGGATTACGAAGTTAGGAGTGAGGGCAGTAAATGTTTTGGAAGTTTACATGCATGTAATTAAGAAAAGTTGCAACCTATCTACCAAAATGGTTTATAATTGGGTTATAAAGCATCACCGTATGGTCAAAAAGAGCTTAATAAGGTCCTCATCTGGTTTTCAGCCGTAAAAGTCTTGTTCTTCTGGAAGAATTTTAACTAAAATTATTTACATATGTTTGAACTAAGAAAACTCATAGGTATTTTTGTTTACATCCTACCTTGTTCTCTGGTGGCCAATCTAAGAATTCAAGGCCTGAAAAGCAAAAGAAGCTCTATTTAAATGTGATATTATGCAACCTAAACTTGAAAATTGCTGATTAATAAGTCTGCTGGATTGTAATAGTATTAAAAGTAATATTTCATAGCAGGCTGGAAAACTGCATAACAAACAACATAGTTTTACCGCAGGTTTGCTCATTTATAATAAATAATTCATTTGTGAAAATCATTTACACGATTTCACTATATGGCGGTTTGGATGATTTATATTATATACAGAATTGCTGGGGATTTTCTGTCTTTGCAATTTTATATTTTTGCAGTTTAGCGTTTTTCATATTGTACCCAACCTTTTGGGGTTTGAAAAGGAGTCGCCTGCCATAAAACATTTGTACTGATTATGTGGATGTGTTATAGCTGCTTTCAAAATATGTTCCAAAGTTGGAACTTTTGAATAATTTTTTATGTTTAGACTTTAATGCAGTGGAAGGCGTGAATAAGTGAACTGGTTCCAGTTGACCCACAGTCACGCTAGCAACTTGGTGTTCATTTAACAGTGGGATGCTGCAGTTTTATGAGTCTTGGCAATGTCTATAGTTCTCAAAAATCTAATTTCTGCACACTGGTCCTCTGCAGGGACCTCTTTAATGTATTTTTGTTGACAAATGATCTATTCTGTAAACTATCCGCTTCTCTGATATCTCAGAATGACATGAATAAAAGGAGAGGTTACATTTCATCCAGCTAAATAATGGCTCATATTTAAATGACAAAACCTAAATGTCATTTGGTTTTTGGAGGATGAACTATATATTGTGCATTTAATTTATTTAAAAAAATTTAACTTTAAAAAATTTAAGTTTATGTGTACATGTTTTCCTTAAATACTATTTTTGCCAGCATGTTAAAATTTGTCACTAGGCTCAAACAGTTGCAATTATTGCAAATCATGTGTCAAATAAAAATCTTGATTGATTTAGTTGTGGACAATTAAATAAGTCACACAAGAGGTCAGTATTTTCAATTAGGAGTTTTCTTTGGAAATCCTTATCACAAGCCTAATAAGCAATTAATCAAATTGGTGCCAAATGATTTGATTACAAGTTTGAAATTGTAGAGGGATCTGACATAATAAATTGAATATTCATTCAGAGGCAAGGAAAGCTATTTATGTCAATTAAATAATTCATTTAGAACTACAAAGTTGCATGCTATTGTCAATTTGATTAAACTGCTAAGTAAGTACTCATAATAAAATGAATGACAAAGTTGAACATCTTTTTTATTTTTACTTTTTGGTCATGGCTTCCAGTTTTGCTTCATGTCAAATAGATTTCTAGCATTTGTGAATCTCCAGTTTTGCCATGATAGAAGCCACTCCTCCCCGGACGTTGCTACATCTGAGATCAACTTGGAGCACTTCTGCTTTTGCTTCAGTTTTTTTAAAAGTCTCTGAAGCCCCAAGTGGATCTCATCCAAATTTCTGCACTTATTGCTAATGGCAATCACTTAACAAAAGCTGCAAAATTCTACTGCCAGCACCATACTAATGCCAACAAAGCTACAGAAAATACTGTTGATGATTTTCTGCTGAGCATCTTGAACAAATATCACAGTTTGTCCTGATGTAATCCACTTCTTAATCAGAAACAGCACTCTTTTACTCTCATATAGCCTGAAAACCTGGTAAACAAATTTAGCCAACCTGTGTGCAGACATGCTTAATGGCTCTGACAAATTTCTCCCAGAAATGAAGATATGTTGCCGATAGGATTTGGAAACCAGGTGTCTGAATGCCACAAGGTCGCCTGGATATGATTAAAGCCGTAGTTTTATCTGAAACATTCTTCAAGCGAGATAACGTGTCATGCTACAGGGATTACTGAACCATACTGACTATTGGTTTCTGCTCTATGAATCTGAATGCCTTTTACCTGTCTCCACATCTTTTTCAACTTCAGAAAGGCTAGTACTGTCATGTACATTATCATTAGAGAAAAATTAAAAATGTTTAAACAGAATTTCAGTGTGGTCTGGTTGCATATGGTTATGGTTTTCAGTTGGCCGGTACACATGGACCCCACACAATCCACGGGTTGAAAATGTGATCTGCCTCTGGTTACACTACTTGTATAATCATTGATTCATTACACCATATGTGTTTACTCAAATTATTTGTGTTGTGATGTCTGGATATTGTTTGGATCATTTGTTCATTCTTCATGTCTGATGGAGACCCTAGAAGGTGAGCGTGGCGGTCGGGGTTTTTGCACAGAAATTGTGTTGACATTTTTATTGGCTCCCACTTATGGATAAAAAGCAAACAAAGGCATTAAAAAATAAATTACAGCCCTAATAATTTGACTACCTTGAGTCACTTATGATAAAATGCAAGGAATAATGATAAAATAAGGATAAGGACTTCTTGATCAGCCTGATGTAATTGTAAATTTGAATCATTTTAGGTGTTTAGATCTGAGAAACATCGTCTTTATTAAGCCTATGACTAACTCTAAGTTATTGCCGGAGACATTTCAGAGTGTTGCGAAGGGCAGTATAACTGTTCCAGCTCGTTTTGTGTGTTAATAGCCACAGTTGACAGATGAATCCCCTGGGCTGTCTCTGCCACATGAGACAATCCTCCCCAGCTTCCTGTGACCTGGATTACCCCCCCCCCCCCCCTCCAAGAGGATGACAACATGAAAGAATACTATAAAACAAATATACTATGAAATAAATTTTAACGTGGAGTTATTGAACTTCACCGCATCAAACAGAACGTTATCTTTCTTTTTTTTTTTTTTTTGCAGCAACAACATTGATGATGCATTTCCACAGTTTGAGGGCCTATAGGAAGCATGTTATCACATGTTCATTTATATGATTTATAACTCTGATTAATTCAATACAACTTATTGAAACTGCACACATGAATGGAATAAGACAATAATGTTTGGCTGTTCTTTGTAATCGCTCCTCATACTGCAGCTAAACATGGCATGACATGAGATCCTTGATGGCCTGGAATAAAAACATTTAAAACAAAAGGTGTTGGACATAACTTAACGGATTTTTTAAAGTTAAAACAGAAAAGCAATTTGAAGCTGTTTGAATCATTCTTATGAGAGGTAGAAATGAATCACCCTTCCTTCAGCTAGCTGGCAAGAAGTGTACAGATTGGATTGTTGGAAATGTTGCTTTAGTTGTAAGACTTTTAGCTGTAGGAATGGTATTGTGGCACACAAGCCATTTTTATGCAATAGTTGTCGTAAATTAATACTGTTTTGGTGTTTATTAATACTGTTTTGGGTTTTATTGTGTGTGGTATTTACGAGTTGTGTCGCAGTTTGACGTGGTTGCGGAGGGGGGTTAATATCCCTCCGCTGTTGCTAGGTGACGATCGTTGGAACGGGTGTGCTGTGTCTTTTTCTAACGGCTGTGTAGCAGTAATGCTAACGGAGTTACTTTGTAACAAATGTTGCGGACTCAATCGCAAAAGCTCATTTGTCTTTTGTCACCGCTTCAGTACTTTTTTTTTTTTTTTTTTTTTTTACAGAATTTAAACCATGCAAAGCTAAAACTATTTCACCTGAGGAGTTCTGGGAACATATTTACAAACAAAGTTTTTTATTTTATTTTTTATGTATATCTTAAATTAAAAATTTATTCATTTTTGTATGGTTAATTACACTCACCATACAAATTTAGTGAAATAACTCATAAAATGTTATTTCACTAAATTTGTTTTTTACAAAATAAAATCTGGATACTCTAACGATTAATCAATTACTAAATTAGGTAACAATTATTTAAATAATTAGAACTTTGTTTATTGCAAAGTTAATCTTCGCTCATGGCTTTCAGCTTAACTGTCTATTTGCAAAGGAAAAGAGAAACGCTTCATCAAAAGCAGAATTCCTCCAGTTTACTTTTGCCAAAAATCCGAGGGTTACAATTATTTAATAGTGTGATAAATATGGCTTCTTCCCAGAATCTTTCCTCTCTGGAGAACTTTTCCATTCTGTTTGTCGAAGCTGAAATTGTGTGAACCATGCAACCCAGCCACCCAGCTCCAGTGTCCTCGTCTGTCCCTGTCAAGCCTGCCCTCCCCTCTTCTTCCCTCCTGCGGTGCCCTTTCTGATGGCCAGCTCCCCTGAACCCAAACAACAGCACCATTTGTTCTGCTAGGGCTGGGAATGTACTCAACCATCTTTCACCACGTCTCTGCCAGCCCTAGTAGATGCCAAACCTGTGGGCCCGAATGTTTCCTCCACCTTTTTTTTCTGTGTTGTATTTTTGATTAAAGTCCAGTGGTATTTTTGCTTTAATTGTACTGTTTTTACTAAAATCGATATTTACGATATCCTATGCTGTAGGATTTTGAACCTTATTTATACCAATTATAAGATCTGTAAAAAAGTTAAACTCTTCAACTCTGCGTTCATTTTATAGAGTTGTAGGTTTATGGAAAGTGAAAAAAAAATGACATGTTAAATTTGATTGCCTTTTTTGGCAAGTTCTTTAGAATCTCAGTGTATTTAAAGCATTCAAGAACCTCTAAATGGTTCCAGGGGAAAAATAAGTCACCCTCTATATTTTCATGTACATTATTCTAAACTTTGCCGTTGCCAAACTATAACATGTTTTATTATTTCATTTTTTGCAATTCTGTTACTTTTAACCTGAGCCATAAAAACAAGCAATGAATATATTTTCAGGTATTTGCATTGAGACCGCCACCTCTCATTGGAGACAAACAGGCCATGGATGAGATGTAAATGCCTCATTGCCCAGCGGTCCTCCATCACTGTTGAGTGAGAGACGGATGGGTGAAATTATGTAAACACAGGGTCGGGGTCTAAGCTTCTTCTCGCAGTGTGGAACTGCCGTGGAGCTCTTCAGACTGCTGTTGAAGGACTTAAAGAAAACAAAAGTCTCTGATGGCGATCACTCAGTCTGAGACATCCGGTTTTAGCCATTACTTCAAACAGTCCTTGATGATGAGTCGCTCACTTGGAAAAAGCCACGCAAAAAAGTTTTCATGCATTTATCTTGTTTAACTTGAATTAATAATTTTTTATTTTAATTACTCAAGTTTTCAGAGACTTGTTTTAGTCTATTTTTAGAGATCCACTATGAAATCAGAGAAGTTTCATCTAGGATCCCATTATTTTTACTTCAGTGAACACAGTATATAGAGCTACCAGGCTGCACTGACATGTCGACTCTTCAGTGTGTGCTTTTTTGAGGCGGTTTCATTCTAGCTGCAAGAAAGAAGACACTTTTAGCAGGTACCAGAAAGGCTGGAGGAAGTACAGCTGTTTCATCCTTTGAGTCATCAACATCCTTTTGGAAATGGGCTGGATTTCTAAATTTTAGCAGCTCTGTTAAAGTCTTAAGGAAATCCAGTTTTAGTAAAGGTGGCATATTTTTCATTAATTAAAGAAGCTAACGCTGGTTTGCTGTATCAACTCTTAATTTTTTATTTTTATTTTATTTTAAAATGCTAAATTTTGTTTTGTAAATTCTATGTCATACTGAACATAGACTACAGCTGATGGTGGCTTATTTACAACTCACATACTGGGTTTGACTTTTAAAACCTTGAGCATCTGCTCTTATACTTTCAATATAAATAGTCATGACAGATGGAAAGAAAGAAATGATTAGAAGGCTGCATTTTTGTCTTTTCATCTTATTTTCAGAGAAATCAGAATCGACCGAATTCAGAGATTGGAAAGTCAATTTTACTGCAAAGTTCTTATTAGAGCATCTGTATTTTTTATTGTTATTGCTATTTACAATAAAATAAAAATATCCTAACTCAGAAAAGCAAGTTGTGTACTGAGTGTGACAAACGGGACGACAGAGAGTCGGCTTATGAGGGCTTCCTTGGCTGAGCAGAAAGAATGTAGATCTAGGAGTAATCGGCTCTATCTGCCACATTAGCCATGAATGAAGCCTGAGCACATGAAGGAAGTCTTAGAGGATGCACCCCAGCCTTACAACTCAAAGAAAAGATTTTAGTACTGCTCTCTTGTTTCCATAAATGATGAATGAGTTGTTATTTGTTTTGCTTCATTTTTAGCTTTTTGATTTTGCCATGGATCATTTATGACACATAAACAAATATTTGACCGTCAAAACAAGTCTGCAATTAATTTCTTGTGAAGTTTGGCTCATTTTGTGACTCTTTCGTCTTAGATCCCTTTGAAACCTTCAAATCAAAATTACATTCAGATGAAGATTCCTTGTGTACTTTTCAGCTCTATAAAGTTTTATATATTTAAATATGAATATATCTTGTAAACAACTTAATTTGATCCTTGCACTCCATCGCTGTCCAATTTTAGAACCAAGAGGCCCTTTTAATAGGGATCTCCCTGCTAACGTGTCCAGACTTGTTGTACACTTTTGCCTATGCCCCCCGTAAATCACAGTCATGTCTTTGAAGGTTTATGGTCGTCTTTCAAGCAAACTGGGAAATGCAATTCTCTGGGTCTTATTCTTGTCAACAGTTACCATGACAGATATCTTAATATAGTTATATTCGAGCTGCTTGCGACTTTTTCTGTAGTCGTGATGCCATGTAAACAAGACGAGTGTCCATGACTCCAGTGCCCCATATTTGTGTTGCTCTTGCATTTATCCAGAACCCCAACAGGACAGGGTATATTTCCCAGTATTTACTAGCTCTGTTGTGACATGCAGCACAGATCAATTTTTACATGTTCATCAGGTATTGAGAACCTAAATTATCTCATCTCCCCCCTTTTTTGATTCTTTTTAAGCTTAGCATGACTTGTCGAATAAAATTGGCCTTTAGACCAATTTAAACCAGTATGTTAAATTTTTTTTGCCACATTTAGTAATGGTGCTTCCATTTTATCAGTCAATCAATTAATCAGTCAATAAATCAAGTTTATTTGTTTGGCACATTTCAGTTCAAAATACTTTACATTATGAAAAACTAAAAATGCTAAAACAGTCAACAATTGAAACATTAAATTTTGCCAAGTTCTGTCATTTCACTTCTAAATGTTAAGTGTTTCATGAAGCAACTCTTAACAGGTGGGTTTTTGGTCTAGATTTAAAGGGACTCAGTGTTTCAGCTGTTTTACACTTTATGGACTCTGCATGAATATTGTTGCTGCAGGTATATAGTTTTTTTGTTTCTGCAGAATGTTTCTCAGTTTTTCCGCTGAGGTATCTGAAGTTATAATAAAAGAAATAGCTCTGTGTGGCGTCCGTTGATTTGGTCTGCCTTAATATGCACCTAGACATGCTAAGATATTTTGTTCTGCACTGCAATTCAACATTGGCTGCAGACAGTATTGTGTGGGACTTGGCAGACACCCCCTGAAGCGTCTTTTGAAAAAGGTTACCTTGTTTGCCCCTTGAGCTATTTTCGCTCTGCCTTTCTGTCTGGACTTGCCGAACTGTGAAAAAACTCCTCACAAACCTTACCTCCTCTTCCCAGCCTCCCTCCTCTACTCTGTCTACCATGACATCACAAACGTCAGGTATCCAAAGCAGACCGCAGTGGAATGGGTGTTTGCTTGATACAGTTTTTAACACACCTGCTTTGAAACACATTCCTGAAAACACGGTCCAATGGGATGGGCACATTAAGATAGATTCAGTGCTTCTCTTCTATGCAAATATCCACCTATTTCACAATCTGGTACCAAATTAATTTCCTTGTTAAAATATTAAATTGTTTTGATTCAACCAAAAACTATTTGTCATTTTTGGTAGGAAATTAGAGAGGAATCTCTCCGTCACTAGTAATAGTAAGAGGACAATCAATTAAAAAACAAAAATCTGATTTTATACATAATTGAGTAAAAATGGTACATCGATGCATTCTGTGTTGATGTGGTTGCTGTTTTACTTTGGGTGCTCAGACTTTAATCATCAATTAGCTGTTAATGCAAATCTCCTCTGACTTTGAAAGGATTTTAATTTGGACTAATACCAGTTTTGTCTATTCAGTTAATGTCTTTTGAAAACTAGATTGTTCTACTTACTGCTATATCTGTTTCTCTGTTACAGTTGCATCTCTTTGTGGAGTCTGGTGAATTTACATGAGTGTAGTTGCTGTGATAGAGTCGATTTTAGATTTCTTGCTTAGAATCCATTTTTGTTGTAGTTTGTTTGTTTTTTTTTTCCATTTTTTATAACCAAAGCCACTCGTTCCAAAATATCGGTCAACAATTGTAGAATAGGTAATCAGCCATTCAGCATCAGCGCAAGTAATTTCTTGCTTGGACTCCACAGTGAAAATGAATGCACAGTTGCGGTTCTTGGTTTAATGGTGCCCTGGGAGACTCCCTAGGCCACACCCTTAATCATTCAAAATGCAGCAATATAAATAAATCCAATAAAATGCTGTGCAGTGCCTCACAACACATGTAAAATACACAGTGCAAACGCTTGAAAGAAATAAACAGTTTGCTTAAGAAACAACTGAAGAAATGCGATTTGAGTTTTAAGAGCATTTTGTGGCAAATGTAGTCTGTATTTTGCCCCAGTGGCAAATGCTTGAACAAAAATAAGTAACAAAAATTTTAATTCTGACAATTTGGAAGATGTCGCTGTCTGCCATGACATCACAAACGTTACGTATCCAAAAAACTAGATATGTTGCAGTGTGACAACATATTCATTAACAGGTGTGTTAATACCTGCGAGGTATTAACAGGTGCATTAATACCTGTCAGGTATTAACATGTTAACATGTGTGTTAATACCTGAATGTGCTCCGGGTATCAACACACCTGGAGCACATTTCTAAAACTTGGGACGGGCATATCAAAGTAGATTATAGGAGCCCACGGGAGGTTACATCAGAAACTCAGCAGTTCTCATTCATGCAAAAACTGACCTAATTTACAATCTTGTGCCAAACAAAAAGCTACAGAAAAAAACTTGTAGGCAAGTTGAATATAGAGATGTGTTTCTTACATGTCCAATTATATTGAAAAACCTAATTAAATATCACTACTAAATAAATGTTAGCAGTTTGCAAATTTGAAAAAAAAAAGGGTCCTTGAGCTTAAACTATTGCATAAAATACTTGCAAATTAGGTTTTAGAAACCTTTTTGGCTTCTTGAGAAGTTCTCATTGAACAGTCTTTTTGCAGGAGGACATGTCACAGTGTTGAATGGATGCTTGTATAAACATTTATATATGTAAAAAAAGAAAACTCTGGCAACTGTTTTGGAGATGTTGCCATTTCTGCTCCAGTTCTGACCAGTATTTTTCTGCCCTGCTGGCACGTTTTTCACTGGATAACTGCATTCACAAAATCCTTTTTATAGGCCAGCTGTGAATGTGTAAAACAAAGCAGCAGTGAATCACCTCAATGAATCACCTTAAAATCTTATCCACATTATCAATGTGTTTTGCTTTACTTCACCACGGTAATGTATCAGTGATGTGTCATGATGTTGCTCCAAAGACACCATCTGACATCCATAAAATTAGGAAACTCTAAGTCATTTGGACTTATTACCTAAAGTTAATGTTAAACATGTGGTTGATAAAAGGCGTTAAATTACTAATATACACTCAATTATTTGGCTTAGACAATGAGGGGGCTGAGCAAAATAATTGCTGCTGTTAATTATTATGAGTGAAACATTACAGAAAAAGTAATTTATTTATATGATGACTTCACTTCCAGATATTATTGAACTGATAAATTGTACATAAAAGTGCAAAGTAGAGTGAAATTATGTATTTTCTCAGCCATTCAACTTCTTTATATCGACCATGTTTGGTCGCTTTTATAGTCAGGCCAAGTGAGTGTTTTGTTTTTTTTAGGGTTCAGATGCTCTTTTTATTTTGGCAAATCTTACTCTCTTTGCGCGCATAGCTGGATCCTTGGGGGAAAATGTAGGTGCTTTCTCCTTTACTTGCGACATCAATAAGCAGAAACATAAATTGCAACAGTATCTTTACGGGTCTGCCTAAAACAAATCAGTCAGACAGCTGCAGCTAATCCAGAATGCTGCGGCTCGAATTCTCACTAAAACCAGGAACATAGAGCTCATCACCCCAGTTGTAAAGTCCCTGTAGCTCAGAGAATAGACTTTAAAATACTGTTGTTAGTTTATAAATCACTGATCAGCTTAGCACCACAATACATTAAAGATCTTCTGTTGCATCAACCTTCCAGACTCTTGGGTCTTCTGGTTCTGGTTTGCTTTGCATTCCCAGAACCAGAACATGGAGAAGCAGCATTCAGCCTCTATGGACCTCAAATCTGGAACAAACTTCCAAAAAACTGCAAAACAGCTGAAACACTGAGTGCCTTTAAATGTAGACTAAAACCTACCTGTTTAGAGTAACATTTGAAATATTATAAAACATCAATCAACATTTTGATGTGTAATGACGCTTGACAAAATGCAAGGTTTCAATTGTTGAATGTGTCTTCTATGAGTTTGTATTTTTGTGTTTTTATGATGTAAAGTGCCTTGAACTGTTTGTTGATGCGTTGTGTACCACATTGAGCATGCACCACATGAAGCAAAGGAGAAAGTTATCCCAGAAGATTAGAAATAAATTATAGATGACCATGTTGTAGTCAAAATCTATTAACGCCATCTCCAAGCACACTAGTGCTCCTTTAACAGCGGAACATATTATTAAAACGTTGAAGGTCCATGGGACTGTAGCTAACCTCTTTGGTTATGGCAGCAAAAGTAAAATGTATGACAAATTGAAGAGAATAGTAACCAAAGAGCCCAGAATAACCTCTTAAAAAGTTAAAGGTGAACTCAGAGGTTGAGGTACACAAGTGTCAGGTTACTGTTTGAGCCAAAGTGAACTTAACAGGAGATGACCAGGGAGAAAAGCAAATCATAAAAAGGTAGGCTGGACTTTTCCACAATGCATGTTGACATGCCACAATGCCTCTGGGAGAATGTCTTTGGACAGACTAGACTAAACTGGAGCATTTTGGCAAGACTCATCAGCTCAAAGTTCTCAGGGGTTAATAAGAAAAGAACACTGTCCCTACTGTAAAACGTAGAGGAGACTAGGTTGTGTTGTGGGGCTGCTTTGCTTCATCTGGCTCAGGGTGTCTTGAATCTGTACAGTGTTCAATAAAATCTCAAGACTATTCAGGTTTCCTGGAAAGAAATAACCTGCCTATTCTTATCAACCAGCTTGGTCTTTTTGATAAAACTAAGCTTGTCAAAAAGCATGGTCTCAGCCACAGGTCAAAAGACGTCCAACAAGATAATAACCCAAAACACAGCTACCAGAACCAAAGAATGGTAAAAAGCAAAACATTAGACTATTCTGAACTGATTTTTAATGAGCCCTGATCTAAATCCTATTGAACATATGTGTAACGAGCTGAAACATGCCTTCAAATCAGATAATTGAAATAGTTTACCTATGAGGAGTGGGCTGAAATGCCTGTGGACACATGAAGAAGTGTTATCGACAGTTACAGAAATGTTTGTTTGCAGTGATCACATCAAAAGGTTGCACAACAAGATATTAAATTACAGGTACCATTGTTTTTGTTCCAGGGATGTTTTATTAGCTTGCTTTTGAAATGCAGTTAAACAAAATCATGTATGATTTTCATTAGTTAATATTTAGTAAGTTATTTTAATATTGCTTCCAGTTACAAACCATTCGGTGACTATTGTGGGCTTTTAATTCACTACAACAATTTTCTCTGTGTGTTTAGCATATGCCACTGATGGTCACTCAGCCTTTACTCCAAATGTAGTAATTGTCCTAGTAAAGTTTTAAATATGCTTTTGGCAGCACAATGCCCTTGGTGAGCAAAAAAAGTGAATTTTAATTTTTTTAAACAACTTTGAAAACCAGTTGAAAAAAGGATTTGGATTGTATCAAATAATGCATAATTTTGCACTAAAATAGGGTAATGTTAGGGGTTTTTTAAAAAATGTGCACGACCTGTCGGTGTGTGCTTTTCCTGGTGTCTGAAGATGAAAAGAAAGAAAAACTTTGTGGAGTTGAAGCATGTCTTAAAGTTTGGTCATTACTGCTTGAGTTGGGACAGTCATCCTCAGGGAATCAACAAAATGTCTAAGGATGTAACTAAGCCCCCTTATTCCTAATGGGAGTTAATGGGGAAGTGGTAATAGTCTCTGATGTGATGTGACCAGAATGACCCTGGCTTGCTGGGAGGTGGCTTAGAGTCTACTCTTTGCTGCATTTTCACTTCTTTGACATCCTCTGAGAGAATTGTCTCTGTCCCACATAGTTGTTTGTCTGTCAGTGAATTAAATAAATTCCCCCTTGATGTCTGATGCTGACCAGCTCTCTAAAGATGTGGGTGTAGATTTAAAGTACAAGCATTGTCGTTTTCTGATATTTTGTGAAAAGACCCGATGATCCTATTTTCCCACAAATTCGAAGCAAGACAATTAAAGCCTTTTTTTGTCCTTCCTGTTTCCTCTAAATGACTACTTAAACGTCTGTTGTGCAGACAGGGGTATCAGCCATTTAAAATTTATATTGTTTCCTTTTTTGTTTGATAATCCTAGCCTGTGGAAACTTGGCATCCGTTTCTCACCTGTGGAGATGAGCTGCCAGTCCTTGACAATAGAGAGGATGGCATTCCACCTCTCACAATTATCGCTGAAATCTGGGATGCTTAGCGGAAAGGTCATGATAATCCCTTGTAATTGAGGCCTTTTGAAGTGATAAATCTGTGTTGAGGGATTTTCATTGTGTGCCTGACATGCACACCAAACAGCTACACTCACACCTCAACTGGAGTCTCTTACCCACAAATTATCCGTCAGAGCCATATATATTTTCAGCATTGTTGTGTCTCTTACTGTTGAATGGTGCAGGTGATAGCCCTGTAGTATTTCCAAGCAGACAACACACCCAGAGTCTTAAAAAGGAAAAAACAAAGGTTTCGAAAAGCAGCCAGACGATAAATAAGCCACTGTCAGGTTTCAGAACTTCCAGTACCACCATGGTGCCCACTCAGGAAAACTTACCAATTCCTCATTGATTGGACTTTTTCGTCTCTTTTTGAAAAATATTTATTTTCCTCTGAGAATGGCTCAGCTTAATGACTCATAGCTAATTTGCTGGTAGAATTACAGACTTGTATTCTTTCAAGGTTCTCACCTTCTCCTCTGCTATTAGATACTGTAAATGTTGCACAACAAAATATAATGTTACCGTTAACCGGTAGCTTCTGCTCTCAGAGAGATGTCATCACCTCAATTAAATATTACATAGACTCATTTCCCAAGCAAAAACATCTCCACTGACATGACAGAATTATTCGCATTTTATTCGGGATTTCCCCCTTGGCAGATCATCTTTCTCTCTATTTATATGTCCTTATCCATAAAAATAAACAAATGAGTTAAAAGCATAAGTTATACTTTACTACCTTTGGGTTTCCATTACTTTTGATGCTATATAATTTAGTAGAATAGTCACACCAGGTGTTTATTCTTTAGAGTTGAATCCTTTATTCTACCACAATGGGAAAATGTGTGTGCAACAGCGGCAAAGTGTTGCAGACAAAGATCTTATATAACATAAACAGGGTAGAGAATACAACAAAATTTTATTGTAAATACTGTATATTTATAAAAATACTCCAGTCTGGAGGAATGTGCATCTGAGTTGGTTAAATAAAAAACTTTACAAAATGAGAGCATTAAAAATATTGACTAAATTAGTTTTCAATATTCATTAAATTTATCCATCCATCCATTTTCTTTCACCCTTGTCCCTAATGGGGTCGGGAGTTGCTGGCGCCGATCTCCAGCTACGTTCTGGGCGAGAGGCGGGGTACACCCTGGACAGGTCGCCAGTCTGTCGCAGGGCAACACAGAAACAAACAGGACAAACAACCATGCACACTCACACCTAGGGAGAATTTGGAGAGACCAATTAACCTGACAGTCATGTTTTTGGACTGTGGGAGGAAGCCGGAGAACCCAGAGAGAACCCACGCATGCACAGGGAGAACATGCAAACTCCGTGCAGAAAGACCACGGGCTGGGAATCGAACCCAGGACCTTGTTGCTGCAAGGCAACAGTGCTACCAACTGCGCCACTGTGCAGCCCTCATTAAATTAATATTTTAATATAATAAAGATTTATTAATATAGTAAATTAATATAAAATATTAATTGGTAAATAATAATATTAATCATGAATGAATATAAATTAATAATACATTGTATTAGACCAATGGAATGTGAAGTGGAAGGACAGCTATGACCTTAAATCAGGCTTACCCAACTTTAGTCCTTGAGAGCTATAATCCTGCAACTTAAAGATGCACCCATTAGGGCAGGGGTGCTCATACTTTTTGAGACCAAGATCTACTTTTTCTCTCACCAGCCAGCTGAGATCTACCTCATGAGACGAAGACATAAAAATTGTAAATTAAACTCTTTTGACTTATTTTATATGCGAATATACATCAGTTATAGCAGAAATAATAAAGTGATAGAAAACCTGATGCAGTTGCTTCCTCAGTGAGATTCTGACACTGGGAGCAGGTTACTGGTTTCTCAGTCAGAAGCTGGTTGCAAACCTGAGGCCAGCAGTTCTGGTAGATCTGAAATTTGGTTTGATGACGTCAATATGAGAAACTACAGAGTGATAGGAGGAAGCAAAGAGCTCTGCAAAGGTAAAGGTAAATCTTCTGAAGTTGGGATATAATTCATTTCATTTCACATAATTATCTCGGTAGAAGCCATTTGTTTGTTAAAACTTAATGAAATATATTTGTCCTATTTGATGTTTGTTGTGAGTGATGTATACTCAAAACAAACGAGGTAATTAGTCCAAGTTTGTCGTTCATTGGTCGTTCAGAAACTACAGCGGCGGTAAAGCGCCACAGCAAAGATAAAACAACCCGAACAGGTGATCAACTCAAAACCACTCTTACTTTTTACTCTCTGTCTCTCTTTGTCGGTTAAGAACACCCGTTGCCATGGCAACAGCCTGCGTCGCGCAAGCCCAGCAGAGATTACGTTAAAAACGTTCAGTCAGTTACGTTATCAGGTTTCCAGGCTTGATATTTATTTCTCGATTATTAATAAGCCTCTCATGAACACAGCGGTTGTTGATTAGCTAATTTAAACTCCTGATCTGCTAGTCAGTCGGTCTTTGAGTCGCTTTTTTTTTTTGTTAATGGAACCGAAACGCACTCAATTGCACAACACCTTGTTGAAACAAAATTACTAAGATTATTCATTTTAACACATTTTGTTGATTTTATTGTTATTTAATGAAGCTGCAAACGTTTAGGACCTTAATGAATATTTCTGATAAGCCTGTCAGAAGAGGGAGTTCTGGTCTCAGCGTCCTGGTGGCCTTCAGTTTGTCACCTGCTGCCGAGATCGACTCAAAACCTTCGACCGGTCGATCGCGATCGACGTTATGAGCACCCCTGCATTAGGGTATGTAATGAAATGACCAGAAATAGAATCAATAAAGTTACCTGTTTGATGTATAATTTCTAAAAATAAGCCATAAGCCAATAAATCTCAAGTATTTAGACCCTGTCTAAACCAGGGATCTTCAAATCTAAGCCTTTAGGTCCAGTGTTCTGCAACATTTCGAAGTGTCTTTGCCTCAACACACCTCAGTCAAATAATCAGGTTATTAGCAGGACTCAAGAGGACGTCACCACGTACTCAGGAGGTAATTCAGCCATTTGATTTAGCAGTGTTGGACTAGGGATACATCTAAATGTTGCAGAACATCGACCCTTGAGGCCTGGATGTGAGGAACCCTTGTCTAAACCTTTGGAGATATTAGGTCAGCAAATGTATTGATAATAAAAGGATTTATTGCTGGAATGTATCTGTATCTGTTGTAGTAATAGACAAAGTTGGCAAAACAGCTGATGTTTTGTTTGAAATATGACAAATCTTTCCAAAACGCAGCATGTTCTCCCTCCACTCAAGAACTCTGTGTTCCTGCATCCAGATGGTCACTTTAAAGTTACAACTAGTTCACCTTTTTATTTTGGCCATTATTTAGTTTTCAAAAAATGGCCAGTTCAGAATTGCTCTTAGATTTTTGGCAAATTAACCATATGTTGAGTGTTGCTCTCTTTTCTTATCTGCTGTACACAGTAGTTTAGATTTATACTTAATGACACAGTAGTTATAATCAGATAAGGTTGATTGGTCTACATTGATTGTTCCATTAAATTCAACACAAGACCAACCAACTTCGAGATGTATTAACCTTAAAACATTCAGACTTGTACAATTTCTAAAGCCTATTGAAACTGCTTAATTACTGTAACTGCTCCAGAACAATATTTTGGGTCTGATATAACGGACTTGTCTTCTGCAGGTTATGGTTTTAAACGACTAAAATCATTTTCGCAAATCATATTTAATAGATCCCTGGGAACAGAAATAAATTAGCCCCTGTGATTCTTACACTCGGAGGAATAAAGAATATTTTTGTCAATACAAAAGTGACATTTATGTCCACAAAATTCCAAAGATTTTAGATTAATCATTTACTCTAAACATTTCTCTATTTTCATTGTCCACTGCAGTCATTTGCCTTTTCAGAATCTGCCATCTTAACTTTTGTTCAAGCTGCGTTGGGCAGCGTCCAGGACGGAAGTGGCTAGTCAACCACTGTCCTCTGTCACATTTTCACACATGGTGAACTCGCAGGTCCTGGCACACATGGGCGGTGGCTGTGCTCAGTGACTCATGTGGCGCCCAGTGTCTGAAACTTTCGTCAAACGTCTGGCACATGGTGCCTGTGTGTCATTGTGGCCTCTGACGCTGGTGGCTCTGAATTACCCAGTAGATGCTGATTGGCTGTGTTGAAGATGAGGCACAGGTACGAGCCAATCAGTGAGCCTCGAGAAGGAAGCAGCAGAGTGTGAGCAACTGCAATACCAAATGGCTCTAACTAACTTGTTAAGATCACTCCTTGCATTGCCGTTCACTTGCGTCATTACTGAGTGGAAATGTCCAAATATTGCCAACTCATTTGGAATAATTATCAGGATGAAAGTTGGATATCACTTGTGTTTTGGCACATTCTCTGCTCTGCTAACCTTTTTATAACAAATGCTGTGTATGGCAGCCTTTGTAGTCCTTTTAAAGTCTATTTGATGATTTATGAAAGAACTTTATGTGCTCCTGGTAAAATGCTAAGTCGCTCACATGGAGAGAGGAATGGGGATGTTAGGATTAACTGGCAAGTTGCAGGTGTTTCAAGGTAAAAAGAGATTTCTGTCTGTTGCTTTTCTGATAAATTATGTCTGGTGGCTGGTCAAAAACATCAATAACTTATTCCATCCAGTGGGAAAAATAGAGTTGAAGCCAAAATGCAGACGATAAGTGCAGAAAAATTAGATATCCACTCTCTGTTTCATTAGGATTTTAGAGGCTACCTCCTTAAAGCAAATTTTTATTTTTCTGATTGCTGGGATGGAACATACAGGTGTATGTAAAAAATTCAAAGACAAACATGAGCAGTCAATCAAGCTTTATTTCTTAAGCTGTGGTGCACAGTAGAAAGGTCTAACTCAATGTGGTTAAAAAGGTAAAAGTCATTTGACCAATTCATTTGAAGCAATAATAATGGGAAACTATTAGGACAGTTGTCAAGTTGTCAGTCAGGGAAATGCTAGCCCAAGAGGTTTTACAGACCAGCTTAACATGTCAGATGTTAGATTTCATCACAATAATATTAAACAGTCTGAAGAAATCTGGCTTGTTTGGTGAAACCTTTCCTCTTTAAAACGAATAAAGCAACACCACTTAGGTTGGAAAAGTTGCATCTGAATGAACTACAAGATTTGAAGAACAATGTTTTTGTTTTTACAGTTACAGAACCTGGGCAATTTAAAAGCATTGAACTCCTTTCTGGAACAAAGTATTGTAGAGTTAAATATGAAGCCATTTGCTAATTCAAAAGCAATTGCATGTGAACTTTAAAGAGCTGAAGTTTGGACGGTTCACAAAGCTATTGATGACCAAATTATTTTATGTCCAGAGACATAAAATAGGGTGGGTGGTATCTATGAATGTCTGTTGTCAATCGGGTTCTCAATTTGTACTGATTTCTGACAGGTATCTCTGATATGGCTCTCATAAAGTTGTATAAAATGGAAAACTTTACTTCACAAGTCTGTAGTGTTTTTGTAATAAATTATCTCGCCAGCATTGTGGCGTGTAAAGATGGGTGTCCTTATCCCAGTTTCCGTTTTTTTCTTTTTGGAACGAGGCAGGTCTGGTGATATTAACGCGCCCAGAGGGGGGCCTGATTGCTCAGCTCATCTAATCACTGATTCTCATGAC
Source organism: Poeciliopsis retropinna (assembly GCA_010277075.1). Taxonomy (NCBI): domain Eukaryota; kingdom Metazoa; phylum Chordata; class Actinopteri; order Cyprinodontiformes; family Poeciliidae; genus Poeciliopsis; species Poeciliopsis retropinna. Next base: position 7,856,863 of record VMRM01000001.1, read on the forward strand.
AAAAGCGACGCTATGCTTAACGCTGCACAGCGTGTCAGCGTAGTGTTGGCTCGCCCTTTGGTTTTCCACATACCTCATCGCCGGAATAAGCTGTGGTCAGTGCTTAATCACTGCAAGGGCGTTCTGTTAGGTATGGCCTGCCTCTGTCTTTTCATCTAAATTTAATTACAGACAATCAGTAACAGAATGCTGCAGGTTTTTTAAATGCTTTTCCTTCAGAGATAAATAATAATGCTGCAAAAGTAGAAGTGAGCCAGAATCATATTTCTTTTTTTCTCTGCAGAAAAATAATTAAGAAATATTCAACAGAGGCTCTTTGCCAGTCTTGTAAGGATGAGGTCATTGTGCTTTGTCAAATAATTTTATTCGGTTCGACCAGCAAGGGCTGTGACTAATGAATACTGCAACAGAATTGCAGCAAGCATTTCAAACCAACATTTTAAACTCTACAAATGTCCTAATGAAGGCTTTCTAAAGGGTGCCAAATGAAGATAAACGTGTCCTAAACTCTGAAGTACAGCTGCAACATTCAAATAAATACTGCATCTTCAAAGAGACCACAGTGTTTGCATTAATGTGTGGAAGCACTGGTGTGTTTTAAAGTAAAATAATTGTCCATTAAACAGCTATGTGGTTGTCCATTCAATACAGATATCATCCTTCCCATTAATAGATTAAGTCTACAGTTAAGACCACATATAATTTAAAAAGGCGTTTTTCACTCAATGTTCCCAGGCTATACGTTTTGGAAACTGTATGCTGCGTTTTAGTATTGGCTTTTTCATGATTTATTTAATGCTGATAATGACAGCCTTACCTTGTCATTTCTGAGACACTGACCGTGTCTCTTTGCTGAGCAGTAACATACCTGAACCTCTAAAAAATTGGAGGCTGTAAATTAAGCTATTGAATGTGTACAAAGCCATAACTTCAGTTTTTAGGCTTTCCCAAATCGTTTAAAAGGATTTTAATTTCAGTGTATATGACCTAAAATTCTATCCCTGAGTGTTTTTAAATCTGGTACGAATAAATGGTTTTATCTAATACAGGAAAAGTTTGGTCGCATAGTAAGAAGAAGGAGGTGGTGTGTCTTTAAATTACATACACTAGATATTTACTGTATATAAATATCTAGTTTCAGCTGTATGTGGAATAGTGTTGCTATCACTTAGATCATATTTCCTCTGTGTATGCCGACTGGCTAGATGAGTGATGGAGGTGCTGTGCTGGAGGAAAGGGGATGAACAGCAAGAGAGCAGACAGGGGCGTGGAGGGGGCTCCGCAGCTCACTGACCTTGACAATGGAGCCACAGCCAGTGACTCCGATAGCTCTCTCCAACACCCTCTCCTGCTGTCTCCTCCTGTTCTCCCTTTCTTTATTGTATTTTTTTCTTATACCATCTTTTTTGCTCATGCACTCCTGTTTTTTTCATCTTATCTTTCCTCTCTTTGCTCATTCGGAGCAAATCTACCCTGCCAGTGGCTACGGCGGGCAAAATACACCACTGCCACTTCTCTGCTGCTGCTCGCCCCCCACCCCTTACCTCACGTCTGCTCTCTTTCCAGACAAGCGGGTTTAAAAAGTCAACTGCGTATTGAGCCGTCTAGACTGAAGCTGGTCAGCATACCAGCCCTCCCCACCCCCAGCTCCCCTCTCTAACGCCAGACTTGTGAGTTGCTGGCCACAGATGAAAAGTGGACGAGGAGCATGTGCCCTTGCTGAGCTCAAGTACTAAATGGCTCCATGACTGCAATCTGTATGTATATTGACCCCAATCCAAAAGGTAAACATGCAGGTAGAATGTCAGAGTAGTACAGTAACTACATTTCAAAAGTGAAACTTAAATCTTTTATTGATTCATTACAAAGAGACATATTTGAAGCATTTATTTTTCATGATTTTGACAAGTGTGGCTTTGAACTAATGAAAACCCAAAATTCAGTTTCTCAGAAAATGTGAATATTTCATAAAATCAATAAAACCAATAGTATTTCAATACAAAATACTATATTACCCATTCTACTGAGAGTTATTGGTAACCTCTGGGATAAGCTGCCAAAGATCATTGCTAAAGAAATAGGTTGTGCTACAAAGGGCTGTAGACAAACATAATAATAGAAAGTTAAGTGGGATGAAAAACTGTGCGAGAAAAAACGGTGCACAAACAACAGCACAAACTCAACTTTAACTGGATCTTCAAGCCTAGCTCGTTCAAAAACCAAGTTTGGACTGAGGCTTTATTAAGTGCTCAAGGAGGCAGTACACAGACATATCAAGGACATTGGCTACACATGTCATATTCCTTGTACAAAGCCACTTCTGAACAAGAAACAATATCAAAATTTTGCATTTCGTATGAAAAATTAAGGTATTGGAGTCTGAAGAAACAGCTGAGAGGCTAAGAATCCAAGTTGTTTGAGGTCTACTGTGAAGTTTCTAGCAGAACCTGGCAAATATCCACACTCCCAAAAGTACCAATACCTGATGTAATGACCAGATATCCCAGCGAATTCTCTTGACTCATAAAACCTAGTACTGATGAACTTGAAAGCTGCAGAATAATCACTTTCACTGATTCAGTAATTTGTGCAAAGGTAGCACCCACGCAGAATTAAGTGCATGTATTGAATATACATTTTTAATAGGCTGATACTTTTTGGAAAACTATATTAAACAAATCTGTGGTTAATGTTTCAACCTGACCAGCTAAATTGTCATTATTTTTTGGTTTAAATACACAAATCAACAAGCAGTGATATGTTATCATAAGATAATTGAGACAATAAGCTAAAGTTCTTATCTTAAGATAGGGATTCAATGTAAAACTATTCACAAAACAAAAAGGTGAAAATTGTATCATTTTCTAAGCATAAGGAAGTTATAACAAAATTCTCTTGAGGTTTTATTACTTTGAGATTATGAAGTATCAAGTTTGTAATATATTTTTGTATTATCTAATGAAAATCCACATAGTTTGATTTATAAAAGGTGACTTTTGTGAACAAAAATTGTTCTTTAAGACTTAAGTTTTAAAATTTTAGAGCTCAGAATACACTGATGCTGAACCATGTACACAAAAAAGTAAAATACTCCTCTATAAAAATGTGATTGTGGAAGGTTTAATATTTCATAATAAAAATATGTAAAAACCCAGATTATAACTCAATCCTCAAAACAAATAAAAACAAATATTTTTGCACTCATAGGATATATGTGAAGCATCTCCTGCCTGACAGGCTAAACAAATTCACCCAGGGCCTCTTTTCCTCTTTACAAGGTGTTGGCTTTTTAAGTAAGGGCATTCCTTTCTTCTAGATATGTAAAATACAAGTGCTCGTTCAAGTGTGAACTTTCCTTGTCTTCCTTTTGATGTTCAGTTTTATGAGTAACTTTTAACTTCCTGTTTGGACTCTGCATGCTTATTATGAATGTGATTTGTGTTATTTTTCAGAAAAATATAAGTAATTACTTACAGTAGGAAGTGGAACCGGGTGGAAGTGTAAGTGACTTTCCAGGGAGGCTCTTTCATGTTTGAGAAGCTCTCTAAAACTCCAGAACGTGCTCTAAATGAAGCACCTTATCAGACACTGACATGTTTGTAGCCATTATGCACAAGCTGTGGAATATCCGGTACTGTTTGTGAGCGTGTTTGCTGTTGCCTGCTGTCAGTTGATTAGGTGAACTGTATGGCACCCTGAAGTGTGACATTCCATGTAAAGCAGCGCGTGATAGTTTTTTAAGAGGTGTCTCCAGCGAGCCTGTGGCCCCACCATGTGCAGTTAGATGACTCTCTTCTGCCTGTTAAAGGCAGCGTTGACAGCTTGGTTTTCCAACAGAACACTTGACTTTAACAATTAAACTGTTTAAGCGACAGTCTGCCCTTCAGTATTGGAGCATTGCTCCTCTTTGAATTACTTTAAAAGTTTCCATAGCCCTTTTTTTTTTGTTGTTTTTTTACATTTTGTGACCTTACAACCACATACTTCAATCTACTAAATATATATACCCTTCAATTTTATGTCCAAGACAAAGTAATGCATTATTGCATCATCTCAAAATGGGAAAATTATGGCTAAGGAGAGAATTATTAAAAGAAGCAGCCAAGCGGCACGTTGTAATTCTGGAAGAGCTGCAGAGATCCACAACTCGGGTCGACGAAACTGTTTGTTTGTGATACCTGGATGTGGTTTATTGTCACAGCAATCTGTTTCTCTTTCATATTTAATAGATTCCCATTGGTCAAAAGCAGAAATGAATCCAAATTTCAGTTTATCAACATGGAAATTTACAACAAAATGTATAATATAGTTGAACTGCTTTTATTTTTGAACTGCAATAATTATGAGGCTAAAATTTAATTATTACAGTTAAAATGAATGTTGTCAACTTCCCCATGATGAAACCTGGTGGTGGCTGCATTATGCTGTGGGGATGCCTTTCTTCGGGAGGGATAGTGAAAATGGATTTGATAGAGAGTTGGATCTAAAAACTGGGCAATTTGGTATGGAAAACTTGATGGGATGGCTTAGCTCTGTGCATGTTTATGTTTTAGTTGAATTTATGCCTGGACTTTGACTGGGCCATTCTTGGAGTGTGTAGCAGGACTTGAGAGTCCCTCTTCTCAGATGTTCTTAATCCAACCTGAGTGAGTTTACAAAGAAGAATAAATAAAACTGTTGGTCTTTAGGAAAGACATTTTTATGTTGATCTGTCATAAACACCTAATAAATTATGTTGAATTTTGTGGTTGCGACACAGCTTAATGTTAAAAAGTTCAAGGGTTATGAAGACGTTTACTAAGCACCTGAAAACACAGAATAGACGACCTGTTTTGTAGGATTTTTTGTGTTTGGCATTTCTACACATTCTCCCTAAGTCTCCCCCCACACACAGCTGAGAAAAAGAACATTGTGTCTTCAGATGGTTCAGCTTGTAAATATAGATAATAAAAGGTCCTGTGACAGACACTTCCACAGTGCCTATCAACTTCTGTTTTCATGTGTAGTCTGTGATTGATTACGAGAAAGAACTGCATGCTCTTAGTGTCATAAGAGATCTTACAGACCTGTACCAAGTGTTTGCTCCATCCTGGCCTGGGAGGCAAGGGTTGGAAAATCAGTCAAGATGCATAATTACCCTCTTGAGAATGTGTGAGACCTTGGAAGCGCAATATGTGAAGTTACTTAGAATCTCCTGATTTCTTTGAAGGTTTATCTCTCTTACATCTTTGTCTATCCTGCCAGTGCACTCTTCCCGCCCACCTTGATCTCTACTTTCTTTCCTTTTCCCACCCATACAGCCTTTCTCGTCCTGTCATTCCTGGGCCGGTGGTCTGTCCCCGTGGGAGGTTAAGGGGCACTTTGGGTGAGAGGGCAGTTGGCAGGTTGTGTGGGCACTGTGCACGCCTTTTCCCATAGCCGGCGTCAAATGCCGCTGAACCCTGACCCCAGCGGGTCTTCACTCTCAAAATCGACGTGGAACGCAATTCAGCCTGCCAGACCCTATTCAGGACAGGACTTTCCACTGGAGGAGAAAAGAACGCCCCCACCCCAATTGTGGATACTGGCCTTCCCTTTGTCTGCTGGTCAAGCAGGGTCGGACGACCGGCCGCCACTAGCTAGAACAAGACTTCCGAAAAGCCTATTCAGCATGTGATCTGACCCCCAGGATCCAGTGCTGACTCACATGGATCAAACGCTGGGAATCTCCGGGGGCTCTCTTCCATTGAGGTTTTCATCTATTGAAATGTACTCTTTTCACAACTCAAAATGACAGTTTTTCCCTCTCAAGTTGGATACCACAGCACTGGCTTCCGAATTCAGGAATCCTGGAAGAGCTGTGTCTATCTCCTTTCAAAGTTAGGTCATTTCAATTTAATTTTCTTATTACCAAAGCTTACTGGAGTTTTGCGGAATTAAGTTAAAGAAGCCAAAGTCATGCTGCTTTTATCTCTAAGCGCTGGATCTAAACAAATATATGGCAGCCTTGGTTTGACAAAGACCACAGAAATCTGTGTGAACTTTCTGATGGCAATTAATAGTCAGTAGCAAATCCTTCATGGACCAAATTATTCATTTATAAATATTAACATTTTGCTGAAAAAAACATTTAATCTCTGCCTTTCATTCTCAGACCATAGAGAACTATACACATGCACATATACAAAGACGGCATCAGTTATTGGACTTTGCTGAAAGTGCTGGAATTTATCATGGGCTGAGGGTTATGAACAAAGGCAGCGGTTTCATTATATCGCTCGGATCACCCATTAGGGCTGTCACGTTTTATTAGAAGTTCAAACATTCGCTGCAGCGTGGGGAAACTTTGAATTTCAATGACCCTCTCCAGTTTGCTTTTTATATTCAAAAAGCTCCTCAGATCTGTAAACTTTAGCAAAAAAAAGTTTCAGAAGTTTTTTGCCTTTTTGTCCTGCAGAATTTGTGGAAATAATGGAATTAAGTCGTTCTGACTTCTTGTTAATTCAATTAAAGATGAAATATTGGTAATGTTATCTTTCCATTTAAGTCATAAAATGTCAGCTCCTACCATAAATCATGATGAACTGTGAGCCACAATATAAAATCCCAAACTGGATCAACATGTCACTGCATAAATTTCACTCATTCATTCATTAGTTTAGAGCACAAACTAAAACAGAGCAAAGCATTGAACCTGGGAAGGAAACACATCAGGGAATACACATATTAACAAAGACAAGGAAGCTTCTCATTACATCTCTTACGAGCTATGAGAGCTATTTAAAAGAGAGAAAAGAAAATATCCTTATCTTAGGATCAGCGTACACAACAGTGATATTGCAAAGAATTCGTCAAAATGCTATAGATTAATATCTTATTTAAAAATCTAATCCATATGTATAGAAATTACCTGATTTAAGAAAGTATTTTACAGAAAACCAGGTTAAAGAGCCCAGAAACATTGATTTTAAACTTCTGAGATCCCCATTGTATATTATTAGTATGTGTGATAGCGGGTGGTTTTGTGTGATTGTGTTTACAGAGTCCAACCCAATGCATGGTTAAATCTCTGCAGAAGAGCAGCACTTTGATTGTAGTGCTGCGTGCTGTGTGCTAAAGCAGGAGCCTGCTGCAGCTTTCAAGCTGGTCAACTGTCAGGACTGGAGCGTGAAAAGGGGGGCCCTGGGAGTGAAAGGGGTGGGGGCTGAGGAGGAGGGGTGGCTTCTGACAGACCTCCTGGGTTTGGAGGGCCCTCTGTGTGGGCTGCCACAGCACGGCAGGCTCCTTGAGAAGAAGAGGACAGAAAAGGCGGGCTCAAGTGAAGGTGCCGGCACATTGGCCCCTACAACAGGGAGCGCGGGCAGAATGCCAGCTCACCCGTTCAAGTCCCATAGACCAGATGTTCTTTGTCATGGAGCTGTTGGCCTTTAATAAATTGAGTTACTTTATGTGTAATACGGCAGGACAAACATGGGCACCCTGTTTCTGACTGTGCACATGACACACTCTCTTAAATCTTTTACTGTAATGGGTCAAATAATGGGGAAGCAGCAATGCCAAGACACTGAATCTGCTAAGTGTTTTTCATCCTAAGTTGGTGAGTGGATGAAATTTTTCCCTATTGCCTCCAACTCTCTAAACTAAAACTTGCATTGCAAAAACACAGAATTATGCCAGGTATTTTTGTCTGGTTTCTTGTGCAAATTTCTGAGTACACTTAAAATAAAACAAAATTAACTTACAAGTGACAGTTTAGCAAGATCTATAACTTTGCTTCAAGTCAATAATTTCTTAATATGGAGAAAAAATACTAGGTCCACTGGCAGATTATTTCACTGATAACACTGAAAAAATGTCTTATTGTAAGTGAAATAATTTGTAAGTGGAACTAGTAGTTTTTGTCAATATTAAGGAATTATTTTAGTTGAAACAAGCTCCTATGTATTGCTGAAAATATTCTTATGAGTTTGTTTTGTCTTATATTATAGATAATGTGAATGATTTCATGTAAAGCTCATTTGCAGGATCAATGCACAGTTTATCAATGAAAATAAAAACAAAAATGTTCAGTTCCAAATATTTAGCTGGGCTTAATTTCACACAATACAAAGGTCTTAGTTTGCTACTAGATTAATCAAAATTGCTAATTTAAAAAACAGAAATATGCAGAAGAAAAACAGAAAAATTACCGTACAATAATGTTGGAATCTGTTGAAGTAGATCTCAAGTTATTATGAATCACTTGCTACCTTCTTCTATTAAAGTCTAGAATATGCAGAAGCTAAAGTGTTATTTTAGTCAAAATCCTGCATTCTGTTGAAGGGATGATGGTATGTTTTCATACTCAACTTCTGAACATAATGTTTTTCTTTACTATGCAAAAGTAGAGAACATCATTGTGGAGAATAAATGCAGTAGCATTGTTCCACTTAGTTTGCTATAGAACACTGTTGGTGTCTCTTGTGTATCGTTGATTTACAGCACCTTGGAGAACGGATCTGATCTGGCATCCATCATTTCCCTTTGAAGCAAAGTATTCTGCAAGTGAATCACTTTGAACCCACACCAAGGTGAACCCAAGGGAGAACCCGTGGTCTCACCTGTGTGGAAGAGAATAGTAAATCCTAAAGGCTCCTCAGATTTTTTTTTTCTTTTCTTTTTATTGTGACACAGGGACTTGGCTTGCAGGGCAGCCCCAACTCTTTTTACATACTTCCAAGGCCTTCCAAGTTGATTTCCACAGCCAATGAAAAATGAAACTTATGCTCTTTCTCTTGTCAGGCTTCTTCGTTTACAAATGCATTGCATGTATTATCGTAGGCCAAGAATCTTGAATTCTGTTTTAGATTCAGCAAGAAGCCACCAAAGGGGAGCTGAAATCTGATAAATATTATCTTTCCTTCAATTTTTTTCTTTTTATCAGAACACATGTAGAAACATTTTAGATCAACTACAGACTTTACGCTGACTTGTGGGAGACTTCTTTAAATAGAATAACATTATAATCATTTTACAGAGTTGAAGAGAATGCAAAGAAAAATGTGCTTTTTTTGCGTCACATCACAAGGTGCCATAGGAATCTGTCACATTGAGGGACTGAAAATACATATCCTGGTCTAAGATAACTGAGGTTCTTTAAATTATTGGAGGGCAGATTAATGTTTTGAGCTGAGGAAACAATATGTGTTGTTGATCTGGTCCAAAGATGGCATAATTAGAAAATATATTTTCTATTTATGCAGAATCAGAAAATCAATTTATCCAGGCTTTTCTGTTTTCAAGACACAGTTTGTAACCCAGTTAACTAACGGGATTAGTCTGGATTTTTGCATAGATTTACCTAAAAACAAAAATTTTGAACTTATTTACCATTCACTCGACTAAACATGGCTCTCTGTCTCACATGGAGCTTGGACGTACAAGCTGCTGTATTTTCATACTTTGAAAATATGTAGCAAATGTTTACTTTTAGAGACCTCAGATATTCTGCTTTTGTGAAACCATCTTAGTTGCTCACAAGGGCTTTGTGCACAGCACTATTTTACAGGACAAGTCTTATTTACCTCATTACAATTTGATTTTCAAGTATTGCATCCGAAAAAAAGTTTTTTTTTTGTTTGCTTCAGTTGGATATATTATTGGAGAAATAAAGTTTTTTTTCATTACTTGATTTTGTTTTGTGAACTCAATTAAATTATGAATCCTAAACTTTTGACAAAGTTTAGGATTTGTAATATCTGGCAGACTTTAAGGTAGTTTTGCGAATCACCGATATTTATAGACATTTAATCAGATTTGCCTAATGGCAAAAAAAAAAAAAAAAAATCCAAAAATGAAAAACAAGTAAACCTTCTAGTTTTTTTATATATTTGACTGATGGCTCTTTTTGTCTCAGCTTTTATATTTGACATTTTTAGGAAGCACCTTAGAAACTTTTATGTGCTACAAACAAGGACATGGAAGCAAGGCAAACTCAGCCATTATACAAGAAAATAAATCTAGTGTTTTCTGCATGTTTGCTCATCATTTGAAGTACAATTTTTAAGATTAAAAAATTTTTTTGAAAAGTTTTATGTTTGTGAGAAGATTTTTATTTCGTGATTGATTAATGCTAGCTGTGTAGTGAGAGTAGTTAATTAGAGGTAGGTAAACTAGAGAAAACACCAAAAGGTGGTGCTCTTTCTTTCAGTACCTCCACCAAAGGGAACACTTTCACTGAACAAGTGATCATGCCATTGTCTATGTTGAGTAAGACCCGTGACAGTAATCCCCTAAGATGCAAAACCTTTGGTCCATAATTGAAGGTGTTACACTCATGCTTAAATAGGCTTTAGGTTTTACTTACTGGCCAGTAGGTCGTTTCATTTGACACCTCTGTCAGTTTGTGGTGCAGTGTTTGTTTTTTCACGAGCTTCCTAAGTGTTCCTCTCCTGGGGACCTCCAGGCCCTCTGATGTCTTTAAGACTCTTTAGGTTAGCTGGAAAAGCAAACAAAAGAACATTATTATAAGGTGAAGGGATCTCACATTACCCTTCCATTTCAATGTAGCCGCCAGTGTGGGCCACTTTCCAAGTGACTGATATCTTCACAGGGGCCAGCATGTCAGGGGATGGTGTAATTGATTGTCTTGGATATTTGAGTATGCCACTTTCCCTTGTGGAGAGACCCTCTAATGCTTTATTCACCAGTCATATAGCATCTTTGTACTGTGAGGCTTTGACACAATGGTAAAGCTTGGGAAACAAGTTATTATTGAACATAGAGTGGTGTATAAAAAGATTTTGCCCCCTTCTTAATTTTATTTTTATTTTTATTTATTTATTTATTTATTTATTGCATGTTTATCGCACATTAGTATTTCAGAACATCAAATTCTGATGTTCTGAAATACTGAATTCTGAAATACTAGATTCAGATTTGAATCTGAATCAAGTATTTCAGATTAGACAACACACGTAAACCTAAAATGCAGTTTTAAATTAACTGCATTTTTTAAAGGTGTTTAGTGTTGAGGGAGAGGAAAAATGCAAACACACATGGCTCTGAGTGGAAAAACTGATCACCTCATAAACCTAATAACTGGTTCAGCCAACTTGAACATCAACAACTGCAGTCAAGCGTTTCAGATAACCTTCATTGAGTCTTTTCCAGCTGTGGAGGAGTTTTGTCCAACTCATCTTTGCAGCATGTTGTATTAATGGCCTTCAGGATGATTTGGTAGACAGCACAATTTATGGTTCTGTGTTTGCTCAGATGTGTGGACGTGTTCAAGAGCAGGATGACCATCACATTACCATCACCGCATATATCCTTTTTCTGAAAAGCCGTGTTACTATTACAACAGACTGGACAGGACACATGCTTTCCAAAGATATGGAAGAGTTCAACTTTGTCTCTTCAATCCAATGAATGTTTTCCCAAAAGGCTTGGGGATCATCGAGATGCATTAGGGAAAAATTGCGATGTGGACGTAATATTCTTTTTGCTCCACTCTGCCATGTCAGCCATTTTGCCTAGTCTTTTATGGTAGAGGCATGACCTCTGACCGTAACTGAGGTGAATGAGGCCTGCAGTTTTTTGGATCTTGTAGTGGAATCATTTGTGACCTCTTGAATGAGTTGTTTCAGCTCTCTTGGGTTAATTTGGTTGGCGTTCAACTCCTGGGAGGTTTCACCACTGTGACAAAGACTTTCACTGTGGTTCACTGGAGTCACAAAGCTTTGCAAATGGTTTTGCAACCCTTTCCAAATTGATCAATCTCAATTCTTTCTCATTTATTCCTGAATTTCTTTGAATCTCTGTATGGTGTCAAGCTTTAGAGGATCATTTGACGTACTTCACTTTGTCAGGCAAGTTCGGTTTAAGTTATGTTTGTTAAATTTCTACTTAGTTTTAACTTCTGAATAAGTTTGAAAAAGAAAATTCTTGCAACTAAACATTTTCTTAAAATCCTTTTCTAATCTTATAATTTCAAAAGAAAGGGGTTTTTGGTTATTATGATTCAATTTAGCCCTGGCAGGTTTTCTAGGCTTTTGGAACCAAAGGCGTCTCGCAGAGCTCAACTCAGCAAAACAGCTTTTCCCAAATGAGAAATTAAGAACTGACAGTAGACGTCATAGAGATCTCTTTCACAATATCTTTCTGCTGTAGGAGTTTGTCCAGCTAATATGCATCTGTTCCATCTGGCTTCACTGTTACACTTTGCAAGAACTAATTCTAGATTTCCCAAGTTTGTGAACATAACACAAATCCACTGAACCATAGTAGGAGCTTTTATGAGTATGGACCTGAACAAGGTATGTTAATGTCATTCTATTGTTTTTGGCCTCTGCCATTACTTTCAAAATTTACTCATCACAAATATCTCTGCAAATCTAACGAGGAAACATACATGGCCCTTTCAGTGAACCAAGGTTATTAGGGTTTTGGCTTCATTAAAAAAAAAAAAAACACCTTGTGGCAACCACAGATTGTCAGGTAGTCACTTTTTCTAAAGCCAGAACTTGTTACCTTCATAATATGAAGGTAACAAGTTCTGGCTAAATGTTGTTACCTTCATAATATGAAGGTAACAAGTTCTGGATAAAAAACCATTCCAACTATTTATCTCTCTTCCTAGTTACAATCTCCAGCTAAGTCATTCTTGGTAAATATTAGGTTTTTCCAGATCAAACTGGTCCCCTCTTACTGGGACATGCCTGGGGAAACTCCAAAGGAAGGTTTTCAGAAATATGGCTGATCAAATGCCTGAAACTCCTCAGATGACTCCATTTTAAAAGGAAGTTACAAGATTTTTTGTCTCTAAAGCTATGACCAATCACCAGTGGAAGGCGGTTGTTTCAGCCATTCCTTCCTTATTTCTTGATCCATGTCTCATAATATGAAAGAAGAAACCCAGTTGGACCAATAAATTAATTATTTGCTTTTCAACTTAGCTATGTGATTACACAGAAAGTGTCATCACACTCATTAGTACAAAACAAGTACAACTATTCATCTTAAGGTTCATCTTTCCACCACACCTGAACCAAGAACCCAAGATACTTCAAACCCTCAACTTGATGGAGACACGTAGCCTAACCAGGTCTAGGTACAGGTTTTGCTAAATGCTGAGATGCATGGTTACATGTTTAGATCTTTGTGAAGTTTTTAGCTTCATACAAACGTGTACATCAAACTTTGACTTAAAACACAGTACTTGACAGTTGACCGTGTAATGTAGCTGTGAGTCCTCTGTAGATGTGAATGCAACCATGAGTAAGCTTGTTAAACTTTTTTAGTGCCATATTATTTTATGCGATTGGAGGGATGTTGTGTAAAGTGCTCTGTGATAATTTAATGCTTGAAGTTAGTTCTGGGATGCAAGGAGAAGCAGGAGTTCTGAACACATTGTAGAGTTTCAGGAAAGTAGTTTTTGTTTGTCAGAATCAAGAACAGAGACATATGGGCCCTGCAACACATTCTTGGTCTGAGATTTGTCTATTTCTCCCATGTATATTCAACAGACATCATCATTTAACCTCTAAATCTATAAATGAGCTTCTTACCTGTTGACTTCTTTTTCTGTCCCCTGTCTCTGGTTGGCTTAGTTAGTCAGATGGCCAGAATAGAGCTCTGTAGAGAACTATTAAAGCTCTTTTAATTCTGCCAGGATATCCTCTTGACTTGGCATGATGCCGACTGCGGCCGTCACATGAAGTAATCTGGCATAAGTAACGGAGCCACTGAAAGCACGTGCCATACATGCCCCTTTGCCATCTTAAGAAGTCTGAGGTATTCCTGCCAGAGTTGGAGCTTAAGCTTAGCTGACTAATCGTGCAGTTACTGGGTCACAAACTATTGAACCAAACGATGCATATCTAATGACGAGACATTTTCCCCACACCCATTTTCCACCATGGTCAATTCTCGGTTGACTATTTTAATATACTTGTAAAATTTATGATGACAGTTTTAAATATTTCTTGAAGAAGCTTACAGAGTCCTCAGCCAAGTTTATTTCGGTTACTGTCCTGCAGATACCCTAGATACATATTTAGGTAACTTGACATACTTTGCCAGGTTGCCTAGCACCTCTACCCCTTTCTTTTAAGTCAGGCGTTTGTGACACTAATTTGTAGTTTTACCTGGCATACCATTGTGGATAACTTTTTTCTGCATTACCAAACTTTACTAGTCTTCTGAGTTAAAGTGATTAAGACAGAATTACAATATGTCAAATCTCAAACCTTTTGCTGGTTTTCTAAACATTCACGTAATAAAGTAGTTTTCCTTATATTACCTTCTGTGTGGATTTTCTTGACTTTAATGTCTCTAAAATCTTTTTTTTTTTTTTTTTTTTTACAATCAGAGAGTAGTTTAAAGTTTTGGACACTTTTAAATATGAATAAATCTTTCTTCCATGTGCATTGTAAGGCCCTATATGGACTGTATGACCTAGAAGAAGCTAGATTGGATGACCCAGTGGTCATCCTCGAAGCCATCTGGCAACCCAGGTCTTGTTTGGCTTACCCATCCTGCTGCCTCACGCAATTCCTTAAGCAAGCATAAGTGTGCTTAGGAGGACTTAATCTCAGGAAAACTGGTTTGGGCCATACTTGTTGGCTTTCAGAGTGGGTAGACACTGGCTGTTAGGTCATGGGGTTCCTTCAGACACGTAAAATCTGAGACTTGATTTTAACAATGTGTCCTCTCAGTCTGTTGAGGATCTTTGGGTTCTCATTGAAATCCTGCCCTTGCAAAGGCACTCTTGGTAAGCTTAAACTAAGCAAGTAATTATTTAACACTCCAGCTTCTTGAGTTGTACGGTATCATTAGTTGTGTTCTGTGGAAGTCTGGCAGATACTCCCAAGTATATACAGCCAGCCAATTAGTCAAGCAGGGGAAGTTAGAGAAGCTCCATCCTGTCTGCAAACAGAGGTCACTCTTGGCCTTTTGACTGCCTGTCAGTGCAGAGGCCAGTGTATTCCAGAAGAGGGCCTTGGCTACAGGCAGATGAGTCAACCAACCAGGCAGCCAGACAGGCAGCCAGCCACACCGTTTGCAGTCTAGGTCTGGGGCTACAGCCTGGACTAGGGCAGCTCAAGTTACCCAGACAGATTTGTTAACACTGTTTGGGTCCACTCAGCTTTCTAGCCAGGCTTCTGAGCCAAACGCGGCTGAGGTGACTTAATCTGTCATTAAACTCACATTACACCCGAACACAGAGTCTGCTCAGGGGGGCAGAGACGGTACTCACTCTCCCACTCGCTGGCACGGCTGGCTGGGTTTAGGCAGACACAAAGAACACATCCCCCTTCCTCCTCCTTCCCATCCTCTTCATGCCACACACCATGGCACAGCTAGACAGCACTGCACAGTCTAGACAAAAGCAATTTCACTTGAAGTTGAAAAGTCATTTGGCTGTGTGATGGGTGTCCGTGTGGATTTCCTGGTCTTTGCTGTATTCTGCTGGTATACATCTGCTTTTCAGAAGAATGTGCTGTCAAAAGTGTTTTTATTCCCTTCAATTCCAGATGTAATGCAGCTGAACAAAAACCAAATGAAATACAAATTTTATTGCTTGCTTTAAAGGACCAGATTTGAATTATATTTACTTTCAATTAGTAAAAACGAGAGAAAATATATTTTTTATGAATTTTAAATAAATTTCAGTTTTAAATACAGCCGCATATTATGCCGCAGGTCTTAAAAAATGTAGAAATGTTAATTTGTGGCTTCTTCCATCAATGTTGGTGTGTTTATTTTTTCTTTCATAATTTCTTCCTCTGGTATGGGTATTCCACTTTCTATTGTGGAACAAAAGTACCTGATGTGACACTTTTGAAAAAGTATTTACTCCTCTCAGAGTTTTTTTTTTTTTTTTTTTGTACTTTTTTGTACAAATTAAATATTTCAAATTATCAAACCAATTTTGATATCTAGATAACCTCAGTAAAATTCAAAGAACAGTTTCCAAAAAATGATTTTATTTAAAAAGCAATAAACAAGACAATCTGAAAAACTATGAGAATTGATTGCACCCTTGTTAAATTATACATTTAATATGATTAAGATTTTTCTTTGAAAAGTCGAGTTCAGCTTCATTAGAGACCCTGTTATTACCAGGTATGTACATTAAAAAATCACTAAAATACAACCCAGCTGACTTTATGAACTAGGCCAGAAGATTTTATAAAAGCAAAATGTCGTATTATAAATAAAAAAACAGAAATTCAAGTATAGATTGGAAAGAGAAATTATGTACAGATGGGGAAAACATGAGGTAGCGGGAGACCTTCTCAGGAATGCCCAGCACACCACAGTTACTCAGAGCACACTGACGACTCTTACAGGTCATCTTTGTGACACCTGGGGTTACAACGAACCCCAGGTGTCACAGGTGTTTATGGTTTAACAATAAATCCTGACTGTTTTGGGGCAAATATTCTGTGGACTGGCTAGACAAGCGTTGCACCAATCCATTGCCATAATACAGCATGTCGGACAAAGAACATCATGAAACCAGTCCAAAATGTTTTTAAGGTAGAATGGTTGTTTGCAGCTGCTTTGCCTCTGCAGAATCTGGCTACTTTGGCGTAACTGATAGAACCAAGATTCAGCAATTTATGGTTGTTCTGTTCCACTTGGGTTTTGAAGCAGAACAGTGATCCAAAGCACACCATGAAGTCCACTGAATCCAATGAATGGCTCAGGGAAAACAGTCGAAGTTTTGCATGGTCCTAGTCAAAGTCTGTGATTATGATTATATGGCATAGCCTTATGCAGAATGTTAATGGCCAAATCCGCTCCAGTGTAACTTAATTAAAATAATTCCGCAAAGAGACCAGAATTTATCCATGAATGTTAAAGATTCGCAAACACTGCATGGCCTCATCATTTTAAAAACAGCTTTATTTGAATTATCTTAAAAATATATTAAAGTCTTTCATGATCTAAAACATTTAGGAATGATAATAAAAGCGAAAACAAGCACTTTTTTGCTGTAATAAATGTTATTTTAAGTTGACAAAGTTGTATTTAAGTTGTGTTTTTAAATAATTCAAATTTTATTTAATTAAAATTAGAATGATTCCAAAAGTGTCTTGAAATTCTTCAATTGAGCTTTTTGGAACTGTAATCTTTCTAATATTTTTTATTTTATTTTAATTTCTACTCATTACTTCTATTTATGACTGCTACATTATTATCCAAAATTACTATATTACCAAAATAGTTCTGAAAATATGCAAGAAAAGTTTAACATAGTGCTAAATTATTCAGACTGGTTTTTAGGATTTATCTGATGCAAACATTTTTCTAAGCTCATGTTGTCACCTGTCATCAGGCAAACAGGAGAAGATACCTTGAGCGAAACCTTCCTTTACTCTCAGCTTGAAAATGTCAAATTCCCTAACAACCTGCAGGACGATCAGTGGAGGTCTGGGACATTGTTTCCCTCTGCTTGAGATTTGTTTTTACCTAACAGCTGGTTCTGCTTCCTCCACAAACCTTCCTGCTCCCCTGCTGTCAAGAGCTGCCAAAAGCCAACATATGAACTTTATAATCAACTGTTACACAAAGCAGTGCCAAGCCAACATGCCAAATATTTTTCACATGAAGCGGCTGCTTTGTTTCATTTAGTCCTCATCTGTTGGACTGTGTTGGTTTTATTTGTTAGTTTACACCGTCGTCAAGACACTTCTGCAGAAATCAAAGTTGATTTTAACTCCTAATTGGCTGAGATGAGGTGACATTAATCTAAACGTCTTAGTCGTATTTAAACTTTATTGTACTAAGCTTTATTAAACCACATACCAGTTTCTACCTCCAGAGCCCCTGTACAGTCTTCAATAATCTGGAAATTGCTTTTATAATTTTCTGGGGCTCAATAAGGATGACCCAAAAAGATGTGCAAAAAAACAAATTGATTTTTTTAGTGATTCATATTTTACATTTGTGTAATTTGTAACAGTATAGCTTATATTTTTATAAAGTTTGTTAAAACATTTTGCTGTTCCAAGAACATACAGATAAATGCACTCCCGGTGCACTAATTCAAAAATGGGAAAATGACCATTTTGCAACTTCTCAGATCACAGTATTAAGCTAAAATCATGGTTCTTAACTTGAATGTGGTGTCGACCATAATCTTATTGTAGTTAGTCTAGATGCAATAAAATAAATAAAACTGTTTCTTTCACTGCACTGCTAAATTGAAAGCATTGTACTCTTTTATTGACTTGAGAAACAGACAAACATTAAAATCAAATTATATGATTTTTGTTTGTGAAAGTCCAGAATATAAAAAAAACTGCTTGAAAAATGCATGGAGAACATGTGGAAAATATTGTTGGAAAATTGTATTGTGTGTTTTTAGCCAGATAAAATATTGAGCAAGAAAATTGATGCTGTTCACCGTAAATCCTGTTTCTTATAGAACTCTTACATTTTGGAAAAGGGAAAAATTGTGATATTTCCAGTAATGGCATCTATAGATCCATTGATTTTTTTTCTGTGTTTACCTCTCATCTGTATGACCATCCCTCTATTCATCCATCTATTTATCAGTGAGTCAGTGATTTTTTTATTTTTTATTTTTTTAAACAAACAAAAATTCCGAGCTTCGGAAATGCAAGTCTGGAAAAACATAAAATTTTGACATGAAAGATGTTTTAACTTAAGTACCTCTGATGAATTTCATTAGAAGATTATTTACATAAATATTATTTTGTTATTTTTTTTTAAAATATAGTGAAACAATGAGCAATTAATTGTTAGTGTCTCTTAATTGCAAAATCAATTTAGGGCTGACATCATCACATTAATCGTGATTAGTCAATTATTGAAATAATCAATAATTTAATCATCCAATAATTAATTGGCATTTATTAATTCTAAAATAAGCCCACTAAAAAAAAACACTCTGAGAGCCAAAACTAAACAAAATATAAATTTTATATATTAGATGAAGACCCTTCTTTGCATGTAAATATGTTCTACCCACAGCTCCTCAAATTGCATAGTCTTTCTTCACCTGGTTCAAATTCTGCAAAATTATTAATTGGTTAATTTAAAAAATAGTCTGAAAATCAGCCCTACACTTAATTGGTGTTAAGTGAAGCAGAAAGAGTTTATAAGCATTTATTTAAGTTTAAGCATTCTTTGCTATCTTGTTGTGTTTTTGGCAATAATTTGGCAATTACATGTTCATTTTCTTATTAATAAAACAAACAATTTAATTATCTATCTGTAATTTTACACATATTTCATATTGTATTAAATGTGATTAAGTGGTTAAATCATCAGAACAATAAATGACAAAATAATTTTTTTTTTTTCAGCCCTAAAATCAATTTGTTTTGTTTTTTGTTTGTTTTTTGTTTTTTTTTTAGTAAATGCGACAGAACAGTGTAATTTGATCTCCTTGCATTTCTGTCTGCAGATAAAGAAATACTTTGAGCTGGAGCCGCTGGCGAGAGGAAAGCGATGGATCCTGGAGGGCTGCACCGTCGACAACATGGAGTCAATGAAGGAGAGTTTTGGTCAGCTCATCGGCCTCCTGGAGGACAAGGAAACGGAGCCGGCGAGGATATGATGTTAACGCACGTCAGCGGCTGCTGACCGCCACGTCCAGCTGGTGCCCACGTCCACACACCTGAGCAAGCGCAGACACAAACACACAGGAAAACGGAACAGATGTCGGCCACTCTTTGTGATGAATATTGTATGTTGTCCTCCCTCCACCGCAGTCTCAGTTTTCACATCGGAATAGTGAACCGGGGCATCAGTCGAGCACTGCAGACTGACAGAAGAGAGCCACCCTTAGAGCCACCCAGGCTCAGAGAAAAGTCCCTGAAGTCTGCCAACAATGGAAACCTTGTTTACTACTGTTTGTGCCATTGTTATGTGATCAAAGGCATTTAGGACATTTAGAAAGTCTGTGGTCAGCATTAAACACTAACACACACTCTGAAGCTCGCACACACACCCCTACAAACACACACAGAGACAAGAAACTAAGTGGAGCCCAGATTGATATGTTTAGCATCTCCACTAATTGCTTTGCAAGATGTTTGAGAGAGCACAGTTGATGTTCTTTTCTACTGAGAAGTACTGTATGCTGTAAAGTCTGCTTCTCCCTTTGACTCTTCAACAACACATGTTGTTGTGTGAACGGAGCGCATAGCCTAAAGCCCTGTGTTCTGTGCGGTAGTTACCTGTAATCCGAGTAGTGTAGTCTGAGTATCTCATGGAGTATTCTATAGATGCAAACAAACAATTTGCAGTGCAACCGCACACAAGTACAAACTACTAACCGAGTGACTGAAAGCAACGCTGGGAGGAAGTCTGAGGGCTTTTATAAATGTGCGATTTAGGTTATATTTTATAGCTTATGTATGTTAATCTCGTAAAGCAGCATTCTGATTTGTTTTTAAAATGTCTGTATGTCTCAAATCAAAGACCAAGAAAAAAAGTTGATTGACTGAGCTGGTCAACATGGAGCAATGTAATGAATTTTGTGTCTTTATAGTGTTGACCAATGTCAGATTTGTTTTTTTTATTTTATTTGTACTGTGTCTTCTTTCCTTTCCTTTTTCTATTTGACATAACCTCTCAACACTAGCTGGTGACTGGAGTTTCTCATCATGCCCCAATACAAACTATCAATCAGCCGCAGTAACAGCTGCATCTGACAAGTCCCTGTCCGACACCCTAATGCCTTCCAACTGTCTGGAGACCCCTCTCTTCCCCCCAACCCCCGTCTGCTGTTTATCACCCCCCACCTCGTCCCGAGCAGCTCTAACCCGGCTCTGCTCCACATTCCCGTTGCCGCTCGATGAGCTTTTTTATCTCAGATGTCATTTCAAGTGAGCGGCGTACCATTTAGGAAGAGTCGCCTTCGTTGTGCCACAAGTGTCGGGTTAGCTGCAAGAATAATCAAGAATAATGATTAAAAAAAATCATCAGGTTGTTTAGTCATCATGTTTTTTTTTGTTTTGTTTTTGTTTGGGTTTTTTTAATTTTTAGAATATTGATTCCTATTTGTACCTGAATGGAGAACTGAGTGAAATTGTTTGCTTCAATGCAAATGTGGATTTCTTAACCAAGGATTAAACCAGAGTCAGACTTCTCACGTCGTCCGCTCACCAAAATCACGAATACGGGCATTCAGCTGTGCATTGTGTCCAAGGTTGAAATTAAACTTTTAAAATTGAAAACAAATGTCGCATTTTGAGCTGTTAATGTGGATTAGTAATATGTTGAGTCTATCATTTACATGTACAGGTATTCCAGAAGAAATGCTATAAAATTAATGTCACTTGTCTTTACAAATATAATCTTTAAGGGTTTAACGATGATGTCAACCTATTCCTTCATAAGCGTCTTTAGTAGTCTGAATGGAACACCTGGTTACTTGAATGGGTGTTTTTCTCTTATTGATTCACCAAACCATCTTGTGGAAATCCAATACCCTAAACAATAATCAGAAAAGTTCAGATGAATGAGAGGAGTTCAACCCAAGTTTAAAAGTAAAAAAAAAAAAAAAAAAGCGGTTAAAGTGGAGCAGCTGAAGAAAGAGCAAAAAGTTAACCAAGTGAGGCAAAGATTACTGAGTAAAACGCTTCACAATGATTCAGGCTTGTTTGCCACAGTTCCAGGGGCCTCATGTGCAGCCCGTGTATACCCATATAAACATGTTCCTTGCTTTTTGAAACCACGTAAGTCAGATTTATTATTAATAATATAACAGTGGAAATGTGTGCAGCTCCACTAGCTTCAAGTCTGGCCTACCCAGATTTTCCTGGTGTTATTACCCACACCAGAAACACGTGATAAATGATTATTACAGCTAAGCACATGGATATTAAAGCATGCACATTGTGATGCAAGAATTACTTTTGTAACATGATGGCTTTAGCTTAATGAAAGTATGTTGCAGACCAGGGGTCTCAAACTGCAGTCCACGAGGGCCACTGTCCTGCAGTTTTAAGATGTGCCACAGGTACAAAATGCTGGAATGAAATGGCTTAATTACCTCCTCCTTCTGTAGATAAGATCTCCAGAGCCTTGCTAATGACCTAATTATTCTATTCAGGTGTGGTGCAGCAGAGGCACATCTAAAAGTTGCAGTCCAGCCCTCCAGGACTGGAGTTTGAGACCCCTGTTGTAGACAATATGGTGTGAAGAGCAGGGTTGCTAAGTTACGGAAAATGTCTGGAAAACTTTACAGGGGAAGTTAGCTGGGGAATTAAAAGTAACTAGGGTATTTTAGAGAAGCAATGATATTTAAACATACATAGCACCAATGTTATTTTTGCATAAATAAACTATGCCATAGATAAAATTGAATTCAATTCATGAATACTTCATTTATTCCAAAGGGATTCATCCAAATATCTTCTAAAAAGTTGTGGACATTGATGCTGCAATAAGGAAATCCAGAAGCAGTCATGCTTGCAGTGAATCTGGAGATGCCTCTGACTGAAGACTGTTTTTGTCTCATGAGTATCATGACATAACAAGAGCTTGGTTTGTGGGAAACAGAGATAATATTGCACGGTAATATGTCCTGGACGATACCGTCAGCTGTTAGCAAGCACTGCTAATCCACCTCATTTGCTTTTGCCACTTCTCTTTAACTCTCTGTCTGTCTATATCATTGATCCGGGCAAAGACATGTAGTCGCGAACACGACGGTTTTGATTTTGGTTCTGCATCCACAAAACCTCTTTTTTTATCAACTCCTCTGAGAGATTTGGAGCTTTAGTTAAGGTATTAGTCATACTTTTTAGATGCTAATTAGCAGCTACCAGTTGTAAAACAAAAAAAACAACGGCTTGTTTCCACGATTACGCATCACCACAACCATCTGAAAGTTAAAAAGCAGTTGTCCAAGCGTCAGGGCCAAAATGCTGCAACTATGAGACGAGTGGCACAAACTGCAGAAAATTATGTTGTTCAAATATATTTAACAAGTAGTATCCAAATTTCCCTCACTTTATGTAATCCATGGGCTCAAATATGTGGCCTGAATTGTCAAAGTTTCTTGAAATCATCTATGTATGTGGTGATGAATTAAAGTTCATGCAAATGATGCTTCAGTAGCTTTCACCTCATCTAAATGCCATTTTCTCATCTTGAAAAGTAGACGGAGGGAAAGAGAAGGTGGTGGATTTATTATTACAAGTTTCTAGACTAAATGATCAACCTAAAAAATAAAGTCTTAATCACAAAAAGTAAAGGTTTGTTGTAGAAACGAGTCTTTTTTTTTTTTTTTTTAAAGAAGTTATTTCTTCCTCTGTTTAATAAATGTGCTCACATTTTTTGGGGAGTGATTGTGCCACTGCAGGAAAACGAGAATTTATTTGAATGTTTTTTTATACATCTGGATATGTTTACAAAAGAGTATTTTCTTCTCCTGGATCACCACAGAGTATATCCTGGGTTTCCCATTTACGTGAATTCCTGCAGATATCTTCCCCCGATTTATGGACCAAGGTGTCCTGTGGAAACCTGAGACGCTGAACGACAATCAGAAAAAGACAGATGAACCAGGGGAGTTCGAGCCAAAGTTCGAAGGTAAAAGCGATCAAAGTGGAGCAGCTGAAGAGAGTTTTGAGTGTAAAGTTAACCGAGTAAGACAGGAGTTCCTGATAAATACACTCGACTCTGTGCTGCGTCTTTGTCCCCCCGTCTCAACTCCCCCTTTCTTCTCCTTTTGCCCTTCTTCCCTCTCTTTCAAATTAACCGTGTGGCTTTAATACAATGTGTGTCAAGCAGGTTGCCCTGGCGACTCTTTGATCCTGTTTTCCAGTCTCTGCCTGTGGGGCAGACGTGCCTCTCTTCAGTCTGCTGCACATCGGCTCTGGAAGCTGTTGCAGCCCTGAGACAAACCATGGGCTGCTGCGTTCATCTCACCCCCACCCATCTCTTTTTCTTCACTTTCTCTTTTTTTTTTTTTTTTTTTGGCTTTTGCACACACAGGTTCTCTCCGTCCTTCTGTCTCGCTGCCCTCCCTCAACGTGGGCATCTAGGATGCCCGAGGGAAGGGCAGCAGCCTGGATCTCGGTGAAGTCTTCTCTTCCCTTGTTCCCACAACAAGGAAAGAGGAGACGTCTGTGTGTACAACATATTTGTTTATTTGCCTGAAGAACATGCAGCCAGTCCTCTCCTCCCTCTCACAACTCTTACCTGCTCTCCATGTTCTAATTGCTGGTGTCTGGATGTGGTGTTCAGCGATGCCGTCTGGTTGCACACACCCTCAGGAAGAAGTTCTGCTGTGTGATGAAGCAGTTTAGATTTTTCTACAGAGTCTAAATACCTGAGACGCACTGTTTACCGCGCTGGATACAGTATCTAAAGAAACATTCAAGTCTCTACGTGCTCATTTTTACAAATGACGAACATGAGTCGTAATTAACAGCTACCTGTAGGGCAGAAGGATACAGAGAACTAATTGTTGGCACCGGTATAAGGGAAGTAAGTGCTCCGAAGGGCCATTAAGAGAACGAGTGAGTCAGAAAACCGCAAAGAAGCAAACAGAACTTGCGTAGCTGAGATCAAACCTCCAAACTGTGTGGTTCTGCCGCCTTCATCGTGGTTTATCATCCGTCTCTCTGGTTTCAAGCTTCACACGTCACTATCTCTGCTTTTTTTTCCCTACTGTTTGTACACAGTGTGTTCAGGTCACACACTTTAACAACAACAGGAAGTCAAGTGTGGACCGGATTTTACCCGGGCTGCACTCTCTCTAACGCTTTAGGGAATCCGTGACTTTATGTAGCAGCTGATGATAAGGTGATAGTTTAGTAGGTTTAGGGGAAAATGTTTCCTGTAATAAAAGTTTGACTTTTTAACTCAACAAAAGGAGTGCTTAAAGCTAACGTCATTCTAGATGCAATCCTCTTTTATTAAGCTTTTTTTTTTTTGAGGAATTTGGTGTTGCATTACGCATATACGAATATATATCCACAGTTTTGTGACCTGTATTGCATGAATCCTCATAAATTGGAAGCCCTTTTGTTTGGCAGAGGTCTCCGGATTTTGACTTAAAATGTTGTGGTGTTCTTAGGAAGCTGTTTTTACACACATTCATTCTGTGTTTTACACCTAATCCAAATGATCTGTTTATTTATTATGAGCTTAGTCTTTGATTATGTTCACATTGCAGGTAAAAGTGGCCAAAATCCGTCTTTTATTGCCCAGATGGTACCAATATCTCTATTTTTGTTGTCTTCTTTTAATGACCCAGGCCATTTTTATGCAGCATGTGGTCCAAAATCTGATGCATATTTGATGTTTTCTTAAATCTTGGATAGTCACATTGCATTTCATCCAGATTTTATGTCACTGAAGTGACACAGATGTCCCAATTCTGCACTGGCGAAGATTCAAAGTTGGAAGTTCAATTGTAAACCACAGACAAACATCCCAAACACAGTTGATTCTAATTAACTACAATTTAGATTGCAATTTTATAGCAATTTTTTGATGTTTTCAATTTACTATTATCTGTTCTCCTCTTGCATGTTTGCAGTTAGCTCAAAATGTTGCAGCAAGATTTTAAAGGGCACAAGTAAACAAGAAATCATGACTCCGGTTTTAGTTTTACAAATAAAATACAGTATGGTATGCTTTCTGTTTGTGGACTATTTAGTTTGTTGCTGCTATGTCCTAACAGTTTAAACTCATACATTTATTTCCTTGATTGTAAATAGGTGCAAGGTAAGATGAGAAGCTATTTTTCTGGAGCCTTTTGAATACACGTTACTTGGACGGCATGTTCTCTTGTCCTGGATGAAAGACATGGGTCTCTTTGTCACTGCGCAGTTATACAGCAGGAAAACAGGAAGACATGGCTCATTAACGAAAGGTTCACAGTTTTGTTTTAGCAAGTATAGAAGAATTTGTAAGAACAGTTAAATTACATTCATTTTGTATAAATTATTGCAGGTGGGGAGAAAAAGTGCCACCAACAATTTCCTAAAAATACAATTTCTTTGCATGGGAATAAAGTGACTAGGTTAAGTTATTTTTTTAAGTGTTGCTGTTGTAAAAGAGTAATGGTGACTCAATGAGCAAAAAAAAAAAAAAAAAAAAAAGAATAGCAAATGGACCATTCTGGTTTCTCAAAATGAAAGCATTTCTGTGAAGAGTAATAGACAAAAACATCTTGTAAAACAAAAAAAGGACTAATTTGGAACTAAGTGACATAATTTAGAAAGCAATTATGTGGGATGTTTGATGTTTTAAGGTTAGAAGAAGAACTGATGTGTTTCCCACACACAATAATGACCTAAGCTGATGCTGTGATGCTTTGTGAAATGCAAACGAGTGACCCTACAGGGAACCCACCTCTGTTTACACGACAAACAAAAAACAGCCATGTTTTCTTAAACTCTGCAAAGAAGGTCCCTCTTCTGTCTTCTTCTCCCATCCACTGTGTGTCTATTTGTGTGTGTGGTGGCATTTTTCTGAAGATAAGAGCCCGTCAGGAGGTGCAGCAGATGCTACCCTGACATCCATCTGGGCCTTCGCCCCTGTGCTGCCTCCCAAGGCCGATGCTCCACGAAGGGCGGTGGGACGCTCACCGTTTAGCAAGGGTCTGCTCCCAGTAGACAAAAAAACTAGAAAGCGTTCTGCCCTTGATGCTGAACAGAAAGGAGCCCTGGTACAAATTTCACTCCCACAAGACACCCGACTACAATCAGACGAGACCTCTGGTTCTTTAAAGGTGTTTCCTCTTGGTTTCAACGCTTTCCTGACTTTGGTTCTTAACAAAAAACATTCTTTTGAAATCAGCCATCTCCAACGATTCATATTCCTGTGTTTAGTTTTTGCCCTCATCTAGTTTTACTTCTGAAATAACATGCACATGTGAACCTAATCAATGGTACTGAAACTTAAAACGTGCCACTTTCAGATAAGACTGCCACTATTAAGTGTTTATAGTTTTGACTTTCTAAATCAAGAGTAAGGACAAACTGCTTTTCAAACATTGCTGCAGAATCTCTATTTGGCAGGAAAATGTTCACTTTTTAACTATTTTCTCTTGAACTAATGTACTAAAAAATATTAGTAATACTGTTAGCTTACACTATTGGGGAATAAAGTCTTTTATTAACATTCAATATGAATTCAAAGGAAAGTGTTAAAGATAAATGTGTTTTTTTGTTTTTAAACAGATTCAATTTTCATGCTGAAAAGTTAGTTCTACACGTAGTATACATATTTAAGGACAAAACTGAAATGAGCAATTACTATTGTTCTTCTTGAGGGGGGCGTCGTCCATTTCTTAAAGAAACTTAAAAGTGTTGCTGCTGTAATTTGTTGTGCCAGATGAGATGAGTTACCAGCTCACTGCAGGTGGGATTTTCTGTCTGTCTTGAATCTGTTTTTGTGTTTTCAGACATGCAACAGGAGATAATCCTGTAGTTTGTGGTTGAAGCTGTAAAACTAATGAGCGACGTAGCCCTGATAGCGTCTTTAACAACTTCCAGCCCTGCTAAGCAGTGAGTGTGTGATACGCCATCACTGTTATTACCTCTAATTTGTGTTTGTTTAAGATTTTTTTTTTTCCTTGATGGTTTTTTGTGAGTCACTAGATTAGCTTTTTTATTCTTTCGAACTTGACTTTAACCTTTTAATAAAGCATTTTAAACACAAAAAAACTCCTCAGCCTTAATGAAATTATTATTTAAATTCTAAGCTGACATAAAACTAAAACAGCTGCTGTGAGAAGATATGTTTCTAATCTTGGACTTTCATGATTTATCTGAATTGTTCCTTTCTAAGGTGGAAAGATTATACAAAAAAAGAACATTTCAAAAACAAAAATCTGATGTTTTTAGTGGATGTTTCTTTTTTTTTTTTTTTTTCAAACATCAAAATGATGCATACAGGCTCAAATTTGTGAATACATTCAATTCCACTAATATTTGGATAAATCTTTCTTAGCAAGTTTCAATGAACTCAGTGTTTGTAGCAACAAACTGAATGTTTCTCCTGATCAGAAACACTATAAAATGTCGCCAGTTCCCTCAAACTGGCAAGTTTCTGACGGGAAAAGTTTAAATCATTCCAGAAGTTTATTTATATCCTCCCTTATGCTTTATTTCACTAGTTTTGATGAGTGTTTGAAATATTTTTTCAGTTGAAAGACACAACCAACAGGTGAAGAATTGGGCTTCATTCTTTCTTATTTATTTTATTTCATGTTTGCTTTGTATCGACTCCTCCAATCAATCTTTGTCTTTCTCCGCGAAGCTTTCCTCAAGAAGACATCCAGTTCTCGTCTGTCGAGCTTAAAGATGCTGATTTTGGTGCAGATGTTTTTTTCTTTATCCCACCCTGTCTGTTTAGGTTGATTGACAACAGTTTTTCCAGCATATTTCATTTAACAACATGCTTAAGCCCTGCTGGCTCTGACATCGTTCTTGATCGTCCCAGTCCTAATGTTTTATCTGAGGCTGAGCCGGTGAAATCTCTGACACAATTGTTCCACTATGACAATGATCTCAAACACTCATCTGAACTGAATGTGGGACGGATAAACGAGGCGACGTGTCTGGAACGAATCTTTCCAAAGCCTCACCCTGTTGAAAATTAGTGGACTTAATGGTGGCTAAAAGTGAGGTCTACACCGAGTAACCGACCACTTTAAATGAGGACAAACAGTTCTACTTGAAAGAGTAGTCAAACATCCTGCACATGTTGCTAAAGAATCAAATACTTGTGTGGAGTGCGGTGTATGTAAATTGTATCTCTGAGCTTCTTTGACAGTGTAGATTAGGAAAAATCTGCAATAAATATAAAAGTTTTTGAATTTATTTACTGAAAACAGCAACAATATAGCAGAGGAAATGTGCATTGTACCAGGTTGTAGCTTTGGTGCTAAATTCCAATATTTCGTTCATACCCAGAATTGTTCGTCTGTTTTGGAGAAAATTATCCAAATGTGTGAAATTTTCAACCCTGAATGTAATTCAGGTTTCTATTTAATTTTGTTTCCCCATGTTGGTGAATAATTCATATGAATTAATATTTCCCGGTGGACGAAACAAAACGGAATCCTTTTAATTTAACCCTATGAATTATTTCCATTAATGCTGCCTTTGTAGTGACTTTTAAAAAAAGAACTAAATCTATATTTGAGTGGTTCAGCTTACAGAGGCTGAAGGAGATCAGTTAATGTGCAAGACCCTAATCTTTAGACAAAAATGGCTTGTTTGGGTAATTAAACTGAAATTAATTTCAATTTATTTGAATTATATTTCTGTAAGACCAGAAGAAAACAAGCCGCCTGTCTTAGGCCACCTCAGCGCATCTTGTTTTTCCTGCATTTTTGAATGCCTCGTCTGTTTTGGTGACTTCCGGCGGTCTCGTCACTCAGATTATTTGTCCTGGAGACGGGATCTCTGCTTTTCTCTTCCCCTGCGGCTCGGCCCGAGTGCTGATGGAGACCCGCATCCCAGGTGGCCCGCACATCAAAACAAGAGGGGAGCGCGGCTCTTGGTTTTCATGACAAACATCACTCACTTTCTTTGTTGTGTGAGGGATGTGAGGGGGGGGCGGTTTATCTCCAGAGGATCTCCCACCGCCCCCTGTCGCTATCGCCTTCCACCAGCACACCGCCCCATCCATCCCACAGGAGCTGCTAAAAGCAAATGTCAGTCAAGGAGAAGGTGTTGCATTCCTTACAAAGGTCAATTAGTGGTGGCCACTGAAGGATCTGTTGCATACAGGAAGTGTTTAGGATTTTAAGGAGCAGCTTTAATGTTTTAGCTGTCACATTACTTCAGCTCATCTCGAGTCCCTCAGCATGACACCCCCGTTTCAGCCCATGTTTACTGCTCTTCTCTTTATGAAGGTTTCTATTTCTACACCACAGATTGGCAGCTGATAGTGAATGATTTAAGTCAAATCTGGATTTTCAAATTGCTCCATGTGAAAGTCAGTCCCAGCAGCCATTTGTCCTGCAGCAGCTCCTGGATCCATCAGGTGATCCCTGCTCTGCCTCCTGGTCTGTAAGGAGAATTTAATCTGATTCAAGCGGTGTAGATTCGGCGTTCCCTGCTCCACTGATAGCCATCAGACTCTCAGCTCGTTGTAATAACTTTTGAGTTAGATGTGATGCCTCGCTGCTGTGCCTTGCTCTTTCCCTCTGTGCAGGAGATGGGATGAGCGTGTGAGGAGAGCGTGCTGAAGAAGCTCTCATGTAGAGCAGATGACAGATATAAACACTTACTGACATAAAGTTTGAGCTGCAAAAATGACAGATTACATAGGTAAAGAGCCCATGTAAGATGAAACGTTTTGAAAGGGATACTTCAGAAATATCTCAGTGGGATTTCTCATGTTAGTGCAGATTATTATCTGAAGCTTGCTGTAAATCTAGGAGGGGAGAGCAACTGGTTGCACGTTGGAAAATAAAGAGATTTGCTATTTGTTGTACAGCAAATTTTTGTAACCAATGCCAGACATCAATAAAAAAAAGAAAAATCCAATTTTATACATTGAAACGTAAAATTAGCATGATCACAATCTGCATGCCTTTGGTTTAAAGGAGACACAAACTATTTGAAGTTATAATAAACAGCATATTAGAACAAATTGCACTACTTTATGTTTTGGTTCAGCCATAATTTGTACAAAGCTGTTGGTTGCTCAGAAAACTCTGATTTTCCCAGTTTGAACTCAGGAGGCGTTCATGTTGGTTTTCTGACTGGGAACTCATAAAATACAACTTCAGAGTGCAAAGAAATGGTAACAATAAAGTGTCACGCTATGTCGGTATGGTTGCATTGAATGGACTAAATATATAAGGAGTTTTCCTATAAAGTGCCTTCAGATTGTATTTATTTGCAAAGTAGCTCCATTCCAATAAACAGAACTTGATTTAATTGAATTGATAAAATCAAGACAAAGTAGTTTCTAACTGTGTTTCTCTGCTTTGGGATTCTCCCGGAAGAACTGGCCCAAGTGGCCGGGGAGAGGGAAGTCTGGATTTCTGTGTTTGGCCTGCTGCCTCTGAGTCCCGACCCCGGATTAAGTGGAAGATGATGGATGGAGTCGGAAAGCCGTGTTGTTCATAGATGATCGGACCCCTGATTTATTAGTTGGCAGAACTTCCTCTTATTGCAGTTAAAGTTGCAAGAGTTGTGGCTTTTAGGGTGTGTTGCGCAATTCAAACACCTATTCTGAGCCATTGCGTTGCAGCTATCCCCGTATGTTTATTGTTTTTCTGCTAAAACATTCACAGGTTTTCCTTCAGGATTGTCCTGTATTCAGCTCTGACCAGCCTCATTCCCACAGCATGACTCTGCCACCACTATGTTTCGTTATTTCTGTTGGACCAAAACAACTTCTGATCCCCTACATGAATATAGGACTTGTGGCTCTTTTTTTTTTTTTCAACAATGGCTTCCAAAGGAGCCAGATTTGCGGCATTTGTAAATAACAGCTGCCCTGTTGGGCTGGACATTTATTGGATTGTTTATTGTGATAAATTTCTTATCATGCTAGGAATTCTGATTTATTGTTGTCACTTAAAGTTTAAAACCCCCTAAAACTGCCCATGTTGTTGGGCTTGTTATTTTCACAATTTCTTTCTAGCATTTATTTAATGAGAGAATCGATAAATATTAATAAATTTGAACATATGATTAAATGCAGTGTGCTATGTGCAGCTTAGTGATGGAGATCAAAATTCTTTATGTGAGTTGTGTCCACAAGAAGGAAATGTTTTTCAAGAGCAGCATTTGTGTTTATAGCACTATGATTTCCGGGCCATGCAGTCACAGTCGTATAGTTGCCTATAAAGAAATAAGTAGTTCTTATCATCGCTTCATAATATTTCCACAAAATATAATAAAACTTTAAGTCTGTATTGCCCACTCCTACTGCTCTCTTTGATTTTAGCCTTTAACTTCATCCCTGACTTGTTTGCTGTGTTTCTTGGTCTTCATGATGATGTTTGTTCACTTATTGCTGCACTTCAATGTCTTGACTCTATTGTCTTGTTAGGTGACTATAATTAGGCAAGTGCTTGTAAAGGGTTTTATGTAGTTGTTGTTGCAGAAACATGTGGACATGGAAGTTTACAAAGATCAACTTTCACCTCAGATCTTGCTACACTTAGTAGAAATCAAATAATGGTAAGATGATGACTGACTATAAATCTTTTAACAGAACCTCACTTTTAATAATTCATAACTATGCCTGTAAGAGCCATTTTTTGAGCATTTGTGAGGTAATTGTATTTGCACAGCACATTTTAGAAACAGGGTAATTCAAGTGCTTCCCAGATTAAAAAGAAAACAATAAAAAAAAAAGCAGAACATTGAATTGCAGTAGCAAAACAGAGGAATGTGAAGCAGTTTCAAAAACAGTTTGCACAGTTAGTGATGTTCCAGTTTTGTTAATCAAAGGCAGCTCCAAACAAATGGGTTTTTAGTTAGCATTTTTACACTTTTCTGGAGGTTTGTTCCAAAAAAAAACTGAATGCTGCTTCTCCATGTTTGGTCCTGTCAGAGCAGAGCTGATTGATCTGGAAGGTTGATGCAAAGACAACAGGTCTGATCCTTCGAAAAACAAACAAGCTGTAGCAGGGGAGGCCATTTATCAGCTGATAATTTGTAGTAAACATTTAACGGTTTCCATTGGTGTGACCAAGCTTTATATGTTAGGCCTGTTTGGCGTGCAGCATGGCAGCCGGCCAAGCTCTGTAGGTGGATTAGCTCATTGAATCTAAACAGTTTATGAGGAAAGCGGCTCCAGTGACGACACTATGTGGGCAGCTTGCAGCTCTCAAAAACACAAACCTTCCATGTGAAAACAAAAAAAGGGGAAGAAAAAGTGAGTCTCTGGCATGTGTGGACGCGGCAGTAAACAAGGTCGGTTCGCAGAGAGGGAACACCTGTGTTTTACCAAACTTTTTGGCAGGCCAGGAGTCCCCGATAACCGCCGGGGGCCATATTTGGTGGGAGTGCATATTTAACGTTGCGCCCACAGCAGTGACAGAACGCTCCCTGACT
Organism: Poeciliopsis retropinna; assembly: GCA_010277075.1. NCBI lineage: Eukaryota > Metazoa > Chordata > Actinopteri > Cyprinodontiformes > Poeciliidae > Poeciliopsis > Poeciliopsis retropinna. The sequence continues at coordinate 7,889,859 of VMRM01000001.1, forward strand.
CACACAGGAAACTGCAGAGTCAGTCGCAAATAAGATCAGAGTAAACAATGGGAATAAGAGAAGGTGCTGAGATGATTCAGCTCCGCTCGGCGGCGAGCCGTGGATGCAAACACGGGTCAGGCAGCGCGAATGAGATTAGAGCTGCAGCCTAAAATAGTGTTTAAAGTGTTGGGGATTAGGGTTAAATGTCAAAAGGTTGAGTTTAGTTTGGCTTAAAGAGCTTCTTTAGCATTTGGTCATGATGCATCTTTGCATCTATAGGTTTTTAAGTTTTATTTTTTCTTTTTCAGAAACAAGTGGGACAAAAGCTTTTTAAGTTACCTCATTAAAAGTGTTCATCTAATATGCTAATGTTTACTTAGCATTTAGCTTATACATCAGTGCCCATTAGCTGGGTGCTGATGTATCCAAGTGGTGGTTTTTTTCTGCTTTGCTGGTTGCTCTGCTAGCTCTGAGGTGCCAGCAGTCGGGTCCAGTATTTGGTGTCATGTGGCAGCGTTTCCCATCTGTTTACTCCAGTGCTGAGGACATAGCCTAAACATCCTCTAATAAGATTAACCATCAGCAGAAGGAAGAAATATGTCTGCTCTTTGAACCCTTTGGCCAACAATTGTGTGGTCACAGGAATCCCACAGAGCATGGGGTGCTGGTTTCGGTCGTTTAAATATATTCAACCACATCATATATTTGATTTTATCCTTAGATTACTTTTAATGAGTTGTTAAACTGAATCAAGGTTTAGATTCAAGATGTTAATGGATATAAATTTAGGAGAGAAGCCTTAATGAGTTGCAACGTGGTAGTTTTAGCACGGCAACCACAAGCTACAAATCTAATGCCCTGTCCAAGTTAGTGCATAATTGCTGAAATGATTCATGATTTAAAAATCTTCAGTCTGACACCCGTAATTAAAATCCATTGTAAACACCAGGCTGCTCTTAAGGTGCTGCTCAGCGGGGGCACAGCTCAATGACCACAACATAATTTAAAGCCATAAAATAAAAAACAATAAGTCATGCAATGTTAGTCACCCACTTCTTTAGAAGTCCACCAATAAAAGTGAGTTTTCAACTGGGGATTTAAAAACCTCCGCTGAAGTAGCTTGCCTAATTTGCAGAAGTAATTTCTGTAGATCCGGGCCACCGCTGAGAAACGATGATCTTCCCTGAGATTCAGCCGGGTTTTCAGAACCAAGAGCCGCAGACGAAGCGGAACGAGAAGCTAAAGCAGATCATAAATATGCAGACGTCCGACCGTTAATAGACATGGAGGATATTAAGAAAAACTTAAATGAACCCTAAACATCTTCTTTTAAGTCACTGGTTAAAACTTACTTTTATAATAAGGCTTTAAATATTTGACTTTATCTTAAATTATTTCATTCGTCTTCAATTTTTGTTTTTAAGTTGATTTAGCATACATTTTGTGTTTCTTGTATCATTTATGATGCTGTTTTAGTTGACATTTGGAATGCAGAGCACTTTGTAACATATATGCAAATAAATTATTATAATTGTTAAACTGAATGTGGAAACTAGTGCAAGAACTCACATTCACATTATTCAGTTTCTTGCATGTTGATAAATGATTAGATTAGCTTTTAAAATAAAATGTAAAATTACTTTTTAGAAATGTGCAGCGAAACAGAAGATGAAACATTCACAAAGCTCCTTAAACCTGCACAAAAAAACCCCAAAACAAAACAGAGCATCATCTGCTAAACGTTAACAAAGTGACATTCCCGCATTCTTCACAGTTTGTCTTTCGTGTTGTTGTCTAGAAGACACACCCCCAACCTCCCCAAACCCTCATCCCCCCTCCCCCCCACCTTCTGAATCAGTCCGGTTCACATACACAAGATTAAGTAGCAAAAGTGACATCCAAGACCAATCGGGCCACCCAAGAGAGCCGCAGCCAGCGGAAAGGCTGTCAGAGCCCCCTTTGGCGGCATTAATCTTCGAGCCTCTCCTGCCCTGCCAACTCACATCTCCTTCAAACGGGACAGAGGTAGAAAAGTGAACTTTTCCCTCCCCAAAGGTTTTTCTCCTTTCCATCAATTAACTCTTTGGGGGACAATTCATCGCCACCTGCCACCTTCAAACGCCGGGCTAAATGAATTGCTTTTCCAGATATTTTTTACAAACTTTTTCCTAATTTAGCAGCATAGACATTAAAGTAGCCATTAGTTTAATACTTAAAGCACCTAAATGCTTCCTCAATGACACATAAAGCAAGCGTTGAGGTTTAAAAAATGGAATTTAAAGTAATTTATGTGCAAGAAAGCTACTTGTCTTCAGAGGCCTGCAGAGGCATCTGAGTGGCCTGTTCTGACCATTAATGTCAAACTGTGGACTTCAGCATCAGAGAGCCATTAACACAGACTCAGAGGACTTACTTGTAGCATCTTTGATCTCCTCCAGGAGGAGGCTTCTGTTCTGCGTTGGTTTGTGTGTCCAACATGATAGTTGTGTGAATGGGAAAGCAGAGGAGATGAATACAGAACCCGGTAAATGGCGGAACATGAATGCGTCATGGTGCAGATGCCTTCAGTCCCAGGAGAGGGGCTTCCTAACCCCAACCTTTCTCCTGCCTGAGACCTGAGAGGCAGAGGTGGGTGGGGGCGTTGAACCAGCTAGCGGTGTTCTTTGAAGAAAACAACGCTAATATCAGCAGTGTGTCTCAAATTGTTTCTGCCTGTTTTTAGTGAAGCGTTTTTCGTAAATGCTCTCTCAGAATACAAATTGTTCAGAGATCGAGTTCAATGAAAAAGCACAAATCTGTAACAAGGTGTTCAAGCATTTGCTGAATTTCATACATTTGTGTCCTTTAGCTGAATCCACAGTTTGCATTGAGAATTTACAGTCAAAATTATCTTATTATTCAAAGGTATCAGTCAGGGTTATAAATTTCAACAGCATTATTTATGGCACAGTAATTGCAGTCATCAATAGTTGGATAAAATATGAGGCAATAGTAATGCTACAGAAACCACAAGTTTCTCCAGAGTAACATTAAAAAATTGGCCAGGGAAGCCGCCAACAGTAACACTGAAGGATCTGCAAGGTTTCCCTGTTGTTTTCCAACTGCGACAGTAATCATCTGCAATTGTCATATTCCTGGTCTAAGCTCTGGGGTTGTGACACACAAGATTGTTCTTCCAAAGTCAACCTCCAAACCATCCCAAATCTTGAAATAAATTACAATTATTATTACTATTTTTATGATGGGTGTATTGGAAAAAGTTTTAATTAATAGCCAATTTTGAACCTAAATCTTCAGGGGTCTGCTTTAAGGCTGAAGATGAGGAGGGATTTTATTTTCATCAGCACAGTGAGCCCAAGCTTAGTCACATAAGTGGAACTTTATGAGAAGAAAATTGAAATATGAAAAGCCAAACCAGAGTTGAGATCTAACTCTGCAGGATCACCTGAAGAAGGCTTTGGACAGGCAACCGTCTTACAGACAGACAGAATCTGGAGAACTCTTGAGAGGCAGAGGAATCAGATTTTGCCAAATGAAGGATGGTGACAAAATCCTTCTCTCTGTCCTGCCAAGTGGCAGTAGCACAATTACAGTAATTACTGACAGGCAGACATGCCTTCACTGCTCAACAAAAATATCATCATTAACATTTTGATCCTATAATCAGTTTTAAAATAATGACATAGGTGCCGAGATTCTGCTAGAATTTAAAAAAAAGCCCCTAGAATAATAAAGTGAGTACAGCTCCCTTAACTAAATTTTATTTTGAAGGTGATTTCATGTGGAGTGTGCTTCAAAATGATTTTTGCTAAAATCAGTGCAGAGACTCTAAACAGTCATTGTCATTTTTAGTAGCCTGACTCTCTCGTTGACTATTTGTACATATTTGGTCAACTTTATTTTGGAGACCAATTTATCATTTTTTAAAAGAAAGACATTTATTTAGTTATTTTTTTACATTTTCGAAAATAAAATAAGAATAGTTTTTGAAAACATCCAGAGTCTGTCTGCCTGCTTAGTGCAAATCCCGGACCCGCGGTTAAACCTCAAGATTTAATGGCAGAATTATGGAAACTCTTCCGTATTTATATTTTTCTAATATATGCATCTATTTAATGATCTGAATCATGTAAGTGTGACAAATAAGCATTAAAAGAAGAAATCAGTATGGGGCAAATACTTTTTTATAGCACTGTTCATTACCAACTGTTTGTTATGGTTTGCGTCCCGTTTTTTATTTCAATTTCTATATCTACCAAGGAAGATAAGATAAAAATTACTTGCAAGATAATGCATCTCTCAAGTCTTTACTGGATCTAGCAAAGACTCAGTGTCTATATCAGCTATCAGTTACTTTTTCTTCTGTTGTCTTTTTTCTTTTTGCATTTTTTTACAGAAACGAAGCGATCGACTTTCATGGTGAGTTTTGCTTTACTTGCTTTGGTCTGGTTTCTCCGATTTGAGGAGCATTGAGGGAGTTGAGAGTTGACCTCTCAACTTGTGGGATTACGTTTTACTTTTCTTCTCAGAGTGTGTTCTCGCTGCACAGATTGCTTTTACACCTGTCCGAAAGTCCCGTCATGATCCGCGCTCAGCCAGCTCCAGCTGCGGTCTGGCTTATAAATCATACAGATCACATGTAAAAGACAACATGTAAATGAGGTGTGAGATTTCTCCTGTCATGTCAGAGGTCTTGATACTTCTGTTTCTGCTGTCCCCATCATGACATGCACTTATTCACGTCTTCTTTCTGCAGAATCCTGGCAGGTAGGTTATTCTTTGATCTGACCCTGTAATCCCAAACAGACAGCAGGATGTTCTGATCGGGACTCCTTGTTCTTCTTTTTGTAGAGGATTTTTTTTTAATGCCTCTGGCTGTATGTTTTGGCTTTTCTTCATGCTGCGAATGAGTATTTTAACCTCCCCTATACTGTGACTTGATAAATATTTTAGGTGTCTACAACAGCACTGTATATGGTGACAATGCAATATGCTTCAGGAAAATCCATCAAGGAGGTTCTTTTGCAACGAAATGAGCAGACAGGAATGCGTTTTATGGGCCAGATTAAACAAATTAAAACCCAGTGCAGTCAGAAACATCATCACTGCGATGAGAAACTAAAATAAACTCTCAGTTGTAGATTCGTTTTTTTCACATAAACCCCCTACACCCTGAGAGGTCTGCTGAAAGAACCACTTCATCTTATGTTGTAAGCAGCGTATTGTTCTGTCTTCAAGGTAACAAATTTCTTCTGAAAATAGGAGAAAAAAACAAAAGCTTTTAAAATAAAAGCAGAATATTTTCGAAGGATTTGATGTTGCTGTGGAGTGGAATAAAAACTGTTTACGAATAGAAATCTGAAAAGTACGGCATGCATTTGTATTTAACCCTTCACCTCAGAACCAAAGCCTTTCTGAAATGACATTCTTTTACGACAGGTCTTTATAAGCTTAAATGTTGAGCTAAACATAAAATAGTTTAAATTATGCATAAAGGAATTTTTTTAATTTTTTTTTATTAATATAGGAATTAGGACATGAAATGAATGTTAACAGGGGTGTACATGATTTAAAAGCAACCATTTATTGGTTTTGCTTTATTGTTTTTATTTACTTTGCAATAGAATTCATTAATTGTTTATTGTTATTGTTTTAACTGGCATTTAATTTGAATAGAACATGAAATGGATGAGGGGGTCTGATAATATAACTGCTTATTTCTGCCCACTCCTTTTTATAGGAACTGAGTAATAATGGGCAGAGGGATGTCTTAAAGATTTTTTTTTTATTTATGTTTATTCATTCATTTGTGAAGAGTCAGAAATAAAATGTATATAATTGATCTTGAATCCGTCTGCTTGACACATTCTTTTTACTTAATTTTTAAGTATCTTAAGACAATATTTGTTGTGAATTGGCGTCAATGTTTTATATCGTGCCACAAATTTTGAATAATAGATTTGGATTTTGACTTGGTAATTCTAATTTATAAATGTGTTTTAGTTCAGCTGGAGGTTTAGGGTCAAAGGTGAACCTCCAGCCCAGCATCATATTTGTCGTCCTTAAGTGTTCCTCCATTACTGTCCGGTACAGCGCCTCCTGAATTACAGCTTTTCTTCTCTGCTTCTTAACATTTTCCTTATCAGAGCAGGTATATTATGTATGACTGGATGATGATTGAACACCATACTGTGAAATGAGAACGGCTTGGGATATATTTTATAATCTCTATTATATCTTTATATAAGATATAATAAATGTAATAATGTAATAAATGCTCTGTACGAGCGCCAGAGGACTGTTTTTTTTGTGGCAGAATTGCAGAGTCTCATTTGTTAAAGTAAATAAAAACAATTCAAGATGGATGAGCAAACCTTTTTTTCCAAATAGCCAAGCCTCCAACAGAAATATGTTTGCTAAAATATAATATATATAAAATATCTATTTTATAATCTCTCTTTAACCAAATTTTCTGTGACAAAATGTAAAAGAATTCAAGTAATATTAATATATTTGCAAGGCAGAATAATCAGTGAACAACAATGATGAGTAAAACACAATCCATTTTAGATCAAGAACTTCTGGGTGTTATTTGTCACTAGATTTTATTTAGAAGATCATCTAAATCTAAATCACAGTTATTTATTCTATGATCTCTGCTCTTGAACACAAGTTTTCACAATGTCCTGAAACCCTCAAACATTTGCAAAGAGTGACAGAAAGGTTGCCTATGAAAGTAAATGTGTGTGTGCGTGTGGGTGTGCGTGCACATGTGGGTGTGTGTTATTTAGAGCGCTGATAACAACTAAGTTTCTAGGAAACGTTTAAACTCAAACTTTTGACACCAGCAGCTGCTGAGCCGAAACAGAGTGCCGGGTTTAATGATGCTCTGTACGAGCGCCAGAGGACTGTTTTTTTTGTGGCAGAATTGCAGAGTCTCATTTGTTAAAGTAAATAAAAACAATTCAAGATGGATGAGCAAACCTTTTTTTCCAAATAGCCAAGCCTCCAACAGAAATATGTTTGCTAAAAACCATCCCACCCTCAGTTAATGCAGTAAAGTTGGGGAGAAAGATGGGAAGCACTGGAAGCGGGACGACAAGTGCCCCATTAAGTTTTTAAGACCACACATAAAACAAGAAAACCTAACAGTACAAGGGCATACCTGACCTTATTTTTAAATTTTTTTCTGGTGATCCTTCCGCAAAAGTTAAGTTATTTTTTGCATGCTGCCTCTGATTCAGCCAACATTAAGTCAGTACTGTACTTAGCTTAACAAATAGTGGCTTCTTTTCAGCTGACATTGGCTCCTCTGTCACTCTGCGGTTTGTTGAAGCAAGTCACTGCTCAGCTGCAGGAGGCAGCGAAGAGTTTTGTTATTATAAAATAATCAGGAATTCAATCGGGAGAAACACTGGAGGTCTTGCTTGCAGCATCTGTTCTCAACAAATGCAATAGATTAGTTGGTCATCATCAAGTATGACCACCTGTTCTCAGAAACATGCAGGTTTTTTATCAACAAAATTCCAAAGTAAAAAAAACTCAACAACAAGCAGATGTTTTTTTTTTTTCTTTTTTTTTTTTACAAGAAAATGATGATCAAGGAGCGCTGTCAATCTTCCCAGGTGTACACACCCCTGCAAATTCATGTCAAATTGAAAAATGAAGAAAACAAATCTCAGTTGGGATTTTACATTTTAAAGACCACAGCAGGGAATGTTAGGAACAGACTAGATGAGTAAGACTTTTTCAGGTGGGTGGCCAGGAGAAAAAAATATTCTCTCTGAAAACGATATGTAAGACGTTTGTTAGGAGCTGCATGGTGAAGTTATTAGCAGTCATAGCAACAACGGTCTTGGTTCAGATGCCAGGTGGAGACTTCGTTTATTGTGTTTGGATGTTCTTGCTGTGTGTGAATGGCTGTCTGTTCTGCGTGCTTCTGGTCCCACTGTTATGAACTGGCAACCCATCCAAAGAGTTCTCTCACCTGTTGTCCACTGATTGCTGCAGATAGAAACCAGCCCATTGTAATCGTGCAAGGATTCAGCAGGGATATGTTTGCAAAGTTTCATATGCCATGAGACTTCTGGACAAATGAGATGAGACTAAGTCTGATCAAACAAAACAGATTATCAGCGCCAAATGCAAACATTCAGTCATTATGGTGATGGTTTGGGCATGTTCTGCTCATAGGACCTGGTCACTTTTCAGGCACTAAGTTGACCATAAGCTCCGCTAGTCAAATGTCAAATAGAAGACTATCTATCCAAAGCTAGAGCTTTAGTGCTAGGTATTTCAGTGGTCCAGTCAAAGTCCAGAAATTCTGTGGAAGGGGATAAGGAGAGGTGTGCATGTAGAACTGTCTGCTAACCTTAATGAACTGATGTCATAAAGAAGTGGGAAAAAAATACTCATACACACAAATATAAGAGGCTAACAGGTTCAAAGCTGTTGTCCTTTCTGCATTTCTCTCCACAGCGCCACCACAATACAGCAGCCTCACAGCTACGTACACAGTGTTTTCACCCCAGATGCCTTTCCTGATGCACCCTAACTCTATTCAAAGAGAGGAAGTAAGTGAAGTTTGAACCAGGAACCTTCCAGTCTGCAGTCACCCAAGTCATTGCCACCCCAAAACTTTGCTTAAAGGCATTGCCACTAAAAGTGGTTGTACTGGCAGTTGAATTATAAGGAAGTTTTGAATTTTTCCAAAGTTTGTGACACCTTAAAGGTGTCCTAATTTGTTTGAGCAGGTTACAATATGTCTGTTTGTTAAACAAAACATGTTTGTTAAATTTTTTTTTTGTTGCACAAAATTATTTTTAGATAATGAGATTTCATTCTGCTCAGTTCTGCCTATGCTCCTGCTGTTGGCCACGCCCCCTTACTCAACTTTCATGTGAAAATGGCTGCAAACAGATGCATACTTAAGCAACCAAACATCTCTGAAAAGCAGATGTGGAGCCTCCTGCACAACCAACAAGAATGCAGCAAGTGGCTTCTGCATGGTAAGTCAACAACCAAACACTTGTCTTTTCCAGCAGGCATTGTACAACACATGTAGTGATAAAACCACTTGACCACTCAAACAAACTGGACCTCTCTTGGGTTGCTAGGTAAACGGTTAAGCTTCGCTGGAGTTGCTAGGGGAGGAGCACTGCCTGCTGTTTCATGATGTTACATTCTATGAGTTTTTGAAATGGGACATTTTCCAGACACCAAAAAACAAACGGGCTGGGTGTTGTTTTTTTTTTTTGTTGCAAGGGCTTGGCTTGCTTCAGAAGCAGTAGAGATCCAAATAAAAGTATAAAAATGTGAAAAATGGGAATGTTGCGTAATAGGTCCCCTTTAATGTTGAACGACTGTCAAAAGCTGTTCTCCACTGTTCCATGTCAACGTCCAACCCAAAGATCTTCTGATCTCTGAGTCCTCTTTAAACTTTTGAGAGGTTAACGATGTCCCATAAAAGCCTCACAAACACGGATCTGATCACTTTTGGCCACTGATCGCTGTTGACAGTAGATGTTTCAAGGATTGCCAGAGACTTTAATCAGCGTAGCAGAGAGTGAAAAGAGCTCTTTGGCAGTACATGATGAGCAGTGGTAAGCTCAAGTTGTTTTTTGTCTTAGTCATATTTGAGCTGTAATATTACATCACCTCGGGAGTGTTTCAGCAGTTGACGGGCCGTTCGGCGGTCTCCGACAACAACCCGTCACCCTTTGCAACATTTTATTACATCTTCCAGCTGGTGAGGCCAATTTTTACTTAATCCGAAGAGCAGTTAAAGACTGCTTTAGTAACTGAAAACACTATAAAACACTATATAACGAGCAGGTGCCTGGCTTATTGTTGTTGTGGCATGAATCAAGTATGGAAAAATGTTTTTGCTAATCTGCTAAGCACATGTGGATTCCTTATGCGGTGTGCAAATACATTAAGAAAGCAGAGAATCCACTTAAATAAACTATAAATCCTGTTTAGATGTGCAGGTTGGCTACCATTCGAGATAAGCTTTTCTTTCTTGCTAAAATATGATTCATCTTAATAAAAAATGCCACTTTAAGTAACTGAATTAAAAATTACTAAAGGAAGTCAAGTATAAGTCACTGAAAATCTTTCCCCCCAGATGATGTGGCATTTTCCCTGTGGAATTAAACAACAAAAAAACAAACAAATCTTTGAGAAGTATAATAATATTTAAAAACAGGTGCAATGGCCTGGTTGCACAGGTGTACAAAGTCCTAAAGTAATAGCTTCTGAAATCAATGTTAGGATTATGTGGGCATCTCATGACCTCTGTTTCCTAACCCTATTTATTCAACAGAAAATGATTTTAATAAAAGGTTTCAGCCTTCAAAGTGACGAGGAAGGGAGATTTAACAGGGACACATTGACACCCTCTACAAGGTGAGTTAAACACAGAACGACAAGTTCCACTTAACTTGTAAAAGTTAAGTGGAAGGATAAAGTGAGGTTGAAAAAGGTGCAAAAGCATCTGGTGTAATGTGCCACTTTAATATATAAACATCTGTATCAGGCTAAATTTTAGATTGAATTACTGAAATTAATACATTTTTTTTTGATAATGTGCACTCAGTATTCCACAGTACAAAGCTTTCATACTTAAGAGTGGGTTGCCATGGAGAGCCACCACAGCGGAAAACTACCACACATGTTGGAGGAAAATTCCACTAAATCAACCTCCAGAAGATGCTGACAAGTTTGTCAGCACGCACCCTGTTACTCTTGGAAGAAACATCACAGAACACACAACACATTTCCCGATGTTCTGCATTGAATGTGATTGTTTTTATTTGTTGCTGCACTTAGCTCTGGCACATGTGATCTGACACCACTGGTTTCAGGCTCTTATTAGATCCTAGTGGGAGGTAAACAACTGCAAATGGCACATGCTGACATAAGTGTGTTTTCCAAAGCAACACCGACACTGATTCTGGAAAGTAGGAAGGCTGAGGAGTGTTTTTTTTTTTTTTGTGTTCCAAGTAGCATCTGAAATAATGTGACATTTCTATTGTGACAGAGGGAGAGATCAATTGAAACGGCCTGCATCAGAGAGTACCACAAGAAACTAAACAAGGACATTTAACTCCAAGAATAAATGCACATTTTTAATGTGATAAGCATCTTTGCGTGTTCAAGCAGTTTTTCTGTGGCTGTGTATTGCTTCTAAGGCTATTAAGCTGTTTGGACTGCTCATCACTTGGAGCCAATGTTTAATGTCGGATGGATCAGAGCAGCTTTATCGCCAATGTTTGCGTTGTAATGATGGTTCTGAACAATGCCACTGCGCTGCCATTCTCATTTCACATAATTTACTGCGCTTATAGGCCAAGACGGGTGGAATGCTTTCAACTTTTATGATACAAAGTTGTGCCAAGAGGTTGTTTTTTTTTCTTCTCCTTCTTCTCTGAGCGCTTTTCAAAGGGGAAAAGCAATTCATGCCCTCACTGTTCAGTTGGGCCATTACGCTCATATCAGATCGGTGCGTTTGATGTGCTGAGAGATGGAGCAAAATAAATAGCAAGCGCAAGGCTGTGAGAGACTTGCAACGCAGTGCGTTAATTAACGAAGGTCTATACCAATTAGGCTCCCATGATTGGTGTGTGAATGTCAGTGCAGTCACGCAGTCCGGTACACAGAGCAACACCACTGTTCACTGAGCACAAAGAGCGTAAACAAGAGCTGGCAACGAGTGTGATGCTGAGTGAGCGTAGCGCTGAGAATTTACGGCTTTTCCAACGATTTCAACTTTTACCCCAGCAAATTAATTAAAACATGAAACAAGAAATAAAAAGTTTTTGTGCTCCAAGTCAGGAATGGAAGTCAGAGTGTCATGGAAATGATTTATGTGCAAAATAAAACTTGACTGATCTCCTTATCCCCAGCATGAGTTTGTTTTCTGAAAGTCCTTTATTCCCAACTGAGACATTACACACAAAAAAACCCCAACTTTAAAGGCACTTGTATCCTGTACAAATAAACTGAAAAACAAATCTGCAATAACTCAGTTGTGTAAGTCTACAAACATTTAATATTTTTGTTTCAGGATTCAGATTTGCCATCAATTATAAGTGTGATTTATTTAAATACAATTTCAGCTATCCTCTAAGGATGTTGATGTTTTCTTATCTACATCTTCTAGCTAAAGTCAGATGCTAAAAGGAGCTTAGAGTTTAAAAGTATCAGTCAGGATGTTATGCCACGACACTGTGGAAAGTTGCAAGACGACATTTAGGCCAGGTGAAAACTTTAACAAACTTTTATAGTTGTAGTCTGGACAAACCAAGCTAACATTTTGGTGTGTTTGGAACAAAACGATCCTTCTGAAAGAAGACCCTGCCCACAGTTGAAACATAATAGTGATGTGATGCTTTTAATCTTGGCTCTGGTTTAGGAGTGGGTTAGCATTAGGAGTGATAGAGGAGTGATACGGTTGTGTGTCTGACATACAACCGTATGGCTGTCCTCAGAACACCTCCAGCTGAGTCCACACCTGGTGAACCTCAGAAACACTTAAATGGGCTTTACATCATACTCCTTTCAAGGTTGCAAAAGTGCCTGTTGCTTCTTCATCTGTTTCTTCCAAACCCTATCCTTCCACACAACTTTCCATTAATTTTCTTGGAAATAGCACTTTGAATTACCAGCCTCTTTTTGCAGTGGTATTTCATGCCTTGTGGAGACTGTCAGTGACCTCACCAAACCAGTTGTGTGTAAAATATAAACCATATTATATATTGACTGCATGTTGCTTTACTAACTTGGGTTTTTCATATTACATTTACTCAAATATTGAATTTGTATTGACTGTTTGCATTTTCCCTCTGGCAGATTTTTCCTTTAGTAGAAAATGTAAATTTTATTCTATAAAGAGAGATGAGATGAGTGAATTATGTTTATGAGGCTTTATGGAGGAAATGAAATATTTGGGCTTTTAAGTTTTAGGAGAGTGTAACAACATCCAAATTACTCACAACAAGCAGTACATTTCTCTAAAATACATAATAAAAGTTACATTGAAAAGGGAACAAAGAGCGTAAAAATGCAAATTAAAAATGGAACTAAAGGTCATTTTAGACCCAAAGTAGAAAATTGTGGTTTATTTAGGATCCACAAAACAGCTGAGACATTGAGCTCCTTTAAATCAAGGCTAAAAACCAATCTGTTTGGAGTTACCTTTAATTCATAATAGTGGGAACATTAATTTATTTGATGATTATGGTGGTTGCATTTAAGAAAATGTCACACAATATTGCTTGTTTTATAATTGGTTGTGTTGTTTTTACCATGTGAAGCCCTTTGACTTGCCTCCCTGCTGAAGTGTGCTATATATAAACCTTACTTGACTTTGAAGGTATAAATAGAGACGATTAATTGTAGGTCTTTTTAGGACATTTTAAGAACCTGAAGAGAACTTGTTTAATCTTCTGTCAATTTAAAACCATTTCTGCTTTTATATATAAAAAAAAAAGCATCAAAGGAAATCAAAATTCACCTTTAAGTGTGCCAGGGTCTTTAAAAGCCTCCTGGGAGTTAACAGTTTGGGATTGTGCTCAATGGTAACCTCACTGCACAGATGTTGTAAAAGGATTGTTCAAAGCTCCCATTTAAAATTCCTCTCTTGCCGCTCTCCAAACAATGAAACTATCTGGGAAATGGGATAAAAACAACGTCCCCGGCTTTGGCCTCCAGATACATTTATCTGTGTGTTTAAACAGGTTCTCAATGCAATGAAACGTACCACTCTGTTTCGCTGTTGCACAACTCGACCAGCAGATCTGACACCTCATTAATCGGCGAGAATGAGTCGGGTAGTCAATTAATGAGGTGAATGTTTGAAGAGTGAAAGCAATAATGACCCAGTTGTTTAGTTTTCTTATATATAATTATGCATTTATTGACAAGAATGAAACAAGTCCGCAGTGGGACACACGGAGGTCGGAAACAGATGGATCCTTCGGTTTACTTTGCGGTCCTCCGGGTCCTCTTGTCCCAGGAGAAGTTCGCCCCGTACGATTTCACCCGGGGCTTTGAGGTCCTCTTCTCTGTGACTTCGTAGCTCCAACCTGGCGGGCAAAAACGACAGAAAGTGGCGAGGGGTTAGAGCGTCCCGTCCGTTCACCATCGCCGATGAGGCTGCGTGTATTCAGAACGTCTGAATACAGACTTTTGTATTCAGACGAATTCATATTTGTGGCGCAATAAATAGAAAAAGCCAGTTTCCTTTACTTGGTTTCAACAAGCCTCCCCAGACGGTTTGGTTCTCTGAGTCAGTCAACCTGACTGCTGCTAGACAGAAAACACATCACTCATATTTAACTGCCTGTTCAGCTCAGATTGAATCGTTCCAAACTTTTTCTCTTCTGTGCCTCTGTTTTTTCGAAGGCTTTTTTATTTATTTATCCGGACTTAAACAGGTGATGTATTACAATTGTCTTTCTACTCTCCGATGACAGTCGGTGTGTTTACAACAGCGAATCATCCGAGCAATAAAGAGCCCATATTATGCTCATTTACACATATGAGTTCACATATTCGCGCCCCTTAAAGTTTTCCCCAGTTTGTCATGTTCCAACCGCAAAATTTGTGATTTTATGTGATAGAACACAATGGTACATCTTTGCGAAATAAAAATACATATTTTTAATTTTTTTTCATTTCCTACAAATGAACATCTGAAAAGTGTAAAATTTCAGTTCCTTGGAGTAAAATCTTTATAGAACCACTTTTCACTGCAGGTCTTTTAAAAATATGTCTTTAACGACTTTATGTCGTAGCCAGTTCCTGCTCGAAAACGCTGGAGCTCAGCTACATTTATTGAAGAACGTCTGAGAACAGTTTTTTAATCCCGCCACAGATTCTCAAGTAAATAGATGTTGACTCTGAATAGACCGTTTCCCCACATGAATATTGTTTGATTTAAATAATTTTACTGTTGCTCTGCTTGTATATTTAGAGTCATTGTGCTGCAGGATGGCAAACTTCCAAACATACGTAAAGTATCTTGCAGGTTTTTTTGCACTATAAATAGATATGCCTACCTTCCCCACAGCATGATGGGGCCACCACCATGTATGAAAGTGCGAATGACATCTTGAGGTGGTTTTTAGCCATATGCTGCATTATTCACATGGGGCAAGTTTCATTTTGGTCTCATTGGGCCTGCACTAATGAGTACTTTTATTTCCTAAGGCTAATTAGATCTCACACAACTTCCATTCCTTTAGGCACTCTTCCATAAATGCCACTTTTGTGGAATGCAGAGTAATAGCGATCACCAGATTCTTCCACCCGAGCGGTGGATCTTGGAAGCTCCTCCACAGGAACCAGAGGCAGGAGATGTGACTGAGATGAGATTACACAAAGGTGGAGAGCTTACTAACGAGGGAACTTCTTAGGGCAGCTAATCAACTAGATTTGATTTAGGAGTATCAGAATATAGGGGCTAAATTAATATGCACTGCACACTTTTCAGAATTTTAGTTCAAATTTTTGAAAATCACACATCAGTAGTTTTTAATGCAGCATGTTGAGATTTTTGAAAATGTTAAAGGTTTGAGGAGAGTGAATACTTTTGGAGATCACAGCACACAGAAGAAAGAATTTGACCTGCAAAGCTCTGAAGTGAGAAAGTATTTAAAAACGTAAATATATTCGTGAAGCATAAAAACTATTTAAATGTGGTTCATTCACACATCTATAGTAGTCAATATATTCTGTAAAGTGCCATTAGGTAACACTGAAACCAGAATTTTATTTCAGTGACGTTAAAAAATAAAATACAACAACAACAACAAAAAAATGTAGCTGGTCACGATCATTAAAATTACTTAACCGAATGCACTACAAACCAAAATAATAAATAAGTTTTTACTGAAGCATAATATTTACAATCAGTTTAACCAACTGTCTTTCATACTTCACAGCCTTTATTGTTCTGTTTTCTGTCACTTTTATGGATCTTACCATTTTTCTCAGCAAACGCAATGGCGTCTTCCTTTGAGGAGAACGAGAGCACCATGTTGGACAAAGGATCGGCCCTTAAACACAGAGAAAAGAAAACATCCCAGGAGAGAAACGTCATAGGACGCAATTAAAATGATTATGATCCCACTTAGCAATGATCCAGATTCATTCAAAGTGATGGACTTACGTTGAGGCCCAGCCCATCAGAGGGTTCTCCCACCGCTCTCTGGTGTCAAAGTCCATCTTCCACTTCTTGGTGCTGTTGATGCCAGACTGCATGGCTGTTTTGGTCGGGACAAAGATGTGAACCTTGCGGGTTTTGATGTGCTCCTCCGGGACCCCCGTCAGAGTCGTGATGTCCTAGGGGAAAAGGAAGAAAAGAAGAACAACATACGGTGACGAAAAGCAAGCTTTCGACAGGAAACAAAAAGTAAGGGTCATTTTTAGTGGCTGGTGGAAAAAGTAACTATACATTATAAAAATGCACAGACTTTGGCCATTTTTGACTGAGCTTAAAAGAAACAGCTGTACCTTCTTAAACAGAGAAATATGATTATGACCACATAAAAAGCACTCTTTTGGCAAGGATTCCTGTCAGTTCAAGATGAAGCTTTAGCAGTCAGGTTCTCCTTGTTGGGCGTTTTACATTCACATTTTGGCTCCCTTGGCAGAACACGGACTTCCATATAAAATTCAACAGAAAGACTTCCCAGAGATTTTATGGAGGGGACGATGAGTTGATTTGTGGGTCAAAACATGACCAATGAGAAAAACAACAGCTAAGTTATGTTTCATAAATCTAACTGAAATCAAAATTCCTCCATTTAAAAAAAAAAACATTTATGCAAAACAGATGAGTCAATTTGTCCCAATGATCCAACTTGAAGTTATAGAACCTCCACATCATATTAAATTAATAATTTATAGATTTTTTGGGAAAAGAAAAAGAAAAGACAGAAGTTGGAAAAATGGGTTGATACTGAGCAGTCACAGGTTTCTGTTGCCATAGTTACAGACATTTAGTCTTTCCTGAAAAGCATTGATGATGGCGCCAAAAATATGAATCCGACTGCTCCTAGAGGTCAGCTGGAGGTAATCCCAAACTTGAGGCCTAAAAAACAAATTGTCTTGACTTCAGGAAAATGTTGGTTGGCAGCCGAAATGGAAATATGCAATCAACTGTGTCATGTTTTTCTTGTCCATCATCAGACTGGAGAGAATTATTTCCACTTTAAATAACAGGGACGCTGAAGAACAGTAAATTGTTATAAATCTGAGGAGTGAACATTTTTATAGGTGCCATAAAGCAACCGAAATGTTTTGGTTGTGTTTTTATCGTTTCATTGATATGGATTTTTTTTTTTTTTGACATTTATCATTTTGAATCTGCCCCTTTGTTATGTTTTGACCTGCCAGGATTTTAACTTTAGTTTCTTTTTATTTCTTGATCTGTGTAGTTCATTAGAAGCAGAGAAACGTATTGTTGCTTCAGCCAACAGTTTTACTGCTTATGTCAAGTTGTTCTCAACCACAAAAATTTCAGCTCATGGATTTCACTTAGTATAATTCAACAGTTACAGTAGCTGAATTTCCTTGGATTAAAACTGTATGTGAATTATTTGAAATGAATTTTTCTAAGTGGTAAAAAAAAATATTTAAAACTAAGCTTACAAATTATCTTTGGTTAGCATTTTGATTTACTGTAAATTTGTGTATTTTAGAATTTAATAAAAGTAATATTTTGCAAAGTTACAATACTATATAACAAAAAAATGACGGATTAGATTGTTATTGTTTATGGGGAACATCTTACCGGTTACTGTTCTAAGATCTTGTGCAGAAATATCACTTTATCCTCCTAAAAAGACTACCTCAATACTACTGGATACGCTAGCTTAAAGCAATGGAAACTGTGCACTGAGGTGTATATATGTGTCTAAGTACAATTAAGTTATTATTCTCAACCCTAGCCCTAGCGGTTTTAGGTCTAAAGTGAACTTTTAATTTTACCAAATAGATTTCTGATGCAGATCAAATAAGTTGAACTCTGGTTCGCCTAAAAACCTAGGTCTTGGTTTAGTTGAACAGTTTGAATGCCTGTGTGGATGCAAGCAGATATCAGACTACAGAGCATTCTGGGTAAATACAACCAAAACAAACACACAAGTTTAGCAGTAGCGCAAGGAATGGCTCAGGGTCTTTCACCAAAGACAAAAAGAAATCCTACCACCACCAAAATCTGACGGAACTCCATTTTTGTTTACATTTCATCAAGAAAGAAGTTGCCCTCATGCCTTCTTTATTTCCTTCAGTGGTTGCTGGTGGGGAGGTGGACAAGTTGTTCAAATGGTTTGGTTTGCTTTCACACAGTGCAGTGCGGAAGTGAACCGATCCAGCTGAAAATGGAATAAATGTTCCAATTTTCGTACTCAATCGACCCAAATGAACAATCAGGGATAAAAGACATCCCTAAACATCTTTAAAATGAAGTCTACAGTAGCGGGCTCTCTTGAGAGGAGATAGGTAGCTTAAACAGGACTAAATACAAAACATATAAAACTTAAATATTAGAAAGGAAAAGCAGAAATTACATTTACATTATAATTCATTTCAACTTTTACTTTTCAGCAACCACGGCCTAACATACCAGATGTTTATCACCAGGCTGAAAGAAAGAAGGCCAGTGTGACAATTGGAGTAGGTGGGACCTGGGAGCCCCTTCAGGCTCCTATCAAAGATCTGGTCCAATTCTTCAGGGAATTAGCAAACAAGCACTGGGAAGTCGGCGACAAAACACAGACGAACCTCCCAGCACGCCAGCAGCAGCCACCCAAAGACTGAGGCCTTTCCAGGAGGTTCTCCTTTCAATGCAAGAATTTTACACATTTCAATGGCCATTACAACTTCAAAGAATCTAATTTTCATCATTGTCTGTCATCTGCCAGTTGATTTGTAGAGAGGGGGTCATTTTCCATGAACTCCACACAAAAGCCCGCCTTTCTTCTTGCCAAGGAGCCTCCGATGGCATCTAAGCCCAGTAAATTACAGGTCTAACCGCGAAACTACAGCTTGTTTTAGTGAAACATCTTTTTGCTGCGCTTAGAGGCAAGTACAGCCTGAATATAATCATAAACAAGATCTGCACATTGAAAAGATTGTTAAAATGAAAGGAAAAGGAAAGACAAAAGGAGGAGGGATAGGGGGAGGCTGGACTTCACAAGTGCTTGGTAATTATTTCCGGCTGCCCTATCTACTTAACCTTAACAATTCCTTCTTGTCACAAAGAGGAGGAAAACATGTTCTCCTCACCCAGAGAGGGTAATGGTTCATGACACAATAACACACAACATAGTGTTGCATAGCAGCAAAAATGATGTTTTTTCGCCAGCTTGGTGAACGGAAATGTGTCTTGAATTTAGTTTTTATTTTCAAGGGTGTTCAAAGATCTGCATTCCCATAAATGGGAGGATAGAAACCTTTCAAAGTCTTGGAGCGGAGACAAAAACCTAAAACTTACCCTTCTGTACATTTAAACATGAAATAAATCATGTCTGCAATCAGAAACTTTCTTTTTGCCGACTTAGTTCTGGTGGCTGGATGCAGGAAAATCTTTCTTTGAGCCACGCTAGAAATGATGCCTCTGGGATTAGCAGGTCAGGCTATGGTTCCGCGTATGTAGTTACATAAACCATAACTGACACATGGGGCCCATGCATGGTACACTGGTGTGGTAATTTGTCCAGATGTAGCAGACCTTAAATCATATCGTAGGGAGTGGATCTGCACATAAACAGAGCCAAAACAAGAACTCTGCCAAATCACTGAAAACCTTCTGCTCATTATCCGGCTTTGCATGCAGAAATACAAGTCTAGACCTCTATGATACTCTACTGAGGTAGGAGGGTTATCGGCATAACAGGCTCACCCACAATGCCCGGATTCACAAAGGAGG
This sequence comes from Poeciliopsis retropinna, assembly GCA_010277075.1. NCBI lineage: Eukaryota > Metazoa > Chordata > Actinopteri > Cyprinodontiformes > Poeciliidae > Poeciliopsis > Poeciliopsis retropinna. The sequence goes on from VMRM01000001.1 coordinate 7,909,780, forward strand.
GGGGGATGATTGTGGCTGGAATGTGGTGTGTTCCCAGGAGGACTAGAAAGGGTCGTCACAAAAGGAAAACCCACACGGTGGGCACTTTTTCTTCTGCCATGTACAGGAAGCAAAATGAGAACTATCAAGTTTGACACTATTCAGAGGGCCTTCACAGGGCCCTACAATACCTGGCTGGGCAGACAGAATGGCGGGCTTTAAGAAAGGAGGGTGGGGAAGATTGGCTGGCAAAGTCTTCGTCACGTGAAAGCGTGTCAATATTTTTGACACCTCCTGGCTACGGGCCAAATAAAAGCGCAGAGGAGGCTGTCGCTGTGGGGCTGCTGGCCCACCAGACTGCTGAAAGCTGGTACCCCTAATACTCCAACAGAGACCTGGAGCTGAACACTTCTGGGTAAACAACAAAGAAATCTCAAAGTGCTTTAGTCTGGAGGAAAGAAAAACTGCTGGAAAGCAGGGTGTTGATAATATGAGCTTTAAACTTTGGGAATCTTGAGCTGACGGTGCTAAACGCTAAACCAAACACCTGTAGCACTCATGAGTAATGTTAAAATCTAATTAGCTAAGGTTTTTAGAGACAATTAGGTCCTCATGTTGCTCAATAAAATTGAAACTGCATTACATTCCCTGTCGAATGTTTGGAACATTTGACGGGGAATGTTTGGAGTAAAAGTCTGAGTTTTCTTTCCTCCTTGAATGTCGTGTTGGTCCAAGTTGAAAAACAAAAAAAGCTCAGCTGGCTCACGCTTTTGGACGCAAAGCGATCCAGGAAATTCATTCTCTAGTAACAGACATGTGAACAAGTGTCAAAATGAAGGCTGAAAAATGCTGAAGGCTCTTTCACAAAATAAAAACCAATAAAAACCAAATAAAAAAATAAAAATATACAACATGGCAAACAAATAAAACGATAAACGGAAACAGACCGAAAAAGTATATATGGAAAAGTACATTTTGATTTCCATTTAATTAGAAAAAGGATCAACTGTGAATGATGAATTGGACATTGAGAAGATGCTTTTTACAGAATCTGTTTTAACGAAGGGAAACTGTGAGATGGAAAACAGTTCCAAGAGGAAACTTTATTGCTTTGGAAGAGTCGTGTCTTCAATCAAACGTAGGAGAACTTAACCGTTTACATTATACAAGTTTTTAATGCATCCTAGACAACTTTTTAATGTGACATTAAAAATAAAGTAAACAAATCAGACCTAAATAAGTCCTTGATTCATCTTAAATACCTCCGAAAGTGTCAGGAATACTGAATATGGACCATAACGCAATGGGCAGAGTGAGCTGTTAGTAGAGAAATTATGACTGCAGTTCAGATATTCATTCATTTTCATACCATGTACAATTACTAACTAGCCAATGCACTGATTATATTACAGAGAATTCAGTCTTAAACTTCCCTTATGATGTTATCATCATTTGCAAGAAGAAAAAACAAACTTTTAACGGTAGATTCTCATAGATTATTTTGCCAAATAGGCGCCAAGCATGGTTGGACACAAAGTCAGCGGATGGGACTGGATGAAAAATATTAACATGTAACCAGGCATTCAGCAGAGGTTCCTATATCTACAAAGGGTTTAAGCTTTAAGGTTTTGCCTTGTTGCAAACAACTGTCTATAGTTTAACAGAATCCAGTGCCTCTGCCCATGTCTTGTTCACTCACTAAATTTTCTTCAAAGAGACAACATAGAAAATGTGCAAAGCGAAGACTGACATGTAGGCATGAGACGATTAACTGCCGTCTGTTTAGAGGAAGTAGGAATCTGTCTGAAAAAGGAAGTCAGGAGACAGGACTTTACCACCTAAATTCTCAGAGTCGGTTATTTTATTTTTAGCTTCAGGGATCAAATGGCAAACAGCAGAAGTGTAGTGTTCAGGTTTCAAAGTAAAAAATAGGAAGGACTGCATAGATCCACTCAAATAATGTTTGAGAGAAGACAAAAGCAGCAATTATTCCTCCATTTGTTAGCTTTATGTCACTGATGTGCTTCATATCACCTACGTAAGTCTCTCAGCTGTTTTATTTGTCCGGTTAAAGAAAACAGACAACAATGAGCAACTTTTTTTGACTCTGAACTAGACATGTAGGCAGCCGCACTGTCCTTTCCTCTAAGTGTTCTTCCAGCCACCATTGCCCTCGTATCGTTTAACACATCTTGTCAGCATCAGATGATTTGCAGGTGAATATCTACATTTCCTGCAGTTCACTTCCCACAGTTTATACAAAGGAATATTAAACCCAGATTTCTTCCTCTCAGTGATCTAAAACATGGCCTCCTTAGTCCTTCCGATATTATTTGCAGACCGGTCCAAATGAAAGAGGAGATTTTCTGTGGTGTGTTATGCTTTTCTGTAAGAGATTGAGCTTCGCCAAGACAGCAAATGTAATTTAGACCTATAAGTAGCTTGCCAACAATAAAACATATGGAAAAGGAAGAGAAAGTGAACAATCAGATATAACTTTTGGATGTGTGTTTGAGAAAGTCTTAATACAAATCAGATGAATTACTTAAAAAAATAATTTGAATTGTGGAAATATTTACTGCCTGGAGGGAAAAAAAATTAATCGGACTTTCAGAACTGTGAGACTGATGGCTTTGACTTTTAAAGATCTTTTAAATTGTATTAGGTTTTCTCTAATCATTGGATCAGTTTTTTTGTCTTTTTTTTAATTTTCAAAACTGTCAAAGTAAAAGTAAAGTTATTTTCTTATTTTATTTTACCAACATGTTTTTGTCTGACTGGAGCTAAAGGCAATTTTACTGGCTCAATATCACAATCAGAATCTGATGGAGAATCTTTGGAGGGAACTAAAGATTAGGGTGATTAAACAGAGACTTTCCAGCCTCAAGGAGTTGGAGCTCTCCAAAATGATTGCTGTAATACCAATAAATAATTTATAAATTGTTCCTATCAGAAACAAACTTCTTAAAAGTTGGAAAAAAAAATCAAAACCTGCTTTGTTAGTGAATAATTTTGGTCTCTATTCTACTGTACATGAACAGAAATTGTCCAAATTGTTTGGTTTTATTATTTGTGTATTCAGCAGATCATAAAACAAGAAGAAACGGTGAGGTAAAGAAGCAATTCAAAATGTTTAAGCCACTTTTAAAATATGTAATGCTTAGTTTGTAGTAAAGAAATGCAAGTTATATCATTAAAAAATTCAGAAAGAGAGTAGTGGCGATGCTTTGTTTAGCATCTATGACCAAAAAAACTGATTAAATATAATATTTAAAGAATGTTAATGATATATGTATTATATCATACATATATGATATATGTATGATGTATGAATTTCTCAGAATTCAACATTTTTAACTTTTCCATATAAATAAGGAAAACAGGCATGAGCCCAGATGAGATTATGTGTATATGAAGTAAAACTACAACATTTTCATTGTGCAATTACTTAACAATTTTTTTTTATTATAACTATATGATATGGTTGAGTTGCTTTTATTTAAAAACAACTGAAATATAGCAATTATGCCTTCTGTTGGAAGTTTATTACATAGCATATTAAAGGATTGCATTCTTGAATTAAGTAAGAGTTCTAACTCTGTCACTGTTTTTATCCATAAAAACAATCAGAAAATATTCCGACAGTCAAATTTGTCTTTTTTAAAAAAAAAAAAAAAGTTATGAAAAATTGTAGCAACGTACTTTGAGCCAGTCGACTGGCAGTGCAAAGCAACAAGTAGGAAAGGAGAAATGTTGTGTGGCTCTGGGCTCCTTAAAGCCAACAACTCTGGCCACTGTGGAATCTCATTAAAAATAACTTTAAAGCATATAAATGTTTTTTTATTGTGTTTTTAATATTTAATAATAAAGGTTCTATATTACCAAAATACTGCATAAAAGCCTTGCTGTTAATCCCCCAAACTTATACTGTGAAGTGCACTTTACAGACCAGTACTCAAACCACTAGGAAAAAGCAGAATTACGTAACTAATTAAAAACAAGTTGACAGAATTCAATGATAAATCTTCTCATCTGCTGACCCTTGAAGACAGCATTATTTGTTATGATGATTGTTACCTCTCCATGAACTGCAGCTTATTGAGGTAAACGAAAACACAGAGGAATAATCCTGACAGAAACAACATGATTAACATGTTTATCTAATAATCTTATTGGTTTAGATCAGTGTTTCCCAATCCCAGTCCTCAGGGGCCTGTATATTTTGGATGTGCCTCTGTTCCAAAACACTTGATTCCAATTATTGCATGACCTACTTTGCATGTCATCAATTGCTGCAGAAGCCTGTTAATCACCCACTTTTTCAAGTCAGGTGTGTGGCTGAAGGGAAGCACCTAAAACATACATTAAATATTTAATGTATTAAATATTTTATAACAGACATTATACTTTCAGCATTTAACCATTCTGAATATGATTATTATGAGATTAATTCCATTCACTGACTTTTCTTGAAACTTCTTAAACATGAGGATTTGATAAGCTTGTTTAGATGTGACCAGTTGTTTATGTATCTTTCAAACAAATTGTATTACTGGCAGAATAGTAATCTTTCATTCCAAGTTTAAATTAGAGTAGATGCTAAAACTACAACAGTGCTGGTACATGGCTGCAATTGCTGAACAAATGCTTCTCAGTTGTCCAACTTTTAAAACTAATTTAAAACTCATTTATTTAAGAAATTTCCAGCTGGCTCTGGAAATGTCTCAGATAGAGACAAATAAACATGACCAGCAACATTTTTGAGGACCTTGTACAAGAGTGACTCCTCTACCAAGCTGTGGCCCATCACAGTACGAACACCTGTACACCAAAACTGCAGCTCAGCGGCCTAAAGGGGCCGTAAGGTCAGCCTTGCTGAATGATGTTGAGTCAGCATGTGCTGAAAGCCCAAACACATCACCCTTAACCCCACACCGGCCGCCCACACCCAGACCAAGAGGCTCACTCATCAGCCTCCGTCGGTTCCCACCTTCAGACGACTTTGAGAAGTAAAAAGCGTGCCAATTACTGATTGGACGTAGAAACAAATATTATGTTGCTTGCTCATGTGTGGGAGTGATCCAACACTGGAGCAAGAAGCAGCTGGCTAGAGGGTCATCTCGGATCTCGCATTACACAGCCTAGTGAGAATCGGAAGAAGGGGACAAAAGGAAAGGTCATTTAGGGAAGAGTTGCACAAAAGCATGCCTGTTTGTTTGGGGGAACATCTTAATACTATATAGGAGGTGAAACAACTTACTTGGAGGTGATGGAACAAATTCCTGGAAATTGTACTTTCTCTGTTTTGTATATTTTTAATTCCTATAACTTTGGGAAACTGACTCAGTAGCTATTTTCAGAATTGTTTAAAATTATGTAGCAACAGTATTTTAGTTATGTTATGAGATTCTCAGACCTTAAGTAAAAATTTCACAGCATTTACCCCAAAGCGTAAGGACGACAGTCGAAACTAACTAAAATCTGTAAAAACTTAAGTCCCCCTCTAGAACTGCCTATTATTAACAGGTTAAACATCAAATATACATTAATATAAACTAATACGCACAGCAGAAACAGTCTTGGGACAGGAGGAGCATGATAGTCTTTGTTATTTATGCGCTTGGTGGTATGGCCAATCACCACAGAGGAGCATGTCGAGTAGCATTGTAACCCGTATTTCAGCTTTGCAAGCTGCACATGAGTGTTTTAGACATACTCTATAAAATATTCTGTTAATAGGTGGATTTTCACAAATAATTTGGAGTTACATTATACAGTTTTCTTCTTTCTTTAAAAAAATAAATCAGCAACTATGTGAATCCCCTGTGTAATTTTAAACAAAACTGTATGTCATCTAATCGGTTCTCTATGGCAAAATATAAGACAATTTCTCCTGTTACCTAAAGTAATTGAACATAATGACTTCCTTACTTACTGAAGTGATATCCATAACATTTATTTGATGTTACTTTGACACATCAAAGTAACATCAATATGGATGAATGAACTCCTTCTAAACTTATGAGTAGCTTTTAAATTTGCACTACTGAGAATATAGCATAGAATGCCACAGGGATGATGTATACTGTGTTCAAATCATGGCTGTTTGTGTTTTTTTTATTTATTTGTTTTTGCAGTCCCTGATATCTCCAAACAGCTGAATCCATCTTTCTTTTAAATGTTCTGTCCGCCAGCTGAACAGCAATGGACAGCAACAAGTGCAGGAGGGGCAATGCTGCATTATTCTGCGTTCTGTCCAACCAACCAAAACAAAAAAAAAAAAATATCCAGAACTTAATCTTGTATCACATTAAACCAAATTAAACAGAACATTTTGAAACCACAGCTTTATGAGAAAACAGAACAATTAATTATTATCAACCAGGTTTTGTTTTCAAATTAATATTGTTATTGAAAACATTTTTCCAACAGCTGAATATCATATTTCTTGTAAGGATGTGAAGAGTTACAGTCTGCTTTCAGCAAGCTGACTTGCAAAGGGTAACAGCATGTTGAGGAAAGGTTTTACTTTCCTCATGCTGTTGAAGTTGAAGAAAAGTCCTGTTATTTTCTGGTATGTTAATAAGATTACACGCCTGGTATCAATAAGATTTATCAGAAATGATGGAGCAGTTCTCCTTACCTGCACCCTATAACAGTCATATGAGTCAGGCATCATAGCTGTGAACCATTTGTTTCTGTTACTCATTTAGTTGTTTACCTTCTTACTCATGAGGAAAACTTCAGAGCACATATTTGGAACCTTTGTCAGATTTTGTAAAATTGAGAGGGAACAAACAAATTTTGAAAGCGGTTGGTTGCCTTTATCACTAACGAGCAAATGCAAGTGTCGGCAAACAGAAGTGACACACCTTTTTCCACTTCCAATCTGCAAACACAACCAGACTCTTCCAATATGAAGCCCTCACTGTCAGCAGAAGAGTCCTCCTAAGAGGCTGGTTCTCAATGGAAGAGAGCGCTAATAAAGGAAATACCTTTTACTGAATGATGCATAATAAAGCCTCTTGTCTGGTACTCTTCAAAGACTAACATCCTCTGACCCTCTACACTCCAAACTTGAGCTGTGAGATCTTTTTTTCCCCCTTTTGGATAAACGTGCTGTATGAGAGGTTCAACCAGACAAAACAGACACTTAAGTTGCTGTGTGCAAAGGAGGGAGGAAGGGTGGGAGAAGGGTAAAAACAGAGGGGGGATTCGGGGTAGTGAATGTGGTCTGCTCCATGGTAGGTCACCCCGTCTGCGAGAGTGGTCTGAATCTGAAAGTATTCACCTCTGTACTGTAGACTTCAAAGTGCGGCTGCGACGCATATTTACATGCATGAGTTACCCGGACTGCGAGTGGGATGCAAGTAAAGTTCACGTATATGCATATGGAAGGGCTTTATTCTTTTGTTCACAAATAATAACATTTAAAAAAAGATTACATTTTTAAAAAGCTAAATTTTCTCCTCCATTTAACAGCTGTTCTTTTCAGGAAAGATTTTTGTGGCAATCCAGATTTGGGCAAAAAGAAAAAAAAAAGTGAACCAAAACTCCCAGTTGACTCCATTTTGAGGCCAATTAAAATCATCCTACATGAGAAAACCTGTCAGTCAATATAAATGCTGACTGACAGGCGCAGGATCCCTCAATGTGATTCTAATTTAGGTCTTTAAAAAGAACCAACAACATGCCTTTTGAGTCAACCACCTTACCGCAGTCAAACCCAACATCTTGTGCACAGATGTTATGTCAATTGCCAGGCAAGTGGTGTGCACTGAGATTCACTAGAAACCAAGAATTTTGCATTAAACAAAGGATGCCAGGAATAAAATGGCCCTACTAATCTAATACCCCCTCCTCCTCTAGCCACCTTCTTTCCTCTTCGTCGATTCCTCGCAGCCTAATAACTGTCCTCCTCTGTCTTGTAAAACCCCACAGCCTTTAGAGAACTCTATAACAAGGCTTCAACAAGCGCTTTAAGATTATAGTGTTATCTTTATGTGGAGAGAGAGCGGAGCGGACCATGGCTGAAGCAGGAATAGTAGACGTTTGGACACTTGTGAATAAGCGGGGGTACAAAGTGCTGCTTATTGAGGCAGCTGTTATGGCTGTTTCTGCAGAAGGGGGCTGGAGTGTTAAAGCAAAAAGGAGCTGACTCTAATTGACTGAGGTCACAGACATTCCCTGTAAAGCTGTGTATCAGTGGCCAGCCAGCCGGACCCTGGGAGCTGCCCAGCATGCTTAATCAAACAGTAATTACAAACAAAGGCGCGTCGGCCCGGGCGCTCCGGGGAACAGCCCCGGGCACTGGAGCTCCATCACGCATCTTTTTTGTTTGGGATCCGTCCAAAACGTCTGACAATCAAGTCAAAGTTTAGTTAGTAATAAAGTCATAATTCAAATTTTACATTGATAAAGTGGGAAAAACATCAGACACTTAAATGAATTGAAATTAAAATGGCAAAGAAAGTATTCAAAAGGGAATTAGAAATTCTTTACATTGACGCAATAAAATAAAGTTAGAGTTTGGCTTTTAAAATCCTGGAAGAAATGCTGCTGCAGCATTAGTCTAAATACACAACCAGAAGTATATTTTTGCGTTAGAATGGCCTAATCAAAGATACAACATGAGTTGAAACTGTTCTCTATCCAGTCTATAGCACCTGAGCCAATATTGCAAAATCCCATCAAGCCTTTCTTGTTTGTAAAATAAAATTTTAAAACCATGCTTTGTGAATACCTTATAGCATAAAAACCCTAAAAATAAGTTTAAGTTTGAGGTTTTAAAATGATAAAATGCTTAAAAACTTCAAGAGGTTTTTACTTTGGTATATCAGTATAAATTGGTTGATTTTAGATGCTTCAATGACTAATTATTGTTCTCTGTAACAGTCAGTATTGCGTGAGCTTTTCCGATAAATTTGTTCGCATTCTGGGAGAAATGGAAGTTTTTGTCCTTCACCTCCTAAATTTGAGTGTAATAGAGAAGGACAGAAAACCTGTAGAGATGCAAGTTCCTGTAAGGGGTTGCATTTTCTTGGACAGATGAGAACAAAGGACAAGATAAGCGAGTATCACAGACAGAAACATTCAGACAGTTTTTGGAGTGAATTCAAAACATCACTTGCCCTGCTTAAAACTGCAGCCTCATCTAAATGAATTAAGCAGAATGCCACGTTCTCCTCTGGCTGGCAAAGAGAGGGAGCGCCCTCACCCGACATAACCTCTCCAAAGATCGAGATCTTTTTGCCGAATGGTCTCCACAGAAAGCAATTTTCACTTATCGACGGGCTGATGGCAGACTAGAGTTCCGACATGCTCCCAAATGCCCGACAGGAAGAGCACTCTAGCTGCCCTCTTCCATGTGAGATTGAAACCACTGCACTGTAAACAGTTGAGGCCCTCTCTTTTTGGCCCGTCTGGGTGAGCATTAGAGTACTTCCCGCCGTCGCCAGCAACAACACGCCACAAAGGAAGCTCTGTGACCAACAACACTGAGGTGGCCACTGTCCACCTCCCCCCCCTCCAATTGAGTCTCACAAACTTTTTTTTTCTTTCTGTGCAAACTCCTTTTCTTTAAAATCCCTCACTGTGTTTTGGAGGCCCTTTTTTCTCGTCTCTGCTGGTCCTCTCGGTGGCCCCTACTGAGAGGACAGAGACAGACACTCTGCCTAGCCAAAGGTTTGTCTGCCAGTATGGCCAGCTTTGCTTTGAGACAAAAGCACACCGATGCTGCTCACACTGCCCCCTGGCCATTCAATAAAATAAAAAAAAAAAGTAAAAGAAAAAAGTCTAAAACAGAGTCCCTCATTCCTCCTGAACTATTTTTTTTTTTTTTGCATTTATTTTCTATGTCTTTGGTGCTCCACTAAGACACCACAAACTTAAAATGCTTTGTTCCAAGCAGTTGGTACAGCGCTAACTTTGGCTACTTCAAACATCGGTTTATTTTGTGTTCAGGTTGGAAAACTGCACAATTTTAACCGTATTGTATTGTTCTTTTTTTTTTCCTTTTCAACCAACATATATCATTAGATCCATGAGAAAAGAACCCAAAACATAAAACATGCAGAGGTGAGTTCATGTTTTAATGAAAGATTATGTAAAGCTCTGACCTGCCTGTTTCTTTCCTGAACACTGACTTTCACAGTGAATATTTTAATGTTTGTGCAAAAATCTTTACCTAAATGTAAAAATAAATAGTGTCCAACTACATTCACTATCTGTGCACTATTCTTGAATTGCTCAAAGACATATGCCATATAATGTCATTTCAAGAACCACAAATGGCTGTTGTATTAATTTGTTTTATCTATAAGCATGCAAAATTATATTCAAACTCACAACACAGGCAATAAAATCCTAACTTACATCTATCCTCCAGAAAATTCTGTGTGCCATGGATTTGTCACCTCTTTGGTAACCCTTAGGAATTACCGAGCAGGAAATTTAACAGAAGATAAATCTGTTTCCATTTATCAGTCAGCGAGAGTACAAATGTCTCCGAAGTCAAATGCCAAACTGAGGTCAAATACTAATTTTACTAATTTAAATATTTACAAGTTTGCATGGAGGACTTGCAAGTTACATGTGAATCTACGATGACTTCCTATTGACCCTGGTTTCCTCTGTCCACAGATTGAATTTTTTAAATCTAAACGACGTTAAATCAAATCAAATCAAGCTTTCTTGTCAATCTGCTGTGCAAAGAATCGTAGTGCAGCAAAATAAAAGCGTGTCTTTCCCGGGTCAACATCACTAAGCCAATAAAGGCCACAATTGCTTGGTAGGTATCAGATCAGTCAGCTATTTTAATAGGAACATTTTTGTTTTCCACAAGGATCATTTCTATTTAATTCTCGTAAACGTCAGTTTATCTTAATTCTAGCTCTAATTCTGCATATTTCTAGTAAATTTCAGTTATCTTAAACCAGCACAGTCAAGTCACGGTCAGCTGGTACTTCAATGATCTTTTCCATCCAAAAAATATCACATAAACATCTTACAGGCTCATAGGCTGCTCATTTGTGGCCTAATTAGTGGGGAAAAACCCATTGCAGCAGTTAATTCACAATTATATGAGGTTGGTTTTCATGAGTTTCATAAATATAACTATTATTTAAATTTGCATTTTGTATTTAATCGAGTTATGTTTGTGTCATATTCAAATTTGGTTGATAATCTGAAACATTTAGTGAGTTATAAAACCCAGAGGAAATCAGTAAGGAGGCAAAATATTGTAGTTAAAATTTTAAAAAAAATTGTAAACATGGCAGAAGAGTGACAATCATAATAATTCATATGTGAATACACAACAACAAAAATACACAGCAGTATTTATCAAACTCTTTGCAGAGTTGTGGACCAGAATTTCTTCGACTCTGGCCTCTTAAGTTTGCTTGTGAGAATCTGCTGAATGAAAAACGTGAGGCTCAAACAGACAATTTATTTACTGGCCTATTTGATATTCATCTAACACCCTGCTTGACCTGTAAAAGAAAAAGTTAATTTGAGACATCGAGTGATACTATTGATGATCACAGTCAATATTTAGTCATTAATAACCTGGGGTAAGGCACAGTGGAGCCAAGAAAGAGCTGCTTCTGGATGTGATGAACTAATGTTACATTTCTGCTCATATATATATATATATATATATATATATATATATATATATATATATATATATATATATATATATATATATATATATGAAAAATATAACATGAAACCTTTTTGGTTTACGTAATGTTGGACAACCACAAAACTGTACAATAAAAGGGTCAAGAAATTAATCATCTGTAATTCTTTTGTTGCTCTACAAACTACATTTTTCCCTTATAAGTGAAACTAGATCTGAGCATTACTCGCAGCAATTCTGCCAAATTGCTGCCCAAATTCCACTCAGTAAGCTATTCAGCAGTTGTAATAACAAGGATGGTTGTGCCAAAAGGATTAATGTGAGCGTTGAGCATGCACACTAATGACGAAACCTGCCATCAAATTGTTGCAAAAGCCTACTGTCTTGTTGAAGCTGATTAAGAGTTTCCAACTGTTTACCAAGAAAATAATTGGTAGACGGCAGATCAGACAAAAAAAAAAAGCAGCTATGTGTCACGTTGAAAAGCAGGGATTCTTACCAATTTCTCATCAACAGTAATAAGTTGCGTGTCTTTCTCTGCCAGCCTTGATGCTGATGTGCTTGCAGACCTGAAAAATCAATGAATGGACATTACACTCAACGGCCCACTACAAAGCAGGAAATTACACAAACAAGTGGCATTCTGCAGCCACCGACAGTCTTGGAGGACGGGGTGGGGTGAGGGTACAGTGAAAAGGAAGCGGCTAGGAAGGAATCCCCCCCGCCACCTATTAGTTCTGTCTGGTGAATCTCTGGCAGAGCCTCGCTCTCATCCTAATGACGGGACGTGCTTACTGTTGGCTGCTGGGTGACTGGCAGGCGGGGACTGTGGAGCTCTTTGTGAAAGTGCAGCCGTATCCTGACACTGAGCGGCCATCGCCACTCAGCCAAGGAAGAGCTCACTCAGCATAATGTCCTAATTATCAAAATATGACCAAGACAATATGTAGGAATATTGGCTACAAAAGCGTAACTTTAGTTTTCACAAAAGAGAACGGAAAAGGCGTGCTGTGCTTGAATAAATGCGTTGATTGTTTGGCCAGTAACTGCAGATTTTTACCTCAACTGCTTATATCAAACTAATAAACCAATCTGTACCACAGCAACGCCGCTGCACATTGTCACATTAATTAATCAGAAAGCTTAGAGCGTGCAGTACTTGGATTTTCTTTTTGTGTGTGTGTGTGCGTGTGTGTGTTAGGCCTTTCACGGTAACAAATTTTGCTGGATTATAAATTGTCCCAGAAGATATTGTGATATATTGCAATGTTGCTGTTCTGAGACCATGTTCAAGTAATATAGTGGTAATGATAAGATAATAATGCAAGAAAGCATTCTGAAAGATCAATAAAATTTTCATTCTTCTAGAAATTTAACACCGGAAGTGGAAGATATTTTAAAAATCCAAAATAAATAAACAAAACAATAGAAACAACAACTAAAAAAAGAATTATGAACAAAATTGCCCTTTGAATGTACGGCAAGTATTAAATACATTTCTAACTGTTTTCTGATCTTGTAGAATGAGAGATATTCTAATGTTGTTTTGATCTGTCATCTGGTATTTAAAAATAATTATTTCTGGACGCAACTAGGCAAGGTTTCAAAACAACAACAAGCTTTGATCTATAGTTTAACATCTCTTACGAGGAAACAAAATAGAAGTTTGGAGATATGTGGGTTTTTTTTTTTTTCCAGCTGTAAGCAGGACTGAGCACAATGTCCTGTGAGATCCTCTCTTCTCTCCAATTGTTGCTGCACACTGCCAATCAGCTGTCTGAAAGTAGCTTATTTACACTTGTCCTTCACTTGCAAGACCACCACACTTGTATGTTTGAAAGATTTCAGTCACAAACAACATGGATATTAAATGAGCTAAAGAAGCACAACCTTCCATCTACTTAAGGAAACACTATTTTGAAATTAAAATCTGTGAAATGCATGTCTGTTAGCAGCCAACTGCAGCCTGGCTATGATAGCTTATACCTCATTATACAACTCATGTGGTGGGATTAAAAACAATTCCAAATACTAGTTAATGTTGACAGAAAAAGCACAATAACCAAAAATAAATAAACTCATATCAACAACAAGGTGTCTTCAGCAGAAGAAAATTTAAGTTTTGGAATGGTCCAGCCAAAGTCTGACCAGAGTAATTTGAAGATAGCTGTGCAACAGATATGCACTCACAATCTGACAAATTAGGAGCATTTTTGCAAACAAAAAAAAAATGAAAATAAAAAATTGCAACTTGTTTGAAAATGTGTCATAAAGATATACTTCTACCTAAACGACTGCAAAGTGCTGTAAAAAAAAAAAATCAAAAACTGCTTCAACAAAACATAGTTCTATCAGTTTTATGTGGTTGCATAAAATCTGTGCAACCACATAAGTTTTATATGTTGCATGTAATAGTCATGGTAAAATGTGACATGTTATTTAATTATTTTTCCACCACAAAGTCCGGGTGTTAACAAAATGGGGGTAGTAGACTATTTACATCTACTTTGTATAAGATAACTTAAGCCAAGCAAGATACAATTCTTTTTAGAGAGATCATAATATGTCTCAGCATTAGTCAAAAATCAGACCAGCTCACATCCTGTTCACCTTACCACCTCTGACAAACACAAATGTTACTGGTTTACCAATCATGAGATAATTATTTTTCTTCAGACAAAATCATGTTTGATTATTAAAGAAACATTCATAATATTACAGTGAAAGAACACTGTGCCAAATTCAGACTAGACTGACATGCTTTACACTAAAGGAGTTGAAGCTAATTTTTCAATGGTTAAGTACTTCTCAAGTGCTTGGGTTTCTAAAATTGATATACAATAGTATGAATAATGGTGAAGGCGATTTTTAACAAAACAAATGATCATAGGATCTATATATCTTGTTACAACAAAATCTAATGTGATGAGGTAGATAAATATTGTAGTTTATGTCCGATGGCGCATGTTCAGTGCCGTTTTGCTTCAACTTGCTACCTTACTTGACTGTAAGGGTGAGTGTTAAGCTGAACTTTGCAATAAAACTACACCCTGTCCCATAACGCCCCTGGTTAAAGAAAAGTTCACAGTGTCGCGCCGATTATTACGGATGGTATTTTGCGATACGCAGCAGACAAGAGTGTTTAATTGAGTTTGCTCCTAAACTGATTTGTAGCTTAGCTTCAGCTAATTAGCTACCTCCCAGCTTATGCGAAAGGACATTGATATTTATTTGATACACTGGAAAAGGAATAAAAAAAGCCGATAAAATATTCTGACATATAACTAACCCCCAAAAGATATACATTTTTTTCATTTCTGTTTTTTATTTATTTATTCTAGAAATGGTTAGTTTCCAGGGTTTTATTTTAGCTTGGGGCAGACTAGACTGATCGGCCTGGGAGGGTTTTCCACATCTGAGCTAAAATTCCACAAATAATCCCAACAATAGTAAGACAAACGGATATAAAATCATATGATAATCAATATTAAATTACCTGGCTGGATTCAGTAGGATCCTGGAGGCTACGTTGCTGAGAGACAAACGACCTATACCGAGAAGTGACATTGACGACGCCATGTTTGTTGTTAACAATTAGCTACGGTAGCCGCGATGGAACAAGAAGAACGAAAGAACAATATTAAAAAGTTATTAAAAAAACTAATACATATGAGTACGTTTACATCAATTTAGCCTTTTTGAAAGATAGTAAACATAGTTCTTTTAGATATATATTTAGATATCTAAAGATATAGTTGATTTAATCTTGGTTAAATAATAATAATAATAATAATAATAATAATAATAATATCATTATTTCATTTTAATAATTTCAATATCTGTTTCATTACAGATTACCTTTGTATGAATGATACATTTAGAAAAATAGGAAGTGAATCTACTGTCAAAACAAGGTGACATTACTAAATATGTTTCTTATTAACACACAAAGCTATTTTTAATTAATTTTTTAAAACTGCAGGTATGACTTTTAAAACATGAAAACAATATATTTGATAAGAAATACTTATGTCTACAATCATAGTCTAATAATGGCTTGTAAAACAGGTCCATGTTTTGTAATTATATTTTATTATGAAAAACAATTAATGTTTTTCTTTTCAATTTAGAAATTTAAAATTTGTCAAATAAAAAACGGAGCAACAAGTATTTCTTACACATCATTATGCAAATTCTAATAAAAATATTTCTGTTAACCTTCTAGAAATTAAACTATTAGTTTCTTGTCATATAGAAAAATACATCAAACTCAGAAAAAGTTATAAGGAAAAGATTTTATTGTTTCAATCCTCATATCTGTACAAATACCATCAAACTTTGTATGTACATATGACATTTACATAAAAATACAAAACTATATATTCATAACAGAATTTTGTATTTCTCTAGTGATGTTTGAAAATAAAAACAAAAAATGCAGTCAGAGGGGAAAAAACAGAAAAACCAACAAGGTAAAGGAGTCTGGTACGAAGTAGAGTACTGCAGTGAAGTAATCCTACTGTCACTCTGTGAGAGCAATACGGAGCATGTTGGCAAGAAGACAGTTCACAAATGTTAATGGCACATTGTTTCCAAAATGATCAAGTATTGTCCAAAATCTTAACTATGCTTCAATGTTGTGAGACTACATAAATGCTGTGGAATCACATTTTCAGGTTTTAAAAAGAAATCTAAAGGACTGAAACCACAATAAAAATATTCTAAGTATGAGAAAAGAAACACTATTGGCTCTGTTTTTTTCTTTTCCATTTCATTCCTGTGCCTTTTGCAATGCTCAAACCAGTGAGAGAACCCCTTTGGTCAGTTATGATAGCTGTAAACAAACAAAAAGAAAATTATGTACATAAAATGATTGATATATATACCCAATAAATAAACACACAGCCTAAACATGCATTTACGTATGTGTGACATAAACATCTGTGATAGAGATTTGACAGAAACAAGCAGGTTTTTTACAGCTCAGGGAATGCAATTTACAGCTTGTAGATGACTTATACTTACATGGTAAAATGACAAATAAATAACACTGTTTTTCTTTGGACAGATATAATTCTTCATGGTAAAAAAGGAAGTAAAATAACAACAACAAAAACGGGGGGAATATATGATGATAAGTGAAAGCCGGACAATGTAAATGTATAAATTATAAAACACAAAAACAGTATAAATAAACATCTAGCAGACTGAACTATATGTGTACTTTCTTTTTTCATTAAAAAATAAATAAGCATACACATAATGTACAGTATGGACATGATTCCTTGTCCTAAGAAAAGTTCCCCCCTCTATACTGATGGGAGCTTATCCATCCAGTAGAGAAGATAAATGGACATAGGCCTTGTAGTCTGAGTCCCCATCTTCCTCATCCTCCTCCTGGTCTTCTGTAATAGCTAAATGGGAGAATACATGGTAGCTGTTGTATGAATACGGACCACAACAGCGCAGAATATATCAGCGAATGTCAAAAAAGTTCACAACAAAACGTCTTACACTTTTTTTTTATGTTTGTTAGTTGTTTAAATGGTCACTTTTATGAAAAAGAGTCTGTGTTACTTGGCTGCAAGAATCACCAATTATACAATGTCCATTTATATAATCAAGCACGTCAGTGCCACAGAACGGGGTAAAAAAGGTTGAAAGGGGAATCACAAGGAGGGATATACAGATATAAGGACACTGGGGCTGATGTTCTAGTAGCTCTGTTCTGTTTTGGCAGAATCCTGAAAAGCAAAAACACATATAACGCCAAAAAAAATGTGTTCTTCTGCTCTTCAATGCGCTTTGCTTTTTTTATGATTAAGATGGAAGGTCAGGGTGCAAACGTCCAGGGCTGTGGCCAACGCATTAAATGTAATTAACACAGTTCTGAGGTATTTTCTTTCGCTTTTATACATAGATTTACATTTTTGAGAAAAAAAACAAAAGCACGCAGGCAAGCGCAAGAACGACAATACAAAAAAAAGAAGGGTCCCTCATTATCTTAAAGTGGATGTAAAATATCTGATACATTTTCTTTAATTACAACAGTGCAGACAGTAAAAGCCAGCTAAAAAAACATCTTCTCCTGTTTACAGTAACAAATCACATTTGTAATTAGCTCACAAGGTGATCATAAAGTTGGTCACCAGTCCAATACATACTTTAAATACGACTTAAGAGATTTTTCAGGTGAAAGAAACTAAGAAGAAAAAAAGAACATTCCCAAATCTTCGGAAACTGGAATGTATGTTAGATATTTCAGGCTTCTGAGTGTCCAAATGATCTTCTTTAAGGTTCTTTTTTATGCGACACCAACGTTACAATCACCTTTTGCTTGTTGTGAGCTAATATTTCTAGGGTGTTTGATTGATTACAGCCAAAAGCAAGAAAAAGAAAAACATCATAAAAAAAAAAACAGGTTTCTAAGAATCAAGCAATGTGAGCGTGAAATTTGCAAGCTGTCGTAATGTGATCTCTAAGATGAGATACTGCATGAAATTTAAGGCTTCCTGCTTCTGCAGGCGACTAGCATGAATATGACTCTAACTAGGTTTAAGTTTCAGGATATTCCAGAGCTGGCCAAAGGTTTTAGGAGCCCAAAGCAGAATGTGATTTGGGAGCCCACTTACAGCTAAGACAATTACCCACTGACTGACATGTCACCTCAAATATGAGGTATATTTATGCAATATATTATATGTCAAAATAAATGCATTTGAAAGCGCATGTAATGGACTTTTAAATGACATCATCATTAAGGTTAAAAATAATGAAGTTACAGCATTTTACAATATTAAACTGGGCAGCGTTATGCTATTCCGTTTCACTTTGTTACCCTATTAATACAACAATTAGCAACTTGCAGCAGAAACATAGTTAAATTGGGTGTTATTTCAGTCCCAGATCCAAAGTTCAAACATCGAAGCAAACTGAGACTCTCTTGAGGGCCTCCTCCTGGCCGCAGCAGCAACTCAGTTCCCTTACACCTTGGGCCAGCTCTGGGGTTGTGCCACAGCAAGCAAACTAGGTCTCTTCTAGTGTTTGAGCTTATTTGATAAGATTATCTTTCCTCCCAGGCTTTTAGCGACAACTTACATAGGATTAAATCGTTCAGTCACTTTTCTCTTAACTTACTTTCCAAAAAAATACTTTAAAAATGTGAGAAAAAAAAAAATCAAGAACACAAGAACAAAAAATCAGCGACAAAGACAAAAGTCATGCAAGTTCTTCCATTTCCAAGTCCTTTCTGCTTCCTATAGCTGGAGTGATGTAGCTGGTGAGGGAAACATGGGAAGAGTTGGGATGAAGGGACACTTTCAGGAGAGGGTATTTGCTTTGGAAAAACAAACAGGGAACATTGTCTCTTGCTTGGATTGGGTGTGGGGGGGGAGGAGTTTTATTTCTCTTGTTTCATATTTCACTTTTTGTTTTCTTACTTACAGTTGCAAGATCCTGTGTGCTTGACTTCCAGCAACACCCCCATAGAACAAGCAGCCTGCTTCATGGCACATTCGCTGGGATATGTGGTGTTGTCGCTGGCGCACACCGACTCGTCCGTCCTGCTCTCCGGACAGGACTCGTTGCAGAGCGAGCAGCGACCCCGGCTCATCCGAGCGTCCCACAGACACTTCTTTCCTGCACTGCACTGGATGTCCTCACATGACTTGGCCTCTGGACAGAGAGAAGAGGAAATCAGCAATTGGAGCGACCTCCAGAAAATTTTGTAATGCATGGTCAGAAGGGGACAATTGAAAATATTGAAGGGTGGATGAGTTCAAAATGAAATCAGAAGCCACAGCAGAAATTTAGAGGTTTTATTATGCTTTTGTCATGAATTTCTGGGTTGCTAGAAATGAGAGGCCCAAGGGCACTATCAGAAAATCATCATAGGGGAGGTCAAATGAGGGTCACCAATAACCCTGAGGAAAACACAAAAACAAGCGGCATAACACAATCTCAGAAGTTGCACAATATTGTTCCATGTAGGTAGAGAGGGTAGGTGGAGCCAGTAGCGATTGACAAAAGAGAAAGAAACAAAGAAAGACAGAAAGGGAAAGAATAGAAAAGAAACAAAATAAACAGACAGACTAAAAAAATGAATATAAAATACATGATAGACCGTGAGAATGTTTTGGATACAAATTGTCAAGAAAAACTGATTGATAAAGGAAAAGAAAAAGAGATAAGAAAGATCAGTCCTGGGTCACACCTTGATTAAGATCAGCAAGGTGTGACCTGAAGATCTCAAACAAATCTAATTTGACCAATTAAAATTTTTGCGAAGATTTTCTTTTCTTTTAACACAAAGAACCAAATTAAATGTTCCCCAAGGGGAAGTTGCAGTTTTCAATCAAACAGAAATTTAACATTTGAAAATTCTGTGATGTTTGACCAATCAGCAATCAGAGCCAATCAAGACATCCAAATAACTGACCAATTGATTGTTCTTGCCTTATTAAAATAAATGCTGATAAAATAACATTTATAGAGTGTAGTGGGATGGATTACTGACAAAGTGGCAGTCTTTAAATAGACAATTTACTCTTAATAGTTTTCAAGCAGGATTAGCAAAATCATCAGCTTTTCTTGGTTTACTATGAATGGAATAGAAATACAATCCAACCTTATCGGGTAAATAGTTATGAAGGGAACAGAAAATTGCTTCAAATGAGCATTTTCAGAGTACAAGACTTAGACTGACTGCTATCTGGATAGGAAATGATTTGGTAAAAATCTTGAAGTATGTCTTCATGGCCCCCAGCACTCTTCCTTCCTCCCCTCTCCTCCTCTCTCTCCCTTATGAGATAGAGTTGCCAACATCAGGAAATAATAAGATGTCTATCATTTGTTGAGCAAACACAAGCAACTACCAAACACCCCCTCTGCCCCCCTTCCCCCTGTCTACCCCCCTCCCAACTGGAATGTTGGCAGTGAAAATACACAGTTGGAAGAGAATAATGCACTGAAAGCATGTTCAAAGTCAGAGACTGTGGAGGCGCAGTGAGGGTGTTAAATCTCACGCTCTCACGTCTCCGGTTGCACACTTACTGATGCATTTTCCGTCATATGCCACACCGATCGACCTGCCCAAGAGACAGGTGGCCTTTCTCAAGTGACAAGCGCTGGCGTAGGTGATCCCGTCGTTCCCACACAGGTAGTGCTGAGATGACGCCACGTCGGGGCAAATCCGATTACACGTCACGCAGTATGCGTTGTTTGTCTGGTCCACGACGCAGGTGGTGGTTCCCGGGCACAGGACACCGAGGCAGGTTTCTGCCGTCACAAAGAAAGGAGAAAGATGTTACAGGAGATGAAGAGGAGAGGCGGCGGTCGTGTCTTTCAGAGAGGACTGAACAAAGGTTGTACAGGGTCTGAAGCAAAGTCTGATTTAGGAATCCAACAGCCACCACTGCTGCACCAAGCAAATACATTAACATATTTTAACAACAATAACGATTTAGCAAAGTTTAAGCTGTTTTAGAAAAACAGTAAGTTTCCTGATATGAAAAAATATGTCTTTGCTTTAAAATCCTTCACTTAGTTTAAATTGTTTGCTTATATAAACAGCATTTAGTCCATAAGAAAAGATGGCATATGATTTTACTAAGTAATATCCACCATGAGGAGGTTGCTTCTTGTTCTCAGAGATATCAGAACCACAGTCAGTGGAAATAGAGTTTATAAAGTTTTCAGATAATAATATGGAAAATGACTGAATTAATTATAATTAATATGAGGGTCACAAAGGTCACATGTTCCCATTTATGACTATGAAAGTTTCTCTATATAAGGATTACATATTTATTAATGTTTATGATATTGCAACAAAATATTTCTGTTTACTGTCCATTTCCCAAGTGGCAGATTTTTCCTACCACAGTGAGGTTCATTGTGCTACTACAAGACTTTTCAATGAAACAAAGTTTTTAAAAATAATTTAATTGGTCAATATTTCAATTTCAAGTTGTTTGTTTATTTAATCCAAACTGACCACATCCTACTAAATTTACTGGAAGTGTTTTGGTCAATCAATCAGAGAGGGTTGTCATAGTGAATCTGTGTTTGCTGCTTGCCTATCTTTATGTGTCAGACTGTTGACACAATATGTAAATACTTAGCTGCAAAGCAGAAATTCCCATCCCCAGTCCAGAAGAAAGGACAAGCACCAAACTGTCAGCTACTGACAGGGTGCATGGGAACGACCCCAGCTCAGATGCAGGCACCACAATGATCAAATTGTTAGAATAAATTACAAATAAATTCTTAATTGAAATAATAAAGCACAAAGTAATGTTTTAATAATTATGTTCACATGCAATTTAAATTAATTGGTTTGAAAACTTAAGAATCAAGACAGTCTGTCCTTAACTTCAACCTCCGAATATTTAGGCTAGTTCCCTATAAAACTGAGAAAAAGCATTCACTTGTGACAGGTATGGTCAGTAGAGTAGTAAAATTAAACTCTTTTGGATGCCCCCTGCTGGCCTGGCACGTTGTGCCATAGTTTGGTTATGCCTTGGTCATGCCAGCACCTCCAAAAACTTTTTAAAAGGAGTGAACATATGGGAGCCCTGATCATTTTAGAAAGTCAGACCAAAACCATACAGAACAGTATAAGTTTTATTAAGCTGTCATCATATATAAGTAAAAAAGCGATTACTTATTTATTTTAATAGGTATTTCAAATTGGCACGCTACTGTACCCATAACAATTACATGGGCATAAATATATATATATATTTAGTAAATAAATGTTGCCAATGATTGAATTGCATTATCTCCGATCGAAATTCTATTAATAATTTGCATTGTAGACTATCTGGCTTGGCGGGAAGCTAGAAAATGTAGTCCCTGCAGGCTCCCCCGCTGAGTTAAGTCATTTTTTAATGTGACTTAGAATCACATATGTTTGACTTACTCTTGCATTTTCCTTGGTACTGCACGTCCAGATCGGGCTGGCCTTTGCATTTCGCCTTCAGGAGTCCGCATTCATCTTTGTAGGTCTTGCCGTCTGAGCCGCACACCGGACCTTTCCAGGTGATGTTGGAGCAGTCTGGAGCGCAGACACAGCGCGGCTTACCTTTCCTGTTCATCTTGCACCTTTTACCGAGTCCGCAGTCAACATTTTCGCAGCTTTCTAAAAGAAAGAGAAAAAAAGTTTTTATTAGATTCTGAAGAGGATTTTGGCTGTAAGCTTGAAATATTTCGACTGCTCTAATTTACGCACGCTGGCATGCCCCAGTCAGATCGTCTGCGTGCATTTTATGCTTATTATGAGGAAAAACAATGGAAAATGAGTGCACCTCCACCTTTGCACGGTATGCAATTAGGAGCTCCGCCATTGAAGATCATCCACCTAAAGAGCGTGCTGTTGGGGACGTCCTCCTCGGTCCAGGACGTCCCCAGTCTCCCGCTCCTACAGCACTCCTCTCGGGTCATCCCAGGCATGTACAGCACCTGGCACCTCCCGTTCTTCCCCTGCTGCAGCCAGCAGTTTCCAGCTGCAAAGGACAATTCATTATTAACTGGAATATCGCACGTTGAGCGTCTAACCACTGACCCAGACGCACCAGACACACACACACGCAGACCGCATTATCCCAGACGCGCCCTCCCTCCTCTTTCGCCCTCCCGGCGGTATTTTGTCTGATTTTTTCTTTTTCCCCTCTTTCTTGCTAGACAGTTAACACTTGCCTACTCCAACTGTGACTGACAGCCCTTACAATGCAGCCACGAACCTCAAAAAAGTGAGAATATTCTTTTGAGGGAGTGGGAGGGGGGTTTCTTTTATTCCCGGAGTCTCCTTGTTACCACCGGACAGAAACTGGAGCGTCTAGACGGCGAAAACCACAGTCTTTAGGTATATAGGCTGCAATAAGACTGAACACACCGCCTTCTACTTTATCCCAGACATGCATATCCGCCAGACATTGACACGCTCATTGACAAAACACAGATAAATGCAATTCAAAGACTTTGAAAAATCCTAAATTGGTTGGTGGCACAGGAAAATAATTTATCCAGGCACAAGTTGAACGTTTAAAGCGACGCAGACACGCATGACTATGTGTGTCTGGAGGTTTCTCATATTAAATAAAGATTTCTACTCGATTGATTTGAAACATAAACCCCACAAATGACAGAAAAGTCCGCCCTGTTCTTGCTTTTGTCACAATCCAAAATCTAAATTTGCGATTTGGCGCACAAAGCTGGAAGGGTGTGAGCGAAAAAAGAAAAAAGAAAAAAGAAAATTATATATATATATATATATATATATATATATATATATATATATATATATATATATATATATATATATATATATATATATATATATATATATATATATACCTCACCCATTAACTCAGACCGAATAGGAAGAAGTTTGCTGTATAATAGAGGAAAACACAATTAAGTTCAAACTGGTCACGAACAATCGTGTTTAAAATGTCTTTGGATAAATTTGACATGGACGCCTGCGTCTGTGCGCGCGGAAAGGGCTGCAAAACTTGCCATTCCTCACTTTAAAGTGTCCCACACTATAACACCTGTTTTATATATGCCGAATGCACGCAACGCCTGCAGAAGAAGTTTCAATAATACAGGGAGAGAAGCGAGAACTCTATGAAAAGTTTTCAATAACCCGACACCCGCGCGTTTTTGCGCATGACAGCAAAGTTTAAAGAGAAAAAAGAAACAGAAAAGGAAATAAAAAAGAGCTTACCTTGAACTTTTTGATCTTCCATGAGATGGCATAGCCATAAGAAGAAGAAGAAAAGAACACCCGGGTGAAGGTGGTGCTGGAGCATCCCAAACATGATGGATGTAGGCAAAGTGAAGCACGTATTTGACACAGGCGAGCGCAAAAGTAATCTGCTTAAGGTGGCAGTGTTGAATAAGTGTCAGTCTGAGAATGCAGCCTCTCTTTTTAAATCTATAAGGGGTCTCGGGTTGACTGTCTCTGGTGGGCGGTCTCCTCTTCTGTGGGGGTGGGGAGATTTTTTCTTTTTTTTTCTTCTTCTTACCAAAGTTCTTTCAATCCCAATCAGGTGACACACAAACTTTCTCTTCCTGTGATCACCCGAAGAACACGGAAATGTGTGTTGGAAAACGGAACAGGCTGGGATCTTTGAGGACGGAGACTTAAGACAACTGAAAAATGTGGCAGCAAATATGGATCGGAATTTTGATGGAATAATATTTGGGTCAACTTACGCATTTTTAGTTATTAATAATGACTTTTGGTCAAATGAAGATTTTACCAAAAAATATTTTATTTTACATGTTGTATGTATTTATTATCAAGGTAATAATAATAATAATAATAATAATAATAATAATAATAATAATAAATAAATAAATAAACTGCCTTTATTACTGCACAATGAAACAGGCCAGCAGCTATATCCGGTCATTCTACCATCATAACATTAAATGCACCACTTGGTGAAAACTGATATTTCTTTCCATCAGCTGTGGGGACAAAAGTGCAAATCTCTTGGTGTGCGTTGCCTTCAGGAGCACATCCGAGCCTCGGACAATAATAGAACTCATAGTAGTCTGCAGCCAGCCGCTCTGCTAATATTAGATCAGACAGTTGTTTGGGTTTCTCTCCCGGGTCAAGCTTTTAAATACAATCAAACCTGTTTCCGAAGGCATCAGACGGAGGAGAACAGGGGTGCTGCATTTCATTGAATGAAACTCACACACGCACACACAGGTCTCCAATCACACGGGCTCACTCACGCTGAACTCCTTCAGAAAGTCCTTGCGCGACCTCTTCAGCGGAATTCTGGTCACAGCTTTCCTGTGTGCAGAGCAAAGCGTTTGGCAGCGAGAACCAGACACCGGGGAGTTCATTATCCGTTTGTATACCCAGCAGCCAGGCAGAGGACGGTGTGATCTTTCTCCTTACGAGCGCTACAATATCTCGGAAGTGTCTTTTATTTAAAGAAATATTCATGCAAATACAACAAAACCATTAAAACGAGGGACTGCACAATGCAGAAGTGATGCGTGCAGATTATGAAACATGCTTCAACTTCTTTTCTTCAACTATTAGTTTGTGTCACCTGCTCACATTTTCAACTGCTTTTATTTGCTCATTTTTAATAAATGTGCAGAGAATCCAGCGAATTCATTTCGTTCAGTTGTTCGATTTAATCAGCTTAAATAAATGAAGTTGGGATCAATTACATTTAAGCTACGTCGCAAATTTCAAACAAAAGTACAACTCAAGGAAAGTTAGACAAAGATATAAAAACAAACTAATATTGCGATAGAGGAATATTAGGATGTGAGCCAGTTATCATGAAAAAGATCACTTTGCAATTAAGAGAAAATAGAAACCATCAAATTAAAGAAAACATAGCAAAGTAGTAAAAAGCCAATAAAACCAGAGGGTTTTAAAAGTGTACAGGAAACCATTCAGTAAAATACATAAGAAGAATGAATAAAAGTTCTTTCCATTGGGAGAGTATTGGCTTGTTTAAATGTCCCACATCAAAAGAGGAAGCTGAGTCCACTGCAAAGGAAGCCAGACAGTAAAAGTTGTGAGGATGTCAAACATACCTCCACCTTGAGAGCGGAATATGATGTTTGGTGATTAGCAACAAATATATCCTGCAGGTTAGATAGTGACCTGCAGGATTTAGGGCTTTGAATTTAAAGGGAGCCGGTGTAATGATGGTGGTAAAAGAGACATATGATCCCTTTTCAATAGTGTCACCACACTATTCTGAATCAACTTGGAACTCTTTGGACACCTATTATCTAAATTTCAACAAACAAGTCTGGATGTTAGATTTAGATGAAGATGTACCTCATGTCTGACATACTGAGCAGGTGAAGGAAAGGAGTTTTATAGAAACTCATCTATTGTAGAAGGCGATGGGACAAATACTGGAGCATCAAAGGGACGCAGAATTAAGTTTGTGATGATAAAACCACTTTATTACTATTAAACTCTGATGTCTTTCCAAAAGGTGGACCGACAGTAAAGCATAAAGCAAACCACCAACAATAAAGTAGACAGTCTACACACTTTTGGTAGCTTTACCACAGCATCTAATGCCATTGCTGAACCTTGAGGTCCTTTTGACTGATACTCCTCTTTTGTTATATTAACCAATTTTAACCTGTAAGACTCAGCAGCCTTATATAAATTACACCTTATGTAATTTTACATAAGGTGAAAATTACATAATATTATGAATATTTACATAAGGTGCATTGAGATTCGGTTTTCACAGTTTCCAACCAACAATCATGAGAAGCATAGACTAAGAATCTAGACTGGAAATGACCACAAAAACGATGTATGTTTGATCCTTTCACTACAGAAAATTCATTTATCCCAAATGTTGGTTTGACTAAACCAATCGCAGGAGAAGAAATGTCATCTGCTGAAGGAAATTACATTTTGCTTTGAGCTCTCCAGCTTGATTTTGCATTGAAGAAATGATAATTAGACTTCTGACAGAAGTTCTTTCCCAAGTTTTCTTTTTAACTCCAGCCAGACGCATACTCAACATGAGAAATCGATGCAAAGTCATCGACTTAATGCAAACGATTGTTCACTGTTGCTACACGCAGATCCAGCGTCGTCATTTACAGACAACGCTGCAAGTAAACGACTCAGTGGAGTCCACTGGGTTTGCAATGATAGAAACATTTCTTCACCAATTTGAATCATAAACTGAACTTCATTCTTTGATGACTAGGTTTTATTTTAAATGCAGGCTGTCTGTATGATGGGACTGAACATTTTTTTTAAATTTAAACTTCTTGAGGTGGTATTTGTTGAGAATTGGTGCTATATGAATAAAATGCATTGAACTGAGTTAATATGCTGGGATACAAAATCCAAGACCATTTACCCAGGTCATTGTCACAGTCTCTCAAATTAAAAAGGGAAGCTCTAATTACTTTCTATCTTTTTAGGTGTTACAGTTAATATTCCCTCATATTTTTATCCATATTTGCCCTGTGTAAGAATATAGGTCTAGAAGTTTTGCACATAATTTACCTGGAGAATAAGCAGATGAATGAATAAGGTGAACAAAGCTTGGTGACTGACTCATAGAATATTTTGAGAATAATTTCAGTTTCAAAAAGTAAAGAGAAACAAATAATTTTAATCCAAGCTTTTATGTATCTACCACAAGTTTTCAGACTACACTCCTGATCAGGCTCATCTGGCTTGAAGGAAAAGTGAATCTTATTTTCAGAGTGACCATATTATTGTCAGATAAATATTAATTTGACCAAATTAGTCCTAAGACTGAACATTTCAACTGTAATGTAAAATATATTCATGACAATTAAATCAATCATGGTAACCAATGCAGACTTGCTTTTGTGTACTACGCTTCTTTAATTATACATTGAAATATTTTATCAGCAATGACAAAAACACCCAATCAGAAATTTTTTAATAAAAACTTTGGTTTGCATATTTTTGCATAGAAAAGCTCTTGTTCCCTCAGATATATATTTATCAATCAGATTTCAACATTATATAAAACGTATTTATACCTTAAAGGACAAAATATGTAATTAAACACAATTAATCATTTTTTGAAGAGAAAATAATTTTTAATGTTTTTTTTTCTCCATTTATTAAAGGGAAAAAAATCACATGAAAACTACATTTTGTATTTACTCAGGAGAACTTTAGCTGACAGTAAAATTTACGTGGTCTAAAAATTTCAGTTAATCCTGCTGCCTCAAAAACAAAAACAAACACAAAAAAAGAAGTAATTTAGGGGGAAATTTTCACATCACAGCAGAATGTGTAAGAACAAGTAAGAGTGAGTCACGATTGTTCATCACTGAGTTGACTCCAACTCCTGTCAATTCTTTCTCCAACACAGCAAACAAAGTATGCACAAACAAAAGAGGAGGCAGTTTATCCTCTCCGACCTCTTGCTTGAGACTTCATGACTGGTTTGTTGTACTGATCTGAAATAAAATAGGACTGGATATAATTTTATGTGACTGCATATGAATTAAACCTGTTTCTCTTTTGAAATGACATTTGCTTTGCATTACATTGAATTCAAACTATGTTTAAAAAGCTCCTTTCTTCAGTGCCCCAACACTGATTGTGCAAGAGCAGTCATCTGGACCCAATACCGCATATCAGCATGTGGATGTGTGACCATTTGTGACAGACAGATTTGCTCTAAAGCCATTTGAAATGCCATTATCATCAGAAAAGCTCTAGATCAGCTCAAATCCTTGGAGTATTTTTGTGTGCCTGTGTTTATGGCACAAATGATTCATGAGACAAGAGACTTTGGAATGGTTAAGGGTTTGAAATACTTCCTGTAATCTGAACACATTTTTACTCTGCTGCAGGTTTAGGAGTCCATCTTTAATATGCAACTTATCTCTCAATGCTGCAATGTTATAGGTCACATGGTGGCAATTCCCAACCTGCATAATTAGGTCCAATAAGCACAGCTATTAGATGTTGTATGTTATTTCCCAGACTGTCAAGAGTACTGTGACTAAACACTTCAGAGTTGTTGCGGTTTTAGTGCTGATTGTAGAGTTGAGATGATAAAAACTATATAAGCAAATGGTGTATCATGGCTGCCAGTCCTCACTACGTAAAAACTATGTGAGTGGTGATTGAAAAATGCCTAATTCACAATAAATTGCAAAATTATTCCATTTTATTCTTAGATATGTATAAAAGATAGCAGCTTCACATGGTACTTTAGAACCAAATTGGGGAATCCCACCCAGCTACTAGGCGCTAAATAACTATTAAAATTAAAGACTGAGGATCTACTGAAAACTGATAGGTGATCCATTGAGTGGTTCTGCATTGTTCTGGTTCTGTATTAGTTCTTGAATGGAAAGACCTAAAAACCCATAGAAAAGTGCTAACTTAGGTAAATTTGAAAAGTTGACAAGAAGGTTTATAAACTAAATGTTAAGAAAACAGAGGAAATTCAAAACTTTCTGCCATGCTTTTCAGTCATCAGTCCACATGGATAAGAAGTTCCTGATGGAAACCAAGTGACACTCAAGCGCATTCTGGGGGCTCCCAAGGTATTGCCAGTTTTAAAAAAGGGACTTACATGTTCTCTCCGAAAGGACACATTGTGATCAGAAGGAGTCATCTTAACTGACTCCTTTTTCCATCAAGTAGTCGAAGTCAGTTTTACTCGGAAGCTCCCTTAGTTGACACATTTTGTAACCCTGGCTACTTCACGGAGAGAGTTTATTTCAGCTGCTCAATTGTAGGATCTTATTTCTTCAGTCATGATCCATGCCTCATGACTGTAGGTGATGGACTAGAAAATCAGAAGCTTTTCAGTTTAGCTCACATCTTTCCTAACCTTGACCTGCAAGAGTATTGGGAACAATACTGCAGATGTTGACTTGTACATCCATCCTCTGCTTCATTGAACTGTCACTTTGATACCCGGTCTCCTTCGTTAGAGTAACCACCATCATCTGAAATAAGATAAAACTGAAGTTGCAGAAGCAGACGCCCTCCCATTTCTCTGTTAATTGTAAGTTATCTCCCTAATTACTGAACACAATCTTCATCTTACAAGCCTTAGAATAAGGAAGAAAAAGATGTGGATAAAATTTAGGAGAAAATAAATTCAAGACAGCAGTTAAAACACATGCAGTGATATCATTCCTGATTTACATCCACATTGCAACAATTCAGCAGTAATCATCCCACTGTGGTGGGGGAGCCAGTTGTTTGGCCCTGTAGCTGCCAGTCATCTAAAGAAAGTCCCAGAAGGATGAACTCACAAACGTGTTCAAAAACTTTTGCTGTATCTCATTTCACCAAGTATTTCCACATCGCTCCCTGTACACCTATACATAGAATCTAACAGCTGTTTCACAACACTGCGCCACATGAGTAATTGTGAAACAGTGCAGCTCGGCCGTTTATCAAACCTCGTGTACCCTCCTCTGACAAGGAGAGACTCGGAGCCCAAGATCCTGGGCTCATAAGAGACGAATGGCATATTCTATTTGGCCAGGTCTGCAGAAATGCATATAAAAGACTGCTGGTTCCTGGTGTTGACTCTGAGAGAAGGAAAACAGTTAGAAACACATTCCAGTACTGTCAAGGGAGAGAATAACCTTACAGTGGGAAAACATGGCAATCAAAATGTGAGGAAAGTGGTTGTTTTAGATATAGTTGTCGGTACAGTGTTCCTAGAAGACAAAGGATTACCGAAGATGTTCCAGTCAGAAACAGCAGGGGAGACATTTAAGAAAAACGAAGATATTTTATTTAAAAACAGCACCAAATCAGAGGGATCGGACGTTTAATACGATGGGAGAAACTATAATTAGCTTTTTGCTGCCACCTTGTGGCAAAGATGTGCCAATACATGTTTTCAAATTAATATAACAAAACATCAAATATGTCAAATAAGCCATGTTCATAAGATTAGAACATTATCAGAAAATATATTTATTTTAATGCATTACATTAGTTAATTACACACAGACTGATGTTTCAAACCTTTGTAATAATTTTCTGTTTGCAGTTTATGGAAAAAGGACAGACCAATAAAAAAAAATATTTCTATTACAAAAAAGAGGACTTAATGAGAAGCATATTGAATATATCTTATTTTTAAATATAATTTTAATCTGACAAACAAACCTTATCGGTACATATATTCCAATTTATATCATGGAATACTGTATTCAGTATTATATTACTGTTTCAGGTTGCAGATTTCTGTCAAAAATGTTACATTTTTATTTCTACTCCACTAAATTTCTTTAGAAACAGTTAATGCCCAAATATTATATAAAACATAATGCACATAAATACACATTGGCACATTGACCTCTAATAAGAACAAGGACATGATGCACCATCACAGATAAATTAAAGCACAAGCTTTGAGATCTGAAATAAAAAATATGCACGTGGAAGAGTTTATCATGGGATGAAGTTGATATAGACCAATGTATTGTAATATTTGGATGTGTTAAATTTGAATAACCACATTGTTGGTAATGAAAGAACTCAATATTAGCATAATATCTATTTACATACTATTTGACTATCTAAATAATCAGCAAATTTAATAATTTAACTGAAAACTATGGTGAGCTTTCATGAACAAATAAAAAATGATGCCTCTAATAATAAAAATCAAGTACCACAAACATAATCAATAGCAGTGTATCAAGTTCCAACTCCACATAATAATAAAAAAAACTCTGTAAAATCAACTTTTAGTTCTTACAATACATACCGAAAAAAAGAACTAAATTAAACACAGCATACAATAACATACAATACGCTCCATACTTAAGTTCCTAAAATAAATCCATGTTTTATTGCAGCAGCTGAATCTCACGCTGAAAACCAACTGTTGAATTGAATATATGTTACGAAATAATTTTTCCGCCTTTATTAGTTCTCAATGATTACCTGATTTAGCTTTATTCTCTTACTCTTCCAAACGGAAAATATGAAAGGACAAATACGAGAGTTGATCCTCGGAAGTCAGAAAATAGCAGAAAGAAAATGGCTATTTATCTAAACTTATCCACATTATCAGGGCACTGATTAACCAGATGAAAACAACAGGAAGTGTGATAAATTAACCACCAAACTGTCAGGAGCATGGATCGCCAATCTGAGGAAATGGTAGCAGTTTTGTTCAGCTGATGATACAACTGCAATTAGATGAATTTATTTGAAGGCCTATTTCAACATCTATATTAAGGAGTTCCAATGAATAAAGAGGGTGTCGTAAATTACCACTTACAGGATCTTATTCTTTTTTCTACCTTGTTTTTAGACCATTAATATTAGTACTTTTAATATAAAAGTAGCCCTGAGAGTCAGATGCAAAATTTAATCCCCAAGTCGGTTTGTGGCACAAACTGCTTAAAGCAAAATAGGTAAACAAAACAAACAATTCCCTCCCCAAAAATTATCCAGGATCCAGTTACAGTGTAAAATTACAGATGACAATTCTGCATCTAATTGCAAAGTCCATCCACAACCTAAAAAATTATTATTTATAATGAAAAACAAACAGTGCATATTTGTCAGAAATCTCTACAATTCACAAAGCAAAGCACAACAATAATCCCATGTGAAAGAGCTAAAGAACTTAATCTCATTCATCCACAAACGTACAAGCAACAGTTTCCTTAAAGTGCCCAGTTTCCAGTGAATAAGTTCTGATCAGTTTGCGCTACAGATGTGCCAATACCAACACTGGAGCTTTACAGACAGAGAGATGGCTGAAGGGGTTCCTCTTCACAAAACTCCATCATCATGTGCAGGGGTCTGTTTGTCCTCATCATCCTCCTTCTGAAGCTGCTGGTACTTTCTTTTGAAAAATCCAAACTAGAGAGTAAAAACATGGAGGTTATTTTGTGATCATGTTAATCCAAGAGAAATGCAGTTCCAGCACCCAGTGCTGTGCAAAGGTTTTAAATGACCCCTAATTTCTTCATTATTTTTCTCGTAATACTAAGACTTTGGTAGAGCAATATTAATTTAATAATTTGGAACACAGTATATATATATGTATTCCTGATATTTAGGAAAAGTAACACTGTTCACTGCCATTTATTGTGTTACCAGAGTAAGAAGCCACTTGTCCATTCGACTAGTTCCTGTTGGGACAGTGGTTTCTGTAGTTCTCCATTTATAACATCTATGTCTCTGGCAACTATACTATGTTTGGTATGTTCCAGTTCTGGATTTAAGTAAGTGTAGAAATAATCTAAAATCAATGAGAAACTTAAAAATAACTTCAGAAAGCACAGAAAATAGTTGCTTGAGACCGCTTTAATAGATTGGCGAAGGTCCATTATAGTTAAATATAAAGAAAACGGCAAAACTTTTTCAGGATTTTGCTCAGTATAGTGCAACATAGGGAGATGCTTCAGTAGAATGTCAGTTTTCAAACAGTTCTTTTAAATTACTATGCATACAGATGCATCATTAAATGAATATAAATAAGTTGTTTTTTTTAAAGAAGAAACAGTACATATAATTCACTCTAATTTACTTCCATTTACTCAGAATTATCACAGTTGCTTTTGCCATCAACCATAAAAAACACGTTCCCAGTAATCATCTCCAGTATTTTCCATAATTTTTAATGAACTCTTTACCTTATACAGCAGACCAACAGCCAGAGCGAGCAGCACCAAGCCACCGATGGCGCTACCAACTATCACACCAACTGGAACATCAGCTTTCTCTCCAGGTTTGCTGACAGGCAAAACCACCTGGACACAAAGAGGTTTTGGTAAGGTCACTGTAAGACACAGATTCACATGAGGTGTGAATCTGTTGTGAGATAGAAACAGAAACATCTTAATGTGAACTTACATCCAGATGCTTGTGTTGGACAATGAAAAGATCCGGTTTGGAGGTCTTCACATCCAGGCTGGAAATCAGATCTATGCTCTGATATGAAGCCTAGCACAGAAAAATTGTGGCTTTAAGATATTAGTATGATTTCAATTGTCAGTAACATAAAAAATTTGAAAACATATAAGGTAGAAATTTACCATAATAAATGTGCCATTCCAGATTCTTGTTTTAACCTTTACCAAATAGTCAATCTTTATTTCAGTGTCTTTAAGGATGCATTCTATCTTCTCACATTTTGCACTTGTACAGTCCTATCAAGTTAAAAACAAACAACAATAAAATGATTACAGCAACAACAAAACGGACAAAAAAAAAACAATCAATTTGGCATAATCGCCACAGGAACTTTATCTACATAAAAAACATACTGGCAGAAAAAAACAAACAAATAAAAAAACCAAAATAATATTAAACATACCTGTTTTGTAATTTCAGCCCTAGTGGTTAAATAATAAGACTGGATTAAACTACTCCATTGTTTTTGTATTACTATTTTGCTCTAAAAATTATAATTCGAATGATCATGAATGGTACAAAATGTGTGTCCTAGAAAAAACTAGGACAATATGTACTGGAATAATATGTAGTTTCAATAAGCTGACAGATCTCATACAATCACATTTAAAGCTGCAAGCACTGTGTTTGCTACCATGTGCTAAATAAGGTAAACATAAAAAAAGACAGATTTAGGATTTGATACTTTAATGTGAACACAACTGGAAATATCATAACCACACCATTAAAACAAGATAAACATTGAACAAAGGGAGTCACCAACTTACCAGTCTCTTTGTACCTTTGAGATTCTCCTCTCTGAATGAAACCGTCTGCGTTTGTTCACTAACTTGTGGAGGATTCTTTGGGCTGACGGAACAGCTGACAGATCCTCCCTGTACATGGAAAACATGACCATCAATAATGTAATTATCACACCCCATTTACTGTAAATTATATTGGCAAATAAAGATGCATGTGGTGGTATTTTCATTATTGCAGAATAGGAGCACTCACAGCTTGGGGCTCCACGTTGGTTAAATACAGGAGTGGATTTTCACCTTTTGTTTTCACTGGCAGACTTATTGTGAGAAAAAGGAGGCTGAGAGGGAATATACCTGTTGAGACCTTGGAACACATTGTGCTTTAGTCATTAAAAACAATAAAATGAGACAATAATACTGCATAAAGGGGATTTGCTAAATGCACCTTCACTGTAAAGCTAAACTCCGGTCCTATGTCATCCAGAGTTTTCACCGTCGTTATCACTTGATTGGTTGAGTCTGCCACATAAAAGTTGATATTTGACTCCCTGTGAAACGACACGAAAAGTATTTAACGTATTTCATAATGCTATTCTTTCATTTTATATTGCTGATAAACTGAGAAAAAAAATACAGACTCACGTGGACAACACAACTCCTGTGTCAAACTGCACAGGAATGGATATTTGCACAGTATTGTCTGCAGGATTTTCCTCTTTTCCATCACTGCAAATCATATCATATCAGTCACTCGTCTCATGATTAACTCATGAATGTTCATTTAAAGAAAGTCAAAGTGGAATTTAAAGGATTTCCACGTCTTTGTACCTTCTGGCCTCAAAGTTCACACTGGCTTGGTTTTCCTGAGAATCAAAACTGTAATCAAATGTGATCTCAAAGTTAACCTGTAATGAAATAACAGGGTGTGAATCATAGCTGTTTGAGAAATTAATAATGAAACCAAATCCAGCTCTGAAAACAGTATTTATACTTACCTCTTGGTCTTTCTTTAATACTGCATATCCCACCTGACAGGTGACTGTATTTTTTAGTGTTGGTGTGCAGTTGACTTCATCTGTCTGCAAAGTACACGCCAAACAATAATATTTATAGCTTCGCGTTTTATTACCATTGACTTTGAAAACTTGTAAACTCATTAGTATGTCAGTGAACGCTTGATTTGCTCATAACAACACAAACATGACATAAAACAGCCAATCATTTGTGAATAAACTCAAATACAGAGAAACATAAAATACTCACAGCAGTGACAGAGGAGTAAAAGAGGTTGTTGGAGAACGTGGCAGAGACCTGTGTGTTGTATGCATTCTCATTTTTATTCTTCACAACAACTTTGAATTTCAGTTCTCGGTTGTTAGCGCTGAACAGAACCGGACTTGAGCTATAAAAGGAGTGCACAGAAAATCTGAATGCAAAAAAATTGAAAAGCACAGTTTTTTCTTTTATTTTGTGGCAATAATTGAATATAACAGAGGGAGTTATAGGAATTGAGTAGGAACTGAGTTATAGGAGTTATAACAACCAAGTTATAGGAGTAGGAACTCCTATAACTCAAGTTATAGGAAATGAGCATGCTCAGTTCCTATAACTTGGTTGTTGGAGAACGTGGCAGAGACCTGTGTGCCCAGTTCCTATAACTGAGCATACTCAGTTCCTATAACTGAGCATACTCCACACATTCAGAACAAACACAGAAGCCAAAAGCTCTTAAAAACTGTGGTAAGCTCTCTCTGAAACTCTCTCTGAAACTGTGGCTTTTATTTGAATTAATTCAATTAAAATGCCTTAGTCAAAATCGGCACTAAATACTAGGAGCTCACCCTCCAAATACTTAACACATTTTGGGTCTGTAGACTCAGAAAGCTTGATTTTCCATCTGCTGACCTATTTCTTTGCTGCTTTGGCCAGACATTATCCTGCTGAAATACTTGAGTTTACCTGCAGGGTGTTTTATGTGTTTTATGCTACAGAAACATATTTTAAGCTCTTTCCCACATCTTTACCAGGGCTGCCAGTAAGCATGGAGGCCGCTGTCTGCCTGTACTACTCCGAGGCTTCTTGTCATGTAATAACTGGTTTACAATTGTTGTTCTGGTAAAAATTACAGGGGTTTAAGAGATGTTATTAAAAGAGATGCTTCAATTTGTACCAAAGGAATATGTCAACATAATGTTTGAACCATGACTCAT
This sequence comes from Poeciliopsis retropinna, assembly GCA_010277075.1. NCBI lineage: Eukaryota > Metazoa > Chordata > Actinopteri > Cyprinodontiformes > Poeciliidae > Poeciliopsis > Poeciliopsis retropinna. Next base: position 7,946,782 of record VMRM01000001.1, read on the forward strand.
CATTATAGTCAGCACTTTGACTGATTGCATCTGCTGCAGGATAATCATGATGTAACAGGGAACAATTATACACTAATCTTCACAAAACAATCTTTTAATAATTACTTAGACCCTCATTGGGTCTTATTTTGATGCTAATCAGTCGGAGATATAAGTCAACAGCCAAAGCACTTTGTTAGTAGAATCTAAATAGGTCTGAGAGATGGAGGATCTCTGCACACCTCCAGCCAATGAGAGCAGTAAAAATTTAACTGGGTACTGTTAAATCAAGTGTGCTGTACTATACAGGAGTGCAGTAAGGTGTCATTCTTACCTGGACCCCTGCCTGTTCACCTTCACATTCAACTCCAGATCATTAACACATAATTCATCTGACCCACAGTCTTTAGTAAAAGGGACCTGAAATAGTGGAGGACCAATAAATTCAGCTGGATGTGGTGCTACAGTTTTAATTAGCAAACTAATTTATTATCACTTAAACATGTTTTAAAACTTCTTACTTACAAAGAATTCAAAGGCTTTTGGAGAAAAGCTGTCAAGGACAGGGTTGACGTCTGGATTTTCTTGCTCAACTTCTACTTTCAGACTGAGAGAATTTACTAAGTCTGGTGTTTCCTGTTTCATGTATTAAAAAAAGAGCAACATAAGTCTACATCTCCAGAAATAGAGAGGCAAATTATTCTCAAAAAAAAATCTGAGGGTGAACACTTACTTGAACATAAACCCTGCGATCTACACATAGGGATGTGGAGGATATTTTTATGTTCTCCTTCAGGTATCGTTCATTGTTTACTTCAAACAGCCCTCTTGAAGATACCCGTGAACCCTTTAGGTCAGCGTCCAGAGTCAATGTGTAAGATACATCTGAAATTAAAGAAACAAAATCAACAAAAAAGTGGAAAACAATATTTCAGATTAAAATATTGAACCCCTCCAATACGTAATTGGGACAGATGTTTCTGAGAATTACTTAGACTATAAACAGCTACTTTTGAAAATGAGGCTGGAATAAATTGTTCCTTTATTATTTACACACTTTAGAGTTTGACCCATACCTACACCCATCCATCTGTCAAATCAAATACATTTTGATTTGATTTCAATCAAAAATAAACACGCTTTGAAACTATTGCTAGTTTGGAAAACCCACACAATTCTTTAAATCTCTTTCTGAAACTCCACCTTCAGCACATCCGCACAACAATGTTTCTTCATTATGCCATTTTCAACTATTCTTAGGAGCAATGGCCTGAGACGCAGCTGGTATGACGAGCTAAGCACACTCATAGTTCACCAGGTGTTCGCTAATTGCTGCTGCTGCTGTTGTTTTGAGGAGTTGAGCAGGGAGTGGGTGTTCTGAGGCCGAAAAATAAAAGGAATGCTTTTTTGTCTATACATGACACGACATGTGACTTTAATCCTATCCTAACTACATTAGTTTTCCAAACCTGGCTCCTGTCTGTGGGATCTGTTTCTTTTCAGCTCACTTCTAATCTGTTGAGACATACTTTGGGTACCCATATAGTTTTAGTAACAGAAATAGACACATTTTAATGAAACAAAAATGCTAAAGATAAATTCATAAATAAAACTGACTGTGCAAAAGCGTAGTGTAGGTCTGGTGAAGATACAGCAATTTCCTTCCTCTTTATGTGTTTTGCACAGTCTCCTTTAAATCTATTCTTTAAAGTTACTTTGAGGAATCTAGCTTACCTATGGGTCCTACAGGATTTGTGGGTCTGAATGAAGCACTAAAACAGATGGTCACAGTGAAGCAAGAGAGCTTGCGTCCACTAATGTCACAGTCTTTGTTTAAAATGCTGATTTTATCAGGTTTGAAGGAGGCTTTAGCTGTAACAACTGCCACTCCTCTGGACCTGAAATAAAAAGCAATACAGTTACATGTTCCCACATTCACAGTGTTCCCACACAATTTGTTTTGTCTGGAACTCACCACAGCTGTACAACGGATCCATAAGCACCAATGGAGATGTCAGGAATGGTATCACCATTCAGGTCTTTGTTGCTGTCTAAAGATCTCCCAAAAAATTGAAGTTGAGGATTCAGCTTGGAGCCTGAGATTCTCTGTGAAACAGTAAATACAGTTAAGTCCATCAATAGTCGTATCTGTGTCCAATTTTTTTCCACTTTTGAAAAATAGGTAGACTCTTGATCTGTATTAACCTTTAATTACTTTTTGAAAAACATTTCGCTTCACATTCCTGAAACGTACCTCTCCGAGTAGTAGAGAAAGGTTTAATTAGTGTTAGTATGTTCATGTTTATCTTTGTGTCTTTCTTTATCTTATTGAAATTACTGGTAAATCAGTCTTAGTATGTTTGTTGAGTTGTTGTTTGGTTGCATTAATTATCATTTCTCATTGATTTTTCTAAAACAAATCTTTAGTGGAATACATTATTATTCTGTACATACAAAAATCCCCTTGCTTTGACAGAAGTCACTAAATGTGAAGTAAATAAAAGCATCATTGAGATACATTTTGGACATATTAAGAGGGTATTTTTTCACGCACATTATAATAGTTAACAAAGCTTACTAGTTTAACACATAAATAATTTCAGCTTCAAAGATATATGAATAAAAACTCTACTCTTCATGTATTTCTTAAACACAAAAGTTGTGTGTTGTACCTGTGAGAAGTCTTTTATTAGATCCTTGTTGAAGCCATTGTAGATGTAAATCACACCCTTCCCCTTGTCCTCCATGGGGGCTCCAACCACAACATCACTGAATCCGTTGAGGTCGAGGTCAGGAATGACAGAGATAGCCATCCCAAAACGAGCATTTTCATTTCCAGAAGGACCGTTGAGGAATCCCTGCTCATTCAGTATTCCCTTCAAAAGAAGAGACAAACAAAGTGTGAGACTGATGTACAGAGGATAAGACTCTGGAGATAAAAATGCTAAAAATTAAAGATGTTTTTTTTTAATCATTGTTACCTTGGTGACAGAGAATAAGTAGACTCTGCCTTGTTCTTTCTTCACCTCATTCATGTACATGGGAGCTCCAACCAGAAGCAAATCCGTCACTTTATCATCGTCTACATCCAGTGAGCACAGGACGCTCCCAAAGTACGACCCAATCTGCAACAAGCTCCAGCTACTTAGCCATCACATTGTAAATCTGATCCGGTTGTGGATGAAAAAGTGCACATTTTTCACAGAATTTAATGGGTGAGTACATCATCTAATCTCCTACCTGTTTCCCTCTTTCTGTATCCACAACAACAGGTTGTTTCTGGGAGTTCACAGTGTAAATGATGACTTGTCCAGAATGGTTGGAGCGAGGAGCTCCAGCTACAAAATATTCTGTCGACCCATCAGTCAGCGTGGTGAGAGCATAACCTGCCCAGGAGAACAAGAAAAAGATATACTTATCCAAGCGACTGATGGTGTGTTACTATTTTTACATCTTCCTTCCCTTTGTATGTTTGCTTTTTTCTTGTTTTACACTGTGTTGCACATGCACAAGTCATGTTTTCAGCATGAGGGCAACTCACATGGAAAACATACCAATCTGCCAGCAACCCAAATGTAAACAGCAATGGAGAGAGGAAGGAGATGCTTGTTTTACTCTACCATCAATATTTTTGAAATTGTGCCAGCTAAATATGACAATGTTAAGGTTTGCTGTGACAGTTTTGTTTAGCTTAAAAAAACAATACGTTAAATTTAAAGAAACATTGTCAGTCGCAGTGTGGCACAGAAAGAGAAAGTACCACCATGTAGTGCGAAGCAGACAGCATCGACTAATGCAGGTGGTCCTCCGCCACCCAAACATCAAACCTTTACTTCTGTGCAAAACCAGTAAGTTTCATGTTCAGAAAGACTGTGTTTATTTTCTTGTTCTATCTTTTCCAAGTTGGGTTTTTTCTCTATTTGTATTAAAAATGTTCTATGAAAAAAATCTAAAAGCCTGACTTTTCAGACAAATATTTCTTATTTCATGTTGTAAATGATTATTTATATTACAGAGAAATAATGTACAAATGTTCACAATACTCCAGTGAACATTTGTTGAAATCTCACATTTAAATGAAACTTATCTTCTAATCTTGAACAACATTTATGTGGGTACTAGAAACATTTAGCTTCAATGGCCATTCAGTCATCCAACACAACATCTGTTAAATATGAAGACTGAACTGGAGTAACACCATGATATGGTACAGCAAATATTCACATTTTGGAGGATGTGGTAATAAAAACCTCAAAAGCGTACCAAGCAATGAGCTGTGATTTCTCTCTTGAAGCGTTCCCTCAAAGGCGGAGAAAGGGAAAATAGTTGCTACAGATCCTTTCTGATGGACAACAGTCCCACTCCAGGCATATGCTCCCACTGCTCCCAGCATCATCATATCCTAAAAGCACAAGGGGACCAGTAAAATGTTATAAACATCAACACATTGTGGTTCATTAATTTAACAACACAGAGTTTCCAAATAAAGGGTGACTAATTTAATTAGAATGAAAAAGAACTAACACTGAAGGAAAATGGTTTTTAAAGCTGTGGTGGTTCGCTAACAAAGATACTGAGACTCTGTGGCCACATTAATTATCCTTTTAACAAGTAGAAAGGACAAAATGGATATAGATCCACCAATAATTACTTAATGTATATTTCTTCTACAATTGCATTATTCCTGTACCTGCTGCTTTGAGTAGTATGCACTGAATCCGACCTGGGACATCTCCATCTTGAAGCTATCTCCCCCTTTCCCAGTACCTTAAGCAAACAGAGCACAGTAGAGAAGTTAAAAACAGGATGGCTGATCAACAGCAGCAATGAAATGTGTCACTTTCCACTTCTCATCTCTACGATTGTACTCTACAGAACATGTACATGAACAGAAAACCAAAACAGAAATAATATGCACCCTCTATGCTGAAGATGCGTTTTCCTAAAGTCGCAGCGATGGTGGAAAGGGCTGCTTCTTCTGACACGTTGAAGAAGTACTTCTCTGTGGGTAGACTGGCAATGGATTTGATTTCCTGGATGAGATTTTTTGTATCTATGTTGTTTCTGGTGTAGTAACCCAACACCTGAGGAGCAAAAAATAAATACCCAACTTATACATATTGATATAGAATTAATCAGAGAGAAACAACAATAGTCAATGCAAAAGTCCAGTGTTAACTTTTCAACAGGGAGATTATTTTTTTAGGATTTGTAATACCTATTATTTTGTAAAAAAAAAAACAAAAAAACAAAAATATATCACTTCTGGTATTTTTACAAACTGTACAAGTGTAGTCAAATTTCTCTAAATTCTCTATGGCAAACAATCATTTTTTAAAGGCTTTTTACACAAACTTACCAGGGAGTAGACCTGTCGCAATAAGCAATGAATCAATTAATCACATAATAAGTTACAAAAAAACCCTAAAATTTCTATTTGTATAATTTATTGCTTTTCTATTTCTACTAAAAGTTGGATGACGAAAATCTTCAGTCTGGTGTTTTGGTCTAAATTAGCCCTTTTTTTTAAAACTATTTTGTTTGCAGAGACTAAGAAATAAATGTTATTTGTTGTTTTATTTATTTATTTTTGAATATTTGAAATGTTTTCCAGCTCTAGTGTTAAATGTTAATTAGAATTTAAAGCTTATTCATTTCTGAGAATGCATTATTCCATTATCATTATATTACTTGAAATGGTCTCAAAACAATAATATTATAATTTATTGCAATAATTTCAGGAAAAATGTATCATCTAGCAAAATTTGTTATTGTGACAGGCCTACCAGGGAGGTCAATAATTTTGAAGCTCATTACAGGCTTCTTATTTTTTTTGTTTCAAAGCATCTGATGTTTGTCTGTTTGAGATTTTAACCTGCTCATTACTTAGAGTACATAATAATTGATCACATACCGCAATACCAAATCGAATGATGCCTTGCTTGTCACACTCAGCGACGATGCTGTCTCTTTTGTAGCTATCATGCGACTCCCCATCAGTAACAACCACCAGGACTTTAGCAGCTTCAGGTCGGCCACCGTTGCTTACAGAAAAAGCTTCCTTACTGAGGTAAAAGACGTTCTTACAGTAAGATAATTCAATTCAACCATTTGTATCGCTCCAATTCACTATGTGATGCCAAGACAGTTTACAATGAAAAAACAATAATGAAAAATAACGGTAACTCTTTATGTGACGGGGTGTGCATCAAACTGACATGACACTGTCATAAACACGACATAATACCTGTTATGAACATGAAGGAGTCTTTATGAATTTTTATGACTGTTGTCATGAGGTGTAGTTTGGTAAATAATGAAACTTTTAATGCAAAGCTGCTTTAAAAGTTGTATTAAAATGCATTAAAATGGGCAGCTTTAACTGTTTGGTAAATAATGACACTTTTAATGAAAAGTTGGTACTTTTAGTGGACTTTTAAAGCAACTTTGCATTAAAAGTGTCATAATTTTCCAAATGACACTTTATGTCAACAATCATACACATTCATAAAGACTCCTTCATGTTCATACAGACATTATGTCATGTTTATGGCATATCAGTCTTATGCACATCCTGTCAAATAAAGCTTTACCAAAAATAAACCTTAAGAAAAGAAGAAGGAAAGACTTGACCAAGCCACTAAGTTAAGAAGTAAAAAAAAAAATCAGACTGCATGTATTTTAAAAGAAAAAAATGTGTTTACTGTCACACCAACCTGGCAAATGAAATTGCGTCAAAGGTGTTGGTAGAAGTACCATACATCTGTGTGATTTTGGATGCTGCATCAAGCATCTGGCCTCTGTCTGTGTAACGATTCAGTTTGAATTCAACCTTTGGGCCATCGCTATACTGAATGACGCTCATCTATTGTGGGATAAAAAAAAAATTGAAAAAGAGCATTCAAGCATTGTTTTAACTCAATTGCTCAAGAGTCACCTGTGTACTTTGAGGTCCGATATCCAAAGAAGGTATCAATTTGCGCAGGAACTCCGTCATTGGTGGCCATGGATAAATGCTGTTTGAGCCGTCCAAAACAATCACAATGTCCATCATTCCTGTACATGCTAGATTAGAGAGAAGGCTGGTTAATGTAGCATTAAAAAAAGAAACAACACTCTAAAAAAATTGTCTTTAACTTTTACTGAACCACTGGGTTAGTTTTTCTTCCACTAACAAAAGCAATATTTGTTTGATGGTATTTTGCCTATTAAAATTACTTATTACGTTTTCTTGAACAGGTTAAGATAGATCTATGAACTATACAACACATGCTCATAATATTTTTTTTACACATAATCATAGATAATGACATTTTATTCTGTTCAGTTCTGTCTATGTTAAGCTCCTTTCAGAATTAGTTGTTTTCGAGCCTCATGTCATTTTAAATCCAAATAAATGGCAGCTGGCCATGTCCCTCAACCCAACGTTTACGCTGATACGTGAAAATGGCTGCAAACAGATGTGCAACTATAGAAGCTTACATCTTTGAAAAGCACAACCTCCTGCACAACCAAAAAGATTGCAGCAAGTGGTTTCTGTCTAATAATTCAGCAACACAACAATTGTCTTCGCCAGCAGCCATAGTACAGCGTAGTGGTGAAATCAGTTACCAAAATGTGCTAAAGTTCTGCTTGCTAGGTTGCTAGGTTGGACTTGGCTAGGGTTGCTAGGTAACAATGCAGTGCCTGTGGAATGTTCCTTAACAATCCGGAGATTTATTTCACAGCAAATTTCCAGACACCAAAAACATTAACTTTTTACCAAAATAAGTTTATGGAAGATTTTTTAAAGTGCTTGAGCTGCTGTTCAAAGTGGTTGAAACCAAAACGGAAGTACAAAAAAATGAGACTTTAACTATCTTACATCACCAAAGAACGACAGATAATAGAGGTTATCAATGATAGGGAATCGAATGGTTTTTGCTCTGAAAAAGAACTAGCCTCTTTTCATAGCTAAGCTAACTTAAGCTAAACTCTAAGTTCAGGACTGAAGCATTAGAAAATAGCTTATAAAGAGAAAGCTTAAAATTCACGCCAAGTCTTTTCTTTAAATGTTTCCTCTAATGCATTCATAAAATAAACTGTTGGGTTCAGTAACTGTTGCGACTGAGAGTTCTGAGAAACAAGAGACAGATTTGTAATAAACAGGGAAAACACTGCTTACTCTGAATGGCAGGAGAGAAGGCAGGTTGAGGCTGAAAAAGGGGGTTAAGTTTTGAGCAAATTCCTGGATAAAAGTTTTGATCGCCACACTGCTGTGCCCAAAGAGGACCACACATCTGCAGCAGGGATGACAGAAGAAGAAACAAGAGACCTGATAAATACATTTACTTGGTTTTCACTGCAGCCGAAAAGTTCCAGAAGAATGCAGTGAGTAAAGTTATGTAATTAAATAAAAGTTTCTTTATATACCACATGTTTTACAGTTGGATTGCTTACAACTGTAAAACACAGAAAAAACACAGAAAAACACAAAAAACAAAACACTATACAATCACAAATGCCTACCATAAAAGTCAGTTATAGCAACAGCTTGAAAATATTTGTCTCATTGTTATAACAGCTGTCATTAGGTGTTGTTTTGTAATTTTTGTACACTATATTGTACCTGCACCAAGCTGTGACTGGTGAGCAGAAATACTGCAGTATGAAGACTGATAATGCTAGTTCAGCTAGATACCACTTCCTGTACTGTGGTTGGGTGTTTATACATCTATATGTGGGTCTGTTTCTTTATCCTGTTAATGTTGGTTTGGTCATGTCATTTAAAAAAAAAGTGAATTTCTTTCCATTTTGAATATGTACAACAACAAACTTTTTTTTCTATATGACAGTTTTGAGTTCAATTTCTACAAACAAAACAAAATGTGCCATTCACTTGTATTCCGCTCTGCTGAGTCAATCTGTTGTTTGACCATTGTTCCCTGCAACTATTTTGTGGTATACGCAAAATAGCTCAAGCTCAGGCAGATTAGACAGAGAAGATGTAAGCACATCAGTTTTCAAGTGTTTTCACTGATTCTGAAAATGACTTTGAAAAGTCCATCCTTTGTTTTGATTTAGAGCATTACAATTTTGCGCTGGACTTTTGTTTAGGATCATTGTCCTGTTGAAACTGCAGTCTCAAATATTTTGCAGCCTATTTCTTCCAGGCTGCAAAAGAGAATTAGCCTGTATTTAGTTGTCTCAATTTTCCCATAAACACTGATCATATTGATAGAATAGAATAGAATCTTTAACATCTTTAAAGTTGTGACATGCTTTTCCCAATTTTTGAAAGTATAAACTGAACAGTGCACTATGAGATGCACAATACATGTGCAACAACAGGAAAGCTTACCAAAAAGTCATGGCCCGTATTGTTGGGAGCAAGAGTCAAACCCAGAGACATGTTGGTGTTGACACCTGTAACATCACGAATTCTAACAGAATCTGTGAGGGGGAAAAAAAAAAAAACACAAAAAAGGCAAATTAGGAATTGCTTTGTTAACATGATTCTTACATGTCTTAAGAATGAAAATTCAAAACGAAAGCTTTGTAGACTTCATTAGGCATTTTTTGAGTATAGTGGAGAGGGTGGAAGTTAAACAAAAGTTTACCTTGAAGGTTGAGCTTATCACATCTGTTACTGGATCCCAGGATTGGACACTTGTAAATATCTCCCTTCCTGTTGTCACTCCAAGGAGCACCAACTAGGAGCCTGAAGAAAATAGGATTATTAATCACTAAACACCCGATAGTAATGAGCTATTATGAATTTATTCTTACTTGAAAATGGGAATGTCTTTTCATAAAAACATAATAAAAATACAAGCTTACAAGGCAAGCAAAAGAACATGTCAATTTGTGATCAGAAGGGGTCCAACCATCATGCAATTTTAAGATAAAAGCACATGCTAAGTATGGTTAAACATAAATGTATGTACGAGTTTAATTTCGAAACTACATGCAAACCAGATGCTCATCTTAAAAAGTGCCATTACACATTTTGCATCTGCCACAGTCCTTTAAAAACCACGTCACTTGTTCATTTATAAACCGAATTCTGAACAAGATTTCTCCAAAATAGTCGGATGCTCTAAAGTTTTAGGGAGTGCCTCGATCCTGTCAGGACCTGGAACTCTCAATCAGGAAATATTTTTCTCTAGTTCTTCAATCACTTTTGCACTTAAAGCACTGCAACATGACTCAGAGAGAGGTACAAACTGCATGCATCTGCAGAAGGTCATGGCAGTGCTTGGATGCTTCCATGCAATCCACCCCATGCATCCAGAGAAGAACAAAATAAGAATGAAGAAACATTTGGCAGGGAGATTAAACGTCTTAGTAAGTTCTTTTTACTGCGTCTCAGTATATGGCAGTAAATTTGTCATTTCTTTCCTTTTAATTCTTTGAGATAAAGAAATAAGTTGGTGCAAGTTTGAATCCAAAACAAAGGCTTAAACTTGAAGTTGCAAATCTAAACTTCTTTCTTACAATACCGTAACTTCACCATAAATAAATATCAAAAACTGTAAAAAGTGACTCTTTAAAGACTTGATGACAGGAAACATTACGTATACTGGTGTGTCATAAGGCAACTTACAGCCAGAAACTATGATCAGAGGCACTGGTTTTCCCTGAGTTACACAATAAGGAACTCCTCCAGACATTAAATTACTCTATGAGGGTGAATGACTGTAAAAACTAGGAGTGTCGCTCTGGCCTAGAACAGTTTCATTACTGTTTAACTAAATGTTAGCTAAATGTGGTATATATATATATATATATATATATATATATATATATATATATATATATAATATAATATATTATATATAATATATATATATATATCAACGGGTTGCACACAAGGCTAAATAAATGAATTGTCATCATACCACACACTCTGTGGTCTAATGATGGAAGAACTCAGTCATGATCTGTGTGTGTTTATCTGGTGATCTTCACAAAAGACATGCCATCACGAGGAATGTAGTAATAATGCAAAACCTCAAAATAAAGTGCATAAAATTGGTATTTGAAATGGACAGTGTACATTCAAAAAGACAAAATATGTACCACAGAAATCCCATAAAAATCTTTGTTGACTGAGTTGAGAAGGTGTGTGTGATCAAGGCGACTCAGTTTCACCAGTTCTATTCAAACCATTTCTATTGTTTTGTTATACTGTGGTAGTTTGAGTAAGAATGATTAAGGAAGAAAAAAAACATCTTTCAGCTTACTGGTGGAGAACTGCATTCATCACAGTGATAAATGCCTTAAGGAATGTAGTTATTTGAAGAGATTTCATAATTTTTTTCATAATTTTTTTTCAAAAGCGAGGCAATAATTGTGTAGGGCGTTGTAAAATAACTAAAAACCTGTGAGATCAAGTGAAAAAACTTTGGTATCACAAAAAAAAATAATAAAAGTGGCTGAAGTGAATAAAACTGATGTGGATCAAGAGTGTCAAGACTTGTTTGCAATTTTGAAAGACAACCAAAAACCATGTGTGCATCATTCTGCAGGCAGCAACAGGCTTTCATTTCCAAACTGAGAAAAACTCTCCCTGACATGAAGCATGGGTGAAGATGTTTAAGTTCATCAACACTGATCGTTCTGCGTATTTATGTCATCATATTTTTCCTCTGTTTTACTGTTTTGATCACATTAATGAAGTTCTACGAGAAAGCTCTTAAAACCTTTTGGACATGATAACTTAAAAATCAGTTTAGAGTTTATTAGTAAATGATTACATTCCTACCATTTGTCCTGAGAGTTCGGTGCTTGTTGGACAGTGTAGCCAAATTCATCAGAAGCTGGACCAAGGAAAATCTTAGCTCCTGCGGTGCCAACATTGAAGGACTGCGATTGGCTAATCTTGTCAGCTGGTAGAAGAAACAGAGAAGGTTCCATTAAGACTTCTGAGACTCTTACAGTTCTTACAATGTCGTGCAAAATTAGCCATAGCCCTTTGATTTTTTTGCACACTTTGTCGCACTACAACCACAAACCTTAGTGCATCTTATTACTCAAGTGAAGGAATTTGTGTAACAAATGGGAGGCATTTGCACTTAACATCTTAATATCTGCAAATATTATAGATGCAGTGCAGATATCCACAGCTCAAGAAGTAAAATCTGACATGACATCTATTGGTTTTGTCCTTCACAAATCTACCCTAAGGTTGTTGTTGAAGAAAAGCTAGAAGTTTTGTTTAAAATTTGCTACAAGCCACGCAGGCAAAACAGCAATCACGTAGAATAAGGAGCTCTGGTTAGGTGAAACCAAAGTTTACATTTTTTGGGCTGTGTACATGGTGGAAAATGAACAATGCATACATATCAACTCAGCATCATGCTGCATATAGCTGATGTGCAGCATGATGCTGGGATTTTCTTCAAAGCTTTCTCAAAACTGGATGAAGCTAAACATAGAACAATCCTAGAAGAAAAACCTGCAAAAAACTTGTGATTGAGATGTTCACCTCGCAGGAGGGTGTGTACCAAAACATATAGACAGCTACAATAGCAGGTTTGGGTCAAAGCGTTTATATGTGTTATATGTGCCCTGTCCATCCATTCTGACTAGAATGGCCGGCTCTGCAGTCTCTACATGCAAAGATGAGAGAAATATCCTAAAAAGATTTGTGCAAAAGCAAAAGGTGAGCTGGATCAGCCGAATACAATGAATAAATATTATTTAAAAAATACTTTTTTTTTGTCTTTGCAACTATTCAGTAATTTGTATTAGCCTATAAAAAAATGCAACTAAATATACAAATAACAGGAATTTAATAATTTTGCATTATACATATATATTGTCATAATCATGCCAACCCATATAGATTGCTTTTTGAATTTTTCTCTCATAAGAGAGTTGCCATGTAAAACCACCACTTCCTCCATGAGTCAAGAGTGGGTTAATCTTGCACAGTAACAAAAAATAACCAACACCTGCAAAGCCTGACTCAAGGGAGCAAGAAAACAACACAGAAAAAGCGACAACACATGGAGATTATTCATTTAATGAAGTTCTGCAGATATAACTGCAGTGCTTCACAGAATAATAATCAACAAAGGCTCCTAACACCCTCAGGTGGAAGCAGGTTGAGTCATTCTGTTTTATCAGTGTCACAAGCCTAAACAGGCAGAGCTGCGCTCCCCTCTGCAATCACCAGGACCAGGAATGTGGACACTGAACTCGGGAAAACTTTCACAAGCAGCAGCCCTGTCCTGAACGCCTGTTTTTACCTGCAGCGCACACCAGCCACATTCACTGCGCAGACTCCAAATACTTATTAATGCGCCTTTATGTTTTATTTGAGTATTAGAAACAAGGTGCTCTTAGAGGAGGACAGTATCTGGCGGCATGTCTACGACTTATGAAGCAGTAACACTTGCGAAGAACAGAAAGAGTGGAACTTTTCGCCACGCGGATCACAAGTTGACCAACACATATTAGAAGACATTCATAATCAGTTAATGAGTTTTATACTGATGTTCATCCGATGCGAACAAAGTCTAATAGATGCAAAAAACTGCCATCAATTTCATAATAATTAAAACTCAAATCCTAATAATTAAAATAATTAAAACTTATTCCTTGTAATCCCATGCAAATTATGGGATCTCGACAATGCGATGCTTAAAAAGTAAAAAGTTTAATGTCGAAGAAAAAAAACATGATTCATACTTACAGATAACTATTATGGCAAAGAAGACTTTCCTCCAGACGTGATCCATCCCGATCATTGTTACAAGTGCGTTTGGTGATCAAACAGCGTCTCCGGGCGGGTCAAAGGCTCGGCTCCACAGCGGTGACGAACCGGATATGTTTCCCTTATAAGGACTCGAGCCTTTTTCCTGACCTGCAGACACAAACTTCGCAGTAGTTAGTTATTAGGAGAAGGTTACTCATTCAGCATAAAAGAGCAGAGAGGGAAGTTACAGGTGAATTAAACAACAATGTTTAACATTGTTTTATTCATTATTTAACTGTGTTGTAAATTAGATGTTAAGGCAAATTGATCTTATTGGACCTTTTACCAGTCTCTGTCAGTATGGGAACTTGATCAATAATTACAAGATTGATGCTCTGCTTCCTGTTTTTTTTGTTTTGTTTTTTTTATCTGGCTCACTCATAATTTTAAGTTATGAGTTACCTTAAAGAAACCCCTTTAAGCATACTTAACCATAACCAAGACAAAATTATTACAAAGTTGACACTTAAAACCATCTTTAGCATCATATATTAGCGATTAGCACAGTTAGTATTAATGACTGTACACATCTGTCTCTGTGTGTATTTCCTAGAGAATGCAACTAAGATTTCAGAACCTGTAATGTGTCACAGCTCTCAGTGAGATAAAGATCTGGGTTTTGATTTTCACCAGAACTTTCCATTTATTACTGTAATAGCCAGTTCTTTGTGATTATATTGGTATTTTGGGGGGGTCATGTTGTCATGTTGCAGATATCAGATCTGGTTCAGCTTCAGGTGTGAAATAGCAGTAGCTCCATCAACAGGTATTTAAGTAACATATGCAATGACGTAGTGTGGCATGCTGTGAGAAAGACCAACAGTTATTTCCCTCTCGCTGGAAAAACAACTGATGTAAGACCTTTCATAAACTAAAGCCGGGGCGGTGAAATTTAACTCTCAATTAGTGGTGCCAGTTCAAAATAATAATTTGGAAAGAACTCTAACTGGACTTGTTGCTCAACAGACAGTCAGCACAGCATGTTGTATAACATACCAGTGGCTTGTAATCTAATTAGATTAGATAGACGAGGTTAGATTTATTGATGACTCTTTGGCAACAGTTTTAACATCATTTGTAATAAATTCTTTGCAGATTTCACACATAATTACCGGTGAAGCAACACTGGAGGATTCCACTGAAAGCAGTTTTAGAGTTTTTCTGTGGGCTTCTTAGGAAGTCTCAAAAATAGTCTCCATGACATCACCATGGCTCCACACATTACACAGAAAGAGTTCATTGTAATCTACGCTGGCGGAATTTGATGGCAGCATGGGTCAAATGAAGACTTATAGTGGGAAGTGTTTAGAAAAAACCAGACACAGATCCTACATGGTTGTGTAATATTCAGAGGTGAGTTGTCTTTCAAGGGCTATGAATCTTTTTGAAAGGTGCTGCATTCATGAGGTAACAGTTGTAGAGAATTTAAGCTCCTCTTCAAACAATGAGTTTGCGCCTTTTTACTTTCACATATAACTGAGTCCTTGAATTTCATCACTCAAATAGCAGATGAATTCATAGAACGCCATCTAAAACTCTGTCTTATTGCTACTTTAATTGTCTGTCAAATTTAATAACATTTGTTACACTCTCCCAGACTCTGACTGCTGCCAATTGACTTCTAGTCTAACAGTCTAGGAGTTTTTTACTTGGCATTTTCTGTGAGGTCAGTGAAGTGACTGCTGAATAACTAAGAAGATTACAACATCATTTTCCAACCCCACCCTTTCAAGTAGGCCACATCAAATCACAGATTGCAGATATATCAGTGGATTTATAAGCTTCTAGACTGAGGCTTTTCACACCAGACATTTTAAAGACTTTCTTTGGACATGTATGAGGATTTGTGAACGTTCACTAATTTATTCGTCCGCCAGCTGCTTTGCCGAATTAAGAACAGACTAATTTTAATCTATCCATCTATTATCTGTATCTGCTTCTCCTTGGTTGTGGGGGGACTGGTGCCTAGCAGCCATTGGGCAAGAGGAAGGGTTCACAGGTCACCAGTCCATCACAGCACAACATAGACAACCATCCACACTCACACCTCAGAACAATTTAGAGAGAGAAATTAACTTAACAGTCATGTTTTTGGACTGTGGGAAAAAGTCATAGTTTGCCAACTCCACAGGTTCAAGTCCAATGCTGGGATTTGAACCCATGAACCTTTTACTGCAAGGCAACAGTGGTACCAACTGTTCAACTTTGGGGGTAAATGTTTATTCCATCCCCTGATAATGTTGAAGAAATTAAAGTTTTTTTAATTTTTTATTTCAATCAATGACATAAAGATCAAATTTTAACTTAATATTTAATGCATTTTTCTTAACAATTGTTGATGTTCTGTGTCTATAATCAAAAATAAAACTGACAGCAAGAAATTGTTAGCAAGAGAGAAAAAATACAAAATGAGCAGGGGTTCAAATATTTATTTCTTCCTGCTGTATATCACCAGCACATTGCAACAGCACTCACACTGAAGTTTGAATACATTGTGAACTGAAGTTGTTTCTGCTGCAGCAGAAACAAATCATTTTAGTCATGATTCAGACTGAGGATATGAATCATGATAAAATCTTTGTAGTTTGAACACTGAGCAATCTGAATCCTCCGCTTTAAAAACACACAGAAGGATAGCAGACAGAAACAGAGAAGGAAAATTCCCTGTCTTGCAGAAATAAAATCCAAGGGAGGATCAGACACAGAATTAAGGAGTTCTCTATGTCAGGAATGAGAAGATGAAAGAAGCACGTAAACAAATACTAAAATTTAAGGACAGTGTTGCCTAAGAAGAGCAAAACAGAAGATAACATATTTTACATTGATTTTTAATTGGTTTTATAATACAAAAAATACATATATATTATAAAAGTTTAAAGCAACGTAACCTTACAAAGTTGTCAATTAGGATTGGACATGACATAAATATTTTTTTTATTTTGGATAATTTTCATCCAACCAGTTTTGTTTCGGATAGGAACTGAAACAAAACATAACAAGATATGATCAATATTACATCAATATTACCTTTGGGCTTAGTTTCATGGCACCATAAGGACAACAATAGGAGAAAATATGGGACACTTGAAAAGCAAGATTGGATATTTTTCCAAACTTGATGAAAAAATGAGACTGAAAATAATCAGAGAAGCTGCCAAGCGGCTGTCAGCAAAAGTGGAGGAGAAGCAAGAACTGGTTAGAAATTTATTGAGACTGATGAGTGATGGGTGTAGTTTTGCTTCACTGTGTAATATGAAGAATGGCCAGCAGTTAGTTGTAATTACTTGCTAATAAGGACACATAAAATATCATTGGTCCAACTATTACTTAATCATGAAGACCTCTCCTCCCTTCTACTCTGTTTCTTGTTTTCAGTTGTGACTCACAAGTTCGTCATTGAATGAACAGAAAACTTTGAGCTTTCCAAAAGGAGCAAGTCCAAGTGTTTGCGTGGAAGTGTAGCAAAGCAGTTCCTGGAAAAGGCTGAGGTGATTTTCTGAATCGTATGTTGACAAAATGACTCACCTTTCTCTAAAGACACACAAATTCAGCAGCGAGGTAAATCTCTCTTCTTTCAGAAGGATCCATATTGCTTAGACTGAAATACTATTTCCTACTGCGGCACCATTGTTTAGGGCTGTTTCCTTGAATCATTTAAAACAATCTGAGGAAGAGTCTTAGAAAGAATGCTGAAAGAGATTAGGCTGGAAACTTTGTTCTCACTTGCCACTTGGAATGTCATCAAAAATCCCCTCAGAGGAGGAACCACAATAACTTCATGTTGGTCAGGATGTTTGGAGACCTTAAAAAACCCACTTCCTTATGTAATTCAAATTAAACCCTATTCACCTGTGTTATTAGCCACTGACAGCATTTTGTCTGACATGGTTCATTTTTTTAACCCTACAAAAGTGAATGCCTTTTTCTCATTTTGTTACAATACAACCGCAAACATCAGTGTATTTTAAGATATTTGGTTTCCAAGATGTTTGAAAACCAAATTGTAAGACACACATTTTTCAGATTATGTTTAATCTGAAAATTGTGGCCTTCATCTATATTTAATCCCCACAAGGAAATACTTGGAGGAGCCGAATTTTGCCTTGTCTTTTGGGTATTTGTTTACGGGCATCTACTGACTGATTGCTTTAAAAATCAATTCACAGAAGTCAGTTTGGATGAATTGTGCAAACGACCATTTTCAGTGACTCTTTGTCTTGTTGGTCTAACATGGTCTGGCATCCCTTGCCCCAGAACCATTGCCACCTCTAATGGTTTTCTTTCAGGATTTTTCTGTATAAAGCCGCATTACAAGTCCTATCAGCTCTGATCAGCTTTCCTGTTGCTGTTGAAGAAAAGCATCCCACAGAATAATGGACCATAAGTCAACAAGGGGAATGTTTAAGCAGAAGGGAAGTTCTTGCTTTCTACCAGACACATTATTTTTGTGTCCCAAAATGTTTAATTTTGGTCTCATCTGACCAAAACAACTTCCCCCACACAGCCTGTGTCAGACTTTAAACATGACATGGAGTTTGTTTTTTTTAACACACTCAGATCATTAAACAGATTCCTCTAACTGAACTGTGAATATCTGCAGGATCTCCAGAATTTCCATGAACTTCTCGCTGATTAATTTTGTCTTCTCCTGGCCTGTCACTTTCAGTGGACGGCCGTTTCCTGGTGGGTTTGCATTTGTGACACGTTTTTCTTTTTCAGATAAGGGTTTCAACGGTGCTCCATGAAATATCCAGAGCTTTTTTTTTTTTTTTACATCGCTTTAAACTATTCATAATTTCATCTTCATGATGCTGTTTTTTCTCTAATGTTCTCTAAAAAACACCTGATGCCTTCACAGAACAGCTGCATTGATGCTTAAATTAAAAACCATGCAGGAGGAATTTATCTACTAATGAAACAAGTACCAAAGGCAGTTGATTGCACTGGATTTATTTTGGTATGCGGTAGAGCAGGTTTCTTGTGAAAATTGTGTATTATTTTAATTTCACTCCACAATAATTCAGTTCTTTGTATAGTTGTATCAGATTGAAGCCCAATACAAGTCATTAGAGTTAGATGTGTGAAATGTCCAACATGTAGAAGGATGTGTTCCTCCTTCTTCAAACCGACACAGATTAAGCTGATACAAAAAATAGGTGGCTTGATGATTAGCTGGATAGCTGGCAAGTTTCAGTCTTAATATAAAAAATTTAAATGTAATTAAAAAAAGAACCATCTTATTTAAAAAAAAAACAAACAAAAAAACATCACTATCTGCTGTTTTTCATATACTGTTCAATTTCTAGTTCTACTAGAACTTTTTTAACCTAAATGCTGCAGAGTTTAACTGGCCAAACTCTAAAAGTTTAGAGCAAAGCGAGAGAAATATCACAACGCAGACAAATGCAGAGGTCGAGTTTATGGTGTAACATTTTTATCTTTGTCACTTCTGTTTTTTACCCACGCAACACATACATCATATGTGTGAAAAAGAGCTCAGATATTTTAAACTCACACTACTGAACCCAAACTAGATGAAGATTAGCCTATTTGGAAATGTTTTAAAGGAACATTCTCTCAGGAAGGCATTTCTGTTTTGCTGTACACTGTGAAGAAACGAATGGAGATGTACAGGAACACAACACACACACACACACAGGCCCACACACACACACACAGCTAATCCCTCTTTTACTCTGATGTGCTGAGCATTGAGAATCTACGCCTGTTGTTTATCCCATTGGTATCTCTTTTTTTCTTTCCGTTAACCTCAGCATTACATGCAGCAGCCATGATGTTTCACAATTCACCAGCTGCACAGACAGTGTAGTAGTGAGCAGAGTTACATTCAGTTTAAGTTTGTGGTTTTTACTTAAATGCACAGTGTATTTATTTTCTAAAGAAACTGAAGAAACAAATGTTGCAAATGCTGAGCTGATGCTTTAATTTTGCCCAGTCATCCATTTACAACTGTGCTTTGCAGATTATGATATCAGGAGCAGTAGGAGAGTTTCCTCCACAGCAAGTAGTTTGTGTGGACTCATGTAACTCATGTAACTCCCCTTTGGTTCTGTTTTTCTCTTTAGAATAAGAACATCTATATAACACACTGTATTACAATAGTTGAGCCCTATTTGCACTGTGGTGTAGACAAACTACAACTGCATGTTGGCTTAAAAATTGAAGACAGACATGGGGGTGAGGCTTCCAGAAAAACTGTAACAACTGACAGATGTGCACATTTAACTTTAATCCATTTTATTTTACCTTTCAGTAAATCAGTATCAACAAGATAGGTTTAAAATGCAAAAGAAAAAGATATTGATTAAACTTTATACCTAATGTGAACATTTCACCATCAGTATTGCTTAGAAATTGGTTTTGAAAGCAACAAAAAATTTTTTACCACGTTTGCAGAACTGGACCTCACCGCCACACTGAGGTCACTGATGGTGGAAACTCACGACACAATATAAGTGTGAAAACCTTCTAGTCTGCATGTCTGCTTCTGTATGGAACCATGTTGGCTTATGAGCTGTTTTGCAATTTCTTTTCTTTATTAAAAGAGAATGCATTCCTTTGTCCCTGCATTGGTTTATGTTAGGAAAGTCGTCATGTTGGTATAAAGAGGCCTTGAAGATTTTTAGCGGTTGGCTTTACTGAGAGGAAGATTAGAATAACATTCCTCTTAGCTCAACAACAAGCCACAAATATTCTCTTGTAGAGCTCTATGCTGTGCTTTGAACTTCTAAGCACCAAAAATATATTGGGCTCCGTCTATTTAAAGTATAAATGAGAGTTTTTAATTTTTTGTATTTTCATTTGTTTATATGTCAATTTGGTGCTGATGCAAAACATCGATTCTGGACTTTTAGTGTTTTATTTGTTATTGTTCAGAGTGGACTGATTGCATCACCAGCATTGGTGGAAAAGTTGGGAATTATTGTGGATTTTCTTTAATCCATACAAAGTGAAAATTAAATATACAGCTTCAAGTACACTGCCTGTCCAAAAGCGAAATTGGCACCTGGATTTGACAGAGCAAAGAGGTAATGACATTACGCCTGCAATGTGGTGGTTCCTGGATGTGGTTGACACTTGGACAGAACTTGGTCTTCCAACAGGCCAATAATCCCAAACATACTATAACAGGTTGGCTCCGTGCCAGAGGGAAAACAAGACAGGTCAGATGTTAGATTTTATTGTAAGAATAAATAAATCATGTTGATTTGAATGTGTATAATCAGACTATCCTTTATGTCAGCAGTAGATGTTTGTGTCTGAAGGAAGGTATCAGTGACAATCAAAGGCAAAAATGACCAAAAAGCTGGAGCCGTTTCCTCTGGAGGAGAAAAACAGATCAAGACTAGACAGGTGTTCCAACATGCCCAAATGTGCAGCTTTCCTTAAACCCAGCAGAGCTCCAGAGAGACTTGTATTAACTGGGACTGACTGAAAATAAAAAGGCCAATGTTTTGGAATGGCCCCAACTGCTACCCTGTTATAAATGTACAAACTGTGCTTAAAACCTACGTTCCTGCCAGGAAATAAAACAATTAAAATAAAATTACACCCTGCATAATATGCAGAGAAAAGACATGTTTTTGGAAGCAGGAGTACCCAGAGAGACCCCATGCATGGACAGACATAATGTTTATGATGTTTGACTTGATCAAACATTAAAGATAATCGCTCGGAGAGAATGTCACTAATTTTTGTTACCAGCAGGTGACAGTATTTGACTAGAGCAAAGAAATAGGTCCCGTTGAAAGCTTGAAATGAAAACATGCACATTTTTTAAAAAAAATGTTAAATTTTTTTTTTTTTACTGTCTCAAACCAAAAACGTTTTACAAATCAACCATGAATGAATAAATATTACACATCCTACCGCTGCATGTTTTTGTACTGGGAGTCATGTTCTTAGGCAAATGTGGCACACTTTCTTTTAAATCTGTATTTCGCCAGAAAGACTTTGGCCAAGGCAATCATCATATAAATCTGAACTTTATAGTTCAAGACATTTTGATCTGCCTTTCAAATGACTAAAAATAAAGTAATTAAGAAAAAGACAACAGCCCACATTATAAAGAATTTATTGCAAGCAAACATTACTATAAATAATATGTACAAACTATAAAACAACATTCGTTTACATGTTATGTGTGGATTGCTGGTAAAGAGTCTTTCAATCTTGAGCTGACCAAGAATTTGGGCCACATTGCCAAAACGTGCAGGATGTGTACATATTTAACCAGATATTCGGGAAACCAACTATTTAAAATGAACAGCATTCTGAAAACTTTCCTACAGGTTTTCCTAGTTTAACTTTGAAAAGTTTTTAAAAGAAAATAAAATTTTAAATGGGGTTCTATGTGAAACAACTTTTACATATTTGTAGCTGCTGCAAACATATAGAACTGTTGATAAAGATCTGGGCGTGATTCAGGAGAACTTGAGCCAGATAAACACGTGAAAATATTTAATATTGGCAACTTTACAATGCACCACATCGCAACAGTGGAGATAAAGGCTGCATCGTCTTTGTACTTTATGTGGATATGTAATAAAACATCTGCCTCATCCATCAATAGTGCATTTTTAAACAAGGAGAATGGATTACCGTATGATGCGTGGCAATAATTATTATTTAAGAAAATACGAACGTATTTAAAAAACAAATCTTTAATTCAAGTCTTAACTCTAAAAAAGTCCACAGCACACTATTTCCCTCTTGGCATTTGGTTAAAAAGAAAAGCAGCTCCGGGAAGAAATTAGAAACAGCAAAACAAAAATAAGAGAAGTAGTCAACATTTTGAACAGCTATCCGACTGATTGTCCCACTTTCTAATGAATGCAGACTGAAGGAAACTTCAGAAGTGCAACTATAAACAGCTCTCTGTTAAAAAGTGGTTTGTTCGCAGGAAAATAAAGATGTGAGCTTATCCTGATGTTAGTATCCTTTGCTTTTCAACATTCTTGTAACACAATTTGGAAGAGTACAGTATAATCCTTGTTAAATGTCATTGACAACCCTGGTCGTGTCATTGCTGCCTTTTCATCTCGGACTCTAAACAAAAGCTCTCATACGCTTCTTCGATCTCTGGATCCATCTCGTCCTCGATGTCGTACCTGTAAAAATAATAAATCAATTAAAAACACACCAATTCCAAAATTTGTCTTTTTAACTGTTTTGTTACAAAAAAGTAAGGAGTATTGAGCAAGCAATGAAAAACAGGGTCACAGTCAGTTTTGGGAGGCGGAATGGCAGCGACTAAAACCCTTTGACACTCAGCTGCTGACTAAACTGGATCTGAGGCCGGATAGACTCTGCTGCATTGTGGGTCACTTTGAAACATTTGCCAAGCTCAGGGGCCCACGGGTTTACAGTCGGTCATGTGACTTCATGTGTCTGGTGATGTTACTTCAAGGTCACATGACCAAAGATGAACAAGCAGGATGAAACCATTAGGGTGATATTTGAATAGTGCAGTTGAAACACGCTGAAGAGGAATGAAGCAACAATGTGTGAACTGATGAAAGGAACATTGTGTTCTTTCGTTCCAGGGTGCTGAAAACTGTTTACCAGATGACTCCTAAGAACCAGTACACTAAACAAACCTGCACCAGAACAGCATCTTGGTCTGATACAAGCTGGTTGATTTCTACAAAAGTGAGGTTTCTCTGAAATTTAAAGAACATTTATCCAAGTTTGTACACATCTATCTGAGACTGTATATCTGATTTTGGCCCTCTGCTGACCTGAGGGTGAAGTTATATATCGTAAGTCTACTTTAAATGCATAAAGAATCAACTAAATGATCAGAATCACAAAATGAGCATAGCATTCATCCTCAGACGCATATGTAAACTTCTGTCTAACCGAACCAACTAGCTAAAGGGATCTTAACTATCGTAGCATTTATATTAATAAAAGTTACTTACTCTTCATTGCCGTTTTCGCCATAAGTATCATGGAAGTAGTCTTGCCTCTCCAGGAGCTCTTGATATTTTTCAGCGTATTCTGTGAAAACCAACAGAGCGACTTTTAGGCACAACAGAGACTGAGACAGAAGTGTGACTCTGTTGCAGCAAAGTGAGCAGAAGAGAAGCGACAAGCTGAGTCCAATTTATTGTTTATTAGTAATAATAAATACACATAGAATAAAAACGTTCAATTCATTTAAAAAAATAATTATTATTGTCCAAATGAGAACTTGTAAGCCTAATCATTAGACTTTTGGTACTGATTTTGTTCAGTACCAAAATCAACAGCACAGTTGCCGTACAAATTTTATACCAAAACTCTTTAACACTTAATTTTGCATAGTTCTCTATGCTGCAAAGTATGAGGAAAGCTAGTGACGATATTTGTCTTTCCTTTTCTTCTTTCCTTCTAATTTTTGCTTCTATCACTCTGTGACCTTTGGCATTTTGTGCAGCAGCGCAAATGCTAATTGTTTCAGTTAGATCGCACCTGCTAGTTCTGATCCAGACAACAAAAGCTCAGGAAATTAAATATTAAAAGCAAGAAAAAACATGTACAATTAAATGCCTGGTTTAATTGTATTATTGAATTGTGTTCCAATTTCTCATTTAACATGTTTATTGTATCCCTCCCATGTACTGTATTTATTTTAGATATTTGTAAAGCACTTTGAGGATCAGGAGTTAGTGGACATAGTTTAACTTGACCTTAAACGTTTAACCCTACACCATTTATGAGGTTGACTATGTGCATATTTGAAAACCATAAAACATTTAATTACTTTTGGTGTTTTGGTTATAATTGGTTTTTGCATATTTTGAGAACTGATCCATACACTCACCGGGATCTGCTGCTGTAAAGGGTGTACCGTCCTCAGTGTAGAAGGTAGGTTCATTCTGAAGAGCAAAAAAGAAAACACTTAGCTGAAAAGAACAAACGAGGAAGAGGCATATGAAGATGTAGAACCTCAACTAAATCACCCAGTCTGAAACTGGAAAGCCTGATCTTTTTCCGGTCAGTAAACACCTCATTCCTACCCTATAGGGTTGCTGACAAAAAAACACTCTTTGGTGTGGTCTCTATTACTAAAGAAATAAGATTCAAAGATAGCTATTTTTGGTGTCACTGTTTAATAAAAAAGTCAGATGAAACTAAAAATGTATGAGGTTATTTAAAAGCAACCAGTATTTATTTTATTTGTTTATTTTTCTTTTACAGAAGCCATGTTGGATGTTCATTTCAGCTGCCAAAATAGAAAACGGAGCCTTCAGCAGATAACAGGAAGGCTGAACACAGAAAAGCACAGTGATACGTTAAGTTTTTCATCTCTGTCATGGAATGTGAAGGATTTTGAAGATACTGGTAACCTTTTGGTAAACTCTGTGAAATATGTGCAATCACTTTTATAGCAACCCCTCTCCGTCTCTCTCTCTCTCAGTGTGTTGTTGCTTCTTGTCTTTGTATAAATATTTAATTATCACTCACAACAGGAAGACCAGAAAAAAAAGCTATTTATTCTGA
The DNA here is from genome assembly GCA_010277075.1 of Poeciliopsis retropinna. Taxonomy (NCBI): domain Eukaryota; kingdom Metazoa; phylum Chordata; class Actinopteri; order Cyprinodontiformes; family Poeciliidae; genus Poeciliopsis; species Poeciliopsis retropinna. The sequence continues at coordinate 7,972,013 of VMRM01000001.1, forward strand.
TAAAAATCAGCATCAGCAGCTTAGAGAGTTTACAAAAACTGGAGATTGTCCACAAATCAAATAAGCAATAAAAGCCGATATTGACGTTAAGTCTTGACACTGACCATGAAGTAGTTGGGGTCGTTGTCTGGAGTGGCGTTACTGGCAGCGGCAGCAGAAGAGACTCTGCCCCAGTCACTGGATCGCAGCTCCACTAATTTCAGGAGCATCTGTCTCACGTCCCTGAGGAAAACCAGTTAAACGGTTTTACTGAAGACGCTCAGAGCATCGTCTTCCGGTATTGCAGGACTTTTCCCAGCTGCTAACTGATACAAAGCTTATTATAAACATGTGCTCTTTAAAAACAAATATGGAACTGAGATTACCTAGAACAAATTGTTCTTTCAAAGATTTTGGATTAGGTGGTATTCAACCATCAGTTGCAGGTTTATTAGTAGATTTATCTTACATAACTTTCAAAGATTAATAAAAGTCGACGAGGTACAGGCATTATACACACCTGCTGCATGTAGCGTCCAGTAGAATAGTCTCAATTCTTTGGACCAGTTCTTCCATGTGTGATTTCCCGCTCTTTTTCCAGGCATCATCCAGGATTGAACCCGTCAACTAAAAAGAAAAATATGCTTATCTCTCTTTGAAGTGCCACTTTTACTACACAAAGATCTCTAAAACATGTCGAAGATAATTCTGAAACCTTTAGCAGCTTGACGGCACAGATGAGATTTGCGTCAACAGGATGTGAAAGCAGACTTTCCAGCAGGTCTTTAAGAGCCGAAAGGAGAATATCTGCTCTGTTTGGAGCTTCTTTTCCACTTTTTATCTAACCAAGAAACATTAAAAAGGCACATTTCTAATGGCAATAACATTTAAAATAGAAATGTAAATGCAGCGAAGTAAAAGAAGTATATTCCTACCTCCAAATTTAGATACAACTCCCCCAGAAATAACACAAATGAGTGAAATTTCTTCTGAGCCTCTGGACTTCCTCGTATGGCTACATTTCTTTGTTCGTACTCCGTCTGACATCTACAACAGAAAAACAAAAAATATCTATGTTAATGAAATAAAACAATTACATATTATACAACATTTATTTTTTGCTGTGTTACTAAAATTATTTCTAATCAAAGCATCTCCCTTGTCTTTTTGTAATATCAGACATATAAAAAAACTACGTATCCTGATTTCATTTCAAGGTGACATCTTGATTCAGTCTGGGCAATGTAAAACAGAAACATATTTACCGTTGCAAAAGCAATCGACGAAAGTTTCCACTTTGTGGGCTGAGGGCGAGGTGATGGGACAGGTAATTACAAAGCCTGGCGCCAGTGTAGGAGAAGTTTGGGATGGCAGTAGACTGAGATAAAAAGACAAAACCTGGGTCAGTTACACCAAATACATCCGTATCAATGTCTTAACAGAGAAGCCGAATCTGTAAACATGTAACTCGATGACGAAAAAACAGAAGAAAACTGAATGTTGCCAAACCTGCGTAAAGATCAGCTCCACCAGTTCCTTCAGCAGGTCTTCTGTAGTGACCCAGGAATTAAGCATACTGGTGATCTCTTCAACGTCGGACTCGAAGGAGCCAGGAGAGGAGCTCAGGTGAGCAAGGAAATCTGTGACTGTATCAGCCAAGGAGGAGTCGCTGTAGTAGCTTTCACTGTAGCTTTCATTGTCGTCATAATACCCCAGCTCCTAAACAAAAACACAAATAGATTAATTAATAAAGATAAAGAATGTTAACACCAGGAGTAATAAGCGGTAGCACGTCCAAACAATATACTTAATTCAAATTTATGAAGTACAAATTAACAAAAATTTAAACTTGTTCAAAACAATTCAATAACCATATCAGTTAATATCAGACCAATTATCCATTGATATCTGTTACAGTGATAACCAATTATGTGATATCACTGTAACACATTAACATAGCAAAGATCTGGTGTAGAAGTTTCTCTTACTTCATATGAGCCCATCCCAAAGGGAACAAACTCTGGAGCACTAGCTGAAAGCATTGATGTTCTGACCACAGAGTTCACATCGTTACTCCCTCTGAGGACAGAGGCGTAGCCGGGGCTCACGCTCTGTGAAGGGCTGCCAAGTGTCCGAGAATCTGAAAGGAGAAACAAATATGCATAAGCAAACTATAAAATGGAAGCTGCTTGCTCGACAAAATTAGCAAGGGTTCTTAACTGTGGTACTGTAACAACATGAACTGGTCGCGAGGCCAGGAGCACTAATTGCACCGTCTGCGCCTCTGTCTTTTGCAGGGGAAGGAAGGTGTTCTTGCAGAGCAGGTTTACCTCAATCAGAATTCATATCAACCCTCTGTGAGAACTCATAGTGAAAATACTATACAGAGGTATAGGATTTGTCGACTAAAATATGAAACAGTTCAGTGGGTCCTAATACTGATTCGAAACATGGCACTTACATCGGTATGATCACATCTAGTACTGTGATTGGGTCACAATTTATTAATACACTTGAAATGTGAACAGACAAATCTTATAACGACATCCAACTTCTTTATACTTAAGTCCTAATTGGTCTGAATATTTAGCATGATTAAATAGTCTGCTTTTTCCTTGAAAAGATCTGCAAAAAGACAAAGAAAAAAATATATGTCATAACACGGGACACTTTTAACAAAAAAGAAATAAACAAATCTGTCAGATAATCGTTTTTTCCCAAGTATGCTCTTTCATAAGTATACATATATATGTATATATATATATATATATATATATATATATATATATATATATATATATATTGTGTGTGTGTGTGTGTGGGGGGGGGGGGGTGTGTGTGTGTGTGTGTGTGTGTGTTTCTCTTAGAATGCCACATACCGATGGCACTGCTACTTTTTAATCTTTCTTTTAAGTAAAGCAAACAAGCCCACCTTTTAAGAAAAATCATGTGCTCAATGTTGTCAACATAACATCAGGTTAGCTTCATATTAGCAGTTAGTAAGTAGCTCTTCAGGTAACTTTCAGCTTCGTAAGCAGCCTCACTGTTGACACTTAAATAGGAGCGACAGCTGAGCAACAGCTTTTATTAGCTGCGTATTAGCAACCATGAAATAACAGAACATGTCGCAACTCCAACCCAAAAGGGGAAAGAGCAACATACACTTAGATTCAGGTTAAGAATAATCAAATGGCCTCAAATGTTTGACAAGAGTATTTCCGCGAACAGATACATCCTTCATGAAGTATTTCGAAATATCATTTTGCACGAAACGAATCTGAAAGTAGCTACATTAGCCATGTTAGCTCCCACCTCCTCCGGGTAATCCAGCGGTCGCGTTGATGCTGCTCTCCGGGAAAGGGGGCACTGACCGCGGCTGCCTCAGCGGCTCCCTCTGGTTGAGCACCGAGACTTTGGCGTCACCATCTCTGGCGTTAACTGCCAGTGCGGGATCCGCAGGAGCTCCACGGGATCTCCCGGCTCCAGGAGCTCGATCAAAATTCTCGTTCATGACTGCTTGTTGTTGTCGAGCCTCAAAAATAGCATATGAGAGGGATTAAAATAGACCGTTTCCTACGGCTTTATCGCCCAGTGTTTATGTGTTATCACTGTAACACCTGTTCTATCTGTCTTTCATAGTGGCCTTTTTTCTGATCGGCTGTAAGCTAGCAGCATAACTTTTCGTACTACTTCCTTTCACAACAAACTTGCAGCCCATGACACATTTATCGGTCAAAAGGAAAGCGTCTCTCTCTCTAGTGGCGTGGAGTGGAAGTTCAGTATGGCAATTAGTTTTAACAAATAATCAAATCGCTTTCATACCGACAATTTTTTCTTAATATAAGTATACGTTCGTCAATATTGCAGCATGAAGTTAAACGTCTAAAATGTTCAAATCTGTAAGTTTCTGTTTTGATTTTTTTTGGGCTGCATGTTAGATCTATTTAGACTGAAATTATCAAGATTATTTCTTCCTACTAAAGAAAGTAGGAAGAAAAATCACAAAATCTCAGATTTTTTCCCCTCAAAAATATGAGATTAAAATTGGAATTAGATCATTTCAAAATGTTTCCAAATTTTCACTACATATAACATTGATGCTGTAAATTCTAAGACAGCCAAAAAAAAAATAAATGAATAAATAATAATAATAATAATAATAATAATAATAATAATAATCCTATTATTTGATATGTTGGCTTGCCATACACTCAACCTACAGAAAATTTTATCCATTAAAAACAAATAAAATCCACATTTAACAATACAATACCACAGCTTTCATTGGACTCTTCTCTGACGTAAAACCTTTTCAGGTGGACATTTTAAAAGAACAAAGAAGAACATGGGCCAAAGAGTCTTGTAAAAGATATACATTTTAACTATTTTAACTTAACAAGAATTGATTCTTGTTTTTTTTCATTCCACTTTAAATAAGTAGTTGTTTTTTTATCTACAGCTCCAGCTGATTATTTATTTTAACTAATATAAATTAGATTTGACAACAAATAAATAAAAGAAAACTGTGATGCAATAGACAACTTGTGTTTTTCATCAATACAAAAAAGGAATTCATTTGAAAATGTAATTTATATGTGTTTTCAGTCTTCTTTTCAATATTCAAAAATAATAGGAAGTTTCCTTTTGTGTTTACAGTTAATTTTTTTTTTTACTTTTTTCATTGTCTTAATGAGAAAATATCAAATTTTAAAATGTTCATACACAGTTTTTTTTAAAAGAAGGCAAAAACAAAAATAAAATAAAACAAAACAAACAAACAAACCAAAATTTCCTGAATAAATATGAAGGACATGACCAATCTGTCCTCATTTGTCATGGAGTTAGTTGTTGTTGGCTTATAACTTCAGCAGTTTCCAAAATATACTTTTATGATAATAAAACTCATCTCAACTTTTTACACTGCCAAAAGTTTGAGATCAGTAACACATTTTTTCCATCACAGAATAAGTAGATTATGGAATTAAGCACTTATAATCAGAGCTCTCTCAGTAGCAGCCTTCTCCAAACATGTGTTGCACCAGACATCCCAACGTAAGCATTCATTAGTTGTTTTTGGCCTCCAGGCATTTTCCACTTGTTTCCCAAAGCTGGATCGCATTATGCCACAGAGAATTCCTGAGCCACAAATTCAGAGACCCACTCTGATAAAAGATTATTCCAGTATTGTTGCTGTTTTCTCCCCATGCCAGATTCTTGGAGAGAGTTCAAACATTCACAGGTCTTGAGAATGCAAAGATGACGAATGACTGGGATTTGTGTGTGAACATGCGAGGTTCTCCCTGGCTGGTTACTAACTTCATCATTAACTGCTTTTATTGTATTGGTTCCCCACTAACATGAAGCTGCATAAAATTTTATGAAAAGCATAAAACAGGAATATGAAGGTTGCGAAACAATAAATGCACAATCTGAACAGATTAGATACTGGCTCTGGAAAAAATTAGCTAATTTAATATTACATTACATAATCTCATGTTTTAAACCTTTCAATAAAATTCTGATTTGGAAATAAACAACAAGCAGTTGCTGAAGTTTCAACAATAAAAGATTTTGTTTGTGTTGTTGTGAAATAGTATTTGTCCCCATACAGATTTCTTCTATTTTGGGACGTTGGGAGGGAGATTCTGAGATCATACAGCAAAATTTTACATGAAATACAGAATATTCTGTGGAAATACGACATGCAGTTGTTAAATTGATGATATAATTTATTAAGAGACAAATGTTAAGCAGACCGAATTTGCCCAATGTGAAAAGAAAACAACTGTGATTCTTGTCAAATCATGAGGTCATGAACCTCATTGCTCCAGTCGTACTAGCCGCACCCAGGTCTGATTATAGTCAGACTGGCAGAAACAATAAATTACCTAAACACAACTGCTCTGACAACGTGAAGTAAGCTAAGAAAACTAAAAAGGCAACAAACAGCACCACACTATCTGCAAATAGAGAAACGATTAAAAGGAGGTCAAAGTCCCAAAATTAATCCAATAGAGAACTGCTGACTCACCTGAAGGTCAGAAAAAAAATTAGAACATCATCTTTGTCTCTGCAGACTTCACTTACCTGAGCTGTGGTCAATGTACATAATTCAATATTGAGGAATAAAAAAGAATATACAGAAATAGCACCCATCACAGATTTCTCAGGTGAAATAAAATTCTGAAAAAAAAAAAAATTTTTTTAAATAGCTGGTCGTCGTCATTTTCAGAAAAAAATGAAATCTTGATGATCTATGAGACTTTTGAGAGAATACATAGAATGTGAAGGGTATTTTGCCCGGTGTATGTTTTGTCTGGCGCGTGTTATGTTACATTTGATATGAAACTGACAAAAAGAACATCATGCCCAGAGTGGTCAGCACCATAATGACTCATAACTGGCAGACCATGGATTCTGCCTTTCTCCAGAAAATCCCAGAGGAAAGCGTTTGGCTGTCATTTCATGATGTTAAGTTCAAGAACACTTGGGTTCTGCATCAGAGCAATAACCCAAAAATCACAGACAAATCCTCCACTAAACAGGAACTTGCACATATAGGAGGAACTCAAACCGTAATCAGTGCACGACAATCACATGACCATTCATCACCCATAGTTTCATTTCATAAACAACTCCAGCTGGCTGCTCCCTTCATAGATGGATGAGTGCCATGATGTAGTTACATTAAATAGTTAGCAGTTAATGTAACCATATTCATCCCACCATGAGGTGCTGAAAACAAACTTTGTCTTCTTTTTAAGGCCTGAAATGTCATCCACAAATTAAACAAAAAGCATATTTCTGTTTGTACAATGACCAACTATTCATCACCCATTTTGTTTTAAAGTTAGACACAGAGAATGCACCATTGTGCATTTTTTTCTTTTCATGACAAACCTGCAATTCCTTGTTTTTGATGCACAGACAAAATTAATTCCTTGGCAAAGTAAATTTCACATTTTTCCAAAGTCACACAGATTTTTCCAACCCACAAAACTTGTCTGCAAATGAAAAATTGAAAGAAAAAAAAGTTTGCATGCCAGTACCTTTTACTGGTATACCTTCTACTGGTCTTTTGGGGGTGAGCCAGCCAGCTTTGTACATCAGCAGACTGGAACATCAGTTCATTTTTAAGTAAAATTCCTCATGCTCAGTCACATGTAATGGAGAGTGTCAGTAAACATAAATTTTCAAGTCTTCCTTCAGAATCCAATTTTACTTTACATCCTGACTTTGATTAAACCATTGAAACACCTGAATTGTGCTTTGATCTATTCATCTGACTGTATATTTAGGATTAGAGTCCTGCTAGAAGGTGAACCTCCACTCCAGCCTCACGTCTGCAGCCTTTAGCAGGTTTTCTTCCAGGATTGTTCTGTCTTCCATTAATAGTTTTATTGTATACAAACAGATAAAACCTTCTTCAAAGCATTAGGCTCCTTTACCATGTTTTAGAATAGAGACTGTGTGTTAAGGGTGATGGGCAGTTCCTACTTTTCTGTCACATTGTACTTTAGGCCAAAAGATTGGTCTCATCTGTCCAGAGCTTCTTCTGCAGGTTTTCTGTGTATTATGTTAAACTACAAATTGGATCTCTAAGGATTTTTTCCTTACATCTCTTTCTGCCACTATTCCATATTGACCAGATTTGTTAAATGCTTTAAACGTCTACATGACTTCATCCTCATTTTTACTGCTTGGTGTCCTTGGTGTTGGTTTTCCTCGAAGAAACCAGAAACAAAGGTGATTTTAATTTAGGAATATCAAAAATAAAGTGGGGTGAATACAATTGCACACCACATGTTTAAGATTTTATTCAATTTAAAAACTTTCTATCTTTATTGTTTCCCTTCAAAGTTATTAACTACTTTTTGCCAATCTATAACTTCAAAATCCCAGTAAAATGTTTGAAAGTTGTTTTTTTTAAATAAGGAATGAGAAACAATATTGGTGGTGGAATTAACAGGAAGTTGGCAGCTTAGAAATTTAGCTTTAATATTAAACACATACTGTATCTCTCCAAAAATTAAGAGAAGAAATTTAGATTGGTGTTTTCTTTCTAGTTGTTGTTCTAGTTAGGAACCAACGAGGAGTTTCAGAAGGAAGATGTTGCATCTGTCTGTCCTTCTTCCATGTCTCTGTCTTCCTCTTCCACTCCTCTGGTTTTTTTTAACTGTCTGTTCAGAGATAGATGCTCTAAAAGGCAGGATAAGAGAACATGAGGCCCGGAAGCCTGTGGTGTTAATGTTCCCCGCACAGTCTTTTCATCTGCCATCAAGACAGCTGTCATTGATTAGTGTGTTTGTAAATGATTGCTGAGGGAAGTGGGCGGTCAGACGCAGGTCATATCTCTTTTTTTTCCCCTCACACACACTCAGATCCTCCTCCTTAGACCTCCTTTGCATAGAGGATTTGGATAAGCGTGACAAAGCTGATTATATTTTTTATTTTATTATTATGAAATGTAGTTGATCTCTATCTGTCCCACAATCAGGAATCCTAATGTCATCTTAATGGGATGACATTAGGGAATGATGTCAATATCTACAGGTCACACCAGGGAAGTTTCCTCCCCGCGATTTTGTTGTGGTTTGTTTCCCTGTTTGTTTGGGAACTAATCATCAGCAGAATGGTTCCCACATGGGGATCTGGCCAAGCATTAATGACTGCTATTTGTCCCTCCCTACCTCAGAGTAAGCCAGATAAGAATGAGACCTACCCTGACCTGAATGCTTGCCAGTGTTTCTCAGGACATGTGCTGATACTTTGCTTTTTTTTTTCTGCAGCTTTCTGTGCCCTTTGTGTGAGAAGGAACAAACATCCACACTGCTGCAGAGAAGAATCGTAGTTTTATTTTCACATGATAGAGAGATCCTATAAAAAGTAGAACGCAGAGGATTGCTGGTGCTCCTTCCAGTTAAATATCTCACAAAAATAAATAAATCAATAAAATTCAGCCCAAAACTCAGTGGTTAAATATCAAACAATTATTTTAAATGTGCTTTAATTCTTAATATTTCATGCTGTCATGATAATCTGATTTTTACCTTTGCCATTTTCTGCCAGACCTTTTTCCCTGCCTCTCTGGAGAAGTTGGATTATAAATACCATATTTCGATACATCTAGCTTGGATAGTATCTTCTCTGTTGTCCACAGACTTCAGCTTCAAACTGTTTGGCACAGTAAAAAAAAAATAAAGATGACCCCTGCTTTTGGTGCCACTCAAAACTCAGATTAACATCTCTCACCTAAAGGAAATAAGCAATCTCAACCTAGTCAGAGTTCACTTCGTTTAACAGTGTTAGTGCCTTTTTCTTTTCCCAAATGAGAGATTTTTCAACACATGTCTTTAATTCATGGCTGTCTGGTATTTAAAACCTCTCATGTCCAGTGCTCTGTGTATCTTTTTCCACTCCAGGTGGGCTCCTTGGTTCACACCATTATTGGTAGGAAGTGGGTTGCTGTTTTCTTCCTCCGGGTTTTCATTCCCCTCAGCGGCTTCCCATGGACGTTCAGCCCCACGAACATCTGCCGCTTCTTGTTCTTCCACTCAGCCGATGCGTAGGTGTTGTAGCCGTTCTCCTCGATGCGCTCCTTCAGCTTGCAGTCGACGCCAAACTCTCTCTGCAAAATCAGAAGCATGTTTGTGTCAGATAAGGTGAAAAATGGGTAATTTTCCAGCACACATCAATTTTTGTTATAAAACACTCCTCCTTAAGCTCTAAAGTGCATTCCTGCGAGATTATTGTGAGTGTGTAGAAAAGTAGAACTCCTTAAGCAGGAAACCACACATTTTAACTTATTTTAGTCATTTAGAACAATCAAGCAGAAAATGCACGTAATCATAATGCACAGTACAAACGATGGACATTAGCCATCTGCATTTTCACAAACACTATTAAGTTTGTTATTATGTTGGCCAAACACGTAAATAACGTAAATCTACATTATCAGCTCATCAGTAAAGTAAGTTATCCTCAAATAACTAAATTATAACATCACCAAATTTGTATCCAGCTGAGGAAGATTTAGGTTTAAAAGAATATTTTATTTTCACCAGTTGTTTCTAAGTGACACTGGAATTATCTACAAAATCTCCTATTGTAAAATGGACATTGATCATCTAAGAAACCAGGAGCAAACTCAAGTTTTTTGTGTGCTAAGATTTCTAAAATTCTGTGAATTTTTGTATTTATTTGAATTGTTTTAAATGGCTAAAAGCAGCTGAGATAAAGAGTCAATACCTTCACAGGATCTCACTTCAAAATATCCAAACCACTCCTTTGAAGGATTTTGCATGCTTTGCCCTATTCTGCATTTTGTCTTTGGACAAGCTCTGTGATTGCATAGCTCTCCTGCAGGTGTGTATGTGTCCACAGGCCTGATTGTGGATTTGATCCAACTGGCATGGAGGTAAAGATCAGGTTGCCCGCGATAAAAAACCCCGCACAATCTAACACTATCTGTCTCTGTGGAGCATTCAGATTGACCTCTGACTTGGATACTAACCGCTCCGTACAGCTCTCCTTTCCTGCTGATGGCCAGATAGTGGTTACTGTTCAGCCCTTTAATGGCCACCACTCCCACTTCCACTGATGTGATTTCCAAAATACCTAAGAAATACAAAAAAAGGTTACATCATTATATGGTGATTATCAAAATAAACAAACAATCCCCTTGCATGCACCATGACTTCATAAAGAATCTCTGGATTGCTGGAACATTTACAAGATGATGTCAAATTCAGATCTGCACATCCCATATACTTTTTTTTTTTTTTTACACACTTCTTTAGTGTGAAGAGAAGTCCATTGTAAGTAATCTCAATTACAAGCATTTGAATGACTTGGATGTGATGTGAGGTTTTGCAGCACCTACATCATCTTTAAAAAAAATTCAAGCATCATCATTTGTACTCTGGGACTTTAACACAACTGGTTTTCAGACTTTACTAACAAACAACCATAAAATAATTAAATATGTGAGGAAATAAATATGTAGAATTTTTGCCAATAAGACAAATGTGTTTAATAATGAAAACAATTTTATTTGATACATTATTTATAAATTAATTTTGATTATTTTTTTGTCCCCAGCCCAACCCAAAATTATTTTTATTTTTTTTTTCATTTAATTGTGTAACCTTTGGATATCCATGGCAATGAATTTCATTAATTGCAACAATGTTTTTTGTGACCCTCATGTTAGTCACTTCTACAGTGACCTCCCATTATTTCTTTAAATGGATAGATAAAATAAAATCATGACATAAAGTTATACATTTTCCATAAACTGCGGTAGAGTAAAATTATGTAAAAACAATATTTAGATTGTGACAGCTGAAAGAAGATTGTGCAGATAAGATTATTTTGTGTTCTGCTTGTGTCCAGTGTACCATTATTTCAACAACACGTTTTAATTAGTTCTGAAGAAAGAAAGAAAGAAAGAAAAATGATAAAATAATAATAAAGAAAACTGGCACATTTTCTACTTGAAAACTCGGGGGCAGATTTAAAAATCTGCTTACTGTTGAGAAACATGATTCCAGAAACAAGAGTGCTTTAGATTTAAATTCTGTAAAACAATTCAATCTTGGCAGCACTCTGTTGTCCTTTGGGCCCAAAGCAGCAGTGTTTGCTTACACCTGGAGTTGATCCTGCCTGTGTTTATCCACTCTACAGCGCTATTAATTTATTCATATCTTTTTTTTTTTTTTTGTAAATAAGTGCTATTAAGATGTTGGAGTTCCGCCTCGGGCAGCCCAAATACCAGCAGATTTACTTGTTTGAGAGCCATGGATCTGAATGACTAGCAACCTTCAAAGTGCAGTACATTTACATGTGGGAATATGTGGGAGTTCTTTTTAATTATTGCAATTATTCCTGAGCACATTTATCATTTTGGTGATATTATAAAGTTAGTTTACAGCCTACACCTGCGTAACAGATTCCAGCTGCACAGGTCATTTTGTTGGAAAATTAATAGGTGGATTCCACAGAGAATCTCTGGCTGTTTATGCTCTGTTTGGTATTTAGGCTACACAAATAATTTGGGTTTCTCATAGGCTGGCAGAGGGGTTAATTTATACCTGGGGTAACAAGCGTGTGTTTTTCCTGCAGACAGCCACGATTATTTGTGTGGTCTCAGTATCAGAGGTCAGAGAGATATAACTTCCTAATGTGTCCTCTGACCACAGAGCCCACTTGTCTCGTGTTTTGCTGTTGGTGTGTGTTTGTGAGAGAGTCCTGCTGGTTCCCATGACATGTTTGATTTCTTGCCGCCCTCCCTGACTTCCTTTCCACACTTCCTGTGAGCTGTCGTTATTTTATCTCGATAAGCATCCATGTGTAGGCACACACAGACACACACATACGCACACAGACGGAGACCGGCGTGGGGGCGTGAACTCCGGAGAGTCAATGACATCCTTTGATCAGATCTGCAGTCCCGTCTGGGTCTGATGACTGTTTGTGTGGCGCTCTGGTCCACTGTCGCTCCCACTCTCCTCTGCCTGAGGTCTCCAGCCATGTACATGACTGGACAGTGGAGAATCCAGGTGTGCCACCACCCCCTCCAAAAGAACAAATACCCCTCTTAAATATACAGCAACTTCCCTTCTTGTCCGTGAGGTCTTGGCTGTATCAGTTTCTAGTTCAAACGGTGGCACCTTAGGGCTGTGAGGTCTGAAGCCGCAAGGCGGTGGTGGGGACTGTGACACAACGGCCATTGAAGATCTGAGTGGAGCTGGTTTTCTGTAAGGGATCGGATGTCAGGTATGGAGTGAGGATGTAAGACAATCTATGGCAGTCTCTGGCTGCTCTGTAAACATGGGAGGGATGAAAGGAAGGAGAACAGAGGAGGACAGAGGAGCCATGACAGTGAGACTGGGGGTGGAGTGAGGATTAGAAAGGCTGTAATGATCACTGATCAAAGTCAGCCACCGGAGGCAGGGGCGAGACAGGTTGTATATACACATGTGCACGCGTGCTAATGTGCAACATGCATGCATGCACACACACACACTCAACATGCGCACACATAAGTAAATGTAACAGGTGAATGTGCTTTTCTACAAATGTTGGAGGAAAATAACCAATAACTACCATTTTTAAGAGGCTACCTAGAAGGAAATTTTTATATTGTGGCTTTTGTTTTCCCTTTGAATATTGTATGCATTTCCTGTTTGGAATTACAGCACCTAATTACATGCTGGTTGTGAAACAGATTAAGCCAGTAGGAACTGAAGGTGGGCTTTTTTTCCACAGTGGTATGCCAAAAACTAAATTGTTGCACTTAGCAGCTTGTAGCATTTTGTTGTTTTTTTCACCCAAAGGTTGTTTCACACTGTTTCTTATGTTGCCAAGTATGTAAACTTAAGCTTTAAGGTGGAAAATGTACAGTTTGCAACTGTGTCAGAAAAACAAAACAAAACAAAAAAAAAAAACTAGGTTGCCATGATACCAGTGTGTTGTTGTCTAATCTAACCAGCCAGGGAAGAAAGTTAAAAATAATATATATATATATATATATATATATATATAATATATATGTGTTTTTTTTTTACTTTTCAAAGCAAATTCATCAGGACAGATTAATGTGCCATGATGCCAACATCTTATTTATATATTTTTCTCTAACTGAATGATCATCTCAACCCCTGAGAGTGAATGTTCTATACTCCACCTATGAATGGAGCCAAATGGTCATTATTAGTTGAAAGACAGTATTCAGACTCCCATCAGTTGTAGCATCTCAAAGTATTCATCCTGCTGAGGTGAGTAAATCTACATCAGCACAAATAGAACGTTTGAATAGCACAAAATGATATTAGGTAAATAGAAAATGTCCTGTACTTGTACTTTGCTTTATCCAGCCCAGATGATTCCAAAGTGCTTTACACAACATTCATTCACACATTCACACGTATTATAACTACTAAGTTGCTACACTGTAGCCAAAGATGCCCTGGGGCAGTCTGGCAGAAGCGAGACTGAGATGCAGTTGAGTCACTGGGCCGTCTGACCACCACCAGCAGGCAGGGCAGTGAAATAGCTTGTCCAAGGACACAATGACTAAGTCAGATGAAGCTGGGCTACAAACCAGCAACTCACCAATTACAGGATGAACTCCTATTCCTGTTGCCCTGTCACCCCCAGATATCATTATTTTATTAAAGCATCATTGTTGTGAAATTTGAGTGAGCATTTGTGTAAATTTTCTAGCAGTGGTGCACATGAAAGGTAATTATACTATATCTTAGTTGTAACACTCATACCACAATTTTTTACAGGTTTCACATGCTCTTGACCATCTGTATTTGTTCTACTGTTAAAGAAATGTGGGACAACATCTTTGAGTCATATGGGGAAAAACAGCCCTTCCTGCAGCCACAGTATAATATTTGGAAAATATTTAAAGATACAAACATTTCTCATGTTTCTTTACAAGTGATCTTTCGCTTCTTTATCTTAACCTTGAAAATAAATTCAAAATTAATTTTTTTTTGCTCATCTGAATTTGACACCAAAAAAGTAGAAAAATCTTCCATTTCAACAATTATTTTTTTGCTGACCTGTTTCTGTTGAGAAAATCCATTTAACAAAACCTGTGCAGATCGAGCAAACAGCTTCTGGCCACACTTCAGATCCCATATGAAAAGTTTTATGTATTTGTTCAGACACCCAGAAGACCACTGTCTTTATTTGCTTTGATTAAAAAAGATCAATGTGCATTCAGCACATTTAACTGGAAAACGACATGCACACTCAGACACACTTCATGAGCTATGTCGCAAAGTGCGCTGAACACATGGCCTTCATCCCATGCATACACTAACACTCTTTCTTGACAGTCTCCCCCTCTCACACCGTCAAGGATAATGAGCTAAACTGTTTCACCACCAGGCGTTAGACTGGGTCTTATTTGGCAATCTTTCACTCATCACTTAAACTTACCAGTTGCCTATAAATATAAAAGAAGTCAGCTGTGAATTATAGATATTTTAATTACACACTCAGACCATAGAGATAGCTACTTAGCTGACTTCAGGACTTTCTCTCCCTCCCATTCTGACTGCCTCTGTAACCTCTGCACAGGCCCCTGGCGGGCTGGAAAGCCATGTGGGACAGTTTTACACTGGCATCCCCATAAATCTGTGGGAGGCTGGATACTGGCTCTGTAACACAGAGAGAGCCGGGTCTCTGCAGAGTCAACTGCAACACTTGAAACCAAATATCTTCACATCCAATGCACCATTTAAAATAGACCAAATAAACCAAATGTATCATTTTGTAAGCAGAATAGGAAGGAAAATCCTGCTTGTCACTTCAAGAGACCATGAGGGGTCCTCTACAAAAGATGCCATTTCTGGGATCATGCCTAGCCCCAGGGGCCAGAAAAAGAAGACTGAAGCTGCTGTTGTGTAGTATTCTTTACCATGTGAACCTGATAGTTCACATGGTAAATAATCCACACACAGTGTCCCTAGACCCCCTTAGGACAGAGCTTGTTCATGGCACCACCATTGATACTGAAGATGCACACCTTTGATGTGGCTACAATGACATTCAGTCAGCTTATTCATGAACTTGTACCTCTAGAGGATCTCCCTTTCACCTCCCACCCTGGTGTTCATCACTGCGAAGACTAAATGACTTTTCAAAAAAAAAAAAAGGAAAACACACTGATTCAGTAAAAATAAAGACAAAGGAGCAAATCACCCTCCAAAAAAACATAATGTAAATTTGCAACAAAAAAAAAAAAACTGCATCAGACTTTCTTGCACCACTCCAGTTTTACGACTTAAAAGAATCTGCTAACAAAGGTAGCAGTAAAGGCATCACTTCAATAAAATTTCTTCTGTCATGACCTTGTCCAAACAAACATCTGCCCTGACATTCTGCTTCCCCCATGCTATTTCCCTTTAGTCACTTTGATTGAATGTGTGGTCAGGCTCTTCCAAGAGGAGAAGTAAAGCTTCTTATATACACTGACTGTGCGACTGCAAGCCCGGGAAAATGAAGAACACGTTTGAACCTGTGCATGTGTCATGTAAAGTTTTTTGCAGATGACAAGCTGTCGAATCCACACCTCATTAAAACAACATTTATTATTGCTGAGTTATGTTTGAATGTAAAATAATTAACATGTTTTCTAATTCAAAACTGCAATTTTTATTCTATCCTTCGCTGGTCTTTAGGGTTCAGAGTTTGTACAAATATGTAGGGATCTGAATAGATAACTATATTTTAAGCTTCATTTTAAAAATTTGACAGGAAAGTGAAGTTCTATGAAAGCCAATTTTTAGTTTCTTCTGAGGCTAAGAAAGCCAATTTAGAGAGCCATAAAGTCCTGTCTTTCAAATATTTATGCTTTTTATGATGCATTTGAATGTCTTTAATGATCATATGTATTGGGATCAGGAGGGTGAAATTCAGAGTTTATCAGGACAGGGCTGATTATTTTTGCTACAATGTCACAAATTACCATATTTTTTCCTTTGTTCAAGATCAAATGGCCATCTGGAAATGAAATGTCAATGAGCTATAAGTAAATAGATAAATATTAGCTGAATTATTCTGAATATGTCATTGCATCAGTTTCACTTTCAGTTTCAAATACTTGGCATCCCAAGATGAGTGAATCTCCAATCCCACCCACAGAGCACTTGCATAATGTAACAAGAGATTGAGAGTAGCTATATTTTAGAAATATTTGAGTCACAATTGTGTAAATACTGTCAAAGTAGTGCTGACGTGTGGTACATGTGACAGCTGTCCGAAACATTATGTCTCAAAAAAATCCACGCCAGCCTAATAATTTGCTACTGAAATGCAAAGAAGATAAAAATTGTGCGAAAGAGGGACAGAAGTATATGTGACGATTTGTATCTGCAGGTTTCTTGATGTTTCTCTGGCAATGTACTTTACATGATTCCTTCATCACAGTGCATACACTCTCGTCACAGTTCTGTCATGCATCATCTATATGTCAGATTCAAAAATTTTTGGTCCTCGCTGTAATTTCTGTTTGACGTTGGTTGGTCTGCCGCAGCTGGTTGATTACACCATTGGCATATTCTAATTTTCAAAGGCACTCTTGACATCTTATCTACCAAAAAAATCATCAGCCTTGTTCAGCTAACCAGTTTAAAAAACTGCATGTTTTTTAAACTGGTTTTGCACATTTTCTTACTTTTGTATCCATTGATCGACATTTCATCAATTCCTTCTACCACTGTGTACCTTGAATGAAAAAACTGAGAGCATGCATCAATATCTTCTACTTTATGATCACACACCCACGGAGAACATGTGGGTGCCTGAAAGGCGCACACACACGAAGCTCGATGGGAATGCTGGGTTACAAATGAGAATGCTGCCTTACTGACAGATCCAGTGAAACAAACAACGTGTAATCACTTCTAAAGACACGTTTCTTAGAGTAGAAAAAGTCAAACAATTGTCCCAAATGTGACTGAGAATGTGTAATTTACTCCATCCTGCACTCACAGAACAGCAATGTGAGAGAGTCAACAGAAAGAGAAAAAGAAAAGGAGCCTAAAATATCAATGAGTCTGACATCCATGTGCCCCCCCCTTGCACCAGCCCTGTTCCTCTGTGGCTCTTATCAATGCTGTTTACCCTGGGTTATGAAGACCGCTTGATAATGGCCCAGTTATCTGCTCCTGCTCCTTTTTAAGCCGACTGAGAGCTACCATCATTGTGTTGAGTGTTTGGACAGGAGAGATATCAGTGAGATGTCTGGTTTAAAACAAAAGGACAACTCAAATTGAAAATTCTTCTGTCAAACCAGCATCCTGGGAGAATATGTTTTATTTATCATATCCAGGTAGCTTCATATTCTTTAAAACTTAGTACTGAATTAATAGTTTGTACATGATGGGGTCCCCATCTTCAGAATTGGCTCCCCTCCTCTGATTTTATCTTTACATATTAAGAGGTTTTACTTACTGAGTGGGTCATCCTTGCTCTTGGTTCCATTGACTTGTCCATTCCTATCGATCCTCAGAAAAAATTTCTGGAAAGAGAACAACTTTCTCCTACGTATGTCCCCTTGAAGGTGATTGTAGCTGCGCACATGCCTCCCCTGCGGTCCTCCAGCCTGACCAGGCGGGCCCCTGGTGGCTCTAGGTCTAGAGATTAATTTGCTCTCTGAAATGTTCAGTGGAACCCCAGATGTTTCCAGGTCGGGGGACCTCAGTCTGTCTCTGCGGTTCTGACGGCACGCAACTTCAGGAAAGCACAGGGAGAAAGCCAGGAGAGCAACCAACACAGAGAAAGTCAGGGAAGAAAGCAGTCCTGATGACCTTGATCGGAAGCTGGTCCCGGAGCCAGAGTAAGCCCCCAAACCGGCCCAGGAGCAGAACGAGGCAAATGCAGCCTTACTCCCTCCAGCAGCCCATCTGATCATGGTAGTGTGCAGTGAGGAGGACTAGAGGCAGCCTTAGAGCCTGGGACATGCTGCTGGGGGTGAGGAGAAACTACGAGGGCAGGGAGGGGAGCCCTCCACACTCCAGACTGGCTGAGGTGATCGCACTGCAGTGTCCAAACTTTTCACCACCTGCATAAAGTTTTCGGATATCCAGCTGAATTAAATTTGAATGTTGAAAACCTGAGAAACACACCCAAGTCTGTGCGTTAAAAGTGGATATTTCCAAACTGAAAATGAAAGACTGATTATTGCAAAACAAAAAAAGCAAAACAAAACAAAAAAAAAAAACAGTCGTAGATTTCAGAAACAAACCAGGGTTATCCTTGACATCAGCAGTTCTTTCGGGGTTGCCCGTGATGCTTAAATCGATATCCTGAGTTGCTCCTAAGAGATCATTGAATTTCCAGGCAGTTCATAGTTGGAGAGAAAAACCTTAATATCCTAGCAAAATGCTTGCCAAACCTTATAACAATGCCCCCCCTAAATTAAATTCTAAATTGTCTCACATCAACCTTTTTGAAGTAGATGAATCTTGATGTGTCTTCAGGAGTTTTGTTCAGCAAACACCGGACTCAAGACCTAAACATCCAGCTGCATGTCAGACAATCCATCTGTTCTCTTCGGTTGCCCTGCTCCTTTTGTTTTTTTCCTCTCATCCCACTTCCTCTCCTCTTCCCAATGACTCCACCTTCATGCAAAAAACTTCTGGGGAGGTCCTGGGGTTGATCCCAGTTGTTCTTGCCTTTTCCTTCATTTGACAAATTCATTACCTGTAGAGTGACACCAAAATAAATAATAGTATGTTCTGTAAAGTTTGCTCAATCCAAAATTGAGTAAATTCAACTTCCCTCTAAAATATGGGAGCAAGTCCTGCTCTCTGTGTGTGTTTGTGTGTGGGAATCCCTCCCAAACAAAAGTAACATATGGGAGTAGGTGAGAGGTGATGACAGGGTTTATCTTTGTTGATGGTACTAGGCAGGAAGAAGCAGCCTTATGGTAATGGTTCTGTTCCTACAAATGCTGATTGCGATGATGATTGCTTTATTGGTTAATGTAATTAGTGTTTATACTGTGTTACAGCAAAAATGCCCCCTCGGCCATATTTATCTCTTTGCATGTAATGTTGAAGCATACATCTTGCTGCATTGCAGCCCTGAAATAAGTAAAGTATCTTTGTCTACAGAATATTCTGACTCTTCTTTTAGGTATCAAATTAGATACTTAAGAACTTTAATTTCTTTTTACCAAAGATTCAATAAGATGTTTAAGACTTTCATCTGAGATTTCAAGAACAAAATTGCATGGTTGTTGCAGATTTGTCGGCCTCACACCTTCTGTCCCACACCATCCAAAAGGTGTCATAGACTGAGATCTGGTATGAACTGAGAATTGTAGATGCTAATGGAGTACAAGGAACTCCCTTTCATATTTAAGAAATCAGTTTGAGATCATTTGAGCTTTATCCTACTGGATCTAACCATCAGAAAGACGTCATGTGGTCATGAAGCAATGGACACGCTCAGTAGCAATAGTTTGGCTAGTTGAGGTCCAAAGGGACCCAAGAATGGGTGCCATGGTGTGGCATTGCACCACCAACAGCTGTGAATACCAGGTTGAATAGGTCCATTTTTTGCATGTTGTTTGAAATCTGAGTGAAATCAAATATCATCAGACCAGGAAACATTTTTGGAATCTGTAACAATCTAATTTGTTGAGGTTGTGGAAATTGTAGCCTCAGTTTCCTGTTCTTAACTGACAGGAATGTCACCCAGGGTGGTCCTCTGCTCCTCCAGCCCATCTGCCTCATCGTTCAAGGTTTTGTGAGTTCAAAAATGTTATAACAAGTGACAATCTGAGCTAATGTTGCTATCCTAACAACAAGACCTGGTCTACAATTTTTTCCCTTGACTTCTGACAAAGCATTTTCATCCACACACGTCCAGTAAATCTGCAATTTACTGGACATTTTCTGCAAACTTGAAGGATGGTTGTGTAAAAATCAGCAGGGATGCTCACAGGGAACTCCACACATCAAAATGAGCCTGGCACCACCCACAAGGGGGCATTAAGGGACATTATAGTTTCAAATTAATTATCCCTGAAGGAATTAAAAGAATGTTAACAGTTTTTTGGTTTAGGAAATATTCACTTAGCATTGCTTATAAATGCTGTATGTGAATATTTCAAATAAATACAATATAAAATTAGAATTACGTTTTTCAGTTTCAGTGGTTTAAAGACTGATAAATTTTTCCTGCTTGGGTTCATCCCTTTTATAAGTGAAGGGAAATTTACTGCTTCAAGTACAGATGGAGTTAGTAAACCTACAGGGAAGACAAGTTTGTGCTTTTGTTTTTGCCTGGATCAACCATTCTGATTCAGTAATTCTAAGCTCACACTGCAATAAAACAGTACATTTTAAAATAAATCACATTTTTTGACAGATGTTCTCTTTCACACTTTTGTGCACATTTCTTTGTTTTGTAGTGAAAGTTTTATGTGGAACATCTACTCCAATTGTTTCTGTTTTTTATATCTGGCACATCTGTGGTTTTATGGTTGAGTGTGAAGGGGATAAGTATTACAAATTGAAATTGACCCATTAAGACGTGATAACTCAACAAGTGTCCGTCCTCTTCTATCGCTGTAGATAAAAATCATATTAAGTTACCATTGTTGCTTCCAGTCTGGATAGCTGCTTTATCGCTACCATCTTGCAAAGGTCTCTCTTTTTCCCTTTAAGGCTTTATCGCCGTGTGTTATCTCTCCTGAAATGCTGTAATGCAATGAGGCTATCCAGTTTCAATCACACAGACCTCTGCCTTCCTCTGTGACTCAGGTGTCTGAGTGGCTGTCAGCCAATGAGAGTCGCTGAAAAATTTAGTCCTCAAGGGAAGAAGGCAGGCACAAGATGGACAATTTTATTACAGCCTAAACGACAATATATTTGGAAACTGTAAAAGATATTAGTGACATTTCTAAGAATCCAGCCAATAAATCTTACACTGTCAGTTTTATGTGCTTTCATTTATCATTCTTTATGAAATACATTGCTTTCCTTGAGCCCCTGTTTTAGTATCTTGTCAACAATCTGCAGCCAGAGAAAAAGACTTCCTCACCCCAGGATTTTAACTGGGCACCCAAACAAAACAAGTGCTATCAGCACTTCCTTTGCAGTGTCCCTTCTCTCCATGCAGAAAGCACAAAGGTGGAAATAGCTCCATTTGTATCGATTAGCGGAGTAAATTTTGCACAATTTTGAATTATTCTGTAAAGATTTTGATTCATATTCATATTAGTCTGCAGAATTCTGCGATCTTTTGCTTAGAATTCCTAAAATCTGGATTTTTTTTGTATTTTGTTTACTTACCTGTGAAAATATTTTTGCTTAAATATGTCACACAGGTGGGGATCCTTTTGAATTCAGTTTTAATTGTAGTGCTGTGCTCGCAAAAAATATGGGTTTGCTTTTAGCTAGTAAGACAGAAGCACACAGATTCTTTGCTTGAGAGACAGAATAGTCTAAAACTGTCCAGATACACCTTCAAGTCTTTTAAGTTCTCTTCTCTTTGAGGCAGTGAGGTCCTCAGAGGTTTTGAGGCTTGAAATGATGCTGACAGACACGCAAGATTTGCAGGACTTGTTCAGAGGCCAGGGAGCAAATTCTTTGCAAACCTGAGCATGCCTATCGTCTTTTTCTTTTTCCAAATGCAATATAAGTGAGATTTGCAGAAGCTGGTTCTGAACTCATCTCCATCCTTGCTCACAGCTTTAGCATTTAGCGTATCTTTATACATCTATCCTTCAGAATTGCGTTCCAAAGTTCAGGACAAGAAACAAGAAAGCAAAACAAATATACTCCTGATCCTTCCCCGCAGGCCGCTGCTCTGGCAACAATTTCGCACAATTCCAAAAAACAAAAAACATGGTCACAAAAACATGGCTGTGAAATACTAGAAATTTCCACAGTTGTAGCTCGAAAAAACCCCAAAATAAAAACACTAAAGGAAAACTGGTTTTATTTCTATTTCCTTCTTTATTTTCTTGAAACTCTATCCCTTTTTTGATAGTGATCAGACTGTATCTGAGACACCAAATAGTATGTCTGGGTAGCAAAATCATTTAAACCACTAAAAATAATGGAAAATAGAAGATAAATTAGATTTTTACTGTGAAAATGACACCTACTGAACTGAAAATGGAAAACTGGCTACTGCAGCATCTTTTGTTTGTTTGTTGTATTGTTTTTATTTAATTGACAAAATAATATTCTTGTGATGTGCAGACCACTATAAATATAGAGGCAGCATTGCTAGTAAATAAACAAGACTAAAATAGACTAAGCACTGAAAACTTTTGAGACATATCAATAATATTATAAGAATGAATTTGCAGTGCTTTCAGACAATGTTGAAAGCATCCATATTTTGTTGTGTTTCAGCTGCAATGTTAAATTGTACTTTTGGATATGATATATGATTTAATCCAAAAGAACTGCATAATTCTGACAATAAAAAAAGTGTGTTTTGAACAGCTTTTAGAAATGATAATCTTAAACATGGAAAGTGCATCTGTCTTCAGCCTTGACATTTCAAATGAAGACAAATTTAAAGCCAAGTTAGGTTATAAAACAACATTAGAATTTGGTGAAAATCTCTGAGAACTATTTAATGCATCATCTGAAACTGTAAGTGTGATCTATCTGAAATATTACCATCCCTTGGCCAATCACCTAAAGCAACAGACTGAGCAAGGTGGGCAGAGAAACAGCCAAGTTGTCCCCTGTAACTCCAGATGAGCTGCAGAGACCCTTAGCTTTTAGTCATGCACACCACAAGTCCAGTCTTAATGAATGAGTGGCAACAAGGGATCCGTTGTTGCAAAGAAAAAAAAAAGTCATTAGAAGTAACATTTGCAGCTTGCCCCAAAGCCATGGAGGGAATCAGCAAACAGGTGGATGAAAGGGCTCTCGTCAAATCAGACCAAAATGTGACTTTGAGGCAACATGCAAAATGATATGGAAACTTAACACTGGATATCACAAAGGGACATCCCAGTGGAACAGTGACAACATGTTTAGGTAATGCTGCATATTAAAGTCCATGTATCATTTTGATTTTGCTGACCAATTATGAACTATAACATCTGTCACACAACATACAAGTGAAATACACTGAAGGTTGTGGTTCTAGCATGACATAATTTGACTAATTCCTGGAAGATGAGTGCTGTAGTTCACATCTTCAGTTTTAGTGATGGAAGGACGGATGGACAGACAGGCAAACAGGTAGGTGGACGGACAGACAGACAGATGGATCCTGTATTTGTAACATTGTGCGTCTGTTACAGTTAGTATCAGTCTGTCTCTGCAGTATCAGTATCAATTTTTTTTCAACTAAAACAATTTTATTTCAGAAAAAAGTTGACTGTTCTTTCTGCCTAATGTGCCACATCATGCTAGCAATTTAAACTGTGCAGATTCACCTTACTTAGCTTTGTCATGTGTCTCTGATTTTACTTGGCCTCATTCTGAGTATATTGGCCTCTCTCCTTCGGTACACTATCATTAGGCAGATGTTATGCACAGAAGAAAACACCTCACTCTGGGATACTTAAGCTCAAATCCATATGTGGTCTATGAGGGAATCAAACGCAAAACCTGACAAACAACTAAGCTGACCTATGGGAACCATGTGTGTGTCTTTGTAAGTTCCCTGGGGCCCTTGTGTGTGCTGGGTCAGAGGAGCTTTAATAACGGAACAGCCCTGGTACAGAGATGCCAGTCTGCCCGCCTCAGGACACAAAACCTGATGGAGTCCAGATGAGAGCCACCAGACCAGCCTTGTTGCTCCAAAGTACAGCCAACTGGTGCTGTTTGTTGAGCCAATCTGCATCAATACTGGGAAATCCGAGGTAAAACCAAATAAATTTAATCATCTTTAAAATGTTCCAGGATAACTTCAAAAACTATTACAACATGCGCTAACGCAGCAACTTGCAAACATACATCAAGGCCGCTGCTAACACTGGCGGCCTTATTTTCCTCCTGGTCATCTAACCTAAATATTTAATGTGTTCTTGGCTGTTGCATCCTTAGTGTCTGGTAACCTAAAAGATGAGGTTGCTACATCCTGCTTTATGGTGATCAGTCGACTCTTAGTCATGTTATCTTCCCCATCCTGAACAGGAACTTACATCATCCCTCTCTGCAGGGTCTCAGTTTCAGGAACACAGGAATTTACTTACCGATCAAACACTGGATCAACAGTGGTGCTCACAACAATATTTTGATATTTTCTGGCCAAACTTGTTTCTTACTCAGTGAGCACTGATAGAAATTCTGAAATGTTTGTAATCACACTGTTTGGTTTACAAATTGTGAAAAAAAAATTGTCATATTTTTAATCTCTCCAGATCAACCAAAAGCAGATGGGAAGCAACCTGCCAAGAAAAATAAATTATCACTAAAATGGTATAAATAATTTTAATAAATGTACACTGAACACTCTATATGTATTTAAAAATGAAAAAAAAGAAAACATTGTTTTGTGATACTTCTAAAAATATGCAAGTCAAAATTTTAAGTTCTCCTAATTAAAGTTTTGGAGTGACCAATCAATTAGTATTGATCACTAATCAATACTTAGTGACCTAAAGACATTTACTAATTATATTTAAAACTTTTACTTGAGAAATACATCAAGTCTTTGCTGCAAAAATATTTACATTTTTTGATAGTGCATCTGCAATTTGCTCTGACACTTTGGACATTAGCTTCAGGGCCAACTCCTGACTGGTCATTCATTCTTACTGTATCGTTGTTTGTAGTTGGACACAACAGACACAAGATCTCGTTGGGGTGAAGATATGGTCAATTTTATAGCAATGGATGTAAAGTTTCACTGTGTTGATACATGAGCCACATACTCATGACTTCTGGCACCAAAAGGCACCAAATTACTGAAGGATATCAGGGCAAAGTTGCTGGTGGAGGTTGGAGGATGGACCTAGGATCCTTTGAGTTTGGCATGACATAAGACTTGTGGTGGCATTTAGCATCTCTTTTCCGGACATTACTTTTTCCAGATGGTCAAAACGGATGGAAGGAGGCTTCAGTGGAGAAAATAATGTTAGCCCAGTACTCTGTAGTCTAATCCTGGTATTTAATAAAGAATATCCATCCGTCTTTGATGTTAATCTTGCAGAGAAGTGGCTTCTTTGCTGCTCTAAGTTATGCCACTCATAGTTGCCCTCTTCTATTACACAGATAGCTCTCTCCTGGTGGAAGGCTAATCATTTTATTCAACCCACCCAATGAGGACTTGCAGATTTTCATAGGAACATCTGCTTCAATGCATGAATGGAAAATATATATAAATTCCTTCATTTTTTGTTAGACGTAAAATACAGCCTGTATCGGTCAACATGCATTGTTTTTCTTTTACTGGTCACAGTCCTGAGAAAACAAAACAAATTAAATCCATTTATTGTACTTGCCAAGTCAGGTTTAAAAGACAATTGGAAATCAATACCAGAGAGGAAAAGCAAGATTGCAACATTTGTCACCCTTTACTGCAACCTAAGATTAACGCTAATTGCATTGATAAGTGGGAAAGTCGACACCTTGGAAAATTATGCACTCTGCTTTACTATTCATTGTTCAAAGCTTTCAAGGGGCAATACACAGGATATGTTTTTGGAAAATCTACAACTAATAAAATACACATTTATGCGGCATAATCAAAAAAACCACAACAACTTGGCTTCAGAGTGCTGAAGTTGTGCTGCTCCAGCTTTTAAGAGTAATTTTATGACCTTTTGGGGCTTTGTAGAGAACAAGCTCACAGTTGTTTATAAAACAGCTCAGATATGGCTTTTCAAGTCAAATGAAATTGAGTGAAAAGAGCAATTTTTATTTGTCATTCAGAGTACTTGGTTAATGAAATGCAATTAAAGATGTAGGCATGGGTCATGCAGCTGGGTGGCGTTTGCTTCATCATGACAACATGCAGACACATCCTGCACACACACCATTGGCTTTTAAGACAAGACGCTCCCCTTTGACCCAGTATCGTGTTTCTCCTTCCATTAGTGCTGACTAACTCTTGGTCTCTGGCTTGAATGACAGCAGTACAGAGCACAGAGCATGGAAAGGTTCTTTCGTGTCAAGTTATCTGGCACAGACAAGCCGGGAAAATCTGGTCCGGCTGAACACGATCCCTGAAACAGAGCTGCTGATTCAGGTGTTACACATGCATCAGCAGCATGCCGGCACTCTGAGGCAACACTGACTTTAAAGACGCAAAGCAAATAAATAAATGAATGCAAATAAAAATCACAAAGCAAACGGCTACAATGGAAATAACGGATGTCGATAAATGGATATTTTTATGATTACAACCCGGTAGCTACATTGGTCAAAATATAAGCAGCATATTATGTAAAACACATTTGGATGAAACAAATGAAATCAGTAAAAAGGAGAACACAACTAATAAAATTATTTTTAAAAACAGTTTATTTTATGTATTTCATTTACAAAAAGTGTTATGTAAAACCTCCTTTTCATCACAGTCATCAATGAAGACATGCAAAACACATACACTCTATTGGCAAAAGTAATTTTTTACCCATCTAAATCATTAAGTTTAGTGTTCCAGGTGAATGAAATCCAGCACCTTGGCATGTAGACTACAAATATTTGTGAAATGGGTCGTTTTAAGGAGTTCAGTGAATTGCTTCACAGAATCTCAACAGGCATGTTTTCTGCCATAGATTCACTATAGTCAACTGTTAATGGTATTTTCACAAATTGGGAATCACAGCAACTCAGCTGCAAAGTGGTAGGTCACACACACACAAAAAAAAAAAAAAAATCAGAGTGGGGTCAGTGGATGATGATTTGCAGAGTTTGCAGAGGTTACCAACTTGGAGCAGTCAGAAGCCTTCAGATTGGCTTCATGGAATGAGTTTTCATGGGCAAGCAGCTGCAGCCAAATGTTATGTCACCAAATGCAAAGTACAGTGCCAGATGCAGAGGTGTAAAGCAGTATAAAAAAAAAAATCATTCTTTGACGTGACAAACCATGCCTCTCTGTCGAGCAATATGGTGAGTCTAGCCAAGAGAACGGTATTTGCTTGAGTGTAGTTTGCAAAGTGTGACTCAGAGGATTTTTTTTTTTTTTTTTCAGAATTGGGGTTTGAGCTCTTAGCTCCAAAGAAAGGAACTCTTATTGCTTCAACATACAAAGGCATTTTTGGGAAATGCTCTGGACTTTCTAGGAATGGGTCCTTTCTGTTCCAACATGACAAAGCAAACTCTGTAAAGACATAGATGAGTGGCCTTAATGTGGAACATGCACATGGAACTGATCTTAACCCAACAGATCGAGTCAGTACCACAGTGCAGACCACTGTGACTGACTAGTTACAATGGGTTACGAAAGTGCCTGACCAAAAAAATGTGCTCTGTGAACACTCCCGAGACCTTGTGGAAAGCCTTTTCAGAATTAAAGTTGTTGTAGCTGACATCATTTTAAACAATTTGGATTTGGCGTGGGATGTTACTCAAGTTTATATGTGTGAAGACAGACAAGAGAGCAATTTTGACAAAGAAGTGTATGAGTGAAGATGGGACACCCTGTGAACAAAGATGTTTTTTTTCATCTTGCCTCATGTTTGTCCGAGCCTCTTTCACTCACAATTGAGCAGCGGAGGAAAGGACCTGAAGATGTACAACTTGGTAAACAATTTCACATAATCACAAGTGCCATCTTAAGAGGGACCTGAGAGGGATGACCTGCAACACCTCTTCTTAGTTTTAAAAGGGTGCAACAAGTCTGAGAGGGGATTGTTGCATTCTGCAGCTGATTTATTAATCTTTGACAATTAGAAAAAAAATGGCCTATAAAAGGTTTTACATAAACACACAGTCAGTGCTGGCTCTGAGAAAAACAAAACATAATTCAACAAAAAACAAATCCAAGCGTTAAAAATATTGACGTCCATCCAAACAATGTTGGAATGACAGAAAATCTTAATGTACATTCTGTTTTTACCAGTTCATTAAAAAAAAACATTAGGTATTAGCTGTGAATCATCAGCAGCATAATTTTAAAAACACCTTTATTAAGCTGTAAAAGCACCTTTGACCCAGAAAGGCAAGGGCCGGCTGTCTGTATTGAGGCATTCCAAGGTTATAAAAAGTTACTGTTTATAATACTTCAAATGTTCCTGCCACTTAGAACCATTTTATTGGTCAGAGGAAGTGCAAGAGTTGCCAACACTTTTTCTGACTGCATGGAGCATAAAAAACCCCAAATTGTTTCGACACACAACTACTCGGCTAACCAAAAGAAAACTGGCACACTTTTCTGTACAAACAAGAAAGGATACATTTGACAGCTGGGAAATTTATGCTTATTCTGAAACCTTTTCATGACAGAATTAGACCCTCATCTGCAGTGATGCAAGTTCTTTACTGGTCTGTCCTGGTGAAAAGAGAGCCGAGCCTCAATTTACCAGCAGAAGTATATTCCTACCCTGATCTGTGGTCACAAGCTCTGGGTAGTGAAAGAACGAGAACAGCGAAACAAACAGCCAAAATGAGGGTGTCTGGGTTCAGTGAGCTAAGAGGGATTCAGAGTTCAAATGGAGCCAGTTGAGGTGACATGTTGCACCTGGATGAATCCCTGGTGAGGTATTCTGGGTACATCTCACTGGGAGGAGACCCAGAGGAAGACCCAGGACACCTTGGGATTCCCCTGGAGGAGTTGGCCCAGGTGGCTATATGTTTTTATTATCACTGTGGGCATTTTCTACGCACCTTTAACTTTCAGGAAGGAACAGTTTTACTTTTAGCAAGTAATGTTGTTTTGAAGCTACCGTTGGCTAGCTATGAGCAGCATTGTTGTTTAGAATCTGACTGCAGACTGGCTACATGATCAGATGCCCTGACTAATTAACCAACTCAAAATCGACTTATTTTCTATTCTTAGAGGAAGAAATGAACAAACCTAAATCATGTTCTACCTTTTGATTTTTGTGTAAATATGAACTTGTGGAGTTTATTTTGTGAGATTGTTATACCAGCCCATGCCTATGCATAATCTCATTTTCCCCTGGAAATGCCCATGCTCAAATATATTTCAGAAGTTTTGCAAGCACTTTGGCTTTTTGTATTACCTGGTTATGATCCAAAATTTTACTACAGTAAATTAAGAACAACTGAACATCATAGAAAAAACAAACAGAAGAAATGCAGTGACCACTGAGGCAGTCGGTTTGGCTTGCTGAAGTTGCCATTAGCACCGTGGTTTCTCAGTCTGTGGGTAGCAGTTGTTTCGTACCAGTATTTCATGAACAGATAGTAGGTCACGTGGCAGTCATTACGAGTCCAGTCTTGGTAGCGCCCTGCAGGTGAAGCAACACTGTCTTTGAACCGACCGAAGCATACAGCGACCCAACAGCTTCAGTTTCTCACAGAAGCGGGAGGACATGGTGTTTTTTCTGCAAACTGAACAGACAGAAAACAAAACAAAACATGAAGTCCAATACATGAACACATTTGCCCTGACATAAGGAACGGAATGTAACTACACAATCGGGCCGACAAGTCGCGACTTGATGAAGCTAAAATATCAGCTGATTTCTCGGTGAGTCTCTAATGCTAAACAGATTAGTAAGCAGTTTGAATTAAAGAAGTTGATCATAGCATTTTTCATTTAGAACCTGTTGTGAAATAATGTTTTATAACCCGATGGACCAAAAACGTGCAAGCACACGGAGCAGAAAATCAGCCAACAAAAGTAATCAGACTTTACTTCTTTTATTACTTTTTTTAGGGCTAAAAAAAGGAGACGCTTACCCTCACAGACTAAAAGTGAATGTGACCGAGTCTATACAGCATCTGATCAAAAACGGGAAGATTCGTTGCCTATGATCTAAGAACACACCCAGTGGTCATCCGATGGTCTGCGTCACCTCAGTTTCTATTTCTACAAAGGCCTTTGTGTGAAAGTATTAGAATGTCCTTGAAGATTGGAGAAAAGACGATCTGTAACAAATATAGGGGCCCCTGTGTGATAGCACAAGAATGCAATGTGTATACAAGCATATGTGTGTGCCTGACCTCAATAAGGGTCTCCACAAACCTCATGTCCCCTGGCCTTCTCTGAAGGTGTACCGTGATGCCCTGCATATTTGCTGATTTTTGTACAGCGCAATACCTACAGTAGGTGCAATGGTATTTGACATGGTATTACCTGCCATTTGCACAGCAGTCAATACAGAAGTGTCTTAATTTCCTTGGCACTGAGTAGCTGTATTTATTTTATACCAAAGGTATAAAATAAAGCATCCCACTAAATTCTGATCAGCACTAAATGCCAGCTTTGGAGAATTATTACCTTCACAATGTGAAATTGAGGTGCAAATGTGTGCATGAGCAATGCATGTGGGGACGCAATCTGCTTTTCCGATCAACCTCTTTCACCACCAGAGGAGCACAGGAACACGCTCACGCATACAAACCTGAGTTTTTCTTGCATTCCTGCATGTTGCATTTCCTGAGTGTTTCTGGTTTAGAAATATTCTCACAAAGGCGGTTTGGCAAAACGGCCGAATCCTGATCGCTCACGCACTTGACTGTGCGCTGCTGTTGACCCTCTCCACAGCTCACAGAGCACTAGAAGTAAGAGTAGTAAGTTAAAAAAATAAAAAATAAAAATCTAAACTTTAATTGTGAGTCACCAGAGTGAGACTGACCTCCCCCCAGCCTTCGGTTTTCCAGTGCGTGCAAGGCTTTAGACTGCACAGTTCAGTGTCGTTTGGCCTGGACGTGGTGCTGCAGCGATGAGGTTCGGGGCAGTACACCAGTCGCTCCCTGATGCCTTCACCACAGCTACCAGAGCACTGGGGACAACAAGCATTACTGCTTTATTTTTAGATTGTTTCTCCAAACAGCCCCCTTCCTTACACAGAGAACATTGCAAAACTGTTGACAGTAATACAAGGATGTTATTTGATCTAAACCATTGTGTTGTAGCTCTTGCTGTATGTTTGGGTTTGTTGTAGTCCTGAATTGAGGACCTCAGCCACAATTTTAAGTGTTTTATAGTCTCTTAGCATGTTTTCTTTGATTGTCCTGTTTATTTGACCAGCTTCTCTGTCCCTCCTAAAGCAAATTATCTCCACAGCTTGATGCTGTGGGGATAGTGTTTCCAGGGGGAGCTAATACAATTTCCTATGGATTTCAAACTCATAAAACTCTTACCTTAGAATTAATTAAGGATAAAAAAATATTTCAGATAGTCATTTTAATGCCAAAATAAATAAAAATGTCTACAATCATAAGCAGCATAGATAATGTGCCTAAATATGCCTTGCTATGTTTAATAACATGTAAAATGAATGTATGACTGTCCTACCAGTCCCCAGGGTGACACGGTCCAGTTCATACAGGGCTTTTGGGGGCAACCCAGGGCACTTAGCGGTCTGCTGGACACAGTCTGACAGTGGAAAGGTCTGAGTGGACGTTTACTCTGAGAATCAACACACTGAACGTCACGGTGCCTCCTCCTCACAGACCCACAGCTTTCTGGACACTGTGGAGAGAATTCCAACATAACGCGTGCCGAACAAAACTATGCAAGTTAAAACAGAGACAAGACAGTTTTTTGTATTTATTCAGTAACAGAGAATAATTAATAATTAATGTATTCTAGTATTAATTGTAATTAACAAGTAAACTGTGTGACTATCAGTTTCCTGACATCTAAAGTTGCTGACCTTGCTCCAGCTGCCAGTTTGCCAGGTAGCACATGGTTGCAGATGACATGTTCGTGCGGGCTCAGGTCTCTTCACGTTGGCACAGTCCTCATCATTCTCTGAGCTGCACACCACGGTTCTCCATAGAGCTCCAATCCCACATGTTGTTGAGCACTGGACAGAATCGAGTATCATCTTTAAAATATATGTTTATGCTTGGCACCACATTAAAGCATTACACTTCACATCACTGTTCCTGCGGAAATAAAAACATCCGTCATACATTTTAATGGATCATATTAGATCTTTGGACAGCCTTCTTTTTAGTCTAATTATTTAATGAATGTGCCATTATATGTTGGTTTGGCCCACAAACTAGTGTACTGAAAGCTATTTCATTTGATCCGCTTTAATATCTTTTTTTATTATTATTATTTTGTAATGTCTTTACTCTGAAAAGTTCTTCCAATTCCACTTTAGGAGCATTTCCAAGAACTGTTGTAGTTTTTGGTGGATCTACCAGGATACCTGAAAATATTTCTGCTCAGGAAATAGTACTTTTCACATTACCCTGAACATTCAGTGTGAAGCTTTTTGACAGGAAGATGCTAAGCATTGTGGATTAGTTTAATTTTCTTAGTATTTTATGTGTCACTATTTTTCATCCCAGTTTAAATTTCTCTACAGTTTATGCTGTCTGTTAATTAAACTGCGTGAATGTTAAATCTTCTTTAGGTTATCTGCATAAACAGAGTGAGAAGAATAAATATTGAGGGTGTAGGATAATTAAGTTTCAGTGGATATGTGTTCAGGATAGCATCATGGAAATATCTTTAATATAAATGTTTAATGGAATGATGTTTTGCAGACTGAGACAAAAAGTTTGAAATATATCTTTACACACCTCACTCCAGTTTCCAACAACCCAAAATACATCCATGCTAACTGGTTCTCTGGCCATCAGATTTCTTTGGTCACTTGTGGAACTGCTCTGCTGACTTCTTGGTTGCTGATTTTGGCTCTTGAAGTGACTTCCTTTGGACCTGGGTGGTTTTTTAACATGGGCAGCTTGAGTGGTTTTCTTAGTTGTTGCAGGAGAGCTCTTCAGGTTCATAAATGTCACATGAGGTGGACGTGTGGTAGATGGTTTTCTTACAGTTGTTACAGGAACTTGCATTGTTTTGAAGATAGTTTTTGAAAGGCCCGGGTCAAACTTATTCATGGGAGTGGTTAGAGGAGCACGTTGTGTCCATGGGCGGTATGATTTAACATTTAAGGTGGTGTTGATGTTGGGTAAGTGGTGGGTTGTTCTTGAACATGTGTCAGTACTGGTAAGAGAGAATGGCAAAGCAGTTGTGGGTGGCATGCTAGTTATATGCTTGGTAAGAGGACGTGCTTGTGGTTTTGGTGTGGTTGTCTGAAGACGAGTCGTTAGAGACGTTACAGTGGTGAAAAAGTCCAGGTCAATAATCTTCTCTTCTTGTTTCGTCTTGTCCTCAACGATGTAATCATACCCTGGGGAGTACAGGACCCCATCCTCAGTACTTCCCTCCTCTGTGTCTACATTTTCCTCCTCTCTAACACTTGTTTTCTTTTCTCTATTAGCAGAACTTGATTTATTAGGATAATCTTTCCTCTTTGCATTTTTCATTTTCCTCATCGGAACACTAAAGTCATGATCCTCTGAGACTATAATTTCAGTAAATGTAACTTGAGGGCTCAAAGTGGATTTTGTGGTGGCAGTTGTAGTTTCTTTGGTGGTTGTTGTAGGCGCAGCTGTGGAGCTTATAGGTGCTAATGATGTTGAGCCAGGATGTTTAGTCGAGGGAGTTTTATTTGGGTAAATGCGGCGATACACAGGGGGAAGCCCAGGTCGTCTGTGAAGACTTGAGTTTGGGCAGCTCTGCAAAGCACACAGTGATTTGGACCTGGGTTTGGTCGAGAGGTCACAGATCTTCTTTGGTGCCAATGTGCACGACACTGTGCGTGAGCGAACTCCTCCTCCACATGTGACGGGGCACTAAAAGCACAATGAAAACAATATCAAGTTGGTGGAGATTCTTGCAATGACAGTCTTTTATTGGTAAAACTGAGGTTAAGAAACAAGCTGCTACCCAG
The DNA here is from genome assembly GCA_010277075.1 of Poeciliopsis retropinna. Taxonomy (NCBI): domain Eukaryota; kingdom Metazoa; phylum Chordata; class Actinopteri; order Cyprinodontiformes; family Poeciliidae; genus Poeciliopsis; species Poeciliopsis retropinna. The sequence continues at coordinate 8,006,334 of VMRM01000001.1, forward strand.
AAGAAGACAAGCTACCCTTAAAAAAGGCTTACTTCCTCCCAATTTCCAACAGCCCATTCCTGCCCACATGGCACATCTCTGTTGCACGGCACCACAGGTTTTGGTTTAAGCAGATGCTTGCATTCCACAGGGTGGAGTACTCTCTCCTCCCCTGAAACAGTGCGGACACAAAGAACGGTTCTCTTCCTCAATCCTGTTGATCCACAGGTTTCTGTACAATGCTGCCAACCACCAACCCACCACCTAAGAGCCAGAGGACAAAACAACAAGGTAAGCAAAAATATTCTTACCAATCGGACCATTTTTCTTTTAGAAAATAAGCATGGACAAGTATTGTTTGTAATATTCTTCTTTGCACAAACACTTTATAAAAATGTCAATAATGTTGAATAGATTTTAACTTTTAGTTTGTATACATGGTGCCTCATTAAAGAATCTGAAATTTTAAATGAAAAATCATTTATGTTCCAAAATAATTGTTATGACTAGCTTAAAAACAGAGAAAATGTACAACATAGTTATTTTTTGGACATACATATCAACAGATTTCAACAGGTAAAAGTTCAAATCTTGGTTATGCAACAAAAATGGTTGATTTTGACAGCAGAAAATCTACAATGTAGTGTGAGGATGTCAGACACACCTTGCAGGACATTCCATATTTTTACATTTGCGGTGTCGGTCCTCTGGACGGCTGTCTGGGTCGCACAGAGACTCGTCCACGACGCCCACATCTGTTTCAAAACACAGCACTGGCTGGTGCTGCTCTCCTAAGGACAAAAACATTTCTAATTTAGTATATTTTATTGGCAAAACAAAAGCAAGATGTTTCAAAATAAGCCAAACCTAGGCCACAGGTGGTGCTGCAGTCGGTCCAGGCTCCGTGTCTCCAGCTGTAAGTGGGTTCGGGGACCTCATTTTCTATAAATTTTGTCTTCTTGACGGTGTATTCTATCTTTATACCTGGATTCTTCTCCTGAAACAACAACTATATAAAAAAAAATAATGTAATCAAATAATTCACATTCTTCTCTATCTGATTTTTCATTAGAGCTTTACTTTGGACCCTTATAGATTTCTGTTTTTACTTTTTTCTCACACTTATGTGTTTCAAATATTCAAATGGATGGGAATAATACAACAACCTCATTGAAGAGCAGATGAGAAGAAAAAAAAACTCACTGAAATTTATCAATCTGGAAAGTGTTACAAATGCTATTTTTATGGCTTTGGGTCTCCAGGAAAATCACAGTGAGAGCTTGTATCCACAAATGAGTGAAACAAATATGGAACACCAAAATGTCACCAATGACTCATTCATTGGTCACACCAGAATCAGGAACAACATCTAAAGCACACTGTTTGTTTCAGGTTTGGTCACTGTTCATGTAATGAGTAACAACCAAACATGGCATCGATTGAGAGAAGATAAATCTAATCAATAATAAAACAACACAGAAGACTCCTCTCACAGCTTCTAAAAACACAATGACCAACAAGACTTTTGTGAAAATATTCTGTGAACCGACAAGGTAAACGTCTGTTTTACATCTGTGGCATGTGTCATTTCAGAAAAAGATAATCAAACTAACAGAGAAACACAGTGGTGGTATGATGGTGTGGGCTGCGTCAGGACCCTGCTGACTTGCAATCAGAAAAACCTGAAAAGGAAAATTCTACCATCACTTTGTAACCCAGTCGAACTGGATCATTAACCAGAACAATCACCGAGAGCAGACCAGCAAGTTCATCTCTCAATAACGAAAGAAAAAAAAAAGTGGTCTAGTCAAAGCCCAGTCTGAATGATTAATTTTGGCCCTGAACAGGCCATTGATGCTCAAGAACAGCTTTAATTTAGAGAAAAATTGGCCAAAATTAATCCAAATCCATGTTAAAAACTCACTGCCAGGTATTGCAAACCTGGTAAGTGAGTGTGTCGCAGTCAGTTATGATAATTAGGGAGTAATGACTTTTCGTTTTGTGTTTAATATGATTATATTTATCTGAAATTTAAAATTGGTATAATCGAGACTGATACAAAAAATAAATAAACAAAAAAAAATCTGTAAAGGGGCTAAATGGTTTTTCACAGCACTGATTGTGTTTTCCTTTATTTTATTTAACTATTTTATGGTGGGACTCAATTCAATTTGATTAGAAGGTGAACTACAAACACAAATTAATTCAGTTTTAACCTCTATAAACAGGACTCTTTTTAAGGGTGAAGTGGCACAATGCTGATTATACTAAAACTTCTGAACAACTGAAAAAAACAGTTGTTTTCATTCACTCCTATGAACGGGACAACCTACCTGGAGCAAGACTGGCTGCTTGGTAGGTCCAGGTGCAGTGAGGTTCTCCATGTCTCCACTGCGCTCATAGTAGAACGTCGTCCCACCTGCCTCGTACTCGCCGTTCCACTGGATGATGAAGTTCCCGTTGAGGAAGTACTCGTCTGACCCCACACTTCTGAGGGCCAGGAAGTTACCTGCCTCCTCGGCTTCCCTCACCAGAATGTCCCGGGCGCCCTCTGGTATCACCCCCACGTCCACGTACCCTGGGAGAGTCGGGAGGGGAATCGGAGTTGCACTGAGGTAATGGGATGGCCCACCATGGCAGCTGCCACGCTCACACCCAGACTTTCAGACACCTTCTCTCTGATGTTTAACCCGGGTGGGCTCGGTGTGCATGGATGCCTGGCATGTGTGACTGAATGTGTGCTTATTCGGCACGAAGGGGGTGGGCTGGAGGTGGGGGTGCACTGCCCTGTCTCTGTTTTTTATTGCGTGGGGATGGGAGGTGGGTGGTTTGGGGGAGGACGAAAGCAGCAATGAGTGGGTCTGTGCAGTTTAATGATGTTTGTGGGAAGGTGTGGGTGTGTGTGTGTGTGTGTGTTTGTGAAAAGAGGTGGGGGGATGCTTGCCCTCGGTGTGAGCCTTTTGAAGTCTCACACATCTGGGCCAGTTATCTGGAAGGGATGCAACGTGCAGCAAACACACACAGAAAAAAAGAGAGATTGCAGGGAGGAAGGCGGGAAGGAGGGGAGTTTTTATTGTTTTAGGGCCTCTTTCACTATGAATCTGTCTTCACGGTATGCTGATTTAGCGGGTGAGTTATACTTGTCCAAGTGCAGTAAAACCAGACAAAGATGTGTATCTTCAGACAAACATGGGCCTGCATGCATGCACACTTACATCTCAGCACAACAGGACAAACAGCTGCAAAGTGTGGACGAGGTTGCTGCCATGGCAATAAAGAACAACTGTGCAATGCTCATGCACTGCCCTGAAATGACTTCTGTGCCTGCAGACATAAATTTAAATTCTGTGTTTTTTCACACTCATCTTAGTGGGTCCATCAAAGCTTTTTCTCATTAGCAGTCACTCTGCTTTGCATTAATAATTTTATAATCATACAGACTCCCTCAGTTGGATACAGCACCTGGCCAAAACGTTCACACAACACATTTCGCCATGTTGCAATCACAAACTTGAATGTGTTTTATTTTGATTTTAAATGATAGGCCAAAACAAAGTGGTGCATAATTACGATGTAGAAATGAAGGGAAACTATATATGGATTTCAGAACTTTTCCATACAAAAAAAAATCAACACCCAGTAGAGATGGCTATATTTTAAGGAATTGTCTGACTTTTGGGCTATTTATTTCCACAAGCTTAGTCAGATTAGTAGCTGTGGAGCTTGTCCTGCTGAAATGTTAACATTCACCTACTCTCAAGTCTTTTGCAGAAATTGTCATAGCTGAAGAACTGAATCCTCACTGCATAATGCTGCTACCCCAATGTTTTACCGAGGCGATTGGTATGTAGGTAAAACGCCTACATTTGTGTAGCGTTTTATTAAGTAAGAGGGCTCCAAAGCCCTTTGGCTCAGTCATTCACTCATGGAATCTGCACCACCTGGCCCACTGACCACCATAAGCTTGAGGTATTATCTAACAGCAGGCTACTACTTTAAGATGCACCACAACTTTCTACATGATTTGTCTGCTGTGTTCTTTGGTCTTCATGATTATTTGTTCATTAATATTCTCAGACAGCTGCATCCATACTGAAAATGATTTAGGAGATATCTGAAGACAGTTGATTGCACTTCATTTTATTTATTTGTATCAAAGCAAAGGGGAGTAAATACAAATCTGAGCACATTTTATATTTTCCTGCCATGTTTGTATACTCTTTCTTTGACTCTACAATGCTCTACTTTGTATTGATTTTCATTTTAAATCTTAATAAAAGAATCTTGTAACCTGACAAAATACAAGAGTTCAAGGGGCACGAATAATTTTGGAAAGCACTGCGATTGGCATTTCACTCACCAAAACCTTCTTGTTCATCATATGTCTTATAAACCGTCTCACAGCTTGAGCCATCTCCCAGACAGACCCCACAGCGATCCTCCACTGCGTTTGAGTCGATACCAAAGTCACACCCAACCTCCTACAAACAAACACACAAATCATAGCACAGTGGAAGTTTCCACAGAGGATCTTCTCCCTCTGTCAGTATGTAGTTGCTCTGCAGTTTGTCATCATCCCGCTCCAATATAACCCTCCCAGTCCCTACAGGTCTCTTACCCAGGCACACTACCTTGCACACTCCGTTTACACAGATGTTTCTGGACTTGTTGTTCATGAAGCACGGGGTCCCGTCGGTCACCGCGTCAAGCATCTTCTCCGAAAAATAGTCACTAACTGGTCGGCAGTGAAGTTCACAGGGATTTACTGAGGATGGGCATAAAACAAAATGAATCAGGTTTATTAATTTATTGACTTTTTTCCTCATTACTTTCATTTATAATCATTTATTGCTACTGTTATTATCACTATAATTTCATGCCATACAAATTACCATATGTATATAAAAATATATATCTATATGTATATAGAAAATTGCACTACAAGGCATAACATAAACATAATGTTCTAACTGTCCAATAGATTAATACAGCGATGTCCAAATTCCTTCATTTTGAAATAATCCAGCTTTATTTTCTATCTTTTAGTAAACAGCTGACATAAAAAAAAACTCATCTGATGATACCGCTAAAATTTAATTTGTTTTGTATAAATTGACGACTATGACAACCATTTCATATCGACAAACTGCCATAAAAACCCAACAGAATTTGAGTGCAGATGCCACTTGAATGACAGAAAACTTTCAAGGGTTAATGTTGCCCCCTATTGATCAATACCAAGAACTGCATCTATTGTTGAATTATGTTATGAAACAGAAAACGTTAAAAAAAATAAAAATAAAAAAAATACCCAGTCTGTTTGAGGGTTTTATCACTTACATGGGTTAATAACTGGGATCCACTGGTAGAGCTGGTTGTGATACGGCACTGTGTCAAACTCACTGCACAGCATCTCTCTGAAGGACGGCTTCTCATTCTGACAAGGTTTGGTGTTACAGGTCCTGTAACGCTTCCTTTCTCCAGTGCAATACTTTCCTCCAAATTCAGGTCTGTTGGACAACAGAATATTTTGAATCAACCACACAACTAAGTATTAAAGGGGAAGAAAAGGAGGTCCAGAGTAGCTTCTTACTTGGGATTGTTACATTCCCTCTCTGCAGACTGAACTCCAGTTCCACAAGTCCTGGAGCAGTAGGACCATTTACCCCAAAGCCCCCAGCCTCCATTCACAGTCTCTGGCAGTTTACCCACAATTACACACTCTCCAGAAATACACCACTAAGTAAGAAAAAAATCAAAATGAGATTATTTAAAATCCCTTGAGGTGTTTTTGAGAGGTTAACTACCACCTCCACTTGTAAATGAAACCCTGGCATGGCTAAGCTTATAACGGCGTTTACCTTGTCTGGTCCACAGCGAGTACCATCTATAGGCGAGTCCAATTTGGATCTACAACTACCATTCACTGAACACCAAAGAATCTGGCAAACGTTCTGAAATAAAAAGGCAAAAATCAAAATCAGTAACGTCTGTTTTCTGAAGAATTTAATGTATAGTTTAATTTGAGCAAGACTTACATCCACCTCTGGACAGAAAGTAGCATTTGGACCATACTGGAGCTGGCACTGATGATGGGTGGTGTAGCGGATGCCAAGACGGGCCAGAGGGGTAGTCAGGTCTCTCTTGGAAGGACGGTCATCCAAACAGAAACCCCAGCCACGACTAAGGCAAATAAAAATGAATATGAGGTCAGTTATTTTGTTTGGGAGAAGAAGTAATTGATCTCTGCACATACAAATGTGCCCACAAACTTTCTCATCTGACTACGGTGAAGCTGGAAAAACATATTGTGAGATTTAATCAGAATTATTTAATTAATCATAACACAATTCTTCTAAAATAATTCTATAGTTTCAATCTCTCGTGTCCACTGTAATCATCGTCATTTTGTTTGTTCTTCTTTCTTGACTAAAATGCCATAAAGTTGTGTTTTTATGGCTTGACTTCCACCATGCATGCAATATCAGTACCAACACATTCAGGTCATCCAGGAGTACCATGGACCCAGTAAGAGACGTAAATGCTTCTTCAGAAAATTTACTTGCCCCACAAGAGGGAAAATGAAAATAAAATAAATAAATTCTTGTCAGCACTTCATAGTGAATGGTTTTAAAGTCATGAAGTTCTGATTCTGCCTTACTCGAGGAAACGTGTGATGTACTCTTTGGAGCAGGACGACCAAGTAAGAGGCGAACTGTCATACATCAGTTGTCTCGACATTATGAACGGGTGTTTTGCTCCCACCTCACAGTCATTCCCTTGGCCGTCATGATGGATCCCAAAACTGCAATGAATCACAAATTAACACAACATAAATAAAGACTGCAAAGGTTTTTATGCACAGGCTTTGTTTGTTTACCGTGCTCATTTGGCAATGATCGGATTACAGAGCATACCAGGAAGATTATGTAAACTAAGACAAATCTAACAATGGACAGAGCTTTAATTTGGAGTGATTTGCAGGAAAACAAAGGAACAATGAGTGGAGAACTGTATTTAAAACAAGAAATATAGCTAAAGGATGTGAGGAAAAAATGCAAAGAAAGAAATGTTCATGCAATTTTAAAACAAATAGAGTTCTAAGATATGACATAAATTAACTTTTTACTTTAATGGGAAAGTGCTGTTTCAAGTCCAAATTTAAAGGAGAAAACATTTTCAGCACATTTTAGGTTTTTCAGTGAGCTGTTCATAAATTCTGCCCTAGTTTTAGTAATAGTCCCAATGATATTGTAATGCTTAATTACAGAATCATTTGGATGTAAAATAAAACTGGCCTGGGAATATTGTCTTGAGAAACGCCACATGTAATCCTTGTTTTCTCAAATTTATTATTATTGTTGTTCTCCTACATAAATGTTATATTTTTCAGTAATTTGATTAATGAGAAGTCTTTTTCTCTTTTTCTCATTTATATATTGTACATTCTAACAATTATCTGTCAATAATCATCCTTTGGAAAAAAAAAAAGTGTACAGCTCTCTTGTTTATCGACACCTTCATGTCTACTGAAATAATACCGTGAACATATTGGTATTTTTTTCTTGTGATGATTCTCTGTTTGGTACTTTACATATATTAAAATTGTACTACCTATGCCCCATTTCATGAGCAACAGTGAAGGCGACAGGCAGCCCTGAATCCTCATTGATGTTGCAGCTGCGGTGGGGTTGACACATCCCAGATAGATGAGAGAGACCCAGAGTCTCACACGGCTGGTTCATTCCTGCACAAATATCTTTCCTTTAGAGGGAAGCAAATGTGAAAAATTACCTTCACTTCACATAGGGGACATGTACAGAACCCATGTGACTAAAAGGAAAGACTTTTGACACTTGCCTTGTGATCAGAACAGCCAGATCGTGGTGAGCTGGGTGAGTGTCACTCTGTGGATTCAGGTTTTTCTGCCACGCACAGAAGCTGGACAGAGTGGTGTCTGCATGGTGAGCAATCTTCAATCCTTTCTGCAGCAAACACGAGAGTTTGACCAACAAATCACCATATTTTAAACTCCTCTTGACATTTTCCATTTGTAAGTAACAAGAAAAGCCACAGGATTATTTACACATCTGAAACATTTTTGACAATACTACTCACAGCTCAGTTCACACAGGCAAAGTTTGATAAAAACATTATTTATTAAATATGTCAAAGAAAATCCATCCTTCCATCAATCCACAATAAATTCCAATAAATATGCTGTCTGTGATTTTGTACATATCTATCATTTGTCCCCAACCCTCAGCTGTTTTCCTGCCCTCTCTCTTTTAAAGTATTACTTCCTCTGATGAGTGAACTAGAGTTAAGCACGTGACATAAAGTCCTCTTGCAAGCACTTATCAAAAAGTTACAAAAGCATAGTTGAGTATTTGGAAAACTTTGGATTATTTTTACCTCTTCTCCTTGAAGCAGAATGAGGCGCACCAAGATGACATGGATGGCATTTCCAATACTAGCATCATGAAATATTCCAGCAACCTGCCAGCATAAAAATTATCTGTGATGATAAAAATAACAGCCTGTGCAGACATGCAAAACAAGTAATCAGCTTAAACTGAAGGGGAAAAAAGGTTCTTTACCATGTTCATGATGGTGAAAATGTAGGACTCAACATTGTCGCTGCCATGGTATTCGATGAGTTTGGAGTCAGCCACCACCATGGTCTCCACCCATCGCTCTCGGCTGACTGAGCGCTGCGAGCGGGACTGAGCCTGAGCCTCCCCCCTCTGCTGCTCTCTCTCCCATTCCTCCCTCTCTTTTTCCACCTGGTGAGAGTCACTTGGCGCATCTAAAGCACGCATAGTGAAACACACAGCTTAGAGCACACTTATCTTTGGTTGACTCAGGTGCAGGCTGAGCATAAAAAAGGAAGAAAACTCATTTACAATTTCACACACACACCTGCAGTCGTATATTCACACACTGAGTGAAAGGACACACCTTGAACTCCACAGGGGCTGGGAGTGCTTTTGGACTCCAGGCTGCGTTTTCTTCTGTGGTTTTCCTCAGTAGATCTTGGATAGACAACATGTGGTTCTGGAGTCCCTGCAGGATCACTGGGCAATTTCTGGGTAGGTTCGATGAAGAAATGCCCCTCCGGCAGGGAAAAGAATCCTCTCTGCAGCAAGAGAAAGAAAGAAAAAAAAATATGACAGCGTGGCAAGCTTGGGCTCAGATCATTCACTGAGATGACTCACACATCCCAGTGAGCAAAGCAAGCAAAGCGTAAATAGCTCTTTTTGGAGCATGTTCAATTGTTTAACAAAAGGAATAGAGAAAAACCTGTGTCAAATAAAATATTAAGTCTCATTTTCATACATGGGTACTGAACTCTGGTAGAGATGCCAAAAAAATAATCATAAACTACAAAGTTTCACTGAAAGCCAGGAGGGCAGATGATCCCCATCTTAAAAACCTGCAGAAATGCATTATTTCCATCTGGCTGAAATCTGTCATTAGCCAGCAGATCAGAATATGAACCTTTTTCTTCTCCTCGGGCAAAAATGCAACAACTCCTTCGAAAGTATGTTTTACATGTTCTTACAGGTAGAAGCTATTTAAACAGAGACACAAATTGCTCCTGCAAATAAACAATAACATGAATAAATTGAATTGACACAGCGGCCCATTTCTTTTAGCCACACTTCAAAAAAGGAAAGACAAGAGCACATGACATGGTAAATGAGGCAGGTGTGCTCTGATCCTCATAAGTTCACAACAAGAACACAGCAGGTCATTGAAACATCCTTAGAAATATTAACTGTTATGATCATTTGGTGTTTAAGTTTTCTTTTGTTTATGTTTTGTACTGCATGAAAAGAATCAATATTAATGTGAATTTCCATGGAAGTTCAGGTAATGGCTGAAATTTTAAAACTTCTCCAGCAGATCAGATGGAAATGACCAGGAATTGACATAAAATTTGTGTTTCAACTCTTTAAGAACTCAAAAACAATGACAGGTCCCCTCCTGCAATGCTAGACCATCCACTTTTATTAACCCTACTGGAAAAATAAACAAATAATAATTCTTAATGAGAAAATCAATGGAGAGAAAAAAAGTCTTATCAACAAAGATGAAAGCCAAATCATTCTCTTTAATGTCATAAACTTCTTGGACTTGTTTTCTTGCTCCTCGTCTAACCAGCTATTCCAGCACTGCTCAGCTTTCTAGGTCATTTTGACAAGTTATATGTGTGTTTCTTGGAAGAAGAGGCAGGCAAAAGAAATGGAAGGATGCTCCTTCAGCAGCCTGCACAGCTATGACTCTGTATCCCACTGCTGCGTTCACAGAGTTCAGAAACCAGAAGTCGACACTCCCTTTGGAACGAAAAGATTTCTCCATCTGCTTTACTAAATCCAAAAATGTAGGTTTCCACATATACTGAAACAGATGCTCTGCTGGATGCAACTGAACTGCTCTGTAGGGTTTTCACTGTAAACCACAGTAAGAAAACAAAACACAAAGCAGATAAAAAATGTCTGTTTATGCTGGAGGTTTTGGTTATTTTTCTATAAAAATATTAATGCTGAAGCAGGGTTTCTTCATCAGCAACTCAGAGTGTGGGCCTTCAGCCAAACATCCCAGAGTTGTGGACTCATCTCCAAAGCATGCTGGCTGATATGTCTACACCCAGTAGGAAAAGTTTCCCACAGGCTCTGAGCAGCAAAGACTCAGCTGACTGAGCAGTTCCTCTATGTCTCGCCCAAACACTCTGTGTGACAGCAATAACAGATGGCCTTATCTCAGCTGTATGGGCTGAACACTGGACAAAATATTATTGGAAACCATGTTAATAATATAAACTGCATTACATACTTATTCATACCACTTGAACTTGTTCACGTTTTGTCATGTTACAGCATAAAACTGTGTATTTTATGTTATAGGCTTACACACTAACACAAAGAGAAGAATCGTGAAGTGGAAATACAAGAAAAAACCACTTCCCAATTATTATGAAACGTAATCTAAAAAATGTGACATGCAGTTACATTTAGCCCCAACGCAGTCATTAGTAGGACCAGATTTTGCTGCAGTTACAGTTTGGGTTATGTCTTTACCAGCTTTACACATCTAGAAATCTAGAAACTCAAATTTCTGCGCATTCTTCTTTTGAAAAAAGATCAAGCTCAGAGAGTGTAGAAGGAGAACCATCTTAACGTTGATTTTTACGTATTACCACAGATTTTTGTTGTGGTGTAAGCTGTGATACACTGTGATTTCTGGCCCATTTTCAATGTTTGCATGTGTACCCAACATGTTGGATTTCCTTACCCTTCTTTCAACAAGGACTTTTTTCACCTCTCTGCTGTAGAGGCCAGATTTCTAGTGTGCATTACTAATAGTTTTCTAGTCAACAGATTCTTCAAGATGACCTTTGACTCTACGGCTGCTCCAAAGTTATCATGGGCCTCCTGACTACTTCAATAATTAACACCTGATGATTGAAGTGGAGAGTCATGCATTTGTGCATGCAAAAATTGCATTAATAGTTTTTCCTGTACTCTTTCCATTTCCTAATTACATATGGAAGAGTCATTAAAATCCAAAAATGTTCTTATAATCTTGCTTTAAACTTTATCTCAGACCTGAACCTTTGTTTTGCAGTGACTGTGATCATCTCCTGGTCCTGTTCCCTGAGTTTTAAGACTTCTGAGTCCCAGCAGACAAAGGCAGGTGGTGGTCTGCAGAGCAACCAGTAAGGAATGCTACAAAGAGACACATTGAGAAGTCAGACTGCTACTCTGCATGATGTGCATGAAACATCCAGGCATAGTCACTCTGCCTGCACTGGGTGTTTATAGTGTTAATGGTGATCTTTAAATTACTATACTGTACGCAGATCCTCTGTGATCTTTCTGATCTTTATGCACAGACAACCTGAAGCCTTGTAAGCAAAGTCTTTGTTTTCTGTTTCACCATACATGGAGAAATGCTCTGAATCCTGAATGTTCTGTCAACTTAGACAGGATTTCACTTTCCCCTTTCCAACCTCTGTTCATTAATCCCTTTCCTCTGACCTGAAAGGAAGCGTGCTGTTTGGGAGTGAGGTGCCAGAGCCATAGGAGGTTACCATAACATGGATCTGTGCTCTAAATACACCAGCCATGTGGAACTGCTTTACTCCTGTTTCCTGCTTCTATGGGCTAGAAGTGGCCGAGTGGACCTGAAATAAGAGTGGCTGCCGTAATGCAAACTGTGTCCTCAGTAGAGATTAAATGGGACACAAGGAGAGATGGGGGCTGATGGTGCTCATTACTGTAACATGATGTAGAACAAACTTGCACTTATTGAAGGTAGATTAAGGGCTGCACCAAACAAATTTGTCTCTGCATTCCTCTAAGTTCAACGTATAATTAAGAGGTGAGGGTTCATTTTTAGAGGTCAAAAACTTTGCTGGCATTTTTCATTTGCATAAATGCTGAGAATTTTTCATTTTGGTGAGGGAAATGATGTTATAGTAGGTCTGAGCTTGCATGTACTTGCTTTGTGCATTGCCTGTAGGCATGCAAAAATGCTCCTGTGAGTTCCCAACAAAAGCAGCTAAAAACAGATTAGCTTATTCTCAGTTCAACAATATGGTTCAAGTTTTCAGCAAGAGTAAGGGGAACTGCATGATGCAAAGACACACGTTTTAGAGTAAATATAGCTGAGTTAGCAGCTGTAAAACTTTGTTTGTTTGAACTGCAGAGCAATTAAATCTCCAGCCAGATGCAGGATGCTAAAATGACAGGATGTAGAGGTGTTAATATAGTAGCTTGGGCTATGATGTGGCTTCACACCACTAAGGAACCATGATCCAGTTATGTTGCCAGCTTTACACATTGCAGACATTTTCAAACATTAATTATTACCCAGAGGAACTGACGTGAGAAGGTACTACTCCAAAAGACAGACTGTATTTTCTTCAGTCTGAGCACTGGTTCAAACTTCGGTTTAGGCCATGTGTGATTGAAAGAGGTCACAGTTAGCTGATTAGTCAGCAGCTGCAGAGCAGCCATTCTTCATGAGAAACATAAAATCTGAGGTTTCTGCAAATGTCATTTTTTGGGAGGAAATTATATATTTTTACAGTCAATTTCCTTTTCTTTGTTGAGCCAATGTGTTGTGGCCATTGTAGTTATTTGCTAGATTTCAGTAGAGCATTATTTTCTTATCTTCCTAATAGATGTCTTTCCAGGTTTACAGCAACTAGCTACAACAAAACCTTAATAATATGACAAACAGGAATTGTAATGCACAACATAAGTAAGCTGATAATTAAACACCTTTTATGAACAGAAAAATTAATTTATGTTTGACCCACACTTCACCGGTCAGAGCTGATCAAAGTAAATCTGGCTCACTGATTGGTGCATCGCTGGTCTTTATTGTTCCTTCATTTAACAATGACACACTAGACTGTAGACAGGAAGTGTCATTGTAATTCTCTAAAAAACAAAGACAATAACTTAAAGAGCTCACTGTTTCACTGCAGAAGCTGACAACTCAACAAATGAAGTATTAGAACAACTTGAATTGTTTAAAAAGTGGAACAAAGAAAAATCTTAAGTTACTGTGATATGTGTCATTGTTCTTTTACCTGTCATCATAAATGTCTACCCAGTGCCAGATAAGTGAAGGTCCCCATTTCCATGTATCCAGTTCCTCTTTCTCTGCCTCATGAGGTTGAATGACCTCCTTGGAGCTGGCAGGACTTTTCTCTCACATCTGTCTGGCTGAGTCTTGGTGTTTGATGGTTTCTGTGTGCTTTCAGATGCTATAAACTTTTATCCACAGTTCTGTACAGTGCAATACATCATCCTGCAGCAGGTTAAGGATGACAACAAGAACATTCGGTTTTGTACAAAGAGTACTTTAAACACTGTAAGACTAGAGAGGCCAAATTTAACATTATGTAAGGCATCCTTTTTTTCTTTTGGAGGAAGATGAAAAGTGGGTCAAAGATATAAATTTTCCAGGCTCCTGTCATCATTTCAGTCTCATTATGAGTCATGTGTGACAAATTAAGAAATACAAATCTTTAAGCCCTAGTCCAGGCACAAATCAGGGAGACATGACGCAATTTACACAAGCGTAACTAAGAAGTAGTTGGATGAAGAATTCCTGTTGTGACACAATTGAGCAATACACTCACACATTTCAATATAAGAAGTTAGAACATCACTTTTTCCCCACAAACCAAATGTTCATGTTCCTCATTCATGCTCTCGTTGGTTGTTTGTATAAACCTCGTCATGATAAATAAGGTATTTATGGTGAGAAAAAACTTTACAAGTATATTTGATAAATAAATCTATCTTGTGATTCCTGTCAACGTTTTATGGAATATTATTTCTAGAAATCTGTTGTCCAGCTGGCGTTTTCATCTGGTTAGAAATACTACAGCCAAAGTAAATACCTTCATATGAAAGAAGCGGGTTTTCCTGGGTTTCTGTCTGTCACACCTTATTTTCCATGCAATAAAATATGCCAGAAGCTGTTGCAGAAGCCCTAGTCCAGGCACAGAACAAAGAGACACTGCATGCTCAGATGGAGTTTATGAAGACATTCTGCAAGTACAGACAGCGGCAATAAGAGTGTATGACTGTTAAAGGATGCCGATGAAAAGGAAAAGATGTGAAGCAGCAGCAGTCAGTGAGTCTGCAGAACAGACCTTCTGCAAATAGTGTCAGAAAGGCTTTGAAGAGCAAACCAGCAAACACAACACTGTCAGATAGAGGAGTCTGCTGGCTGCCTGGGGCACATATCTGCTTAGAGTAGGTGTGAGCTGGCTACCTGCAGCAAGAAATGCAGGGTTTTAAAAAGTGGCACGTCCAAAACCTTCATCGTTTCTCAGCATATGTTCCTCCAACCCATCAATTTTCTTCCAAGATCAGATCACAGAGGTAACAAGTCCAGGAATCACCCCTTATTCTGGCTGATTCTGGGTAATCCTAAAGAAATTACCATTCCTTGCTGCGTTCTGGGTCTGCTACAGGTACTTTAATGGGTCCATAAATACTTTAATGGGTCCATAAATTGTTTTACTTTTTTACTCAATTCTTTCTTTACCACCACAGTCCAGCGTTGTGCCTGCGTTACTGCAGACAAAATCCCAATCCGTTTGTCCACCTCCTGGTTCATGCCATCATCATTTGTGAACAAGTCACCTTAGGCATATCAAGATACTTGATCTTCTCATTTGCTAGAGGCACAGACTGACCCCCGACCTAAAATAAAAGGGGCAGTGCACCCTTTTATCTGAGAATCATTCAAAACAACATATCTTGCTTTGGGACATCACACTATTTCTATAATTTAAAGTCCTTTTAATTACATGCCAAAAGTGCGGCACATATTGCAGTACAGCACGCATTATAAACTATCTTTGGCTGCACACTGCTGGTCAACTGGCTGAAAAAAGGCAACTGCAGCTTTTTATGTTACAAAATGGAACCTGAACCAATGATATCAATCATTTAAAGCAGGCAACACTGTTTTGAAACTTCAGTTGACAAGTTCTGACTGGAGCCTGGACACTTCTGTAATCAGATATCAGCTCGCTGTACCTGTGTTAAATCTTTTCTATTTGAATAAAACTAACTAGACCACATTTTTTTCTCTGATGAATAAAACTGGGCTTAAAATAAACTATCTTTAGTCCTAAATAGTCAATAAAATAAAAGGACTTCCTACCAGTCCTTTGCAGGTGCTGATGGCAGCCGTTCCTTTAACATCAGGGGCTTCCACTGTGCCAAGAAGGTGGCAGGAGTTCCCCTCAGACAGGACAGGCTCAGCCCTGCTGGCACTGCCATTCCTCTTCTCCAGGACGTATTCGGTTGACAGCAGGTGGCAGTTTTGGGTCAAATTGAACATTAAGGTTCGACCATTGTAGTTGAGCTTGTAGTAGACCTGCGTCTCTGGAGAAAGGGACCGCAGTGCACGCCTGGATCTCCCGGTCTTGAAATGGTGAGACACGGAGTGGGAGACAAACTCACCATCAGCCCTGATTCTCACGGGATGGACGATGGATGGATCTGAGCCAGTCTGGGGAAAATGACCTATAGAATAGTAAAGTAAACTGTTGAATGCACTCTGCAGAGATTTGCACAAAAACTTGCGTCCATGCAACCATACTGACCTTGCCTGCTGGAGAGGGAGAGGAATCTGGCAGATAACTCACCGTGGCCCGCTGCCAGCATGAAAACAAAGTGCAGCCGAAAGAGAAGCGAGCACTCCAGCGAACATCGCATATTTCATAAGAACCAAAGTGGAAACCGGGGAGAAGAGTCATCTGCATCGGAGAGCCAGGCTGGTTGGAGGAGTCGACCTCTTCGATCCTGAACTGCTCCGGGACATGACATGAACAGACTCAGATTCCGATTGTGGAATGGGGGCCACGCTCCGAGGAGGACTGGCAGCCGGATCAGGGATTTAGAGGAGAGAAAGCTCCCTTCTCGGTGGAGGACGGAGGAGGAGGAGGAGTATCTACTTTCCTCACAGGAGCGTGGGGGAAGCAGAGGAAGAGGGTTCCCTCGTTTGAATGAGCCATGTCTGCTTCTTCCCTTCTGTCCAGACATGTCTGTTGATGCAGCAGCGCATCTTCAATACGTGTCAACGCTCATGCAAATGAGTTGGATCATTAAGGCTACAACGTGCAACGTGCAGATACTAAGTTTTATTTCAATGCCTTGAAGAGCGCTAAACTAAAACTATGCAGAGAGAGAAAGCAAGATTAAAAATATGTTAAAATTCTTTTATAAAACACTAAAATCCGAGCATCAGGCGTTGTCAACACGAGTAAATCCTGAAATATTTGGCATGTATCATAGCTTGTAAACATTTTCACACCAAGCCAAAGGCTTTTTATATTTGCTTGGGGGGATTTTCTTTCATTGTTACATAAGGTTCTTTCTTTTATGAAATGCATAAGAGCTGTCCCCAGATGCTTGATGTATTAGTGAGAGCATTTAAATAACATTGAGGTGCTTAATGTGATTATCTAGTTGTAAGCAAACTCACAATTTCTAAATTCTACATGGTAAAAATATATTCTCTTTAATATATTTCTCTTTAGTGTTCTGATCTGATTTTTCAATCTGAAGTTATCTTATAACAGACTTTTACATATATGCTATGTGCTATTGTTTTTGCGGTGGTTTTGTAAATAAAGTCATAATGCTATAGGGAGAAAAACTCCACTCCAAAAAGTTTTATATTTCCTTTTTATCTTATTTGTTTGTCTTCAGAAGCATAAGTTGCAGTCTAATAGTCAAACTTAAGGCACAACCTGTGCAATAACATTTTTTTTTTTTAATTCTAGTGCAAACATTTCTTGAGTACAAGTTTCAGTATTAACTTGAGGAGCATTGCCAAGTGCATGTTCTCAATAATTCTATGAGACATTTATTTATTTCCTGATATAAACCTATAAATTGATTGTTCCAGATTAAAAAAAAAAAGGATAAAGTGTCCTCTGTCATCTCAAACCCTCAGTTGGTGGTAGCAGATATTCATGCTGAAGCAGGTCTTGTTGGAGATTTCTTGTTGAAGAGGAGTTCTCTTCACTGTTGCTAAATGCATGCTAGGCATGAGAAATTATTGTAGAGTTAAAAGTGAGCTTGTTGTCCACTGTAGCAACAAGCTTGTTTGGGAGGAGCTTGTTTGCGAACAAAGTAAGTGGCTCGATGCATTCGGCCTAAAGTTCTGTAATTTGAATCTTTTTAGTAATTTCCAAAATTGACCAAACTTGCCTGCAGTGCTTTATGACTTGGATTGAACTGGAATGTGTGCAAATGCATTTGAGTCTGTTTGCATCATTGGAATTATGCTTCTTTGTTTCTGTATATAGGTTGTTTTTTTTCTATGAAGTGGCTTTGGATTGGCACTATAAACTTAAGCTGAATTGAACTGAATTAAAGGCTTTGTTCAGTTGTACTGTCTGAAGGCTGCAATCCCCTTCAATGCTCATACTGCTGTAGGTCAGTTTGTGTGATTTATTTGTGGCTCAAAAGCCACAGAGACATGACACACTGCCTCCTGCATGGTCTAACTCTATGACAAACACAAAAGCAGACAATACAGTCAGCTCATAAATCTACAGCCCGATGGCAGCACTCTCTGTCTGTTTATTTATTCTTCCAAAGTACAAAAGAAGTTTGCCTATGAGTTTGTGGTTATGGACCTACCACAGACTTATCTCAACGTTGTTGCAATTTGGCCGTGGCTCAATTGTGAGTAAAGAAGGATCTGAATATCATTATCATTATCATTATCAGATCATTTTGAAGAAAAAGATGCTTCAAAATTGCTTCATAGACTAGAAAGACAATAACTTTTCTGTATGAACAACAACTCACATCCTGACCCTAAAGCACACAAAGTCACAACCAGACTTTATCTCTAGAGTGATAAACTTTAGCCTACTTGTAAAAAACAATAATATCAATGCTAATGGGCCATACTTGGGAGTTCCTCTAACAGGAACCAGTGTAGCCAAAATGTAGCAGAAGTAAAGATTTCTTTGCATGGAAACTTGGGATGAAAGCAGCTATATTTAAACTAACAGGCAATTTCCTTCACTGGAGCTAACACTCCCACAGCATTATAAAACAAATAGCATGTTGTTGTCTGGTGATATATTACAGGCATGGAAGCCTTATTTTAGGAAAGGGCAAGCTTTGAGTGTATTGAAGTTTTGCTCTAGATGTTTTATTGGTTGAATGGATTTCAAATGTTTAGATGAAGAAGTTTACAATTCTTATATAATATGTGCTATTCCAGGTCACATTTCTACAAATATATCCAGATTGTTCTCTGGACGTATAATAATCCCAGTATGAATTACCATCCAATTGCTCACAGAGACCAAACCCAACCTTAACTGACCCCTTTATGTCCCCCACTTACACTAATGTTCATCAGGCTGTGAAATCTTTGAACTTGGAAAATTATCGAGACCTTTTGTTAGTTTTAGGTGGGAGAGAGAGGCATTGACACAGGGAGACTGTTGCACGCATTCCTCATTAAGACTTCTCCAAGTGTTGTAGTGAAGCCCCTTTATTTTTGTCTGGCTCCCTGAAGGCTTTGTGGTAAGTTTCAGGTCAAGATTAAAGTGCCATTCCTATGACAAAATAAATGAAAAGCACTTATTTGTTTTAAAGATAAATAAGTGGTTGCATGGTATGCTAACATGAGAAGATTTAATAAATATTTATTTTAAACAGAAAAGGAGATGTTTGACCTCAACATATTTTGATGTGAAAATATTTCAGCATAAGTAAGCCTTTTCTTTTACCAATTTCAAGTTAAATAGATTAAATTTAGAATTTTCTTTTTATAATTGTAAGTATAGAAACATTTATATTAATTAAACTTGTGGCTTAATGCAAATAGAATATTTTTTTTTATTATTTACAGACAGTCTGTACTTGGGTTTATTGTCTCATCACTTTACATAAAATATGCTGGGCGCAACTGCATACTTTCGGAGGTGTATGGGAACATGTCATTGGCGTCCCCCTCCCTCCCAACCAATAAACTTGTACAACTCATCTTTAATTAAAGTATCAATAATAATAAATGTACATATATGTGAATACGTTGCTGCGTACAGGGCAATTAAAGAATGAAACAAAAACAAACAGGGCAATATTTCATCATTTAATATGTAAGTGAGCCAAAGCGCCACCTCTGTTCGCCTGTGTCTAGAACTGCCTATAGGCTGCAGGTCTGAGGCATTTTGTTAGCATGTTTTCTATCATTCTTATTGAAGCCTTATCCAAACTGGCCACCCACATTCACAAAATGGTGAAATAATATTGACCACAAAAAGCTGTATTTATAAAAGATTTCAACGTTTTTCCTACACAATGCTAACAAACGTTTTTAATGTTGAAAAAAAAACGGTTTCTCTTCACAATCTTTATTATTTTATTTATTAATCTATTCTATTTGTAAGATTTGTTCTTTAAATTGCTATTTATATAATTTTTCTGTCTCAGGATGATTGAGGGATGAAGAGACTGTCTGGTTCTTTAGGTTCTGACGGTCTGTGGTGTTCCTCTCCTGACCCATTCTGTCTGGTATCAAACAACCCACTGTGCACCTCTGAATATTTTTTAATGCCCTTATTAAACTTCACTGTAATTGTTTAGCCTGGAATGTGCGTCTTCCCACTGTGTTTCTGTCAGAGGTTTTGCTTCTAAGGACGGTTTCGTATCGGGCGGACATTTTAAAAAGACGCGGGTTAACAGCAGCTCACCGCGGCTGCGCAGTGTCCGTCTCTAAACAACCGTAACAACAGCGCCAGTTGGTGGGATTTGGGAGGGGGGGGGAGGTGTCTAATTTAGGTCCCGCAAATGATCTGTTGACAGGCTTCAAGGTGTACAAGTTGTCTACTGCATACTGCCGTTATGCTGTACTTAGCTAAAAGGTGTTCATGATGGATGTGTTTATTATTGATTTTCTTTTTTTCAGACGGAAAAAAGCAAATCAATAATACTTACACCAGCACACACTCCTTTGTCCTACGAAGGTTGAGCTGCTCATGCGGTCATGCACAAGCTTTTATCCTAGCATGGCATTCTCCTTCTGATTTTGGAAATCTGTGAATTTTACTACCACAAATACGATCACGATACCTGACATCACCAGTACAAATACCCCACTGGCAATGGAGAACCATTCTGTTTCGATTATTGATGCGAAAACTTTCTGCCGGTCTGCAATGTAGCCTGACGCTACATTAGCATGTGTTTACTAATGCACGTACATTAGTTTGTGTTTGTGAGACGGCCACCGCACGTGGTAGCCGCGCTACTACGTAGAAATGGCATTAGCCAATGAAAAGCGGCCCCTGTGGTAAGGTGACCTTAATATTTCCCGTGTTTATGGTCATTATTATTACACTTATTAATGAGAAGTGTGTGTCTATCAGACATTTATAGCAATAATGAATAAATCGCGTCCCGTATTGGTTCAATACGGGGCGGAGACAACATCCGCCTGTTATTTTAGGCTAGCTTAAGCTAACCTGAATATTTTACAACTCTCTTGTTGAAACACTGACATTACTTATCTTCTGTCTTTCAACTGATTTGAAAAGCTTTTCTTCGTCTCTCCAACATACTTATCCCTCCCCCTCTTCCGTTTTCTGTTTTGTGCCCGGGATTTTTTTTTCTGCCACCCATTTTTAGCTCCCTGTTGTCGAGTTCATTACTACAATTCAAATTGAATTAAACAAGCTCGCTGTATGAGAGGGGAGAGCTGCTGGCAGGAAGCGCCTAATCAGTGCTGTTCCTCTGTTATTGATAATTTCATATACAAACAGCGGTTAAGTACATAAAATGCTGACTATAAAAAAAAAATCCCCACATCGTTTTTTGCGCACCTTCTAATGCAGCGCCCCCATGCGTTGCATACAGTGCATAGCCACTTTTTGCGTCACTGTGTGCAGGCAAGAATATTGCTGCTGAAATCATTCATTTCTGAATCATTCTCTCGTGACGTTCGTGTCTTTGATTGTCTACAGAGTACTCAGATAATCTGGAAGCAAAAAGTGCTGTTTGCTGATGTGAGTATAGTGTTTCTAAGCTCAAATAATGGGGTAAATAAATTGAAATACACGTAAAAATGATGACATTCTAATTTACTGTGAAACACCTGGATATCCTAGTTCCTTGGTTACCGCTGGCTTCATAGCAGGAACATTTATGGTCGATGAAATAATTTTTTGTGTGTCCTGGTCCACGTGTCTGCTGTTTCCTAGCTGAACACATGATGGCGCTGTTTGACCCGGAATCCGTGAACTTTGTTCAAGTAGTAAATGGGCGTGTTTTTGTTCTGTGAGTCCTGTTCAGTCCTCAGACAGCCAGAAAGAACATGGAGTGAAGTTTGGTGCGTAAGTTGAGCTGTTGTAATCTGAGAACTTCTGCCGCTGGTGATTTCAGAAAACTAAGGCAGAGAGGGAAAGCTTTAGTCTTTGATATCGCGCTATATCTGGTTGCTCTATTTATTTCTGTAAGCACGAAGGTTAAACGTAATATTGATATGTGGTGGTTTGATTGGCTCTGTGTCAGTGATTGTAAAATGACCTTTTGATACTTTGAACTTAGTTGAATTACCTGTGTTAGATTGTGGATTTTATGCTTATTTCCTGCTGATATTGCCTTTAAATTTTACCAAATAGATACATGTTGTGTACTATTTTTATTTTTTTCAAATGGGATAAACCTAAACTACACATTAAGAGTTGTTTCTTTCTTTGTCTCCTGTAGTAAACCCACTGTGTCTGAGCCACAGGGGCTGGTAAACCTTAGGGAATAACGTGAAGGATGGAGAACTTCTGGGCAGCGGTCATTTGGGCCGCAGAGATCTGGTTCTACCTCATTATCTGCCTCATTGTGATCCCATCCATGTTTGGATTTTCTTTGGGTATCTCTGAGACCTACATGACCATCCTGGTGAAGACTTTAGAGGTATGGCTACATGAAACCACATGCTTAATATCATCCAGGTAATCTTAATAAATACTTGACTTGTCTTTTGTGTGACCTCTTCCACAGTGGGCCACTCTGAGCATACAGAAAGCAAATGCAGAAGAAGAAAATGCTAAAGCGTCTACATCTAATGGTGAGACTGCCTGTGTTCGTGACTGTAAAACATGAATACAGATTTCAGGACCCAGCTGTCTTTGCAGCAATACTGGATTTCTGTTTCGCAAGTCTGGACAGGCATGTTGCAATGGCATGGTGGTTTGCTTCCTAGCAAAAGCTGGCACAATTTTTTTGCATCCTACTACAGTTTAATAATGTCTTTACTTTGTCAAGTTGAAATATTATGGTTTTAACAATACAGAGACAATGACTCAGGAACAGAAACATTTATGAAGCTGGTCTGGCAACCCTGCTTAGAGTATCTCAAAAGACACAATTACTCAACTCCTTATCGGATCCCACGCTGCATGGGTTATGATTCCTGCAGCAACATATAAATACAAAACAGCTGTTAGCAAAAACTGCTTTTTAGGTCTCTGTAGAGGCCAAATGAATCTCTGGCACACCATTCACTGTGGATGAGAACTGTTAAATTAATAATTCTTCAAAAATAAATGTTCAAAAGATTTGAAGTATTCAACACAGACTTTAGTAGATTGGATTTTGGACTTTGATGCTGTGTTGTCAGGCTAATGGTACCGAGATTATTCAGGAAGAAAGAGATAACTTTTACTGCCTTAGAGTGAGCTGCAGTCATTGAAAGAAAAACGTCTTTGCATGATGCAGTTTGTTGTTTGATAACTGGTAAAGCCTCTAAGAGAAAATTCTAATTTAAGGTATTTTCCAGCAGAAAATATGTGTTCCAAAAAAGGTGCAAGAATTGATCTGAATCTTCCTCAAATAAACAAAGATTCAAATGCTCTGTTGTAGTGGTGCAGAATGCCGCTAAACACCTTGATCAGTAAAATTTAAATAAAAACATTAATTAAGGTGAAGCAAAAAGAAAAAAAAAAAAGATAAAGTAAAATGAACTCAGTTGCCTTATGTGATGTTATAAAAGACATCTGAACAACATAGAAAATAAATAGAAAAAAAACCACAAATGAAAAACTATAACAGAGGGAAATTTGGTTGCTCTTTCACAACCATCTGGTTTGTACATTTTGAATTAATATTACTCTTGAATCAACTGTTACTAAAAGTATTTTTAAGTAAGCTTTTTCCTTTTTATTTTTCTCTTTGTGTTTGGTTTTCTTTTCCAGTCAGGATAATCTGAGGAGATGTGGAGAGGAATTCTTCCAGATTGCCATCAGGTGGTTGAGTTTGATATTGACTCTTTCTTTATCTGTTTGTTTCTTCATCAGGACTCATCCAAAGGGAACACGGCTCTATGGAGAAAGAGTTGGGGGAACTCCGGCGCAGTAGACCCAAACCGCCAGTAGGAGGCGATTTCACACTTAGCGACTGTTTCTATTTCACTCGAAGAGGAATTGAGAGCATTGTAGATGATGAGGTGCCTTTGATGTTTTTCTACTAGATTTTAAGCTAAAAATATATTTGTCTCTTTTTTCAATTCCTACAGATCTTGGTTTGATTAAAAAAAAATATTCTCTGGTTTGCAATAAAGGTAACCCAGCGGTTCACTTCTGAGGAGCTGGTGTCCTGGAATCTACTGACTCGCACCCACAATGACTTCCAGTACATCAGTCTGAAGCTGACACTGGTCTATGGCCTTGGTATCTTTGTGAGATACTGCATCCTCGCCCCTCTTAGGTAAACACGTACTTTGCATGACCTGCTGACAGGTAAAATTTTAGTCTGTTAGAAAACAAAAGAAAATAATACAGTTAGCGATTGTCAAGGAGACTGTCAAACCTACAATATCTGGCAGTCTTTGTTTTAATGAGAACGTGATGTTGGACAGACATTTTGAGACCAACAGAAACTTTTACAAACATTTCTACTTGAAATGTTTCAGTGGTATATAAAGTCAAAAACAAACATTTTCATTAGTCTCGAGGGCTTTTGCTGATAAATACATCAAGTTTATTCAAACTACTTTCTCAATGGTTTAATGTTTCTTGGCCTTTGCTCCAAAATGTCAATGCTTTGATTTCTGAGAAATCATCAATTGTAATTTAGTGCTTCATCATGCTCAAAAAACATTGCATTGTGCAAAGTAACCTTGGAAGATGTTTCTATACCGTTCTCTAATCATAGCAATATTGTTAAACAAAATGTGAGCAACCCCACTTTCTTCAATGAGAGGCAACTCCGTTCATGATTGGCCCATTATATTTTACTCTCAGAAAGACACAAAGCTCAATGTAGCATTTCACCTTAGCTTCTCTGGATAATATTTTTTTCCAGGTTCCCCCACACAGTCTGAAGTGGGCACAGAGAGAACAACTTTACCTCAATCCTCTGCTCTCCAGTTTTGGTGCTTCCTGCAGAATGTTAATCTGTCCTTCATGTTTTTGGCCTCTCTTGACATCAGACCAGCATCCTAAAGTATTACACCTGTCTGTCACCATACAGTACCTGAGCAGGTTCTGTGTTTGTACCAATCACATCTCTTGGCTAAATCCTCTTTAGAAAATAAATCGGCACCTGCTTGACAAATGTTGAGCCCCTGTTGCTTTTATCATAGTTCAATAATTAATAATTGTTAATTTCGTTGTGATCTTATTAGCAACAGTAATCCAGCCTGCGAAGGCCCTCTGATGGAAAGGAATGACACCAGCACATTTCCTTACTTATTAACAAAAGGAGAAGGATTTTAGGCACCACTGTCTTTTATTACACCCACTCCACTCTTTTGAGTCAATATAAATGACTGATATCTGAAATCAGCTGTTCTTTCCTTATTGCTTTCCTCAAATGATAATAATATTCTAATTATGCCAACGGACAGGGCAACTACGTTTCTGAGATTAAGATAATTTTTGTTAATATTGCAATTAGTTGCACTTTTAATGTATTATCTGAACACTCTTCATGTCTTAGAGTCAATAACCTCAGATGAAGATTATAAACAAACAAATAAAAATCTAAATTCTGAATTGGGAAATGAAAAAATAATTGTGAGAGTAGAAGCAGCAGAACAGGCAGCCTTCTGTTTTTAACATTAGTGGGTGTGATTACCTTTATAAAAGCTGACCAGCAGTTTCCTGGTCCAAAACACACAACTTGGAATTGTGCACACAATTCCAAGTTGGAAAGCAAAAAGTAATGACCTTAGAGATGAAACTGTTCCTCTCCATCATGAAATTTAAATCGCCTGACCCAGATTGGATCATTCACCATGACCGTTATCTTAAGAGCAAGAACAAATCTATAAAAGAACGCAAAGGTTGAAAGTCCAGACCTGGACCTGACTGAAACTCTGTCCTGACAGCTGTACAGGATTTTTATATATATATATTTTTTCAATTGAAACAAGAAGTCATAAGTCTTCAGTGGTGATGTGATTGAAAAGATCATACACACGGTGGATTATATTCACAAACTCTTGCTTTAGTAGGTTTCCCGAATAACTAAATCAAAATGTGTTCATCTTTTCACTAAAAAGTACTGTACTTTTTAGTTTTTGAGTGGGATGTTAATTTCATTCTTTTCATAGAAGAACAGTTTTTATTTTCAGACATTATTGTCGATTTATTTTGTATCATTATTATCAGGCTGGAAATAAGGTTGAAATAAGTTAGTAAAAGCATGAAATTAATGTTAAATTATAATCAATCATGAGTCTGGTAACTTCTTATCAGGGCTCCAAATCAAATATGAAAGGACTAGATTGTGTTTATAATCTTCTGGTGCAAAACAAATGTCTTCAGGCCAGACCTTTGTGGCTTTTGCCTTTCACATCTAATGTATTCTGACATTTAGTGTTCTTATCTCTGTTCAGGCTCACACTAGTCTGCATTGGCCTGACCTGGTTGGTGACTGGAACGTCTATGGTTGGACTTCTTCCAAATTGCAGGTGATCAGAAAATCTTTCAAGTTTAAAAATTGTTCCACACAAAGGGAATTTCTTGCTCTTAAAGCCAATTTCATGCTTTGACCTGACTGTTAATTTCTAGGGTAAAGTTCTGGCTCAGTGAGTGGGTCCATGTCATGTGCTACAGGATCTGTGCTCGAGGTCTTTCTGCTGCCATCCGCTACCACAACAAGTATTTTCTCATTAAACATTCTATTATTGCAAGGGTGTCCATCTTCTAGAGCTACTATTCTGCAGCCTTTAGATGTATCCCCTCTCCAACAGAGCTGAATAAAATGTTCGAATCCCCTCATAATCATGTCAGTGATCTCTGCAGAGACCTTGTAACCTGCCGTTCATTTGACTCAAATGTGTTGGAGGAGTGATTTATCTAAAAGTTGCAGGATAGCAGCTCTTGAGAACTGGAGCTGCTCTGTTTGTATCTTCAGGAATAAAATTTCCTTTTATTTTCAATTTGACATTGACTTTATTTTTTAAATGCAGAGAGAATAGACCCAAAAAAGGAGGAATCTGTGTGGCCAATCACACCAGTCCTATTGACATCGTCATACTTTGCAACGACGGCTGCTATGCTATGGTGTGTGATAAATCTAACATATCTCCACATTTATTGCATTTCTGTAATCTTTGAAGTGTGAATTCTGACAGTGGAGCTTGTGGTTTTCAGGTGGGGCAGGTCCATGGAGGTCTGATGGGGATTGTTCAGAGAGCCATGGTGAGGTCTTGCCCTCATGTCTGGTTTGAGAGGTCTGAGATGAAAGACCGCCATCTAGTGACCAAAAGGTAAGCTTTCACTTACTTCATGGAATATTTATCATTGGACCTTCTGCGTTCTTGTCTTTATGCAGTTGTTCTAGTTGCTGTATTTCTGGCAGTTACACAAAAGTGTTTCACTGCAAAGATGGTTTGTAGTGTGTTTTGTTGCAACCTGAAGCGTGAAATAAACTTCAGTGGAGTTTGAAAACAAAATACGTGTATAGGTTTATGTCTGGTTGAACAATTGTTGATTGTTTTTTATTTTTGGGGGGATTTTATTGCAATCCATAGGGGGGTAGAAGAAACATATTTGGGAACCTCTGCCTTAATGTGTACATTTTTTTTTTTGCTCTGGGAGGTTTTCCTTCACCTTTTGTTTTGTTTCCAGGTTAACAGACCATGTGAATGACAAGACAAAGCTTCCCATATTAATATTTCCAGAGGGTAAGTTTGACCATGCTACCCAGTTCCATGTTTGATGTTTATACATTCATACAAATAACTCATGGAGGGCTGTTATTTTAGTTAAAGTTTCAAAGCTAACTGTTGAATTGTTTAATATGAACATAAATTGCATGTTGATTTAAAAAAAAAAACCTCACACAACATATTCCCTTTCATTTCCTTGATGTCTTTTCTCCGCAGGTACCTGTGTTAACAACACGTCTGTCATGATGTTCAAAAAGGGAAGTTTTGAAATTGGAGCAACAATATATCCTGTAGCTATCAAGGTAATTTTCTTGTATATATTTTTATTTTAATGTGAATAATGTACATACAGTCATACCTCGATTTTGGCCTTCTAATGACTTGTTTGAGCTGTTATCCTTAACAAATCTAAACTGGTTTAGAAATCGATAAGGCATTCCAATGTTAAGGCTCTGGGAAGCTGTGATCTTTATAAATTCTGCCAAGAGTGGTTTAATATCCCACCATAATTATAGAAAGATTAGTAGCTTCTCTGAAATTTTCTGGGATACAGTTAACCAAATAATCAGTGGCTTAATTTGTTGATGTTGAGCCCGTATTTATACTTTTGATCCTGTGTGCATTAGAGAAAATCCACATCAGTTTGAACTTGAGTATAGAATGCTTGCTTGTAACAAATATTAAAGTTTGTACTATCAAACCTACCCAAAAGTCCCAAAGTAATAACATTCATACATACGATGAGTGTTTGGGTCTATTTTATTGGAGCTGTACCTGCTTGTCTGTCCATTGTTAGTATGATCCAAAGTTCGGAGATGCTTTCTGGAACAGTTCCAAGTACAGCATGGTGAACTACCTGCTGCGGATGATGACGAGCTGGGCTCTAGTCTGTAACGTCTGGTACCTTCCAGCCATGCACCAACAGGTTGGTTTCACAGTGTTGGAAGAACTCAGTACCTCCACAAAGTGGGTCAGCTTTTACTCGGAAAAATATCCTTTGTTTTTTCTTTATTGTTGAATGTTAGGAGGGCGAGGATGCTGTCCACTTTGCCAACAGAGTGAAATCTGCCATAGCTCACCAAGGAGGACTGGTAGACCTTCAGTGGTAAGTGTTGACCTCTTTTCTGTGTAAATTATCTCAAAAAGTTTAAACTTTATTTCTAAACTTACAAGTAAGACTCAAACTTCAAAACTGTCTAGTAAAACATTTGACACCTTTACATATGATGAGAGTTACGGTAGTTTTAAAATGTTGAATTGATCTGTGGCTCTGCAGGGACGGAGGTCTGAAGAGGGCGAAGGTGAAGGACACGTTTAAGGAGCAGCAGCAGAAAAAGTACAGCAGTATGGTGGTGGGAGATGACAGCAGCAGCAACAGTGACTGAGATCAACTTTCAGCACAAGGGACAAGATCTCCAACTTGTTTTGACAGGCACATGATGGAAATAGACAAATTTACTCCTTGGTTTTCACATTATCTGGACACAGTGAATGCCCAAATGGACTTAATAAGGAGCAGCTAAGTGGAAACTAAGCCAGTGACATTATTTGCGATATTGAAGCTGCTAGAGCAGAAAAAAGGAACTGCCTTACTGCTTATCTGTTGTTGGAATTGAATATTATTGCTGAAAAGCTTCCGTTTTTGGACCGAGATGTGCGTTTGAAGAAAACTGACTCTTGAAATGGTTCTTTTTTTGAAGAATTTTAGTTTACAGATTGCATGTTATCTGTGTGATTATGCAAAGGTCTAAATAAGTTTTGTTTATTAGTTCACATAATTAATCAGGAGGATAAAAAAAGAAATTGTGTGATTTAAAAATAGAATTACCTTTGTATATTTATTATGCAGTTTAACTGCAAAAATGACACTGATAATTAACAGAAATCTGTTATGATTTCCAGTAAAGTGCCAAAGAAACACTGAAACCTTGCTGAGTATTTCTTACCTAAAATGAAAAAGGGTCCTCCCGACTCTTAAGAGTAAAAACAAATCACAGACAAAAACAGATGCAGGAGGTTTTATCCTGAGTGATCGATACCATACATTACACTCCAGTTGACTAAACATCAGGGTGAAATGTTGGTTTTCACAGTATTACACACAGCCTTGATACTGCGGGATTCGGTGCTGGTGCTGGTGTTGCTCTTGGTGAGGCATTTTCCACGCACCGCTGGCACATGCTTGTCTGAGTCATTTTCTCTCTAGGAACTGAAAGCAAATTTAAGAAAAACTGATATTACAAGCTACTGCTTTTTCTAATTGGATGCTTACATAAGGTCAAAAAGGTTGATTAATGCTTGAAGGAACCATGAAAGTTTTGGTACATCTTGCTGAAATTTTGTCTAATTGAACTCAATTTTGTTAAAAATGGCTGAGGTGAGTGTTCCAGGAAACCAACCAATTTAAATTCACTACTACTTTTCCCAAGAATTGTACTATTAGATATTTTTGGACCTCTTTAGTAGATTCAACAATCAACAAACATTGGGGAGAGAGTGAAGGGCTGAATGAGCGGGTAAATTATAATAATACATTTTATAGGCATCTTTCTCGACACTCAAAGACTCTGTAAAAAAAAAAACAACCTTCAGTTCAAATAAAAGTAAAATTAATTGAATAGCAAGAGGAGAAAGTATCAGATAGAAAAAAGCTGTTTTAGTCCAGAGATGAGGTGAACGCTCAGAGGGGACAGACCGGTGGATGGAGGAAGAGGATCCACCTCCATTCATAAAAAAATCTTACTTCTTTGTGCTCTTCATGTGAGCATGAAGAAGGTCAGACAGATATGGAGGAACAAGTTTGTAAATGGCCTTAAATATTGACAAAAGAATTTCCTTCTGAATATGAGCTCCACTGGCTAATGGAGATCCACTGGTTCCCAATACCCAGTGGAGCTAATGGAGAACATGACTGATGTGATAAATTAATAAATTGTTAAAACCTCCATATCGCATTGATGGAAAATTGAAGTTGATACTTTGTGTGTAAACCTGAAAGTTTTCTCACCTGTAATCCCGAAGTCAGCTGGAATTTTGCACTGTTAGATCAAAAAAGATAAAATGTACAGATCTTGTGTATGTCTACATGTATAGGAGTAATATGAAAGTCTCTAAATCATAATATCACCTACCTGTAAGGGACAGGGGGTCTTCGGCGGTACATCTAAGCAAACTTTAAGCTCTTCAAACCTGTTTAAATCAGATTACACACACACACACCCAGGTGGTAAAATAAGCACTGGACATGTCAATGATTTCTAAGAGGGCCAATTACATAAATTCACACCAGTTCTTGGCAACATTCTGCAAAATAGTCAAAGAAAACACCTCAAATCTGCCAGTATTTAAAAAGCATTCCTTCTTCTATTACGAGTAAATCAATATCAGCTGCTTTAATATTAACAGCTAGCCTATAAAAAAAGCTTCTCATCACTAAGGTATGGTATAAAGTGAAACAATAATATCAAGAAGACCTTCACAAAAATTATTATTGTAAAGCTTACTGTTGTTAAAATTCCCATGAGTGTCTTTGGAGCCTTAAACCGCAAGTGGAAACATCACTTCACCACAGACCTGACACAATCATGTGTCCCTCATCATATTTCTGACACAGGAGTCCATTCAGCTCAAAAACACTTTATTAATCCCAAAAGTAAATTAAACAAAAAAATAATTAAAAGTGTCATCCACAAGATTGCTGTGCAAAACTTATGCAAGTTTCAAGAAGAAGCTTGAAACTTGCATAAAGTTTGCTACAGAAGACTTGGACAAGCCAGTAAAGTGCTGAAAGATTGCTGTCAGATAAAGTCAAAGCAGAAATATTTTGATGTAATTGAACACATCATGTTTGGAGGGAGAACACATCTATGAATCACCTCAAAAACCTCATCCTAAAGGGCTGCAGCTGCAGACATCATGTGGTAAAGCATGAATTACTGGCAGGATTCCCAGCAGCACAATATTGCTCTTAAAAGAAAAATTAGAACTGCCAGAATCACCTCATTTATATCCAGTTTAAAATCTGTGGAAATAAATTATTTCTAGAACTTTTAAGATTTGAAGACAGCTTTTGTGGTAGAATAGGTCAAAATCCCACATTAGCAAGGTGGTTAGTTATTTCTTTACCGAAGATATCTTCAAGTTATCATTACCAAGAAGGGCATCTATAGTATTTATTTGCTGCACCATTTATGATTTTTAACCAATCTTTCCTTGGTAGACTAATGTGCTTCAAATTATTTCCTTATTTGGGTTCTTCCTGACATCTGGTGTGTTTTATGTCAGTGGTCGAGCAGCTGCTGCCAGAATAAATGTTTAGAAATGTTTGCTGTCTAAATGATTAAAATTAGTTCCTTTAATCTACAGAGAAAAAAAATAAATAAAGCTTGAAGGGTATGCCAACAATTTGTACAAGTATAAAAATGTAATGGTACTGATTTCAGCAAAAATAATAATAAAAAAAACAATGCACAAAGATAGTTAAAATAAGCATGGAGCTGTTTATTTTAACTATCTTATTTGCAATAAACAAAGCACTGAAAATGCAAAACATCTGGCCCTTTTTCTTATTCATAAACACGAACTGCTTCAGCAAGTTAATTAATTCTCACCTTATCATACAGGTCTCATCCTGATGCTTTAGTTTTCGAAACTTCAGTGAATCTGGATCCTTATTATTGTTTGGATTCGATTTTACATCTAGGTTGGTTTTTTCTGTCTGCACGAGAGGCATTTCTGCCGGCAGAACCACAGAGATTAGAAACAAAATGGAGGGGAAAAAGGAGATGACCGTAAAATAAGCATACCTTCTTCTTTGTCGTGGTGATGTTGTGAAAAGAAGAAATTGCAAATATTCCCAACCAAGGCAGTTGAGTTTAATTTATGACTTGGAAAATTTGGCTAAAGAATTTATGGATCTGTTTGTATTTGAATCCATGGTAACAGAGCCACCAAACAAAACAAAAAAAGATTATAATTAAGGACTTTCAAACACATATTACTTTACTGAATTTCTAAAATTGTTTGTATGTCAATCAGTTTTACCTGAAGGAGCAAACACTGCTTATAGATTTTTGTAGCATCATTTTGATCTTTTTTGTTGCGATTCTGTTCTGGAAACATTCATTTTAGGAAGACTTTTTCATATTAGTATGCAGTCTAAGTTTATTCAACATTTTTTTAATCCTCTGTTCAGATATGTAATGTTTTCAATGAAAAAAAAAAGAAGGCAAATGTTGGGTTTTATGATCTGGAGGAGGAAGGTTCCTCATTATTTCAGTTCTTAGGGGAAATTCAAAGCTACGGACACTTAAAACGGAAGATAGCAAGAAGACCTTGGAATCCTGGAAATTAAGGTGACATGTGTCAGTATCATATAATCTAGACCAGTGGTTCCCAAAGTGTGAGGCGCGCCTCCTAAGGGGGTGCAGTGCCATTGCAAATAGGGGGGCCCAGAAGAAAATCTTTGGGAACCACTGATATATACAATGAACAATGAGAAGTGAGTAAAACTTAAACAATGCATTTGTTTAAAAAAAAAAATGCATTGTTTACTTCAATAAATACTTATAATAACTTGCTTCTGGTTCTGCTTGTTTGCTGTAATACAGACTTCTGCAGGAAATATTACTATTATTATCTACAATAGCTCTTTAAAAGAACTGGAATTAATATGAGTTATGACAACATTTAATTTCCCTTTGGAATCAATAAAATATTTTTGAAATTTTTTAAATATTTTTGTTTTATCAGCTAGAGTGGAACAATATAAGTAAGATTTGAAACATACTTTTTTGTATGATGCTTTTCTAAAGATTTTCTAAGTATATCTTATACTTTCAGGTTGCTTCTAACTTGAAGAAGTTAAAGAGCATTTTTGAGACATGTCAGATCCTATCCAATGTATCCTTCAGCCCCTGAAGAATTTTATTTGCAAATTAAATCGTCACATCATTTACGAACCAAATAATAAATTTTCTAATTGTTTATTTGTCCAATTTTTGGAGGGAGCCCAGCACTTTATTTTTAATTTCCTTCAGTACAGCATTTCAACAAAAAAAACAGAAGGGCAGTTGACAATAACTTTAAATATCTTTAAAAAATCCACTTTATCCCCACTAATTGCCGTGTCAACTATTCCTCAGCAGTAGCCATGTTACTTGACGACACACATGGCCTGTTACTGTTACGATTCTTCCTTTTCATCTCCATGTGTGATGATGTAGCAGAGTTGCTTGTAGTCGATGTTTCCGATTGGGTCAATTGGTGCCAAAGTGAATGCCTGTTCCACCTGTATGTTGATGACAGGATACATTTTATGCTTAGTATTACCAAAATTTTATAATTTTGTAAAAGAAAATCCATAAAAAATAGCTGACCTCTTCTGCCGTGAATTTATCAGCCTGATTCATCAGTAAACGTTTAAATCTAAAAAAAAAAAACATAGTGTCAGAAACTTTATGTCAAGCAGTATATAAAAAAAAAAATATATATATATATATATATATATATATATATATATATTTCTCACATTAATTGCACTGTTTTTGGATTTGGCTTTATCTCATAATATGTATGTACAGTGACAAACAATAAATTCAAAATCTAATATGAGCATTGTCAGAACCAAACAGTGAAATTCATCTTACTCATCCTTATTAACAAAACCTGTCCCGTTGGGGTCAAAAGGTTTGAAAGCAGCAAGTATAGTGTCTTCAGGATCGGTCCCTGAAAGATGACAAAGGAAATCTACGTGTATCATTTGAGCGTTCCTCAAAGAAATTCCAAATGTAATATTCACTACTATAAAAGTGCCTTACCGTTGAGTTTCTCCCCAAAAAGTGTCAGAAACACAGTAAAGTTGATGGGACCCTTCCCTTCATTCAGCATCTCTTCCAGCTCCTCATCCTTAATGTTAAGTTTTCCTGGTGAACACATTAAGTAAGTATGATGAAAATAGGCTCAGCAGGTACAGCAGGTAACTTAGTGGAGATTAAAAATGATTATTTATTCAGTATTCATACAGCTACTAACATGCCCTAAGTAAACAAATTAAATTAGACACCCAGCTGAGCGTAAGTCTCCTTCAGATCCTGCTTCTTGATTACCCCGTCCCTGTCCTGGTCAATGCAGCCGAAAGCCTGCAGAAAAAATATTAAGATGTGGACAAAAAAAACCGATGATTTTAACTAACAATTAGGTCTAGAAGGAAATAGATCATTCATTCAAAATACAGCAGAGTTTATTAAAACTACACAAATTTGTTTTTCTTTAGCCCCTTCTGAATAAATGCAATTTTAGCTGCACTTGGAGCTCTGCTATACACAAAAAATTAAAACAAACTAGGATAAATTAAACTAGGATAAAAGTCTTAATTATGAAATTTTTATTCATAAATATTATTTAAAAAATATTTCTTATTTTCATAATACCAGACTTTCAAGTTAAAAATAAAAAAGGTCTAATATGTTGAATTATCTGATATGTTAGATCTATTTTTTAAATGCGTAAGCTTTAAATTGGCTTTAGCTTGTAAGAGATTTAACCTTGCAGGTTTGAGTTTGACTCAAATTATCTCCAAAGTCATGTTGAAGATGAAGCAAAGGGAAACTAATGGATCAATTATCTTAATTTTTTCTTTTTAGATTTTTCCTTCTGATTAGTTCCGGTGAACATTAACTACTTGTGAGTTCAGTAAATATTGTAATACTCTTAAATTGCTCAATTTTCCAAAAATCCACAAACTTACAGCTCAAACGTTTTAGCACATAATGGGTTTAGTTGATTTTACACAAAAGTATGGCTTGTGCACTTAAATAAGAACAAAAAATAAATAAATAAATAAATAATAATTTTAGGGAACTGTAAGCATTGCCTTACCTCTTTGAACTCTTGTATCTGCGACTGCTCGAACATTGAAAATACATTTGAGCAGGACTTCTGATTCCCCCTCTGCCTTTTATTGGAGGCCTTTTTACTTGCCTGAGAAGATAAACAGAAACATTCAAATCATATGCTTTTATGACAGTAGAACAAACACTTAGTTAATAAATAGTTCCTGAAATTATTTAAAATAATGAAAAACCTTGGTTGACTCACCATGTCGCAATGAATGCATTTAGACTCTCTGCCAATTTGTGGTTCTGCAGAGGGTTTTATATTCAGCCCATCTTATCAGACACCCTCCTATCATAGCTTGCAGTGGGCTGTGGAGCCCCTTACATGGCCATGTGGGCTCTCTGTGTGACTGAGGTTGCTTGATAAGAGGTGAAGTATGCTGGATTCCTCTGGACTTCGGAAGACGGATATAGAGCTGTGGACAGACAGAAGAAAGGGACTTCTGACCTTTGACAGACAATCAAACAAACATTACTAATATCAAACTGACCCCAGGATATTAATAATGATTTAGATTATTTTGTCAATAATTATAAAGACACTAAAATGTCACATTTGGTTTAATTCATTTTGTACAATGCCTTCTTTTTCATTCACTCCTTGCTGGTTTCTTCCATTAACTTTATGGTTCTTTGTCCCTGTTTGTTTCTGCCGTTCTTGTACCCTGGCTCGTTGTGTTTTTCTGTTGAATTATTTTCATTATTATTAAAGTTCTCTTCAACTATTCCTCACTTCCAACTATGTTCAACCACTACCTACAGTAAGACACAATCTTTCCATTTGCTGTGGTTTGACCATTGTTTTGACCTGTTGACAAACTTGAGATCTGATTAATTATTATAAAATATCTCATAAATAAGTCAGTCAAACACAAAACGTAATATTTAATTATGATGTTTTATTTACATTTAGGTATACGTATGGTTCATCTTACACATAAGAAAAAAGTACACAGTACATGCTGACAAAGTAAATAGGATGTAAACATAAAATTTTAAATAATAAAATACAATAACATATATTTCAATGCTTACAAACAAAAATAGACAAGAAAGCAATGAATTTGAGTTGGTGCTGATTGACAATAGCTTTTACAAAATATTTACGCTGTACATGAACTAGTTTGCTACATTTTAAAATAGACATTAAAATCGGTCCAAATAACCAGTGCATGTACTTTACATTAG
Organism: Poeciliopsis retropinna; assembly: GCA_010277075.1. Lineage (NCBI taxonomy): Eukaryota > Metazoa > Chordata > Actinopteri > Cyprinodontiformes > Poeciliidae > Poeciliopsis > Poeciliopsis retropinna. The sequence continues at coordinate 8,043,083 of VMRM01000001.1, forward strand.
CTTTTGTGCCGCTTAAAGTTTCAACTGCAACAGTAAACAAGTCGTTTAAGGTCAGAAACAATACAACCACTGCAGGATGGTATGACACTATAGACAGGCTGTATTCACAAGATATTTAAAGGCCTCTTTGTCCTTAAATCTGTGAGTAGCAAGTACTCTATTCCACTACTCTCAGCAGCAGATCTTTGGAGAGGATTTCACAAACTACCTAATTCTGAGCTTTCTCTGCTGTTTTTCAGTGCATTCCTCTCTTCAGATCCATGATGCCATCTTACAAGCCACTGCTGAGATCAGAGCAGCTCCACGCCCGCTGCCCTCCTCCGATTGCAGGAAGGTTATCTCAGAATGGGGGGTGAGTTCCCTGACGACCTGGTGGAACCGGTCACGGAAACTGTAAAATAGAGGCACAACTGTTAATATTAGGCATTCTATGTCTGTGATGAACTAATGTTACTTGGACTCATATTTTTACCTATTGAGACAGCTAAAACACTTACTAAGGGTGCAGCTTGTAGACGGATCCGTCAACCCCAACTGTGATCTTCATGGTATCTTGGCCGCGTCGCTCTTGCATCTGGTTAATGACCCCGGCGAGGCCTGCGCCACACATGTGAGCAGAGCGAGTGGAGACGCTCTCACAGACCAGACGCACAATGTCGCAGTCCAGCTCAGAGGGAAGGACACCCAGAGAGGAGAGGATGTTGTAGATCTGCTTTCTGTCCCCAGAGTCACTAAAAAATAGGAACAGGTCACATTTTAGAAAGCAGTTCTCAAAAATACATTTTCTTGTTATTTTGTTTTTGTTGTATTGTTTTTAGAATCTTATTTAGACTGTAAAATGCTTGCAAGTCAGCTTCCTATGCATCCCCAAACCAACAGAGCCCCAAAGAGAGACTTGAGGGCTTTTTTATTTTCTGCTTTTAGTTGTTGTTTTGTTTTTCATTTCGAAGCTTGAATCAAATTCTGTTTAGCATACAGCTTTTTATTGGGCCTGTTACATACATGTCCCATTTAAGCTCTGTTCAATTTAACAATCCATAACAACTGTAGTAAAACACACACCATTTCTCTTTCCATATCAACATTTCTTTCCAGTCTAATGTTCTCGGCACTAACGTTTCTTTTTTTATCTGCTTTAAAGCATCTGTAGCCTAGCTACCATTTCCTATCTCTCTGCTTGCATGCATTTTATGGGCGATATCAGTAAAATGTTTTTCCATCATTCGCTGCTGATGCTTACCTTTCAACCTGGGAGACAAAGCGCGTCTCGAAGCTGCCTCGTGTCTTGAGCTGCTCTGAGGCTTCGCCGTTAAACAGCAGGTTCTCATTCACCAGCTTCATCATGACGAGTCTTGCCAGCTCCCCCATATACTTTCCACTGATAATCTTCTCATACCTGCATTAACAAGAAAAATCAGAGGGAGACATGTTATTAAAAAGATGTTGAAGTACAAAAAAATGTGTCATGATAATAGATGTATGTTTCAGTATGAAGGTTGGGAGACAGAGGATGACCGGATAAGGAAGGAGACATCAAGGATAAGGCTGGACTCAGCAGCCAGCATAAAAGGTAAACAGCCATTAGGCTTGGAGGCGATACGGCGAGAAGCCAAAAGGGGTCATTAATCTGACATCTCCACCTGCCAACTGACCGACCACTGACGTACGAAAGCTCTGTCCATTTGCCTACATCCTGAGGAAAACACCTGGTAGCTCGGCAACTTTACAGAGACTACAGTTTAGGGTCAGGTGATTTCTGCCATAGATGGATGCTTAATTCATAAAAACACCACAAGATGGAGAATGGAGGGTGGGGTCAGAGAGGATGGCACGTGTCTTGACCCTTGTCTTGATTAAATTCACTAACTAATTTGAGAAAATTGCAGAGCCGTTTTATCTACAAACATGTATGCCTATGTGAAAGTGTTGAATGTTTAATTTTAATGCATCTTTTTACTCACAGTTGGTGTCCAGGGTTGATTGAGGTCTCGTCCACCACTCTGTCGTACTCCAGCCTGAACTCCTCCAGCTCGCCCATGTCTCCAAATGCTCCCCACTCTGTGTTGACACACATCCGGCCCTCCTCCCCCTCCACCAGCTCCACAGTCCTCATCTCCTCCATGTAACAGGCATTACAGCCCGTACCTTGAAGATTAACACACACACAGAAAAAAACATTAGTTTCTGTCATTTTATGAGTTTGTGTCAACTCAGCGTTGCCAACTCTCACTCTTCTGGAGTGAGACAGACTGTTTTTTTGTTTTTCACTTTCTCAATCTTTCCAAATAAATCTGATTACAAAAAAACATTTACAGATATGTTAGAGAACAAACAAAGCATTGTAGCTTGTCTTTTTATGACCAATTATTAGTCACAAAAACTTGTTTTCTATCTTTTTGTTTAGTACTCAACACTTTCCCTCGTCTCAATTCAAGCTCCTTGGCAACTCTGGTGAGCATGCACATTTGCATGTGTTTATGGCTTCTTACCGACAATCATCCCGACTTCACAGCTTCTGTCCTCATAGTAGCAGGAGATCATGGTTGCTACTGTGTCATTCACCATGGCAACCACATCCATCTCAAAGTCCTGTATGATGAGATTGTAACATATTAGAATGTTTGCCATGTATGCAGACAATAATATTGTTTACATAGAGAAAAATGTGTAAGTTTACTCACCCCTCGTCTCTTGATTGCATCTCTGAGCAAACCAACAACATTGTTCCCTTCAGCCCCAGAGGCCTTGAAACCTTTGGTCCAGTTAAGCAAAATTCCCTGTTTAAATAAAAACAAATGAGAACCCTTAGATAGATGAACTTTACAAAATGAAGGATAATTTTGTTTACTAACAGAAAAACTACATTTGTACCTTATCAAGGTCTTCATGTCGTACGGGGAAGGAGAAGGTGAAACCCAGAGGAAGCTTCTTGTGCTTGATGTGGTGTTTGTCCAAGAAGTCAGACATGCATTCTGCTATGTAGTCGAACAGCTAAAAGAATCAGAAAAATAAAAGATATTACAGTACAGCCATTTAAGCTAGTTAAATATCCACAGATTCCAAGCTAAGCTGAAGTGTTTTGAGCATCTATAAGTAGAAAAAGGCAAACAAATGGTGGCTTAAAAACAAGATAAACAGCAGTTTTTACTGACCATTTCAGCAGTCCCCGTCATGGCATCTTCAGGAATGGAATACATTTGGTTCTTCGTCTCCACCTTGAAACTTCCCTCTTCGTCTTCACCCACTTTCACAAGCATCACACGGAAATTTGTCCCTCCAAGGTCCAGAGCCAAGAAATCTCCCACTTCTATCAAACCAAAGAAGAACATGTTTTATTTTTTTTCATTTGAACTTCAAAGACAATTGCTCACTTCAATTTTAAAGTTTTAAAGGATTATTTCCTTCTCTTCATACAGAGTGAATTCCTACCTGATCCCTCAGGGGTGGAGCAGACGTAGGTCGGAAGCATTTTGACGCTGGCCTCTTCGTGGGTCTCCAAACGCAGTCCTCTGTTCATTTCATGCTGCATCCTCTTCATGACTTCTTCCAGCTCCTCTTTGTTCAATCTAAACTCAGACAGGATCTCCTCCACCTGCAGTCGAAAAAGAACAGAGCTGATAAGAAGTAGCACAAAAGGACATTTTTCCCCAACTCTCAATCTTTTGTGTTGGACAAGGTAAAGCCCAGGTCCTGGGAAAATTGAGAAGTACAAAAAAATGTTGAAGTTTCCTTCACAAGGTTTAGGCAGTCCTAAAATTAAAAAATTCAAGCTGCAGTTTGAAAGCATATCTTACCATGCAGATTTTTTCAACCACATCACTGTAGCTACCGAGAAGCTTCATCATCTGGTCGGGTTGGCTGTTGATGCACGGCATCTTGGAAAGTTTGATTAAAAATTAGCTTGGATGTATTTTCTGAGAATAGAGAGTGTGTGTCCACCCAGTGTGTGTGGTTGGATCCAGAGGCGGTGAAGTGTGAGTGTCACTGAGGCCCCTGGGTGTTTTTATGCCCAGGTGAAGTGGGCAGGATGTGCTGAACTGCCCTCCCCTTTCCTCAGCCCCTTCCCATCTGCTGATAAAAATTTACACACCCACAGTGGTTCAGAGATAAGACTGGTATGTAAAAAAACCCTAAATCCTCCATGTGACCTGATTTGAAATCTTGGGTACAAGGTCTGTGCACAGAAACTAATTTGAACTTCTCTGAATATTTTAACAATGTAATTGCAGTTTTACAATAAATGGATATTACTATAGCAAACAAATAGTAATAATATATTACCCCAAAAAGTTTAATTAATATTGGATTTGTACAATTATTTCATTTGTGTCATGATATACAAAGTCAGGAGATATTATTAATTTATATTGTAACCTCATTTTATTATTACTTACCTATTATAATAACCATATTTTAGAAACTATATATTATAATTTTGAGTTTTTGTTTGAATTTTTCATCTTACAAAGTTTGATTAAGTATGAGGAAAACACGGAAAGCTTATTTATTTAGAAGTTTGATTCTATTATTTGTGTACATTATAATAACTGTTGCAAGTCATATTGTTGCAGAGTCTTTTCTGACCAATCTGGATTTGTTTTTTTAAATGATGATGCAATAATGTATGCATTGGATTTATTTGATTGATCATCATATTTTATGTATCCTGGGCAAAAAAGAAAGTTATGTTATGTTATCACTTTCCCTTTTGCTTTTGTGGGGCTTAACTGCAGTAAATAAATCCAAACAGAAGCTTTGTTATAAAAGTCTTCTTTTTTTTACCTAGACAGCTCCAGGGTTGCTCAATGGATCACAAAGTTCCACGATAGCATTTTTAAAATTAGAAAAAGACCTAAAATTAGACCCAGAGAGAAGAGAGTGAGCTCTAAAACTAACAGTAGCACGATAATGGTGAAGGCCTCCTGCTCTTATCAAATCGGACAGTTTAACAGAAGGCAGGTCAGAGCTTTTTATAACTCTGAGGTTAGAACTCATAAAAGTTAAGTAAAGTGAACCTTTTGCACCAGAGTCCAGACTGTTGGATGTGTAAAGAAACTAGCTTTTGAAAGGTACCATAGATGTAAGTTAAGCAGTTCTTATTACAATCGGAATAATTATGATAATTGGATATAATTTATAATTACAAATTATCAGCTTTTTCAAAAAGGATCGTAAAGGACTAAATTGTTTAGCCATAAAATTTTCTTCAAAAATTACCCAAGACTTATTTTAAACTTTGAATGTTCTGGGCTCCTTATGAAGGGTTAGTGACAAATAAAACAGAATATTTATCTTTCAGAGCTGCACATCACAACAACATCAGTATTTTTGGCCTATTAGCATCTTCTATTTATATCAGAGAAAAATCCTACAATTACTGATGTGTTGAAAATGGTATAATTAGCATTGGAGGTCAATGTTTTGACCTTTCACCTACAAAAAGAGGTCATCATTGTTTAAATGGATGAAAAATTCAACTACGGATCACTTTTATTTTCAGCCAATTTAGAATTATTCCAGATCTTTTGTGCAAGAATTGCATCATCATCCGTTTAAAATGTGTCTGACTTTTATAAGTAAGAAACAGTATTAATGATTAACAATTGCTATACTGCTGAATGGACAGATTTACCTAAATTACAGAAAGCAGAAACCTTTTAGGATTAGGACATTTTAAAAATCCCACTCTGGCTGTAAAACAATCAGAAACAAAATGTTCCAAGTTTGTGTTGCAACCTTTTACTGAACAGAGTTGAACATGGGCCAAGTGTTTGTTGATAGCTGAATATCCAGTTAATTTAACTCACGTGGCTGTTTGAACAGAGACCTGCCTGATGGATCTCCAGCTGTGTTTGACAAAGTCAGCTACAGACACAGAGCAACAATGACAGCCATGCAATTAAGAGTAAATTTGTGAGTATTTTGCAGGTCATTTGATATAATAACTACAACATCTGTACGTTGTTGTAGACAAAATTTGAGAGACAAAATTTATCAAGATAAAATGCTGATATGATATTCCTCTTGGACAGTCTCTGTGCATTTTCCAAATTGCCCTAGTTCTGCTTCCATATGTGTTTCATGAGTTTAACAAAAATACAAGATATAAAACAATAGCTATAGTCTCTGTTGCCATATTTTAGTAAATAATTTCTTAGACATGTTTATTGGGTGACTGGGGAGAAGCTTGGCAGTCAAAGTCATGTCATGTGAAAAATGCGTTTTGCAGAACTCCACATAAAACGGCATAATTATTTTTGAGTTTTAATTTCCCATTGGAATAACATGAATTAAATTGAATTTGTGTGTGCCTGGTTAAGTGCCCTGTGTCTCTGTGGGCTGGACTGCTGACCTGTCCAGAGTATAAACCACCTCCCACCCACTGACGGTTGGAGAAAGGCACCATCCTCCTGCAGCACATTAAGATTCAACAAAAGTGGGTGAATGAGTTACTGCAGAGTGACCCGTCTTCCTCCAAGAACTGCAGTATTTGTTTTCAGATTTAAGAATTTAATGATGGCACTTCATCAGTAAAGTGCCATCATTAAATTCACTAAATATAATGTTTCAGAGGTTGATTCTATGTTGCATGACTTTGTATTTTTATGCCTTTTTTTTATGTAAAGCACTTTGAAATGCCTTGTTGCTGAAATGTGTATGCAAATAAAAGTTGATTGACTGACTGATTTTAAAGCATCCATATAGAATCATTAGCTGAGCAAAGCTGACATTAGACTGTGCATCTTTTGAGCCTTAAACCTGAATGAGCTTAAGCACACATATAGAATAGCATTATAATATTGTAAGCAACATCATCTACATGTTGCTTACAATATTAGAAGAGTGACTTAGAGAAATGGGCCTCTGTGTTTTGTCATATCAGGGAAATGAGCATTGTGGCTTTTACAACAGATCAACTTGAAAGTAAAGGATAAAATGGAAAAGTGCTTTGGCTATAATTTATTTTGTAGCACCTTTTAGGGGTGCTGATAATTATGGATATGGTGAATTTGTTTACATTTTTTAAAATGGTATTTGTGACACACTTAGCAAATTAACTCAAATTAAGAATGAGGTTTAAAAACACCTCAGTGAAAATTACTCGGTCTATGATAAAAACTATTTTAAAACTCTAAGGTTTCTGAATATTTTACCAGGACTGAGAATAGTGAGTGATTTGTGTTATTTTTAAAAAAATGTTTTTAAAAATAAGCTGTATTTTGCTGCTCCCTTTGTGAAAGTTTAATTTTCCAGTGTTTCTTGGACAGTGAAGTGGTCTGAATGGAGGATCTCTTCTTCTCTGAGGACTAAAGTCATTTGGATTTATTTGAATGATGAAATCGCCAAACTTATTGCAACATTACCTTGAGAACTGTTTAATTATTTGCACACAGTCACACACTCTCTGTCTTATCTCTAAATCCAAGAGGCTTGGCTTCTGTGATATGGTCTTCCTTAGGTAACCTGTCATGTTACTTGGATTATATATGAGGCATCATATCAGGCATTATCTTTAAAGACAGCTCCTATACATTGCTTATTATTTAATCATGTTGAAGACATAATTTTCTCTGACTTTTATTGAGAAAAACCTGTTCTTTTATTGAGAAAAGGTTTTTTATTATTTACATTCACAACTTAAATTTGGCTCTTTGATGTTTCCCATGACCCATTTTCTGATTATGTAAGTTTGCCCTGGTTTTAAACTTTGACTTTTACCTTATCCATCGCTTTTGAACGAAGGTTAAATCCTGACTCTCCTGCCAACCATCAGCGTTCTGCGGTTGGAGTTTGAACTTTCCCAAATTTCCGCCTCAGGTGACGTTTTGTCTTGGAGTCCAAGCAAATAATGTAAAAAAAATAAAATAAAAATAGATCCCTTAATTTTTAATGAGACGTAGGCCCAGCATTTTAAGACCTATGTGTCCAGCCTGTGAGCTTTACATGTTAAACATTTACATTTCTGACTTGTCAGTCAAATAAAATCACTTGGAAAGTAGGCATGAAAAAAGGCTCATGTATTCTCCTCCATTCTTGCAGATGTTACATGCAAAAAGGAAACGATTTTTCTTCAAGAGCGCAAGCATCCCTTCTTGAAGGTGTCAGACATGTATAAAAATACGCTCAAGAAAGTAAAAAAGCAAATGTTGATGCGTCTTCATCCATCTAAGCAGGCTACATGGCCTAAAAAATAAGTCCTATTCTTCTTTTTTCATTCTTGATTTACATTCTGAAAGTGCCTCCGCTCTCAGTTAAAAAAAAGAAATGTAAAGCAGGTCCTTTATTCCACAGATATTACAGGCTTGATGAAAAATAAATATATGAACCAAAAAAATGAGATAACATGCAAACCTCCCATTCGTGGCTGCACTCCTCACCGATTGCGTTGCTCTAGTTTCTTATCAAAACTCGCACCTGTTCTTGGAAACACACAACCTTTCTTCCCTCTGCTGTAGGTGATCCAACAGATGCACCCAAAGTCTTAACGGTTTCCACTTTGTGTTGCCTGGGAAATCACTGACAGGCACACTTGTGACATGAAAAACACTTACTTACCCCAGGTTAAGTGGCCAGGAGGAAATTGTTAAATGGAGCAAGATTACCAAAGGCAACATCAATTGAGGGAACCATGTTTTGGTTGAAACAACAGCTGGTTGACGGGGGAAAAAAACAACTAATTTCTTAGCCCTAATTTAATAAAAGAATTGAACTAAATAAAGTAGTAATACTGAATTAAAATAATGCAATGATTTTATACATTTAATACAACATTATGCAATGGTTTTAAGCTAGCTTCAATTTCCTTATGTTTGAGCTGCCTTTTATTTCAGCTCTTACAGTAGTCTTGATCAAAGGATCTTAATATATGCTGAAAACAGACTTGTTTATTAGTTTCTACTCAGTCATTGTACCTATAAATATACACCATTTGCTTAGAAGTAAAAACAATTCATAAGTTGAAAACAAAAGAGTATGATCTATAAAAAAGTAATACACCAACAAAGACCTGATTTTTTAAAATCTAAAATATCTTTGAACTCAAACACAATTTAATCTCCATCCAAGTATGTTAGTTTTGGGTTTCTTGGTTTTAATTATGTATTTGTTAAAAGTTATTAGTAAAGTATCTAACGTCTGTTAAGTGCAGACACAATATTGGTTTATCCATTGAGTTCCAAAGACATATGACGCCTGAATGACTCAAAGGTCAAAGAGTTCAAAAGTTCAACAAACAATCTATCTATCTCAAAATAGATAAACACCCAAAGTCAAAATATTTTTTTTCTTTTGACTTTGACTATTATTTTTTTTAATAGTTTAAGAAAATTATACTGAAGGTCATTTCAAAAAGTTTCAAGAAGGTCAATGCAAAAGTAAAATGATGAGTAAAAATGGTGAAAATATTCCACCATCTTCTGACCTTTTGTGAAAGAAGATCACAAAATATCTCCTTACATTTGGCTTTAAATGCCTCAAAAATAAATCATATCTAATCTTTTAACAATACAACAATGTTAAATATACTAAAAGGAATTTTCTCACTCTCTATAATGAAGAATGTTATGCAGAAGAATGTTCTGCGCCTGTATACAGGCACAGAACAGAAAATTCAGTATTTAGTGGAGATTTTATTTAAAGATTAATTTATTATTTATTTATTTGCCCAATTTTTAAAAAATATACAAATATTTTGACTAGTTTAATGTACGTCTCAAAATTATACTAAACAATACAATTAAGACCAACTGAATCCAGGAGATGGCAGTGTAGTAGAGCAACTTTGATGAGGCATCTGTTGTTAGTCTTTAAAAAAGCAAACAATAACACATTAGATTAAGTGTATTTTTCATCATGGCTTGTTACTGTAATTATTCACTATAGAGAAAGGGGAACAAAACATTAGAATAAATAGACCTGCAAAAATAATAAAATATTAACTTTGCAGCTACTTACAGATCTTTTTATGTGACCTCAAAATAATTCAATCTCCATGTGGGACAGGTGTTTTATACCTTTACTTAAAGTTTTGTTCATATATCCTGAAAATAATAATAAATAAAACAATCTTTAATTCTTATGTATATTCTTATTTCTGCTCAATATAACAGAAATGTTTTAAAGGAAGTTGGCAATATATTTGAGATGAAAATATCAATAAAAAGGTACAAAATATGTTGATAGAGTAAAACTTTTCAAGAGTTTGCTTAGAGCAAGTGATGTTATAATACAAATATTATTCAAAATCTAATAATTTCAAATGAATGAGCTGATTTCCAAATTCCCTAGTGTTACGCAGAAATTCTTTTTACTTCAAATAATTGAGAACTTTCACTATGAATGGTTTGGTTTGACCTGAACTGTAATATAGATCACTAAAGGGCAAATAAATTAGTTTATAAAAATCAAAGCAAAATTTAGTTCTTTGACAACACAGAAGAATTGAAATTTTATTTTGACAGGACTTTTGAATTTTATTTAAAGCTAAACTTTCTTTTCATTTGGTTTCCTCACTCTTTCCTTTTTCCTTCATTTTGTTCTGCGCTGCATACTCCTGTCCGGTAGGTGTCGCTCTTATCTGTTATTGTGATCCACCCCTAAGCTCAAAGGGGAAGAAGAAACTGCGACGCGTTTGTTTCCACCGAGTCAACTCTCTGATAGGAGTGTCTGACTAATGAAGTTGTAATTTAACTACTGAGATAAATAATATTGCGTTGTGACTTAGTGACGGTCTATTTTCCCTACATATCTGAGCGTTTTAGTCGATGTTCCCCCAGTCGGTTGTGTTGTTTTGACGGAAACTGAGGGGGTTTTGCTACTGTTTTGTCCCGGTAAGTTAGCTCGGGCCTCACAACACATAGCATCTGTGGCTAATTAGTTTCAGTATTTCAATAAAAAAATGTTTATGAAGTTAACTTAATGATTATTTATGTCAACAAAAGTCTACGTGACTTTCTGTTATTTACAGCGGTAAACGTAGCAGACAGTAAACACCCTTCCATCTGTCGGCACGGAGGCTACTTTCACTTGTGGTTTAACTCCAGTCGCTGAGCTGGCTGAGATAAAATACTCTCATGTGATCCTGCTTCCTGCTTGTGTCGTGTGTAGACCACCGTGTCCTCTTACCAGACTTGATCCTGCGGCGTCATGAAGCTCTACAGCCTCAGCGTCCTCTACAAAGGAGCGACCAAAGCCAACCTGCTCAAAGCGGCCTATGACCTGTCCTCCTTCAGTTTCTTTCAGCGCTCCAGGTGAGCCTTACTGACCGCTGATCACAGGCTTGTCCTGAACAATTACAGCTTATGGAAAGTCTCCTATAGCATTTATTGTCTAGATCTCTATAAATATATAAAAAACGAACAATACCCGTAGGTATGTTTATGTCTTTTAGGTAAATTATACATCAAAACAAACAGTTTCATCCCAAAAAAACTTGAGTGGGTTCTTTAAAAACATTAAATAACATACTTCTATTTCTCACTTTTATTAAAATTCAGTTTGTCTCCAGATAAATGAGACTTGGAAGTACATTGTTGTTGTACAATGCTCTCTCCAATCTGGAGATTTCAAGAACTGAAGTGCAAAAGTCCTGATAATTTCTTATAGGTTCCTCACACTGCAGCATATCCATAACTTAGATGTCAGACTCACCCCCACATGCGAAGAAAATTTCTTCCATTTAGTAAATTCAGAACCAACTCCAAGAACTTTTAAACCAGTGATACGTATTTGTCCTTCCAGGTCTGTTCTTGCAGAGTTTGTACTGGCCTATTCTGTAAATTTGTTGTAATGTTGTTGGGGTTTTTTCTACAATAATTGTTTACCGTTTTTCCATAAGCAATAAAATAATCTTTCATACCTTTAGTGTTCAGGAGTTCATGACCTTCACCAGTGCCTTGATTGCTGAGCGAACATCTGTTGGAACCCGTGCCTCAGTCAAAGAGCAAGGTAAGACAGATTCTGATAGTAAATTAATCTATATTACCTTATATTAGTTTGCAGTTTGTGACATTTCCAAATTGCGTGATCTTATTTTGCTGATGTGATTTATATTATAGACTTTTAATGTGCAAATGTAAACAAAGCAGAGTTTTAATTTGTTTTCTATTTTCATTGTATTCCTTTTTATTAGAAATATAAACATTTCCTTGTTTATATTCCTCTGCCATTTATTTCCGCAATCATTTACTCAGTTTTCTGTTTACATTCCTTTGTTTTCCCTGACCTGAGTTGCATGTTAATGACTCATAAAGGAGGCGGGCTTTCATAGTCCAGCTATAAGAAAACTCTCAGGTGTTTTGTTTGTTTTTTTTTCCTTTTATGTTTGAAAAGTCTTTGAAGTTGCCAAAAGAAGAATGAAGATTATCTATTAAATTTCTCTTGAGTTAATTGGACTGCATTTATTAAAATATATTTGCAGAGTATCTTTGCCATGTGTATGTCAGAAACGACAACCTGAGTGCTGTGGTGATCTCAGACTCTGAATACCCACAGAGGGTCTGCTTCACTCTGCTCGACAAGGTGGGGATGAAAACAAAGCAGTTTGGTATCATTTTGCTTTCTATTGTATTTCTTTAAAATGTCTTGTGGTGTGTAGGTATTAGAAGAGTTTTCCAGGCAAGTGGACAGTATAGACTGGCCGTCTGGTAATCCTGACACTGTAAGCTACAAAGGTCTGGACATTCACCTTTCGAAATACCAGGTAGGTTTATCTACCATGTTAAAACCTGTTCAAATATCCTAATATATTAAAATTATGATTTCTTCTTGAGTCACTTGTTTCAACATCTGCTAATAGGAATGTTGATAAACTTTTTTGCAAAGATAAATATGTGTCCCTTTAAAAGACAGATTGAATCATTTTGCAGCATTTTAAGCCAGTCATGTTAAAGCTGATGTCTGGTTTTGCTCCAAATGTTGTTCTTCCTCAGAACCCCAGGGAAGCAGACGCCATGACCAAAGTACAAGCGGAGCTGGATGAGACAAAGATCATTTTGGTAAACCTCTTCACAGTGATTGCAAATTAATACGAAATGGGTATTGATTGTATTTAGACATTAGATATGTATTCAGTGGTATGTGTATTGACTACCTAAGCCTTGCAATGCCAGCAATGCAGTTTGGCAAACTGAGAAGCTGAATTGTTGTTGTTCCCATAATGAGGTTTAATGGCGGCTGCCGCTTCCTTCCGGACAGTCTGTTTGTGTGCTGTAATTAGACCGATGAGTCTGTCCTTTATGGTTCAGCTGAATTAAGATAGGAAACATCCAGTACATCCTCAGCTGTACCATCTCAAACTGATTAAGAACAAATTAAATTATAGAATGGAGAATAATATAAGCTTTGACTTGCTTTTGCAAAAAAAGCAAGTTTTTAAAATATTTTTAAATATTTTTTGATCATCACCTGTCAGTATTTAAGGACATATATATATATACATATATATATATGCGTGTATGTGTGGAAATGGTGAATCTGTGTCAAATTTTAAGGTCACAAATGGATTATGAAAATTATTGTCTACTGAGGAGCATCTATCCACCCAGAAACCTTTAACTTTAACTGAACTAGATAGCGACTAATAAAGGAAAGAGCAGATTTATTTTAATCCAGATGTCAAAACAAGCAGTGAATTTACCCTTTGTCACACTCTAAAAATGGTAAACCTATTTCAGCGTTTTCACAACCCACAGATGGATTCAGGTTACTACTGAAGCGGTAAAAGGCTAATATTTTGTCTTTTGTTGCGCAAAGTTTTATGAAAAAAACTCAAGAGAAAGATCTAAAAATGTTTTGCTCTAGTAAGGCAAGGAATGATGAAGTTATTTGGAAATTTAAACTTTTTATGTACCCTGGAAAGGTCTGAAAAAGTTTGTTGGAAATAATTTATTGAGCCATTCTATTTTAAAAAATACTAAAAATGTACAAGAGCAGCCAATTCTGTCACACTAATTTCACAGTTTAGTTTACATCTGTTGTGTTCCAGTATGGATTTGCAGGTGTTATATTTTTAAATAGGATCTCCTCATTTTACTCAACTATTTGATAGCTTTGAATAAAGTCTTTGTGCTTCACTGTCATGACAACATTTTGTCCTCTGCAGCACAACACCATGGAGAGTCTACTGGAAAGAGGAGAGAAACTGGATGATCTCGTGTCAAAGTCGGAGCACCTGGGAAACCAGTCTAAAGCCTTCTACAAGACTGTAAATATGGCAGACTCTCCTGTAATATTAAACTGAATTCATGCTGCTAACATTGTGGTCTTTGCTACCTTTGCAGGCACGGAAACAGAACTCCTGCTGTGAAATTATGTGATGCTGCCGCCTCGTCCTTTTGGAAACGTCTTTCTGGCTTTCTGCTTTTCCTACAACCCCCATCATGCACCAGCGACGCGCTCTCCACCAGGACGCTGTGTCAATCCCAGATGGGGAGCAGGAAAAACGGTGGCCGCTTTTAAACGGGACCTCTATATGATGGGGGTTGAAGGACTGAAGGCGTTTAGTGGGAGGAAGTAACGGTTGTGAATCATGCTTCAAACCTTATCAAAGGTGAAACATCCGTGTGGCGATTCTGACCAGCTGAGAATATTTTAGCGTGACGTTAAGAACTGCCGGTGTGTTGTTAGAACGTCTTCAAACCATTTAATGTTATTCAGGTTGAATCTAAACTCAATATCTTGATCTCTTAAACTTATTGACAGAGTATTAACCACATGTGTGCTTTTGCTTCAAAGCAACTGACAATCTCATATATTCAACATGTCAAAAATGGGTTCCTTGTTGCTAGAAGCATATATGTCCAACAGGGGGCGCTCTCTTTATGTACTATAATCTCAATTGAACTCTGAAAGACACGATATCACAACTTTGCAGACTTTTATGTAAAATTTTAAGCATCTTTGCATTGGTACATTTAGTTGCTTTATTGCCTTTGTCTGTCTAATGTTAAATGAAGTCTTCAACATTCCTGCCTTGGCTGATTGTGTTGTGTGATGAGACTTAAAGCTGGAGAGGAGTAGAAGATTTGGTGTCAAATATATTAAAAACCCCTAAGCATGTTAATAATTCTGTCACCTGGACAGAGGTTTGTCCGCTCAGAAAAAACTGCACTCGTCTTCTGTTCCTCTCGAAACACGGCTCGCCCCCACAGGAGCCCACACCTGTCTGGGTGGGTCTTGGTCACTCCACTTCTGTCTTTCACTTACAGCGAGCCCCGTTTGCTTCATATTGAGTAGAAAAATTGTTTCTGATGAAACTCTGCCTTCAGATCTATGTTTCAGATGTTTCTCTGCTCGCATTGTGTACATTTGTGATCCAACATACAGCTGCAGTCTGTGTAGATACTGAGTGCCTGTGTGTTTGTGTGTGTTGAGAAGCTTGTTGTGTCGTCTGTTGCTCTTTCTGCTTTTACAGTGTAAACTTTGGTGCAATATCTGCAGACTGTTGCTGTGTGTCTCTTTTGCAGTGCAGAAAAAAGCTCAAAATGTTTCTCGCAACAGACACGTCATTAAACTTTGATAAGCTTTACTTTTGACTAATATTGATGAGAGGCTTGTCCAGTGAGTTTTCTTGTTTTGTTTTTCCAGATCTTTGACTTAGTCTCTTGAAACCGTTTTTCTGGTGTTATGCTGTACGCTCCGGTCCAGTGGCCGCTGTGTTGGAACAGTGTGGTTTTAAACAGTTTGCATTAAATGTTTTGATCCAAATGTGAGCTTCACTTTTAAATTCAGGTGATCAGCTGTTATTTTCTGCCTTTATTGGCACTAGTTTATTGCATCATGAGGTTGTTCAGGTTCTTTACAGAGCATTTACTCGTGCTCAGATAAAAATCAAAATGCCTGTCGTGTCCCTTCTTTTCATTTGTAAAAGCATTAAATATATTTATCCACAGTTGCAGAAAATCAGGCCAAATTTGTGGAGCCATTCTGTCATGTCCTGAATGGAGAAGCTGCTAATTTGCTCTGAGAAATTTGTTACAAAGGAGGAAATTAAAGAACGAGCAGTTTCCAGATGCTGATGCTTTAAAAGACGAGACATATTTTAATTTATCAAACTGTTGCTTAGTAATTTTTATATAAACATGTAGCTTAAGAGCTTTTATTTAAGAAATTAAAGTATCCAAATAGCTCAATTTAGATTTTTTTCTTTTATTCATCCAGGCAAAACAAAAAAGCATGCCCTTTTTTGTTGTGCAAATAAAACATTTCTCTAATAAATAAAAATAAGTATTCATGCGTTTCTCAACTCCCCCGTATTTATGAAAAATTAAAATGTGCCCCTAAAATGTAATGAATGTAGATAAAGAAAGCGGTTTACTCTTATTTGGTAGTAAAATTCAAGTAAACATAATGAAAATCTGCTCTACCAAGGTTTTATACTAATTTATACATAAATATGTTTGGTAAGCTGTAAGATGTAGTCAGCAATATTTAAAAGAGAAGCGAACAAGACGTTTTATATTAGTGCTAAAAGAAAAAATCTCCAGTGTTATTAACCAAGAAATATTAGAAATATTAAAAATTTTATCATTCTCCATTGTTTATCAGTCTTAGTGTTTTTTTTATTTATTCTGAATAGTTGTATGAATTCTTTCTGGCAAATGAATGAAGCCCATCTTCCCCTCAGTGCAGATTTAAAATACAAATTATGGATATAAGTGAACTATCCAACTGCATGTCCTATTGTGTTATTTTAAACCACCACAGGTAACAATTTTAGCTTGATTTTTTTCCCCGCAATTTAGACTTTATGTAGAATTGTAAAATGCGAGTTTGAAGGAGGTCCGTGAATGCATCACCAAAGGCGTTGAGGCTCGCAGCTGAACGGAAGAAAGCAAAGAGCAGTTCAGCAGTTTGAACTTGTAGCTTTGAAATGTGGGCAAAGATGGAAAACAAAAGCTGGGCTATCGGCCGCCAGACTTTCATCGCAAAGGTGAGCAGTCAGTAGAGGTTCATAAGCGACTTACCCCGGTTTGATCAGAAATTTTGGCCAAAACATGCAGAGTTTGGGAATTCAGCTTAGTAGTTGTAACTCTTCTCAGCTGCACAATATTTTTTGCAAACCTGAGAACATGCGATCAAGTAAAATCATTTATCTTGGCTCATGTTGTTGCTTTGATGTCCACACATTGTTCGATTTCCAGCAGCAAAGTTTCAGCTGCAGAATCTGCTCCTTGTTTGATTTTCCTTGTGATATTTTTTTTCCCCTCTTTTATTTTTTATTTTTATTTTAAAGCTGATTGAGACAACAGGTGCCCTGATTGCCTCTGCCCTGCCTGGAATCACTGCCCTACCGTTTTGTTTACTCAAAGCAGAATATTTTTGCTGCGTTTCAGATGGTTGACCCAAATCCGAGAGAAAAGCTTTTAAATTTAAATGGTAAGCTGCTGACTGGTTAGTGGTTGTTTATGCTGCATTGACATGCATGTTGAGTACAACGGTGTCTTTCACGGCAGATGGTGTCAACACAAAGGGGCGTTAAGATTGCTACACCTAGATCAGATTGCAGTGCCAAACAAACATTTGATCCAGTCAGTCTGCTTCAGGTGAATTCAGTTGATCCGTACATCAGCCTGTCAGGCCTAAAGGACTGCAAGCCAACAGTGTGACTGACGGTTCCCTTATTTTATTTTAAGAAGTTTCATTGGTTACAACGTTTTTATTTAATATAGCCTGCACAGGTGCATCTTAAGTAAGAGTCCTGATGAGTGTCTACTTTTTTGCTTATTTTGCCCTAAGATGGGCCTAAATAGTAGTTATGTTGCTTAGATGTATCATAATTATTTCTGTAACACCAGAAAAAAAAAAAAACTAACACGTAAGATCTTGAACACAAAAATAACAGAATAATAAAAACATATACATTTAGAAAATGTTACCGACATTGCCCTTTTGTCTCACATCAATTAACATGTACATCTATTTTAAAATTCTGTTTTGTTAGCGGTGTTTTGTTTACGTTTCTCTGTACTGGTTTGTTAAAGTTTCCAGTGCAGCTGCCAGTCATCCGTCCAACGCAGAAGATTCGTTAACAAGGACCAACAGGATCATACCTGGTGAGCAGCTTTTCTGTTTCACAGTCGACCTTTGTGTCGGCAGTTTGAAAGAACAGCTTTACAGACAAACACTGAAATATATCATCTTATTATAAATACTTTATTCACTAAGTAAACTTAGTGAGTAAAGTATTCTTTCTTAGCACAAGAAAGAATGGAAATATGTGTTTGGTTTATTTCTTTGTTCTAAAATATCCTTAAACAAATGGAAAGTTTTTAAAAATCCTGTCAAACAAATAAATGAGCATTTCTATTCAATAAATTACAAATGTAAATGGTGGGAGGTGGTTTATTTTTTGTGAAGAAATGTGATGTGTTTGTGTTGATGGAAGTATTGCAATAGTTTTAAGTTGAAAGAATAATTCAAAATTTAAAGCCTGAGTTGTGAAAAAATGGAGAAAAAAAAACATTATTAAAAAAAATTATATCACTTTTAATTTTTTGTCAGAGGGAAGCAGGAGTGTTAGTCAGAAAAACATAAGTGCATTAAGTCATGACACATTTTCTGCATGAAGAAACCAGTTTACCGAGTTGAAAAGATTACAAAGCTGCATTGTGAACTGCCTTGTTGCTGAAAATGTGCTATACAAATAAACTTGATTGACGCCTTATGCTTATCATGCCTGAATCACATCATATTTGTATTTTTAGGTGCAATCGCAGCCTCTGTGTTCATTGCCTTTTTGCTCACTCTCTAGCCATTCTCTGGAAATGCATGGCGTCGCCACCACAACGCTGAAAATCCAACACAAGCTGAAACACGAGTATTCAAGGGCCTCAACTTAATGTGTGTCAGAGTTGCTGATCTTATTGGCTCCTCCTTAAACACGTTAGGCACATATCTGAACTTTGTACCTCAGCTGACAAATAGAGAAAAAAACACTTTCTGCATTTTAGGCTTTTTGGTGTAAATATTCTGTAAAAACCTTAATTTCTGCTTGTCTCTCAGAAAGAAAAGCAAGAGGAGAGTAAGGGCACAACAAAAGATGTCTGTGTGAAGAGGGTGAACATGTGTTGTGTCCAGCACCTTTAAAAACCAGGATGAACATCAGGAATCCCGTGTTTTTCTCTGAAGACAATCTTTTAAAAAAACATTCTGAGAAAAGGAATGAATCAGTTGGATGTGACTCATCTGAACCATGGGCTGCTGGTGACCTTTGTTCACTCAAAGGCTGATAAATTGAAACACAGTTTTGCAGGTCAGACTGTGCTTTTTCTCATGCATGTAACTCCAGCTGTTCTTCTCTCCAGTGTCCACAGAGCAGAGCGTTGAAAGAGATTAGATATATTTGTTTTTTTATGTAGGAATTCAGCTAAATTACAGCTAAATTTTAGCTAATCTTTGAGCTAATCTTTGAAGTGTACCATGATTTTGGTTTCTGAATTTTGCTAATTCACTGTAAAGTTGGAACCCAGGAAGCCTATATTGTTTAAAAAGCTCATTTTGATTATTTTTATTTTTCATAAAATAAACTCTAAAATACCATAAAAGCGCATATACCCTCATTCTGTTTTTAAATTATAGAGCAATTGTTGGGTATTGCATTTTATTTCAATGGGATCCACACAAGAAATATTTGCAGTAAAAAGTTGCCAAGCACAATAAGACAGCCTTATTTAATTTTTTTAATGTAATTCATTTTTTCACTTCTCTCAATGTTTTAGTTATTGTATGACTTTGCACAACACAACAATCTAAAGTGAAAATCTAAGCTGCTGTTTGTAGAGCTGACACGTTCGTCTTTGCTTCTCTGAATTTCAAACATTTTTCTTTGAAAACCAGTTCAGCAACTTCAGGAAGTCACACTGCAGTCCTGCCTAACTTATCAATGAGTGTGGAATGTGTGTCAGCAGAGGGGGGGAACACATCTACGTGTGTTTAACCTGATTTTTAACTAGGTCGGGTCAAAAATCTGATGAGATACATTGGGTATTGTAAATGCCAAACTGGTACTCTCATGGAACAATTTCTACTTTGGTTGTTTTTTATTGACACAATATGTACCTTTACTGTGACATAAATAGCATGACACTTGCACAACAGCTTTCCTTTTCATGCACAAAATGATACATAACCTGAAAGATAAGCATCTGTTCTGGGGATTGCGAAACATTCTTCTTTTGCAAAACAGCCAGATGAACGGATAAACCTCGGACATTTCATGGCAGAAAACTGTTGACTCAAACATAAGTGACACCCTTCCTATTGCTCCACTACAACGCAAGAAGTTATTTGAGATACTGAGGCAGGATAAGATGCAGAGCAGAAAGCATTTAACTTTCTCTTTTCTCAGAAGCAAATAGGGACACTTAACTGCCAAGTCAAATATCCATGTATAAGAATAATAGAAAAGTTGTTCAGGCCACAATTGACTGATGGATTTAACATTTGATGCTTGTGCACCAGCCTTTTGCTTTGGGCAACAGCCTACAGTATAAGGCCACTAACGGTGAAAACTGTAGTTAAATTGGAATGGTTTCTTCTGGTTATTTTTTTGGCAGCAAGACATTGTCTAAAACATTACTTATTGAAAACAAAAATACACAAGGTCAAAGGTTGTTTTTTTTTTCTTTGTTGTTTGCACACAATTTTAACATTGGTTCAAATGTTAGTTTCAAATGA
The DNA here is from genome assembly GCA_010277075.1 of Poeciliopsis retropinna. Taxonomy (NCBI): domain Eukaryota; kingdom Metazoa; phylum Chordata; class Actinopteri; order Cyprinodontiformes; family Poeciliidae; genus Poeciliopsis; species Poeciliopsis retropinna. The sequence continues at coordinate 8,063,759 of VMRM01000001.1, forward strand.
AATTAGTTACAAATAAAACAAACAGCTGATTGCTTCAGAGAAATCTGGCCTTCAGAGCTGATTGCTCTGAAGAATCTGCTTTGTGTGTTTCCCAGCAAATTCCCTACTTGTACAAAACAAGAGCATCAGCTTGCTGGTCATTTTAGAAGATAAGAATCTTGTTAGATTCTTATCTTGGGATAAGATAGAATCTTATCTATCTTATCCCAAGATAAGATAGATAAGGTAAATCTATCTTTACCTTATCTATCTTATCTTGATAGACGCAGATAAGATTCTATCTTATCTATCTTACCAAGATAGATAAGATTTACCTTATCAAGATAGATAAGGTAAATCTATCTTTACCTTATCTATCTTATCTTGTAGGTAAATCTAGCTGTAGGTAAATCAGATCTGCTGATTTACCTACAGCAGATTAGGTAAATCTGCTGTAGCTTTACCTGATGCTCCACAGCAGAAGTTAAAGAGCAATGGCTTTATTATTCCATATTAACTTACATTATTTACATGAAATTGATTATCCCTTTGTCACAAGATTTACAAACAAGAAACTGAGTTGAGCAGGAGGTCATGACCTTTCCCTATTGAACTTTTCTTTTTCCAACACAGTTTTCCATTGGTATTTTCTCCAAAGAACACAAAAAACAATCTTATCTTATTTCAGAAACACAAAACAGTAAACAATAGTTGCAAAAGTATTTACAGCAAACTTTTAAATATTTGATTGGTATTTTAAGTGATAGACCAACACAAAGTGTCACATATTTATGAAACCACAATACAGTTAAAGCTGCAGGTCTTCAGTGGCACACTAACAGCTTTGCACAGCTACAGACTAAAATGTTTTTCTGTTCTTCTTCGCCAGACCTCTCAGTTTCAGACACATCGGACACGGAGCCCTCTGTGAACATCAATTTTCAAATCTCATTGTAGATTCTCAATTGGATTTAGGCCTGGACTTTAACTGGTCCCTCTGTGTTTGTTGTGATCTGTAAAGTGAGCTGCTTTCATGCAGTTTTGCTTGCTTTCACTGCTGTGCTGTGATGCAATCTGAAAGATTCTGACGCCAAACACACACCAATAAGGCATGTTAAGAGTGTGGTAGAAATCACAAAATGAGGTTTAGGAACAATTGCAACAACATTTTGCCTCCACTTTTAGAGTATTTATACTCTTGAATGGGAGAACAAAAAGGCTCAAGATTGTTCGTTTTGCGTTTAATTAACTATCAGAGATGTAACCATAAAGTCCTGCACATGATCCATGCAGGCAGCCAGAAGTCTCAAAGCTGGATCTGATTTCACTAAACTCAGTGATGGGGCTCAAGTAGCTCTTGTTTGCAATGCACATCAGTTGCTGATGGGCAGGTGTTTGGCAAAGCAAGACAGCAGACTGAGGCCAGTAGCCTGTTTGGAGTGGGACACAGGAAGGGGCAAGAGACGACTGGGGAGCAGGCAAGCATGTTGTGTTCGTATTCTCAGGATCCCTCAGGTTTGAACTTTCATGCTGCAAAGGTTTGACTTTCAAGACTTCAATGTCACAGCTGATGCACTCTTCCTCCCTCTGAGACTGCAACTTCTGACCAGTCTAAACCAGAATGCAGAACAAAAAAATATATATATATAACATGCCTTCTTGAGAAACTTGGAGTCATTTTTGTGATTATCTTTATCAGAAGAGATCTTGGTGTGGAAAAAAAAATGCAGTGGCGTACGTTTTCAAAGCAAAGATAAAAAACACTGAATCATTAAAAAGGTCAAACATTTCTCAGCAAAAACCTTCTCAATAATTTATAACAAAAACTGGGATTATATCTGGAATGGATAAAAATCTAACATTTAATGTTATAGTTTTAGGGTTTTCCACTTAGAAGTCACAGAAATTGAGAGGAAGGTTGTTTTTTTTCACAAATAGTCAATTGTTCATTAGGAATGTTTTAATAATTCAGACAATCTGATCAACATTGAGGTATTTGGGCACAATAATAGTGACCAGAGGTCAAGGCAAGAGTTTTTAAACATAACACTGTACCAGCTGTCAAGTACGGTGGTGGTAGTAGCATGCTGTGGGGATATTTTGGTGAATGGAATTTTCGAAATATATTTAAACTTTTCAAATCAACAGAAAGATGGCAGAATTTTCAGCCAATTGCATATTCCGACAGGACAGTTGTCCCAAACACAGAGTTGGTAGATTTGAAATCGATAAAGACCAACAGTAAGAAGCATTTCAAGATTCCTCACCTCAACTCAACAGAAATCTGTGGACTATGCTGAAAGTGTGGATTTATACCAGCTTCTACCAATTCCACCAAGAACAGTGGTCAGACATTCAGCCAAAAATATACCAAAAAAATGATGGATCCAAAACGTTTGCAGATGATGTGTAGCTTTCTATGAGATATCTGAACTGAAGATGCTAAAAAAAAAATTCTAACTTGTCCACCCAGTTCTTGAGTTGCATGATTGAATGTAGTTATAGCAAACAAAATTAAAACTAAACGTCCTTTGAGATGAATGAAAAGTCTATTCATACCTCATACAAGAAGCTCTCAAACTCAGGAGTTTTGATGTTCATACCAGCAGGATAAGTAAATATCTCCATCAGTCCATTTTTTAACCTGAGGGAAACACACAAAATCCCAGAGGTCTGAAAAATTTGAATATAAACATACTGGAGTAAATCTAAAAACTCCCATCTCTCACATTTTCCTTTTTGGCCACAGCAAAACAGTGCAGCCCAGCAGGAGCAGGATGGGAGTCAAGATCTTTGCTAAGTGGGAAAAATCTGCAGAGAGAATCAGAGAAATATCAGAGTTCAGTGAGCTGGAAAAACTGGACATTCAAGCTTAATTTATTGATTTTGGTAATTGTCGTGTTTTTGTGAAAGTCCTGGATCGAACGAAGCTCACAGTTAACTTTGGTCCTGATGATAATGCTGGCAGGTAATCCAGGCCCAACTGTAGTCAGAGCACTCACAGAGCACATGTATTCCTGATCCTGCTGCAGACCCTCCTTGGTTACTGACTTTTGCCGGGGATCATCCACAGAAACATTGAATAAAACTAGGCAGACACAAAGTTTTGTTTATCTGACATTATGCCCACTGATCAAATTATATTACATACATTGATGTTTACAGCAGTCCTCGTGTAATTTAAAGTTTTCCTCTGAACTCACTTTCAGCAAGACCTAAATGATCATCTGTCTGCACTTCCTGCACCTTTACCAGGTAACCAGTGATGAATGCCGGCTGAGCTGGATCATCTTCATCATAGTGCCACTCCAGTGTCACAGATGCATATGTCCTTTTAACAGGTACAATTATTCTTGGGGGCTGCACAGAGGCTGCGGAAATGGAAATGATGTGATGGAAAAAGAACAGAGTTGATAAGAATCGCCAGAATAGACAGGAAGCATGTCGCAATTGAGCAACTGATCATAACCTCAGTTGTGAGACTAGTTTTTGTTACAAATGTTTGAACATAAATTTAAAGGTAGTTTTCATTGCTGATTTGATCAAGTAAAAATGTTATGATTTTGTGAAAAGATCTTCTTGGGACCCAATAGACATCACGAAACATACAGACCAAAATAAATGTTTTGGGGGAAAATTCACCAAATTTTCCCACGTGTTCCGTGTTTTAAATGCACCATCTGCATCTTTTCATAGAGCCGATTGCAGTACTACAAGCAATGCCTTCAGTCCTTTTAAATTCAGAAAATGTTACCAGTTTGCAAATATTTTTGTGCCAGACCCAAAATACAACAGGTGTAGGAAGTGATGCAAGACATGGACAAAGACATATCCTCTCATAGCATCAGGTTCACAAAAAGTGACCTCAGCAGGCGAGGCACCGTCTGCTGGAGCATTCCATATCTTTAAAGTTTAAATCTTGATTCAAATACTTGATTAGAAAAATGATTTGCAAATGACTAAGCAAATTGTAGCGACTTCATTAAATCTGTGTGTTGCAAACAGCACTGGTCTCAAAGAATCTGAAGCAATTTGTTTTGGCTATAATGTTCATAAAAATATGCTAATATGGACAGTTTATTACCTGATTTAAACATTTAACATTTAAATGTGAGAAAGACTTTTGCTCAGAAGGTCTAGTTTAGGAGGAGGTCTTTTTAAAAGAATTAGACAGCATTTTAATGTTAATGCTAAAAATGTTTTATTGAATACTTGTAATAAATTAATTCTGACTCCAATTTTTCCTTTCCTCTGAAATAAGATGTATTTTCATCAAACAGACAAAAATATAAAGAGATATTTTTCTCAGTAAAAAGGTTTACTGCGCTCCTGAATGTATCCAGTCTGGGTCTCCAGTAGTTTGTCTCCATGATCTGTGCATCCATAAATATTGAATGAATATCTCCGACCTGGTTTGAAATATTCTGAAAAACAAACCCACATAAATTACAATAAGTGTTCAAGTTAATACAAAAAATACCAATGAAGAGAACAACGTACCAGGAGGTAAGAAAGTGCTGTTTCCTTTAGGCACTTTCATCCACTGCAGCGTGCAGGTTGCTTTGCTTCCCGAGATGCACCACTCCACAGTGTGACCGCAGGTGACCGAAGTTTGCTCATTCCACCACAGATGGAAACCATCAGCTGTTCTGTTCAGGCGCTTCTTCACTGGAGGGATTTCTGGATAGCCAAAAATGTACAATCATTTATTATTTAAACGTTTCAGCTTTTCAGCTTAATGCATCATCCTGTCAGAAAATAAATAAATCAATAAATCAACACAAAGGAGTGCATATAAACTATTTATTTCACATTTTAGTTCATCAAAATAGCTTGAATGTTCACCCCATGTAACAAGAACAAAAGCCTGCAGGGTCATTTATTTAAAAATAATAAATTTTAGTCATGTTTACACAAAGAAAAATTGTTAAAAAAAAATAAAATTATGCAAACGTCACCTGAGTCGTCCTTTGGTGGGATGATGATATGGGCTGGGATGGACGACCCCGTGCTGAGAACAGCTTCAACAGTAAAGTTACACCTGCTGGGACCAATCGGGATGTCTGCCTGGCTCTGGCCGCTGTCCTTCAGCTCTGTCACAGTTTGACCTTCCTGTGACCACTGGATTGCATAACTTTGGATCTTCACTGAGGATGTTGTACCAAAAGCAGGCTGGCGATAGAATGGATCAGTTTAAAACTGTTCAGAAGACAAAGTTTGGGCGATATGATGTTGCTCTTCTTTGTACTAAAATAATTTAAATAATTTAAAAAAAAAACATACAGGCTTCCATAGCAGAGTGACATCACGAATGCCTGAAGGTCTGTACTTTATCCTCCTCCATAAATCCAAGGTCACCACTGAGGAGCGTTGTTTGTTCAATGCAACAAAAGTGGGGTATCATTTGTTAGAAAAAATTGTTTTGAAGTAAATTTCAGTTTAGCTTTTTATTTCTCAAAACAGAAAGTGTTTGAAGGAAAAAACAATCCTGTGTAAATAGTTAAATTGTGGTATCCTGCGTTAACTGCCTACCTGTAGGTAAATCAAACTTCTTTATGTTTAGGCCAGACTAGATAAGTCAGGAACTCTGATTTAAAGCTTACGTGTTGTAAATGACACAGGCTCGGTCCATTGTCCCCAAAATCTCCCATTGATGGAACAGCGCACCTTAGCAGAGTAAGTCCTGTTTGGATGCAGGCCATCCAGATGCACTTTGCAGAAACCATTCTCACTGCTGCAAGGCAGCTGTTGCAAAGAATGAAAGTTACAACAAGACCTGCCTTAGAACCTCCAGTCGTTCTGAAGTTAAACAGGGTGGAAATTACCTCTCTGATGGTTTCATTTGCTGCAGAAACCTGACAAAGGAGTTTGTTCTGGGTCAGGTTCCCTTCTACTCTCCAGACCAATCTGATGTCTGTCACTCCAGGGATCACTGTGACCAGATCCAACACAGGTGACACTGCACATATTTAATTAAAGCACCAATTACTCAAAGCAACTTAGAAAGTGTAAAATAAAAGAAAAATGCAGATTATATTAATTTCTAGTATTAGTATCTAGTATATTAATTTCTAAGAATTGATAGGAGTGCCAATAAGTGTGGGACTTGGATTCCAGCCTGAATAAATGTCCTCAGATTGAAGGTTGGATTTTTCTCTACAATGATGCATACATGTGTTATTATAGAATAATAACAAGATGATGCTGTTTGTTTAAATAATACACAACCTCTGTCAGAGATATTGAAGCGATAGGTTGCCGTCTCTTCTCCCAGCTGGTCCTTCACCTCCAGACGGATGTTGTATTCCTGCTGCTGTGGCACAGCTGGGAAAGTACAAGATGGTGGCTGACAGCGGATCGTAGCCTGGCCTGTGTTCCTGGTTATTGGCATCACATAAAAATAAAGAGAAGATACTTTAAGCATGAACAATTTGCATAATCATGTTGGCATCATTGCTGCAGAATTTCTAAATGTTTTACATTACATTGGTTTTACATTCCTAAAAGTGTGAATACCCAATAAAATGTCAAATCTGTGTCCTGTAATCAAAATGTGTAATGAGTCAAGTCTCAAGCCTTAAGTCATTCCTGATAGTTTACAGATTTTCTGAAAAAAAGTCAGACTCACTTCTAATCTTTTAAATGTCTCATGAGCCAAACTTCTGTCAAACATACTTTTTTCAGTCTTTATTGGTAAAAGCTGAATATTCAAGGACACCATAAAAAAACAACCACATTTATTGTGCTGATTATGCTTACTCAAAGTAGAGTGTGTGTGTCTGGTTATTGGAGTCAAACTGGTCTCGTTTCCTCCCGGGGTCCCACATGCAGGTAATGCTCGTCATGTCTGAGGTTATGCAGTTCAGGTTTCTGGGCTTTTGAGCAGGGACTGCATTACACAAACACAGTTCTTAAAGTGTTAGGATTTATCATCAACTTCTTTTCCAAATATCTCTAGATCTTTATCATGGGCTGCATGGTGGGAACATGGTTAGCAATGTTGCTTTGGAGTAAGATGTTCTTAAGTTTAAATCCATTCAGAGAGGAATAAATAACATCAATCCGATGCTGATTAATCACTTTTACCAACAGACCAGCCGCCCCATTTGTTCCTCGAAGGACTAATTGCATATTAACGATGAACAGTCAGATTCATGTTATAAACTTACAGCTGACGAAGTTCTCGACTGAGCTGCGCTTTCCGGTTGAATCAATGCAGCTGAAAAACAGTCTTTTGATGAGGATGTTTGGGATTGTCAGATTGGTCAGTAAAATAGCCTTAACCCCATCTCCAATGTTCAAAAGTGGGTAGGAGTCCTTCCTGAAGGTGATACGCGTGATGTTTACACCCACTGGGGGAACACAGCACAGCATGGCAGAGCTTCCCTCTTTCAGTAACTGTCCGGAAGGAAACATCAGGGATCTATCTGCTGCTCTGGCTCCTAAAACACAGACAAGCAGTTTAATGCACCTCTAGACGTATATTTGCAGCCAAACAAATGAACAAACCATTGCAGCTATGAAACGTGACAGGAGTAAGTGAAGAAAAGTTAAATGACTTCCATTTGTTGTAAAAGAACTGAACAACTTAAAGATTGAAAGAAAGAAACATGGAGGCTTTTTTGAATTTTGTTTAAATGATAGTCTTTTAGTGAAGCCATGGCAAGTCCCAGTCGACTCACCATGGTTGGTTACCCAGTCGCTCCAAGGACTGGGGGCGGTTTGATGACAAAAACTTCGTATCCTGACTGAGTGATCGACACACTCAAGTGGCAAATCAGAGATCCATGTCAAAGTGGACCAACCTGAGTCCCTGGTAGGTATGCTCACATTTCTCTGGGTTAAAAAAAGAAAAAAGTTTGGAGTTTATCAAAAGAAGGATCAACATAAATACTAAAATCTGATCAGTAAAGTTTTAATTAAAAAAAAAAAAAACATAACGCAAAGTGCACCATAGTTTAAAAATACTCTTGTTTTATTATATATCTTATTTGGATTTTATGTCATAGATAACACAAATTAGCTCATTTGTCAAATTCAGTGGGGTTTGTGAGCATCATATTTAAAGTTTTGACACTTTTTTTTAAATTGGATTTATGTCTGGATTTTGACTGGGCCAAATATGTCTTGATCTAAACTACTGCATTGATGTTTAGAGATACTGTAATGCCGAAACTTTTTCCATGACTGCCTGTTAAATAGCTCCATCCATCGACTGCGATGACGCTGACTCCAGTGTTCCTTCATCTGACATTACATACAGGTGAACTCCACTTACATGACCAGATCATCTGAAGTTAGCCTGCAACATCTAAACAACAACAGGATTTCAGTGCTACTTTACTCAGTTACCTCTGTTTTTTACTTTAACGAGTTTTGCACATTTTTGGTCCATATTCTGTCTCTCTGCTTTAAATAAAGCTACTATCAAAATTGTTCACCTCTTAGCAAATTAACAAACTTTTACTTCAATCAAGTGATTATTTTACATCAGACAGTTTCTGCCCAAAGAAATAATAAAAAAAAAAAAACATGAAAGCCTCAATCAAAAAACAAAAATGTTTGTTCAAGTTAATTTGCTGCTGTATCAATGACAATTCACTCAATGAAGAGGGTTTTACAGACAAGGGTTTTACCACAAGTAGATTTGTGGTTTCTTTGTATACTAAGAGGAAGTTAGTAAAGTATTATATGAAACTATGTAACCAAATTTGAGGCAATACTCCTCTTCCCACATACTTACATTATAAATAATGGTGCGACTTTTTGTGCGGCTGATTTGGATCTCATAAATGTCCCTCTCTGATGCTCCCCTGTTCCTTGGCCAGCTCACTACAAGGCTTTGATTGTCACTAAAATTACGAATGTTTGGTTTTGGTGGACGAGAACCTGGTCCAACATTAAAAAAAAAAAAAAACACAACACTTGAAAATTCTGCAGGAAAAAAAAAAAAAAATTATAATAGGAAATCCAGAAAACCCAACTTACCAAAGTCCCCACAGCCCTCAGTATGAGGATGAGAAAATATAAGGCACAAGCCAAGCAGGTGAGCGTAGAACAGTTCAATGTTTCCCATCCTCATGACTAAAACAACAAAGTGGGACTCTGGCCGCCTACTGCAAACACTAACGGGAAGTCTCTTGAGTCAAAGTCAAATGGTAGTTTGCCTGCAGTGAGTAGTGGAGTGTTGCGAAATGTTGCACAAGAACTCATGAGAGATGCGTAGCGATTGAACGGATGCTTGAAATAAGGTGAAAGACACTGAAATAGATGTTTACCAAGATAGTTTTATATACACAGTGTTACGTTACATACAGCTCTGGTAAGAAGCTTTCAAACAGACATCCTTGGCATGAATGTCAAGTTAATCTTAGTGACATACTAATTTATTTAAACAGGTTTTTTTAAAATATGAAATGACTGTATAAGAATACTCTTAATTGATTTTAAAAACAGTAACAGGGTGGAAAGATCTTAGTTTGAACAGTTTTCTTGATAGAACTGGTTAAATTATTTGTTTCTTGCACAGACCTGGCCTTTTAAAATATTCCAAACATTCTTAACAGGATTAAGCTCATGACTTTGGGTAGGCCACGCCAGTAGCTTTGTTTTATCCTGCTACAAGCTACTCCACCTGTTTTCATATGTTTGGAGTAATTGCTTTATCGGAATACGCACCAATGTCCAAGAATCAAATATATGACCCAAAAAGTCACAACAAAGAGAAAAGAATAGCAGAAACATAAAAATCATCGTATTTATGAAGGTATTTATGAACTGGAAAATACAGAAAACTGTATCACAGTCAACAGTGAAGAAGGTCTGAACATAAATATGAACAGAAAAAGAAGCTTCCTGTTATAGAAAAATACTGCTGCCCACATGGACAAACCAAAAGCCTTCTGAAGATCATTTCTATGGCCAGAATAGACAAAAACTAATCTGGTTTTACACAATGACAGGAAATTTCTTTAGATGAGTGGAGGTGAGGTTTGTGAACAAATAAACATTGTGACGACTAATTGTCACGGTGGTGATAGCATCATTGAACTGAACTCTTTTGCTGCTAATTGTGCTAGTTATTACCTGCACATAATTCAAGTTCACCTCAATTCATCAATGTGTTAAAAATCTGGCTGTTCCAGCAGAACAGTTACTCTGTTTATATGTATCATAATTAGTTTAGGAATGGAGCCTATTAACTAAGCTTCCCAACTTATAGACCATACTTAAGAGTTCACCAGTTAACCTGAGCTAATTTCACTAAAGAGGTGATTAAATATCCAGCCAGAAATAATTATTTAGGTTCTCTTGGTGCTCTTTGTTTGTACCTCAATGTTGTTTTTTTCAATTTCTGATGATTCCCTATGCACATAAGATGCAGTTAAAGTTGTGCAAAAAAGTTGTGTATCTCAGTAAACCAGTCACAAACACAGTTTTGATAACATCTACGTGTAAACATTTCCCTTTGAGACAATCTGAGAGAAATACACGAACTTGTATTTGTCAAAGTAGTGACAAATCTCACTAAATTTTCCTTTTATAACTAGAACTTGATCAAACTGAACTGAATTTATGCAGCACTTTTCTATTCATACCGATTATTACTTTACACTAGAGCCTCATTCACCCAATCACACTCACAAACACACACACATTCCCACATTGTAGGTGGGAATGTGTGTGTGTGCTTGACGTTAAGTGCCACAGTTGCACCTCAGGCGAAATGTCATTTGGAAATATAAACTCTGGGACAAATCAAATTGATAATTAGAACTAAATTGTTCAATTGTGATAGTTTCGTAAAAATCATTGTTATGTACAACAGTTCCACACTGCAAAATGAACAGTTAATATTAAAGTGGCATTCATGCCGCGGATGAGGGTGTGTAAACTTCTAACCCCAGAGAATACACAACGAGACATTTAAAAACAAAACATTATTAATATTGGGAGTGCGGGAAGCGATCTACGTCGAATAAATTATAAGAAAACAATTATCTTTACATCAATTACAGCATCAGCAATATTTTTGGCACTTCAGAGAGATTAAAAAATTAGGAATATACGATCCTTTTCAACACAGTGTGCATAGGTAGCCTATTCATAAGAATAAACATTAAATATATATGTATATATGTACATAAAAAAATGTCAGCATATTTGTATCCTTTGCAGATGCTAATGACAACTTATGTTGTAAATGTACAACTTAAACAAAAGTGGCACTGCAGAACTGCCAAACAGAATATTATACAGTCTGGGGAAGAGCTTCGTTGACTTTATAACAATAGTTTACTTTAAGCGCTTTTGGAGAAATGCACCAATTCTTCTGATTAAACTGTTTGAGTTAAATGTACCTCTATCATCAAATTAGTGCAACAAATAAGAAACTAGAATGTAAGAAAAAAAATTAACAGAATTTTTTTTTTTTTCAAAATTAAAAAGGCACAATGGTTTGATCACCAAGGAGGCACACCGAATTACATAAAGGCACATAACAATCAGAATGCCTAAATATTCAGATTTTTAATTGGGCATGAGTCCATTTTAAATAGATATATCAAAATGAAGACACAGATAAATTATCCTTTTCTTCCAGTTACTGATCTGGCAGCTTGCTTTGCTTCTTCCGGGATTCTCAGAGGTAAACGATGTTTTCCTCGACTCCCTCCTCTCCGTTCTGTCCTTCGAGGGAGAGATAAGCTTGGGGTGGGAGCAGCGTGGTAAGAGAGGGGGAGGAGGAGTTGTGCTCCTTAATGGGTCCGTGACCTGTGACCCCTGACCTCCAGGAACCTGAAGTTTGTGTTTCCTCGAGCTGGGTGAAATCTGCTGCAAGGAGAAAAACGAGTCAACAATTCTGGGATCTGAATGAAGAGGAGATAAATCAAGTTCATGTTTTAAAAGCAGAAATGTGTCCTACTGTTGCTGCATCTCTGCTGCTGTGAAGGCACTCTGCTGCTGAGGTATGGAGGCAATCAGCGGACGGTCGGGAGCAGCTGTGGTTGTTGCCGTACAGAGGCTGCTTGCCGTGTGCTTGGCTCAGCAGCGTGTTGAGGCTGTTGTAGAGGCTGGCGCTAACGCTGCAGTCAGCTGAGCTGAGCGGCGGCCCATCCGGATTATTCTTCTTCTGCGTGGAGAGGGTGTGCTGGTGGTTGTAGATGGGGGGCTGGTGGAGGTGGTTCTGTCGCAGGGAGCTGAACAAACTCGACTCGTTCTTGAACAGTGAGTAGTTTCCATCAAAGCTGCCTGTGCGGCTGTGTGTGGCAACCTGGAGAGGTACAAAAAAAGAGTAGAGGTCAAGCAAACCACCCTGTTTTATTTTTATACATTTTTTATCAATCAATCAAATTTTATTGATATAGCACATTTCAGCAGTAAGGCATTTCAAAGTGCTTTACATCATAACAAACACAAAAACACAAAGTCATGCAACATAGAATAAACAATCAAAACATTACATTACGTCAAGTTCCATCATTAAATTTGTAATTGATTAAGTTTCAAATCCAACTCTAAACAGGTGGGTTTTTAGTCAAGATTTAAAGGAACTCAGTGTTCCAGCTGTTTTATAGTTTTCTAGGAGTTTGTTCCAAATTTTTGGTGCATAAAGGCTGAATGCTGCTTCTCCTCGTTTGGTTCTGGTTCTGGGGATGCAGAGCAGACCAGAACCAGAAGACTTGAGAGGTCTGGAAGGTTGATACAACAACAGCAGATCTTTTATATATTGTGGTTCTAAACCGTTCAGTAATTTATAAACAAACAACAGTATTTTAAAGTCTATTCTCTGAGCTACAGGGAGCCAGTGGAGGGACTTTAAAACTGGTGTTATGTGCTCTATCTTTCTGGTTTTGGTGAGAACACGAGCAGCAGCGTTCTGGATCAGCTGCAGCAGTTTGATTGATTTGTAGGACAGACCTGTGAAGACACTGTTGCAATAATCAATGCGACTAAAGATAAACGAATGGATGAGTTTCTCTAGATCTGGCTGAGACATTAGTCCTCTAATCCTTTTATTCCGTTACCATTAATTTTTCTGCCCAGGGAAAGACATCAGCAGCTTTCCCTGATTAAAATTTTACTTTAGTTTTCTTGAGATGCAAAAAATATTATATGGTAATGATAAAATAGAAATGTTTGTTTTTTCTTGTTATAGCAAACTATTTGATTCTGGAGAAATTCGTTGGTCATTTTAACATTTCAAAAAGTTATTTTCAAAAGATATAACCTGGACTTGCACAATAAATGGAGTTCTGATTTACAATGTGTCCAACAGTGAGACTGCAAAGGGCTGCTTGGAAACAGAATTTAGTAGAAAATTAAACTTGGAATGGAATATATGCAAGTACTGCATACTATTAACACTGTACAGACTGGTGGATATTCAGAGTCTGAAATTCTAAATATCTTAAAAAGTGGTGGAGTTGTTATGAATTCGGAATAATGTGGGATACCTTCAATAGATATCTTCATCACAATATTTAAAAATAGTTTCAAACATAAAGCTACTCAACAAGACTGTAATAAAGTTTTCTTATATCCTAAGTGATTGTGACTTCTATTAGTACGTGTAATAAAATTGTAATAAAACTGATACACAATTAAAGGGTTCATTGCAGTATCAGTGAACAATTAACTATAAACAACTATGTGTGAATTATGTAGATTAAAGATAGCACTTAAATATAATGAGATGTTATATGTGTACATGTATCAACCTAAAGCTCTGAACAGGCAAACAAGAAGTATCTGGTTCAAAACATAAAACTAGTGAGGAATTAACCTGAATAAAAGACAAAAAAAAGGAAAATTAAATCAGAGCTAAAAATAATCATTGCCAAAAATCTCGTTTTCACTCCAGAAAATCACATGAAAAATGTTTACTTCAACATATTGAAGTACAAAAAAATGCTGTTCGCACTGAATGTTCTGCCCTGATGTATTTCCTCCTCCTCCTCCTCCCTCTGATCTGCTTGCCTTGTATCCATCTAGTGGTATTGTGACGGGCAGGCTGCTCTGGCGGCTATGTCTCCAGCTCTGCAGCAGCCTCTGCTGGGCTTCAATCCTCTCCTTCTCCCTCTCCACACTCCTCTGGCCCTCCCTCAGCCTGTCCAGGTTTTGCTGATACTCCTGCAGCTGGGCGTCGAGCTCCTCTCGCTCGCAGCGGAGCCGCTCGGACTCAGACTGACACTGCTGCTCTCGCTGCTCCAACACGTTCTCCTGCTCAGTCTGTAAGCAAACAGGCAAATATATGTTTATCCAAGCTTCAATACAATCTATCTTTTTAACTTCAGTAGATTTTATCATATTGGAACCATAAAAATCAGTGTATGTACGATGAGACCAACACAAATTGGTCTGTGTCTTTTGGATGGATACAAGGTTTCAAGATATCTTCTTTTTATTTTTAGGGAACTGAAAACTTATGCTTTGCACAATATTAAGACTAACATTTGGAAGATTTGTTTTGAAAACTATATATCCTTCCCCCAAGAATACATGTAGTGGCTATAATGTTAAAAAATTCAAAGGGGTAGGAATACTTTCACATTACAGACTGAAGATGAGAACAAAAAAATTTTACTACAGGAATGATATGAGTATTTATGTTCTGTTTTAACTGCTGTGAAAGAAGAAATAGACAGAAATGAGTCTTACCTGCTGTTTCTCTCTGGCCACACATTCTTTTTCCCAGCGCTGCTGCTCTTGTTTCAGTTTAGCTTGGAGCTTCTGCACCTCGTCCACATCTTCTTTCTTCCTCTCCAAACTCTTCTTCTCCTCTTTCATCTTGTCAGTGCTCCTCTGCTTCTCCTGTTCCTGGAGGTATAACAAGCAAACCAGAATCTTAATGCTATTTTCAACCTCATGCCACAGGCTCATTGACTGGTCGGAACGTTGCATTACTTTAACCAGTAATAGCAGCTCAGGGAACAAGTGGAGGAAATCGATTGTTTTCACAGATTATCTGTCTCGTAACAAACTTGTCACGACATGGTGCCAGCTTTAACAAATGTGGAGAAAACATATTTTTATTAGAGTTATATTCTGCAGCTTGAATAAAATGCAACTACATAGCATTTTTTGAGAAGTCTGGATTTGCTTTATGTGTATTTTGCATGTTGCCTATGTGGGGAGAGACATTCCAGTAAGGTAAAAGTAATAGAAAAATTTAAGCAACCTACTTGCACACTGTATGCAGACTGTTGGATGTAAAATTCATGAGCAGTAAATATTGTGCTAGTTATCAGTATTGAACCAAAGAAAGCAAGCCTTTAAAATTGTGATGCTTTTGATGGGTCAGATAGACTATAAAAACTGTAACAGCAGCTGCATGGGAGGGCCCAATTAAATTTTCCTGCCAGCGCCCCTGATTACAGATGAATATTTAAATGAACAAACCGAGTTGGTTTGGAGGGAGGTGATGCCGCGAAGCTGAGGTCTTTCTCCCTCTTGAAGAAGAAGTTTCTGGACTTCATAGAAGCTGTCCTGGAGGGTCACAGCTGCCTGAAAACATGAGACTCTGTATCAAACTGTAACATAACCACCATGTTCTGAATGTCATCAGAGTTTTTCCTCATTGGAATACAAACTAGTGAAAAAATATAAGTAAAGATATATAATGCCACCACCATTTCCTGACCAACTACTATAATGAACATTTAAAAAAATCATTTTAAAAGTTATATTTTAAGGAATTAGGCTAGCATTCAGTAAAGATTAATAATGCAGTCATTCCCTTGTCCTGTATATTACCATAATTTTGTTAAGGTTCATTACATGTCATTTGTATTTATTTCACTCATTCAATAATAAATAGAAATAGTTAATGTAACACCTGAAAGTAATCGCGAATGAGAAAGAGCAGAAAGAAGCATAAACTTATATCTGCCCCCTATTCACATGAAAAGAAAATTATTTTACAGACATATTTCAAAAACAGAAAAAATACATACAAAAAATAACCAAAAAATACAAACCAAAACATCAGTTTGATCAGTTGATCATAATGATTAAAAAAATTTTAAATGCAGAAAAAGATTTGGATTGTTCTCCCTACCTGCAGACTGTAGAGAAGCTGAGTCAGGCTCTGGACGCTCTCTGCCACCTAAACACGGTGCATTGATATATAACAATAACTTCTATTTGTTAATGTGTGAAAACTACTGACGGAAAAAGTAAGGAGATCAAACCTTTAAAAGTGTTCCTTTTGCGTCTCCTTTCCTTAGCTCGACAGCTGAGCTCCACGATGCGCTCTCCATGCCCGCTAACTCGCTGTCAGACCCCAGAGAGTTGGAGCTGATACTGAGCGTGCTCAGATAATCCGCTGCATGCATACAGAAATCAGAATTGTCCATTAAGATTTCTGGAATTTAAAAAAATATACATATTAAATGCGGAACTGTAGGGTTATCCTGTGACTCACGTTCAGAGGGAGACTCCTGAATGCTGCTGCCGTGGCTGTTGTAGCTGCAGCACTCTGGGGCCTGGAGAGGAGAGTTCTGACTGTGGACCGGGATGCCATCACGGGTCTGGAGAATGTTGATCAGGTTCTCAGCTGGAAAACAAACTTTAGTAAATTTTGATGATTGTTCTGCAATGCAGAAAAATATGCACTTCTCATGGACCCACATAAACAGAGCTTGTGCTCTTCCTAACAATTGAAGCGAGAGATTTTTTTTTTTTTATGTGTGTGTCTCTCCTGAGCTACAAAGTGTAGCATCTACCGTGGTTGTGTTTGAGCTCAAATTAATGGAAAAATATTTCTTTTCTTTTTTTTTTTTTTTTTTGAATAAATAAGTTAATTTTAAAAAAATTATTGATTTTAAAAAAATAAAGAAACAGTTAAAACAGCTGTCGCCTGTTCTTTACTGTTTTTCTTTCGTAACCTATAAGTCAAATTGTGAGAAAAATGGGAAAAGACACAAAACAGTGATTTAAAATATTCATTTGCCAGGATGTGACATTTAAATGATATGTCACAAATACACAGAAATTATGAAATTGTGAATCTTTTTTAAAAACAGCTAAAGAAAAAATTATATGGTCTTTTGGGGGAAACCACAGCATTTGGAATGATGGTTTTAGAAAAACTTTTTGGGAGGAATTTCTCAATTTGATGCCCAGTTTCAAATTGGGATCAAAGTGTTTTCAATTCAAATCATATTGTTTGAATTTGTGACTCATCTTAAACTCAACTTCTTCTACTTATTGGCCTACTGTATGCGATTTTGTCTGCTGCAACCCACAGCAAGCAATTCAACCACAAATTGAGCAGCTAGTTTTTAAAAAGAACACATTTTTGTGTGCAAAGCAGGCAACTATATTACAGACCGCACACAAAAGTTAAAATAGAGAAAAAGAAATCTGAGGATAATCTCTTGTTTCCATCACTGCACAACTATAAATTATGATTGTATACAGCCGTTATTTATAAGAAAAAAAAAAAACTTTAAAACATTGCATCATGGAAATGTTGACATGTTCAGAAAACTGTAACTTTAAAAATATGTTGTGCAGCTGGGTTAAAGAAGGTCCCTTTGTAATAAATGCATAAATCTTGATAATTTTTTTTTCTTCACTGCAACATATTTTATCCTGTCGTGAAATCTCTTGGTTACATCCATACAACAGATCCTGACCCTAACCTTCTCTCAGTGCAGCTGTGAGCAGCGATGATGCTTGACGCGGCGCCTCAATGTCGAGGTACTGTGCAGGTCCCACCAGCAGATGGCGATGTGGGACAGATTCTGGTGACCGCAGAGTTAAGTCTGAGAGCTCAGCGTACAGCTGCAACTTTTCCTCCAAATTGTGGCAGATCTGCTGGTCCTGACCAAGCAACGTTTCTGCACAAACACAGAGAACAGGACTTGCTGTTTATAATTTTTTTTTTTTTTTTAAAGATTTAAAATATATAGGTGCATTTTTAACTTTGTTTTACCCTGGAACTTGCTAATCTTTTGAACTCTGACTTCTGCAGCTTGTCTGGCTTCCTCTGTCTCTGCAGTTCGCTCCTCCTCCTCTTCTTCCTCTGGACAACTGCCGTGTAGATTAGCAGGTTGTGAGTAACCCATTAACTTATCACCCATTAACTTGACACACACACTGACTTTAACTCAAACACTCTGCTGACGTGCACACACATACACACACCTCTCCACAGCCTGCCGGATGTGTCTCATCCAGGCATTCCTCTCCTCTTTTGTGATGGTGTGAACTTCATACATCTCTGGCCCCACGGAGGATGCAGAGATAAGAAACATTCCTCGCTCCTCATTAGCTACCTCTCTAACAATGAGCTTCTGCAGAGGAATAACTGGAGGCTTCTGGTCCTGAGGGAGAGCCCAGAAAGGCAAGGTTACAAGATGGAAAACTTGAGTAGAGGTGTATACAATTTCAAAGCATTGTTTGGGTTGATGCCCTTACCACAGATGCAAATATGAAGCGCTGGTCTTTCTCTTGCAGAAAAACCAGGACATCCGTGAGCAAAAGAGCTAAAGTGTCTGGGAACCAAATATATAGATTCATATGAAAGTAGTAAAAAAAATCTAATTTGGCAGCAGAGATGATAATCTTCACACCTTTTAGACGGCCCGTGGCAGTCTTCCAGTAGAGCAGCCCTTTGTGCTGCAGTGCTCTGTGCTTGCTGTGCAGGTCCTGTTTGCGAAACACCTTGCTGTTCTTGAGCTTAGCGAAGCTCTTGGTTTCCAGCCTGGCGAGCACTTCCTGCAGCTCCTGAGATCGCTCATATTTACCGACAGTCACATCCACGGCTGTGATGATGTTACGGACCTGAGCCAGGGCATCTGACAAGTTGGAGTGTTCCTGGCTTCCATCTGGGGGTGGAAGCAGTGGCAGCAAAATTAATAAACAACTTCATAATGCAATGCAGCTTCGCTGTGATGCGGTGAAATAAGTCCTGATCGAATTACTAAAACAAGAATGCCTTCTGTAATCTTATCTTGCATAGAAAAGTTTATAAAACAACAATTTCTTGAAGTGACCATAAATATGCAATATACTGAATGTATCTTTGCTTTGTTGTTGCCAGTTAACATCTTGCCTTACAAATGTATTTATATTTTTTGAGCTATTCAAGTTTTTCTACACTATAACCTGACACTTTAAAATATTTTAAAGTGTCAGAAGTGAACAAAGTAGGGCATAAATGTACAAAAAAATTAAGTATTTTTACCTTTATTTTTTACTAATGAGTCTGAAAAGTGTGGTGTACAAATGAATTATTCTTTCTATATTCCAAAGTTTCTAAATTTAACCTAATTTAATTAAATTTAGTTTCTTCATAAATCCAGCTGTTCTGGTTTGTTAGAGAGCATTAGTGAATAGCATCAGAAAAACCGAGGGACACAGCAAACACGCCAAATGTAATGAGCAGGATCACGTACAGCTAGGCTGGAAATATCCTAAGGTTTAAATATCTTACTGTCTTTTAAATATAGAAATAGTATGGTACTGCAAGCCCAACAAGATATGGTTCCACACCTAAAATTGGCAGCACAAAGGGCTTTAGTAAATTTGGAGGAGTTACAGAGATCTAAAGCTACAGAGAGGGAGAATCTGCTGACTGGGCATAGCTAATTAGTCACAAACTTTGCAAATCTGGACTTTATGACAGCATGGGAAGACTAAAATCTGATGCGGACTCTCCATTCAGTGTTAGCAGAATGTTTTCTGCAAAGTTAGAACAACAGACATACCATAAAAGACTTGTGTAATTGCAATGATAGGTAGTTTTACAATGTTTTTAGTCAAGGAGGCAAAATACATATTGAAGTCACATTCTTCATAAAAAAAAAAAAAGGTTTTCTTGTATACATCATTCTGTGTTTGGCAATCATATAAAATCCAAAAAAAAATACATACATGTTTTTGATTTTAATTTGACAAAAGTATGAATCATTTTACAATGTACTGCATAGAAAAACAAGATTTAACATGCGGGAATTTTAAATCTTTTAAGATATATTACCCTGAGTGTACTGCAGTATCTTCTCTAGCAGAACCGGATACTTTGTGATGCGCTGCGTGACCAACAGGATGAATTCTGGCACTTCTCTTCGTCTGACCAGAGAGTTGTTACTCTGTTGCTGTCAGGAGAGAAGGAATGTGAGTGTAAAACATCTTCAGCTAAGCAAAGGCGTTTTGAAGGTCGAAGGGAAACTTACTCTGACAAAGTTTTGAAACTTTTTGTTCTGCTGCTGGAGCTCTTTGAAGACATTGACAGCCTCCATGTGGTGACTACAAAACTCTCCGTACACCTGCTTCATCGTCTCAGCATTTTCATCAGAGAACTGAAGGAGATGACGACGACGATGATGACCACTAACATCGATCTCTGATTATCACAGACTGCCAACCTGCCACCACCAACCTGCTGAAGCAGTACGTCTCCAATTCGATGGATGAGGTAATTTCGGGAGTTGTCCGTTTGTGTTGCAGCCTGGCGGCGTTCCTGCAGCGCTCTGAAGAGGTTTCTGTGGAAAAGCAGGAGAGGATCCAAGCAGGGGAAGATCCGGGCCACGCAGTCGGAGTCGAGCTGCAGCTCCTCCAGCATACCTCTCCTGAACACCTCTGACATGACTGTCAGAGTTTGAATATGGTGCAGCTCCGTCTGCATCAGCTCTACACAGAGAGAGGGAACACTGAGAGTCAGTCGTCTAATGGTTTACACGCACAGATGGCTCATTTATTTGAGAAGTTTCCTCACAGTTTTAGCCAACCGTTAATACATAAGTTAATGCAACATTTTGAAACAGAATGAATAAAACTGTCAGGACAGGTTCAACAGAAGACCCTTTCTTTGGATACTTAGGATAAGATGGTGTTCAGTAACTGGGGGGGCTGGTTTTAGGCTCTTTCCAGTGGAACATAATTACATAATAGTTTGGTCACAACTATTCAAAAATAGCTGTGTGAAACTAGGAAACTTTATCATGTGCTTTTGTATTTGTAGCATTTCTGTGGGAATGCTTGGTCTTTTGAATTACCACGTTTCTTGATTTCAATAGATAAGTGACAAATAATACAGATATGATAATATAGCAATTAAAATCGAACCACAGACAAAAGGCTCATGGCCAACTTAATGGAATTGTATTCTGTTTTTGTCAAGTTAGTATTTAAGATATTTATAAGGCACCAATTCACAATAAGTGTCATCTTAAGCCACATTATAGGTCAAACAGGTGACATTCATAATTAAAATCCAATTCGGTCCAAATTATTCAATTTTAAACAGCTCAATTCATACTACAATTCAGTCATAGTTGTCTAGTTACATAAAATCAAGTAGATTAGCATTATTTAGGGTAATGATAGTTGGTAAAAAGTGTGAAGAAGTGCAGTCCATAGCATCGAGTCATTGACATCGCAGCAATCACTGACTACATCCAGGAGACATAATAACACATACGAGAACGTAAGAGAAAGAAAAAGAAAGACTCCAAGCTGAGGACAGTAATTGCTCTGAAAGTGGCAGAGCAAAAGGCAGAAGCTGAAAGTATTTTCTAGGTCACAGAAAAACATAACATACAGAGTTCCTAGCAATAGTAGTTTTGTCAATTACTCTGTCCAGGAAAGAGACACAGCTCCAAACAGAAGTACTGAGCCAGGATTACTTGATATGAGAGAAAAGAAATTAAAAAAAGTACACAACACTAAAGGCAACAATAGGTCCACAAATGGCCCCAACCAGGAAAGAAAAACACTTCTGTGTCTTGAAACACAGAAGTACTTAGCCAAGAATCCGGTCTACAAAACAAAACGTTGCAAAGAAACCAGGAGTCATTTTAAATGTTTTTTTTTGTATACTTTGAAAGCCTCCTTGTTTGTGCAGTACAGCTGCACAGCTATGTCCTGCAAGAAACAACCAAAGACAGAAAAACCTCACCATAAATAACATCTTGTCGTTTGATTGTGCGTCTGTCATGTTGTCTACAAAAGTCTGGAGACACAGCAATACTCCACGACTCTGCCTCGAGCCCCAGCAGGTCAGCTGACAGGTCACTCAGCAGAGGAGCATCAACAGTATCTGTTTATACAGCATTAAGACAAAGAGTCACTTTTAATTGATGTTTGCCCAAAATCCTGCTGCTCTCTGTCACTCACCCTTTGTGCTGATAGGTAGGTCAGTGAAATGGGGAGTTGTTGTGACAGGTATTCCTTCTTCAGGAGGAGAGCTGTTAGTGCAAGCTGCCATGTTGCATTCACTGTCCACCCCTGCTGGTTCACTCCAGCCTCTACAGGGAAACAATGTAAAAAAATAAAATAAAAATCAGGGCTGGACGTCCTTGTTGAAAACAACAATAACTTCAACGATAGCTTCAGCCACATGAGCGTGACGTTGCCTGACAAATATTTAATGCAATCATTCAGTGTTTATGTCAGAGATTTAGACATTTCCTAAAAAGCTTGGTTGCACCACTTATTATTCATAGCATTTTAGTCCAGTCTAAAATAATAATAATAATAATAACATTTAACAATAGCAATAATAGTAGTAATATTTAAAAAATTGTGTAATTGCATAGGTAAATGAGTACTTCGGCAAATAATTTACTGCTGCCCTACCTGCTGTCTATAGAGATTGATTGGCTTTTGGAGAAAGAAGCGACTGTTTCCCTTTTCTCTTTGGTCATTGTTGGAGCTGAAGATGATGGGGAAGAGCAGGCGGAGGAAGAGAAAAGAGAAGCTGGAGAACTTTCCTTAGCAAAACCTGGAAGATAAACAGGAACCAGACTCAGTGTGGAGTTGGAGTTGGCAAGTTATTTGTATCTGGATTTTATATTAAAAGTGTTTTTAAACTGTTGATGTTTTAGTAATACCATTTCTGTGGTTTAAGGTATTTTAAATGACATGCCAAATAATGACAAAGAGTTTTTTCTGCTCCATTGCATCTGCCACAAGATTTGCTAAGAACTGCCAGCCAGCGAGCTGAAAGTAAGTCCCCTCCTACATTTAGGTGCTTACGAGAAAGACAAAATTGGCTGGTTATTCTCATTGTTGCTGATCTATTCACAAAAAATCCTTATCATCAGATTAGCCACCACCGTTGGCATCAACACAAAACTGAACATGTCTCTTTTGTTTCCTCTTTTCAGACACATCTTGTCCTTGAGTCCATCTTCTTTGTGTTGTACCTTTTTACCCTTGTTCACACCTTCTGTAAATACAGTGTATTTTTTAACCTCCCAGCTCCCTTTGCAACTTTTACCAGTTTTTTAAAACTTAAAAGTAACAGAAGTCCTTGTTGGCACAAAATGCAGAGGAATGAAACATAAAGAACTAATTGTTATTCTTGACTGAACTCGGGTTCTTTTCAGGCACACATTATCAAGATAATATCTTCAACATATTTCTTTCTGCTTAGCTTTAATAGCTTTCTCTCATCTATTACTCCAAGCAACACTGTGTTATCACTTGATCTACATATAATGTTTCTTGTCAGTGTGTGGTTATCATGAGGGCCAGAGCTTCCAGCCACTTTGCCCTCTGGAAATCCTTCTACTGCAACTCCACCAGTAAAAGACCTTCTAAAAAAAATGATCTGAGCAGAAGCAGACACACTGTAGAGTTAAATCACACAAACCCTCTTGTGCTGTTTTAGGATGATCGAATCATAGTTGTCTTGGTAGTTCCTCTGATTACTCAGAGATTTCTGATAGTGACCCGTAAATAGTCTAACATTTTGTGGGATCGTTCCAGTACAAGCATCTGGTTTTTATTGTTGTCCTCCAGAGCTGCCGACAGGAAGTTAGCTCTTTTCCACTTTCATTCTCATATTAAAACAAAGCTGTTCAACTCACTCTGATGCTCATTTGTCTTCTTGATTTTAAAATTATGTACAGTATTTTTCAACTTTTAACTTTTCTCTGGTTTTAGGTTGTTATACTTCTGAAAAATAATCTAAAAGGTGGACATAAACAAGATATGTTGCACAGTAAGTGCTTGAAAATGTCAACTAAAGTTAGTAGTTATGCTTTAAGTTTTTAACTTGAATTTATGCACCACATTGAAAACTGTTATTGATTGCAGTACTATCATAGTAACAATTGTGGATTTTCTGTTCTAACTGAAAGAAGCAAGATGATGTTAGATATGTTTATTTTAAATCTTTGCTGTACTTCTCAGGGTTATCATACCAAAGACATGTGAAATACTTTTATATATCCTTTCAGAAGCTTTCAATTTTTGAAGAACTGCAGCAGATGACATTAATAATGTACTGGATTTAATTTTCTTAACTGTTAATTTTGTTTTGATTACTTCAAATCATGAGCAACCTAAGTTTCCCAATAATATAAGAAACAGGTGAGCACAAAAACACACATAGAGACAATCCAGGCTTCACCCCCAACTGAGGTGGATTGAAGTTTAACTGGGCAGACTGGGGGGGTGAAGGGCAGAAGTTTACTGAACTGTGAGATGAGGGAGGACAGGTGAAAACTAAATAAATACAAACTAAAGAAGGACTTTTGATCCTGAGTTACTTGGGCGGGGGCGGGGATACTCACTCTGTGGGAGAGACATAGTCTTGCTTTTTATTAGCACTAGATTCCTCTCCTGCAGTTGCTGGGGAACAAAGATAATTATATTAACACGAGCAGCCGTAAAATAAGTGATTTTGTTCATAAAATGCACACGCTGTCAATATTTACATAAGAACAAGGTGACTGTAAGAAAAACACAACAGATCTATTTTTTTTAAGTGTGTCACCTCCATGTTTGTGCAATTCATGGGGTTAAAAGGTCATTTGTGTTTGCTGAGGCTCAATAATGTTTAATTTGATAAGTTCCCAACTCTGTTGTGAGAAACCTATTGTGTATATGTTGGCCTGCAAAAAAGTGCAAGTGAAAAACACATAATCTAACAACTATTGCTTTTTTGAGTGTCGGAAAGGACAAACCTCTTTAAAAGTTACTGAAAAATACTTCAAAATAAGAAAGACCAGATCATTACACTATTTAGGCCCAAGCAGCTATTTACGATTAATGTCAAGAAACAAGATTTTCTTTCCTACCATCAAAAAAAATAAAACATGGAGTTTGCTAATCCGTACTGGAACTTTACTGAACCTTGTGCTTTGGTCAGGTGAAACAAAGACTGATCATTTTGGCAGCAGAAACTGCAGATTGATCTAATATGAAACAGATCAATTTATTTATAGGAAAGCACTTCTTCCTCTCTGTTAGGTTTATCGGAGTATCTGTGATCTGTGGGTTTGTTTCAGTTCTAAAGGATCTGGGTAAAACTCAATTGATCTAAATCTAAACTCACATAGTGTCGATTTATGTCGTAATTTTCCAAAAAGCAATCTACTCATAACTTACAAGCTTAAGTGAGTCTTTACTTTTTAGTTTTTGTTACTAATTTGATTATAACAATGCATTATACAGTTTGGTCAGTCTAGGATAGATAGGAATTATTATCTCATCTCATCTCATCTCATCTCCTTCAATGCATCAAACCACATGACCCTAAACATGATCTAACATGCATCAAAGTACAGACTGCTGGCTGAGGTCTTTATACTCAAAGAATTTTGCGAGTTTATCATATTTTAGAACATATATATATATATGTATATATATTTCTTATTAGTACTGGGTAATCAATTCTAATACATTAAAATAAAATTTAAATAATTTTTTGTTAAACTTGACATCAAAATGAATAAAGAGCGATTACCTTTCCACAGGCTGCAACAGATTCCCGACAGGTTTTATGGACATTCAGAGAGCAGTCTACAGATTAAGGCAGAGGAAATCCCAGTTAATTTCATAAATTGACTGACAACAAACTGAAGTATCACATATATGGATTCTGTTTCCAGTGATGTTGGTATTCTTCTGTCATGAAACATACTTAGTCACATCATGGCAGCATGTGCAAAGTAATTTCAACAATCATCAAACACTCCAACCACTGCAGGACATTATCCAACACCAGTTCTGACATTAAATACTCACTGGCGCACTGCAACGACTCTTTCCCAGAAACAGGCTTATCACAGGCCACACAGAGAGAAGGAGCAGACGGAGACACGGGAACGAACTGGTGCCCATTAGACACTCCCAGCTTCTCTTTTCCCTCCTTCGTGTCTTTCCCTTTTACCTGAAACAAAAGAGGTCATAAATACTTGGGCTTTACTCCTTTGGCTGACGTGTACTGTACTTAAAACCACATTTTTATGTAAACCACCAAAGATGTAGCACATAGCAACCCTCAGTTTGGTGCAAGACACCTGCTGGAGTGAGGCTAGCTGAGATAAAGAGGCACATGAGTCGGCTTTTCTGTTTACTTTGCTAAGGTCTACGGGGACAGCTGATGTTAGAGTGCTTTATCCTCAGGGGGCATTAGAGGGATTTCTCTCTGTATGTGTTTGATGGGGCCATATTTATTTTCTTCCCAGACTTTGCAAGGAAGTCCGAGAGCGTGTGTTTGTTTTGTTTTTTTGCTGTCCCAGTGTATTGTGTGAGGAAAACATGCCTTCAAGCACATACAAACATGTGTTCACGGGATTACAGCAGAACGTGTTTTTAGTTCTTCAGGCTTTTTTGGAGAAAAATAAGTTGGGGCTGGAAGGGGGAAGTGGAAAGGGGTGCTCCATGTTATGTAAGGGAATATTTTTCACTATGTCCTCTGCAAAGTCCTGAAGAGAGGAAACTTCTCCCTTTCCAAATAAAGGCACAACTATCAGACAATGGGCCCCCCAGTGCAGGAATTCTGACCGGGCTTTTCTGAGGGCTGTTAAAAGTTTTAGTGCACTACTTCCAGAGGCCTTTCAGGGCTGACTTTTTAATTAGAAAGGTCAACTGCACGGATTTTTCAGTCACATTTTAAACACATGCCAGCAAAATCTCATCCAGTAGGAATTTTATTTTCCCTTTGGAACAAAGTCCCTCAGCGCCGACTCACCTTGGTTTTGCTTCGGGTACTGGACATCCTGCTCTTTAGGAAGCTGAAGGTCCGGCTCACTTTGTACTTCTCCGACTCAACCTTAGATGGGATTATGTATTTATCCCACTCTTCATCCTCAATCCTGCATGATATATTCAAGGGGAACTCACTCTTACATGGTTTCAGAATTACCTCAGCACTAAAATCTAACATGCATCTCTTTTGCTATGAAATGAGCAATTATTTTAGTACTTTAACAGACTGGTAAATGATGACTAATCAGGAAAAATGATGTCATGCTGAAATGAAAGAATGTCCAGATAGTCTTCCTGGACCCCTGGTCTACAGATTATTACTCTTAATAACATGCTTGGCATGCTTGGAAATCACTACGGACTCAAGTGGTTGCTATTTATAGATCCATCTTGGCAAACTCCAGTTATTAATTTGTCATCTAGTTTACAGCAACTAATATTGGTTACCACAGGCCTCCTAGGTTAAAAGGAACAATGACAGAAAGATAGGAAAGAAACATGCAATGAGAAGCTACCTTTCCCTATATTAGACAAAACTACTGCACATTCCTGCACAGCCAAATACAAATGCAAAAGAATAAAAATCTGTGTGTTTAAAAGATGGGCTGGAGATTGGTGCTACAGCAGGGACAGAATGAGATATACCACACGTGCATTCTGTGAGCCCATTTTTTTAAGGAGACATACTCTTTGAGGAACTCTGTAAGCGTGAGATGTTGGAGTGATGTCGTGCTCTCCTCCTCTGCTGACTGGGCCCGCTTACGGAAACCCAGAATCCTGTGTGGATATAAAACACCTCAGAAAGGCTTCATATCTTCTTAGGTAGGAAACTGAAAATGGAAAATTAATCTTGTTGGTGGTGTCTGGGATTAAGGTTTAAAGAAACTATGTAACGGACATTTGTTACTAAAGGGTTTAATAGAGTTTTAGTGGAACCAAATTACAACCAGAGAAGCACTAACAGGGCATAAAAAAGGAATGTACAGCAGTTCAAGTGTTTTTCAGATCAGGCCACATAGAAAAAATCAGATCTTTGCTAGTTTTTAAGACTAATCAAGTGTGCAAAGACACACAACTGATTCCAGATTTTCATTATTAACTGAAGAAACTTTTAATGGAGTATCTGTACTTAAAAATGAGGTACATCCAATGATTATGCAGCATGTAGAACAACATTTAGTAGCAATAATTAGAAATGGTTGTTTCCTATGTGACTACATACTTTTATGTTGTTGTATAGAAATTTTGGCACACTATTCTTTACAGAACCTCTTTGTGCTTTGCTTTGAGCTGTACAGCATCAAATCTGTCTTCTTTCACATCAAACACATCTCAAAACTTTGTCCTTCTCCACCTGATCTTGTAGCTGAAACTCTTTTTCCTGCTTCCATAAGCTCCAGTCTGGATAAATGCAAATGTGAACTCTTTGAACCAGTCATTGAAGTTCTGGAAAGGCTCTGACATGTCCAAAATCAGGGTTTTTCCAGTTCATGCCAACACTTCTACCCCACTATCAGTCAGTTTCATGTAAGTTACAACGTTTATGTTCTTGGCCAGGCTTCACCTACTGGACAGATCTTACCACTAATTCTAGAATACTTTGAATACTCCATGAAATAAAATTGTGGCATTACTGAAAAACATGCCCAGACCAGCACCCCTCTGTAACCCTGTTTGGTAGGAGGTGTTTTTGATGATATCCTGTGTTTGGTTTTTGCCAAACATTATTCTGTTGGCTTTGGCTGAACATCTCGACTTTGGCATCAAAGAATATATTTCTAGCAGTCTTGTGATTCATGTTATTTTACAGATAATTATGGTCACACTGGTGATTATCAGTTAATAAGTAAGGAAAATCTATCTTCTATTTTGTCTTTGTCTTCGTTTAATTAACAGTCACACTGCAGAATGTGTTCTTTGTTTTTGTACACTTCACGGTCAGCTTTTTATAAATTTACAACCAAATCACTTTTATTATGCGCTGATACGTCCAGCTGTAAAATTAAGAGGGTGTGTTTTCTTTTCAACTCTTGTTCATTTTAAAGCTTAATTGTTTCTGCAAGACAGTAAAAGTTAATTAGTGTATCCATTTAAGTGTCTATGTAGCCAATATCATTTTCTGATTGTCTAATACGAAGGGGTGTAGCGAATTTTCTTCATGCAAGATCCCATAACATTAAAAATCACAATATTTCCTATTGAAGTGACTGCAATTTCAAACCCAAGCCAGTCGCGATTATGGTTGCCTGATCTTTGAAGTTTATTAAAGTAACTTTAAAATTCAGTACAACTCAGTATTGTATTGTCTTGTGAGTTTTATGAATCATTATATCCCTACTATTATAATGCCCTGATGTTTCCTATGTTAAAGCAGTAAATGTTTTTTTAACAAATGATGAAGTCAGTAAGTTGAAGATGAACAATGGCATATGAATGAAATATGTTACATGAATGGAAAGAATTTAAAGCAAATGTTACTTCAGAACAGCTGTTTAAATCACCACCCAGCATAAACACTACAGTATGCACACACAATAAATTCAGAACCACTAATGTGGTACTGATGTTTCCTGATGTTTCTTGACATCCAAGAAGGCCGAGGGTTTTGCTGTTTACTCTGGGTTATTTTGAGGTTGCAACCAGAGAATACTCTCCAACCCAGCCTGGCTACAGGAAGCATGTCATATCCTGCACACAAGGACTCTGGGTAGTTCAAAACCAGAGAGATACAAATACAAAACCTCCCACACATGTGTACACATGCGGCCTCCATCTAAGCCAATCTCTATCTGCTGTTCACTGCTGATGACTAAAAAAAGGGATGTAGGTCTGAGTGAGAGCACACACAGTTCAGCAGACCTGATGGTCAGGAAGTGATGTGCTGGTTTACCTCTTTTCTCTCGTCGTTTCAGTCAGATTGAAGGCTCTCTGTTCTGTAGCAAGGACACAAAAGAAGTTAGAAATATAAATCAATGCATTTGAAGATACAAAGCAGTGGAAAAAAGTGTTTTTCCACCATCAGATTTATTCTGTTTTTGCTTTGTTCAAAAAAAAAAAAATGCTTCTCCCACTAATGAACAAAATCACAGTTTGAAAACCCATTTTTAAAAAATGTAAATAGAGATATCTTTTAAGTGTGAACAATACGAAAAACAGAAGAAATCTGTAAGCGGGCAAATTTTTATTTTTTTTCATAGCACTTTATTAGATGCCACAGAATCACAGAAAGATCAGCTGACAGAATTGGAAACCCCCACCAGGTCTCATTATTATTTAGTTAGAGGCAAAAACAGAGATCACATAAAAAGGCTGAATCCAGCAAAACCCAATAGAGCAAGAACAAACACAACCTTTTCCGCAAAAAACCAGATGACAGTGAAGATGGAAAAATAAAAAGCCAAGAGGAAAACAAAACGTGACCAAAGGGAAACATAACAGAAGCCTCAGACCAGAAACAATTCCTCCATCCATCAGATGATCAACGGGAGATGAGTGTTATTCCAAATCTCCATTCTTCTGCTTGTCAGCCATTATAGGTTCTTTTTTGTTATGAATTAGTTTTTGGAGCACTATTATTTTGTTACTCATGGAGGAAAAATAATGAAGATTGGAAAAAGGTCTGCTTTTGATTACTGGACATCTGAAAATATGTTCTTTCAGTGAGACAGTGGTCTCATGCTCACCACCAAGAATTAAATCCCACCACAAATACAGAACTGCACAATTAGGGCAACAATGGAAAACTACTGGAAAGTTTATCATACAACAAAAACAGGCTTTTTTTTAATCTGCTTTTCTGATTTCTTTATAGTAAGACTTAAACATATAACAATCTCAAATATACCTTGTAATTGAGCAGCTCTTCACATGAAATGAGTCAAGAAACAGTAAAATGCTTTCACCAACAAACCAAGTTGTTGCCTAAGTTGCAACCTGCACTCATACTTACTAACTTGGTTGAGATGTGATAAGGATTTAGAGAGAGATAAAGCCTGAAGTAGCGAATGACCGCCGCTGCTGAAAGTGCCATCTAAATGGAATAAAGCAGGAACGTAATGCTGAAAACTTTTAGTTTAAAACTGTAAATCACAAACTACAATTGTCTCATCGTTAGTTGTGCTACAGCAGCACTATACCAAAGCACAACTGTACATCATGGTATTTGAACTGGCCACATTTTTCAGTTCAGCTGGCTTGTAAACACAAAGGTGGGGGATCACAGGACAAAAATGCTAAAGTTCACGCACCTTCTTCCAGATCATTGATAGCTGAGTCCCGGTTCAGCAGAGGCCGCGATGCCCTCGCCTTAGGGGAGGAGTAGGAGTAGGAGCGCAGACGAACCTCAGCATCTTCTGAATCCTGGATAAGAAAACATATGTGATGAAAATGTGACAAGTTACAAAATGTTCACAAGGGACATTTGGAGAACAGCACAGTCACATAAGGCAAACAGGCCCATCTCTGACCTTTAGTCCTCATTATTGAGCTATTGATAATCTGACCTCATCTATTTATGGCTGTCAAGGTAGGTTGGGTTTGTTGGAAAACTTGTAACGGAGGATGTTTTTTGTGGAATGACTGAACAGGGTTCAAATTTGAATTTAGTTTTAAAAAGGGTATAATCCATTTGATGGAGAATATTACAAAAATATATAGTAACACTGAATCCAAGATGTTTGGCATTGAAGCTTTTTTCTAATTATCCAGTTCCAGTTTTCATCTGCTTCTAGTGAACTGAGATGTACCTTGTTGGACGTCTTTGCAGTTTCAGAGTGTGAGCGATTAAAATCAGGTGAAGTGTCAAAAGAGTCCCTTTCTTCTCCAGAGCTGGACTGCAGGACGGACCTCTGTTTCGAAGATGAGCAAGGGTAGGAGTGGCCCAAAACATCCTCTTCTTCACTGTCACACTCGAGACTGGGGCTATTTACCCACAAAGAGATGCAAAACAAAAAGATAACACACGGCTCAGTTATGACCCTGAATGCTAAAATACAAATTTGTCCAGCATCATCCAAAGAACAGACAGGTAAATTTACAAATGTAGTTGAAGTCCTGGATTTGACTGACTTTTTATGGCTGTGCAAGTCTTGTGTCTTTCCTATTTTATAAACTCAACATAAGTCTTAACTAGGTCTTAGTTAAGAAAGGAGTGCCTCAAGGCTGTGTACTCAGACCATCACATTTTACTTTTATGTAATTCAGTGTCATTAAATTATTTTACTGCATATATAAGTCAACTCTTGTCTAGCAGAAAATATCAGTTTTTCTGCCAATGCACTCAAACTTAGCCACAGTGAAACCCTGTTTGTGACAGTGAGTTGGAGATGTGCTTCTAAATATAGATTGTTTGTCTAAAATCCTGAAATCCAGTTTCAGTGTATGACCAAATGTGAAAGCACCTAAGTACTCCATCCATCCGGGAACTTGTGGCTGAAATTCTCAATTATGATTTAGTAATTTTCCATCAACATTGCTTCATGTCTTATTTTCCTGTCAGAATCTCTAAGAAATGGCAAAGATAACTACGGAAGATAACTGTCTTACGTAGTTAATAACTACGTCAGATCAAGATGATTTCTACAGACATCATCTTGATCTGACGTAGTTGATAACTACGTCAAATCTACGTCAGATAGTAGCTCTTCCTTAGTTTATAACTACGTCAGATCAAGATGATTTCTGTAGAAATTATCTTATTCTTCAAAGCTTGAAGAATAAGAGTAGCGTGGCAACCCACTCAAAATAAAATGGAGCTAAATGACGTTTTTATGACGATTCTGATGACGGCATTTGACAAATGTAATGTTCACAATTGGTGACTGCATGATGTTTTTATGATGTAAAGCTTTAATGTGCTACACAAATAAACTGGAATTGTATAACAATATACTTTTCACGTTTAAACTATACAATGTAATTTTATTACATTACACCTATTTATCATGTTACCTGTTCATACAATACTAAATTTCCAATGAATAAAAGTGATCATTCATTGTGTAAACATGGACAGTGATTTGTCAGAATAAATTTTTCATGATGTAGCATAATATAGTTCTATTTTTATTTTGTTTAGATAGGTGCCAGCTCTACATATCTGTGAGATTTTCTGTATTAGCAAAAAAACTTCCATAGTTTAGATGATCAGCTGAAATGTGATGCATTTTATAGAAACTGTGTAAGGCCTTTGTTGGATTTTTATCTTTCTCTTGAAATTGAACATGATTTTCAGATGCTGTTCTATTGTTGGATAATTTTTTTTTAGGCCTGACACTTTGGTGCTCAACTTGACCACTTGTCCTGATATTTTCAAGCATGCATTGGACAGCGTGTGAACAGCAAAAAGTTGTTTAAAACGTGAAAAGTAACATTTTTCAAACAAAACGAAAATTCAAGCAAAATGTAAATTCAATGCTTTTCATGTTAAAAGATAAAGAATCAGATTGTCACCTCCTGTTCATAAACGTAAAAATTTAAGAAGGTCCTTAAGTCAAGTCTGACAACATCCTAGTTTCTGATAAGCTTCATAGTTTTTGAGAAATTAAGCCAGACTGCCCTCATGACCTAGAAAACGTCATGAGGGCCATTGTGTGCAAATCTGAGCACCATAAAGACTGCTGAGAGATTTCTTGAGGTCAAATCTCACTGAGGAAACTCACTTCGTCTTCACTAACTGCTGCAGAAAATGGCCCAAAATAGTTTAATGAAGCAGCTGCATTAAACTTAGCTGTCTTCCCATGATGCCTTAAGTATTTATTGCAGCAAGATCACACAGTGATGAAACCCACAGCAGAAACAGAATCATACCTCAGGCCCTGGCTCGCATCTGTCAAGCTGCACTCTTTGTGCTTCAAAGCTGGAGAGTCTGAAGGACCAGTCAGCGTCTGTCGCCTCTGCCCTCCCTCGAACAAACGAATTGCGGAAGCCAAGGGAGAGGAAGGAAAAGATGGGGAGGAGGCAAAGGGAGAAGGGGGAGAAACACAAGAGTATGCCTCCCTGCCATTGTCCCAGCCTGGGCCCTGATTTCCCCTTGGCCTGCGATGGGGTGAGGATTGGGAACGATTCTGGGAGCAATTCCCCGATTCAACGAGAGTGGGAGAGAAGGAATCCCAGCAGGATGAAGGGCTGACCTCCTCCTCATCCCCTGGAGACCGATACTTAATGTCAGCTCCGTCCACCTGAAGCAGAAACGGGAAAAAGCGACAAGAAGAAACTTTTCTGTATGCAGATTTGTTTTACATTAAAAGAACTTTCACTCAGATTAAAAAGTGATTGTGGCTCACCTGGTCCACCAGCATGGCGTTGGCATACACTTGGTCTTTGCCGTGTATCATTGCTGAAAGTTTGGCAGCTGCTGCACGAGTCGGGGACGAGGCCTGGCTCTCCCTTATAGACTGGCTTTTCTCTGCACGGAGAGGGGATTTTTCAATATTACATTTGGTTTCCAGAGCAACACCAAATGACTGCTCACAAACACGGGAAGTGACATAGACATCCTGGGCAGATGCATGTCATTGTTCAGTATCAAGACTCTCTTTCTCTCTCTCTCTCTCCTTGAGTGTGTTTGAGTGTGTCAGTGTATTTTTGCACATACATGAAGTTGCTGTGGATGGAAATCTGTAGATATGTTTGTTCCCCGCCCTGCTTTTTGATACAGCGGCTGAGTGGAAATAACTCCTGGCGAGCACACAGTGGCATTGAGAGGAACCCTTCCAACACAGAGGAGGCACTGTGAGCTGCAGCCTGGCTCTGCTGATCAGCAGGGGAAAAACACACACACCTCTCCCTTGGGCATGTTGCTCTACACAAAGCACACCTTCTCCGCAACACAGCTTTTTAAAAATATATATATATATATCAGGCTACAATGTAGCATGTGCATTTGAGTAAAGAGGCTGCAGCCCCATGAGTCTCTGAGGAAATATTAATAGTTAACGATTGTTCAAACTTGTCTGAACAAAGCACAACTAAAGGTCTGTAAATGCTTAGTAAACTCAGAAATCTGAGAATGTCCATTTTAAAACACAACCAGTCAGGCTCAAACTGCTGATGAATATCATGTGAATGATCAAAAGCCTTCAAAGACTTCTTAGTTTTCATGGTGAAAGTAAAAAAAAGAAGAAGACGAAGAAGAAGAGAGGAAAAAAGTATTTTGAAACTCCTAGCTACAGCATGTTTGTGATGATTGATTTTAATTTGATTTAAACTTCACTCAAGTTCCAGGAAATTTCCACTGTTTCTTACAACAAACATTGTTTACAGTCTAATTTTGTTAAATATCATCACTGCACTCCTTGGTCAACCAATGCTTTACCTCATCTCCAACTTGTATATTTTTTCTATTTTGAAATCATGCTGAACTTACTGTTTTACATGTCACTTTCCCCTGATTAACCATATGTAAACAGCTCATCTGTGTACAGTCATATACAGACTTACAGACTATTTTTAAGCTCTATTTGCAAAGTACAGCTTCCCCTCTGCAATACATGTTGCACACCTGATTCTCTTACCTTTCCAGAAAGATTTGATTATTTTTGCTGTTTTCAGGCTTTATATTTTCTAACCTACGGATCTCAAGCTCCAAACCTAATCTCACTATATGGTACAGTTGTGTGTATTTAAGTTAAATTGCAGTGCCTTGCAAATGTTATCATATCCCTTTCAATTTCAAACATTTTCCCACATAACAACTTCACACCTCAGTGGATTTTATTGGGATTTTATTGACTAGACTAGAATGCTAATAGGAAATGGGTTATCATCAGCTAATATTTTCAGCAGACATAAAAAAAGAGCCTTTATTTCTAGAACCAATCTTCAACTTGTCCCATTATTTAGGAAATGGTGCACTTGGAGGGGTTTTTTTTGCCTCTACTCTGACTCAGAGGATTTGGTAAATTAAACAAGCATTTAAAATCTTGTTGTCAAGCCAGAACTGTAAACATGTTTCAAAGTGCAATGTAGTGAGTCAGAATATTTATTTTCTGAATGAAGTGCATTTCTTTGAAAAACCACAAGTGTAATGACAGCAGTTCAACAGCAACAAATCAAGATGACGAGGGTGTGATATATTTAGGTCATTTGCAACAGAGTCCGGTGTGAAAGACATGTCTAAAGTCATTATTAAGAAATTACAACAAATTTAAAAGACATTAATAGCCCACACAGTCTGAGAAAGTCTCTGGGTGATCACCTTTTCACCAGAAGAAATGTGTATGACTGGGTTTAAAGGTTGTCAGTAAGACTGAAGTCTTGTCTAGGACAAATCTCATGCAGTGTTTGATTCTCGGGAATCAAACACAGGAAACACAGCAAATAGAAAAACAGAGAAGACAGTTAAAGTGAAAATCTGCTGCATTTTTTAAAATTTATTTTGGTTTGGTTTTGGTTTTTGATGGTGTATTTTTTTTATAGTAGGGAATACAAGGTATTTTGTATTATATTAAATATAAGTATGTAAAAAAAAAAAAAAGGATCAAATTAGCAGTTTGTTTGAAACTAGACAGAGGAGGGGCGCTCATGAGCTTAGGTAAATGTTAATTATTTTTATAACACTCATTTTACGACCTTTAAAACTTGCCTCCAATTATAACAGGGGTAGGGGGGGCGAAAAAATACTTTTGGTAGAGTTGCTTCTGCCACTTCTCTTCCAGCATTGTTTAAAACCAAAACTCTGCAGTGTTCTTTAAAACAAATCCATCGCAACTATTAAAGTGAGCAGAAGAAGAGAGGTTCAGCATCTGAAACAGAGAATAAATCAGACCCACAATTGGCTGTGCTTCCTGTGGGCGGCAAGTCCCATAAATCTGAGAGGCAACAGGGAGTCAAACGGACACTGATGAGGACGCCAGATGATTCCCGTCACATCCACATTAAATCTAAATAAATTAACTCTAGTTGAAACAGCCGAGTGTATACAGAGATTACCCGACATTGTTCCTCATTCTCCGAAGTCCTGACATACCCTTCAAACAGACAACAAACCGTTGCAGCTACTTTCTTAAATCCTCTGGGTCCAACAAGCTTCTACTCTGTTTGAAATGTGAAACCACATCAGAAATATCTGCACAAAATCACATCAGGCACGCTACTACATATATCGGATTAGAACGAGTCCAGCAATTTAATTCACAGGGGGTGGTTATAGCCTGGATGGGGGTCAGACTGCTGTCTGAAAGTAGATACCATTTCATATAAACCCATGTCATGAACTTGACAGACGGGCTAAATATTTCAGGTTCTGGGCCCAATCCAAAGCCACAGCTGGCTGCCATGGACTCAATTACTCACACACCTCTGACTTATAAACAGTGACTCCGTGAACATTACTGTCAGGCAGCGAGATCTGTGTTTAGCATCAGTTAATCGGTGAAATAACACATGAAGCAGAGGCTTTATATTCTCAACAACATAGAGGACTATCTAACTTTATAGGTAAGATAAACCTGCTCACAGGTTCAACAGTTCTAAAACTACAAAAGAGTTTTAATAGTAGTGCACAATATCCCTCTATATTTGTTTTGTTGTTGTTCTCACAGAAGGTACAACTCTCCACAACGATTGGCACCAATGTCAAAGATGCATAACAATTATTAAATATACTTAAGTTTAATTCAGTTGAATTCTAAAAACTTTGAGACAAAGCAGTCTTACAGTCTGGTTGTCTTAAAAGAGCAGTATTATATATTTTCCTGTCACTAAAGATTCAATGATGCATGAAAGAATCAAAGCAACATTCCAAGTATATTTTTGATGAGGAAGCAACATATGATATGAACCTCAAAAAAGTACATTTTACTTGATACTTCTTTATAAAAAAAATTTTGGGGTGTCAATAACTAATGCACGGGTGATTTATTAATAGTGTAGACTTATAAAACTTATTGTTTAACAAAACAGATACATCAGCAAATTTATAACGGGACTCAATCTTTTTTAGCTTGTTTTTATGCCACAAAAATAACACAAAAAATAGGGAACGCATTCTTATCAATTGACAGTGCAGAATTATGATGCTGGCTGAAGGGTGAGGTTGTCACTGAGGATTTGAAAATTTCATTTAAAAGTCAGAAAAACTAACTGACAGCCTTCATGAAGTCAGTTCTTCAAAAAAATGAGAAACTAGAAACTTGCCAAGCAGCTCTGGGTTCACTTTCCAATATGGCCTCCTGCATTCACAATACAGGAAAAGTTAAATTACCAAACTACTGATAATTCCTCATAGCTTGTTTCTCACAAAAACTGTGTTAAAAATTTAGTGAATTATCTATTTGTTAATATGTTTTGTGTGTGAATGGCTAAAAATGGCTGCTGCATGGTGAAGTAGTTGCTTGCAGCAAGATGATTCTGGTTGCAAGAAGTTTGCATATTGTCCCTAAAGGAGGTTCTTTCTGGGTACTCCAGCTTCCTCCCACAACTCAAAAACAAGACTGTTAGGTTATTTGGTCTCTTTAAATCGTCCTTACATAATGTGTATGTGTGCATGGTTGTTCCTAGTTGACTGTGCTTTACTTAATCCCAGTTAATTTGTTCATATCTACCTTGAAATAACCAATAATAAAACCAGTTAAACAAATAAAACATGCCTAGTCTTTGTTTTGAAAAAGTAAAACCCTTTTTACAGTAACTGTTCTCTCACAAACATATAGTGATCTGCTTCAATAATAATTCAAACAATAGAAATTATACAAAGAAATATATTGCACAGTAATAATTGTAGTTCCTCAAAAAAAATCTAAATCAGCACGTCAAAACTTTACAAAACCTGAAAATTGGTAGGTGATTCTTCAATGTTTACCAAACATCCTAATAAATGCAGCGTGTTTAATGTATGTGGAGGGATGTGATAGTCAGGATAAATTGCTATGTGAGAGCGAACTCTATACAGTAGCAGCACCATGAAAAAGAGAGCATGTAGGTCTGCACAGACAAAGACAGCAGTCACAGTCAGGTTTCCAGACCAGGGCAGTTAAACATGCAGAGAGTGACCCTTCAACTCCTGCACACCCCAGGGAGAAAGAGACGGAGTGTGCTTTGACACAAAAACACTTTCTCAAGGTTTCTGTCCAGCTAAAGTGTTTATGCTGAAACCAAAAATTCCAGATAAATATAATTATTATCAGTATAAACATTTGGAGCAATTTCTTTTGAGAGCTAACAAATAATTTGCTCATGTTGAAACATTTCTTATGATGTAAGTTTCTTTTTAAACACCTATCTAAACCAGCAGTCACTCTGAAGACGGCTGAGAATAAAATAATAATCAAAAGTCGAAAGGATTCATAACAAATGTTGAAGTATAATTTTTCAGCTTTGTTTTAAAGGACATTTAAGCCATTAAAAAGTTGCTCACCAATATCCACAAAAATGGCTCTGAGTTATGACACCTGTGGTTGAACTTCCTGGTCCAAGCATCACATACTCGTCGTGTTTACATTTGAACGCATGAAGAGATCAAGTCAGAGAGCCAGACTGAGCAGCGATCACTTCTCACAGTAAAGAAACAGTCATGCAGCTGTGCACACCTGAAATCACAATTCACTTTTCATATGTTGAAAAATGAAAATCTCTGTAAATGTCGCATCCTCTTGTGAGATTTAAATGTTTGTGTTGAGAGAGCATAAAATATTTGCAAATGTCAGTAAGCATCACCGTGACACAGATAATCTTCCAGAGGGTTTGTAGAGAAAGTTGAAGAAAAGAGCACTGGAGGTAAGCCATGACACAGCCGTGGCAGTAACAGGATCTTCCCCTGCGTCTCTTTTTCCTTCCAACAAACACAGCCACTTGCATACAAGTCATAAGCTTTAAAACCACAATAGTGTAAATTTGGACTATTTTAAGCTCCTATGTTAGGTTTCCCATGATTCTCCCTGAAGGAAACCTTCAGTTAAAGCACACACGTGAATTTTGGTAGCAAACATCTGAATGTAAACTGTTACTTTCAATGGACGCTTGAAGGAAACTGGATTGTCGTAAAAGTAAAATGCAGGAAGACACACAGGATCAAGCTTTTCTTTGGCACTGTGCTATAAAAGCACCACTTTTAGGCTTCTTTCACGAAACAGTGCAGCCTGAGGTTGATGAACGCCACAGAGCGCTTCATCAGCCTTTGAGCGGACATCTGACATTCCCCAACATGCTGTCAGAGATCAGGTTACATCACTGGAAAAGATGCTGCAATCTAAGTCTGACTGAGCCGCCGCTGCAGTGTAGAATGCCTGAGAGCAACAATGCGTAATGGGAACAGTTCTAATTTTAACTTTATTGTTCCACAGTGAACGGTGAAAGATAAATCTGCCAAGAGGGCACTCAGCTGTCATCTTTAGCATAAAGGAAGAAAATAACCTAAGTCTAAAACGCTTTTTAAACCAGGCCACAGCTATTTATTGTCCAACCAACTACAAATAGAGAGCTTTGTTGTAGACATAGGCTGGTAATCTCTATCAAAGCACAGAGTTTTCTAAATGTTATTTTGTCAA
Source organism: Poeciliopsis retropinna (assembly GCA_010277075.1). Taxonomy (NCBI): domain Eukaryota; kingdom Metazoa; phylum Chordata; class Actinopteri; order Cyprinodontiformes; family Poeciliidae; genus Poeciliopsis; species Poeciliopsis retropinna. Next base: position 8,104,174 of record VMRM01000001.1, read on the forward strand.
AACCACTATGATTTGCAAAAATATTGTTCCTACTATTTAGAGTCATTTTAATAAGATATTAAAATGTCTTATTAAAATGACTTATTATTTCTTCTGGGTGATCCTCTTCCTTACTTTTTCTGCTGCAAACTGCCAATAAAATGGATAAGAGAAGTCTCCACACTGTTGCCTATATTACAAGAAAGCAAAATTTGGAGTTTAACCATCCTTTTCATGGTGTAAAAACTAAATGTAGTCTGTGTTATTGTCGTTTTAAAACTACACTTAGCAAGCCCTGATCAGTATGTGTGTTGTACAACCATCTGCAAGCTGCCTACTGAGGCAGATGTTTTGACTGATTGACAAACTAATGTCAACTTTTTACTCTAAAAAGAGCCCAACAGAAAATGGTATATTATTGATTTTAAAAGATTCCAGCCCAGATAGACGACTTTTACTATTGATTGTTCACTTCATAGTACTAAAACAGCATCACTTTACATTATTGCAGTTGATTCTGGACTTCTTTCAGTTCTCCTTGGTCTAAGTTTATCCTTTCATACCACTTCACATAACGTCCTCATTGACAGATTTGTTTGTGTTACTTACACACTCTTCAAATACTTTAAATTTGAAGAGTCTTGGACTAAACAAAACATGAGCACTCATGGCTTGTAAACGGAAGGAGCATTAATCATCACATTTATTAAAGTAACAAAGGTTTAATGAACGATAAATAGGTACAGGTAAGATTATTATACCAAGAATGATTAGCATATTCTTTTTGCAGTAGTAGAAATTGTTGTCACGTTTCTGTTTTAAATTAAACCAGTTACATCATGCTGTATGTTTTTGTTTTCTATATTTGTCAGCTTCTAAATATTGTGAAGCTGTTGTATTTTTGGTCGAGGGTGTCATGCTGTGAGAATGTCCTATGCCTGTTCCACTGTAGGTACTTGAAAATGTCACAAAAAATATTCAAGAACGTTTTTATCTTTACATTTAAATGTAACAGTTTTTAAATAAACTGACATCCTGTTACCTTTTTTCCCTGTTTTCCGGCATATCCTCATCCTGGGAAATGAAGGCCAGGAGTAGTTGAAAGGAGAGTCTGAGTCAGAATCCATGACTTTTGATGTGAAAGAAAAAACCTTCATCCAAACAGCTCAGAGAGTCCCAAACATAAACGAGTGGTGCCTCATTTTACATCCATTCCCCACATGGCTGAACAGGCTCCAGACAAGCTGCGGCTCTCACTCTTGTTTTTCCAGAGCCCCGCTGCAGAGTCTGACACTTCAAGAGTGAGCCAGCATGTTCCCCTCTGTCTCCTCTAACCACCCCTCCCCCTAAAATCCTTGCCTCCCCCCTGCCTCTACCCGTCCAACAAAGCTAGGACACAACTTTTTCATCTGTAGCCCCGTTTTTATTCTCTAATAACTTGCTGCTGCTTTTCAGTTTGTCTCAACTCTGCGTCCATGTTCTTTTACCCAGTCATTCATAGATTGTGCTCAGTAGTGAGTGAGTGGCGAAGATATCAGCACATACTGACAGCAGAAGGGGGAGGAGGGTCCTGACTCACTGAAGAGTGACTGAAGGAAGGAGTGAAGCACAGAGAGAGAGAGAGAAAGTTGAACATAGGAGTGACTTCAATCTGCAAAAAAAAAAAAAAAATGCGACAGGCAGCTCCAGACATGGGAGAAATCATCAACCCACAGAGTTGGTGATTGTCTCAAAGACAAGCCGCTCTGCAGCTGAGTCCAAACATGCCACATCTGAAGAGAGTTCCACTCTAGCAGTCCACCTTCTCGTTCTTTATATTTTAGCATGTCAAAGCTGAGATGGGGGTGGGGAGGGGGACTGCCAGGTCAGCAGCCTCACCATGGAGACAGCAGTGAGAGCCGCTGCTGTTTTCTTCTTCCACGTTGCTGCTCTCCTACTTTTTCTTCTTGCTGACGACCTGCAGGGGCACGAACAGCGCAGCAACCCAGAGGCAAGTAAAAATCCTCCAAATGGGATGGTTAAAGAGAGTTTAAGAGAAAAATTGGACAATGCTTCTGCAGAAAGAGCCAAACGCATGTTTGTGAATGCACATAAATTTAAGAATCTGATAAAAAAAAAGGACAGGAAGGGTTTAGTAGGGAGAGTATCTGCTGAGAAGAGAGAAAGAGCCACACTGTGGCTGCAGAAAAAAAGTTGTGTGGGTGTGCGTGCGTGTATGGAGAAGGCTGCTGGAGGATGTTGGCACTGTACTGGTGCACATTAATGCTGGCCTTTGTGGGGTCTGTGTGAGGTTTAATCCTTTTTTCCAGTCTCCAATTAGATCCCTCGGTTGGGGTCGAGGAGATGGAGGAGGGGGGCTGTTCTTGTTGGGGCTCCCAGCATTGCACTTATCGTTTCTTGTCACTTCACCAAACTATCCCTATCATAAATCCCTTTACTGTTGCTCTGTGTCTCTTCCCTGCAGCTTTAAAACTCCTTCGCTCTCCTCTCCTGTGGGGATTTCAATGAGCGGCTGGAAAACTGCATTCAGAAAAATCCTTGGCAACCCCCATTCAGCCACAAACACCTCTGTTAAAAAAAAAAAAAAAAAACACCAAAAAAACTCTCCTTTGCCCCCTTTTAAATTCATTCTTCCCTTCTGTGGTTTTCTTTTTTCTCACACAAAATCATTTCCACATTCAAAGCTTCTCTCTTCATCTAGTTGTGAAGAGCCTCTCTTTAAACTCACATTAAACACAGACATATACGTTTTTAATATGGGCAACATAACTACTCAGGGGGTTGCAACAGGAAAATATTATGAATGGATGAAGGGAGGGCTTCTTAACTAAAATATAGACAAACAGGTCTATACAAGAAATAAAATTTAAAAAAAAACAAATGTTCTGGATTTGTTTTTTTAGATTGTGTCTCTCAGTTAAGATGTACCTACAAGAAAATTATGACCTCTCCATTCTTTGTAAGTGGGAATGTGTGAAAAATTTATGGTGTGTCAAATACTTATTTTCCCCAATGCAGGCAACTTGCAGTTTTAATGCCTCGCCCAAACGTACATTTACATGGGGCAGCAGGAAGCTGCAATCAAACCTACCACTGCAATATTACTCCTTTTCCGACTGAGATATCGTCGCCCCAATATGTTTGATGCACCAGCATAATTTTTTACCTAAATCTGCTACGCATTAACCTCAATCCAAAAACATTCAGCTCCAAGGGAAAACACTAGAGCTAACGTTAGACACAACCGCCTTGGTTCAGGCTCAGAGCAAAAACATTTAAAAACTGAGGTGGCTTATTAACACTACCTACCTGTCTATTTACTGGATAGGATATCACACAAATAGTGTTCGAAATGAAAAAACCTGCTACTATTAAATATTGCTGTACATGCATGTGATACAGAGCTGAAAATGCGATCAATTGTGATCAATGACAAAGCCTCTCATTTCTTTATTGCACCACTTCTAAATGATTTTAATCATAAATATACACAAGTTCATTTGCTAATTTGTTTTTAAAATTGATTGGTGAAAAATGGTGAAAACCCTAGTGTGTCTTCTGTCTTTAAACTTAAATGAATTAATATGTATTTTTAATATACACTTGTAAACAGTATGGCCTTGTTAATGAAGTTACAGTAAGCTGAGCGGGTGAGAAGAAGGATGACATCAGGAAGACAGGGGGAACATGACAAGTGCCTTCCAAATACCACATCCCATGCAGAGACCCCGGCTGCACAGATTCTATCTGTCTACCTGATGACGCATACGTGCCAGTCAAACGCCATACTGCATGTGTCAACAAGCAGATGCACTCACAATGTAAGGCTCAATAGTTTGCTAAATATGTAAGGTCAGCCACTCTTGATGCCCGGCAGCTCCAGAATGCCTAATGAAAAACTTAACGTCTTCAAAGCTCAAAGAAGTGGCAGATATTAAAGGAGACGCCACATTTTATTCCACTCACATTTTTAGGGAGATGAATGAGGTCAGTATTCAGAAACTTTACAAAAATATGCTAATTTAGCCAATAAAAACACATAAACACAGGACCAGAAACAGAAAAAACTGCACCACCTAGAGAGTGTTGTAGTCCAGTTCCAAGTATTATTAACTTGTAACCACAGCATTCTTACACTAAGGCATCAGTCTTCTCTGCAGCAATCAGGACAATTATTAACCCACAGGATGTTCCCAGTTTAAAGACCTTCATTTTACTATCCAGAAGCTGCTTAGAGCAAAACCACACTCAAGCATCTAGCATGCTATTCTAGTCTAGAGATACTCAAACTTTTTAGTACCAACACAGTAAAAAATAAATTTATTGAAGTTACCACCACACTGATGGACTTATAAAACACTGGAATAACAGGACTTGGACTTTATCAGTTTGCCATTTCGTGCCTTCGTAGATTTGGTTGTTTCCCATTGAAGTACTATTCAATGGGACTTTTGATACCAACATGCATCTTCCTCTGATAAGCAACAATTTGAAGTATTTATATATATATATATATATATATATATATATATATATATATATATATATATATATATATATAATCATATTTATATATTATATATATATATATATATATATATATATATATCTCATTCGCTACTGTGAGAAAGTGATTACATCAATCCAACAAATAACAAATACCAGCAGGATATTTCCTAAATTTACTCTAATTGGATCAGGGTCTCATAATCTGTAATATTTTATGGGACAACTGGCTCAAACAAGAATCAGAACCAAAGCAAATAAAAACAGGAAGCAGTAAAAAGTTGTTGGAAAACATTATTCAGCTGACATAAATTACATCAGACTTCCAGCTTTTTATTTTTACTTTAATCCCTAATAATCACAACATTAAATGGAGAAAGGGTGGAGTTGTTTAATGATAAAAACAAAACAAAACCACAACTTTTTCTGCTGACAGTAATAACATGCACACTGTTTAATTCATACCCTGCCATGCACTTTATTAGCTCATTAGCTCTATATATCTCTTAATACTGCTTAGAGGACTTATGCTATTTTAAACTTGTTTTGAAGGATAAAAGAAATAAAAATTGTTCCTAAAATCAAAGTCTTTAAACCTTCACTATGGCAGCAATCTCTAAAGTTTGGACAATGATTTAGAGTACTTGATACCAAAACGTCCTCTGAGAACCATTAAGTTATTTGAACCACAGTTTTAAAATGTTGTCTCGTCTTTTTCCTACTTATCAGAAATCAGGTGGCTCAACATCTTCTTTCCCCATCACATCAAATTTAATGACTTCTTTTTGGTAGCACCATAACTATAAAGCAGCAAGAGTCCAAAATCTCTAAAGGTCGGAAGGAAAAACCTATTAGCTGGCCTGAAATGCGAACCCAATGTCAGCTGGGAATGCAGTCAGCCATGGTTGACGATTGATACTAAGCTCCAGGTTTAGGTAAAAAAAAAAAAAAAAAAAAAAGAAGTAAATGTTTCCTCTTTTAATGATTAAAAGACATGTTAATAACATCCTACGAATAAACCAGCAATGGTCTGTCTAAATCAGCACAAAGCCTGATCTCTTGCAGAAGCACAAGTAGCTCAAGAATTAAAGCCAAGTCATAAAGAAAACACTTGTGCTAAAGGAAACCTTAAGATATTTACCAGAGTCAGAGTGTGAAGGATCGTCCTCTTCGTCCTCCTCGTTCAGGGCAAAAATCAACGGCTCCTCGCAGTCCTCAGTGAAGAAGTTGAGAACCTTTTGGTGGAACAACAAGCATGTTTATTCAGGGAAACCTTTTGCCTCAAGCATACCAGAAAGCACAAGCAGAACTAAGCACAAAAACACAAGTGTTTGGCCATCGCCTGGCCGTGAGAGAAATCAATTAGTTAACCATCTGTATCACATAAAACAGGTTCCATTGGATGACCAGAGTCATGTGTCACACCTGTCAAAACATTAAACACACATCTAACCTGCTCAACAAAGCCAGCTTTTCTTTGCTGTGTGCAAGGTGCCAACTCCAACACCTCAACAATAAGAGACGCAATAAAGAGCATAGAGGCACAGCCACTTTGCTGCAAAGCTGGTGCAGATGTTTATCAAACCTCCAATCAGCGGAGGATGTAAAAGAATGAGGAAAATAAACAATGCTAGGAAAAAATATTAATCTTTTCACAAATTTCTTTGATTTTTTTTTTCTTTCTTTGTCACACTCAGATGTTTTTGTTTGTTAAGCAAATTTTATTATCAGACCTGCTGTCCAAAAGAAATGAGGAATATATAAAAAAAGAAAGGAAATGGTCTCACATTTTCCTAAAACAAATTTATGAAATGTTATGAAAATATTTTGTGGATTCCTGAGATAAAAATAAAACTATTTAGAAGGTCTTCACATGAGATCTGACACAAAACTAAAAAGAAAAAGAACATCCTACCATCAGACATAAAGGTGACAAGGTGATGGTCTGGGTTTGCTGTGCTGCTGAGGGATCTGATCAATTTGCCATAATGAATCGAGCAATAAATTCTGCTCTGCATCTCATGTGCATCTGGTTTATAGTATGAACAATGAATCAGAGCAACACCATCAGGCTCCCCTCTAAATAGCTCAAACAAATCCAGCTCAAAGTTTTGGAATGGCCTAATCAAACTGTGATCTTCAGGTTCTTCAGATTGGGATGTTGTGGTATGTCAAATGTAGCTGAATCCACGGTTTTCTTTACAAACTCAGATTATTTCAACATTTTGTTTGATAATTTGAAACATTTAAGCTTGACAGAAGCAAAAGAACAGACAAAATCAGCAATGGGGGCACAGACTTTCTCATGGCTCTGTCACTGTGGGTCTTTTCTTAATACCATCTGGTCTGCATCATATACTCACATTTTCATCAGCAGAATTTTCCTCGTTCATGTCAGCATACAGAGCTGAAAGATGAAGCCATACAGAAGCCGTTAAACTTCAAAAAGAAACTCCAGCAACCACACATGTTAGTCAGTTTTTTAATGATAGCATGTAAACTCTGACATTTGTTTTCTTTGTATAACCTCAGGGAATTTCTACTGTGCGACCTTCTTCTTTTCCCCTTTTTACTACCATGTGCATCTCAGACCAAAGACTGCGGCGTATAATCGCTTACCAGAAACAAAGCATCAACAGACAGTGTTTGGCTGGTTTGATTTACGACAGGGAGCCAAAGTAAAAATGTAAAGTAGAGATAGGTTAAGAGAGAAAACAAAATAGCTTGAAGACGACGGGGAAAGGGAGAAAGTAACAGCTTAAGAATGTAAAAAATTCTAAAAGCTATTCAAAAACCTGAATGTTTTTCCTCTTCCAATTTGTGACATCAGGAAGTGGAGGCTCTATGGCACAGTAGTGATATACAGCAGTGATATCTATTGTTTAGATAACACAAGAACAAATGCACAATGAAAGGATGAAAGAGACTAGGGGAATACACCAGATATAATGTCTGCATTTCTCTTCTATTAGTCATCCTGTTATTACTGTGGGTTTTGGTCTGTTTGTTAGTCACTGTATGAAACATTGCCCATAAAAATATGTACTGAAACGAATTATGAGACTTTTCCTCCAGCGCCTCCTGCAGGCAGGCCAGATTTGATCTCATTCAGTGCAGTAATTTTACATCCATATTAAAATATTGACGCCCCAAACTCACCGGCACAAATTCACAATTTATTCAAAGCAAATAATGTAGCTTTTTTTGTTTTAAAGCAATACTATATTATGCCAATAAGAGTGTTGAGAAACTTTAAACAGTAATCCATGATGACATGTCCCTGCTTTCCTTTGTATCACTTATGATGTTACACTGACACCAATGACTCTTAGCCACTCTTCAAAATGGGAAAGACAAAAGGGCATGTAATTTAAGTAATAGAGACAGGTGTTGAGCTACATAAATACCTAAACCTTGAGACAGAGTAATACATAAAAGGTATACAACAACTAAACAGTGGAAATACTGTTATTTATATTGAAACTACACACAGCAAAAAGGTTAGCTATGGGAAGCAGAAAAAAAGAAAATCTAAAACTCACAATTCAACAGCTGCAGTCAATTTTTACCTGTGTGATATATTATATTAGATGATTTTTATTAAACTTTACCAGGGTGCAAAGTAGTGTAGAAGGTCCCAACTTCTAATGATCCAACATAAATCTATTTATCTATTTGTTAAAATTGTTCATTTGTCCAGATTTCCAGAAACTAACCAAGTTTGTGATTAAGAAGAAAATTTCACTGTGCTCAGTTGAAACCAACATGGTAGCCTCACCATGGAAGCCTGAACTGCTAAGCAGAAAACTTTTAATATTTTTTGCAAAAATATAAAAACGTGGCCTTAGCTTTTTCAAATGATGATGTGAAACAAAGATAAAAAATATTTGAATAAATAAGTTATCTATTTTTAGAGAAATCGTTTGTGACAAACGGTTTGAATTTTATATAAACGACCAAAATCAAAATTCACATTTTTCTCTTTTGAGAAACTTTTGCAGTACTTCATCTCCCCATTAGATGGCAGTCTGTTCCTGTCAACAATCAGGTGAAAGCATTGAGCCCTAACTCCTCTCACCGTCCTCCAATGACATGTGCATCTCTAATTTCTTGATATTTTCATTTCAAACACCCAGTTTTTATGGTACCCTTTTCACAACTAAAAAAGTAGGGAAAGTGTTGGTTGCTGGTAACAAAGTACCTAAAGATCAAATTCACCAATGTGTATAAAGATTTTTGGTTTTTGACTAAAAATGAGAGAAAAAGTAAACAAAGCTCAGTGTTTGAGAAAGCCCCAAAATAAAACTGGTTAAAACCACTTTAAATATTACAAGAATGTCAGAATTTGGAAGCAAGTAATGATATGCGACTATTTCAGTGTTTTTTTATAGAAACAACTAGAGAGTTTATACCGGTGTCTGCAGGACCATCCACAAGTTCTTCCTTCTCTGTTATGGTTTCCACCCGCTCCCTTCTGAGCGCTTTGATCTGCAGAATGAAAAGTAATGATGGAGGAAAAAATATTCAGTAAACTAACCAAATACAATCTGTGTTTGTGTTTTTCATTAGAATAGAATAGAATAGAATAGAATAGAATAGATCACTATTTGAACTGATACATTTTAGTTTAGTGCACTGATAGTCTTGTGTGTTTCTCCAACTGAAGAATAGCTGAGGTTTATGAAAAGATAATAAATAAAAAGATAAATAAATAAATAAATAAGTAAGTAAATCAATACATAAATGATAAAATGGACACATTAAAAACAGACAAGATGCTTTTTTTTTTAAATCAAGCTTCTGTGTATGAAGAAGTAAACAAATGGTCATTGGTATTGCACTTTAAAATTATCTAACTGCAGTTCAAATGTTGCAAATTGATCATTTTTCTGTGTTGCAGTAGCAATGAATAGTTCCTGGTACCATCTTTAATTAAAATTGAATTAAATAATATTACAATATTGAATTTTTGATATGAATATTCTGGATTGGGCAAACTTAAATAAATAAAATATTACTCTTGCGTGTAAGATGGTTTTTTTCACCATCAAGCACAAACAAATCCTCACAAAGACAAGAATAATTTGTTTTTGTTGTTGTTATTTTCAGATCCAGACTTGCTTAGTTGTTTGGTAAATAAACAAATGAAAAATAATTTAACAATTTCCTGGTATAATTGCAAGGATTTTCTTATAAAGCTTTTTAAACATATTTTAATTTATCTATAAATCAAAAAACTGTGAATAGGCATCCTCTCGGGGGCAAAAGTGCAGGGCTTTTTGGACCTTACTAATCCTTACCTCCCTGAGGAAGTTCTCATCTCTGAGTCTGTTTCTGAGCAGGATGATATCAGCGTACCGACTCTCCACTGAACTCCATCTCAGGTTTTGTCGAACGGACAGAGTCAGGTTCCCAGTGTCGTGGCAAAACCGCAGCAAGCGGGACCGATCTGCCCACACTTGCGTCAGACCTGCTGGAGGAGTGGCGAGGGGGTTGGGTGGGCTGCAACGGGTCAAAATGATACAATTTCTCAAAAAAGTAAATCAAGAAAAATTAAACTGTTAAAAATTAATTGACATAATATAGAAGAATTTTGTAGATAATAGTTAAACACAGAAATTGAGGGATGATCCAATTCAATCTTGGATATCAGCTCAGTTTCCCAATTAGGTGTTTTTGGAAATGAGCCTGTCAAACTCCTGATCCCTGTTGTTTCTTTACAGAGTTTGATGAATAAAAACATAAAACATGTAAATCAAATGGCTTTGTTACAAAATTAAATGTCCCAAATCCACACCTATTCATGTGCTTATTTAGGTGACTTGCATCACTCGCATGTCAGATGTGTGAACTACGTTTATTTTTCATGAAATACATGGTTTTTATGTCATTTTTACAGGTAAAATACATGGGATGTTCGGTAAGAACTGTCTGTGATTTTTCAGATCCAACTCCAGAAATCTGCAAAGCTGGAAGAAAAAAATCAGCTTTTATTAATAAACATACCAGTATTACATATTCTGTAATACTGTAAATAGGTTCTGCACACATTATTTTGTTCATTAAAAGATTCTGAGACTGTCAAAAAAAAAAAAAAAAAAAATAGATCTTTGCTTTGTAGAAGGTAGAAGGATGGTCAAAAAATCCCCATAAACACAACCTAAATCTTATGGAAAGCCTTTCTAGAAAAGCTTTTGTAGCACTTATAAATCAAAAAATGATATAAAAGGTGGGATGTTACAAATGACCAACTAAAGCTCTATGTTGAACATATTCTCTTTAGCAAAACATTTTTTTTTTTTGTCATATCGTTTCAAAGAACTCCTTTGTAGAATCCTAATTTCTTACTTTGTGAGCAGCTCCAGGAGCTCGGTGTTGCCTGTGGTCTGTGCCAGCTGCAGAGGTGTGACTCCCTCTTCGTTAGGGAGACTGACAGCCATCAAACCCCCCGGCTGGCAAAGCAGCAGCTCTGCAAGCCGATAAAAACCCCACCGCACAGCCAGGTGGAGGGGACACTCTCTGGGAATGCATTCTGGAGAAAAGAGAAACGGATACAACATTAAAAAATGTCTGACATTATGATGTAACAGCCGATTATTTTTCTCTTCTCATCATTTTCGTATTCCTTTTCTTTCTTGTCTTTTTTCTACAGAATGTGTGGAGAAAGCAACACATGAATTATACGTTTGTTTTTAAAAACATGCATCCATTCTAGGTTATAATCAGTATAATCCAATTTAGGGCTATAAAAACTGAACACTAAGCGAGGACGGATTATCTCTTTAGCAGATGAACGTCATTTCCGAAATCTAATTAGCTGAAAACAAACTGCTAATACTGAGCATGTGCAGTTTCATTTAGCTTCTTTGGTGCTCTAAATTATCCCAAAATATTTCATTCCTGAAAATTATTTCTATTTGTAGCAGTGCTTAAAATCCCAACTATTCAGACACCAGTACCTCACAGGGAATGCTTTGATTTGTTACACATGCGGACTAGTGATGGGTATGCAGTTAAATGATTACATTTATAAAAAAGTCAGACGATGCAAGAGGTGGGACCAAATCATTGTTTTACAAGTCACTAGTAAGTCCCAAGTCTTCCCATCCGAAAAGACATGTAGTCAAGGCATGTAGAACCTGCATCAAAAACAAGTTGTGAATTTCGAATATATATATATATATATATATATAATTTAATAACAATATAATAATAAATATTTTTAAAATATTTAAATCAATAATATAAATCCTGACTCATTTATAACTAATACATACATTGTAACTAATCAACATAAAAATTTATGTGGATGTTTTTGTTCTAAATGTTAAACCACATAAACAAAACAACTATTTCATTTAAAGAATGGAAAAACTGACCCACATAAAAGACACATTTTTTTCACACAAACTAAAACTAGTACCTAATTCAACAGTACAAGCCTGCTTCTGAAATCTTTCAAAAGTAACATCAGGTCATGAAAATAACAAAACATTTTTTGATGCTACTAATTAAACGAACAGACCAACTAAAGCAACTAATTACTGTATTATGTGTTATTGTGTAAAGCACTTTCAATTGCCTTGTTGCTGAAATGCGATATACAAATAAACTTGAAAAAAAAAAAAGAGTTAATCCCAGTAGTTTATAAAATGTAGACAATACAGAGACATCATGAGTACTGCTGTCCACCTCACTGCAGACATCCAGAGGGAGACACTGCAATGAAACAGGCTGCCATAACAATATTAAACAGTAAAATTATGTAGGTGGACTTACACAAGCTCTCGGATCACACAAACAGTTGGTGGCAGCTGGTAAGCAACGGTTGGCACCAATGTACAGGAACACTGCATGCACACATTCACTCACCTTCAGATTTACTGAGCTGTGCCTGTGGTTACTTCCCAATGGAAAGGATCTATTAACCCCATAACACACTGCTTAATTGGCTTTGATTAATCTGACCGAAGCACACATGTGACTATGTTCACTTCCAATTTCAACCCTTAGAGCTCAGAAAATAGGAATAATAGCAGCAGGCAGTAAATTGGAGGAAAGAAGGGTTGAAGAGTTCACTCTTACTGCAAGGTGCTGTATTTGATTTCTCTCTGCAGAAGATTTTAAGCAAATCATGATGAATTCAATTCAAATGTAACATTCCAAAAAAGTTATTCACTTAAATTTTTAATATTTCTGATTAATTCTGCTTTAGATAATCCATAAAAAAAACCAGCTTTCCATTATTTCAACAATGCCAAGATTTGCATACACTCTACATTATGGCACAAAAGAGGTGTGCAGTCCTGCTTTTACCATCTCCATGGTGGCTGCCCAGTACATTCCAGTTTGGAGGAATGTCCAGGTTGGCCATGGCGAGGGCCACTTTGCGATCCATAGCCCACCGAGAGCTCTCCTGGCACAGGCTGAAGAGGCTGCTCAGCTCCTTGTGATCCGTGACATTCAGACAATGTCCGTGAATTATGATATGCTCTGCCAAGTCCTGCGAGTAAATCAATCGTCAAGGGGGATAAAATTACTACATGAAAGGAGAAAACTCAAGCAATACTTTTTTATCTTGTTTTGATGCTTTTAAAAAAAAAAGACTACCAGTGTGATACTTGCCAATCTGCACTCAAATGTTTTTGGATATGCCTAAGCTCAGCCTTGTGAGAAAAAGTAGAAAACCCTTAAAAGCCTTTGTGTTTTTCTAAGACAATATTTCAAACACAATAACTGAAGTAAAGGCCTTTAACATTAAAGTCAAATTTTATGGAAAATGTCTAATGAGGAATAAATAAGGACATTCCATCATTTATTCTGACATAAAATGTAACAATTACACAGAGGCGTATCAGATCAGGTGCACATGAGTGACTAGTGTTACAGGATTTTAAAGGTCTTTTGCTGTTTAAAGTTCATAAATTTGGTCAGGGAAACTGTTGATCTGCCATCATGACAAGCTCTACTGTCGGGAAGAAGCTGTACCACAGCAGAAACCAAGGGGGAGAGGGTAAGCAGAGCATACACGAGCATGATTAACAGCCTCCTCCTGGCTTTGATTGGTTGTTTCTTGCACATAGCACTGGCAGCATTAGGAGAAGGCAAAGAAGATAGATTTTCTTTCACAGATTATCTGTCTCATACCAAATTGTCTCAATGTAATATCAGTTTTAACAAATATGTAAAACAAAATGTTCTTTATATAAAAGTTACATACTGCAACTTTTAAGAAACAATATTTTTGAAAAGCTAAACCTTATCTAGTGAAAGGTATGTGAGGCTCATAAGAACATGCATTATTCTTTTAAAAGAACATTTTAAAAGAATAATGCAACATTTTAGGTGACATAAATGAAATCCACTTACCTGAGCATCATCATGTACGTACTCTAAGGAAGCCCCGCCCAACCAGGTGAGCTGCTTGGATTCAGAGCATAGATAGGCTTGCACAGACACCTCCTCTGGCAGATTGTGTCCTAAAGAAGCAATAAGACTAACTTTAGACTGACTTCTTCAAGTTTAATCAAAATAAATTTATTTTATTTTTCTATGTGACATTGGATTCAATTAAAATACAAACAAATTCCATTAAATCGATAGCTGGTATAAATAAATCTGATAAAACCACTTGTTAATCTCATGCTATGCTAAGTAGACACTGTCAGGATGATGAATTTTCAGCAAAAGATGGTCAGGAGATTATTAGGTATGAAGAAAGAGAAAAAAAACTGTACGACATTACGGTAAAAATTACTTGACCAAAATTAACACGAATTGTTATAAATTCATGTAAAATGTCTATAAACCTGTAAAAAAATGCTGTATTTTGTTATAAGTGACTTTTTTTTCTTTTTTCATAAACGTGTTAGGAAATATGGAGAAGGAAACTTATTCCTTTTGCAGATGTGCTCTAGAAATGTACCGATGTTTTCCACAGGGCAGATAAGATAAATCAACTATTCCCACTATTTTCGTTTCAAGAAAACAAATAGAATGAAACTTTTATGTTTAAAAAGACATGCAAACACAGAATGCATACCTGGCACAATAAAGTAGAGCATGACATCGTTTTGAGCCCGGGTTACATGGACCAGCGTGGATCCCTCCAGAACAACATAGACTTCAGCATCCTCTGGCACCGTGTCCAACCCCTCCAGCAATGCAAATACCTTGGCTTCGCCCTGAGATAAAGAAAGGTGAGAATAGTTGAGAGAAAAATAAAGAAGTAAAATGATAAACAGACAAAAACTGATCTTCTCGTGGAGCATGCAGGCTCATTTTAAGCTTTGACTTCTGTAGGATTCTACAGATTTATAAAGTACACCAAATCCCCCAACAGCGCTCCTTGAGGCTCACAATAAAGAATCCCCACTCAATAAAAAAAGGAATGCCTCATGTGTCTGATGTAAAGACCTGCCCTGATCCCAACAGGCAAGAATAATTCTAACTTCTCATGTGAAGCAGCACAAAAAAGTACACTACTTTTCATTTTTTCAGGCACCTCATAAAGTTTCTGCCTGTTTTATATGTCGGTTTAAATGTGCATCAATCACAAGAAGAATGACAGTATTCTATTTAATAACAGTTAAATGCAAACAGTTATTTGCATTTAACTGTTCATTGTAAGTTAAGTGCAAATAATCTGTCCCCAGCCACTTTCTCAAAAATGAAGTGGCCACTGAAATATAATAAATTAATTTTTATGTTCAAGAAAATAGTCAGTGATTAGTCGAGGTTTGTGATATGGTGAATTAGTTATCAGAAGATGGTCATGGACTCCCAAACAAACTCCTACTACGCTGTGATACAATCACAACCAACTAGAAACGCTGGCATAAAGCAGAATCAATGCATTTATCCTGTTTAAATCCTAAAGGTGAACTTGATATACATCCTACGGAAAAATATTTTCCCATTCTCATCTGACATCAATAAGGTATTTTCTTCATACAGCTGCCAATCACTGGATATTTTCTCTTTTTCTGATCATTAACTCTGAATCTAGGAGATGGTTCTGAAAATCCCGGATCAACAACCATAGTCAGTCATTTTAATGTCTTTTTTCCCATCCTGATGCTCAATTTGAGCTTCTGCAAAATGTCTTTACGACAAATACATTAAGTTGCTGTCATGTCAGTGGCTGAGTCTGAATTTGTTTCAACAAGCAATTAAACAGATGATCATACTGAAATGAGTATACTTTTGCTTTTAGCTTTAATCATTCAAAGTATTTCAGGGCCATTATCCATTTCACAGATTTGCCACATTCTAAAAGTCATAAAGAAACAGAAATCAATTTGTCCACCTCAAGTGTCTTAAATAGAGCAGAGTATTGAGGCCACAAGACGAGCCGTGTGGGTTATTCTTGGAAACATATCAAACAACTAACTCAGGCTGGAGCCAATGAACAAGCTGAAGGAAAAGGACTCGGCCAATATGTTGAATATAAATGATCATTGACATGAGGAGATTTTTACGCTAATTTTCTCATTTAGATTATATTAGCCTTGCTCAATAGATGACCTAATTTTATAATGAAATTAACTGAGAAGTTTTTCAATCTCAGAGACTGTGTAATTATGTCTCTGTTTCTCTCTATCTCCTTGACCTGATTGCAAAAGGTTGTGGAAGGACAGTTGAAGAAATCACAATAAAATTTGAAAAACGAAGCCAAGCTCAGTAAAAATCTAATCACATCTACAAGCAACTGTTTTTGCTGGTTTGCACATATTTAAAATGTTTACAATGTATTCAACGTAAATATCCTCAATATGTTAGAAACTACAACCACATTGTGTAATTATATGCAGTCGTGTTATGGAAAACAAATTAAATGTGCAAAACATTTCATGCAATTTGAAGTCCGAAGAATGAAGAAGCTGTGGGACTAAGTGATATAAACTGTAAAAGGATATCATTTTTATCCTTTTAAAACAAAAATAAAATTAAAATTAAATAAAATAATAATAAAATTTGCCATTCTCTAATAAATTAAAATCAACCATTTAAATGTTTTCAGATAATTTAATATAATAGGGATCTTTTCCAAACAAAAAAGACAACTTGACCAGTGTCACACAGAGAAAACACATAAGTAAAAGGAAAAATTTATCTGATCTGACAAATTAAATATACTAAAAACTAAAGTCTGTGTGCAATGATGTCAGTAAAGCTTTATGCACATGACACGACTGGTAAAACTGTAATGACACTTAAAGCTGAGTCCTTTAGACCTGGATTTGAAGTGCCTCTTTTTTCCAGATGGAGCTAAGAGTTTAAAAGCTAAAATGTTATGTGAGTATAGATTGGAAGCATTGTAGAAAGAACAATTAAACTCATATTAAGCTACATGTTTAAGGCAAGCAAGAATGCAAAAAAAAAAAAAAAACACAGCTAATTCTCCTCAGCTGATGTGAAAATGAAGGAGTAAACTCTTTTAGCAAAATGTTGCTTTCAGAGCACTTTTTGAATGAACATTCAACATTTCTAAAGTCGGTGAAAAGTTCCTGCCTTCTGCAAGATAAATCCAAAAAGGCTGTTCAAATTCACAATTTCTACTGAGGTAGAAACTGCATTAACCTTTATCATACAAGTCTTGTATGATAAAGCATCTCAACATACTAAACACTGCTTTCTATGTTTTCTTTTTCACAAAGCTCTTAATATTTGCATCTTAGCACAGTGATTTTGGTATTTTTCATTACTAGTGAAAAACACTGGATAACTGACTTTGCTGCTGAGAGCAAAGGTTGAAATAAATGTCTACAGATCAGAGGTCTCTGACTTCCCAAAATGGTCAATCTTCCCCTCCATTAATGTTTAATATTCTCTAGGTAACCTTTAATCAAAAAAAAAAAAAAAAAAACATTGTATTGAAAACATGTCAGCTTTTTTAAAACTGAAAACAGTGTGAGGAAAGGATTTCCTGTTTGATCTTCAAGGAACCTTTAGCGCTTAGTGTTTACTTACATTGTCAAGATGCCCAACCTGAAAGCACTAAAATGTATTTGACTAGACTGTCATTTAAATGTTCACCACTTGAAACTCCACAAACTAATTGCAGAGCAAACACACACATTATTCTTTTACTTTTTAATTATAGGGTCAGGCCACCATTGTTACTATTAAACTGATAGATTAGACTGTTTTGCATTTTGCGTTTTGAAGTTTTGATTTAGTGTTGAAATAATCAAATGGCCGACCACAGAAATGCTAAATTCAAAGAGCGATTTAAGAACATCAATGAGTATGCATCAGTCACTCTCATGCCAGGGTCACTGAGGTCTTACTGGGATTTTAAAAAAAACATTGTGTAACTACATGGAGCAATGGAATTGCATATTGTCACTAATGGATAGACAACACAAAGAAATGTTGCATCTTGATTTGACACACAATTCCTTGTAAAAGTATTCAAACCCATAAGCTTTAACATCTCAGCAGGTTAAAACCACAAAATAAATGTTTTGTTGTTGTTTTTGATAAACTTACATAAATTAGAGGATAACTGTGAAATGGAAAGAAATTGATGTATCAAAGTCTGAAAATAGTGTCCTGTATTGGTATTCAGCTCCATTTACATTGATAAACATAAATACAAACAATGGCTTTCACTCATTAGACATCACTAAACATGGCCCATCAATTCAAGCTCAGGACACAAACTAATTGTGAATTGAGTACACAATTACTCAGTACACATAGTAATTGTGTACTCATTACACAATTACTGTATCCTAAGTACACAATTTAAAAGGGATGTTTAATGTTCACTCAATGTTTAAAGGGAACATTGAGTGAATAAACAGCATCATTATGAACAGGGATCAAAAACAATATTCCATCCCTTGAATGCCTTATGGAAGACAGCTAAATCCATTTACATGGAATAATTATCGGACAGCTGAAACCTATCAAGACTCGACCGTCCACCCTGACAGTCCAGGCAAGGAGAGCATTATTCAGAGAAGAAGCCCAAGGTAATTCTGGAGGATCTTTGGATATTTGTATCTCAGGTGAGCAAATCTGTCGACAGGAAAACTAATAGCTGTGCACCCCATACATCTGGTGTCCATGAAAGAGTGGGAAAATGAAAGAAACAAACACTAGAACCCCAGTTTGAATTAGTTGTAAGCCATCTAGGGGCCACAGGTAACATTTAGAAAGAGATAATCTGGTCAGATGAGACACCTAATAAACATTTTACCCTTAATGCAAAACATGTGGTGGAAAACTAAAATTACAAATCAATCTGATCACAGTGACATAGAGATGTCACTGGCTGATAAGGAGATGGATGGAGCAAAATACAGGAAAATCTGGGAAATAACTTGACAGATGCTGCACAAGATTTGAGGCAGGCGCTTATAATTTGCAAATATATAGCTGAACAATCAAAGTCCAGACCCAAATTCAAATGAAAATCTGAGGCAAACCTTGAAAATTGATGTACACATCTGCTCTCCATCTAAACTGGCTTAGATTGAGCTCTTTGCAAAGGTAAAACATTTAAATTATAGAAACAAGAAAGAGACTATCCCAAAAGACTTCAAGACTTTTGGAAAGGTTCTTTGATCAGGTGGAGGTAAACAGAGATAGACACCACACATTTCCTTTGTTTTTCTTGCATATTAAAGTAATATGAATACATTTGCAAGACAGAAAAAAAAGTAACTTAGATTTTCAAATTAATAATTTTTCAATACCTTCCAAACTCTGTAGAGATTTTCCACAGGCAGTCCAACTTACTCTTGAGATTAACGGAAGTTTATATTGAACTTGACAGCACATATACTCACATAGAGAGGCACCTTCCTCCTGCTCAGCTCCATGTCTACAGCAGCTGTAAGGTGAAAAAAAATATTGACACAAAATGAAAAAATGGGGGAAACGCACAGAGTAGCATGTGACTCCTAATTATTTCCTTGCTTATTTTGGTTTTCCATCTGATCTTGGGGATTATCAAACCTTTAAGCAGTCAGAGAGGTCATCTGAAGAGACAGCATCGGCTTTTGATCACAAGAAGGTGAATAATGATTTTAATGATGGACCTTCCTGCCATAGTGTGTGTAAAGAGAGAAGACCAGAATGTCCGTGAATCTGATACACACTGCAGTTCAATAATGCGCGTGTCTGGCTTTGTGCACGAGCAGGAAATCGATTACATTTCAATGCTCCAGGGTTCAGATCTGCTCTGTGTCAGCGGCCACTTCCTAAATGAGACCCAGCAGCGAGATCTTAACAAACTGCTACAGTCATTGTTCATAATGACACAGCTTCCTGTCTGTTTTTAGTCTTCTGCAATCACACACTTAGAAACAGGCTGCAAGATCTTTGAGGAGGAAAAGTGTAAAAATAGCTGTTTATGGCACCAAAAGTCCTCCATAATTGAAAAAGAATAAAACATAATTTAACATTAAAACATTAAATGGATGTGATTTCTTTCTTAAAGAGTTGACTGAATAATTTTGTGCTCATTTAGCTTATTGATGTAGATACCAACCTCACTTCTATAAAAATAATTTTTTTAAAAAGATTACCACAAAAACACTTACCTTGGACCTTACGCTCCAGAAAATATGTCCTGAGAGTAAGTTGTAATTCCTTTAGGACAAGCTCTTAATTCAGATTTATCATTTTTTTGTTCAACAAAGCGATCAGATCGGGGCCACTGCTGTCTGCACTGTTTCAGCCTCCTCTCTGGTACAGCACTGATGCTTCTCTGTCTTCAGCCAAAATCCGTCCTAACGTGATAAAGTTACCTCATTGCCTTAAAGCTATAGCGACCTCAAGTGGAAGATAATATGACTGACAAATTCATATTTATCTGTTCTCAGTAGAAAGTTACAGTTCTTTGAACCTTCTGGTAAAAGGTGTTCCTTGCACCTTATACCCACTTGAAAAGTTCAAGTAGGTACAAGTATAAGATACTTGGATTTTTTTTATTTTTAGTTTTGTCAATCAGACTTTATTGTATTTTGCTGAGATTTTATGAGTCCAACATAAAAATCACAGCTGTAGAATGGAATAAAACATGAATAATTTTTTATACATTTCTGTTTAAACACCAGGAGTCAATATTTAAACCATCTTCTTAAGTCGTTTTGTAGCCTCTTTTCGGTTTTCTTCAAAATTTGACCTGTAGTTCCATCTTCCAGTCAGCTTTGATCAACTTCTCTGCCAATAACAAAGAAGCACCCCATCTACCGAGCATGATGCTGCCTCCACCTGGTGGACGGTTTGCAATGTGATCTAGCGTTACTTGTCTGCCATATAGTTTTGCACATGGACTTTGATCTCATCTGATCAGAGCACCACCTTCTTCCACATGTTTGGTGTTTTCCCTGCATGACAGCTAGCACAAGTCATGCTCGTTCACTGTGTTAGTTTCACCATGCTAGTGGACTACATAAACTACATTTAATAGCATGACACTGTCCCTTTGTACTTTGCTTTGCTTCCTGCAGAAGTAAAAACTTGTGAAACCATTGCTTCCTGGAGGTATGGTCTCTGTTGTAGAGGTTTTAAATTTTACCCAGTTGCTGACATATGTAATGCCAGATCAACACTATGAAGCTTACCGTAAATTGCCTGAGCTGTAAACAACTATCCACCACTGTAAAGAGAGAAGTCCCAAGCCGAAGGAGGAGGCTGTTAATATTAGTTATATCTTTGGAAGAGTGGCCAACACGGACTGAACGGCTTTGTTCATTTCCACCGCTGTCATTGCTAAAACCACAATTCTAAAACATTCCATGGAAAACTGGAAGCTGGACTTCTGGTTTTATATGCATTATATCTGGTATATTTGACACTAATTTTCCTCCCATTTCACAACTAGTCTACCTTGTCTTAGGCACCTTCACAACGTGTAGAAAGTTCAAGGAGTTTGAATATTTTTGAAACTGTACCATGAAAAGCAGACTCATTTCAAATTTTCTTTTCAACTCAAATAAAGCCAGTAACACATGAAAAAAACATTTATTTTTCTCTGCTTAGAAGTGTCGGACATTATGAAAGTACTTCAAACACATACTGACATTTACAATTGATGTGTATTGCAATTATTCAAATTACATCAAATATGACTTATTTAGATCCACACATTCAGAAAGTCTCCACGTAGAAAATGTTTTTATTTGATTCCCATGTACAAACAACACGAGTTAGAGTGACACTGGATAAGATGGAGGGATGGAGGCCTGCTCTGCTGCGATTGGCTGATATACCAGTTGAGTCTAAACAAAGGGCAAAAAAATTATCTCTTCGGAGAAAAATATCCTGTTTTTTGATCCTACACCTTATTCTAGAAGATATGACCAGTAGATTTAAACATATTAAATGTATAATACAAATACGATAATACTAATAGAATTAGAACCAGTCAAACCGACTGATCACCCTGCAACAACTGCTCTAGATATTCCATTTTTAGGTTATTTTGTGCAAATTAGGCTTTTGTCCAAACGCTGGGTAAGAACTACTACTTTTAGTTGAAATTATACCGCTGGACTGAGTAACGTTTCCTATGCCTAACTTGGTGTTGAGCATAAAAAGTAGAGAAATCTCTTTGAACTTTGCGCTATCTCCAACATACAGACTTTAATATTCCAGTTTAATTGGAGGCTTGAAAGAAATGTTAATTCAGTTGAGCTTTGTTTAATGATAAAATACTGCAATATAACAAATTACAGCTAATAAATTCCCACAGCAGACCTCACTTCCACCAGTAGCAAAATGTAGGACTCAACACAGATCCAATTAAAAACATGTTTGTTTGGTGTTGTTTATACACAGAAAACGATTCTGATGCCTTCAATCGAGATTTTATAAAAATCATCCTAATCCAGTCTAAAATCAATTCTTCCTCTCATTTGATCTCAGGTGACCTGAAGTTCTGGTCTCGAACTGCTCGCCTCTCCCTGAGCCAGCCCGTTAGATCTTCCCACGTCGGAGTATGGCACCTCCTTACGAGTGATGGAGGAGGCAAACATGGTGTCCAACATTCCCAGGACCTCCAGTAGCTCCCGCTCCAAGTTGATCTCTGACTCCAGAATGTTCTGTAGGCGCAGCAGCTGCTGGTCGATCAGTGCCGATTGGCCAATCACCGATTTGTAGATATCAAGGATCATTTCAGCTGCTGTCAAAAGGATGGGGGCAAATCTGGTGTCGACAACATTTCTGAAGAAGAAACGGAAACAAATGATCAAGGTTTAAACTTTAATTTGATAAATCTGTAAATTATAACACCCTGATTTTATTTCACAATTTTATTGATTTGAACCCAAAAGTAAAATGTGTTCTGCTTCATACCCAATGACAAAGTGGAGTAACTGGGAGAGTTGTTCTTCATCTCTTCCTGCTAGAGCGTTCTTTAGAGTTCCTCTTCGGTCCAGCTCCTTGATTACACCCACAGTTATCTCTGGCTTTTTCTTTCTTAACCACATCTATCAGAAAAGAAGATTAAGAAACAACTTCGCTTAAAACAGCTGACTGAGCCATTATTTGCTAATTTGGGTCCTCAATTGTCAAATGTGGAAAATAAATCAGTAATTGGGGGAACGCAAACATAATAAAATAAAAACTTTATTCACCAAATGCTGGTGAATATTTAAATTACTCTTACCTCCAATGATGCATCCAAAGCTTTGGATACATTAAATTTCTTAAGCTCCCTGTCATATTTGGCCAGATGTTCTTTGACTGGCTTACTGACAAGATAGTCATCCTGCAAATGTACAAAGCAAGGAAATTAGAAATAATTTTAAAAAAGCTCAGTTATAATTCTTACAGAAAAACATGGGCTGAAGATGACTGCAACATAGAAACCTACTGGTTTTGGGACATAAGTTTTTCCTTTCACAAAGACACGATATGACGGGCGGCGCCTCTGTTGGCTCATTATTTCCTTTGACTCTTCAGTGTGTTTTCTGTGTTTGATGCTTAAAATACTGTTGGTCATTCCCACAACAATGGACTCGTCATCCGGCTGAGAAGAAAGAAAAGTTTTCAACTTTGGTTCAAGATCAGTGCAAAACAATGGCCCTTGTTTGCAATGCAACATAAAATAAAATCTTTCATCTTGTTTTTAAAGTGCAAACAGGAAAGCTCGTCTAATTCCTGTTTTATCTACGCTGTCAACGTGTCACTTATCTAGAGAAATGTTTTTACAGAATATTGCTGGAACATTTATTCTTACAGCCAAAGCCAAACTGAGGATTGCAGCAGCGTAGTCAAAGTTGTGGACCACTTTGTACGTGGTTGTGTTGTAGACTTTCACATGCCTGAAAGACAAAAAGTCCACATGTTAAAACATTTTTATTCATTCACCTTTTATTTACAGAAGGTGGCAACAACAAGAGGACTTCCACTTCAATCACAACAATTCTCATAACTATAGTATGTATTTGCAACCTTTGACAGACAGAAAAATGCCAGATTTAAATAATTAAACATTTATTTTATGTAAGGAATTCACTATATTTGACATTCTTATACCTGTCCAGAGATCCCGACAGCAGTCTCTCTCCACTGTTGCCGAGAGCCAAACAGGTGACGGTTTTGTGATGGTTTTTCAGCGACACCAGAGGCTGACCTCCTTTCAGCAAATCCCACACTTTGACGTAGCGCCCACCTAAGGAAAGACAACCAAAATTTGTGAATTAAGAATGTATTCCAAATATTTCCAAATAAACTTCAAAATAACCCATATATATATATATATATATATAGAGAGAGAGAGAGAGAGCTTCCTTTGAGGTCAAAGCAAGCCAAAAAGAGAACTGAACTAAAATATTCTTATTTTGCTTACTGGTAAAAATAAATTGGGATGGTTCACACAAATTTGAACAAATCTAACATGTTTGTGTGACATACCAGCCTCATAAAGCCTTTCATCAAAACTATATAACTCTCTGATGATCTTAACACAGATGAAATGTGGCAAACTATTCTAGAACGCATTCACACCTCATCAATTTGTGCCCGACACATAATTGTTCAGTGTAAAGTCGTCAATAGAGTACAAACTGACTCAAATCTTTCTGGACGTGGATTCAAGCTGTGTGTAGTGTGGTTTGGGCCCAGACACTCTCAGTCATATGTTTTGGACCTGTTCCTCTTTATCTCAATTTTGGAAATCTGTTTTTGACTCACTTTCTGTAATCACCTCGACCACAGTGCAGCCTTCTCCACTCACTGCTTTATTTCATTAACCATGTGTAAATATAGATTTTCTGGATTATTAATAAGTGTATATCTTTATTCAGAAAATATCTTGTGGTAATTTTTTTTACATACATTTTAGATGTTAAGATCTGATCTCTGATGGAAAAGAAATTAACATAGTGATGACCTTTTATCTGCAAAGCTGCCTGGTCTTGTGCCATCACAAACACCAAAATCAGGCACAGTGAAAGACCGAGGAAAAAACTAAGCCAAAATTTTAGTGAGATCCTACAAATAAGAGAGCATTGTAGAACTGAGTTTCTGCATTGGACCTTTGCTGTCTGTTCGGTTCTGAAATTAATCTGAACCTTCAATGTGTCTTGTATAAATATGCTAAATGATTCGGCTGACAACCTGCTGAGACGAGGAGTCCCTCAGAGGGGTAGAGAAGCAGGCTCTCCACCGGCTGTCCATGATCCATGGTGATCGCACTCTTCTCCGCTCTGGCATCAAACACTTTCAGAGTGTGGTCATATGATCCTGAAGCAACAAAAAAGAGAAACAAATCAGATTTTTGTTGGTGCCAGTCAGCAGTAACAGGAGACATATGGCCTCTATTTTTATTATTTTATTTATGTTTTGAGTCAAGTTGCAAACTACCTATTAGGAACCGCAAACTGATGTTTATCAGACAAAAGGTTAACTTCCTCTTGACCCTTTGACATTTTCCCACTCCTCTGCAAAATGACCTTTTGACTCACCAGTAATGAAGAGATCTCTATTGAGTTTGCTGGCAACACCACAGCGAATGTAGTCTGTGTGTTCCTGGTAGGTGCAGAGCTCGGCTGCGTTTGGGATGTCCCACAGTCGGCAGGTGTAGTCGTCAGATCCCGTGAGGATCTGATAATGGTCTGAGGTGAAGTCAGTGACATGTACGGCCCTGAGTAAAAAAAAAAGTCTAATTAAATTAAATTTAAATTGTTTTCAGTATGAAGGATTTTAAGAAATATGAAAAAACAGCTCAGTTGTTGTCAGAATTCTTGGGATCAGCATGAATTTCAGTCGATGGATCACTCAAGAAATCATCATTCAACATTGTTGTCATCGGCCAATGACTTCCACCATATTTTCATTCACCCAAAACTCTCCCACCTGAAAACATGGATTGCTGACAAAGGTCAGTTGATGTTGATGAATAGATAATACAGAGTTCCTATTAGGGATGAAGATGAGAAATTCTCACAGTATAATGGCCTTGGCTAAGAAATATCACAATTTCTCTCCATTATGTTTTTTAAATCAAAGATTTATAACAAGAATGTTCAACATGATATTGCTGTTTCTTTAACATCACAAAGATGTTAAACATAATCCTGCAGCAAAAGAATAACCGATTAATTATAACAATCATTATAATGTTATTTACAATTATTTTGATAAATTAACATAGCTAACTGTGCTAAAGTATCTTTAAAAAGATGATTAATTCTCCCCTAGTGTCACCTATAAAAGTCTTTTTCACAGCAGGAAATATTTTCAAAAAGCTTCTCTTTCCTGTGAAAAAGGAAAAAGTATTCAAGCTTTCTTTGGGCTGGTGGACTGCCAATGTATAACAACAAATTTAGATGTAACCAGCATCAAGCCTAGTTTATTTTAGATAGATCGGAGCAACTGAACAATAAAGAGTCTTAAAGAGACACCGCACAATTTCACCTGAATGAAAGGTTTCCTTCCAAATCTCCTTTGCAAGAATTTACTAATATGTCAATGACCTAATCACAGAAACTTAAAATATGAGACTCACTTTGTGTGCCCTTTGAACATCCTTAGTGCCACCTTGCCGCTGACATCAAAAAGTCTGACAACCGAGTCTTCGCATCCCGCCACGAGCAGCTGGCCATCTGACCTGAATCTACCGCAATAAGCAGTGTCCTTGAATCGGGTAAATGACTTGACAGGCTCTTGAGAGAAGGGCCCATAGAGGTGGATCTGAGAAAAGAAAAAAAAAAAGTTAGAACATGAAGAAACTGGGGAAACAAAGGTGAATCCTTTACTCATAAACAAATAAATTATATCAAAACAGAACTGTTTATCAGATTGCTTTTTAATTTCATAAATTTGAGAGCCTGTACCAGTAGAAACTTAATTTTAATTATGAAATAGTATCTGTACAAAGTAAAGAATACAAAAAGGGAACTTTGTGTTTCCTTCCCTTTTGTTATTGTCTGTGTAAATAAGATCCATATCTTCAGGTAAAAAACAAAATCCAATATGAAAATCAACCATGTCATAAGGTGAAGTAGCTAGAATTTATGCAAACAGAGCCTACTCACTCTTGTAAAGGCAGTTACAGCAAAATTATGAGGAGCCACAGGAGAGAAGTCGATGTTTGAGACTGCTCCATATTCTTTTATCTGAACAGGAGCCTATGAATGGGAGGAAGGGAAAACATGTCAAGCAATGGATTCCTTCAACGCTTGAGATCACAAATTGTTCAATACATTTTTTCACCCACAATGACATGAAATGGAGCCCATAGCAGGTGTGACTCACCTTGTAGTTTTTCCAATAAAGTGTGTCCTGTGTGACTTTTTCTCCGAGCTTTGGATACACTGGGATTTTTGTGGGTTTAAATGAAGCCATCTATATGGCGCTTGTTGAAGCGTCTGCATACACACAGTAGGAAACAGCAGTTGAAGAGGAATCTTAGCATTTAAAGAGTTCACAGTTAAGAAATTATACTTTTTTTTTTTTTTTACTTACTTACTTTTGAAATGAAAACAAAAATTACAGATTGCACTAAGTTTCAACAGCTGAGTAAAATGTCCAGGGTTGTTCATACTACTCTACGCATTATAGGGGGAAATTAAGCAAAAAATCTTATGAATATGTATATAATTTTGAAATTATATGTACATGTTGCAAGAGAAAACAAATAATACTAGAAGTAAACTATACACTTATTGAGCACTTTACACATTTTCAATTGCCTATTAACACAAATAATAAATCAGCCAGTGAAACTACTGAAACCCAATGCATTTATGCATTTCAATTTCAATATGACTTGCTGAAGTTAAAAGTGAGAACAACAGAACAATAGGTTTGCATCCAAACGTTAATGTTAATATGAACCAAAATTTTAAAAGAATGATTTTGGTGCTTTGTTTAATCTGCGCCATGGAACAATTTGAAGCAGTTCTGAAGACAAAAGGGATATAGTCTGGTTTTTAAAAAGATGTACCTAACAAATTGGCTGATGAGTGTAAGTATACGGCAAAATTAAGAACAGAAATTAAACTAAACAAAAACATGCTATCTGAGAGAAATTGTAAAAACAGCATTTGACTTTTTTAATAATGTCAGAAATAAATTAGGTGTATTTTCCGTTAGTTTACTAACTTCTACCTTAAAATATGATAAAACATTCATAGACATTACACAAGTGGTGTTGTGTAATATCTATAAATTTGTGTAAATTTGCAGTTAATTACTTGATTTGAGAGACAACGCATTGTAGTATTTTTCATGGATTTCCTTGTATAAGTGAATGACTCGTTAGTCTTTGGATTTGGATATAACATGCAGTGCTTAAGTTTTTGTTGTACAAAAAATATACTACACCCTTAAACCTAAAAGATTGAAGGTTTTAGTTTAGGCATTGAAGTATCACCCATGTTGTGTTATCTATATTGTCTTATCTAACAAACTAAAACATGATATCAGCGATGAGGTTCGGGAAACAGTCAATTAAGTCTTTAGATCGTTCATAAACAAATAAAAAACAGTACTTTGTGTTCTTTAAACTGAAATAATGCACGTGATTATGCATATCTCAAACCTGGCACACTGTCTGTTTTTTATACGACTAATATTTTACACAGAAATGGCTCAACAATGTTCTCACCTTTGATTAGAAAAATGGTCCCAGGGTGCAGATACGTTTCACCTACAATAGGGCTGATTTAAAAGTATACAGTCTTTTGTTATCTAAAGTGAAGGAAAACTTTCTCATTTTACCGAAGGATCACGTTGCCTCTCGGCGAACAGGAGGACGCCATGATTGAATGGAACTACTTCCGCAATGAAACAATAGAATATTGGAAGTAAGCTTTTGTTTCTATTGTTTTTTAATTAAATTGTCTACAAAATATTTGAATATTTTTTCGGTTAAATATAAGATTAGTTTTTCTCTCTCCTTAATATTTTTTCATGTTCGTTTTACGCTTTAATTTACGTCACTTCCTGGGCTCCCTCCTTTCTGCCTCCATCGCTTATTGCGTGAGCCGCGTGTATACACATTTCCAGGTATGTTCCTCGCTGTTTTTCTGTTTTTTAAATTATGACATATAATTTTAATGTAAGTGTAGCTTTTAAAAAAGAATTCTGCCTCAGCTTGAGAAACCTAATGCGGGAAAAACACACTCCTTTTTTCTGTATGAACATCTGTTTGAGGAGGCCCTAGCTAGATGTTTAGCTGGCTTTGCTAACTAACCAGTTCCGTTGATGTAATTTAGACTGCACACAAAATTTATGACTAGGTATGTCAATAAGATAAACTGAAATTAGAAGGACGGGTTATACGACATCACCTTGTGTCAAACATTGTTTCACTGGCCTTATTTGAAAAAAGTTGTAACCCAATAAATTTGTGGTTAGCGTGTCCCTTGCTAAAGCTGTAGTTGCCCTCCTCCTCACTCTGATTCGCAGTACTTGCAGACAGGCTCTGAAGTGTGACGCTATTTTCGGGGCCTTATGACAGCTGTGCATTCTTGGTTTTCTGTGTGAAAGGGCAAAAACTGAAGGGAGATTTGAGGGGGATTTATTTCTAATACTTCCAGTTTGATTACATGTCTACCACTTCCTGCGAACTGCTAGATCACACATACACGTTAGGGGCAATTTCTGTTGATATTGAAAGTTGGAACCATTTTTTCCCCTCCATACAATATGTCATTTAAAATTAAACGATCAAAATAGAATCAGAAGTAATTCTGATTCAGAAGTAATTCTGATTCAGAAGTAATTCTGATTCTGAGAAATAAATTAGCTGATATTCAAATTGTGCAGCAAAAATGTTTCAACTTCAGTTAAACTAGTATTGGAATGAGATTCCTATAGTATGATTGTCATAGTATTTACAAATGAATTAAAAATGTACTTAGCTCTTTTGATGTTCATACTTAAGCAAGAATAAAATAAAAACCCAGAAAGTTTTGTGAAAAATTTCTCCTGCTTATTATGCAAAATGTTCCCATTAGCTACACTTTTTTAGAGTAGTTCATGTATAACAAGCTGATATTGTCTGGGTAATAAGCCAAAGCTCAGGTAGAACTTGCGAAGGACTACTTAATAGCCATGTCTCTTCAGAATCAGAATAAACTTTATTGTTCCCCAAGGGAAAATTTATTTCCTTATAAAATCATTTGTGGTATAACATTTACAACATAAATGTGAAATTGCATTGTTAGATATGACCTAAATATAAAATAAATTGAATGAAATAAAAATAAGTCATTGAAGTTTATCAGTTTTGTGGATGTTAGAAAATATTTCCGAACAACCACTTTGTCTACTACAGCAAAGGAAAAGTGTAGCAGAGTTGTGTTACTTTCTGTCTCATATAACTGGTGTTAGGAATGTGTAAGTAACTCCTATTGCTCCAGCTTTTTATTTGGCATTTCATTAAAGTTTTGCTAATAACCAGTAGAATTGTTGTTGAAATCTGTGCCGGTTCTCTTATATGTAAGATGAAGGAGTCGATAATGAACCAAGAGAAGCTTGCCAAACTGCAGGAGCAGGTCCGCATAGGCGGTAAAGTAAGTTGCCGACATGCTGCCAAGTAATAATTAAAATCTGAATCATTTGCTAAAGCTAATTTCACTGCTTTGTAGGGATCCGCCCGAAGAAAGAAGAAGGTGGTGCACAGGACAGCTACAGCAGATGATAAGAAGCTGCAGTTTTCACTGAAGAAACTAGGAGTCAACAACATCTCTGGTATTGAAGAGGTACAGTAAATGTTTGTGGACTTTTCCAAATTGGAAACTAACACACAACTGACTTTATTTACAAGTAAAAATTGACTTAATATCTTTCATTTAAATTGCGACTAAAACTGAACTGAAATCCCAGGAGATGGAATGCTTTTCCCAAAGAGTTTTCCAGAGTGTGAAAGTAGGTACCAGCAGCAATGCTCTTTCCACTCAAGAATAGGAGAGAACGCCTGCTGATCACAGAAAATATCCTAACTTCCCATCATCAAAAGTCCTTTTTAGAATTTTTTTTCCAAAAGCAACACCACTGTGTTGAAGTTTATAATTTTTTCTTTCCAGTGATACAAATTTTGTGTATTTTGAAGCAAATAAAACACTTAAATTTCCACAATAGTTTTCATACATTTTTTGAAAAGCCTGATTAGAATGCATTATTCATGCTAATTCAAACACCACTCCTGACACTACGCTGAAACATTGTCCAAGAAAACCGGTTCGGGCGTTGCCTCAAAAACCATTGGAGAGTGATATATTAAACCTTAAACTCTATGCTTTCTAGACATACCCGGTTTGTCAAGGGTTATTTTTTTTCAAGGTACACCTACCGCCCAAAATCTCAAAAACCGTTGGACATAATGGGCTGAAATTGTTTCTGCTCTTTTCTGGTAATACACTTAATAGAAAAATGCATTCAGAGTACAAAAAATCAAAAGAAAAAAAATTGACTGCCGGTACCTAGAGGAAGCCCTGGTTTCTGACGACATTCAGTGGCCGTATATCCTTTGCTGTAAAAGTTGCAATGAACTTTGTAATAAGCCATTTAGTTAGAGAAGAGTTTTCACATTGCTCAGTGAATGCACTGCTGGCTAACATGGAGCGTATGATTGACTGTTTTAACTTCGGCCAACAGTTGGAAACTTAATATGTTTCATGGTCATGTTTTACTTGTTTTTATACAGGCTGTGTGTGATGTGGCCCTTGTGCAATTCATTTTCCATTTGTGTGCCGCACTTACACGCTTCTCGGGTCTGCTTTTTTTTTATCTGTCTATTTTTGCTGTTTAATCAAGTCAGAATTGTCCATGTTCCCTTCTCAATGTATTTAAAGTCAAAGTCCAAATGTAAATCTATTTATGTTGACAGACAATCTCTGTTTAATCAACCTTTACTTGAGCTATTTGGCAAAGAAGAAAGGGCAACAGCTACATCTACAAAATACTGAGGCAGGGAGATGAATACATGCATTCCAGACTTTTCAGATACACATTTGTATTTTAAAAAAAACATTGATCAGTTCCTTCCACTTCGCAGTCATTTACTACTTTATATTGATCTATCGGAAACATTTCCAATAAAAGGCATTGAAATTTGTGGTGGTAACATAAGAAAATGTAAATGTTGTTCAAAGGGTATAAATAGTTTTGCAATCGATTGGAACATGATGACAGATTAAAATTACTTAATGAAAACTATGCTCTGTTCTGATGGCCCCTTTTGGGTCCAGTAATGTTGTACTGCTTACTTACCAGTTGACTTTTTAGACCAAACTGTTGACTTTTCAAATAAGTAGAAATAAACCATTAAGAATGGTAATTACAGTTTGAGGTGTTTGAAAAGACTCAGGATGGAAAGCTGTTGTTCTTTTAACAGCAAAGTTGCCATACTTTTGTTCATATATCTTTAATCCCTTTTTGTTTTCACTGTAGGTGAACATGTTCACAAATCAGGGGTCGGTGATCCACTTCAATAACCCAAAGGTTCAGGCCTCCTTGGCTGCCAACACGTTTACGATCACAGGGCATGCTGAGAATAAACAGCTAACAGAGATGCTTCCGGGAATCCTCAACCAGATGGGAGCTGATAGTCTTACCAGCCTCAGGAGACTAGCAGAAACCCTGCCCAAACCAGGTACGCATCACAAACTATTCCTGCCCTGGCTTTCTCCATCACTAGTGTTGTATGGTGTCTAATAATAAAATGTCCTAATTTTCATCATAGCGGGAGACAACAAAGCTCCCATAGTTGCTGCCGAAGAGGAAGATGACGAAGTTCCTGGTAAGCAAGAAAATTTGCATCTCATTTATTTATAAATACAGTGTATCTTGCTGAATTGTTGCACACTAAAGGCCCTTAAAAATAGCTATATTTTTAATAATAAAATGAGTGAGTCTACTAGTTCAAGTCTGTGCTTTAAATAATTTTACCATTGTTTGCCTGAATTGATGTTTGCAGAAATCCAAGACAAACCTTTATCGCCAACATAAACTATGAAAGAATTTATTTATACCTAGACTGTAATTGTCCTAATTCATTCTTATTTCTTTCTAATCTGTTCGTATAGTTTTAACAATAATACCCAGTAACACTTTGTTTTCATTTCCTTTTTCTTTTTGCATTTTCAGATCTTGTGGAAAACTTTGATGAAGCTTCAAAGAACGAAGCAAATTAACCAGCATGACGACATCCGAGTGTTTCTTGAGTCACCACTGTATTTAAGTCATGTATTTGTGGCTACAAACATAATCTGCTTTTAAATTCAACAATTGGGTTGGAACAAGAAAATTGACTTTTTACAGAAAATGTTATTATACAGTTAAAGCAAACAGAATTTAGTAGAACCTGCACAAGCTTCTCTTTCTCATGCTGCCTTCTTCACATTGCAGTACCCATGCATCAAAAATGTATTGGTGGAATTAATTGTGTAATAAATATAACATTTTAACTTCTTTTATAGATGCAGCAGAACAGTTTTGCTTTGTTTTGTTTTTTCACAAATTAAAATCATTGCAGCTGTTTATAATACTCAAATGTTACGTTCTTAAAACGGTAGAAGTATTAAGAAATTTCTCTTCTATCAAAGAGCACTCACAAAGATGAGTTGCAAGGCAATTATGTTTCCAAACACAAAGAAAAACAAACATCACTGTTTTAATACCACATAAACTATACAAGGCATACAAAAAACAAATTGTTATACATATATTACTACAAATCTTAACTAAAAACATTGACACTGAAGTTTTTTTTTTTTTAGATTAATAATTGATACTTAAACCAAGTGCAGTATAGCTTAGAAATCCTTTCACACATCTGAAAAGCAGCTTTGGTAAATCATGTATGTGACCTTTAAACTATGAAAACAACTTTCTAAAGATGGAAAGCTGGTATGTACAATACATTGAAACAGTATTTGAACGGACTGTGAATTTAATGTTGGAACTTGTCCATCAGTATGTTAGCCTTGAACTTTTTTTAAGTAACATTTAACAACCAGTAAAGTTTTTATTATTAGTTGAACAATTCAGATCCAACACTTTGTCTGCATAGATGTGAGATATTAGAATGTAGCTATAGAGAAGGGAAATTACAGAAATGTAATTAAAAATCAATCATTTCACGTGCCTGGATCATTAGTGATAAACATACTGATTGGGTCAATGTTGAAGCTACTAAAATGGCTACAAAGAACAGCAACAAAACTATAAAAATATATACCTGTAAATATATATATTTACCTTGTTTACATTTTAAACAAGGTCTCATTTTGGATAATAAGGGAAGAGACTGACTGGGATGCCCCTAAGCAGGAAATCATAAGGTTTAATGAAACAAGGTTATTTCCTTTTGTAAAAAAAAAAAAAAAAAAAAAGAAACATTTTTTATTGTTTCTGATCAGACAAAGCTCAGATTTGTTGAGACAGGCATAGTGTTTCCTGTTTCTGACATAATACCAGGCTTCTCTGTTCCCCACATGCTCAACAATTTCTTGGAGTTTAGGATGTGTCAGAAAGGGACAGATTGGACTGGGAATAATTTAAAATCCCACTTTCCATTTTGTGAAAACAAATGTATTGTGTTCATTCTCTTAAATGAAAAACTTTCTCTTAGGATTTGATTTTCTTTTTGAAACAACTGAGTTTTGGTTGAATATATCTTCTCAGTGTAACAACAGTGATTTATAATTATTCCAAAATGTTACAGGGACTTATGGTTTGCTATGGAGATTAGTAAAAACCTATTTTAAAGTGAAATATTGAGTAATCAATAAATCAAAGTGCATTTTGATAATTTTATTAAGAAATTAAGCAAGTAAAATGAGCAATGACTCCTCTTGACTAGTCCAGGGAATTGAAGGAAAAAGACAAATATATTGCTTTTAACATTCACCAGTTATGTAAACTCGGGACTTCCCATCAGCCTAACAATGACGGTACAGTTTTTTCACAGCTCAGCATCTGCATGGCCTTGGACGGTTCAAACCAGGTACAGAGAGGTAAACAACCTCCCAGAAACTGGTTATCATCTTCAGTCTTAATAAAACCAGAGTTTTATTTTGTCATAACTGGAGGATCAGTCCTGGGCGTTTTGAACACTTGGACAGTGTCAAACCTTGACAACATCTAAAACCTTTGCCTCGAAGTTCTTCATGAATGTTGCACCGTTACTTTCGAAGACCAGTTTTGTCAAAATCTGAAACATTAATGGACCGTGGAGTGATGATGAGGAAACTGAAAGTTGAGCTAATTCTTTGTGAATATGAAAGGGCATCAGTCATTCAAATATTCTGTAAAAAACACAAGTAACATATTGTGTTTGGCTCCAGTGTAGAAATCCTCAAATTAGTAAATCTGCTTTGTTTTGTTATTTACCAATTTACAGAAAACCACATGTAATATCTCCTCGTGGTCAGCAAAGATTTGAGATGGATGGATGGATGGACGGATACTTTGTTGGCATTTCTGAATAACAATTTATTGTGCAGTTTTGATAATTCTTCACAAACAAGGTCTGTAAACAAACAAACCTTTTGTTTGTTTGTCAATAAACAAACAAAAGGTTTTTTTTTTTTTTTTGTTTATTGCATTTGGGCCTTTTTGATGAGATGTTTGGTGTTTACACTCCATCTCAGACTTTCTGAAATGTACTGTATATTTCCAGAAATTTGATACTTGTGATACATTCTTCCTTCTCTCACTTGAAGTTCAGGGCACATGGACAATTATTTGGTGGTTTTTTTTGTTTGTTTGTTTGTTATTATTTAGTCATTAATTTTTTCATTTTGTTGAATGACATATTCTGCTTATAAGCTTCTTCTTTAGTGTTTAAGACCAGATCCGTGATGGTTGAATAATGGTTGATTTTAGTGTTTGTGCTGTGGATTCAGGGAAAGTTGTTGGAGTTTTTTGTGTACTGTAGTGGGCTTAAGACACAGCCTTGGGAGATACCACTGACAGGTATGATATCTATTAAGATGTGGCTACTTAGCTCAGGGACCCGCAGGAACATGAATAAACAATTTCAAACAGAGATTTGGTCAGTAACCTAGACATATCATTTTAACATATCACTGTTTCAATATGAAAACTAATTCTTTTTTTTTTAGTTTCTGAAAGATGCCTGCCTCATTTCCAATCAGGAACAAAATTCTTAGTAGGATAAGAAACAACTTTACATCTAAAACAGTAAAGAGTATTAATAGTTTGGTGTTTAACTGTAAATACAATCAGAAATTATGATTGTGGGATAAGTTATTTTTATTTTTAACACAAAATTTTACTGATGTTGCTACAGAAAACTATTTTGACCCGAACTCCATGTTGACTGATTTTAGTATATGGAAATACATATAATGTACTTCGATGTCAGGTGGTGCTAAGCGAATTTATTTGTGTACATACAGGAACAGGGTGAGCACTGACAGTAACACTGAGAAGTAGTTTTATTTTGTTTTATAAAGCCTTCTAAAGGAAGTATAAAGACCTAGTGCTTGAGAACTGCATTTCTGAAAAAAATAAAATAAAACAATAATAATAAAATAATACACATCTTAGTGCATAGAATAGGCTCATTGGAAATTAATTTAATATTAGGAAAGTACAAAACAAATGGATTAAGCTAAATCAAAGGCAGTCCTGAAATAAACCCATAGAGCATATTGCAGATAGACAAACTTAAACATACAGCTCAGTTACAAATTACTGCTTTAGTTCAAGTAATATTTATGACTCAGTTGTATTCCAGGAAAAGGCCAGACTTAAAGTTTGTTTATATGTTGTATAATTGTCAATTTCAAGTTATGTGATATTCCCCTGGTCTATCATAAAATGCCAGAACAATACAATAGTATACAAAATGTCAAAAACGTTTGATTAACGTAAATACTTTTATTGGTACAAGAGAAAAGTTGGGTTTTTGAGAACCTGACTCCTCACTCAGCCATTCATAGACACAGCGGTTCATAAAGTGGTTTCTCAGAATCCTTACAGCTTCATGTTCTGAGATGGACATGTACTTTGTGAGTGTGGACAGTCTGCTTTAGGATAGAAAGTTTGGGCTTTTACTTTGTTGTAACAAGATCAGACACTGGCAAAAACATTTGACTCTTCTGAACAACACTGGGAGGTACGTTTGCTGGTAAAATGGCGGTAAGGAAAGTTGTAATTAGACATTCTGTGGTAGTGATATCACCGACACATTCATCTCTGTTACCTGTGTTAGCTGTGTCTCTACCAAATATGATGGTTATAGCTAGAACAAACTTTACGTACTTTTCAGTCGTTTTGTTTTTTTATTCTACTATTTGGTTTCGGTGCTTATATTAAGTAGCACTCCTGTGTTCTGTGAGTCCATTGGCGGACTAGGGTGAGTAAAACCCAGAACTTATTAAAACTGAGAGCTAATGAAAGTCATGCCTAAAATCATTTCCAGTGAAGTAATTAGAACTGTTGAATTTGTTTTATATGTGTGTATAAGCAGGGAATTTCCATTTCTTCAGTAAGTAATATGTTACACATTGCATCATTTTTAGAGCACACTTTTTAAATTTTGTTTTCCAGCTAATTTTGTTCACTAATATTCAAAATGAATTACTCTTTTTTGCACTCGTATGTTTGCATTTTCCCCAGTACAGTATGACACAAGCTTTTCAGGCTTTTAGGGAAGTGAAACATTACTCCCCGCAATTTTTGAGTAACTGACCAAAGAGACTTCAAAGACTGGCTAAGCAGCATATCTGCATCATGCATGTGAAGATGGCAAACTTACTCAAGAAAGAGGAAGGAGGGAACCGAAAATGATTGTAACACCTAATGTAGTTGGAGCTGATACTCCTGCAATTACGTCACGCACACACTACAGAAACGATATGAAAAGAGTGAGGATAAACACACAGGGTTCTGTTTCTGTTTCCACTTTGTTGATGCTGACATTTTGCCAAGCAGAGGAGTTTTGCCCCGTCTGTGATGGGGAAGTCCTGTTGCCAGTCCCTTTTTTTTCCCAGCCTGAAGTTTTTTGGATTGTACTCACATTATATGTTGGGGGAACACCATTGGAGGAGATGATTTCTGTTATTTTTTTCAAAAGGTAGCTGAAAATAAGATTGATTTAGATATAGGTGTTTTATTTACTTATTTATTTTTTTGGCTAATTTATCTCATGAAGTTTTTCTTTATAATAAAGTACTTTATTGCTCTATCATTAAAAAAATGCCACCTTACAAATTTATTCTGGTTTTGCCTTTTTTTTACACTTAGATGATTTAGATTAAACAATTGGTCAAAGATAACCCATGTAAATGTAAAATGAAGTTTCTAAATAAGAATTTATTTTGGAAAATAATGTCCAGACCATCTTATCCCATGTAAAAACATAATTATCTCCCAAATCCAAATTGACTGTTTCTTTCTCAGTGGAAACATTAAGCATTTGGAATATCGTACAACAAATACTGTATATATTTTCTGAAGAATTTTGGCCCGTTCTTCCTTGTTGGATTGTTTTAATTCAACCATGTTGGTGGGTTAGATAACCCTATTTTTTTTTAGCCATACAGGTTAAGTGGAGGAGAAGGAGCAGGAGGGGTTTTGTTCAAAAGTATAAAACAAAAAAATAGGGCAATATTTCATTGTTTAATTTATTAAGAGACCCAAAGATGTTGGTTTAGGGCTGCAGGTTCCAGAAAGCTGTGATCCTACCTCAATACAACTGAATGTAAAATAATTATATCCTACTGTCTCTTCAGTACAGGGGGGTATGACAGGAGCCAGGACCAGTTTTACAAGGGCACTGACCCCAGTTGGCCCCCGTCTAGAACCGCCCATGACTGAAAATTCTCCTGTAGGATTTATTTAGTAGAATTCATGATTATTTCATTTACAGCAAGCTGTCCCAACTCTGAGGCAGATGTCGTGATTGACTGTCAATAGATGTTCTTTAAAAAGGCTGTGCTAATGCGATGCCACGTGTAATAGGATCCACACCTTCCAAAAGATCCAGTTGGACTCATTTTGGTTAGCCAGCCATTCCTATGGAAGTTTCCCCACATTTCCATTTTTCAACAGTTTGTGGTTAACGGCTCTCACTGCTCTTTGCTGGAGCCTCAAAGCCTTGAAAGCCTTTTTTTTTTTTTATCCTGCTTCATTTTGTCAGACATATTTTATTTCAGTGATTCATTAATTTTACAAGGCAAAAAACAAAACAGTGGCTTTATCTGTGAAAAGAAACTAAATCTGTGAGGAAATGTATTCTTTCTTACTACACTGTAATGCTAAAATATTTGTTCTTTGAAGATGCTATGAAAATGATTTACTTTAACAAAGACACACAGATCAGAAATGTTTAATTTATGACCATAGCTATAAAATCTATGACTAGCAAAGAGGAAATTACATAATTTGCCATAAAAAAAACCAAAAAACACTTTCTTCTTGATGTAGAATTAGGTATTTTTCTGAGTGTGGGCTTAATATTCAAATTACAGTGCATCTGAAAAGTTCAGGTTTTTTTAACCTTAATAGTTGGTGGCAAAACCCCCGCCTTATTTAGACACCCACATTCCTTATCTACATCTTTTTTTTTTTTTTTACCTTAGTCGAAACTCAGATAATATCTTTTTGCAACATCTGAAATGCAAAGCAGAACTGAGGAAATGGGCTATCTGTGGGCTTTTATTAGCTCACTGCGGGTCAGTTACTATGGGACCTCAAAAAAAAAGGTGTTAAAAAGAGGTGTGGAGTGAGCTGATGATGTATGCTCCATGCTACGCTATAAAAATCATACACTGTGAGTAGTTAGAGCATACATCACCAGGTTCACTTGTCCTTTCCGCCTGACTTCAGAGTAAATCCATCTAATGGTAAGAAATAACTAGAATAAAAGAAAAATTATTGCTTTCTTTTCTGTGCTAATTTTAACTTTAGAATACTTCAACTATCAAAATAACTATTTTACTTTTGTTGGCATCATTATTAAAAAAAAAAGACTTTTGTAATTAAGTCAATCACCTACCTAAATCTTTGTTTGACAAAGACACAAATATTGGAACTGTTTAATTTACGACTGCATTTATAAAATCTATAACTAGCTAAGAGGAAGATAAAATAGCACTTTTTCTCTCAAACTTCCCCTTTGTATCTCTCACTGTCAAACAATCTAGATGACCTTATTGTCCTGGATCACTGCCTTTCTGCTGATGAGCGCAACAGCAGCTGATCAACAGGCTCAACTCGACCACTTTCCAGAAAACTGTAGGTTCTTTCAGCACACACACATTTTTCAATTCTCATTTGTGCCTCACGTGAAAGTGATTCAGTTTGTCTAAATTTAGCGCTTTTCTTTGTTCGTCTCTCTGAATCTGTGTAGTTGTGGTGGCAAAACGAGGTGAAGATTCTGTCAGCCTTACCTGCCTTGCGACCACCACTGGACCTGTGACATGGAAGCTCAACAACGAAGACCCCGATTTTGAAGACCACATTAGCAAGAATGGCCATAATCTAACTGTGAGCGATGTGGATACACCCCTGCTGGGGGAATACAGCTGCTGGAGGGGTGGAACGAAATTGTCGTCGACGTATTTGCTGCAGGAGACTGAGGAAGGAGAGGACACAGGTGAGTCTCATCTCTTTATCCATCTGCAGTTCGTTCAACTGAAACTGGCTGAGTTAGTCACAGAAAGCTGATGCATGTGACAATCTCTGGTGTTCTGTTTTTAGTTGCACTTCCATTCACTCTTGCTGTTCATTATTGCAGATTCGTTGTTCACGTGCCGTGCAAAGTCCTATGATTGTAACTTCAGCTGCAGATGGACTGAAGTCAGATATGGAGCTGTGCGCCTTGGAATCGGCCCTGACTGGTAAAGATTAATTCAATTAAGGAGACCACATGTAATGCCTGAAAGCAGGTCATTGTACAATTACTGTCAATTCTGGTGAAGAGGTGTAAAAAGTCATAAATTGATTTTTTTTAATGACATTTTATGACATAATCTTCCACAAAAAAAAAAAAAATCTAAACCTCAATCTTGTGTGGGAGGTGCCGCAATTACTGACACAATAGAAAATTCTATAAAACAGGTACAAATGAATAAAATGGCTTTTCTGAGCTGTCAGGATGTGTAGGAGCCTGAGTTAAACCACTGAAGTCATCTATGACTTCATGATGCCCTGGTCATAAAAAACATCGAATGGCACTTTTAGCTGCTCTTAATATTAGAAACAAGAGGACATGCCATTTAAGTAAAACATACGCATGTTGATCTTCATAAGTCAGAAAAAGGGGATGAATTAATGGTGATCGAGATATAAGAAAACCAAAATGTATAATTTATATTTTACTTTTTAGGTTGATTGGAATGTTGAAGAGCGTTTAATTAGTAATCCATGACATAAATAAAACATAGTACAAAAGATTTTTTGTTAAGCCAATTTTGAAATGGGAGACACAAGAGAAACGTGCCACTTCAGACAGACAGATGTGGAAAGAGCTTTATAAATTGAAGAAAATAGTGACAAGCCTGACCTTGCCCATATCTCCACTAAGATTAAAATTAAAACATTAAGAATGGCTTAAACTGTGAGTAACTAGTTTGGACAAATAACCATGGGTTTCTTTTGACCATGGGCACTGAAGAAGAGACATGAAAAATCTTTAAAACTGACTGTAGCAAACAGAAGCATTTTGTGGACACCAAGCCTCCATAATTCATTTTCAGACTTTTATGCACATCTTTGTCCTGCAACTTTGAAGGGCATTTTAGCTGTAGAGCACCATTTATTGATCTAATAATGTGGTATTGATATCTGATGTCTGCGGCGTTGTTTGCTTCTTCAGCACTAAAGGTCTGCCAACATGTCAGTGGGTGAGCAGCAGTGGCCAGCCCAACAGCGCGGGATTCCAGTTTGAGCTGACCCACACCCTCTCACCATTTGCTGAGGAAAGCACCATGCTGGAGGTCACCGCTGAGGCCATCGACGACTTCTTCCTCCTCAGGAGAACCAAACTGTTTTATCTTAGAGACATTGGTGAGTTGAATGAAAATAAGGAAAAATTGAAACAACTCAGTGGAAGATTGCCAGCAATTTCACAACAATCTTAAAAAAAAAAAACTATTAGAAAATAAGTTAATTTCAAATAACAAGGGACAAGAAATCAAGTATTAAGTACTGGATTAAAACTTATCCTATATTTCTCTCAGAAATATTGCAAATGTTTTACCCCATTTTTTATGCTTTTGTTTTGCACCTCTGCAGTTGTGCCTGACAGCCCCCGGATTGTCAGCTTTGAGGTGGTGCAGTCACAGCTGAATGTCAGCATCAAGCCGCCGTCCAGCTGGTCGACTCCTCACAGCTTCTTCAGTCTGGAGCACGAGATTGAATACGTGCTCAGAGACAATGGGAAGGTAAAAATGACCAGACTCTGAACCACAACCTTGGGTTTCAGGGTTGTTAATGTTCTTTCTGCCGTATTTTGTTGTCTGACTGCGGTTTCTGTTTGACTTCAGACCGGAACCTCTTTGTCTTCTCTGATACCGAAGAAGATCAGCAAGTTCAGGGCCCGCTCCAGAGATCCTCTGGTGTTCTCATCTTGGAGTCATTGGTCTCCGTGGAAAAATGTAACCCACTGAAGTTATCTGATTGCACTTCTTTCAGCTTCTACTCTTTGTATGCGCTCACGTGTTCCGCACATCTGCAGTGTCTTCTCGTTCTTATTAGGAGGGACTTTGATGATGAAACCTTCTGCCTAACCACAAACCATCTGGGGCCCATCGATGATTGAATTTTAACACAAACCATAAAACGTTTATACTGAGAAAGAAAGTACTATTAAATTTGATTTGACAGTTTCAGCATAAAATAACAGACAAAATAATTTAAAATTGGAATTTAATATCTAAAGGGATTTGCAGATTTATTTAGCAAAAATACAAGAAACAATATTTATTGTTGTTACAACCTGACACTACAAGTTCAATGCTATCCTTATGTTTGACATTGGTTTGTTCACAAACACATCTTAGCCAATAATAACCTATTATCTGTGATTGCTTTTGGTTTCAGCCAGTTAAACTTGGCCCCTTCCACTGGATTTCACCAACTTAAGTGTATTAGTTGTGGTGTTTCCTTGACCCAAAGAGGGGCCCAAAATCAAACTCTATTACAAACATACAGGTTTTTTATAAGCTATAGACAAAATGTTTATATGTTTTTTATTTTTAATCTTATTTTTTATATTTATTTGTGGTACAAAATATTTATTTATGAGTATTTATTAATTTTAAAGTTTACAGAACACTCATTGCTAATGTAAAGTCTGATACGTCATTGCGGGGGTTAACTGAGATCGAAGGAGGAACTCTAAGCTTACATCTCAGTTGGAGGAGTCTGCTTCAATGTCTGACATCACAATGTATGTTTGTTTTTTTTTTTTTTTTGCTCGTATGTTGGTGTTTCTGTGAACTTCTGTGGTTTTATGCAGAGCTAAACAAACGAGTATTAAAAGAGCTTTCTGCTTCCTTCCTTATACATGTTCCTTCTTCATTTATGCGTTGCCTGTGTGATGCATGTATGAGCTCAACAACGCAGAGAAATTCCCTTTTAAAGTGATTCTCGGCGAATGCTGTCGATTCAAATGTCTTTATAAGGCTTTAGAATCATCGTGCCTTTGCTGTACAGACAAAAAAAAACTAATTTCAAAGTGCTAATTAATCAAATACTTTTTGCCAATATGTAAAAAGGAAGCACACTTTCCAAAACCCACAAAAAATAGACACCACTAATTTAGTCGCTACAGTTCCTTGTGAACCTTTTCATTCCTCTTTAACGTCTCCATGTATTGTCACATGATGACCAATGAGATAAACCTACACAAAATCTGTTACAAATAATGTGAAAAGTGTGGCATATTCAGCAACAATAACTTTTATTTAACCTGATAAAAATTGACATCTATAATAATTTTTCAAGGGGAACCTGGCAAGATAGTAGCACCCTTTACAAGTATTAACATTTACATTGAACCAAAGAAATAGATTCATTTTTCCATGATCCCATCAATAAGATGCATCCACATATAATGATCCCACTGCAATGCTTTCATGGCAGGGATGTTGAGTTCAGTTTAATGTGTTTTTGTAGCAAACAACATTTTTCTAAGAGGCCAGAGAGATTAATTTCTGTCCACCCTGATAAGAGTATCTTCTTCCACAACAGATAATAGTCTGTAACAATACAATTCCTCCATGAAGGTCAGACTTAGAGACTTCACCAGTGATGGTTACATTTTCCTTTCTCAGCCGCCGACTTCTGCTGCTCATCTGGAGTTTCAGTTTCTTAAGTGTTTCTTTGATTTGTTCTCTCCTTTATGCTCCTTAATCTTCATAATGTGGGTTTCCACTAATGTTCTGAAACAATTCTCCGATGCCTTCGCCAATCAGCTTTATTCATAAAGAGAAATGGTTTCTAATCCACATATTGCCTGTCCTTCGCTTCACAATTGTTCAGTCTTTTGTGTCTGACGTATAAACTGCATTTA
Organism: Poeciliopsis retropinna; assembly: GCA_010277075.1. NCBI lineage: Eukaryota > Metazoa > Chordata > Actinopteri > Cyprinodontiformes > Poeciliidae > Poeciliopsis > Poeciliopsis retropinna. The sequence goes on from VMRM01000001.1 coordinate 8,148,626, forward strand.
ATGTTGCAAAGTAACAAAATCCAAAAAAATGAAAGAGGAAAGAATACTTTTGAAGGACCTGTTGAAATGCTAAAATATAAAGAGGTATTTACATGTACGACAATGTCACTTTATTCCATTTAAGTCACTTAAAAGTGACTTTGGGAAGAGATTAAAAACATGTTTTGTCATCCCTTTAAAAATAAGGCAAACTACGGGTAAATGTCTAATATTTGGCCTTATTTTAATTAGTCAAATTTATACTTGTGACCTCTTCAGTGTAATTAAAACTGCCACAAAGAGATAGGCAGTAAACATCTAGGATTTTTTAGTCTCACATGATATTTTTCAGCATTACACTCATCACAAAAGAAATTCATCTGATTATTTTTGGATAATAGTTCATGCTAAAATTCTAAGAAAAATAAGCACAAAGAATTTGCAATGAGAAATCCCCCTTCTTGTGAAAATGATCCAGCTTGGCTCCAAATGTTGTCCAACAATAATGCTTAGCATTTGTTTTATGAGTCACTCGCAATCTTTGTCATCACATGGTCTTCCAATTTAGAGTTTCTATGAATTCAGTTTTCACTCTATCATTTCAATGTCTAATCTGTTGCTGCTTTATTGCAGGGGAGGAATTCATGCCAATGTAAAAAGAAGCAGACATCTGAGCTGTCGCCCCAGTGTTTGGAACGCTGCAAGAGGAAAATGGAGGAAAGAAGAACTAAACATGCTAAGCAAAGTCAATATCTTCTAAAATTAAGTCGTTTTTGACAGAAATGTACACATTTGAAATGAGAGGGAACATGTTGGCACACAACAAAGTACTGACAGTTAGATTTATGTTTTTAATTAGAAAAAAAACTCAAAAAAACTGTTTTTCATTTGAATCATTTACATGAGTGAAGAATTAATTAAGTCATTGAGCTGTGTTGGAGTTATCTGGTTTCAGAATACAAAAATGCATGGAGAATGGCTGTCAAACATTTAGGAGGTTGAAGCAGAAAAACAAGGAAAGGAACAAAACATTAGCAGTGTGTGTGAAGCCACTGCCAGGTCAGTGACCAGTATCTACACAGAGGGGATTTTTTTTGACTGTCTGTGGTTTGCATGAAGCTGGGAAACTCTAGTATTGTACAAATAAGCAAATTCTACCAACAGGATTGCAGTTTTGTTGTTTGTTTGTTTTGTTTTTTGTTTGTTTTGTTTTTTTCACCTTGGCTCCCTCTACAGCTGTGGCACAAAACAACATCGCTGCAAAATAATTGCATTAAATCCTCTAATGTATTAAATGTGTCTGTTGAGTCATCCAATAAATTAGAAAATATTTGCTCCAATGTGGATTATTGGTCAAAAAATAACCTTGAAACATTAATCAAACCTACATTAGGTTTTACTTTTAAAATGATTTCTATAGTTTTGATATTCTGATGTTAACTGTTGTGTTTCATTATGGCTGTAAACTGAAATTGTTCCCAATCAGCAGAAATAAAAGCTTGAAAATCCATATGTTCTTAAACTGCAAATGAAAAAATGTATGAAACAGACAAAACAACTTGAGAGACTGACCCTCTATAACTTTAATACATCAAAACACTGTCAAGAGAGATATTACAGGACACATGCTTTCTTATTTCTTGCAGCTTTTCAAAGGTTTTCCTTTATTTTATCAAATTCCCTGTGTAACATTTATTATTTTTTATTAAAATTCTCCCCTTTCAGATTTCTTTTCCTCCATTCTTTTTAATGATTTATGAAAAATAAATCATATTTTTTTCAGTCAACTCTGTTCATAATGTTCACACAATTGCCACAGTCAATTTATTTTTATGTTTTTGATAGTTTGATGGCAATAAATATGAATTTAATAACCCATGTGTTTTTTTCTAATTTAAAGAAGTTTCTTGTCATACTCTATAACAAATGGAATAACATCTTCCTTAAAATATCCTTTGAAAAAAATCAGTTGAAAAAAAATCCAGATTATGTGTAAAAATATTAGTAAACATATAGCCCTACTTTTTCTTTATTTATTATATATGTTCAGTAAATCATGAGGCTCATTTGTCAGAGTATTTACAATAACAGTCAAGCAGGAGATAGACATACATTTAATTAATCCAAGCATTTCTCTGTTAGTCTGATGTAATATGTCTCATGTGTCATGATTTTTATCAACTGAAGATAAAACAAATCATCATAATTAACAGAAGTAAAGGCCTGAAAACATAATCCGTGTGAAATAATTCTAGAATATGATTCACTGGAATATAAAAATAACAAAACAGGAATAACAGCATTTAGTCATATACTTCCAGGCAGTGATGCTAAGTAGCTCATCTAAAAATTTGCTGCACAGTTTGTTCAGATTATCTCAGCCCCTTCCTGGGATCTGTTTTCAGACATGAGCCAACTCTGGAAAAAGCTGCCGATTTTTGATTTAGGTTAAATCACATCGGTTTTATGCTTGACACGTCTGTAAAACATCTCTACGTCACATTTTCTGTAATTTAACCTTTTTTTAACTTCTTCCTCTGTGACCCACTCACCTCCTGCTGCACCGGGGGCACAGCCGCCCCCACACCGTCCTCACCGTGGCCTCCCGCAGGGCCGGGCTCCCCCACATGTAAACGGACGGAGTGGAAACAGAATTCAAACGGGCCAGGATCGCAAAAAGGTTAGTGGCTTCGTTTCTGAACGTCAGCCCCCCTCCTGTAAAGAACCTTATGGCAATATTCACAAAAGAGGGGCACCACAATACTAGAAAGCTTATCACAACAAAAATAATGATCTTCAGCGACTCCCTCTTGCTCTCTCTCTCTGGACCTGGGGGCTCCCTCTCCAGCTGATACTTTGCGACAACGTAAAGTTTGATTGTCATGACCACTTTGGTGAACACTATCACCTGAAAGAAGATGATTCCAAACACATACAGCTGTGTAGCTTCAGAGACTGGCAGCAGGTTCCTAACCACCAGGTTGGCAGCATTGTACAGCCAGCAATAGACATTTATTCCTATCACAACCTGCCTTGTTATAAAGCGGCTGTAGACAAACGGATAGCATACAGCAAAATACCTGTCAAACTGAGCAAACAGAAAGGTCAGAATGTTGACCCCCAGCAGATCCCGTAACACACTGTAAGTCCCGTTTCTGAAAGGATACCCGTCATGAACGTCAAACAGGCCCAGATAATACACAGAGAAGCCCACCAGAGTGTCACAGATGCTGGTGTTCAGCATGAAAATGAAGCGGTTCTGAAGGCGGAGCGCTCTGGTGGCCGAGATCCCGATCACCACCGTCCCTGCAATCAGAACGGTGGTGGTGGCGAACAAAATCTGGAAGATGAAGATGAAGTAGTCCTCAGGACTGCTGAAGTCCACAGAGAGAGGAACTCCTGCTGCTGCAGAGTGTGTCATGTTGGACAGGAGCATCGTTAATGAAGCTCAGCCACAGACATCGATATTTATGTTCTGTGAAGTCACTGGAGAGGAACTCCTCTGAGTTTAAGTCAATTCTCTCTTCAGACTTTTGCAAAACTGTCAAAACTTACTAACTTTTAGTCACGTAATCAAAACACTAAAGGTATCTTATTGCCTTTTTATGTGATTGAAACTATAATTATGAAACTAAATGCCACTTACACTTAGTGGCCTATAATATGGAAGTGGAAAAAAAATTATTACTTCATTTATTTATTTATGTGTATGTGTAATTTATTTTTAAAAGTGTATTGTGCATCAGCCACTTTTACTCTAAACCCCTTTACCTTAAAACTTCAGCAGGAGAAGGGATTGCTGATCAATGTGATCTTCATCAAATCTGTCTGAGTGATTTTGAGTACAGATCCCAATTTCTAGACATGCAGAGCTGGTGAGGAGGATAGTAGCTTTACAATATGCACACCACCCTGTTCAGTTTTTTATTTGATAAATAAAAATTAAAACTATGAATAATTTTTCTTCTGCTCCTTAATTCCTCGCCACATTGTTTGGTCTTTAAAGTAAGATCACAATATTCAGTTTCACACTTGACATGTAAGAAGGTGATGGAAGAAATGATGAAGACAAACATATAATTCAACTGTATTGAAAGTCATTTGTTGAAACCATATGTTTGTACTTTGTCTTTTTAATGAGTGTTTGGTTTTGTTTTTCTTTACTTTTATTTCTTACTATATGACATCACTGACATGAAGTTGTTCATCTCATTCACCTGTTGTGTGTCCTGTGTGCTGTCTATATTATGTACGGTTTTTTTGTGATACAGATGAGATTTTATTGTATTTTTTTCATTCTGTTTTTCTTTTTTTTTATTTTGTGCTTTTATTTTTATTCTGTTGCAGAATTGATACAACACCAGTAGAGAGACTTATTCACACATTTGAAATGTTTTCTCTTGTTTTTTCCCTCTCCTGCAGACATAACAGTTTTTTAAAAATCCCTTTGTCATAATTTCAAGTATTTGTTAAAACCCAAAACCGGTACTGAAACCAGCTACTTCGTCTTAGCAAAAAATGATTCATTCGAAAAACACACCACAGACAGATATGATTTGTCCTTTATTTCATTAGCTGCACTCACAAAGATGTTTTTTTTTTATTTTATTTTTTCTAACACTGGATCTTGATTGCACACATTTAGAAAGCAACTATATTACTAGCCTGAACCACTGAGATATAATTTGAGTTGTGCATTTTTACTGAAGAAAACAAAACATAAAACTGTTTCTGTAGGTTGTCAGGTTTCGGAAAATGTGACAGCACAAAATCCTCCCTTAAATTACGGGGTTATTTGGGCACAATATGCACCAAGAAAGCACAGCTAACGCATCACTAACGCAGCAGTTAGTGATGTTTATCATTGCTCAATAGTCCCGTGGTTATTAGTAGGTTTTTTTTTAGTTTTACACTAAAAAAAACGGGGGCACGGGGATGTGGCTGAAACTGATGAGGAAGGAAAGAATTTTTTTTGTTCCTGTTACTGCAATAACAGCTGAACTGAGTTTCTTCCGTCATGAAATCCAGTTGGAAGGATTTTATCCTGCACGTCTCATTAAGAGGCTCAGAAACATTTCAGTCTCTGAAAAGAGTAAAATGTATTTTATTAAAGTATGTGAGTAAAACAAACAAATAAAAAAACAGATAATTAAGAAGTACAACAAAACAAAATAGATTAAAAAAATGAAAACAAGGAATGTGTGAATTTTAGAACGTTGTTCAAAGTTCAGACAGTTTCTAACGTCATAAAAATAGTGTTGGGGTGTAATTTAGGAAACTAATATTTTACTAAGACTGAGAAAAATAACTTAGAATTTGATGGTTTATCATTTTTCTAATTGAAGAAATGAGGAACATGGAGGCAGAGGAGCATCATACTTCCAAGAAGACATAAGCGGATACGTCTTTACAGGAACTTTGGAGAGATGTAAACATGTTTCTCTGAATTTGGGATCAACCTTTATCACACAGAATGAGTCAAGGCTTGGAATATGACAGCTTTAAAAAATGTCTCAGTAATGTTATTCAATTTATAAACTTATCTTTTTCAGCTGCCATTTAAGCTTTCCATTGTTTTACTCCAGAACAACATTCAGAAGAACTGTGAGGGTTGTGTTTCTTTTTAATTTCATTCAATAAAAAAAACCAGCCTGTTGACAAACAGCTAAACATGAAAGAGATATCTACATTTTTTACCATAAACAAATTAAAAATTAGGTCACTGTAAAACTGTAACTATTTCTGGGTTAAGTCATCACTGTTTTAGGATTATTGACTCATCGAGGTGCATCCATAAATAAAGTGCTAATTTAGAATCACGTACATGATTTTTTTTTCTAGTAACATCATTATTAAAGCCATATTATATAAAACTTGGCATGCAGCAGATTGACAGGTTTCTTGAAGATCATAGGGCTAGAAAATAAGAAAACTTAGCAGCCCAGAAATTTGAACCAAAAAACTACATTTGGAAATTTGAGGGAGATTTACAATTTTACAGTAGCAGTCAAATCAGTGAGTCTTTTGAAAGAGATTCAAACGGTTTTAATTAGTTTTAAAAATATACTCTTTTTCTAATTAAAAGGAGAACATGCAGGCTGTCTTACTATACTTTTCAAGATCAGTCTTATTAAATTGAATCAGTATTACTGTACTGAAATTACAAAGATTATGGACTTAACCGAAAAACAGAAAACAAACGCATCTTTTATATGCGTACAGTATATAAAAGATGTACTTTACAGTACTAAAGCAGTACTGTTTAAAGCATTTCCACAAAATAACAAAAGTGGAGGAATATATATTCTGTTCATCTTGGTGCCTTACTGGGATCTGCCTTCAGACAGGAGCCACATCTGGACATAAAAAAAAGCTTTTATGAGTTTAAACTGCCGTTACTTAATAGTCATTGGATAATTTATCACCAATTATCCATATGAATCACACCTGTTTAGAAAGCAACTTATAGGGAGACTTTTATCTTTCCTGATGACTTACAAAAATGAACAACATTCAATTGAGCTGAATAGTGACTGCAATTTTTTTCCATGATGCACTTACTTTCTCCTGCTGCACCGGAAGCACAGCCGCCTCCACACCGTCCTCACCGTGGCCTCCCGCAGAGCCGGGCTCCCCCACATGTAAACGGACGGAGTGAACATGGCATGAAAACGGGCCAGGATGGCAAAAAGGTTTGTGGCCTCACTCCTGAACGTCAGCCCCCCTCCTGTAAAGAACCTAATGGCAATATTCACAAAAGAGGGGCACCACAATACTAGAAAGCTTATCACGACAAAAATAATGATCTTCAGCGACTCCCTCTTGCTCTCTCTCTCTGGACCGGGGGGCTCCCTCTCCAGCTGATACTTTGCGACAACATAAAGTTTGATTGTCATGACCACTTTGGTGAACACTATCAGCTGAAGGAAGACTATACTGAACACATACAGCTGTATGGCTTTGGAGACTGGCAGCAGGTCCCTGCCAGTAGGTGAGTGGTGTTGTAAACCCAGCAACAGACATTTATTCCTATCACAACCTGCCTTGTTATAAAGCGGCTGTAGACAAACGGATAGCATACAGCAAAATACCTGTCAAACTGAGCAAACAGAAAGGTCAGAATGTTGACCCCTAAAAGTGATGGCAACACATTAAATGTCCCGTTTCTGGACGGATAGCCCTCCTGAACATCAAACAGGCCCAGATAATACACAGAGAAGCCCACCAGAGTGTCACAGATGCTGGTGTTCAGCATGAAAATGAAGCGGTTCTGAAGGCGGAGCGCTCTGGTGGCCGAGATCCCGATCACCACCGTCCCTGCAATCAGAACGGTGGTGGTGGCGAACAAAATCTGGAAGATGAAGATGAAGTAGTCCTCAGGACTGCTGAAGTCCACAGAGAGAGGAACTCCTGCTGCTGCAGAGTGTGTCATGTTGGACAGGAGCATCGTTAATGAAGCTCAGCCGTAGACATCGATATTTATGTTCTGTGAAGTCACTGGAGAGGAACTCCTCTGAGTTTAAGTCAATTCTTTCTTAAGGCTTGAAAAAGTCTTCATACCCTTTGGTTATTTTTTGTCACATCCACAATTTTTGTTGCATTTTGCTAAAACGTTGTGTAGTAGATCAACTCAAAGTTCTAGTGTTTGAATTTAAATTAAACACTGGTAATGCAACACAAGAAAAAGCTCGTCTGAACTTAGTTTAAATTAATTAGCTTGACAATTTAATCATTAACCAATAGCCGGAACCCCCAAAATAAAACTATTTTGACATACAGGAAAGTTCTGTAGAGTGAGGATAAAATAGGAACATTTAAAATAGAGAAGGAACAACGCATTATTATTATTTTTATTTATTTATTTTTTCTCATGTGGACATATTTGTGTCTTTAATAAAGTCGATGATGATTATTATATTGCATTTTAATGTTTTTAAGCTTCAGTTCCCCATAAAAAGGCAGGGGAATTTTTGTGTATTTTAGATCTTTATTTGTGCTTAGAGTACGTGTTAAAGATTTTGTTGTTGTTGAAGTGAGAAATGCACAGGCGGAAGTAAAAAGCTTCCACCAGGGGGCGGTACGATTCCCAAAGACAATGTGATTTGGTTTGAGTTCCCACTACTGGTTTGGGAGACAATCTTTTTTTTTTAATTAACTGAATTTTTTTTTTTTTAAAAACTACATATATATATGTGTGGGGGGGGAGGGGGGGTGCGTGTGTGTGTATTTAATTTAACTATAATTAATAGACAAAAGGGACTTTGTCTATTAAAGCCAATAGTTATTAGTGTTTCATACACTGGAAATGTGTGTTAGAGTAGTAGAAAATACAGAAATATTTACTCTTTTCTCAGATGTTCCTGGAGAGAAGTATACTTCTCTCCAAGAGTTTATCTTACTTAAATTTAAGATAAAAAAAACAATGTTTTTAGGTTAGTTCATTATTTTATTTTTTTTAATGGCTACATTGAACTCATTTAACATTGGTATATGAAGCAGCCGGATTTACGTCAAGCTACATCAAGGAGGGAGATAAATTTTTTTTAATGTCGTAGAAAATAAAACATGTACTAATGTTGAAAAAGGCAACATTTGTAGGGAAAAAACATTGCACTTATGAGTAGAGCCACAGAGTACATGGGTAGTTTCATTGAAAACTTGCAAAGACCTCAGTGCTAAATAACTTTTCCTGGAGTAAGGGTGGCACTGGCGACGACATATTGTTTAGGAAAAAACAGGGCTTATCATCAGAGGTAGATTTAGAGGATAATATAGTGATTTGTGACCAAACTGGTGAAGAAGAGGAAACAGGTAGTTGTGGTTGTGTATGGATCTCCCACAGATTAACAAAGTTCCTGTAAAATTAATAAAAAGAAAGGTTAATTTCATATATCTTGTTTCTTCAGATTTGATCAGTTCAAGACATACAAACAACACTGAACAAGAGTTCATTACGGCAGAGATCACAGGTTTGGAATGAGCAACTTTAATGTTGCACAATTTAATTAAAGATAAGAAAACAAAGGGAACTATAAAAAATACTGCAGAAACTTCCCTTTCTTTTGCAGCAAATTCATTCTAGAGCCTTTATTTAACTTTCTTTATTCTTTTTTCGGGTAAATCTGAAAGTATAGATTTAAAATTCAGATATCGATGTCTGTCTTTCCTTGCATTTTACCTGTTTGTGGTTCATCTTTGCACTAGAGCAAGTATTATTTTTAGACAATTATTATTTTTTGCCATAATTTTATTAACATGTATCATACAGGCCAAATATGCATGTATGTAGCAGAATAATTTCAACTATGGGGCACAGAGAGTAGATGCAATCTTCAATAAATGTGGGTGAATGTTTGTAAAGTCCTTTGCTGTTACATAAAGGTTGACATATATTTATTTATATCTATTTTGGTCATAGTGGAAGCTATCCAATGGCCTGAAAAAAAGATTTTCTTTTTTCAGGCATTTGGCTTCAGGCTGAATCACTTTTGTTTACAGGCTATTTGCACTGGACAAGTTTTTAAAGTTAAACAAAACCGAACATGTATTGAAATAAAATAAAAGCTATTCAAATATATATATTTTAATTGACAGAAATTTTAAATATGAATCTACAAACTTGTGTGGAAGTCTGAAAGCTCAAACTTCAACAGCGACTTTTGAAACCTTAAAACACCTAAAAAAAACAAAAGTGCACACAAATCAAATGTTTTTCTTCCATTTTACACTGGAGGTGTTGCATCCAGGAAATCTCTGTTTCTAGTCTAAAGTGTTAACTTTTAAAACCAAATGACCGACCAACAATTTTCGTTTTTTGCAGATTTTGCTCCAAACAGTTTTCCACGCAGCTGCTCGCAGTGCGGGACTCGCCCACAGATACAGACACGGAGTGCACAGCGCGTTACTCCTGGACAGGATTTTAAGAGGATTGTGTGCATCGTTCCTAAAACTGATGTACTTTCCTGTCAGTGACGACAGAATCGTGTAGGACATGCTTGGGCCCCAGAAGAGCAGGAAAAACACAACCACCACTATTATGATCAACAGAGACTCTTTCTTACTGTCTCTCTCCGGGCCTGGAGGCTCTCGGAGAAGCTGGAATCTGACCACGAAAAAGAGCTTTACAGTCATGGAAAGCTTGGTAATAATAATAAACAAAAGGCTTATTCTACTGTAAACTGCAATGTCTATTGCTTTGGACAGTGGGATTATGCGCTGGATGACCAAAAGGCCGTAAACATGCACCCAACTATAAACTGCGACATATACAATAACTTTTGTGGAGATAAAACGAGCATAAAAGAACGGATGGCAAACAGCAAAATACCGATCAAACTGCGCAAATAAAAATGTCATGATATTAACTCCAAGTAATGATGTTAAGATGTAAAAAGTCCCGTTTTTGGACGGATATTCTTCCCTCACATCGAAAAGAAACTGGTAGAAAATGCCACAGCCAGTCAGTGTGTCAGAAATGCTGGTGTTCAACATGAATATAAAGCGGTGCTGCACTAAAAGAGCCCGGGTGGAAATGATGCCGCACACCACAGAGCCCGCTACGAGCACGGTGCTGATCCCCGACATGATGTGGAAAATGAAGAGAAAATAGTCTCCTGGAGAGGTGAAGTCAACACACAGAGGAACCAAAGTGAAGTTGGTGGACAGGATCATTATGGAGAGGCGCAGTGAAAGCAGCCCAGAGCGATCTGCCACCAAAACAAAACATTTATTAAAACTACGAAGCTTTGGGAGTTTTAATGACCTTCCCCTTTCTGATTGACTGAATCCTCTGCATGGTGTTGTTAATGGGTTGCATATGTTGCTAATGATAGTCTTTGATCCTCCCATAACCAATCGTAACTCATGCATTAGATTGATGATGTAATTCCAATTCAAGGTGAGGCTGCTGTCCGGGGTGCTGAAGTTGTGGATTTGGTGGTTCCCCTTGACAACGTGGAATTAATATGAGGAAAAAAATAAAGTGCCAAGAGGTAAAAGTAACAAAGTGCAGTGTACAGAACTAGAACTAATCCTAAATTCCTAAAACAATTCCTACTCTAACAAGACAGTAAATTTGTTTGAATAAAACTTGCTGTTTTCACCTGCTTGTTTGTTGTTAATCCCTGAAAACACAAAAAATGTTTGACTTCACAAAGTGAACTGACCCAAAGTCAGGTGGGTGGTAACTAGTTACATTTACTGAGTTACATCTATTTGAAGAACTTTTTGGAAAACAAAACATAAACTTTTGTTGTTGTTTAGTAGTTTCGCCTTGCAGTACTTTTTGCTCTGTGTTGTCGGCAGTGCTGTGATTATTTTTATTGCGAAGAGAATCAGTCCTTTTTAAAATTTTGTCATGTTTTCTTTAGCTTCACTGTTTGTCAGTCAGCCACCAGTCAGCCTTAAGAACACATACACAAAACTCCGCATTAGTCTTTGTAGATCAAGAATATTGAATATTTAGATTATATGACTATCTGGTAGAAAATCCTTTTTTGAACATATATTGGCTATAACTTTAAACACAGTATAAAAGAATAGAATAAGTCAAGAAGGCGATAACCTTCAGCCTACCCACGTGTTATTATGAGTTTTATGAGTTGCAATCCACCAGTTGGGAGTTTTTGATGCAATGTGGACATTTCTATTGTTTTCTGCCTTTTCCACCTGTAGGACATTTAATATCCGCTTTAAGAATGGGCACTTCAACTCTTTTTCCACAATCTGGTTGTAATTCATAGGCTATTTATTCATTTTCATGCTTTGCTTTGTTGCCAACTTTCCAGAAAGTAAAATCACACAATTAATCAGAAAAAAACAAAAAACATTTGTTGTTACACCAAAGCCTGCAGAAAAGCCCTCAACCCGATTTATTTTTTTTCTCATACATGTCTAATGTTTTTATGTTTATTCTGACTCGCATATTGAGTGTAAAGCTGTTAATATATTTTACCATTTTATATATACGTGTGTGAGTGTTTTCAAAAAGATGTAAATTTCAGTTGTTTAATGTGGAGTTTTTACAATAATTCAGTCTTAACGATGGTGTTTCTACAGAATTATTTCCACCGTTAGCCATAGAACCAACCCTGCAAGACAAGAAAACACATATTAAGTTTAAAGAAACAGAATGATCATTTACAAAGTGTTTCTTTTTTCAAATGGCAAGCAAATTGGAAACATTGTTTTTTTTAACATAAGCCTGAGAGATAATAGAATATATTTAAAATAAAATAAAATGGTTGAAAAATATAAATGAATCATTTTCAGAAGCAAAATTATTATTTTAATTAAAATTAAACAGTTTGGTGCACAGCTAAGCTGAATGTTTCCAGCATTACAACATACACACTTCATGTTCAGATTGTTCTTGCTTTTTTTGGTGACTTCCTGAATCAAAGAAACAATAATATCATTGTGAGAGCCAGAGGTCAGATTTAATTTGAAGCCATTTGAACATCCTGGGCAGATCTGAAAATGGCTGCAGGCCTCTCCCATCCAAACCCATGGAGCTTGAGAAGTATTGGAAAGCAGGACGGGAGGAACTACATTAAGATAGAGAGTGACCTTGTTTTTTGTTGTTGTTGTTGTTTGTTTGTTTATATTTCCTTTTAATTTGCGTAAAGCACTTTGTATTGCCTTGTTGCTGAAAATGTGCTATATAAATAAAATTACCTTTACCTTTTACCTTCACCTTGTGGCATTGTATTCAAAAGACTGAAGGCTGCCAAAGGTGGATCAACCAGAGGCTATGAATATTTAAGTAAATGTGATTTCTTGGGTTTCTACTTTTTAGACCTATACAATTTGAAACTGACATTATCAAACTTTGTTTCCACCTTGTCAAAATGGAGTATCTGTTTGCAGTCTGTGGAATTTGTAATTTGGCAAAAATGGACTGAATATTTTCTAGATGGTATTTTCCGTAGTTTTGGCAGCATCTCCCTGTTATTGTTATCATTTTTTATTATTTAATATACGTGCGCCTACTGAGACTTGTGTGATGAGTTTTGTATGTAGCATAGCAGCAATCATTCCCAATGCTGTTAACATGTCGAGCAGCTTTCCTTTGTTTTCTAAATAAATCAACATGATTTCAGAGGTTCCCATCCGACTGTCTCACCAACCGTTTGCGTGTTTTGCAGCAGCAGTTGCAGCAGCACATTTTGCTCCACACGGCTTTCCACACGGCCGCCCTGAGTGATGGACTCTCCCACAGGTAGAGAGACGGAGTGCACAGAGCGTTGATCCTGACTAGGATTTTCAGAGGGTTGTGTGCGTCGTTTCTGAAGAAAACGTTTGTTCCTTTCAGAGTGTGTACAACAGTGAAGAACATGCTGGGACCCCAGAAAAGCAGGAAAACAACCACCACCATGATTATGATCAGCAGCAACTCTTTCTTGCTGTCTCTCTCCGGGCCTGGAGGCTCTCGCAGCAGCTAGAATCTGGCCACGACGAGCAGCTTAACAGTCATATAGACACTTTGGTAAACATTATGACAAACATACTTATTCTGCTGTAAGCTACGATGTCTAATATTTTGGATTTCAGCAACATGTGTTGGATGAGCCCCTGACTGTACATGTGCACCCAGCTGTAGGCGTTCACAGTGATAACAAGCTTTGTGGAGATAAAACGAGCGTAAAAGAAAGGGTGGCACACAGCAAAATATCGGTCAAACTGCACGAACAAAAAGGTCAGGATGTTAACCCCTAGCAGAGTGGGTATAATGTAAAAATCCCAATTCAGATATTGAAATCCCACTTTCACATCAAACAAAAACTGGTAGAAAATGGCGCATCCGGTTAGTGTGTCAGAAATGCTGGTGTTCAACATAAATATGAAGCGATGCTGTGTTAAAAGAGCCCGATTGGCAACGATGCCGCACACCACAGAGCCCGCCACGAGCACAGTGCTGACCCCAGCCATGATATGGAAAATGAAAAGAGCGTAGTCTCCCGGAGAGGTGAAGTCAACACACAGAGACAGGAAAGTCTCATTGATGCCCCGGTTCATCGTGGGAGGGAGCAACTCAGAGCCGATCTGCTGCACAAACTGAGACTCTCAGCTGTTTTAAAGCCTTATTCTTATGGTCGATCGAATGGTTGTTGACGCATGTTGGAGGAGACTATGCTGCCAAAATAAAACACAACCAAGATCGAAAATAGTAGCTATAGTTTTTAATGTATGACGTTCAGAGTAACGTGAAGAAACTCTGCTCTTTTTTAAATTGTTTTTAATCACATTTAACGGTTTTCTTACAGCAGCGCAAGTACATACAATACACTGTCTTCAAATCAGCCTTGGGGGACAAATTTTGGCCCAGTTTTCATTGCAAAACTGTTTTAATTCGACATCATTGCTCAAACAACAAGGACCAATTTGATATCAAGCCACAGCATCTCAGTTATATTTAAGGTCAGCCTTTGACTATGCCACTTCAACACCTTGATATCACTCTGTTCAGCCATTTAAAGGTGGACTTTGTTGGTACATCGTCATGCCAAAGTTATGGTTCCAACAATTAGGTTGCATGCTACCATCACTGTTAATGATATTTTATTCTGATATCCTGTGTGCAAATGAATTTAGATTTAACAAGAAGTTCCACTTTTGTCTCATAAATCCACAGAATATTTAACAAACAGGTTTAAGATCATCAAAAACACAGAAATAAACAGGACAAACAACCATGCACACACACACAAAGACCAATTAACCTGACAGTCATGTTTTTGGACTGTGGGAGGAAGCCGGAGAACCCGGGCAGAACCCACGCATGCTCAGGGAGAACATGCAAGCTCCGTGCAGAAAGACCCCGGTCCGGGAATTGAACCCAGGACCTTCTTGCTGCAAGGCAACAGTGTGCAGCCTGAGTTTCACTAAAATAAATAATTAAATAATTTTAAAAAACAAGGAGTAAATATTGAAAATGAGGGGTTTTTTTGTGAGACATGAAACAGAACCAAGGCGTATAAATGTTTCACCTTTCAAAAACAAAACACATTAGGAACAAACACCTGGAAAGAAGAAATTGAAAGAAAGCCACAAGACACTTTGTCTGCTGTTCTCCATAAGCTTTGTTAGTGACACAGAAAACACATGGGGGAGGTGAACAACACTAAACTTGCTGGCTTCCTGAACATGTAAAATGTTAAAAAAATAAATAAAGAAATAAAAATGCTACACATCACCCTACCACATCATCTCCAAGAGGAGTGGGAAAAACAAAAACAAAAAAAAACTAACCTGTGTTATGCTGATCTACGAATGTAAAGTATTTTAGCAGTTGATATGTGAATCTAATACCGAAACGGTGCCAATGTTTTGGCTTTACCAACCAAAACTCAAAAGACAAATGCTAAGCTAAAGGTATTGAAGGTCTTCAGGCAGGTGGATCGAGTCAAGGAACTATCCGAGGTGCTGAACCTTGACACGGGACTGAATCAGCTTTTTTTTTTTTAACAGCTCACTGTAAACCATTTTGTATTACTAAAAGCTTATTAAACAAACTGAAGACAAAACCGAGTTTTGGAATGAAGTTCATGTACTCGTATAAGCGCTTTTTCTCCGCGTATCTTTCTATTTGTTTTATTTTCTCAGTGCAGCATGTGAAGTAGCAGGAACCGCGGATTTCATTGAGATATCAGATACCAACATGCCTTCATTTTGTTCTTATGGTCGTTTAATACGAACCATACATAACGAACAAATTATCTGGTGCGTAAGGTTTTATGTTTTTGGTCATTTTCTGCACATTTTCAGAGTTCAGTTGGATCAAAACTGAAAATTTTGATCCAACCTGCGCGTACCGCTGAACCAATGTTTCACTTTGTACAAATTGAAATTTCTTATTTAGATAGATATCTGCTTACTAACTAATTTAATTTAAATTAAATTAATTAGTTCAACAAAAAGAGTGGGTTATTACACAATTATTTGTCCAAATTAAATATTTCAAAAGCGTTTCTTGAACTTTTTGCAAAATATATTCAACTTACATCCAACTGGATATTAAATTGATAAATGAGTAAACATGCCAACGCAAATCTGCAGACGGATTTTTGACTGTTTTTGCACTTTAAACAACACAAACACATTTTAAAATCCAGATTATTTACTAGCAAACATTTTTAGCGTTGTCTTGTGCTTTTCCTTTCATACGCTCCATTGAGAGGCACAAAAAATGCATTTTTTTGGTAAGTCGTCTTAATTTGTAGGTGATTAAATACTTGCAGGATAGTATATCTTCTTTATTATAGCTTTGATGATGAAGGCGCTTCATTTGTGGTCACTCCGGTCATATTAAAGGCCACTCTGTAAGAGAACATCCTCTGGGTTAGATTTACTTCTCACATTCAAGTTAAAAACGGATTTTGATATAAACGCTCATTACCTCCCGTTCCTCCAGGGGCAGACCTTCTGCCACACGGTTCTCCATACCGCCCCCCGCAGCGCCGGGCTCCCCCACAGATACACGGCCGGAGTGACCAGCGCGTTCATCCGCGCCATGGTGGCAAACAGGTTGGTGGCTTCATTCCTGAACCTGAGCCCTTTTCCAGTCAGCTGCCGGACAATGATGTTAACAAATGACGGGCTCCACAGAGCCAGGAAACATATGACCACAAACACAATGATGCGCAGAGACTCCTTCTTGCTGTTCCTGTCCGCGCTGGGCGCCTCTCTCACCAGATGGCTCCTGGCTATGATGTACAGCTTGACCGTCATGACCACCTTAATGAGAACTATGACCTGCAGGGTCATCACTCCGAAGGCGTTCATCTGAGCCGCCTTTGAGATGGGAACTAAGTTCTGCGCCGTCAGCATCGTGTAGGTGTAGATCCAGCAGAACCCACAAACTGAAATGACAGCAGGCCTTGTTATGTAGCGGCTGTAAAAGAAAGGGTGGCACACAGCAAAGTAGCGGTCAAACTGAGCGAAAAGGAAGGTCAGGACGTTAACACCGAGGAATGACGGCAAAATGTAGAAGGTTCCGTTCCTGGACGGGTAGCCCTCCTGGACGTCGAAGAGGCCGAGGTAGTAGACCGAGAAGCCGGTCAGAGTGTCACTGATGCTGGTGTTCAGCATGAAGATGAATCGGTTCTGGCCTCGCAGGAACCGGTTGGATAAGATCGAGATGACCACCGAGCCGGCCACCAGCACGGCGGCGGTGGCGAACAGGATGTGGAAGATGAAAATGAGGAAGTCCTCTGGGCGGCCAAAGTCCACCGACAGAGGGACCGTGATGTTGAGGAGCATCCTGAAGCTCCAGGAGAGAAGCAGCTTTCACCGCTTTTTTATAGGCTGGACAGTGTTGGTTAGGAAGGAGACAAACCTCCAGAGAGGAGATAGATAGATAGATAGATAGATAGATAGATAGATAGATAGATAGATAGATAGATAGATAGATAGATAGATAGATAGATAGATAGATAGATAGATAGATAGATAGATAGATAGATAGATAGATGGATGGATGGATGGATGGATGGATGGATGGATGGATGGATGGATGGACGGACGGACGGACGGACGGACGGACGGACGGACGGACGGACGGACGGACGGACGGACAGACAGACAGACAGACAGACAGACAGACAGACAGACAGACAGACAGACAGACAGATAGATAGATAGATAGATAGATAGATAGATAGATAGATAGATAGATAGATAGATAGATAGATAGATAGATAGATAGAGTCTATTGCACATTATATGCATTTTTCAAACCATCATGTTTAATCATCTAAAAAATACACATTTTAGCATTTGTTGTGTAAATATTGTTAGATTGTACAGTAATTCAATACCTTTTGGTCCATCATTGTGAAGGACACAAAACCATTCAGTTGATTACTGAGATAAATTCGCTTTGTGCCCACAAGAGGGCGCACAAGACATGTTTCTTTCTTTCTTTCTTTCTTTCTAACACCACAGCATTTCACCAGAAGGATTTTCACAAGCATTTCAATTATGTAATGGAGTGGATTGTGCAAAGTAGTTATAAAAGTTTGATATAAATCATGAACAGTAGCCAAGTAAAAAAAAAAAAAAGCATTTATATTCAAGGTTATATTTCAGTGCAGCAGACTGTAAGCAGTGATGGTTGCGCAGTCTGATAATGTAGTCGAAAGACCACATTAACCAACAGTAATGTGGTGTGTTTTGTGTGTTTAGGACGCAGCAGCTGATCACTGAAGGAGCTCTCCAGCTCTGTAGTGATGAGGTGAATGGGACTGGAAACATTGGCCAAGAGTAATGTCATTTTTTGCAAGAACACTAACAGTCAACTCACAACAACATTCTACCATATTTAAAAACAAAAAAAACAAACAAAGCAATTAATGTCCTCCTGTCTGTTTTCAGTTGGAGCTAGTTATGAACTTTGAATGAGCCATTCTCACACATGGATGTGTGTTGGTCTGTAGCATTTCATTATAACCCTGGTGTCATGAAACCCGGGAGTCACAGGAAAGTAAAAAATGTTACATTTTGGTTACATCTCCAGAGCAGCTTTCCTGTGTCCTTTTTATGGTCTTGTGGCAAAATCAATACTTTTATAGCTTATTTGTAAAAATGACTTTCTTCTATAAAGTCCAAATTAATGGTGTGTTTAATTTTTAGTCTTCTTGACAATAATCTCAAACCTGAGCTGCGGATCTCTGCATCTTCTCCAGAGTCACCATGAGGCGGTTATCCGCTCTCTCTGCCTGCCTGGCTGTCAGTTTAGCTGTGCAGACAGGAATTAGAAAATTAACAGTTAGTGTGGTAGTATTTTCCATTTCCCAGTGATGGACTGGGCTGACCCCTGTAAGATGTCCACAGTTTAAGATTTAAGGGTTTATAATCCTTCCCTGCTTTACATTTCTTCACAACTTTCTTGCTGTCTTCATTGGACTTCATGATGCTCTTTGTTCATTTACAGAACATCTGCATTGTGCTGAGAAACTGTATTTGCTGAAGTTCAAAGCACTACATCTTAGGTACAAGATTCATATATTTGTTTGAATAAAAGAATATAAATATTCTCCTCCACTAATTAGTCGCTGCTCCCTGTCTATTTTCACCAGGAAACTATTCTTCAAGGGAATTAAGCTCGCTCAGGTTAATACCTTCCTGCATCTACATAAGTCAGATGAGAGGCAGCCCCCCTGCTGTTCCCTTACAGCTCTCTCACTAAGACTTTCTGAAGCGTTTTCTCTGCACCTATGACTAACTTCAGCCATGTTTTGTCTCCTGTGTTGCCTCTGACGAGCTTTGGCAACGTGCTGTTGTTTCTTTTCAACATTGCCCTTGCTACGGCGATCATCTACCTGAACGTGTCTGTGTTCTTCTCCATTCTTCTGAGCAGGTCGCTGCGCAGCGAGAACCGCTTCATGTACATGCTGAGCACCTGCCTCAGTGACATCTGCACGGGCGTCTCTTATTATTACGCAGGCGTGCTCGATGTGAAAGATCATTTCAAGTCCCCAACCCGCACGTTTTACATCGTGCCCACGTTTCTTGGCCTCTCCTTCATGGCCACCCTGGCCGCGCAGGCGGACCGGTATCATGCCGTTATGTCTCCTTTCAAATATTCCCAGCGCATGACCAGAAACAGAACCCTGTTAGTTATCTTTGTCTACTGGTTCTATGGGTTCTTAATCGTGGCTGCGCAGAACCTGGTCCCGTTAGGGACAACTGCTAAGATCACCAGCATCGGTATATTTATCGGGAACATTTTCGTTGTGGTTATAATGGTAGGTCTGAACATCAAGCTGTTTATCATCGCCACCTTCCAGCTGAGCAGGGAGCCGTCCTCTGAGGAGAGAGACAACAAGCGCTCCTCAGTGTACCTCATTCTGGTGGTGGCTGTGTTTTTCCTGGCGGCCTGGATCCCCTTGTTCTGTCACATCATCGCCTGTAATTTCGTTGGCACCACCTGCTACGCCGTTAGGAATGAAGGCACCGATCCTCTTCGCATTTTGCCCAGGGTCAACGCTGCTCTGACCCCTGTTCTGTACTTGAGAGGGTGCAAAGCTCTGAGAGTGGCGCTCTTCTCCACTGTGTGGAGACCCTGTTGTAAAAACAGGTGAGGTGCTGATTATGTTTCTATAAATTTTAGGCCGTTTAGAGACAAATTTTATCACACGTTTAAACTGCACCTATCAAATTTACTGTTTTGTGTACATCTGAAGTACTTCTAGGATATAAATCTAAATTATAAATTAATAAAATACGACAGAAGAACAATTTGTATGAATGAGAATAGGTGAGTAAAATATAAAGTGAAAAATAACCTACTCCAATCAGAGTCGTACTGAAAACCTTCATAATGTCACAGTTCAGAATCCTTCGCTCTTACTATGACAGCTGTGTCTTATGTTGTGGAATGGCCTGCTGACCCAAACTCTTTTGCTCTCTCTGTTAAGGCTACTTCACGGACAGCTTAGCCCCTCTAAGCATCCGGACGCCGCTTAGATGAGAGGTTGGATGGATTTTTAGGTCAGCATTATTTGCTAACTGCCATGTTTGTTTTTTTTTCTTGTGTACTTCTTGTGTACTTTTTGTTCGATATTGCAACTGGTCTTGATGGGTTGGTTTATTCAATGTCCAATAGAGATTATTACCGAGCAGTGATCACATTGCATTTTATATTAAGTTATGTAGTTCATACAGAAGTCTAATAAAATAATAATTTCAAGAATATGTGATTTCCTTCTTAAGACAATGATGTTAGCTGTGCCTTTTAGAGCTTTTTTAAGCAATTTGTTTCTGCTGATTTCAAAATGACCTAGTTGTCCAAATATAATAATGTGCTTAAGCAGCTGTGGGACCTAAACTGCAAAATAAATTAAACTGTAGCTACATTTAATGTCCATTCAGTCACAACATATAACTACTTTTGCATTTATACTATACTTAATTTTGATTTTGATTTAAGAAAGCATTCTTTGGACATAATCTGTAATACTTTCTCTTTCTCTGCTCCTGTTTGTTCATGTTACATTGTGTCTTCAATGAAATGTAATGACATGTAATATATTTTCACATTTTATTAGACTCTTCTTATCACAACAGAGATTATGTTGAATTTTAAATGCAGATTTTTGTAATTTACTTGTTAAGAAACATTGCTTTACTTTTTTTGTTTTAAAAGTCAAACTATAGAGTTACATTCAGTAAAAGTAACTTTACTCTGTGTACACACACACATATATATATATATATATATATATATATATATATATATATATATATATATATATATATATATATATATATATATATATATAAAACACATTAAAAATCTTCATCCAGACTTTTTTTATATGGTTCTCATGCAAATGTATAATCATCTGTGTTATTTTTCCTGCAAATTCTTTTGATTTTAACACAAAATACTACAAGCGTTGCATCAAAAAGATTGCTATCACCAAACAGCAATTTAGTTTCTCTTTCGTTATTTAATATCATGCAAAGTTTTTCTCCTTTAAATCTAACCTAAATCTAATTTGTAAGTAAGATCTGTGCTTCTTGGACAGTGGATTAAAAAAATATTCCATAATATTTCCAAACGTAACTAAGTAATTAAGACTTTTAAATAAGAATATGTTCTTAGAGAAAATATATTTTATCTTGAAATATCATTGTGTACAAATGAAACAATGTGGTGCAATATTGTTAATTTTTCTGCTTTTGCACAGTGTGTTGACGCTGCAGAAAGATGCATTATGGAGCGTACTGCGAAGACGTAATTTGAAGCCTGACCACACGGGGACACCAGAGAGCTTTGGCACGCAGCCATAATATTCAAAACAATGCCAAAAGCTGATGAAATATATATATTCATTTTATAAAATAAAGTCACCATTTATTCTTTTGAACAATTCAGAAAGTAATGAAGTGCGGTTTGTTTACGGAATCTGAGTCACTAATACAGACCTTAAAAGACTGGGTTGGACTGAAACCCAGTAAGGCTTCATCCAGGTTTCGATTGGCTGGAGGAGGGTCGCTGTTGTGGGAGGAGGAGCCTGAACATCGTCACACTTCCGCACATCTGGTGCCCAGTCTTTGAACCCCAGTATTCGTATGATTCATTTCTTTTATAATTATTTAAAAGGGGGCAAAGGACTGATAAACAGTTATATTATAGTTATATACACTGTAACAGAGCTTGGTAGATTTATGCAATAACAGGTTACCACTAATAAAACAGCTGTAATTAGGCCAGCTGCTTCAGTGTGTGTATTGAAAGGGGGACTTTATGATATTCAAACGTCCACTAATGAGATTTATGTAATTAAACTCCAGCAACACGACATTTTGCAAACACGAGAGTTTGTGGTTTTGTTATAAATGTTGCAAAACCACAAATGATTTTGCAACATTTGTTGTTAAACTGAGATCGAAACTGTCTAATTGCTCTAACAGACAATATTTTATGTTATTTTCCTGTATTTACGGAATCACTGTATTTCAACGCCAAATTACCATGTCTAGGATATTATGTTTGTGTTATTCTGCAACAGAATGTAAGTTGTGTCCTTGGAATAAAAAGCCCGCCCAGAAAAACCCCCTTTCTCTCTCTCTTTTTTTTTCTCTTGTCTTGCCATGTTGCAGGTAAAGTTGCCAGGGGTCTGGGTCTGAGAAAGTGGTCAAACCCTCCCACAGTGGGGTGTGTGTGTTTTCTGCTGCGCTCTGGGCTGGTTTCTATTCAAATGTGGGTCAGGGGTGAGAAAGCCTAACGTCATAAGCTTGCAACATGGCGTCCCGAAGGCTGTGAGATGAGCAGGAGGATGGTAAAGAACGCCTGAGAACGGTCCTACCGATGTAAAAAGGTATTTTCAAAACCTTATTTCGCTTTACGGTGGCTTGGGAGTGGACAAACGGAGCTGCTTTGGTGTCTTTATGTTCGGTTCGGCTGCAGGATTCGTAAGGGTATTTTTTCCCCTCTTCTACGGCGTGCCAACAAAAAAAGAGGGCTCTGCTGCTGGTGGTTGTACGTGCTCTACCAGGCTGCTTGGCAAAGCTGTAAACACACCTCGGGTTTGCAAAAAAAAAAACGCGTATCTTGAGTTTTGGTGCTTAATCGCAGAGCGCGTTGTTTGCAAATATCGTGACGTTTATTTTCTCGTTGCAAGACTCCCACGAGAGATGCCCCACAGGACGGCTGTGCATACCAGATAATTACCGGGGCTGGTTGGCAGAGCTCATCAGCGACGAAAGAAATTATCTCCCCTAGAAACACTGAGATGTTTTCTCCAAGGGTCTTTTCTTTCTCTAAGGTTAATGGTCTAAAACACTCGGAGAAATTGTCTGAATGAAAATGTGATCAATGAAATGACTTGTTTTGGTCGATTTTAGTCATTTAAAAGCCCACAGGACCATTTCCTAAATGGAATTTAAAAGTCCCTCCCTTTGAATTTTACGCACTGTTTTGGCACAATCACAGACTAATCGTAAATGTTGGTGTAAACTGCATTGTTTATATGTAGGTTAAGCCCCCTTCATCTGAGGTAGGGCCAATTAAAACGATTTAACAGGATTTTGACGTGCGTAGACGGTCAACACAATATGTAATCTGTAGCACATTAAATGTTATTTTCAGTAGCATTCTCGTTAAACCGATGTGATTTCTAGATTGCATTGTATAGCGTGTTTTTTTTCCCACGGGGCATGCTGTGGGTGTAGCGTTACACTGACCCACAAACTGCAGTGTTTTATGGAAACAGTGGCGCATGACTTGGATTTCCGCGTGTAAACAAATTTCTTTGGCCCAAATCTGCTCATTATGTGGTACGTTGGATGCGCTCTTATTTTTAACTTACAGACTGGGCCATGCGCATTCCAACAATGTATGTGCTCAGGTGTGAAGTGAAGGCAGCTTTGCTCCCAAGGTGATCAGTGTTGTTTAAGTACCAAGGGGCATGGCGATAATAAGGCACAGGAATGTCAGTAATGCGTGTTTGTCTTGAGTGGCTGCTGTTTTTCTGTCTTAGTGTTTTAAAATTTTCCATATTACTTCACTTTTTGCTGTCGAGTGGCACGCTTGCATATGATTTAATGTGGTGAGCTGTAGTGTAAATATATAGTGTAGTGTAGAAGTTTTCACTTGTCTGAAGACGGGTTTGTCTGTAAAATGAAATAATATCACGTAGTCTGTTACCCCTCTTGTGTGTGGAAAGTTTTAGTTTTTTGAGTAATGTAAAGATGATAAGAGTCAGGTAATAGTTTTGAGCATTGCAGTTCTACTATTATTACCATGTATGTAATTACTTTTTTTTTTTTTTTTTACGTAGACTTAAACCAAATTATGGAATAAACACAGTCAATGTTTATTAGTAGATTTTGTGTGATGTTTTTTTTTGTTGTTTTTTTTTGTTTACAGTGAAGCACTGAGAGTGTAACTATTTGATTTTAGCCAGTTAATTATTCATATATCTGCTTCAGTTGAATCTCTTAAGAGACATGATACTGGAGGCTTGCCAGCCAGATGTTGTTTCTGTTACTTCATTAAGAGTGATTGGTGGCTATGTTTCACTCGTTTCCCACAATATGATTTCTCACCTTTTTCTGCGACTGGTAATATTCTTATAAATGTGTTTTCATTGTTAATGCAGAAAATAATGCTGACCTGTTCTGTCAGCTGATGGGCAGTGTGCAGCAACATGTGGGGGAGGGGCAGCTCCAATCATCTGGGGAAAAAAAAACTCAAATCACTCCAGCACTTTCTGTGGCCTATCAATAAAAAGATGGTATGAATGTTTTAATGAAAATTTGGACCGGCTTTGGAACCGTTCTAGTCGTTCCGACTGTCTCTTATACAGTTCATTAAAAGAATGTCAAACCTTTAAAATCGGTGAGATTAAAAGTGTATCAGTTTTGATACACCGAACAAACCAAGATTACCAACGATCGAAACCAAGATTACACAAGATTACCAAAGATAACCTTTGGTAATCTTTGTATGCCTTGACACCAGAAACCAGCCCAGGCCTATTTTCAGCAACCTTTTATCCCTTTTGTCTTCCCCGGGTGCTTGAACCTATAATATGAAGATCCCTAGATGTTATTTTGGCTGTTTACACCCAGCCAGAGCTGAAGTTCAAATGTTCAATTGTTTGTCCCGTTAGTCTTGTTTATGTTTTTAAACATCAAGGGTTATTAACTCATTTTGACAATGGTGAAAGACGCTTGCAGACGCCTCTTTGGAGGCTTCTGCAAGCCTCCAAGGGATAAAATGATGCACATATTGTAAAGGCTATAAGCACTGAGCAGTTATCTTCACTGTAATTTCATTGCCCAGCTGTTTTACCACCCATTGCAGTTGCAGTCAGGTAATTGTGCAACCTTACAGTGAGGGTCAAATCAATTAATTCAGACCATTAAAATGACCAAGTCAACTGATCAGTGTGACAAGTTTCATTGATTACTGTATGGGCAACAAATTCTGGCCTGCAGGGTAATGTGAGGCCTGTGTTTGTGTGCCTCATCTGATTCTCATGATCAGCCG
This sequence comes from Poeciliopsis retropinna, assembly GCA_010277075.1. NCBI lineage: Eukaryota > Metazoa > Chordata > Actinopteri > Cyprinodontiformes > Poeciliidae > Poeciliopsis > Poeciliopsis retropinna. The sequence continues at coordinate 8,174,106 of VMRM01000001.1, forward strand.
GTTGCCTCACCCTTCTTGTCCCTTCCCCTCCTCAGCATGCACTCAGCATCCTGTGTGCAATACAATCATGGCTTACTGTGGCATGTGTGGGCAGTAAGAAGGCTACTTAGGCTATATGTTCTGCTGACATGTTGGACGAGGACTTACAGATTGTAGCTGCTCAGCCTGTTCATAGACAGTTTGGTTTGTTCGGTGGATAAAACACCTCAGGGCAGGGTTGTTGTTCTTCTTGAAGAAGAAGAATGTGGAATGTATTACTGATAGCCAGAAGGTTATGTGCAGTTTAAAAGTTGGTCGGAGAAGGGGGAGGGCAGTATTTTGTGAAACGTTCTCTCCACCCCGCCTGCTGCTTCTTAGTCCAACCAGAAGGCATCGGGTCGTGTGGGTTTGTTGCTTCTTTTACAAGCCGGGATGAAGTGGACAGGTCTTATCTCATCAACTTTATTGTGTCAAAACAGAGAACCCTTCATCACATTAATCATATCATCAGTTCTCAGTGAGCTCGTTGGTCACCTCACTTCTGTGTGAGAGCACACAGCTATATATTATGTGTGTTACAGCAGGCTGCCACTCCTTTCAATGAAGGTGTAAGTAGTATCGTTTCAGTCTTTATTTAATTTCTCCAGGGTCATTTTGGGTGAGCCACGAAATACAAAAGCACCACTGATGACGCAGAACAGAGTCGTGCATAAAACAAATCACAAACTGGAGGTTGTTTTTCTCAAAGGGACTGCAGAAAAAAAATTAATTCAGTGTTCGTTTTAAATCAAGCTAGCTTCTTGCAGGTCTAAGCACTCTCTCAGACCGACTTTTAACTTCTCTCACCTTATTCCAAGAATAAAATCATGTATGGATGTCTTTATAACATAGGAGGAGATGAGAACATCAGTCAAAATGCATTTCAAATAATCATCAATTTTATAATGGGAGCAGAGGCAACGACATACCACTGTGTGAGAGCAGGCATCATAAAACAAGGTTTTACTGTTATTCTAAAAACAAAATTATAGCTTAAATATATTATTGTCTATCACCTTCTAGTAGCAGTTAGCAGAGCTAACGTGACTAAACCTCTGTTTGTATTCCGTAGTCGTTACTTTATCAGCGAGATTTCTAAAAAGACTCATTTTCAATATTTTCAAAATTCAGGATGTTCTTTTAGTGGGTGGAAGCTCAGATGAAAAACAGAATATTTTTCTTCCTTCGTCCTGCCTACCTGCTGAAGGTCTTGCTTTCTAACTCTCTCTATCGCTCCCATGGTATGAATAAAATGCAGATGTTTAAAAATAAGTTTTTCTTTTAAATAGCTTCTGACCTGCTGCTGACTCCATTTTCAACCACCTCAGTGATGGTGCTCTTTACTCAGTCACTGCATCTACAATGATCTCAAAGAGTATGGCTGTCTGTAGATGTGGTGCTATCATTGATTTTAAAATGATTGGATTTTCAAGTTCTGTGCTTATTGCTACTCCATATATGAAAGCACATGAAAAATAATTTACTTGATATTTATAATTATGTCGTTCTCAGGCTTGAAATGCCTCCTTCAACACTGTAAGAAGTGAGGAGCCATGATCTGAGACTGTTGCCCAGTGATGCTGTTTTATCTTTCTTGTTTTATCTTCTTTTCATCATACACATATTCTTTGATGCACTTTGTTTTTGAACATAATTTTTGCATTAACTTGTAAAGGCTTGGATTCCATGCATTAATAATTCAGAAATATGCTAGTTCTGTTTCCATTTATTTTTGGTTGTAGGTATTTTGCTTTAATACATGCAGGATGTGTTGCCATAAATTAATATTGGTACAGCATCAAATTCTAATGAACATTAAAAATATATGAAATTAAAGAGCATTTTCATCAATTTTATATTTTAGTCCATTTATTTCTTCTCTTTCTCCAATTAGGATTTTTTTTAATGCTCCCTATTGCAATGCTTAAATTAATAGATGTCTGTCAATTATGTATTATTTGGAAACTGTTGCTTTCAGAAATTACAAACTTTCTAAACGTGCTAGTTTTACAGCTGAGAATTTAATTCTTTGTTTTACAACATAGTGGCACGAGTGAAATGGTGCATAATAACTCTTGTGCATCCGTTATACTCTGTAAATTTAATTTGGCATGTCTGTTTTGTTTTAGTTTAGCTTTAGAAGCTAGTGTCATAGAGGTTGGTACCGTGCACAGAGTAGCACTTCAGCAGTGCTCTGAGACCTTGATCTCCTACTGCAAGGTAATTCCTGAAAGAAAAATGTGTTTTGTTCGACTTCTATCTTAGAAAACTCACAGCACTGGTACATTTTGGGTTCACAGCAACCTCTGCCCCTCCTTTTCCACTGCACTGCACCCTGAGCAGGACCTGTTTGTCTGCAGGGAGGCCGATCTGCCTGACTGCAAGAGTTCTGACGACGTTTTTACAAACTGAGCAATGGCAAATTTAGTTCATGTACTCCCCCCCTCTTTAGCCATGCAGCAGTGTTGTCATGTAAATGTTTGGCTCTATTGGTGATCTTGCAACTCTGCAATGTTTTGCTGTTGTAGGATGTTTAACAGCTGCATTCTGTTCATGAATTGGATAGATGTGAGGAATTCCAGTAAACAACCAGCATGAAAAGCATTGCATAATTTGGCATGAGGACAAAGTTAATTTAAAATGAACTAAAACACCAGGAGTTAAAACATATGATGATATTTTTAAGAATTAGCTTTTGGTCATTTCTTCTAATATGACAGGATTTTAAAAAATTAGATAAACTGGGATCAAAGTTGAGTTTGTCAATGGTTTCTGATCTATGGTTTTCTACAACTTTAACCTGTCGATACAAATTTTAGCTGGTAAATGGCTGGATGACAAGGCTGAAAAACGTACCATGGTATAAATGTTTCATCAGTTGATATGCTATGATTAATTGATTTGTTTTTGTTTTTAAATATTTGAAATACTGCCAGACTGGTGGCATGACTTTTCCTGTTTTTAGCCAGTTTTCACCCCGTGCCGTTATGAGGCTTAGTGGCGAAACTTGAAACTGCTGCTGCACAAGTTAAAAGGTTGTTGCTCGGTAACCAAAGAGTCAATAAGTTGATGCCACCAACCTTGCTTAGCTGGCCGCAAGAGGTTGAGCAGCCAAAGCCTTTCCTCTGCCTACATCTCCCAGAATGCATATGTTTATCATGATATATATTGTTACTGATTTATTGTCCTGTCCTATTTGATACATGATTTGGTTCTAATACAGATCTTGACATATTTCCTGGACAATGTAGACATTTACATTATCTCTGAAATTTCCAAAACACTGCCGACATTTTCACATCCAGAATCTTCTGCAGATGGAGGTCCAATGCTCAAAAGATTCCAAGAAAACTATTTTACTGTATTCTGCTTAGACTTCCTGTTATCTTTGCTCTCTTTCTGTTCTACAGTCTGAATAAAACAGGGATGATGACATGCTGTTGTCTTTAAAATGGCTTCTTGTGTCTGTGAGTTTCATCTGATTCTTCAGTTGGTAGCCATGTCCAACTTGAACAGTCTTGTTGATGCACTGATCTGGTGGCATTTCAGAGTTTTGAAACGGGGCTGCTTAAAATCACCCAATACCAGTGACCAGCCAATTTCTCAGAGGTTTAAGTTCCTTTTTATGAAAGCTTATTTGTTTTGTCATCTTCCATAACAACAACTTTTACAATACAGTCCCCCGATTCCCTAAATAGTATACAAAGGAGTTTTTTTTTCATTATTTTTGCTTTTTATTTGCGTCACAGAAATTCTGAATGATGCCATACATGTGATGCAGCTCAGACAGGTGAACTATTGTGTGTGTGAAAGCAGCATAAAGGAAAAAAAAATAAACTGCAGTATTCCTTTGGGTGCATCTTTGTAACAGTAACCAATTTGTAAAACACGCATCCAGAACCTGTTGGCTCTCTCTGTGCTCAGCTTGTCCAATACATTCACATCTACTGCTTTTCATTTATCCCAGAGTTTAATAATTCAAGGAGCAGAAACAGGCTTTTATCCTGTGTAAACCGCAGGTTTTTACTGTGCATGTATTTCCCCTTTCCTGATACCACCTTATTTACTTATTTATTGGTGTAAGCTAAGATCTAAAGGTCCGAAAATGGACTGCTAGGGCTGCTCCTGCCTTTAGCCATTTGCAGCACATACTGCATACATGTAAATGTAAACGACGGTTTACATTTACATTAAAAAGCCCATCTGTTGCATTTAATCTCCCCATTGTTTCACCTGAAAGTCTGGCTTTTGCAGCTTTCGTGAGTCGTCAGCGGTTTGCCCTGTGCCCATGCAGCAAGGTCAGCCATGTTGAAATGGCTCTGAGGTGGTTGCCTGGTGTTTGTATTTCAAACTGGCTTTGCACCATCCCCCTTGCCCCCTCCCCCACTCCCTCTGCCCACCAGCATACTCCTCTTTCTGTGCGTTGTCAGTGTGTGTGTGTTTAAGTGCTCCGTGTTTCAAGGCGCATACACACATAGACAGACATCTTTTTGCTACTTTACATTATTGGCTCGTCAGTCTGCATGTCTCTGCCACTAATCCTTTTTTGTGTAGATTCAGAGCGTTGATGGCAGCTCGTTATCGGGCTGCTGTTTCATGTAATCAGAGTGAACGATCGTCATCCAGGTTGAGTGTTTTTAAATTCTCAATCTTGCTCTCTGTCTGTTGCGAGTTGATGACCTTTCACAATACTAGGGTGTGTTTTGTTATTGCGCCAGAGGACTTTGCCTCACCTCTGCCTTAACTCTTTACTCTTTATCCCCCTGTTCAGGAGATTACTGCTGCAGCCCACTGCTCCCTCATTCACCTTTGTTGCGTGAACACTCACTCTGTTAGGTTTGTTTACTTGATTTTTAATCCAGAAAGTCCTTGTAGGAGAAAAGGGAGCATAAAGACAAGCTGTAAATGAGGTCAAACCTGATCATCCACGTCTCTGGAGTAACCAGTTTAATTCAGAGGTGGCTGATATTTATATACTGCTTGTGGCACTTTAAGGCTCTCTGGTTAAGTCATGAATCAACACATGGGTATGCCAACCAAATCACGTCTGTCTATTTTGTGGTAAACATCCATGTCAGCTCATCTCCTCGTCTGCAGACTTCTGATAGAGGTCAAGGTTGAATCATTTGACATGACTTTGCCTCCTCTATCATTAGGCCTTAGTGTTTTAAAAGGTTAACTCTGCAGGGAAGGTAAGCTGATCAGGTGTCTCTACAAGAGCAAAATGCCCCCTGGTAAGTTGCGGTCCAAGTCCAAGGCTTACTTTGGATCTTATATGGTGCCAGAGCAGGTCTTATTTCTTCTCCTGATCAGTGATCATGCCATCTGTCAGCTGACATGCCAGCCATTGCAGAAGGATTAAAAACACAGGACGTGCTTTTGCAGGCTATGTCTTGCAGGATTAGCTTTCTAATGATTCATCTATATTAGCGGGGTTTTTTCTTTGACATTAGACCACAATCAGCTGGTGTTTCATCCCAGCTGATTTAGCTTCAAGTCATAAAACTAGTGGCATTTAGCAGTTCATTGCTGCACTTCAGGTAAACACTTAAGGCGATAACAATTTTAATTTCTATTCCAGGAAAAAAAGACATCTCTGGTGACTGAAATCAAATGATTTTTGCCTTGATCCAGTCTGCCTGATTCTCGGCCAGATGAGTCTTTCTGATTATAGAATGCATCACGCTGCTATTAAATCTCACTGACGGTGCTCTTTGACGTACAAGGTGTTAGCAAGGGAGGAAGACTCAAACTTAAACATGTTCAGTGTCACTAATGTGTTTAAGAAAGAAGCCAGAAGAAGCGGAAAAATTTAAGAATCAATTAAAAGACCAAACTGTAACTTCTATGACATGTAAAAGATTCAGTTTTTATACTGGATCTGAAAAATGGCAGCCATTTTAGAAATCTACGGGTTACAAGAAGAATATAGATTTTCTATGCAATACACTCAAAGTTTTAGCCATTTTAGCTGGAATAATAATGCTAACAGCCAAAATAAGGTGCTGAAGCCAGTTTAAATTGGTTTTATATGACACAGTTTATTAGAAGTGGAAAGAAAACTGTGTTGTTGTAACTTTCAATATGTGTTGTATGTGCCGAAGATATAAGGATTAACATTTCAGCTCTGTCTTTGGACTTACAACTTATCAAGTCTGAATTTTTATCTCAGCGGCCATTGTATTTATATTTTGCCAAATGAGATTCACTCATTTCCACTTTCGAATGCAAGAATAATCCCATTATTTGGTGGGACTAGAATGCTGAAGAGTCATTCCAGCTGCTTAGATTGTGGCTCTTAAGAAAATTCAATCTTCCACAGATGGAGGTGCTATGATGGTGCAGGTCTGCTGTTATAGAACATGGAGCCGAGACTACATGTATCCCACCCTAACTGCATATAGATCAGCAGTAATCCATTAGCAGCCCCCTGGAATCCAGCCGGCATGGCGCAGCACTGAAGGGGCCAGGGGGAGAGTGTAGCTGAGTGGGAGATGGGGGAAGCAGGGAGAGCGAGGGATGAGAAGAAGATGGAGGTGGGGGAGGGCTTCTTTTTTTTCTGCTCCTGCACTGGTTTCTCTGCTCTGGTCCCAGCCCCCTTTTAATGTCGGCCTGCAGGAAAAGCCTCTCGGATCCCCCCGTAAAGCATGCAGAGGTGTGTGTTTGTTAAAAGAGACTTGAATGATATATGGTTTCCTGGCTGGCATCTTAGCAGAGGCCCTCTTTTCTCCTGCAGCACTCTCCTCTATTACTGCCTGCAGGGTTGAGAGCCATAGACCCCCTGAAGCAGGTTCTGTGATTAACAGATTTGGATTATGTATCCCAACATGTCTGATTGACATTAGGGACAGCGAACTGTTCCTGAGATGTGGTTTCATTCCCAGAGACACGGTGGTGAGGGTGGGAAGATAAAAGAGGAAACGATGTGTTGCTGAGAGCAGACGGGGGAAGGGAGGAAGACCATGAGGAGCAGTGTCACAGCAGATGAGGCAAGCCCAGGCGTGGACCTGAGAGTAATGATTACTTCAGCTGATTGTATCAGCCAGTCAAACTGTGACGGACCACAGTTTACAATTCTAACCTTGTTGCACTTAAAGCTTGTTCGATACTGCCTGAAAGGGTTGCATTCTTCCTACGTAGTCAACAATTGTTTTTGTTTTCTTTCTGTTTTTTTGCCATCTGGTATATTTTACTTTTGCGTCATGGTCAGAATGTTATTTTTGAGTCTGAAATTTTTTATTTCTGATTGGAAATATGTCTGAATTGAAGTGGTATTTTTTTGTGGGGGGATGATTTATGTGCTTCCTGAAGGTAATACTGCACAAGGAATTCCCCTGGGAACTGCAGAAATATATTTTTTTTTTTCCTCTTGCCATTTTAATGACAAAAGACATGACATGCACAGATTAGCCATACTATTATGACCACCGACAGACTAAGGAAGATTGTCTTTGTTAAAACAAAGCAAAAAAAAAAAGTTCTACTGGTTAAATCTACATCATGAGTTCAAATTGGCATTGCTTTGACAAGTGCACCAACCTAAATCCCAATCACACTTTTTACCTGCCAAAACCTTTTACCTGTCTTTTTAAGAGTAAAAGGTTTTGCTCTTAAATCTGCTTAAGGTTGATTCAAAGAGATCATAAACAACTTTAAAGCCATTTTACAGAACATTTCAAGCAAGGCTAATTGCATCTTTGCATATTTTCTTCTGAATGAAAAATAATGAAAGTAAAAAAATCTCTTTAGTGACCTCCTACTGCTACACTAATCAAAGTCACATAGCACATGTATTTAATGTAAGCTAATAGTAAACTATAAACTATTAACTTAAAATCTTCTGCTTTTAATGAGGTGGCTTCCTGCAGCGTTCGGATGAATGCATGTTGGGTGGTAAAGGTTTCTACGGGAAATTAAGAAATCAGATATAAAATGACATATTAAAGTACAGCGTCACTGTAATTAATTTGATCTGTCAAGCTTTTTTCCAGAATTTGAAGAAAAAAATGTATGCCAGTGCTGCAGATCTGTATTTGTCCAGGTAGTTTATACATTGCCTAATGAGCAACAAGTCATACAGATTCTCTTTAGTGTTCCTTAAAAATACTCTATCATTTGTTTTTATGTTAATAACTTGACAGAAAAGCTGGTATGTTTTCCAGAAGTTATGCAACTTAAAGCTCCTGTTGCCTAAAAATTTTGTCATTGAGCTTTAGACCATCTTAATGGTTCTAACTAGTCTAACAATCAAATATTCTTAAAGCTACATGCTGAAACCAATCGTGTAAGCCTGAGGTTTAACCCAACCTTTAGCCCTTATCCCTGCTGTTAATAGTTGAAAACCGTTTCTTGTTTATGCATTTTAGGAATGGCCTGTCTTACTGCATCTCTGTAACTGATATTCAGATGTCACGGGACTAAAGGTGAACCACATTTACCTTTAACCAAATCAATTTTTAAAAGATTTGAGTGAAAACTGCTGTCTATAGGGTGTTTGTTTTTTCTACCGTTTACTTTTGATGTGTCCTGGTAATACAAATAATGCATGCGTTTTGCTTTTAGGCTTGCCTATTTTAAGAAGAATCCTCTCTTTTCCTGTTGTGCATTATGAGGGAAAATCTCTTGGTTGGCACAAGGTTAAAATGGTTCATTTTCACACGCATTTATGGCTTTAGTAAAGCATTAATCTGCATTTCTGTTTAATCTCTTTTAATTCTCCATGCTCTGAATAGTGGGAGCTCATTTTACCAGCATGCCCAAATCCTACAGAACCTGTTAATCGTGTGCCAAAGACAGACTTGCTGCCAGAGGCTCGATCCACTGTCGCTAATACAGAAATTGTTTTGCATCTTCTGCATAAAATTGGTGAAAGCCATGGTTTTGTCAGAAAAAGTTCACTGTGATACATTGTAGGTAATCAGTGAATGAGATTCACTTGTCCTAATTCCATAAATGAGGGCCTCTTTGGAGGATCAAGTAGTGGTGTCCTTGTCTTTGAGCCACACCCTCCCCCTCCCCTTTTGCCCCTGCTCCTGTGTAGTTTTACCTGCTCAGGTGTCACCTAATCCTTCCCCCCGGCCCTGCTGTGCTACCGACCCCCACCCTCAGACAATGGGGCAGGACTGACATTACCATGACCTAATGGAGACGAGAGTGATGCATGTTTCCATGGAGGGCACCCCACAGAAACTAGAGTTTCTCTGGTAAAATAGGGAAAACAAGGTGAGAGGAGGAACTTGAGGGAAATGGTTACCTTATCCTTTTCTTCTCCCTCCGCCCCTTTTGGCCTTTGTGCGAAAACAGCAGCAGTGTGTACAATCAGAACTTGATCCTTGTAGGGTAGCAATTTGTTTAAAGAAGAGGAGGTGGACTCCTTGGTTCCAATTTCTCTACTGCCATGTTTTCTGGCATCTGATGCTACTGCAAATATGCCGTTCAGAAGGCTGTCGCCGATTTCCAATCTGCAGTTTTTGTAAAGCTTTGATCTGCTGCTTCCTATTTCTGAGTGATAATGACCATAAGACGGCTTGGAAAACGTTTTATTTTCTACTCTTCCTATAGTATGGTTGTTACTATTGTTTTTTTTTTTTTTAAACATACCAATTACAGAATTGGCACTTTTGTACTGCTTCAGCAACTTTACCTTAGCAAAACTTGAATTATTAAAAGCGTGTCAGCCTGTCTGTTTCAGAAAATTGAGCTAATTCAAGCTTAAATTTCTTAAAGGTTACCAATATTTCCGAGTCGAGCAAGTTGCTTGACAGAAGTTGAAATCTAAAGGTAAAACAGGAGCTTTGCTTCATTATGTTTAACCTTCTTATCTGTTGAATGATTGTATCTCTCTCTCCTTGGCCTTAATAAAACAGACATGTCAATAAAGAAATCAGCTTCCTTTTTAAGTGGCTTCCTATCATTTAGTTTTAAATGAATTAAGTGAGAAAATAACAACTTTTGAGTACACATAGTAACTGCATCCTCACCAAATGTTGTCAGTGTATCCTCGCTGTGTTCTAGCCTGGTGCATTCAGTCATTTAATGTTTGTATTTATTTTATTTTATTTTATTTTTAGATTTCCACCTGCCAGTAACCAAGCAGTGTCCATCGAGCTAAAAATCAATTTCTCAGTGCATCACTTCTGGTGGCAGTTACTTGTATTGAGAATGTATCTAGAAATCTAGCTAAAATTATTGTTTTAAAGATGCAAGGTCATGAAGAAACGTACTTTGATTACAATGCGAGTCATATAGATGGTAGCTCTCGCCTTTTAGATGCAAACATGAGTGTAGAATGCCTTCTAGGCAGCAGTTTTATTATTTAACTGGTGCAGCGGTGGAGCTACTGAATCCCAGACGGATTTCTGTCTATTTTACAGCAATTGCCAACTATGAGTTGCTCTTGGGTCTTTGTCTTGGCCTTGTGAGTGACTACTGACCACTCCAGGTTGTACCCATCTTTCTGAGCGCTGCTACAATCCAGTGTTGTTGTTCATGATCTGTTCAAATGAATGAATTATTTGAGGGAACAAACTGAAGCTTTAACTGATTCATTCATTTCTCAGTTCAGGTGAGCCTGATGTATGTGTGCCGGTTTGGTTTAACTTCTGTTTTCTGTGGCTCATAAAATACATGATAAAGATTTACCCAGTGACACATGCAGCACAATTACAATGCTGGTAATTGTTCACATTGTGGCACTATCCAGTAAACAAGTGAGTCGTACACTGTACACTTTATGTAGGCCTAATGGATAGGCTTGTCACGATACCAAATTTTGCTGAGCGATAATTGTCTCAAAAATTATTGCGATAAACAATAATATTGTTTGAAGACCTTTTTACACTGATTTAATGGAAATGATGTAATAATGCATGCCGAAGATAGATGCACTTTATTTTCAAAAGAACACTTAACACTGGAACTGATCAACAAAATAACCAAAAACAAAAATAAAATGGATTCTCAGTCTCCATCAACAAAAATGTACTTGGATAAAAACTAAACAACATAAAGCCAAAGTGGAAATAAATACTGCAGTCAACCAAAAGAGTGCAGATTATGAAGTCTGTATACTATCTCGCCCTGTAAACCTGGTAACTTTTCAGCTGTTCTTCATTAACGTGACATAAATAGGTCATAATGATTTTCATTCAGTCAGGACTGACATTAGCCACATGCATTGCAGGTAGATTGTAGTAAAGCATTGATTAATGGCTGGTTTTACATTTAGCTAACTGGCCTGTAGCCATTATTTTGCGCCCGTTATTGGACACCATGTAACGGTCATTATACTGCTTGGTTCCTAGAGATGAGTAGGTATCACCACAAGGGGGCGCCTTTTCCTTTTTTCGTTAGTTGTATTATTGTGCGGAGTGAGAACTCTTGTTGTAGAGGAGATCATCGGTGATGAGGTGCGGAGCGGTAAACTGTCGTTACTTTTCTCATGTATGAGATTATAATCTTAGTACCGTGGAGATCCGGCTTTAAATATTCGAAGCGAAATAAAGTGAAAGTGTGAAATACTTCAACAGAGCGTCCTGCTGTTTTGGGTTAGCGTGGCTAACCGCCATTGCTAATTCCTTCTCCAACCTCTCACCGCATCGTCACAACCACACGGCACAATAGAACCCGATCGAATCGTTATACCTAGGATTTCTGCCGGCTAATGTGTGGTTTTCTCAAGTTTTTAAAATGGGCCGACAGCTCTAAGATCGTGTACTTGCGCTGGGACTTGCACTAAGAAACTGAGGAAGGGAGGGTCAGTGGAAGCACCGGAGTTGAGCCTTTTTTTCATTCAGTGCCATCAACAGAAAAAGAAAATGACCGGAAGAAACGATAAAGCCGATAATTGAAATGAAGTCGATAGTTTTAATTTATCGTTCGATTAAGTGATTTATTGTTTATCGCGACAGGCCTATTAATGGAAAACATTAATATGATTTTCTTTATGCAGTGTGCTTATTTTGGCTTAAGACTCAATTCTATTCAAAGGAGGCGCTGTTTAGCACAAATGAACTGTTCGATCCGGTGAATGGATCATTTTAATGTGCAGATCCCAGAGATTCAGTTTACTCAAATGAACTGTTCCTGTTACTGCAACACTGAAGTGGGAATAAAAGACGGACAACTTAGCTGTCATTCACTGCTGCACGTCTTTAAATGTGCGAGAGCTAACCGTCTTTTCTCTCTGTTTCAGCTTTAGGTGGTGCACGTGTAGGAAGACAGAGAGAGAAGGAAGGAGGAAATGGAACTGCCAAATCATGCCAAACAACTGCTGCTGCAACTCAACCAGCAGAGAGCCAAGGGCTTCCTCTGTGATGTCATCATTGTGGTGGAGAACGCTCTCTTTCGCGCCCACAAGAACATCCTGGCAGCCAGCAGCATTTACTTCAAATCTCTGGTCCTCCACGATAACCTTATTAACCTCGACACGGAGATGGTGAACCCCTCCGTGTTCAGACAAGTCCTGGACTTTATCTATACTGGAAAGCTCCTGTCGTCGTCAGACCAGAGCAGCGAGCAGAACTTCAGTGCCCTCTTGACCGCAGCCAGCTACCTCCAGCTACATGACCTCGCTGCTTTGTGCAGAAAGAAGCTCAAGCGCAGTAGTGGGAAGTCCCTACCAGGAAAACCCTCCACCCCAGGTCCACTCAGCCGCTTGCGCCTCAACAACCAGCGTCTCTCCTCTTCTACCCCTGCTGGTCCCAACAACCACTATCCTCCAACCCCTTCTGATGCCGACCAACCACAGCCAGATGAAAGCCTTCGGGACAAACTGTCAGATGATGAAATGTTTGTTGGGAGCTCTGGGAAAACTGGGAATGGGGGAAATGGCAGCAGTAACGGTAATCTCAGCAGTGGGGCAAGTGCTGGAGAGCCAGATCTTGGGTTAGATCTGTCCAAGAAGAGTCCTCACTCTGCTGGCACAGCCACTGACGCCCTCAGCCCACACAGCAACTCCCAAGAATCCCCCCAATCTGCCTCAGTATCCACAACCAACAGTGCCTCGCTGGATGACTCCTCAACCACCCTGCCAGGTGTAGACACATGCATCTCAGAGAACATGGAGCTAAATTCCTCCAAGACGCCAGAGGACTCCCAAAACCAGCCCGAGGGCCCGCCACCCCAGAAAAAGACTCGACATGCTGCTCGTAAGAACGAATGGCCCAAAAAAGAGGCATTAGGGTTGAAGTCTGAAGATCATGACAGGCCTTTGGTCAACGGAGTGATTGTAGGTCCTAAAGACGGCCGCTCCTCTGGTGCTGGTGGAGGCAGTGGTAACAGCTTTGCATCTGACCAGTCCTTCCAGTGCAAAGATGAGGAAGAAGGGGGAGAAAATGGCCAGGACCACAGTGACGAAAGTGGTCAGAGTGATGGAGAGAGTGCAGGAGGTGGAGGAGGAGCAGGAGGCGGACATCATAGCGCCAACTATGTGTACCGGCAGGAAGGTTTTGAGCCAGCGTTTGGGGACAACCTCTATGTGTGCATTCCCTGTGGTAAGGGCTTCCCCAGTTCTGAGCAGCTCAACGCTCATGTGGAGACCCACACTGAAGATGAGCTCTACATCAAGGAAGAGGGAGGGACCTTTGTGAAAGAAGAGGATGAGGAGGAGGCGGAGGACCTCTCTGCCCCTGTAGGTCCCTCCAGCTTTGGCTCTGAAACGCGTCCCTTCAAGTGTACCGTGTGCAGCAAGAGCTACAAAGACCCCGCAACTCTGAGGCAGCACGAAAAGAGCCACTGGCTGACCCGGCCCTTCCCCTGCAACATCTGTGGCAAAATGTTCACCCAGAGGGGAACCATGACGCGACACATGCGCAGCCACCTGGGCCTCAAGCCGTTCGCATGTGAAGAGTGCGGCATGCGGTTCACACGGCAGTACCGCCTAACGGAGCACATGCGAGTTCACTCCGGGGAGAAGCCGTACGAATGCCAGCTATGCGGTGGGAAGTTTACCCAGCAGCGCAACCTCATCAGTCACCTGAGAATGCACACCTCACCCTCTTAGAAACGCATCAAGCCAAAGAACTACAGGAAGAGAGAAAAGGGAACATTTCTCCACCTTTTTTCCATCTCAGAAGCAAAGAAATGCACACACAACATACACACAGTTCTTGAATCTGATTCCAGTTTACGACACCCTGGCTGAGTGAACGGTGTAGCTGCTCGCCACAGTGCGCTCTCTTGGTGACGGTGGGATCCCTTTGATGCAAGGATAGGGTCATCGGTTATAGCGAATGACAAGTGCTCGCCTCTCAGGAGTTTTTCGAGGGACTATTTACTTGTGTCTCTCTCCAAAGTCACAAAGCCATGGTGGAGAGGCACAGTTATTTAAATGTGAATGTGGGCACCTCGTACCCCTCAGCCGCCTTCCTCTCTTCGTGGTTTAAGCATTAAATCTTAAAGAGTTTTTTCCCCCCACTGTTCCTAAAACAACTTTTGACCAAAAAGAAGTAGGTGCAAACAAAACTGGCAATAATTCAGCAAAAAGAAAATTTTTACCCTGACAGCTTTATATCCTTTATGATGTTGGTGATGCTATATGTATGAAAGAGGAGGGGTAACTGGGTATGGGACCATCTCTGTGCTTTACCTGAAAGTCTAGAAAGAGAGAAAGAAAAGCTTTTCTCAGGAGGACATGTTTGTTTGTAGAAGATAACAAATATTCTGTGTTCTCTCTGTGGCTGTTTGCATTGATGTAGACGAGAGTTTTTATTCAATTTTGTTTCTTTAGATTTGCCTGCTAGAGCTCCAAGGAAAGAAGCTGGAAAGAGAAAACCCCTTGTGGTAGTACTCATACTTTAAGAGCTTGTCATGTTTCAGTGAATGTTTTAAACTGGAAGGTCTTGGGATTTTTCTGGTCAAGTGCGGGTGGGGGTCGGGGTTGTTGGGCAGGGAGGGAGGTTTAAAGGGGTGTTTTAAACCTAATGCTATTTCAGTGGGTACGTTATATTTTTCTGTATAGCTTTTCTCCCCTTGGAAAAAAAAGAAGTCTATTTATATATAGGCTTGTGACCTCGCTACCTCTAATTACTCTTTTGAACTCTGTCGATTTAGTTAAAAGTTGCTTATGTAATTAATTGTAAAAAGTGTGTAGATTATGTAACTTCTCACCCAATGCTTTAACCTGCCCATCTCTCAACACAGGTTTTTGACGCTCATAGATTTCACACATTCTGATTGTCTCTAGCTGATATTTGTACTCGTCAAGATATAACTTTTCTTTTTTATTATTATTATTTTCATATTTTTGGGACCCGAGTCACAGTGGCCCCCAATTCAAAGTGTACTGTAGCGTCCAGCCTGGAGCAAATAGTGGTTCGTTGGTTAGTTTTAGATGTATAGTGTTCCAAAGATCTTATGAATGTCGAGGAGAACTGAACTAACTAACAAACATTGCTAGACAAGTTCATAACCAAAGTTTAAAAAAAAAGATGTACTTAAGATATATAGCATACTAAATTATTTCTCTTTTGATTTCTTTTATTGCTGTATAAAACAAAATAAGAATTATCTTCTAACGTGCAGACAAAGAAATCCACTCTTTTTGTGATTGTTTTGGCCAATAACTCTGAGGCTGGTGATGGTTCTTGTGGTTTTGCAAGGAAAAGCTTGTGCTGATTGGTGGGCTGGTGGGGATGTAAACACTTTACCACCTGATGGGGTTCTGGAGGGTCTGGTAAAGTCTAAGACATGTTCACTGAGCATGTTTATCCCATTTCTGTTATTTTGTTTGTATCCAGAGTCCCTATCACTTTATATTCTCTGACATTTAAAAGCAGAACTTGATGACAGTTTGTGTTCTGTTCAAACAGAACAGAACACAAACTTTTTTTTTTGTTCAGACCAAAAAAAAAAGAAAAAGAAGAAGAAAAAAAACAATAGGATCTATAATCAAAATTTTAATGTGAAGTTTAAGTTACTCAAGTCTTTTCAATTTTTCTGAGCCGAATTTGTGAAAACTAGTCATTTAAAAAAAAGGAGAAGCAGAGATGCACTGGACAGCTTTATAGTTATATCACTAAAGATGACTTAAATTATTTTAAACTGTTAGTGATGTGCATCTTTCTTTATATTTTTAGATGTACCTCAACAACAGCAACCAGAGACTGACTCTGGGTCGCTTCGCCCCTCCGCTAATTTGTACCTCAATTTCATCTCTTCCTGTGTATCTGAAGCTCATAGTTCACACTGTGATTTCAAAAACACGACTGGACTAGAACATGTCAGGCTGTGTAAACTTGATGCATCATCCTGATAGTAATCCTTATCATATTGTAAGAAGACTGTGTGTGCAATTAATTACTAGAGGAGGGTAACACAAACACTAGTATCTATCCAACAATGCCTGGACAACAAGCGACAGGCCTTAACTCTTTCAAGCTCTGAAAAGGAGAGGAGTATGCAGAAAATGAGACAGCTGTGTAAGCGCTGATGACTGCAGAAAGGAGGACAGTAATAAGTTAGTTCTTGCTGCAATCAAACGTGAGAATTTTCCCAGGAAACTTTTGATTATACCTGAAATATTTGTTGTGGGGCAGCTTTGGTTATGCTTCTGCAAAGTTGTAGATTGTTTCAGAAGGGAAATTAATTCCACATTTGGAATCGAGTTTTGATTTGGAATCAAAACATTTTTATTTTTACTTCAAGTTGTATATTTTTCCCAGACAAATGGTTATAAATCTACCGACATCTCAATGTAATGCCTATGGTTCTTGTCCCTGTTTGGGTCACAACCAACAAATCAATAAAGATCAAAACTTCAAATGTACAAAATGGCGAAGGGGCGAATTATTTAGTTCTCGTGGGGAATGGCTTGTTTCTTGTTTGTCTGTTTCTCTGCCCAGTGTATCTACTCTGAAAACTCTTACTGTGGATCATTAACCTTCACTACAAGTTTTTGGTATAGGCATTCCTCTGTAATGTTGAATTTTAACTACCCTCTTGAGTTGATATTTTTTGGTAATACTTCCTTCATCCTCTTGTTATGGTTCTGTGAAATGTTTTTCCGGCGTTGCAGCTGAAGCTCGGTTTGTAGGTACCTGCATCCTGGACTCCCAGAGTTGTTACCTAATTTAACATGGACTTTCTTGTTGTTCTGCATGGTACACGGGAATTTTTCACACTCCCCTCCCCTCTTCAAACAACAAACATGTTATTTATCACCTGTGACCTCTCTTGGCTAAAGAGGGAGTCCTCAATGCATTGCCTTCAAACGTTATTGTACGTGTCAGCACGAGGTGCACTGCAGCACGATGTCTGTAATGCAAAAGGTGTTTGTACATTATCTTTAGCCATCTCTGCAAAGATTTTTTTTTTTTGCAGCTGCATTTAAATGCTTGCTTGTTTGTCAAAACGAAGAAAAAAAACTCCAAACTGTGACCATACTACTACTATTACTACTAGTACTACTACTCTTCAAGTACTTCAGGGATTGTTCTGTGTGTGTGAACACAAGCTCTCAGCTACATTTGTTAGATAAAGCGTTGTATCAGTTTCTCTGTATTTTAGACTTTGGAGAAGCAAAAAAAAAACAAAAAAACACTAGTTTCATATTAAGATGAATAGGGGGGAATCTTTTTCAACTAACTAACACAAAAAGCCTTGACAAAAGGTGAGGCAGCTCAAAACAAAGTACATTTTTAGTTACACAGTACGTGCAGAAATGGGTGCAAAGTTGTACAAAAAAACTTAGAAGAAATAATAATTAAAAAAAAAGCTCATACCCAAATTCACAAACTATTTTTTAAACCAAAGCACATTTGAATGATTATGGAACCATGTGTGGCTCTAAAAAAAAAAAAAAAAAAAAGAAAAAAGAAACATATGTATTTATCTCATTGTTTACATGAACTTTTACAGTTTTACAGACCTCACTCGAGGCTCGGCCAGTCAAAGATTATTTTACTTTTTCTTGTGTGTGCGTGTAATTAAGATGCTTTTCCACAGACGTTGCTGCCAAAACAGAAGCATAGCATTAAACATGGGGTGAACTGCTGCATATTCAATTAGGGGGAGGGTGTGTGGTGTCTCCTCCCTGCCAGCTGGCTTTGGGGTGACCCTGCACCCCGTTCTCCTGCCCTCTGGCCCGTCTTCAGATGGGACTTCAGGGAGTGGTGGGGGGAGTGGGCAGTGCATCTTTGACGTATTAATCAAAAAGGCATTGTTGGTCAGGGTCTGTTAGCTTAATGTTGTCTCTGTGTTTACCCAAACACGCTCGAGGCGTTACTCCTCTGCTTAAGCCTTTCTAAATGGTCATCTAACATGGTACACCTCTTACCGGCCGCTGTCTTTAAAACCCTTTCGGAGAATGTAGCATGATTTTTTTTTTTTTGTTTTGTTTTTTTTTACTTCTTTCTTTTTGTTCTTTGCATGTAAACGGGCTCATCAGGTAGTCTTAACTGTGAATCTTAATTGTTTTTGTTTCGTACTTTAAATTTTTCCTGTATTTTGTGGACGAAAGCAGCACAAACCTCTGGCTGGCCGAGCCTCAAACAACATTGGCGCAAACACTTATTGACAGTGTTCTCTGTTTTTTTTTTTTCTTCTGTTTTTTTTTTATCAAATGTCTATTGTCGGTGATGAATGTATTTATTTCCGGGCCTGCCCTCACCTCTCTAAAGAATTTTCTCAGTGTGTGAGACTGAGGTGGAGGTGGGACCCCCTTTCTTTTTTTTCTTGTTTTTGTTTTGATGACTTTCAAGCTGAATCTTAAATGAGACTCAAACATAGCCATTAACCACAATCTGTGAAGATTTATTTTGTGTGTGTGGGAGAGCTGATGTATTTTTTTTTCCAACTTAAAACAAAATGGCCTATGGCATTTACACCTGACAGTCTGTAGAGTTGTTGTTTTGTTTTTTTTATTATTATTATTATTTTCATTTGTTTAATTGAGTGGGATTTTTGCCCACGTTGTCTTGAGTTCTCACTAATTGGACACAGAGGGGATGTGAACTTTGACCTCCTCCTGTGTGTTTGTCTGTGGACCTGAGCAGGATGCTGTTGCTGCCTGTGCAGAGAGGAGGCTACTGTATGTTTTAAAACTTGCTCTCCCTGGGTGTTGCCATGATGCTGAAGAAAATAAAACTATATAAAGCAGAAACATGCACATCATTCACGTTTTTCCTCTTGAGCATTAAGTCTCTTGTCTTAAACTTCCATATATATTTTTTTTCCCAGTGTCTCTTATCTCCACTTTAGCATATATGTTTTGTTTTAGAAATGTTGGATGAGATAGCTTTACTAAGTGCACTTTGTATGTTTTCTAAAGCTTCTGAGAGAACTCAGAGGCTATCATATCAGCTCCGATTCACCTGACGGTTTCTTCTTTCTCTTCTTACCTCATCATTGTTATTGTTTGCTAATACTAACTAAAACCCATATCATTATGCAGTGTTAGAAAAGCTTTAAAATGACACGTGAAGCAGGAAACCCCTATGAGAGAGTGTGCAGTTCTTTCGTTGCTCTTTAGCTACTTTTGCGATCCACCTTTTTCTTTTATTGGTGTTATCATGAAGGGGCTGTTCTGTCTAGTTATTTTGTAAGTGATCCTTACCTTGGCAGGCTGAACCAAAGCTAGTTTATAAAACAGCCTTCAGTGCTATTAAACCCTGTTTTAAGCTTTATTGCCCCTTGCTTTATCTCGGATACACCTGACGCCTGCTTCGAGCCCTTTTGGTTCTCTGTAATCTTTACTGCACAGAGGCCTCTATTCTCTGCTCTGCTGCATTTTTCAGTGTTTACTGTACCTCCAGTGACACCAAAATACCTCAAAAACTTCCAGTGTTTACAGACAAATGCTGTCTTGCCATTACATTTATACTGTTTTGTTTTTCTTGCCGTCCATCTGTAACCAAAAAAAGAGTTTATAGAACCGTATTTTCATACAAAACATTTTCTTTACATATTTCTACGAGTTTATTACAGCACACTGTCACCTTGCTGTGCACTACATTCACAGACGGACATGATTAGCTGCTAAATGTAAAGTTAGTACTTGAGGAGTTGACTGCTGGAGCTGGGTAGATTGAGCTTTCTTGCTGGTTTTCTTCAAGAACAGCCTCTCAATAATGTATCAGGATCTGAGAGGCTCTGGAATGGACCTGTAGGGTCTTTGCTGTTGAATAATTAAAAGGGCAAGGATCCCTTCCCCTTTGGCAAACACACATCTCATGCAAAAGGTGCACACGCCCAGGTGCGCTTCTTTTTTCTTTTCTTTTTTTTGCCATGTGTTAATGCAGACCTCCTTCAACGCAAACACAGATGCCACTGTCTAAGTCTGCAAGTGTGGCCTCTAAAACCATGCGCACACACCACCAGTATTTAAAGGGAGGTTTCCTGACCCTTGTTGTGGCTTCTGGCAGCACCCAGGCTGGGCTCTCTCTCTCTCTATCTATAGATAGAGAGAGAGCTCTCTCTTTTTTTCCTCTCTTTATCTCCACTCCTCAGAGAGCTCGTATTCAGGTCAGAGCCACCGCTGTGTGTAGCGATCGGGCTCGCAAACTCAAAAGTGTCATAAAAGTGTAATACAGCTGACCTCAGCACTCACAACCTTGCAGTCTTAATGTACAGCAGTGAGGAAGAATAAACTGTTATTTTATGATCTTTTCATTAAAAGCTTGATTGAAAACCAAACATATGGCTTGTCGTTCTTGATAGAGAGTTTACCTAACAGATCAACACAAAGTGGAATATATTCGTGAGGATGAATGTCTCTAAATAAAATTAAGGTTAACAATTATCTTTAGAGCTGACCCTATGGACTAAACAAAGTGAAACGGTGCGTTTAGTCTCAGTAAAGGTACAACTGTTTGTCAGTTTTTTTTAGAGAACATTAAACAGAAGCAACACAACAGAATGGGCAAGAATAAAATTTTATCTGGGATAAAATCTTAAAACACAAACAGGTGGAACAAGATGGTGTGGTCAGTTGACACCAAAATGCATCTGTCACGCACGCAACATGAACACTACATCCCACTGAACCCTCCGTCATCATTAAACATGGTGGTGGCAGCATCATGCTGTTTCTTGAGGGATAAGAAAACTGGATGGAGCTAAAATACTAGGAAATCTTTAGCAGAGATCTAAGAAATGATTAAGAGACTGCAAAGCTTAAAACTGAGGCTTCAAGCAGAATAATCCCCCAAAATACAGCTGTTAGAATGGCCCAGTTAAAGTCCACTTAAAAGCCAGTAACTGGCAAAATTTAAAAACTTTTTTAGATGCTCTCCAGTCAGTTTGGATTAAATTGATTTACTTTGTAAAAAAAAGAGTGGGCAATCGGTTTCTAGATGTGCAGGAAGAGGGAACACCAAACAATTATGGCTTAAAGTCTTACAAAAGGTGGTTATGCAAAGGATTGACTCAGATTATCTGAGAAAAGTATCAAAGCCTTTTCCATTTTCCATCAACTTCATAATCTCACATTCTTCTGTGTTGGTCTGTAACATTTAATCTCATAAAAATACATCGGCTTAGATGTAACTCTAATAGCTCAACTAGAACGTATTCTTGTTTTGAAGGAATGACAGTTTGATACATTATCTACGTTCTTGTGTTGAGTTGATTGAACTGTTTCAGCCACAGCTGGCTGGCGTCAGGAAGCTCTACCTGATCGCACCAAAGTTGGTTAATGTTCTTTACAGACAGTTGTGTGTTTAATTAGTTTGTGTAATTCATTCCTGGTAAATGAAAACTTGTTGGCAGCATTTCACACAGAAGACAGCAACAGGGAAGCATGCAGAGAGAGCACTGAAGCATGAAGAAGAGCACAAACTGCCTTCAAATGAGGTTTGGCAAGTTGGCTATTTGTCAAAGAGAGATCATGGAAAAATAAGAGTCACTGATATTAATTTCATCAGCATTCAGGCAACTGTTGTATATTATGTTCCAAAAGTATTCATATTCTTTGGTTTTCTTGGCATTATAATCACAAAGTTCAATGTTTTTTATTTGGATTTTTATGGTTGGGACAACCAAAAGGTTGCACATAATTATGATTAGAAAATTACAGATATGTACAGGAAAAAAAAAGAAAAGTATGATGAGAGTAGTGTAGAGTATCTAAAAATTAAGCCTGTAGTTTAAACATGATAAAATGTGGCACTGTTTCAGTTATGTGGAAACTTTTCCAAGGCCCTGTTTTAGGGAATAATGAGATCTACAGAACATAAGTCATTAGTTTACCATTCTTAGACTGTTGAATATAATTCATCTTCTGTGTTGGGTTCAAACTGAGCCGTGGTGAAACCAGGGTCTATTCCAAGCCTCTTTAAGGGCCCCTTCCCCCAGTGTCTCTCGTTTTACTTTGATGCTCTGGCAGGAATGCCCATAGCTGTCGGCTTTTTTACCTGCCAATCACTTACATTAAACACACACAGAGATAACGTGGAGTCGTTTGCTAACTCCCTTCTGAGCTATGCAGATGAGCTCGTTCAGCCGTGCCGTCAGCCTTGCGTCTGAGTGAAACACTTTCTGCTCATTAGTTCCCACTTTTAATCCAGTATTCTCAGTTCTTACTCTTCTGCTTCTCGTCATTCTGGCACAGGTCAAAGTGTAGGGAACTGGCATGTTTATTTCTCCTCTGTGCCATTTGGGACAAACTGTGCCCCTATAGGTGTCAGATGCTAAATGACCCTGAATAGAAGTTGCTCAGAAACAATGGCCATGGTGTCGATAGCCCTATACCCTTCCCTCCCCCCAACCTGAGGCCCTCTCTCTGCTAATATCAGAGCCAACCATACACAATGGGGTGAGCATAGGAGGGAGGAGGGGGTGGGCTGTGTGAACTGAGTGGACGTTACCCACACAAAGATCTGGAGGTGCTGCTTTGCAACCTATTCTGACTCCTCACACTCTTTGTTTTTCTCGTTTTACTTGACAAAAGAAAAAAAAAATCAGAATTGCCAAAAAAATCCCTAGCCTTTCCCAACCTTTTCCTGGGTGGGCCTGTGGGTCTGTGAACATGAGTGGAATTTACCAGGGTCTGCCCAGGTGGGTTCAGGCTTGCCTGTTCTCGTCTGAGATGGCCCTCCATAATCTGAGGAATGTGGATGAGAGATGCCTGGCCTGCCCACTGTGGGCGAGGGAGATGGACAGAGCCTGTTACAAGGGGTTGTCCACGCACATGCAGCCCACACCCACCTTTATCTGCAGGACCAGATGACCTTCTTGTCTCTGAGCTGATATTAAGCAGATGTGCTCAAGTCTTGTCTTGGTCACTACCTTTGCCTTACCCTCAGTATGAAGAAGAGTTTGACGCTGATAATCATATGTTGTAGCTTATCTAGATTTTCCGTCTTAAGTATTCGACAACTGCCAAACGGTTGTCATTTGTCAAATAAATATATATCTGAGTTTATGAATATTTACCCTGCAATTCAAATAGCTAGTATGTTCTGTTTACGTGTGCAGAGCATGGTCAGATGTTTCTTCTATTATGTTTTCAGCCTAAGGCCAAATTCATATTCATGGTAACCACATCTGCTGCTTGGACACACTTCTATTGATGTGACATTGTGGATCAGCTGCACAAAGCTTTTCAATGCATGGGCATTTAATTGATTCATACAGTTTTGTCAGTTGTATTATCAGAGCTGGGGAGAAGAGCATTATCCAAAAACAAAGAAAAAAGAAGTATCAGTTGTTTTTCTGCTTTGGTTACTTTATTGGGAGGATTTGTGTTGACAAATGCTTAGTTAGCTTTCTCAGTAAAAAGTGTCTTCATTTTTAAATTAGATAAAATCAAAGCTGCTGAAAAGCTACAAATTAGCACAGATGATCATTTTTAGCTCTCTCATGTGAACTGTGCTTCCAGGTTTTGTTTCTATCACTTATGATGTTGCACAATAATGTGCTAAGTTTATACATTTGCATAAATTTTAGTACTTTGAGCTTTTACTGATTTATTGGAGCTGTTGTTTCACTAATTTTAGTTATAGTAATTTGAAAAGATTGACTTTATGTTGGATTTTCTTCAATTTCTACAGAGCAAAACGTATGCACACAGACTTCACTTATTGATCAATAAAGGAGCAAATTAATCACTTTAAAGATTTACTTTTAACACATAAACAAAGCAAATATCTTTTGGGATATTTTAATGGTCAGATGAGATAAAAGAAAGAAAGTTATGAATAATTCATGGTCACAATGACCAAATGTTTGCAGAAGCTGCGGTGAGGCTGTTAATATCATTAAGTACAACAATGTTGGAGGTAGTATCATGCTGTGGGCAAGTTTTGTGTTAAAAAAACTGGTACTTCCAAATTCTTCTACAGAAATGTGGAAACAACTGAGTGTTTCAGGATGATCATGTAAAGTTTATCTAATCAAAGACAAAACATAAAACAATTCTATATTTAGAAAAGAACATAAAAAAATCTGTCCATGGTCTCTCTTAACAAGGGGAGTTAACTTGCAGGCCTGGTTTCTGGTTGGGATCTGAAAATACAACAATGAGTATTTAAAATCAGCAGCATAATCATATCCATGGAAAACCCCACCATCAAATTCAAAACTGATTTAAGAATGGATAAAACAAATCTATTGGCAAACTTACAAGACGACACTGAATCACTCTACTGATAATTATGTTTAAGATGAGTTTTGTTAGGAAATTCACCATTTTTCTCATGCGAAGTGAAATCAGATTTATACGTCCAGAATTATGCCAGAATTTTATTGATGACTAAAAAACATGTGACCAGGTTCTACCTGGTTAAATGACATTGGATCATTACCATGTGTATATTTGACTGTGGATGAGAGAACATTTATTGTCTATTTGTAATATTTGTAAATATGTTCTATAAATAATTCACCCTAGAAAAACATTTTAAATAAATCATTAAAAACCAATAAACTAACATGATGAGTGTGTTTGTAACCACTAGTGTCTGAGATATAATAGACATAACTTAATCTTAATAGACTAGGTGGTAATATCTAAATTTACCACCATCACCATCAGTTTTAATGGAGGATTTCCCTTTAGCCAAAGCATCTTGCACCGATAAAAATAAGTATTGGTTGGTTTTAAAGCAGTTCTATGGGCATAAAGTTGTTGTGTTGAGTGACTGTATATACCGACAAACTAGAAAGACAGAAATCTGCTCCAGGATATAAGGAAATGTCCACAAGAGGGATTTATGCATTCTGCTCATGTGTGCATTTATCTTCAATGTTTTGATGGGCATCAATTATTAACAATGTGTCGAACTGACGCCATGGAGCCTCGGGTTGTGTGTGCACCCGTTACAGGCTGAGCAGGGAAGGAGATCTGGGGAAATGTTGATTCGGTGCCTGTCTACCCCTTCGAAACACAGCACTGTCTTATTCATCTCCCAGCTTCCAACGCTGCTTGTCCTTTTCAAAGTTTCTTCATGTGCCTGCCTCTGCCTGTGGGGCCGTTCCTTCTTTCCATTCAACCAGTGCTGCCCTCCTCCCTCTCTCCTTTCTCCTCAGGGAGGAGGGCATCAAACCCTGTCCCACTGGGAAGACAAGTGTCTTGGCACAAAAGTGCAGCGCTGCAGGCAATGTATATATCTCCATTTGTGTGGGATTTTATTGATTTCTTTTAGCGCATGAGAATCCACACGTGTATATGACAACACCGTGTTCTGGCTCTATCTCATTATATCGTCACGCACATGCATACACAGATGTTTCTCTGACAGCGCTGGTCTCATGGTGGTGCAGGACAAGGATTCGCTCAGTCCTTCATCAATAACCCATCAGTATTGATGAGGACTAAGCTCACTCTGACCATCAATACCTGATCTTAAATTCTGTAGGGCTGCTTGTGGAGTGCGGGGAGGGTGTCCAAGGCTGGCTTGCAAAAATAGGAGGCAAAAACATTGCATGGTTCAATGAACAGTATGAGGTAAGGTTAAATAAGACTGTAGAATTGCAAAAAAGACACAGATAACCCGTGTTCACCTTTAACCTTCTTAAAAATCTGACAAACAACATCCTGCATCAAGAGCAGCTGATACAGAAAGACAAGATACATAAATACACCCCTCACCAGAGAGCTTTCAGAAAAGAAAACCTCATGAAAGACATTCATTAATCAGAATATGCATTCTGATGAGGCTCATCTGTCAGATTAAAAGCACATTTTAAAAATTGATGAAATTTAGGCAGCTTTAAAATCTACTTTTCATTAAGGTTGCATTTCTGTGTTAAATTTTATATTGCTCTGATTTTAAATGTTATGTTTTCATTAGCTGCAATCAGAAAATCATTATAATTAACAGAAATAAAGGCTTTCACACACACACACACACACACACACACTGGGCTTCCAGGGAGTACACAAGTTTAAATTGCATTTAAATTTGTGACTGCATAAGAAGGAAACTTTTACTCTCCTAGGGAAAAGTAATTCAGGTCAGGCAATAGAGACTTTAAGTAAAGACCATGACTTCAGGAACAATGCTGTTTGGACAGCATAAAACTGTTTGTGACCCAGAACATTGGACTTGTTTGGCATAAATCAAGTGCAGTACATCAGGAATGAGTCAGAGATCTACCAGATATCAGAGGATGCCAAGGAAAATCTAAAAAAGAAAAAAAAAAAGAAAAAATACTGCCTTGGGTGAAGAATTTGCTAACTTTTTTCTCACGTAGAAGAACATTGTTGATGAAATCTTTTTGGTAAATGAGTAAAACTAGTTTAATATTAGTTGTTTAACTGAAATTAAATCACTTTATATTCAAAATGTTAAGAATAGAAATAGGTAGACACACTGATTATAAACTAAGTATATAATGTGGTGTCCTAGCTTTTATATTCACATCTGCTTTATGTTGCATCCTCCTCTCTAGATTGGATGCCATTTACTCTGTTTTGCTCTGTTCTTTTCTTTTTACCCTCTCGTGAAATTAATCTTCTCGATCTTTTTGTCCTTCTCCTTTTTATTGAACCTGTACTGCTGAGTCACCAAGCGTTTTGACGTGAAAGGCAGAGACGGGGAGCGAGGGAAGGATGAAGGAGAAAGAGCTCGGCAGGTGGTGGGCACCGATGCAGCCGCAGCCCGCCGAGTCCTTTCAGCTGGCACACAAACCGCGAGGCTGCCACTGGGGCCCTGCTTTCCATCAGAATATTGGCCCTGCTCTTCCCCCTCTTTAAAACGATAAACGGGGAGAACAGGCTTGGCCTGGAATAATAGGATCCTTTCTTTCTGCCCCTGCCATGTGTGAGCGCGGGAACAATGGCCGGGACAGGGAGGGGAAATGATTCAAAGTGAGATTTTCACCTGCTCCCTTCAGCCCCGGCTCTGCTCCTTTTCAGACCATGCTAATGCCAGTTCATTTGCAGAGCACTACTGTAAGCTGTGACAGAGAGGCACACACTAAAAATGCACAAGACCCCTTTCACTCTTTTATTTTTTTGGGGTGTAGAACAGTTTAGATTATTGTGCTTCAAAGCGTCCATTTGGGTAATCACTCTCATTATCATCATTATCCCATTTTCAGGACTAAATAAGAATTAGGAGGTGTCTCATCTTTATGGTGTTGTTGCTGTTGGTGGATTATGTTGCCCGGAAAGGCAGCTGCAAAGTTTAGATCTTTTTTTGAACATTTAAATATCTTTTTCTGTCTTCGAGGCCTTGATTCAGTACATCCATCAATGCTGTATAAGTTGAATCGAGTATGTTTTTTTTTTGTAATAGAGGAGCGTTTTTCCAGACTTGACTGTCTTTTTAATGAACAGCCTTATTATTTATTTCTGAAACAGTGAAAAAATGAGAGGTAAAGCAGAGATGGACTGAAAATATATCTGCTGCTCTTTCTCACTGAGCCATTTTACCATTTCCTTACAAAATAAATGATTTTAAAAAACCCAATGGCAAAATAAAAGTAATTAATATTGCCATGGAAGAGCATTATCTTGCTAAACAACCCAACATTCAGTCCTTTCTATTTTCTGGTTGAGTCAAACAGTTTGGAAGATTTCATGATGCTATAGCAAGGATCCAAGGGAAGAAATAAGTTCACAGCATCACATCTTTAGTTCCTACTGAGCTTTATACATCCTACAACCAGAGTATTTGTGCTGATCATGTCCATATCTTTATGATCACAATAACAACGCACCTTTGGAGAATTTTATCGTGATGTTAGCATGGCATCATGGATGTGAGGGTGCTAGAAGGCATCATTAAAACAGTAAGGTTTTGTTTTTGTTCTGTTTTCATTCTGAGGATCACTAACATCTCTGTTTGAGGGCAACTTCTTTACCGGCATGACTTCACCTGGAGGGAATTCCCTGATCATTCACTTTATTGGGGCAAACCATTGAGCCAAAGCTTTACTTTTATTTGACACCAACAAATGTATTAGTTCGTAGAGAAATGTATGTTGTGTAAGTACAATAACTTTGGAAAGTGACCTCCAGTCCCCTCTGAAATTTGATCGGCAGTATTGTCTGCATGCACTTTAGCAAGATTGTAAAGTTGGTTAAACTGTTTAAGCTGCACAGAAGCTGTGACCTTGGCTCCAGAAACTGCAGCTGGTGAATCTGTTAAACATCCTCTTAAAAATTAAAAGAAAGACATACAGAGTTCAGAAAAACTGCTGCAGCCTTTTTCCATCATTTTTTTAAACCTTCATAAAGCAAACAAATTAAAGAAGAAGAAGAAGGCAAATGTGACTCTAATCTAGTATTAGGAAGTTGTATCTAAATAAAGTGATAATGAAACAGTTATTTCCTTTTTTCTCTCTGCCTTGCTGACACATAAATAGTCTCCTTTTCTAAATGTGAATAAGCTAAAATACAAGCACAGATACAGATATAAATATCTTCTTTGTTTTGGGTCTTCAAATTTATTTGTCAGAATAAATTACTTATCATTTGTTACCTCATTATGGCAGAAATCAGGATTCAGTTCTTTTCTATCCTCTTTATGTTTGGGAACATAATTGTGAGATATTTTGAAACTAAAGACAACCATGTAAAGTGAAATAAAATAAAACAAAATAGGTTTATGGGTAATGAACAGTGATATAATATGTAGCCTCTTCCTCATCATTTGCACCATGCGATAAGCACCTTTGGAACATTTGAAGGTTATCATAGAGAAGGAAGTTATTCATCTTAAAAAGTAATCAGTGTCATAACTCTTTCGCTTTCTAATCTCCTCCCTTTTTGTCATATTTCTCAGCCTTTTGTGTCTGTGTGCTTGATTTAATTTGATTTAATGCAGAGTTTTAATCATAGTGTCTAAACACACTCGTGATACCACGTATCTCTTGTGTCAAAAGTCCAGCTCTTATTTTTGTAGCTGCTGCCTTTTTAAAGTCAAACACAAAACATTAGTTTAACAAGAAGTCATGTCTGCAGCATGCTTCTGTTTCATAAAAGAAAGGAACACAAATGTCCGCAGAGGCGTAGTAGCTCCCTTCATTTTGGTTAAAATGCTCCTGATTTGACAAGATAAATATGAGAAAGCAAAGGATGTAAAAGAAAAAACCCCTCTGTGTCAGGGTTCATTATTTTAAAAGAAATAACAATGAAGCCTTGGAAGATCTTTCTCTGCTGGAAGATCAAGCAGTATCTGAAAGTGTCTCAGTTTCAAAGAAATCCCTCCGCTTTGTTTCTGCTCCTCGTTAGCCTGCAGGGTGCCTTCATTGAAAGCTGGGATTTGGGCTCAAGATAATATCAAACATACTGTTAAATTAAAATAGGAAATCAAAAACTTTGTTTATTTGATGGTGTCTCTTTGTTCCCTTAAGTTAAGTTTTGTATGTTTTAGAAGTCACTACCTGAGTCGAATTGCAGAAACCTATTAAAGACACTGAAGTGATCCCATTGACGGTTTCTTTATATTTTACATATAAAAGAAGCAATTCTCCAATTGGAATCTTAATCAATAAAGAAGAAATAGTCAATCAGTCGTAATTTAAACAAGAGAAGCTAACAAAATAAAATTGCACTGTAGATAAAGTTTGTGCGATGATTTGAACCTGATTTGAAAAAAAATGTTTCTGTTTTAATGGACTAATCTCAAATATTAACCTGTTAATATTTAGTTTTAGTTCATAAGCAGCTACAGTCACAATTTGATTTATTTTTTTTTCATATTTTATTTTCTACCACTCCTTTTTTGTGCTGTCTTTACCCGCCTCGTGAAAATCTTTCCTTTCTGCTCCTTCTTGGGTTAAGGACAGATAAAGAGCAGAGACAGTGATAACAAATAGACTAATGTGAAGGTAAAGGTTGTGTCTCTTCCAGGGCTGCAGAAAACTCCCTGGTGGCACAGGATGATGTCTTAACCCTGAAGCAACCACATTGCATTGTGGGAAAGGAGTTCGTGGCAGCCTTGCTCAGGGGAAGAAAAGAATAAAGGAATGTTTTTTTATTTATTTGTTTTACAAAGAATAGAATCTAACATCACACAAACTACCATCTGGCAACCTAGTGACGTGTTTAACATTTTAAAAAACTTGCTGTGTTAGAAATTTATATTTAACCTTGCCATTGGAAAAGTTTATGTCCTTTTATTTGGATGAACAATGACAAAACTGGCATTTGTCTAAGAAAGTGTACCTTCAATGATGTGTCCTTTTCTGTTGTAAAGCTGATTTTCTTTTCTATTTCTGCTGCAGTTGTATATGTGAAGGCCAAACACGTCTGCAGCATAGAAATTGCCCAGTCCTTGCCGGTGTGGTCTGATGCTGCAGGGACAAGGAGGAATCATTGTGTGCAGAGAAGAAAAGAAACAGAGGCAAGTTGTGGGAGGCATATTAAAACAATTGTTCAGTTAATCTGTTACTCCAGATTTCTGATCATCATTCACTCAAACTCTTTTATTCTAAACATGGTTCTGCAGCATTAGCTTCAAACCGATCTACTCTGTGAACCTGCTAACTAAAATAACAATAAAAATATTGAATTTCATTCCAAGAACTAATGTTACACAATCACAAGAGGTTTTACTGTGCTGCAGGTTGTGTGCGACTAATTTTTAAAAAAATGCCAGCGATGAGATGTGCAAATAAGGAGTTTAGAGTTGCAGGAGCCTTTAAGTGTTGCCTACACCTGTTCATCTCCTTAACATAAATAGCAGATCAGTCCATCACTTGGCAGCAATTCAAAGCATTTTGACATTATCTCTATGTAGGAAAATAAAATTGGGAAAAATGGAGATTTAAGTGAGTTTGAATTCGATCTGGTTGTTGGTGGCAGAAAGGCTAGTGTGAGTATTTCAGACTCTGCTGATCCAGACGGATTTTCACACGAAACCATTTCTCAGGTTCAAGAACACATCCAGTGTGCATCACTGGTGGGTGAAAATGTGTTACAGATGTGAGAGATCTCCTGATGAACACCTATGGTGCAAAAGAGTATTCCTGAAACTAACGTAAAAAATAAACGGAAAGGAAACTTGCAATCTAAAGAAGCTAAATTCAAATGCCCAAATAATAATAACCTAAGAACCAAAAACACTAAGATCTAATTAAACGGATAACAAAGAAAGAATAAAAACAGAAATACAAATAAAACCCAAAGCACAAAAAAACCACCGATCATAAAAACACACATTTTACACCATAACTAAAACAGGTGCACATCATCCTGTTTTTGTAAAAAAAAAAAAACAAAAAAGAAAAAGAAAAAGGAAAGAAAGAATACAATTAAAGTTGATTTGTTTTTCTTATGCTTTGTAATCTCTTGCAGTGTTGTTTGGAGTTACGTACCTGATTTGCTGGTCTGTGTTTCCATGAGATTAGATTGTTTGACAGGTGATCTGTTTAAATATTTTCTAACAAATTCAATCAAATCGCTAACAAATTCTTTATTACCAAATTTTTGTAATTTAAATAAAGAAACATTGGAAATACTAAACAAAAAAGAAAACATCCCAAATATTTTTCTAATATTGAGTTATTTGATTCTCTTCCTGCTTTGGATCACAACTATCTGGTATTTTGACCCAAAAGGTATTCTGCTCTTTTACCTTCTTTGTTTAAAGAATCCCATGATGCTTTTAAACAGTTGCACTCTGACACATGTCCTGTACTTACTCAGCTTCATTCCTCTTCATCAACTCTGGAGATGATCCAAAATGTTGCACTGACACTTTAAATGAGCCCACAGTCTCAGCTGAATGAGGCTGTTTTAGTAAGAGGGCACCTGGAAAGGATCTAATAACCTAAAAGCTGAGCCTGACCCTGTATTCACGACACCATTACTATGCTAATGCTTACACAGCAATTGCGGCTGTATTGTTCAGTCACGGATTCTCCGAGCGTGCCCAATATGAGTGCATTAGTGTGAGAGAGAGGATGAACGAAGACTACTGTGTCTAATGAGAGCATGTGTGTTCAATCTGCATTTATGGAATCAGATACTTTCATGTCTGAGACCATCCAGGAGATAATGGAGTGGATGAGTGAGTGGCAGGGTCTTTCAAGGCTCAGGGATTCATCAACTCTGTCTTTACTCCTAAGTTTCTTCAAGCCCTCCCCCAAGCGTCCTCCCCCCATCCTCTGCTGGAGGTGAGTGGCTTCAGAGCAGGAAAGGATGTTATGGAGTATGAATAATTGAGGAGAAAAAGAAGCATGTAAGCTGACCCCGAGCTGTCCTCGCCTGTATAGGGCCAATCCTGCTCAGGAATCCACATTCAACTGTTCCACAACCTGGGTATCAAACTACACCAGCCAGTCACTGGAAAGGGTTAAAGACGATTGGAGGTGGACGATGAAACATGGTGCTTGAGAGACCTTCAGTGTGGGTTTCTGCATCGTGTGGGTGTGCACACACCTTCAGTCGAGGGTCAGTTTGAGGTTGCGTTGCACTTATCCTTTCATTCCCAGGAGAGCACCACACTCTACAGCCGTGCACGTCCGTGTGTGTGCGAGGAGGAAGGAGGCGGGAGGAATGTGTGCGGGTGAGTCGGTGAATGAGTTTTATGCCCTCTTGGTTTCTTTTAAGGTTCCGGGGGAGCCACAAAGGAAGGAGAGATTGTTGCCATGCAGGCTTGACCCTATTCAGTTCCTGAAAGATGTAGAGTGGCTGCAGCGTGGGCCAGCACTCCCAGTCAGATGGTGAGTGAGGCTGATGGGCACTGCAGACCCTTAAAGACGAGTAAACACACCACACACCTACAACTCTCTCACCATGGTTTCTGGGGAATGTCGTGGGGCAAGTCGAAGCAGATCTCTGGTAATTCCACCCTGCCTGGCAGCGATGTTAGTGTGCTGAAGTGTTTATGTGTGAGGCAGGCAGGTAAGAGGGTAAATATGCTCTGGCTTGCAACCTGCAAGAGGATTTGAGATTTTACACAGACGTGATGATGATGTTCGGGGCTTTTCTGTGGTCGTAATATCTTCTCCAGCAGTGATGTCAGTTTTATACTCATAAGCACAAACAATCTGTGGACAATACAGAGAGTCATGAGAGGAAGTCTGTGCAATTGATTAAAGCAAACATTTCATCTTCTCCCTCATGTGACTCACAGTAAAGCAATGCAACTTCCCATTGCTACAGAGTTAATGATGGCTGAATAACCGTGATGGTGAAGCTGCTGATCATAAGACCTTCTGCTTTTCATACAGCGTTTTTAAAGGTCTTTTATGACCCCAGTTTGTTTGTTTTTTACTTTAAATAATCATGACAATTTCTCTACACACAGTGATTTGCAAAAGTATTCATCCCTCATGCACTTTTTCACATTTTTTTTGTCACATGCTCATACCACAACAATCAATGTTGTTGTGGTACCACAACAATCAATTATCTGAATTCGTAAAGGGAAGAAAAATTGTATGTGTGCAGTTATGTTATCCTCATCCTGTCCAGGCTGAGGGTCATCTTGCCCAATGACTGCTGGAAAGAGGCACCAGCATCCCTGTGACCATGCGTAGATGGATGGATCTTCTCTTCAGGTCACTTTAGGTTTGTTGTAGCTTTATTTAGTAATGATGACCGAGTAGCACTTGCTTTCACTTTGCAAAATCTTTCCAAGTATATTTTGTTTAGTTCCTAGTGCAAATATCTTAGTGCACTTGAAATAAGACAAAACTTACATGTAACTTTCCAGAAAGATATGGGAGTTTGTTTTAAGTCAATAATTTCTTAATATTAATTTTTTTTTAAATACTTGCATACCACAGGCAGATTTTTTAATTTATAAGACAGGAAAAATGTCTTGTTGTAAGTCAGAAATCTGTCAGTGAAGCTAGTACTTTTTTTATTCTTATAGTAGATTATTGAGTTAAAACAAATTCCCATATCTTGCTGAAAAGTGACTTGTAAGTTAATTTTGTCTAATTCCAAACATTATAAACTAGACAAAAATACTTTACTTTAAAGAAAGTAACTAAAATTTTTAAAGATTGCTCTCTATTATCATTCAGGCCTTTATCAAATGCAAATAAATTTGCTAATACAAACTGTCAGAAAGAAAAGAAAAAAATAATCCAATTTAGTATCAGACATTGTGTGTAAATATTACGTTTCCATCTGTTTCTTTTTAACAATGTGTGTCAAATCATCCTGTGTTACTTCAAAACATGCTGCTGTTCTAGAGACATTTTGGTATTGTGCTAACTTTTGTTTTTTGGATATAATTTTAGTGCTAAAAAAAGACAAATCCAAATCTTTTGAAAAAATTTCTTTAACACTTTTCCTCCAGTTCAAAGTGATAATGTAATTATTGCAGTAGCAAAGCAATTTACAGGTGACTTTTCAGTCTCATGATTTGGACTGCGGGTCTCTGCTTGCTCATAACCAGTAAAACCAGTAGCTTTTGTGCTGCATGCATGTTTTTTTCTTTTTCTTCTTGTTTTCCCACCACTGGCTCCTCAGTTATGATTTATTCAGTCTGCATGCAGCCTCACTCGACTTCTTAGTTTTTTCACATTTTGTCTTTCTTTGCTATTCCACATATTTTAAAACAATTACTTTCAATACTACAGTAAAAATTTATTATTTAGGCTTTACTGCTTAATGTTGCTGTAATAACGTATTATATGGCAAGCCTTTAATTTAAATGATCTGTGCAAACACTGAAAAGACAAAGTTGTGTTTTTTTCAGAGCTGGTTAAATGGTTTCTTGTCTCTGAATGTTGAGACTAAAACAGCTTCATTATTGTTTCACAAGTGGACTGCTATAGTACGACAGTAGCTTGACATGTAATAAAATCCTGGGCTACCTCAAGCAGACAAATGAGCCACACGCCAACACAATGAATATAAATTTGCACTTGCCCAAAGGGGGAGTTATGAATCCTTATGTTGGGTTTGTTTTGGTTGCAAACATGCATATCAGATTAAAGGTAAGATCCACATTCTTTCGGGCTGTTTCTCATGCTCAAGCCCTCTTTTTGTGTGTTTGTGTGTATTTTTGAGTGCGTTGAACCTGTTCACCCGAAGACTAGACTCCACGACTCTACTCTCACTGACAGGATTTGCTCCAGGCCTCCTATCTGGCTCCTGTTGTACAGGTATTTTAAACAAGCCTGTGATGAATGATTTTTCACCACTTTCAATGTGTATCTCCACTTTTCTCCAAACATTACAGCTGTGTACCATACAGATGATGTCATGGCCTCTCCCCATTTAGGTTATGGAAAGAGAAAAGATGGAAGATTTCTGTACTTGCTCCATAAACACCTACATTCTCTAGTTGGGCTCTTAATGGCTCTGTTCCCTCTTTTACTCACCAACCCACCACACCCACCTTCGCTTTTCTTAATCATAGTGACCCAGCCCACCTTGAGCCAACATGCTTTAGCATACTCAGCACTGCTGGAGTAATCAGTAATCAGCCTATGGGTCTAAGCCTCTCCCCATGTCGGCAGCCAGGCCTCTCCTGTCATCTCTTCCAAGTCTGAGGGATAAGAGCTCAGGTAGGCATCACCTTAAGGGTGCCCTTTACTAACACACCCAAACATTTATTATTGCTTTATAAATGCAGAATAAAGTCTTTTTTTTGGTTCAAATGAACTAGAAAGAATAAAGCACATTTGTTTTCAACATTGCAAACTATTTAATCAAAATTTTAAATACAGGTTCAAATCTGTTATCTGCTTGCCACATGACATCTCCAACCACTTTAGAAACCTAAGGTATTTCCTAAAGTATAATGTTTTAGATCTAAATTACTCTTGTGGCTTTTGTATAATTGTGTTTTACTCACAGACATTCCTCTTTATCTTTTGAGATTGTACTCTTTTATATTTTCCGATACAAACAGGTTAAAGTTATCATTTAAAAGTGACGTGAGTGACTATACTTACAGTGTTTGACCGTGAAATGGCACCAGAATAATTTTAATGCTTTTAAGCAATGCTCCAGGTCTAAAAGATCAACTTTTAGCGAGGTTTTGGTTGTGCAGTTGCTGGCACTGTTCTCTTGCACCGAGTCCCAGGTTTAAATCCTAGGCTGCAGTTTGTCTGCCTGGTATTTCCACATTCCCCCTTTACGTGAGTGGACTCTCACCAGGTATTCTGGCTTAATCTCACAGTCCAAAAGTATAACTTAGGTTGGTAATTCAAAATTCCTGTCTCCCCCAATAAACAATGGAGATAAGCGCCAGCATCCTTTTGATCCTGTAAGGAGAAGCCAATAGTTAGATTTAAACTCAGAACAATGTTTTACAGGCTAACTGTACTTTAACCTTCTCTATAACTTTATTCCTAACTTGCATGGTGTGTTCCTAGGTGTTTATTATCTTCAGCAATGCACTCCAAGGCACTGTAAGGCCACACATCTTTAACTTTATCCAAGATTTGGTGTCAGACAATATAACACAATATCTGAGTCGTCAATGTTGGTGTAGTGAATCATTTACATCTCTGATTATTCTGCTGCAAGTTTTATTTATAGAAGGGAAAAAGGACCAAAATCTCTGCATTCTTAGCCATCAGCTTCCTGCAGAGGCCGTGCATCAAGCTCTGTGATGTTCTGTTGTATGACAAATACAAATACTCTCGCCCACATGATGATATCATCATGTAGGATGAATAATGCTTTCACATCTTTCCATAACCAAATTCTCTGATGTTTTTTTTTTCACCTTTGAACTCTCAAAGGTATCTTTATTGCTATAATGAGAGGTTTACGCATCACATATCTGCCTTAATGTAAAATACCATCTCAGTCACAGAAAGACAAGATGCCTTTATCTTTGTCTTCACATTTTCCATCTGATCTACAAACACAGTATGTTGAAATAGTGGCGTTCTGATCACAGCTTCCTACTTTAAATAATGATCCCTAACAGATGTTGCTGCCATGCTGGTGTTCAAACACCTGCAGCTGCACCATTTCTCTCACCATTTTGATGCACATCTACAACTGGTACTTCTCCAAATGTTACACCAACCCAACGGCATAACTTCAGGTGATTTGCTTACTTGCATGCATGTACTGTATGGGTGTATCTCTATTTCTCACATTTATCGAATCATTCTGCAAGCTTCTGCTTGTTTCTCACTCTTCTCTTCCAGCTTGTCAGCTTCTCACACTTGCCAGCTTGATTTGTTTTTTTAATTTTTTTTTTCAATGATCCATAAGGGTTTGCACTACCAACCTCTGCACAAACAATTACATAGTATCTCGAGGAAAGGAACGGCACACAAAGACAGTGGGGGTGGGTGTCATTAGTGTTGCTACAGCAACCTCCATCAACCCCCTTCCTCATTTTATGAAATTCTCCTGGTAATCCAGCCCAGATACAGGGGAAGTTGCAGTAAATGATTTATTAACGAGCTGATGGAATTATTCTTGATCATTGTTCACAGTAATTCTCAAAGTGCTCCATGGTGGCATCGGACATGCTTTCATTTTCCAGTGTAAATCGTCAGCCTGGGCATTCATTGGAGCCATCATTATAATCTCACCTTGCATCAGTTTCATTTAGTACGAGATAAAAGGTAGTGCAACCTCTGCGCTATTACCAGATTTAATATTCCTGCCATCACGGTTTCAGTCAAGGCTGCCTGCAGCTCTGAATGCTGCTCTATCATGACTGTGTAGCAAAAGATCAGAAATATGGAAAACAACGTCTGTAGCTTTATAATGCCAATAAAATGTAAAATGGCAGTGATGAAGAGATTATTATGATTCATGTTAAGCAATTTTTGCAGATTACTTTACTTTGCTTACTGATTTGTGTTAAATACAAACAAATGTGACACCCTACAACAATTTAAGCCTATAAGTTCATAAAGTCTTTCTCACAATTAACTTTTGGTTCCAATAAAGCCTAAAACTCTTATCGCAAACTTCTCCTTTTAAAGAACACAGCAGGGATGTTGTCCTTTTCACCCAGTTACACCTTATTATGAATGTACTGTTTATTATTTTTGGGAAAACCATTTTAACAAGAGCAATCAAGATTTATGTTATAAGAAATAAACTCTGACTGATGATATTAATTAACACCCATAAAGCAATGATATACAATTTTTATTTCTGGAGCAGTAATTGTAGTGATCTGATGTTTTGCAATGATAAAATAAACAGCAGTGAATTTTCAAATAATTTTTTTCATAACTTTTATTATGATCTTAATAAATAGCATAGACATTCTGAAAATATGCCATGTCTATGCCGCACATCAGCCTGCAGCTGTGACCAGAAAACATTAATTTAAATGGAAAAAAGCTCAGAATGCATAAACATATTTGCAGCATCAAATAGAAAACAGTCTAATTGGTTTAAAAGTATGCAACTTTTGCAACTTGTAATAAAACTGCAACATACTTATCAAACTTTTAATGAGACCTACATTTTATGTCTCATTTGTGGAAACGCAAACTGACTTAATTTCTTCCTTTTTTAAATTAATTAATTTTGAAAGCATAGCTCAAAAAACTCCAAATCCCAACACAGTTGTGCTGAAACTGATGCAAAGTACGAACCAGCTTAACAGAAAACAAGATAGATATGATATTAATTTTCCAACTTATTTTTAATGTAAACTAAAAACGAAATGGACTACAAACTTGGGGGTAGAGATGTATAATATTTTTATTTTATGTGACTTATAATAATGTATTGTGAGCAGTGATTTATAAGGTATTACCTAATCCACTGAATTTAGCTTGAAAAAATTAAGGTCTCATAAATTGTTGAAAAAGATGTAATGGTTTAAAATGTCAGTTTGTTTTTTTTTTAATCCAGAAAAATTTCTACAACTAGTATGATGTAGTTGTTAATTGTTAGGACAGAAGGGGCTTATTTACATTAAATGAGCTCCTGAATTTTCATATATGTAAAAGAAAAACAAAGAAAACAATTGTTTGTACTGTTGTTAAAGAATGCATATCTTCTTTTTATATTATTTCTATATTGATAGTCTCCATATACCCATTCACCGCATCTTGTTTTCTCCTATTTTCCTCTTCATGCTGTCTCTTTGGCATGTTCATTAGTGTTACAGTAGAGAGCTGTTAGTCGTGCCGAATGGAAGAGGGAGCAGAGGGAGACCCAGGTTCATAATGGGAAACAGCATGGTGCATATAGTACACAAACACATCAGTGCTTCCAACTCTGCAGATGCCCTGCACAGAGAGGGAGCAAAGAGCCACTTGTGTGTGGGTCAGCTGTAAAATATTCATTAATGTGGCCGTTACACAGATTACTCACTGATGCAGAACCTAATTTTTACAGATAGTGTGTATCGCTGCTGTGGTAATGTTTTCTGCATTCAACGGGGCAATCATATCAGAGGCAACACTGTGATCATGACGTAAGATACATCACGATTACTTCCTTGAATTTTCAAGCTGCACATTTACAATTTTAACCCGCAACACCTCAGCAGTGGTTTCCACTTCCCAAGGACGTCCATGCAGCTTATGCATTATGTGCATGGAGATCAAGTCAAACCTTTCTGTGGCAACTCTGGTATAAGTGTATTTTGTTTAATACTTTTGATTTTATTTGTTTGAACTGTTCTTTATTTAGGAGAAAAATTACAACATGAAGCTTCTATAATTTCAAAAGCAAGAATTTGGCACACAACTTTAAATTTATTGTGAATTTTCTGTAATCCACCTAAAGTCAAAATTATCTTGGGATCCCCTAATCGCTGCTGAAAATAGGTGTTACAAAAAAACTACTGCAAAATTGCATTTCTTTCCTGCATTTTTATTGGTTGGAGGACAGCAGAAGGAGGAGCTTGTCCAGAGTAGCCAGTGGATGCAGACGCAACGACTTCCACTAAAACAAAACTGCACTGAGAAAAATTAACCTGCCGTAAAGTAAATTTAACATAATTAAATCTGTTAAGTCAACAAAAAAAAAATCAAGTTGATATCTTTACACAAATTACACAAATATGTGAAGCATTGAAGTCAAAAACATATATATTGTAATTTTTTTCTGGAAATAAATTAGATCCACACAACAAAAAACTACAGTTGTCTTTCCTCTGTTTCATTCGATATTTCAAAACACCAAATAAGCCAACAGCAGCAGTGGATCCGTGGTGATTTGAAGTACATAAACTTGTTTCTTACTGTAGATTATCTCATTGTTAAGCCACCTATGCAACAAAACTCTACACCAAAGTATAAGGATGAGGTAGATCTTAAAATCTTCTGGTCATTACATTGCTGTGTAACGGTACTCCCAAACATAATACTGCCCTTTAAACTGAGAACACCACTACAGGAATTATCCAGGTCCTCCTTGTGATTTTGAAAAGATGTGTCAACCATGACAGCCAAACAACATCTGAAGACTCCTGCATCTTGGTGCAAATATCATCCAGGAATTTAAGCCATGGTGACGGATTCTCCTGAACACCCCTGACTCTGCCTTCACCTCTAAAGACACGCTGGTCCATCCATCCATCGGCTTGTGTAGTGTACGCATTACCTCCTGAATTATGAACCAAACAACTCTTGAGCATTTGAATCAAGGCCGTGTGTGTGTAACCAGTCACTAAACCAGTTTTCTGATTACTTATTTATTCAAAACATGAGAAATTCTGCCATTTAAGCTTCATTTAAAACCATCTTCCAGTTGTCCTGCGTTTTCCTTACCACCCTCCACCTTTTCTCATCAGCACCTCCTGTAAAGAAGCGGCACCAGTGATGATTCCTTGCTTCCCCCCCTTCCTCTCCTTGTCCAGTCCAGCACCTGCCTTCCCTCCTCCCACTCCTTCCTCGTTTTTCTCCTGGTTTCTACTTCTCCCCTCTCTCCACAGGAGTTTCTACTTTCTCCGCCTTTTCTCTGTCCTCACCTACACGGTCTCCATTCCTTATGCAGATAACTCGCCCCGCTCTCTGGACCCCTCGTTGCTGGTCCAGGTCCATTCATCTCTGTCACACTGCATTAGTGCCATGAGGGGCACATACACACATATACACACAGGTTTCTGGCACAGTCTACTGTTAGGAGGTGTGGGGGAGGTCATGACAGCAGGCGTCTCCAAAGCTGGGCAATGAATATAGATCACCTAGCTATTCTGAAGCACTGGGGCCCCCAAGACCTTCTCTGTGGCCCTCGGGGACTCTGAGACCTTAGAGTGGGTCATACCTGCTCTGTGTGGATGCAGATTCGACCAAAATGGCTCTGGCAGTCTTTCTGTGTGGCACATGTGAACACTTTACTTCCAATGGTTAGTTGTGTGACATAAATTGTAATTTACTATTTTGTCCCTGTTAGATTTTTTTTTTTTTCTAAACGACTTCACTGCAGCTGCAGCAGAAAACAACAATCTTGGGAATAAAAGAGTGGGGAAAGACAAGCATCCTTAGTGTTTCTTTTCCTCCAGCAAAGCAGAGCACAATAGGATAATGATCTGTAAGAGTTTACCTTTTAACGACGAAATGAAGCCACCCACCCTAATTATTATCTTTATTTTCTGAGATTTTACAGGTAGTGGGAATTCCATTTTATTTTTATGTAAAAAGAGGGCAGAGTTAAATGAACTGTAATAGGTTTGACTAAATTAGAAATGCAAAATTCAGCTTTTTCAAGTGACACATTTCATACGGAGCATTTATATAAATATACACACAGCTGTGGAAGAAATTAAGAGCCCACTACACTGAACTTCATTGAAAAGCTCCTGGTTATTCCATCATACATTGATTTCTGAACTCTTCCTGAGTTAAAACATTAGTATTGTGTCTAATTGAGTATGAACTTGTTCTCTTTGCATTATTTGAACCCATTGCATCTTTTTTGTTATTTTGACCATTTCTCATTTTCTGCAAATAAATACTACATTTTTGCTTGGAATTTCATGTCATTAGTTCATAGAATAAAATAACAATGTTAATTTTACTAAACCATAAGCCCATAAAGAGTAAAATCAGTGGATTATATTAAAACTATAAACTTGCAGATGAACAAAACAAATACTCCTTTCATGTAAAAGCCATTCCAATCACTTCAGTGGAAGATACATTGTCTTTTGAAAGTGGTTCACATGTATAAGCAAACATACATATGTGCCTGTGTGTGAGCATTATTTTCCTGTTTCCCTGCCTTCTGACTGCCTGCATGCTTGTGTATACAGAAGAGTGGTGCCAAAAAGGAATCATCAGTAAGTCTGTGGTCAGCTATGTGCCAGTGAGGAGAGGTAATCTGTCTTGCTGTATTGTTGTATTGTGTTGAGCTTGTGTGCCCAATCCCCTGAAAGCATGCAGAAGGCATCCTAATCTGCTTGGAGAATTACTAAAGCAGCTCCGAGGTCAGTGCTGCGGTTTCTAGAAAAACAGGCAAGAAAGAAAAGGGTATGTGTGTTGAAATCTACATTTAATAAACTCACTCTTAATGGTGTCTTTATAGGCTATCTCTATTGTGTCTTTATATCTCCACCTAACCGCCACAGTTGTGTTTATGTCACGTTTATAGGTCATAAATAAAAACTAAGGAGATAATCCTTGAATTGTTCAAAAGAGGCCATATTGGGTTCTTAACTTGTCTTTTTATCTGGTTAGAAATGATCTAAATGGTGTTGAACAAGGAAAGGAAATGAGTGAATATTTCCAAAAAAAACAAAAAAAACATTAAGTTTATCCATTTGAAAATTACATATTTTGCCTTTGCACTGAATCCAATTGAATATAGGCTATAAAAGATTTTCTGGTCATAGCATTCTGTTTTTTATTAATGTTTTTCACAATGTCTTAACTTCATTGAAATTTGGATTGTATGTTTGTTTTTAAGCTCTGTTGTCTAGATTGTGTTTGATGGCAGAGATTACTTTGGAAGTAAAAATGAGGAGTTGAACCAAGGAAATGCCAGACAACAAAGCTTTTTCAAGTCTTCACTCTTCCTGTGTGTTTATATGCACACATTTCCTGACACACTTGCAGTCAGACTCACACATTTACCTGGAAACATTATTTCACAAGTACAGTGACAGGATGAACCTCCAGTCCTGCAACACTTAATGAAAACATGCAGAAAGTCATTCAACACGGCCGTGAATATTAACTTTCTCACACTGACTAACGGTAATTGTGTTTGTGCGGCTCTTGTAGCAGTCTGTGCTTTATCTTTTCTGTTTATCGTTGAAAAGAAAGATCCGCCATCCATCGATGACAAGTGTATCTGAGGGCTATTTGAGATTCAAACACAGAGAGCTGGGCTGCCCACACGCCCTCTCCTGACATGCAAATATAAAAGGAATGGTCCCCGGGCACTGGGGGAGGAACACAGAGGGTAGCTATTAGATGAGGAGAAAAACAGAATACCAAATTAAAGAGACAACAGAGAAGAGGGAAAACCAGCTGCATTTCATCGTGCCAGGCAATTCTGCTAAGGTGAGGTGAGTGAAGATGTGCATTCAAACCTGTGGTTCAGGTTGTCTTGCTGTCAGGTGTGCAGCGTTTTTCTTTACTGAAAAAACACAGAAGCAGTGAAGGACCTTTTATGAATGCACAAACCACAATGGGAGAATGTGTTAAAATAAATGAAACGAGTCATGCATTCATGTTTTGTTTTGTGGTTTTGAGTGAGTCATAACATCTCATAATATACAACCAAGGTTGCAGACCTACACAAACTTGAATGTTAAGCAGATATTTAACCACCTCAAGAATCTCATGAATGCGGCGCAGAGAAACTGTTATTTCATCATTTACCCTCTCCGTTTCAGATGCCAGTTCACCTGCAGTCATAAATATCATGAAAGCAGCTTTGATTGAAATGTGAATATATTCTGCAATAAGCTGCGTTTGTCTTCAAAATTAGCATTGACACTTTCTGCTGTGTGCAACACAGTTCAC
This sequence comes from Poeciliopsis retropinna, assembly GCA_010277075.1. Lineage (NCBI taxonomy): Eukaryota > Metazoa > Chordata > Actinopteri > Cyprinodontiformes > Poeciliidae > Poeciliopsis > Poeciliopsis retropinna. The sequence goes on from VMRM01000001.1 coordinate 8,218,332, forward strand.
ATGTTAAATTTCTCCCTTACACAATACATGACTGTGCACATCTGTCACTGTCTTAAAAAACTATAAATCTGATTAATTGATTAACTGTATGTTCTGTTTATGTACAATTACTAACCTTTTTTTTTTTTAATCACACTTAATAATTAGAGCTACAATTGTTTCATTGCATTTTTCTTACTCCTGAAGTTGACATAGAGTAAAATTACTATGCCTTTAAAGTATTTTGGTAAAGCTTAGATGATGACATCGTGGTTATGAATGATGTAGATAAAGTATTCTGGATAGCACCACATTTTGAATTTTTGTTTGCCCCATTTGGAGACAAAAAAGAGTTGTTATTTCGGTTTTGAGTTGTTATTGCATTGTTATTGTTTGTTTGTTTGTTGTTTTTTATATTTAAAAAGTTAGTAAGTAGTAAACTTAGGTAGCTCAATTCTCAGACAGCAATCACTCGGTGCTTCACAGTAAAAATAGTTACAAATAAACAATAAAAGACAATAAAAACACAATAATATAAACATTTAGGAAATGCATCATGACATCATGAAGGCATAGCAGCTTATGGCACAATGAGGCTAAAATGCTTGCTTAAAACATAACATCCTAAATGCTTAAGTAAGAACTTGAATTTCAAATTCAGTTACAACATGCAGTCATAAATAACCTTTAGATATTTTATTATTCTCAACAACACCATTTTTTGTATGTGTAAGCTGATTTTTTCTGACAATTACTCAAACAGTTTGACTTCTTGTAGGCTCCCAGCTGAGGCAGTATCATGAAAACTATCTGCAGGAAGCAGATAGAAAGTGACAAACCTCCTGTTTTCATCAGAAGGTTACCAAAACAAAATATAGGCTATAGGTAGTCATATTAGCAACTGTCAGGGTTACAGTTAGAAAACAGGACACTTGCCGGCCATTTTAACTGCGGTGAAATGAAGTAATCCCACTTGGCAATGAAATAACAGAGGGAAGCAAATACCAGTTACATACTAAGAATGTATTTTGTTTTGTTTTATTTTTTCCTTTGTCCCCAGTTTGTGCACATATGTGCAAGTGTGTGTGTTTGGTGTAAAAGACACACACACTTTTACTGCTCCATGACCCCGCTCATGTAAACATGGACACACTCCGACGAGGTGCTGAATGGCAGCGATTATGAGAGACCAGAGCTACGCTCGCACTCTCTGGGAGCTCTGCCAAAAGGGAAAGACCCACAGTGCAAGGCTTCCCCTGGCTCTCTGCCAACGCTCCATTTACAGCGGCAGGAGGAGGAGCAGGATGGAGGGAGAGAGAGAGGGATGTGGGGAAAAAGAGGAAGTGAAGAGGAAGGAAGAGTCAGAGGGGAGGGAATAACATCGTGTTTGGGGAAACAGAAAACAGAAAAATTCTACATGTTTTTTTTTTTTTTTGTATTCCCTGGAAGATGGGATTTAATTTAGCTATTTCAATTCTTCATGTTATTAGTCCATAATATTAGATTTTTGTCCACCAGGGAGTGTTTATTCAGAGTAAAACATCTGGCTGATGAAAAATTTCGCCTGTGTGAAACAGTTTACTTAATGGAAGCTTATTGAATTTATTGGATTACTACAACTGAAAGTGCCAGCAGAAGCACTCTGGCAGTCAGATGAAGCCATAAAGAGGCAGATGTTCATGTTTACTTCCTTTTGCAGGGCTCAAAAGGCAGATAAAGAGATACATAAAAATCAGTAAGGCATCCTTGATATTTGGATGAAAATCCTTTCGGAAAACGTGGTTGCTATAATTGGCATTATCTGACAATATTGGCCAAAATAATGTCCTTAAAATTTTCATTCTTGTAGCTGGCAAATACTTAAAATTAGACTGCCTAGAACTAAGCTGAGGCCTTTCTTTGTGCAGCTGGGATGCTCTTGCTCTCCAGGGAATCTGGCTTCAATCCATGAAGATACCTTCCAGCATGCAGCACAGTCTTGTTGGTGACTCTGCGTGAGAGCATGTTTAGTCATTTCTCTCTGAGTGCGCTTTGATGTACTGGTGACCCGTTAATGTCAGCCCACCCACAGCAGCTGATTGCTGCAAAGGCAGCAGCCTCTTCCAAGACCTAACAGAAAATCAAAAGTAAATGTTGTGATTTCTGACTGTGTTTTGACCCTCTGCTGTGGTCATTATATACGATGGCCACAAGATTGAGAGACTGGATCCAAGTACATGAAGTGAGCGGGGTTCAGTCTTGGAGATCAAAACTTTTGGTCTATTAGCTAGAACACATAAAAACAAGCATTTTTAAAATGTATTTTTGCTTTATTGTTGTAACAAATGTTTTGAAATCTTCAAAGAAACTGGAATGAGGGACTGGTCCAGTCTCAAGATAGAAAATGAGTGGGATCTTCACTCTCATAGTGAACAGTGTCAGATATTATATTTTCAACTCAGGTTTACTGAGTTACAACCTTTCATTCAGACTTCAGGAGCCTCTCAATGTGAATTTCCTACTTGTGAGACTGAAATTCACACTTCTGAAAGCAACAGGATATTTCTGTTTTCTTTTGTTTGCTTAATTGATTTGTCTGTTAGAGCTTGAGAGGCATTTGGCCAAAGCTTTTATATATGTGTGTTTGTGTAGTTGGTGTTGATACATTATCCTTTTGTTGTGTGAGACAGACAAATGAAAAACCGTTTAATGTAATCACAAATCATCGATAATTTAATTTCAAATCATTGAACACATTATGGGGGTTTCACATTGATGCCACTGTTGCCTTGCAGAAAAAAGGTTTGACCAATATGGCAATTAATAAAAAGTCATATTTAACATCATGCATTAGCTCAAATATTGTAAAAATTCCTTACAAATATTTCTAAATTAGCACCACAAAATCTCAGATTTTGATTGCAAAAAACCCACAGAAAAATCATAAAATCTTAGATGGACTGATCAGTGTGAAAAGACATTCAATATTATTTAATTTAAAGAGACACTTACTGAATGCTGAAACAAACAGCTGTTTATTGATATGTTAACAGTTTAATGGGTTTTACCAATACATTCTGGCACAAATGGCCCTTTAAGGACATTCAGATTTTTGATATGACCCAAAATGAAAATGAGTTTGACACCCCTGGGATGGAGGAACGGATGGGTGGATGGAAAAGTGGACATATAAAACTGATTGATATTTGCAGTTATAAAGTGAAAATTCTTGCTCATTTAACACTTGACGCTCTTTGGTAATTGAAACGGATGGTTGGAGCATGTTAGGTTATTTATCTTCGCTTATCCCATAAGTTTAAGAAATAGTGCAGGAGCCCTCAGCTCCTGTTGAGATGAGCTGAGCATGACCCACTTTAAATGACAGAGGGAGAATCACAGGGAATAGAGGGGACAAACCAGTCCAAACAAGAAAAGATCTTTGTCAGGGTCATGTGTTGTTTGCCAGGTCATGCCTTTCCTGTCCTTTGCCCGTCTGGCCTGTTATCAGAGAGTGGCTCAGTCTGTCAGCTGACTACAGATGACCATGTGCCGACCCCTAAAACCTCTGATCAAATCATGTGATAGCTGCATTTACCCCAGAACGGCACTCAGTTCGACATGCTCGTCCTACAAAAACAAGATAACTTCATCAGTCATCTTGAAACAGGCGAGATGAGACAGAGAAACAGCACATTTTGCACAAACTTCAGAAGGTTGGAATCAAACCTCGGTGACATGTGCACCACAAAGTTGAACCACCTGTTGTTCAGTTCACATCATTTATATCAGTCTGTCAATTTGTAGACTGTCATAGAGCAGTTTTTATACCCTGTAAAGGCTTTAAGATAAAAACATGAGGCAATGGAAAACAAATAAACAGAGACAACAAACAGAAGTGACACTGGATTTAAATAAAATTGTGTGATGATTCTAATGCTATTAAATGAGTGTTAAAACGCAACTAGTAAAAATATTCTAAAAAGTGCAGTAAAACTACAGACATATAAATTTAAGATTGGGATTAAATTAGGAATCATTTTACCAACATGGCTGCTGCTCTCTTTTTCAGGTTATTCTTCACAAACCAGAGAAACGGTTGAGCTGTGCTCAAAAATCCAGTAAAACATTTTGTTTTAAGTGAGTTTTCTGTTGCCTTTTATTCATCCTGTCTATTTTCTTTCTATTTTTTCTGTTTAACTAGATTAACTTTATTATGTTGCAACACAATCAGACCACCTTGGCAACGATCAGAGGTTTATTGGAATGTGTATTTCACACCAGACAGCTCGTCCTATTAGCATGACAAGTCAAACTATTCAGACAAGCATTGATCTGTGGGAATAAAGGAGCATATCAGGTTTTTGGATGTGTTTCATGTGCTTCCTTTTTTCTGGACATATTTATAGTGTGAGTTTGGTTCTGATGTCTGTTAACAGACCTCAGGAGCACTTATGTTTATCCCCCATTTGAGTATAGTGCTCCTGTTATAAATTTCGATATTTACACCATCTGCTCTCGAACACAGATGATTTATTTACTGCTTTCTGGGGAGGATAAGCCAGAGCGTCTTCATTCTGCTTTCTATACATGAAAAACACCAGGTGTTTGTTTACGCATTCGTTGCTCCCCTGAACAGCAGTCTTACAATTTGAGTTTTCGCATGTCTGCCTGTCTGATGCAGTGCTTATTCAGGTAGACTGCAAAATAGAGTTTGACCCTACAATGTCCCTTCTAATCAGAAGTAATTGACGCAAATAGTCCTTCGTCATAACTGCATATGTCCTTGGTTCAGCAGTGTTGATCTCCGAGACCAGGTCTGCTCTGAGAAAGTTTTCATCTGTCTGCATGGAAAAGTCTGCATTTCTTTCTACGCCTTCCACAGTTTTCCAAGAACTTCGCACTACTAGCAGTTCAATTAATATACAGTAACCGAGTTCTCCTTTTACCCTCCAATCTCTTTCCTCCCCTGCTGAGGGGAAAAAATGTGTCTCATTCCAATTTAATGCATGGCCAATTCCCACATCGAAGGAGCAGTAATTAAAATCCACACGCAAAGCCCCATTCATCAGTGGAGATGACAGAAAGGGGGGTGGAGCGCGGAGGGTTCTGTTTCTGTACCCTTGAATTTAGGAATTTGAACCACCTTGTGAAGAGAAACAGAGAGAGAGGGAGAGTTTAGGCTGGTCTCTCTCTGTGGATATCCTGTTTTCAGTCTGGTTGCACCTAAAAATCACACAATAAACCAACCAATACAAACCAAATAAAGCTTTGCTTTTGCCTCACTCTCCAGTACCTGCAGTATTATCCTCTGATTACCATAACCGGCTCTCCTTACAGCCCCGCCCATCATATTAGAAGTATCTCCTCTTCCTTATGACAGAGTACTTACACACCCCACTCCAACCTTTTGCACAAGTTGCAGTATTTTTTTTTGTTGTTGTTCTGACAGAATCCCTGCTGTGCTGTCTTGGCTTTTACGCACAAAAACACACGTACACATAACACAAACACTGCATGACCGTGACCCTCAGAGAGACCTGCGCACATCCACAATGTCTTTCAGGGGTTAGGGGGACACTAGAGGGGCTCTGGAAGGCTGATTGTGTGTGTGTGTGTGTGTGTGGGTGGGGGTGTGTGTGTGAGTCATTATTTGTCATCTGTGATTACGTGTGTTGCCACCCAGCAGCTGTTTGCATGTTTTATACTAATGTCTGTTGGGCGAGGTTTTGTCTGGTGCCTCAGTGACATCACAATGCTGTTGAGCTCACTTATGGCCTCTAACGCACTTCTCAGGTTATATTTGAAACAGATTTGTTGTCTTTGAAAAAATGATCAAGTTGTTCATCTGAGAATTCAGAAATAACTTAAACGACTGTGTGTTGCAGAGACGTAACATAAGTAGGTGCTGATATCATCCAAGTTAGCAGTATCCTGCTTTACATTTGAAAAACTAAAGCATATTTCCAAGTCAGTTCTAACTACATTAGGCATTAAAAATGAGGGATTATATCACACCTAACTCCAATTGCAAAGCAGGAAGTACCCAGAAGTTGTACTCAAGTAAGAGTAGAAATGCTTCATAGTAAAATGATACAAATGAAAGTAAAAAGTACAGCATAGTACAAATACTTCTAAAAGTAATTATTTTCAAAAAAGCTACTAAAGTAAATGTAATTGTAAATTACATTAGTTATTACCCAACTCTGATTATGTAGATTAACAGACATTGTAACTTTAGTTTTTTAAAGGGCAGTAAAATTATGGCAGAATAGAATATTTTTCTTACAGGATCAAATTAGTGAGAATTTTTTTGTTTTTGTTATTTGCTTCTTTTTGGCTGAGAAAATACTGTCATTATTATTATTATTATTATTATTATTATTATTATTATTATTATTATTATTATTATTATTGTGCATTGACTGTGGTAAAAAGAAAGTTTGTGAGCTGTAAGGGGAACACAATGCCGGTCTCTGCACAGCCGTTCCAGTCCCAGTGGTGGTGGCATATGTCCAGGGTCTCTGTTCCCCCTCATCTACCCTTCTCCCCTCTGAGTCCCTTCTCTCTGTCTGTCTGTCTCTCTTTCTCTCCATCCAGCAGTGGACTGCACTTGAGCTTGAATGGCCAAAGCAGGAGAGGCAGCTGCCTGTGCACCAGAGAGCGAGCGAGTGAGGGGGGTGCACAGATTTTAATGAGATGCACAGTGTCAATGGCCACTCTCTCTGAAGAGGGCAAGAAGAAAAGGGCGCTCTCTCTTTTTTGCCCCGCTCCCCACTCCTCTGTGCCCCTTTCCTCCGGCTCCCTCACTCTGCATCTCCTGCCCTCCTCCCCAGCTGGCGAGGGGGCTTTGTTAGGCGCCAGATGATACCCCAGATGCCCCAGCCCAGCCGCCCCTTTCAGCTACATTCACCAGGCTCCCCTCGGGTCAGAGGTCACCACCGGGCATCTGAATGGGTCTCCGTGGTAACAGTGGCCACGGTGGTTGAGAGTGGCAGAGGCTTTTTGTTACTGACTGGTTGCCATGGACGGTGGTTTATTACTCTGATTCAGCCTCAAACTGAAATCTCAAGCAAATATCTATTATTTTAAAATCATAGAATATTTTCTGCTTTTTTAAAATTAAAACTAGCTTTTATTGCACAAAATTTAACAGAAAAAGCAAACTTTTGATGAGTCAAAATAGGAGTAATAAAAAGATAAGCGTTAGCGAATGAAGCCTTAAACATTTCTTCATAGGTCTTCTGGGCTGTTTGGCAAATACTTTGACTAATAAGCTGGTAGTTTTCAGTTTGGTGTTGCTTTAGCCCTCTGCTGGCCAAACGCATAATTACAGCCCGCATCAAACTGGTGCCATCCAGTGAACTTTGACTTTTAAGTCAGAATAAGATGCAAAATTATAAATTTTTTGATTCTATTTTTATTGTATTTGGCATGTATTTAAATATTTATCATCTGATGTTAAATCATTGACTTATTCAACATCCGTCAAGTTTTTATTTGTGCAAACACATATAATTGCTTTTTTCTTATCATACTTTTGTATGAAATATACGCTGACTAGAAAGGATTAAACGGGTGATTTTTTAAGTTATTTGGCCTTTTTCTTTTATTACAGGTCACATGTGGTCAGAAACACTTTCAAAATTGTTTCCCTAATCTGGGTTTCTTTATAGTTGAAGATTTTACTTCTCTGTCTCTTTTTCATGGGCTTTATTAATTGGTAATATGAAAGCAACATTTTCAGCAGCAAAAGTACAGAAACTGCAGAACACTCCCATTCAATTTAACATTAAACACACACAGAATGATGCTTTGAAACTTTTATCTTCATTAATTATGGGGATGTTCAGCTTATCACTCGCAAAAAAAAAAACACAACACCAAAGATGAAAATCTTGCATTAGACAATTCAAAAAAAAAATCATACACAAATCTGTGCTTAAAAAGTCACTATTGTCAAAAAGGTACTTTTAATCTGAAAAACAAATCTCATCATACATTTTCTAACTTGCTGAGTACTTATAAAAATGCACACCACAAAAAAAGGAGTTTTAATCTCCAAATCCTGCATAAAAGATCTGAGTCTTATGTGTTTTCTTGATTTAAAAGGAACCATCTTGGACTCCTAAGTTAAGGTTTTAGCTCTGAAATGAGATGGATTCACTCTGCTCTGCTCCCTTGTCTCGCTTCTCCTTACTTGCAGGCTCTCCTGGTCACGCTGTCCAAACAGATCAAAGGTCAAGCGATAAGGAGACGTCGAACACTGGGGCCCATTCAGCTGCACAACCACAAGTGAATAACATGTGGGCATCCAGAATCAGCGAAGAAGGAAGAAAGAAAGGAGAAAGGAGAAAGTTTTAGCTTTGGCGTGTGTCTTGACAACTCATTGTGCGTGTTGGAGTCGATTTAATTGAAGCAGACATCGAATGGCTTTTAAAACACTGAGTTGTTGTGCAAATTCAGGATTTTAGACTGAAATTTCATCATGTGTGGATTTAATCTTACTGATGGGAGAAAAGGTTCTTGTGAGTAGCCTCCTTGTGTTTTCCTGCCCACATTTTGCCGCCACTCTTTGGACTGGCAGGTAAACCATTACTGCTTAGGTCCAACTTCTCCCTTAAGTCATTAGAACATCAGATAACACAAATGATCAACAGTGCAGAGGAAAGGCCCTGTGGCTACATGTGAATTGCAGCAAAGCCAGACAATGTGTCACCAATCGATGGGAAAAATTTGTTTGGTTGTGTTTCTCTTTGCTTTCTATTTTACAAATATAAATGAAACTGCATAAAAATAATTCAGAATATAATAGAAATGTTGATCCTATTGAAAAAGTACAACTCATATCACAGAGATATCAATATATTTCAAGTATGTTTTTCTGTTTAATTATTCTGCTTATTAGAGATTACTGCTCATAAAAAGCCACAAAATAGTTAATTGAAAAAGAATAATTAAAATAGTTTTGAATACAGGAATATTATGCCATCAGAATCATAAGGAAGAGTGATAACTTGACATTGGTCCAGCTGACAATCGCTGATAAATCAGACAAGGGGGAAAATGACACAAAAAAGAAGCTAGCTTTCCATACAGTTGTATCCATGGTAAGTTTTGTGGAAGGAAAAAGTGCGGTGGAGAGTTCTGGTGGCTGTTAAGGCACTTAATCCAAGCAGTCCAAGCAGCCTCATGATTCTCTAAAGGCTGTGATTATCTCAGTTGCTAGCTTTTCTTTTTCTACCACACTTTCTTCTTCCACTAAACTTTCCATTAATATTCTCTGGAATAGCACTCTGCTTTTTTTTTAGCAATGACCTTTGGTGACTTAGAGTCTATATGGAGGATGTCAGTGTCTGTGTGTTGGACAACTGTGAGGCCAACATTTATCCCCAGGATTGTGTAGACATACAAATGGCTAAAACACAATATGTCTGTATTAAAAATCACTTCTTGTAAGATTTATATTAAACACGATTATCGTGAATGAAACAAAATCTTAGTTCATCCATTCAAGAAATTGTAATATTATTGAAAATAATAGTTATTTTTGTTACGCTACTCACCAAGTCAAACACAAATTATGTAGATTAATGCCACATGGAGTGATGTTTCAAAATATTTATATCTGTTATTTATGTCTGCTTACAGCTGATGAAAATATGACATTTAAGATTTGAATGTTACAGAGAAATAAAACGAACATAGAGCAATATAGGCTTAATAAACAACACTTGACAAATGAGACTCATCTGAACACATTTTAAAGGTTTTTCAGTATGACGGTACATATATTTAAATCTGTGACATGCATCTAATGTACTTATGTACTGATGAAACCTTAATGGACCCTAATGCATTTTCATAAGGGAGGAAGTCTTCTGCATGTGACAGGAAACATCTTCAGCAAACAAGAGAACATGTCCAGTTGCCTTTTGTTGAAACACGCAGGAAAGTGTAAAATCTACTGTCATGAGGAAAATGTTTATCCGCTTTAAGGCTGGTGCTTCAAGCTATTTTGACATAAATTGCAGAACAGTTTATTGTTCCTGCTTACACATGCAAACATGGAACATAGGCCTTAGTGTAAATTATAACATGATAAAATATAGAATATTGAATTATAAACTTATTTGTTGTAAAATAACATAAATAGCCTGTAAAAGTGTATTTAGAATCCGTCCCTTCAGCTGTTTTTTAATTGTCTTTAAAACTATGCAGAAATAGAGAGAAACAAAAAGTGTGAGGATGAATGATGTGCAATAAAGGTGCATTCACCTGGGAATTAAAACAGAAAGTCTCACCTTGAGAGCATCTTTACGCATTCAGTATGCACCATAAGGGCTCAGAGAACAGGTTACAGTTACAGTGAGCTATTTAAAACCATTTGTAGTCAAAGCACTAGCCAGCTGAAGTACTACGATTCAGGCCCTCTCCTGGAGCTGCAGGCCAAAGCTCACGTGCTACAGCATCATGAAAGCATTTAAAAAAAGAAACACAACTCCTGCAGCTACAGGTTGACGGTTTTGTGGCAAACATTCTTTTTAAAGCCATAAAAAAAACCTGCGTCAACTCTGCTATTCAGGGTTACGGCCTCTTTTCCTGATTAGCCTCAGCGCCTCATCAATAGGCCTGACTGTCTGCTCCGGTCATCCAGACAAACAGCTCTTTCTGCTCAACAGCTCAGAGAGGAGTTAATTATGGCATAGCACATGACTGGCATACTGAGCCATGGCCTCACCAGCAAAAGAAGCATGAATGTGTCACAAGATGCCCTGCAGTTTGATCCATGTGATAAGAAAGGATACAGAGGCCAATGTTTGAATAGGAGAAAATACAAAACCAAAATAAAGGAAGAATTTCTTTAAAGAAAACAGAAATTTCACCTATTGGACAGTCATCTTAAATGTAGATATCAGTCAGAAACATTATCATTGATATTTTTAGTTAACCCTAGGACAAATAAAATCACTTCCACTATTTCCTCCGTAGGCCTACAATACTCATATATTTTAGTTCTGTTATTGATAAGAGACAGTTATTTGTTCCTCAGGCAGGGCATTTGCTGCCTTGTAGAAGCAAAAACAAAAGCCAAGCTAAATCAGAGAAAAAGTTAAATTATAAAACGCCATACAAAAGCAATAATTTGCATGACGCCACCCAGTGGTGGTGGCTGAAGGAGTAATTGTAGGTTCTATTGGACTTCAAAAGTCTGGATCTCTGTTTCTAGCTGTAAAATCAGGCAGTGAGAATGCCAAGTTGGAAAGTCCATGAGCAGCTCAAGTTCAATATCCAATGTGGATATTCAAGCATTTGTACCAAAAAACCTTGAATTTCCAAGTTCTGTGTTGAAAATATTAGATGTAAATCCTCCAGAACATAGAATAATAACTTGGAAACTCAGATGTTATTGATGTACATATTTTTTGTAAATATATTTCTTTACTGATAACACTAACACTAATTAGCATCTAAGCTATTTGATTTGCATTGTGGATGTGCAGCAACTGTGTGCTGCCTTCATGTCAAACTGGACCAAAATCTCCAAGGAATATTTCCAACATATTGTTAAGGACATGCCACATGTAATTAAAACAACATTGAACGGAAAATGGGTTTGAACCTATGCACATCTGCATCTTTTTCCTCAAAGTGGCTTTATTTTAACTGAACCTCAGATGTGTTTGCTGTGAAACAGATAAGGCTCTCAGTTCGTTGTTGTGGGATCACCTCTTTGTCTTTCCTTTGGGCTCTCACTCTCGTCATCTCATAACGATTGCCTGGCCTCCAGTGTGTTGACAAGAGCTGTGTTGGCTTTTTCCTGAGGGCTCCCATTTTCTTCCAGTGCCGCATTTAACAGCCCACCCCCACATCCCATCAAACGCACTCCAATGAAGATCTCATTTTGCTCTTATAAGAGTTCAATGAATAAATGAATTACTGACAGATAATGAAGCCGAAGCAAAATGCTACCAAGATTAACATTTAAAATAACTGGATAGAATTAATCACTTTCACTGTTTTCCCTTCATTTATTCCTGGCAGGTTGTCTGCAGATGGAGCAGATGGAGATTTTAGGTGCAATCAAGGAGCTAAAGTAAACCTGGCAATCTGTAAATTCCCTGGTTGGTTTTATTGTGCATTTTAAACAGCAATAGATTATTTTTTTAACAATCTGCTTTGCTAGAGCATTTCAAACAGGTGAGAACATGTTAACCCCAAGTAAACTAATGCAGCTGTCAGTTTTCATACTCTGTATCTCTGTGTACCTAAGAAAAGCATCAACAGCATCAAGATCATCCTCAGCTATGAGTGTTTTTGCCTCAGCTTTAGTTTCCATTTTCCAGGTAGCAAAAAGCAACAACCTCAAAGCATGAGGATTAATAATGCAGAAGAAGACGGGCAGGTATTGACAGATTGATCGAGTAAGTGCCATTATCCTCCAATCAGTCAAGAAAGGCAATTAAGAGCTCGTCACAGAGTGACGTCACATGCTGCCCTCTGGTGGATGGAAACTTAAATAAGCATAGTACAACAGCGCTATATTTTGAGCTGATTTATTACCTTTCAACCAATAAATTAAATAGCATAAATCAAGATGTTATTTACGCAGACTAATTGAGGGAATCATTCATAAATAAAATGTTAAATTTTGCTATGATTACATGGATTACATGACACTCCTACAATAACATGATGCAATCTGAAATAGCTCCTCAGCTGGATAAAATTTTACCATCTGGCTTTAAATTGTCACCTGAGTCAATGTGAGATGTGCTGGAATAAACTGAACTGATTTGAAATTAATTTGGACCAATTTGATTCTGCAAAATTGGATATAAATTGGATCTGTTTACTTTGTCTTGACATTTGGTGAAACTTTATTGATTCAATAAACTGAATCAAGTTATTTCCTCTTTTTCCCCCCAATCACCTTTATGAAGCTCAATAAATCTATATAAAATATACATAATGTTCAGTTAAGATACAACTTATGTTGTAAAAAACATGTTTTGAAAATCAAGAAATGATGTAAGAGATTAGTTGTTTTTAATTTCAGTTTAAGATTATGTTTTGTTTTGTTTTTTTACTTTGAACAGTTTTATTTTACATTAGTTTCATTTTCCTTCTTTTCCCTTTGTTCCATAAACTCATAGATAGCAAGAACATTGTACTATGTTGCATTTAAACCTTTAAATTAAAGTAAAAATATAGGACAGGAAACATGGATTATTCTCCAACTCTAAAGTATGTCAACATGTTTCTTCAATGTCAGGTGTATTTGGCACAAGTTCGTAAAATCAAAATAGATTTTCCACTAAAGGTCCTGTTCAAGATTTATGCTGGAACATGGAACACTGTTTTTTTAGTTAATATTATTTAATTTTATATCTGCATTCAAAAGGCAAGAAAATAGAAAAGGAGACAGAAAATGGATGGATATAAATATACAAAGAGAAGGTTTGTTTTTACAACCAGTAACAATCAAGAAATTAAATTAACCATATTTGACATGAGGCACAGCCATCTGAATTACCAAAAGAAAATTCTGCCAGAAGCCACATTGGACACAAGCCAAATGGTAATTAACATTTAGCTTCGTGCAACTGCCGAACATTAAAAATGTCCCACAGAAACAAAAAAACTTTGCTTTCAGTGCACCATCTTCTCATTCCCATACTTTGGCAAAGATACATATTTACATGTCAGTCTTGATGTTTTCCAGAACTTGTGTGCATCGTTTCACCTGTTGAAATGGAAAATATGAAAAACTCCAAAGTACACAGTGACACCCATGCAGATACAGTCAAGTCTTTCTGTAGAAACACATGGCACGGGTCAAATAAGTCCACCTGGTCCATTAAAAAGAGAAGCACAGTAGTAGTCAGGATGTAGTACAGGATGACTGAATAGGCCACATTGGTCAGAACTGGTACGGGTTTACTTCTGTTACCATAAAATATCCACGTACAGTCAAATTCCAAACCCCAATTAAGATCATCAGAAGCCACATTCACAAATAGTACAATTAAGAACTTGGCACAAACTCTGACAAAGTATTTACTGAACGTGCAGATTGACAAGAGATACTCGTTGAAATAGACAGAAGTCAAGATGCTAGTGCAACCGTACAATAATTAGAAGTAAGACTGATTTCAAAATAACACAATAAATAATGGATGATAAAGCAAATACTAAGGACAATATCCAACAACCAGCAAAAACAGCTAAGTTACAATTTCCAGACTGCAATTCAACAAAAGGCACACACATTATGTACCGGCCAACAGACGCACATGCTCAGGCACTGACGTTTAGTATGGGATCTGGTTTTGGTAGTACTGGAGCATATCGTACGTTCGGCTCCTGTATGAAAAAGAAAAGAGGAATCAGTCAGAAAAAAAAAAAAATCTAGAATTTAACATTAAAGAATGAAACATGGATCAAATTAAACCGACCTGTTGCTGAGGAAGCAGTTCTGGATGACTTTAATCATGAAGGAAGCTGCATCTTTCTCACTCAAACCAGGATTGAATCGTTGACTGCATGTGCAGAAACATTATAAGCAACAACAGCTAATGGCATTTTAAACACTAGCGTGTTCATTCAGAATCACTAAATCACCAAACGTCGACCGAGACTCACGTGAGTAGTTTGATGGTCTGCCCTCTGAAGCAGGGAAGTCCTGTGTCCAGCATGAGATTTACTATAGAGACCACTGCGTCCATGTAGGGCCTGAATCAATGCAGGAAAATGGATTATTATTTCAAAACTAGCTCACTGTGCAGTAAACAGTTACTCTAGGTTGGTGGTGCTCCCTGTAGGTGACGGGCAATCTCATTACAGGAAGCCACAAGGTGGTTCCTGATATTAATTTGATTAATTAAACATTGCCCGTTTTCCATCAGTCCTCCTGAGATCGGGGACTAAAGATGGGCTTCAGTCTCTTTGCAAGCTCACCTGACAGCCAGGTATCCCCTCACACACATCTCCATGAACCACTTGAAAGGCGTCGCCTCCATCTTCCCACCCATGATCATCACCATCTCATCCGTCAGCTTGATATCCGGCTCCCAGCCGAGATTCCCTCCAGGAGAACTTTCAAACATGAACCCAAAGTCTAAAAGGCATAAAAAGCCACAAACGTGATGGTTAGAGGTTGGGTGCGAGGCAATAACATAATATTTTACCACTATAAAAAGACATGAGGCTACTTTAAAACAGCTATAAATATTGTGGACAAAAGATAAAATAGAAGGAATAACTATACATTCAAAGATTTCTTTTCACTGTAGCTATAACTAGTGACGCCCAACAGTTTCTAGAAAAAAATTTAGCTGATTTTTACTATTGTACTATATTTCAATATATACTGTACTTTGTAAAGCGCTCATTTTCTAGACATATTTAATTGGCAACATATTTTTTTCTTGCTTCCCATAGATATAAATATGTCAGCGGCTCTCTTTTTGTTATAATAAGAAAGTTGAGAGAATATGGGATTTAATTAGGGAAGATGTGTGTTAATATCAGCAAAAAGAGCAAAGAAAAAAACTCAGACTCACTGACAGAACTGCAGCAAGAAATTTGAAACTCTGCTATATAAATCAAAAATAAATATATATCAAGGTTCTTTGTTTTTTTTAACACATCTTCACCAGGATTACCAATATATGTGAAATGATCTTTATATTTTGTAAATGTCACCAGAGTTTTTAAAGTTTTCTTTCCATGCGAAACTGTTGCAAAAACATTCCAGAGAGACGACAACAAAAAAGATGCTTCAGAGGTGCCCACCAATGTGAATGAGATGGCCCTGGCTGTCCAGCATGATGTTGCCGTTGTGTCTGTCTTTTATCTGCAGCAGGAAGAGCAGCAAGCTGTACGCTGCCATACTGCGGATGAAGTTGTATCGTGCCTGGAAAGACGAGCGTTAGTGGGGATGTTAGTTTACGCTGCGGCGTCCGGAACAATTGGATGAATAATGTCAGGAAGACTATGCGAGTTTACCTTCTGAAATGCGAGTGTGGATTCGTCTCCATACTGATTCCTGAAGTAATCGTACATACCAAAGTCGGTCTGTCGGCCCAGTTGGTCCCGAGATTTACAGTCTGGGATGCACTCAATCACTCCACACTAAGAAAGCAGAGATATTACATATATTTAAAAAGATTGAATTACAGAAAGTATGTTCATAACTTCATAATTTAACACTTGAATTTAATAAGTAGGCTGCAAAGTAGCGCAGTTGGTAGCACTGTTGCCTTGCAACAAGACGGTCCTGGATCCAATTCCTGGCCAGGGGTCTTTCTGCATGGAGTTTGCATGTTCTCCCTGTGTATGGTGGGTTCTCTCCGGGTTCTCCGGCTTTCTCCCACAGTCCAAAAACATGACTGTCAGGTTAATTGGTCTCTCTAAATTCTCCCTAGGTGTGAGTGTGTGTGTGCATGGTTGTTTGTCCTGTTTCTGTCGCCTCTCGCCCAAAACGTTAGCTGGAGATAAGCACCAGCACCCCTCATGACTCAGGGTGTAGAAAATGAATGGATGGATGGATGAATTTAGTAGTTTGTAGTTTCTATTTAAGGTCTACTCCGTAGTAACTAAGTAAATAGGGATCATGCACATTTTTCAAATTAGTGCCACAATTTCCAGCCCCTTAAGCTGGATTTCAAAGTTACATTGAGAAATTCACTTTAAATTTGCAATTAATAAACTTGGAAAATAGTAATGCTTCCCACCTGCTAAAACAAGACAACGTGTGCATGTATGTGTGCATCTTTTAGACAACGTGACAGGGTATAAAGTATCTGCCAAATATTTTTCCTTTCACTTATTTTCTTATTTGAAATAAAATAAATAAAACGGGACGTAATTACTCACTCTTAGACTTCATAGGAACCATATGTGAGTCAGCATCTCTTATTTTAAAAGGGTTTTGAATTGATATGTTTTAGTTCTTGAAAGCTTTTGTACAATTAATTTGGACTAGTTATCCTCCTATACTCCCTTTGCTTACAGGTACAAATTTTGTGATATTTTTTGACTTCTTAGTGTCAGAAAGAGTAAAGACTTACTCCAGGTGCTGTGGCGACCACTCTGTATGGAAATACATAGAGATCCAGCCCCACCATCTGGAAGATGTTCTTGAACAGGCTGATGATCTGCAGAGCCAACATGTCCTGAAAACACACAGACAAACAAAATGGTAAGAAAAAGATCATCGTTAAAAGATGACATCAGGAAGGGTTGCTGTGCGCAATCGAGACCTGTCTGCAGTCATCTCCAACTTTGAAGATCGCCGCCTGCCAAGAGGTACTGGCCTTTTCCTCAACGTTCTTCTCCTCCTCAGAACGTAAATGGCACTGAAGACCTGAAGGAAGTTGTTCAAAATATTGAGAATATATAATATATGTTCTGGGTATTTTATCACACAAAGTTGAAAACGTTGTTTAACCAACAGTACCTTCTTTCTCTAGCTCACTCACTCCACATCTCTTAACTTTGAACTTGGCCAAGTATGGTGCTTTGGCAGCGCTGAGTAAAGGCGCAACAGGGAGAAAATTATTTTGAAACTTTTTACATACAAAGATAATTTGCTAATACTGATCATTTGTGGTTGATTTGGAGGCCCACCTCTGCATGGGCGTACCGGACTTATAATCTATATCCAAAACTATGGCCTCAGGGTTACTGGGAAGGTAACAGCCACACTGGACTTTAATCTGTGCCAATGCCTCCAGACAGGCCTTCTTCCTCTCATCCCCTTTAGGAATAGGTCTAAAAAAGACAAACAAAAACAAGTTAAAAACAAGTTTTCCAATCTCTGTGTTTGAATGTTTGTTACTTAAGACTACTGAGCTCTATGGGCATCAAACCAAATGACTTCAGACCACAAGTGACAGCGTTCTTCTGATGCAAGTCACAGAAGGGAGAGTCACTAATACTGAGGGGAGGCCTCCTCTGTTGTTGCAATTAGTGCTGTAATGAGGGCAGAGGGGAAACTTTCCGTCTCTTGTGAGCTGACAGAACACCTTCTCTCAGAAACCAGCTCACTGGCTCCACATATTCACTGACATATGGTAACACAGCAAAGTGTTTTCCAGGGCAATAGATAATGAAAATGACAGAGGAGCAAATAGTCACAAAATTAATGAACAACAAAGGGATTCAGAGGCAGGAAGTGAAACAAAACACCTTTGCCATTGGGAAAACGCATTATAAGCCTCAACAGATTACCTGCCATGTTCTCCTGAACAAAAACTACTCACTAGTAACTTCAAGACTAAAAGAGAAGACCAGCATTCTTTGTTTCACTCACTGTCAGTAAGTTTGACTAGAAATGTATGTACTGGTATCATGACCTAAGACAGTATTTAACCAGGAAAAATTGTTAAATACTGTGGATATAAAGAATATATGTATGTCCTTTATACATTCAAATGTAAAGAGGATAAAGTTAGAGCTTCACAATTTTTTGAATGTCAGTCGTCATTAGAACTTTGCAAAGAGATTCATGTCAAGGATCTATTCTTGTACCAGTAAGAACTATTTAGATGAGACATTTCATGATGGTGGTGTTTTTGTAAATAGTAACACTATACATCAGTTTTACCCACTCCTTCCATTGTGGTTGTAAATGCTATTATTGCCACTTTTGAGTTTTATTATGCTTTTTTCCCCATTTTTTTCTCATCCCTTAAGCCAATCAATGAACAGCGGCCTGTTCATGTCACATTTTGGTCCTGCTCAGCTTCGATGATCCCTGCTCCCAATCAGGGATTAACAAAAAAAATATTAGACTGGAAAAACTAGTAATGGAAACCTTTACAAAGCGGGCTGAGCACAGCAGAACCAGGTCTAGAAGAGTCAGTGGAAAATAGGAATGTGAGGCTTCAGGGTAGAAAAAAACCAATGCAGTTAGGTTCAGGTTTAAAGAGTGCTCCTACTTGAGAATGGCGGACACATTGGTGACCTTGTTGAAGAAGTCAAACTCTCTTTGGTAAAAGTCTTTGGCTGGGCCAGACAGAGATCTAGTGATCTCCTCCACCATCTCTTCTAGCAGCTCCCCAATGTCCGCTGAACAAACAAACAAAAACAAAAATAAAAAGCAGACTGTTTTTTCACAGTCTCAACCCCTCAGGATGTGTTGTTTTTATGCTCATGTTGATTGTGGATGAATATCTCACGGTCTTTCTGGTTTCCTTCCTCATCCAGGAACGTGTTGGTCTTCATGTTCCAGATGAACTGGTGAGCCAACAGCTGAGACTTCTGAGCGGCCCACAGGATGTACTCTCTCACGTAGCCCATCTTGATTCAAATGTATGCAGGATAAAGTTAGGAGTGCAAGCACTCTGTAAGAGTTTAAATAAATTTGCCACATCAGAAAATTAAGTGCCCACCTTATCATACCGAAGGGCTTGGACAATTTGAGGAATGTAAAATAAAATAGTATCCTAGCAACAAAATAAATAAGAGAAAAATACTTTTAATGCATCCATTTTGACTTATTAAGCTTTTACAATACTAATAGTATTTTTACAAATTTTATTTGTATACAGGAGGAAAGGAGCGCAGCACTTTGACCCCATACTGGGCCGTGAGAGGGTGAGGAGGGTACATGGAGGAGAAGTAGGACAGTCCAGTCGGTGGGTCTACTGGGGCCCAGCACAGGATATGACTCAGTTCCGGGGAGTCCGCATCAATTGTATGGCAGGTCACCAAGAACTGAAGGAAAAAGTATGAAGAATATAACTTAGCCAACATTTACATCACTTGGCCAACAAGGTGCAAAGAAAAGCCTCCAGAGGAAGCTCTGTTTGAGTCATTTAGGTGAGTACAAATAAAACAGGTATACATTGTCAAAATGAATTATGTAGAAAATGATCCAGCTCTTTGGGGATAGCTGGTCTCCATCTCCCCTGTTTCTCCTTTAAACACAGAGCTCATTAAGAGTTTGTTCTAGCAGAGCAAAACAACAAGGACAACAAGAACCTTCCAGAACAAAACATCAACTATGAGATCAGTGAGCAGCTTTTAATCAAAAACTTTAAAGTTACAAACTCTGTTTAACTTGATCCATCGTAAAGATATCAGTTTATTAGGCACAACTAAATTCTGGCATAAAAATAAAACATTGCATTTCCTGTGAAACATGGCAGTAGCAGAATATTGAACTAATCCGAAGTTAATTCAGATGGAAATGGTTTGAAAAGCCATGAAATATTTTGTCATAATATCAATTACAAAAACAAAACTTGAAATTTTAACAGTGGTATGAACACTTTCGCCAGAAATATGTATTTTTTAAATTTCATTTTTGAACTACAAATCCATTAACAACAATCTAGATGCATCACATTTTTATGGCAAGCGCTAACCTTTACTGCTTCAGGAACGTCACTCACAGCAGCCGGATCCATTCGTACCAGACGTGTCACTTCAGACACGATAGATTTTGAGTTTTTAAATCTGAAACACACAAGACAAAACTGAGAACGCACGCACTGATGAAGAAGCAACTATAAAGACTTAAAAAAAATAATTAAAGGGATTCACCCTCTAAAAACTGAACTTCAGTATTTATGAACAAATAAAAAATGAATACATATTTTTAATTAAACCTATTGAGGTTAAATTCCTGTTTATTAATATACCTGGCAGGCAGCTGCAGAGCCAGGTGGGGAGATATAGTCCAGGCCATGTTGACATTGTCTTTCCCCTGTTTTTCTGACAAACTGATGTATTTGGACCTCCAGTTGGCAATGCTGGTTTCCACTGACTGCTCTGTTGAGATGGCGAGCTCCTGGGTGGATAACGGGTTGTACCAGATCGTCAGACGCTCGATCTCACTAGCCTGGGGAAAAGCGTACAGACCTTTCATCTTCAAGGACCAGATTCCGTATTTGCCTTTACTACAGTATATTTACAAATTACAAAAGCTAATGAAGGTGATTACCAGTAAAGCCAGTAACAGAATCCTGCGTTTCATGTAATATTTGTGCAGCTCGGATCCTCGGTTGTTTTCTTTAGAGAGTCCTAAAAAAACATGACGGAAACAGACGAGTGATCTGTATGTTTATAGTAAACCAAATTAAGAAGGAAGGTTTAACTATGGTATTCTGAGAGTTTCACCTGACTTCTTGGAAATGGTGGACATCCCGGAGGTCAAGGGGTAAGTGTTGATCCATCCCTGGGCAATCTGCTGCTTCTGACCAACAGGTGCTTCCAGACTGTTCCGGCTATCTGCAACTGCATCATAAAGCCATCTTAAATTCAGAACACATGTACGGTTTCTGAAGATCCTGGAAAAGCAGCAGCTGTTTTTTTTTTCCCCATAGATCTGATTTTAGTGAATTCTCAGTGTGTCTGAATGGATGATTAATTCATTTCCTGTGAAAGACCAGACCGTTTGTCAATATTCTACCTGGTGGGACCAGCTGGGTGGCAGTCAGGTACTTCTTGTCAGACAGCAGGCAGGCATAGAACTTTATCATTATACTGATGTCTTCTCTGAGCCTCTTATCTGCCTGAGTGGGGAATCTGGGTGCAACACTACAGAAAAACAGATGAAAAAGGTGTTTAGGACAAAATATTCAGTTTAAAATCCAAAAATACAAATTTCTATTCAATCTAAACTCATTTTATACACGCTTTTGTACCTGAAGAAGTCAAAGGCTGTGGAATAGATCTTTTCTCGCAGCATATTTCTGACAGTGGCGTTTGTCACAACATCAGCATGTAGTAGGGTTAAACCCAAAGTCAGCAGTCTGAAGGGAAGAAAAGTTCATGATATACTGTTCAGTGGTTTTTCAGTATTTCTATTAATCAGAGTGATATTTAAATCATTTTACTGTTTTGATGATAACAAGTAATACCTGAATCTTGGCCCAATGGCAGCAACGTGTCGATTCATGTTGCTTTTGGATCCTCCAATACTCAGTGAAAGAGATCTCTGCAAAATGGAAATGAAGATCTCCACCTGGTCTACACTGCTGTATTTGGCTATCTCGAACCTCTGCACCAGGAACTGAAAGCAGAGCAGGAAAAAGTTTGGTGTGAGTCTGTATTAAAATAGTCCAGCATTACGTACAGGACTAACAATTCAGAACAGATGCACTAATACTCTAATTTCTATATTTTGAGAGGTCAACCAAGAAGCTCATTTAAAAGGTGTGTCTGTATTAATTTAATTCATTCAACTGCTTTCTGAATGCAAATAGGATGAGAAAAAAAGCCACTGAAATGCAAAAATAAGCAAAACAAAGAAAACTATCCAAATTTCAGTCAGCGCTAAAACACTGAAACATTTACAGTTAATTGACAAAATGTGAAAAGTTCGAGATTATGAATACTTTTGCCGGGTATATAAACCTTTAGTCCTCTTAGTAAACACCTTACTGAGGGTGCAAAGCATGCTTTAAGTGTTCTTCCCACAGCAACAACTTCTACACTAAAGAGGACTTTTTGTACGGTTTGGTACAACCGTACAAAAAGACCTATTTTACAGACCTATTTTGTAAGGTCTGTAAAAACCAAAACTATGAACTAATACTCAGTCAGGCAGCAGTTGAACAAAGTATGAGCATGTGATTTCTGATAAACTAACATTTGAATTGTGCTTTCTACGGTTTTACATTACTTTAACAAACCTAGTGAAATTAAAACATAAAAATTGAAAAAGCAAAGATCAAAACTGAACAATTGCATCTGACTGACCTCTATCCAGAGGAAGTGAGGTACGACATCGGGAGCGCAGGGTGCAGGTTGGCTTTCCTCCGAGACAGCCAGGGGTCCGGCCCCGGCTTGAGTTTCTGAAAACAAACCCATCTTCAGCTCCACGCTCATCTGCCATGCTCCGGCTATCTCACGCATTAACTAAAATGGAAAGAATTACGATATTTAAACACAAAGATGCACAGGCATTTTTTAAGACATTGGTGACATATTTTTCTGAATATGTGGGAAATACATACTGGCACTTCCACCCCATTGTGTGCAGCAAGCAGCCATTCCCAGCAGGCGATAGCGGTTTCAATCCCATGCTCTGAAAACATCTCCAGCGGAGACCAGCACAAATGGTGCAGCAGATGTGGATCACAGTCTGAAATACAACTTAGATTAACTCACTTAAAGCACAAAATCATATTGCAAATTCATATTTTGATTTTATGAGAAAGAATGGCGGAGAGGTACTCACTTTTGGTATTTATAAGCAGAGCAGCCATCTTGAACATGCATTGCGTGAAGGCTTCAGGATCTTTTCTTTTTAGGGCGCTGGTCATCTGACTGATCATCAGCTCGGCAAGGTCAGAGTTGCTGTGAGTCGCCTCTGAAAACTGGATCATACCAGCCACCTAAAGAAAAAAAAAAAAAAAAAACACAAACAGATTGATGAATCATGCAGTCTGGAGAAAATCTGCAGGAAACTAATTTAATGCTAATCTTTACCTCTCCAGTGTAGCGGTTTCTTAGGTTGAGTGATGCCATAAAGTTGGAGTAATCCTTCTTCACACACCCTGGTCTCTCTGTCAGCTGAGTGATCTACACAGAAAACACACTTTGTAAAACTTAAGACCAAACAGTCAAAAGCCTGTAGAGTAAAACATGCATCTGTGCAGTAACAGTTTAAGATAAAATTATTGTGCAATGCTTAAACCTGGTCTCTCTGTATTTAGTGTTGAGACCAACCTGTGGAAAAGCAGCCTCATGTTGGCAGCACGATGGAAGACGGCATCAGTTTAGCCAGTTAGCCAAATGATAACCAGCCATTCAACCCAACCGTCCATTGCGGGTAAGTAACCAGGTAAGCCATAAATCAGCCAAGCAACCAGGAAGGCAGTTTGGTGCAGTTAAATAAAGACAAAACACAACAAATGAAGCAAATAAAAAGACAGATTGAGCAGAACGCAAGCACAGGAACGTATAAGAAATGCTCAGCAAGCAAAAAAACGTCACACAGAGCATGCGCACACACCATACAGTACCGTAAACACCCAGATATCGGTTGTTTACAGACCAACTGTATGGGTTTCAAACTGAGTATAACATGTTTGCACAAAACAAAACTTCACCAGTGACAAGAAAAAAGCCAAGTGGCTGCTGTAAATGGCACATGTGCTCTTGTAAAAGAAAGCAATTAATCCAAAAGTTTATTAAGTAGCTAACCAATGAGGGCAATATAAGGTTGCGATATTTATTAAAGGTACTGATAATATCAATGTTATTGGTCACATTGATGATGACCAATAACAGATATGTGTTATATAATTCTGTACACTTTCAACACTGTGAAAATATATGACCACATGGCTGACATTGCTCCCCTCGGTCCTTTGAGGCATTGCTGTTACATGCTGAAACAAGTATCACATGATCAACCCCTCCACCAACATCCGAGACACACACAAGCGACAAAAAAATAAAAATCAACACTGTCCATTAATATCGCCCTGGTTTTACTTATCGCACCAAAACAGATATGTTAAAAATGAATAACATCGGCTGATACCGGCATAATCTCCATTCATGCTGTATAATTTTGACAGCACGAAACACAGAAAATACATTATTAATGTGAACCCTTTTTTTTGTTGTTTTTTCTTTTGTTTTATTGAAGTTCTGCGTTGCATCATCACTACCCTCTGGAAAAATATGTTTTCAAATAAATTATTAAATTGCGATTCATGTAAACTGTATTTGCATCTGGCTAAAAGGGTTTAATAATTGCTTGCCATTCAATGGGTACATCACAATTTTTATAGCCTTATAATCTTTATCTTTGTGCAAATCTAATATCTAAATTATGATGATTTGAAGTATGTATTATCGTGTATCTGTGACTCACCCCCAGTGTAGTGCTCTGCCTGTTGTAGCCTGCAAAGTCCAGAATGCTTTCTGTGGCCATGGCGAGGCCTGTGTGCTGACTGAGTCCTGACACCCACATATTATGTTTGTTCAGGTACTCCTGTATGAAAATTACCAGAAAACATTAACCTCATAAAATACTTTTGTAAAGTCAATTTTGACTTGATTACTCTGGTAAAAAAAAAAAAAAAATCCATTCACTTTATTAAATCTGTCAGTCATCCATAAAACAAGAAACCTACCTGTAGGTGGGACTTGGTGACTGAAGGGGCCCATTTCATTGCTTCTTTTAAGATCTCACCACAGCGTGCCGCAAAGTCCTTAACGATGCTCTACAATGAAATGCAAATGTAAAACGTATTAATCAAGAACATGAGCAAATATTTTCACTAAATGGGTACAGAAATTAGCTTCACTCTTTAACTTATTTCAGCAAAGTGCATCATATTATCAAAAACAAATATGTGTACCAGTTATCACAAACTGTTTACATTATTTTTTGTTATAAAATATACTCAGAGGATTTACACTAAGATCAATACACGTCTAAAATAGTACTACGCTGCCCTCTAGTGTCCAAATGTGGTTTCACAAGTCAGACTCACCTCTCGAGCTTCATACGTGTCTGGAACAGTAATCCTGTAAGGTGTGTCTGGAATGTCATAGTAAGGTTGATCCTTGTGAATGTCCTAAATAAAGAACAAGGAAATGTTTCATTTATTATATAACTTAAAACATTTAAACCATTACAACTGTTGGACCGGGAGTCAAAAATTACTTCTTAACACCGTAAGTGAAAATAATGCCCTCTTATGCAAGTTAGTGCTCACCTTGTCACACCACAGAGCAGAAACAGCTAAGTTTGTCTACATAACAATTAAGCAAAGCAAAAAGCAAGTATCCTGCATATTACCTGAGAAATATGCATATTTTTTTAATAGTTGCTCTTTTTTAAATTCTACATGAAAACTCCTGCTGAGAGTGTAAAATAAATACTGTTATTGGTTTTTACTTAAACCTCAAGATTAGTACCTACATAAGTTACTAAAATGCTTATTGACTGTTGTATATTTAATTAAAAAAATAATAATCAGTGAACTGTTTTTTCAGTTTATATCCAAAGTTATTTTTGGGGGGTTTTTTGCTGGCACACTTTGCTATTCTAATCTACCACCTCAGGTTCAAACTACACAATTTTTCCATTCAATACATTTAAAAATTTGGAAAATGTCCTTGTTTTGTGTTCGGACTTTATGCTAAGTAGTGCTGGTAAAACCTGCCCAACTGAGAACAGCTTTCAACAATCATCACATTGAGGGATATTTTTCCCCTTCAGCTCCTCGTGCATACTTACAGCACTTAAAGACAGAGAGAGTGTCTGCAAAATATCCAACATGGTCTTTAGGACTCTACCACTCCACAGAAGATGAGGGAAGCTTTTAAGGGACACAAAAATTAGCTGAGACAATTATTTATTAAAAATGTGAGCAAATATAAACTACGTCGACTCACGTTTCAGCCAGACCAGAGAGGTATTTGTCTGCCACCCTGCGGATTCTCTTGTGAATGTGGTTAAAGTTGACCAATAAGAACTGAGCATGTTGCTCTAGCTCCTCTTCATGTTCTTTAGTTTTTGGCTAAAACAAGAAAAATGTAAAAATGCTCAAAATCCTAAACTGAAGAATTAAGTATTTGCCTGTTCAGAGATTACAATCATACACTCACCTTTTCAGCCATTATTTGGAGGAAGACATCAAATACCTTATCACCCACACAAATGATGCACTGCAGCATTCCTATAGGAAAAACATTGAGGATAGGAAGTTAATCATAAACGACAAATAATATGTGAACTAAAGTGGTTTAAGCCCTCACCAGATTTATCTTTTTGGATGGCTTTGTCCTCAAAGTACCGAAACATCACTTGGAACCTGTCAGCATCGTTGGACTGGGACATCCTGACAGTAAAAGTGTAAGAAAACTATCAAAGAACTGCACATACCAATTATATCATGGAAGAGACACGTCAGGTGTAATGGCTGACCTCATGTATTCTAATCGGTAGACAGAGAGCAGGTAGGTGGACATGGCGAAGTCGAGCTTGTTGATGAGGGCAGCGCCTTCAGGAGAAGGGTCGAGCAGATTGATGATTGTGGATCGCAGTTCACTCAACTCAGCCTAGAAGACAGAGATTCACAATCTAACAACCCGCTGCTGCAATTTAGTCAAATTTAGAGCATGAAGCTTTTTAAGAGTGTACCGGCGTCACTGTGTCATTTTTCAGAGCTGAGTTGTACTGCAGCTCAGAACGAAGAGGCTCTCCACTTGGGAAGGTAAGGAGAGGAGATTTTGTGGCGATTTCACACACGCCTTCGTACCATTCCTCTGGCCAAAGCCCTGAAAACACAGTACATCAAATATGTACATATATCAATAAACTAATAAAATAGACCTACATTGACTAAGCATACATCCATGACACAATACTTTTGACAACCACCTTTAGCTACAGTAAATTCCAAGTCCCATCTCCTGTATGACCTCAGTCTGTCGTGTCATCATGGAAGACTTTTGGCCCACAATTCTTTCACAGATTGTTTTTTTTCTGCACAGGTTTATTAAAGATCCAAACATATATTTCCAATCAAACTGAGGCTTACAATTTGAGTGGGTCTTTGTATTATGTCAATTTTGGTCTTTTTTGCCCATATCTGCTCTGTTTAGGATCCTTGACCTGTTAATGACTCAGATGGGGCCGATCTTCAGCTGTCAGAGAGATGGCTTCACACCTGACACTAGAAAATTTGTGATTAACTCTTCATACGGTTTTGGTAATTTACGGCCAATAAACCAAGCCAAAATTTGAAGTTGTAAGTGCCAACTCTTTTTATTTTAGGTCCTTCAGAATTGCTGAAGTTTTGCAAAGATGATGAATGCAATAGGAGTCAATCTCCTGCTCACCTGATCCTTCCACAGCAAACCCCATGACCACAGAGTACAACCAGAAGTCCCTGAAAAGCTTCTGGAGACGGGGTTTGGCCTCCTTTATCGGTGGAAGTCGCCTGGTCAACTGTAAGTTTGAAAAAGATAATTACAAAATGACAAATGTAGGATAATTACTACTCCAGAGGAAAAAGTTTAACTCTTCCCAATGCAAACAGCTAAATTAGTGGTTACATGGAAGAAACAAGTAAAAGAAAGACCTATAAATTAGGCAAAAAGTTTTAAAAGGACATGTTAGCATAGAGGAAATTAATTAATCAATAATTAATTAGAATAAACATTTTTTAACAAAAGAGATGAACTGTGAAGAGTTAAAGGTTTTAGTTAGTCAGCGGACTTTTTGGACTGTTTGATCTGGTCTATTTGTTCAAGAGAAGCACACATCAAAGTTCAGTTTTGAATTCTTCGTCCTACAAACAAAATCAGCACAGAGCTTCCCACCAGTCACAGCAAAGGTAAGACAATTTACAGACTGCTAATTTACACAGAAATCCTTGGCTTTTTATCTTGTTTAGTAGAATCTATTTGTCAAATCATTGAAAAATTTTGCTCTAAACATTTTATTTGCTCTGCATCCAGGATGTTGGTGTTCACAATCATTTCTGTGGTGTGTATGCTGGCCAGTCCGTCCCTGGCCGGCGTTAAAGAGCTCAGTTCCCATTTCAATGACCCAAATCCAAACCCTAGAGGCTTAGAGCCAGGTAGTCCAGTGGATGTCGAGGCCATTCCTTTGGACTTCCACAAAGAAAACACTGTCACCAATGATCTCGTTTTTGACGGTTTTGAGGATGAAGATTATATTGACTTTGATAAGATCCTGGCCGCAGGAAATGATGATTACATGTAAGTTTCAGGGGATTTGTTTCTGTTGGATAACTTGTTGAAAATAACTTAAATAATGGGGCATACACAATCTGAAAGTAGTATAATTTGTGACATAAATACCAGTTGAATTTATTTTGAAACATGCATTTTGAATTTAATCATTTTCAGTGAGGGGGATGAGATCGACGAGATAGCCACACCGGCCCCAGACATCGACATCTTTGCCGAGTCGTCCGACCCGAAGATTCGCCGAGCCAGACTTCTACGGCTCTTCCATGGTCAGTCTCGCCTTCAGCGCCTCAACATGGTGAACGCCCGCTTTGGCTTTAATCTCTACAGAAGTATCCGTAACGACGTCAACCAGACTGACAACATCCTGCTGGCACCTGCTGGGATCTCCATCGCCATGGGGATGATGTCTTTAGGTGCTGGATCTGAAACTCACCGTCAGATCTACAAAGCCTTGGGATTCGCAGAGTTTGTCAATGCTAGTCATCACTACGACAACACAACAGTCCATAAGCTGTTCAGGAAGTTGACGCACAGGCTTTTCAGGAGGAACTTTGGCTACACGCTCCGGTCTGTCAATGACGTTTACCTTAAAAAAAACGTGTCAGTAAAAGAAACCTTCCGCACTGAAACGAAGGCCTATTATTTTGCCGAGCCACAGTCAGTAGACTTCAGAGAGCCAGCATTCCTGAACAAGGCCAACCGCCGCATTGAAAAACTAACCAAAGGGTTGATCAAGGAGCCGCTGAAGAGTGTGGATCCAAATATGGTGCTGATGCTACTTAACTACCTGTACTTCAAAGGTGAGACAAATACAATTTTACAATGAAGTAATGTCAAAGCATAAATGTCAATGACAGTCTTTGGTCCTTGTACAAACAGGGACGTGGGAGCAGAAATTTCCAAAAGAAATGACCCACTACCGAAACTTTAGAGTTAATGACAAAACAAACGTACGCGTGCCGATGATGATGAACAAGGGGAACTACCTGGCTGCTGCCGACCATGAGCTGGAGTGTGACATCCTGCAGGTGGGTGGCTTTATACAGGTTAGAGCTGAACAATATCAGGATAATTGAGATAATTGAGTTGAGTATTCCAAGGACAACGATTAACCCATATTTTCCTCTCCATTATCATGAGGTCATGTTATGAGGATCCCACCATTTTCCATGAGCCTTTTGGCCAAAATCTAGATCAAGTGTTGGTGTGAAGGACAGTGGGACTTCATCTGACTAAGTTCATAATTCGAGTCACTGAGTATAAATGCAGGATGTCTGAACAGTTATAGTCTACCAACTACTGCATCCAGGAAATTCTTTGCAATTGCAATATTATATATGTTTTCACTCAGTGAGTCAAAAAACTAAATCTTGATAAGCGAAATGCTAAAATTGAGGTGGGTGATGTGGCAAATCAAAGATGAAGCAACAATTCCACTTCTCAAGCATTATTAGATTTTTGTCGTTAGCAAAAATGGAAGAAATTCAACAAGAAAAAAAAGTCTGGAGAAGCAAAGTTTTTTCCAAACTCATCCAGACCTAAGAAACATTAAAAGCAAATTTCAGAATTTTCAGGACTTCATAGGGACTCTGCCCATGAATAATGACAATCGAGATTGAACATTTTGTGCAGCTCTAATCTTTATACTCAACAAGAATGTCAGACAAGCACACAAAATAATCCCTAATAAACTGACCAGCATATAAACCTTCTTATCTTCAGCTTCCATACACGGGAAACATCAGCATGCTCATTGCTTTGCCAAGGAAGATCACTGGCATGAGGACACTGGAGCAGCAGATTTCACCAACTGTTGTCAACAAGTGGCTCAAGAACATGACAAACAGGTCGCTCACAAGCAAATATTTAAAGTGACAATATTTGTTGTTTACAAAGCAGTTCATCATTGCATTTACTGTTACACAAATGGACAGAAAGAAATAGTTGTGAGGCTGAGTAATCACTGCAATAGGGACTTACTGGAAATGCAACAGAACATTTAAATTTAGCACCTGCAAAAACTTCTTTAACAGTATGAACGTTCAATAGAAAAGTCCTGTCAAAGTAAATAAGCTGTTATCAGCATGTGCAGCAAAGACATGCAATAAGCAAGAAGATGAATTATTAAACTAGTAAAACTGTTTATATTTTCAGCAACGGGGTAAATATCAGGAAGGTAACACAATATTTACTCTTGCTGAGTAATAAACCTTTCAGTGGAAATAGTGCAGATTTAATTGGGCTTAATTGTGACGACAGCATCCTTTGTTTTTGCTAGGACTCGTGAGGTCTCGTTACCTCGCTTCAAACTGGAGCAAAACTATGACCTGATT
Organism: Poeciliopsis retropinna; assembly: GCA_010277075.1. Taxonomy (NCBI): domain Eukaryota; kingdom Metazoa; phylum Chordata; class Actinopteri; order Cyprinodontiformes; family Poeciliidae; genus Poeciliopsis; species Poeciliopsis retropinna. Next base: position 8,249,324 of record VMRM01000001.1, read on the forward strand.
GAAAATCTGAAGGAGATGGGACTCACTGACATTTTCAAGGAGAGTGGAGATTTCAGTGGAATGACTTCAGAAAAAGTTGCCTTGAACTGGGTGAGTAAAACAGAGCAATGCCAACATCACAGTCTTCACCATCTTTTTATATACTGAAATATTTAATGGTGTTATTGCAGCTGAAGCACCAGGGAACCATCACTGTGAACGAGGAGGGAACAGAAGCTGCTGCCCTGACTCAAGTGGGGTTCATGCCGCTCTCCTCTCAGATCCGCTTCACAGTGGATCATCCGTTCCTGTTCCTGATCTACGAGCACCGCACAGACTGCCTCGTGTTCATTGGCCGGGTGGTAAACCCCTCACAGAACTGATCATCTAAACAATTTGAAACAACTTCTCAGGAGTCTCTTTTCTTTTTTTAAAAACAATTTAAACTCAGAATGAACACTCAAACTTCTTCAAATTGCTCAAAGTACGAAGTCTGTTTGAATGGCTCACTGAACGCTTGTTATCTGTCTGTTAATGTTTTATAATTTACAAGGTGGGTGGAGAAGTGTGCAGACATTATTATGTCACTGTAGATACTCTAATGCTGTACCATGGTGATTTCAAATAAAATGTAAAAACACCACAGATGGTGAGATAATAAAATACATAAAACCAAATCAGAAAAGTGAATAAAATCTGTTTTTGTTAAAATTCTTCTGAAATGAAGAAAAGTGTCTAAACTTGGTTTAATAACTTACTTTGAACTAGCCTAAAACTCCTGAGGTTAACATAATGACCACTATTAGACAAACATATTTCAGTTTTTAATACAAAAACACAAAGAACGCATCAGATTGAATTTTACAACCACAGTGTCCTTACAGAACTTTAATATTGCATCCAGTCTCAAATACTTCTTACACATGCAATTTGTGTTCATATTCCCCAAAATATCCATGTTTTCATTACCTGAGCAGAAGCTGCTCTGCTCAAAATACGTTTGCCTCAGTCTTACTCAAGAAATTACATCCTATACAATTTTTTTTTATTTTCCCCCCATTTAGAAATTCATAAAGCTTGAAAATAATACCTATTTAGTCATAAATCTTAACATTGATTCCTTCCTAAACTTTTGATGTTAATTGATTTTTGACACCTTGAATTTAAAACAGCTGCAGTCATGAGATTGAATTTGTTGTTTATTGTTTTTGATTTTTTGCTATTTCTCTTAAACTTTAAGTAAAAGTTAAACACTTTTACTTTGGGAATTAAGTTAAAACAATTTGAATACCAACTGCCTCTAAGCACTTACTTACCACAGCTATGACTGGAATAAGAACTCCAAGGTTTCCAGCACTACTGGATGCCTGTGGAGAGGAAAAAGTAGTTAACATAAAAAAGCAATGTGTATTTTCCTTTTGTGTTTAGATGCTGAACAAACCTTCAGTGCTGTTCCCTTGTCAGAGGCCCTTTCACTTGCTCTTTTTCCTTCCAGTCCCAGTTGGACAAAAAGCTCTAAAAGGTTCACCAGCAGCTCGTCCACCAGTTGCTCCCCCTGCAGATTGGCTGCGATGTTTGCTAAAGCGTTGATCACAGCCAGAGAGCAATGCCTGGAAGGGAAAAAAAGTTGGATAGATGAAAAAAATGCCTGAGAACATGCTAAAGTCTACATAAACATAAATTATTTAGGGCTAAAATTACAAACTGCCCCTTAGTTAAAAACATAATGAAGTTATTGTTTCATGTTTCTTGAGAGGCCAAAGGAGGTGTTTAAGAGCAAATGATAAACCTCCAACTTGAGAATTTAAAGAAAAAAAAAAGGTTTTCCTTATTAAAATCACAATACAACTTAATCTGGTTTTTAATTAAAAAAAAAAAAAAAAAGGTTTTCTTACCCGATACCTAAACTGAAAGACCTCTACATTCAGAGGACAAATCGGTGGTGGAAAATTAAAGTATTTCATATAAAGAGAAGGACAAACAGTTCTCCTGTGAGAGACTAAAAACCTTGGATGACGGAAAAGCCTCGAAATATAATCCTTGACATTTTTTGTGGAAATTTCATTTGGAGTACTTTACACTGAAATGGGTCTGTTATAGGTCACTGGGAAATTTTTAGTATCAAACATATTGGTAAATAAAATCTGATACTAAAATATTAGAAGCATGATAAAAATATATTTCTATGATGTATCCTGACCTGTAACCATGATCTCTGTAGTCTTTGGTGGCTGAGTAAACCACAGAACTGGCTTTTACACTGATCTGTTGAAACAGATTCCACACCTCCTGGTAGATGTACGGCTAGAAGAAAAGAAGACAAGAGATAACATGCTAATCAGTGAACTTCAGATCTATTTTAAACTCCTAAATGTAGTTCATCACAATCAACACTGGCTGGTTGTCACAACATACCCTATTAAAAACCAACAGATGTGTCACATATTCAACGCAGAGGGCGAGTGATTAGATAACATCCACCAGATGCACAGAAATAGCAATACTCAAGTTCGTATGGTGACAATATATAATCTTCCTCCTCTGCCACACATTTAAGCTCTATGCAATTTTACATTAATCAATCTAAACTTTTATATGCCCTCTATAATAAATAGATTAAATCTGGTGCAGAGTTGTGCAATCACTTTGGACTCACATTCCCTGTGATGACCATGCAGCCCAGTTGGTCTATGATGAGTACGTCCAGCTGGGACGGAGGCTGGCAGAACTTTTGTTGAAGGATTTGTAGGATGTGCTCCATGACTTTAGGAGTGTCTCTGAGAGCGACTGCAATATGACCCAGCGCTTTGATGGTGTGCTCTGGAATTAGATGAGCATCCCTGAGAGAGGCAAAAGTTATATTTTTAAAACCATTCCTCTGAGTCACCTTCATTTGAATGTATTCTGGGTGACTAAACCAGATTTCCTAAACTTTCTGCTGGAAATGCAACTCACTTCTCTTTCTCCTGTGAAATGTACAGACGGTTGGAGAGACTTGCTAAAAAGGCCTCAACGATCACGTTGTCCAATTTCAAACCGGCTTGGAGACATCTGAGGGAGAAGAACAGAGTGAACACTGACAAAAAAACTCAGAAGTTCAACTCTCAGATGTGCCTGGTGTGTTTTCATTTTACCTGCAGATGTTGTCGATCGAAATGTCTCTGAGCTGCTCATACATGGAGGGCTGGTCTCTTTTATTTGTGAACATGTTGACGGTTGACTGACTATGCTCATTCGTCACATTTATCCTAATTTCTCCTGTGCCTAAAGAAAACAACGGGTTTTAAATGTAAGAGGTAAACTATCAGAAACCAAACTGTGCAGACAGTACAGGCAAAACAAAAAATCTGTAATCTGAAATGCACTGAATCTGTAACAATAGTGGATGGCCATTAAAACTGTGACTGATGTTGTCTGTATGTCAATGTGCAATTAGTCAGACTAATTTGTCCTCTTCGCTTTCAGCCAAAAATTACTTTTGTATTTTATAAACTGGACCTCTAAAGCTTTTAGTGTGTTGTTTTATGCTAAGCACAGAAATATGACACAGGACCCTGCTGACGTAAATCCCATAAATAAAAACATAATTTTGCTGTATTGTAGTAGCATAATCTGACACAAAAAATGTAGGATCCAACTTTTAAATGTTCACCAAAAATATTGGCATCACAAAAAATCTCACAAAATAAATCTTATGGAAGGAATTTTTAATCTTTAAATTACTCTTCACAGTTGATCAGTGAGCCTAGGAACAGTAATTTAGTAATCCATTATTTCCTGAGGTATAGATATGATGCAACACCAAGGCACATTTCACGTAACCACTCTTCAGAAGAAAAAACAATCGCATTCAGGGAAGGCGGGTAGGTTTTAATCTTAAGTCAGGAAATGGCAGAAATTAAACACTTACGTGCCTAAACTTGCACAAAGCGAACGTCAGCGTAATAATTAAAAGCTTAAAACGACGAGAACTAGACAAACAAGACTGGACAAGAACCCGAGTTTGTTTTTCTGCCAAACAGTATGAAGGATGGAGAGAGGTTAAATAAAAACCAAAACAACATGCCTTAGACTTGCAGCAAAAAAGTGGTACCTTGGAGTTCACCTTGTTTCCATCACAACTATATGACAATCTACAAACTAAAACTGTGTCTGGGAGGCATGCCAGAAAATATCCTTTTCTGTCCTTCCATTACAATTACAAACATAATGTTAGCTTAAAAAGTAGGTTTTAACTGGGACTATGGTCAAATGATATTAAGATTTTTGGCTTTTCAAGAGCAACACTCAAGGTGGGCTCTGAGTAAAACACAAAATAATGTTCTAAAGAATAACTGTACAGAGGAGGGTCTGTTTCTCCCCTAAAGATCTTAGGAATCCTGTTAAAAAGACATAATATTATGAAGTCTTTGAAATACCAGGACATTTTAAACAAAAAAACAAACAAACTGGCGTACAGTAACAGAAAACTTTAAATGTGTTGTATTTTGATTCTTTTTGCAAGACATTGATCCTAAACATAGGGCCAAATCAACACATAACGAAAGTCATTACATTTAGGTGTTTTATTTGCTGTAGTATTTTTTACCCAAATACATAAATGTTCATTAACTAAGAATTGAATATTTCAAACACTTTCAGAGTAATACTTTTATATATACAGCTTAATGCTACTTTTATATGAAGGCGTCTTACACCAGAACTGCCAATAATTATTAAGGGTTCTGTAAATTTTAAGTTAACCAAACATTAATCGTCAAAAGTCTGAGGTCAGGAAGAAGCTGCTGGATGTATCTGAAACAGTCTGTGTGTACAGCGTGTACCTGTGCTGTGTTGGCTGTGATATTTGTAGAGCTTAGTAAGAACCGGGGAAGGAACAACAAGAAAATCCTTCAGACAAGTCGATGCAGAGTGGGCAACAACTGGAAACCTCTCACAAAGACGTCCAAGACCCTGGCAGAGCGGACAAAACAAACCAAAGCAATGTAAATGACAAGCTCTCATCCAATGACCAGTTCTTTATGTACCATAATCCTCTTACTCTGTGTATATTCTGTCTATATACAAACCTGCAAGCAACAAATGAGCAGGGGCATGTGAGCAATAACAACTTTGCTAGAAGTTTTTGACTGAAGCTTTTCTGACAGTTTGTTGCACAAATTTTCAGCTCCTGGAAAGAGAAAAAAAACAGCCCAAGTGACACATCTAGAAGAAATAAAACTATCCAGCTCCTCTCTGATAGTGGAGCTCTGCTCCGACGGATTACCTTGCTCATCTTTGATGGCCCACACCATGAGATCCACACAGGCAGCATTGGCTTGGCATCGAAGCTTGAGCGGGCTCTGTTCCATGGGCAACCCCGCCGTATCGTGAAGTACCCGCTGCAGCTCCGACTGGCTGCTGCTAAACTGCTCCACGACAAAGTCGTGTACTTCCCGCACAAATGTTGGCTCCATGGCTGGAAATACAATATGGCAGCTTGATACAGTAGTAAATGTACCACCAAATAGCTTTGGTACATAAAAAGAACAATGTGTTACCTTTCAGGTTGTACAGTGTATCTCGCAGCATTTTGAACACACACACATACAGGGGGTCACTGAAGGTTTTGTAATAGAGGTTGATTCCAACATTAGACTTTAAGAATGAAAAAGGAAGAAAGCAATGAATAAATTATTCCACTGATAGAAAGTGATATTTATATTTGCACTCTGCTAATATTCTAAACAAATTGCTTTTATCTAATCACCTCTGTAACTTCGGTCATAGTGATGTCCAGAGTCTTCAATGAAGAGTCGGAAACAAAGTTTTTCACCTGTAAATCAACAAGATTTACTCAAATTTGCAGAATGGAAATCAGCAGAAGCAAATGTAAACATTTTTTTTAAAAAAGCTACTGCACCATTCTGAGGAGCTTTTGGAGCAGATCAAGAGGAACCACCACCTGATTTTCACTGGCACCCATGAAAAGAGGAGACATTGAGAAACTGGAGCTGACTGTAGTGAAATAGTAGTCAGGCTCTACTGAGCTGCTTTCTGGGACAGCAACTGTGAAAAAAAAAACAGAAACATAAAAAGATTAGTGGAAACAATAAGGTAAGCATTACATAAATATAAAATAAGAAACAGCAATTACAAATTTAAATGCATTTATTAAAGGCAGTTCTGTCAAACCACAGTTTCTCTGAGTAAACATTATAACTATTTACAGAAACCCCACAGCTCATAAACAAAGTGCATTGAAAAAGTATTTATACCCCTTAAACTTTTCCAAATGTTATAACAGAATAAAATCAAATGGGGCATTTTATTTGTATTTTATATGATAGACCAACACAAAGTAGTGCATTAGTTTTAAGTTCAGTCAGATTCATCCTAATTCACTTCAGTCTGGAGAAGTAGAAGATGGCTTTCATTATTTTTTTTTAAACAAACAAAAATCTAAATACCGGTAGGTCAAATGTATATATACACAGCCCTCATTTCTCTGATTTTCTTGAGAAAGAAAAAAATCAGCGCAATCAAGTACTTCCAAAAGTCTAGTTTGATATACGACTGACTCAGCATAAATCCAGCTGTTCTTTGAAGGCATCTGAGGTTTGTTAGTGAACAATATCTAAACAAGACCAAGAAACCCACCATACAAGTCAGGGATAAAGGGTGTCAGGTTATTAAACTTTGTAGATATCACAGCACTGTTTAGTCATTCATCTGAAAGTGGAAAAACTAGAGCACAACTACAACATAAACGGACAAACCTAAACTGACTGAGCTGACAGGCTGAGCAACACTCTAACACAACAAAGACACAGATAATGAAACAATGGATGGTTTAGATGCTCATTTTCAATGATGACTGATGTTGGGCTTTGTCACAATAACAGCTAAGGAAATATCAGTCTCTATACATGAAAAGCTGACACACACATATCCCTTGCAGCTGAAGTTACAGTGAAATGCAGGTCTACAAAACATTAACTCAGGTGGACTTTATACAAACTAATGCCGCTTTTCATGTTTTTATTTGGGGAAAAAAAACATATTTCTTCCACATCACAATTAAACAATACTTTGTGTGAATCTGTCATATAAATGTGTAATAAAATACAGTTTACCCTAAAGACAAATTAAACGTAGGGTTGGGCAATAAATTAATAACTCTATATATATATATATATATATATATATATATATATATATATATATATGTATATATATACCCAGATTTCTCCACTCTCTGTCATAACTGGTTAAAATTAGAAAACAACAGAGTAGAGTGAAACAGGAAAGGTCATGTCAAGTCAGTTCTTTAAAACAAAAAACTAATCAAAAATGATCGCTATCGACTCATATGAAACGCTCACATTGTGATACATTTTACAGCCGTATTGCCCAGCCCCAGTTCAAAAGATATGAATAATTTTGCAGAAGAAAAGTGTTCAAGACGAATTGAGATTCTTAACTTTTACCTTCAAAGTTATGTAGGCTACGAGTCGTGGGAGAGCAAGGTGACTGACCTCCTGGGTCTGTGAGAGCCTATCACAAAGCAAATTAAAAGACACTTCATAAATCAGAAATATTTCAGTCATTTATTAATTAACCAATTCAACCATTAACAGTTTTCAAGTCACACAGGATACAAGAATGCTAAAGCTGTGCAAACACTTTAAACTTTTTGAAAACAAAGTTTTTCATGAATATCACCAACTTTCTATCACAATGCACACCAACCTGTACAGAGGAATCCAAGTTGGACGCTGAGCGTCTGCACCCATTGCTGCCCTGAACCACTGACAGCAGTGCAGACGGCATAATAGAACGAAAGTCGTTGAAGGATCTTCGTCGCACGCTTTCATTTTCCTCCGCCGGGCAGCGGATCTGAGGCAAATCTTTGCGGAACAATTTGGACAGCAGGGCTTCTTCTGATTGGCTGTAGCGGCCGAAGGCTCGAGTCATACCGAGCAGACTGGGGACAATGTACCTGCACAGGAAAACTACAGAAAACAAAGGCACCCTAAAGCTTTATTTTTCAGAAACGCTATCTAACAAATTGTTGTTTTTTTTGGAACTTGTGTATGTACCTTTGTCATGATTATCAGGGTTTTGGACCATATCCTGGAATACCTGCATGACTTCTAGTATTGTGCTTAAGATCTGCAGAGAAGGTAACAAATAATACGTTAGCACTTGCAAAACATTTTAACCTGTAGTCACAAATCATAAACAACCACTTCGTTTTGAACTGACATCAAGTCGGGACCCGGGGTCTCTCTGAGCCACATCTGATAAAATTGTTACTAGACAAAAACTGAAGTTTTCTGCAACTGGGAGGAAATCTGAAAAACAAGAAAGGGAAACCAAAAAAGTCATAAATATATATTGTACATAAAAATCAACAAGATGAAAAGACAGAAAGGGAATTATTGATATGGTGGGTGAATATAAGTCCCTTAAGGGAAACAGTTTCTAGCTGCTCAGAACACTAGGAGCCAGATATGTTACATAACATGTTGTACTTGCAGAAGTAAAGCTTAACAAGGAAATAACAGCAGCAACATATGTCTTAGTAGAGAAACTTCAAGGCATCTAATCTGAGTTTACATACAGTATGGCATGATGGCATAAAGGAACCAATAAATGACCACAGCACCACTGGTTTTAATGGAGTGCTATTCCCACCTACTCCTAAATTCTGCTCTATTTTCTGTTCTTCCTCCATTCGAAACTCAGAAGTCTAACTAGAAGGTTATTTTCCCTCCTATAGTTCTGATCACTTTTGCTTTTCAGATTAAATAAAACTCAATTCATACCTGCTATGAAACCATTTTGTGCCTGAATTGAAACCCACGTACTTAATAATTTACTCAAAGTCCACGGTAGATCATATTATCTACTAATATGAAGTCACTGAGTTATTTTGATTTGATCTGAAGTCTGTCATCTGTCATGATAACACAAGTGTCGACTGTCTAAGCGAAGCTCGTTCTAAAATGTTTTCTCAGCATTTATGGCCATAACTCACTGAAATATTTACCTGCCAACAATAATAAACCGACTGAAATAGCTAAAGAGTACAAAATAGTTCATTTACAAATTTAAAATTTAAGTGGGCTGCAACAAAATGATGATGCATAGGTACAAACTGAGCCAGAGCCAGCCAGTAGTGGGTGGACTTTTAACTTTAACCAGTCCTCATCAGACACATTAAAAACACTGCCTGGATTACTGTCTTCTAGAAGGAGTTGTACTTGTACTTGTAAAACAAAAATGTTCTCTTGACGCACTGCTGCAGCATGTAAAAAGAGGTTGTTGTAAATCAAAGGTAAGAGGATTTCACATACCTTTTACTTTCTTTCCCAACTCTTCTTCGATCCAATGGACCCGTGGAAGGCCTTTCAATAGGCTCAGCAAGTAGGGAACAACCATGTCTTTGTGCTGCGGGAGAAAAGCAAATCATTACACATCACAAACAAACGCACAAGGGAGTTCTTTAGTTACCAAAAAAGTTCTGACAGCTCATATTTATGAGGCAGGTTTAAAATCTGGCATCCGATCTGGGATCTATACCAGTATTTAAACAACATTAAGGTGAAAGTTAAGCTATCACTTCTATACACTCCCAGGGTAAGGAAGAGTGTTTCAGTTTGATGAGTTTAGAGGCTTACAGGGTCAGCTGAATGTTTAATCACCTTCTTAAAGAGATTATGAGAATAAGCTTATAAAAGTGATACGCATAATATGGAGTCTCATGAGAGAGTGGAAGCCAGAAGTTGACTGATAGTAATTATATGTTAAAGTGAATGCATTTTTTAAAAACAAAAAATAAAAACAACATAAAATATAAAGCATTACTTTTGTGTATTAAATTACCAGTTGTGCTATTTGGGGTTCACCATGTTAAAAAGTACCAATATTTTCTGTACTTTAAATGTTTTCATGATAAAATGAATATCTCTTCATGTCTGAAAGGAGTGAAATATGCTGCTTATGGACCTACTGGTTTAAACACAAAATGAAACTACTCTGTTAAGGCAACACTGACCAACACCTACCTGCAGGCCAGACTCCACCAGAAACACAGCGAGCGCAATAACTGCATCTCTGCGCCGCACGTCTAAAGTGAACACACCACGCATTTCTACTGGACACATACATTGCAGCTTTTGGACCTAAAAGAGAACAACAAATTAATTTAAATTTAAAACATACACCACCTGACCACAGACAGCAATACAAGAGAACCTTCTGCACATTCTCACAACAATGCTCCTCCGTGATGCCATTTGCAACTGCTCTTAGAGTGTTGGCCTGAACAATAATTTGTATTAGCTATGAGTAGTTAGCAGTTCCACTGCTAATTGCTGCTGCCACTAGTCTGGAGGAGCTGAGAGGGAAATGTGTGGGGGTGGGGTGCTCTGTGAGCCGAAAGCTCGGCTGGAAATAGATGGCGCTTTGAATGAGAAAGTGCTCAGGCATCCCAGAATGTCCTATTTCTTTTCCTCTACAGTTGCAGTGTTTGATTAAAATTCTTACTTTTCAGTGATTGTATAATACCTTGTCAATATTAGAAATCGACCAATATCTGTTTACAATATCAGCTTAAATATATATCCACTCTAAAGTTTACAAACACTCATCATCAGCATGACTAATATATCATTTGAGCTTTTAGTGATATATTTAAACTTTTATTTTCTCAGATGGAATCATTATACAAGACACAACTTCTAGGAATTGTGAAAACGACAATTGAATGCTCAGGTTTAACAGCTTAGAAGTAATAAAGACTCAAACACACTTTTGATTAATATTTGAATAAACCGTTTACAAGTCAAAGGGAAATCACATGCTTTTACCAACATGCTTCTGGAATAATCCTGGCAGTATATCTACACACAACTCTTGGTAGAAAGAAGCTCCTACTATAAAATAGACAACTGAACTTTGTAGCCCACAGGGACAAGCAAATTTATTTCTGTGGGAAACATGTTATGAATAGATGAGAAAGAGATTTGGCCAGAATAACAAGAGGGATGTTTGGAACAGCTGTGGTGAGGCTTTTAAAGCTTGGACCAGATAATATTAAGCGAGTAGAATCCCCTTGAGTTTCTAGAATATTCTTAAATATTGTGGGATACAGAAAATCAAAATATCTAATCGTGATCTACTATTTCTGATAGAAAGTGTGATCAAATATCCAGTCAAAATTGATAGAGGTGTGTGTGTTTGTATCCAGCCTGTATGTATTCTGATCAAAATCTCCAACAAAACTTTATGCTCGTTTTGAAAATTCACTTTGATGTGCAATGATTCCAGTCTACAAGGTGAAAACTTATTTAATTTAGCATGACATGGATGCTTATGGCAAAGTGTAAACGTGTCACTGGAACTCGAAGCTCAATAAGAAAATAATTTAATTGACAACGTATGGACTTTTGGCTCAACATGTTTGACTTATTTTACTACTTGAAAGAAAAGAAAAATCATAAATAAAAGTGGATATTTGATGCACTTAGTGATTGTACAAGGAGTGAGCTCTCGTCAATTATCTGTAAACCTGTTTGACTGCAGCATTCATCCAGTCGGACTACTCTGCAGTAAATAACAGCTCACCAGCACCGACAATGTTTTCATCTACAGCCCACCCCTTCTCAAACATTACATAAAATACAGACAAGAATAGTTACTCCTAATCATAGACGCTCACAGAACCGTCAAACATCAACTCTGCTGACAGGTCTGTGGTCAAAATAAAAAGACACCGCCTGTGCGGAAGCGAAGCGAAACCCTGATCACCAGCGGCGATCATTCCGACTAACTCGGCTAACTAACGTTCGTTTTTCTTTTCTCTCACCTTTTCCAAAGCGGCAGGTCTGTGGCCGGCGAGCGAGCGGGCCAGAGACAGCACTGTGTTGAAATAAAAACCTCTCGAACTGCCTCCCACCACAGCCATGTTTACGTCTCTACATGAAGCCTACGGAATGAATTCACCATTGAGAGGAGTCGCCGAGCAGCGACTGCTAGCGCTGGGGAAGCCGCAGTACGGCAGCTCGGCGCGGACAAACGCAGCCGCGAACGCCAGCTGTTTAATGATTTGTGATTAATTTGTGCAAATTACGCAACATAAATAAATATTTAAAAAACAATAAAGAAGGAAATGAAAAATTTACAATTTTACAGGCAAAATAAATTAACAAACATTTTTTAAAATATCATCTTTAGTAGTATACTAGCAGTAGTCGTTGTAGTTGTAGTAGTAGTAATAATAGTAGTACCGCTGAAAGGGTTCATATAAGAATATGTTTTATTGTTCATGTCTTGCATGTTTCACCAACTATCTAATATCCCTTAAGGTTTTGTATATGGGACATTGTAAAAATATTGCTTTTCTTATTTTCGGGTACTTCACATTTAATTTGTCACATTCATTAAATTAGAATATGCATTCTGCTCTGCTTGTCTTGATAAATTACACAAATACATTACATTTGTTATTTTTCCATTAATATTAAAATGTATTAAATACAACAGAATGTACAAGTAGTGTCCCATTGCACAGCTGTGAGTAGTCATCTGTTTATCTGAGCAATTTGTTATAGTCCAATACTATTTTGGCTGGGTTTTTTATTATTATTATTATTATTATTATTATTATTATTATTATTATTATTATTATGGTTTGTTGTTGTATTAAGGACGGGATATTTCTATGACCAAAACACGTCTCAAGATCATGCACACAGACTTGGTAGTTAAATTATTTCTGACTCCTCTGATTCTGATAATGTTCATATTTTAAACATTAAACTGTAAAATTATTTTGAAATAAATAGTTACATTATTCTTATTTTTATAGTCTCCTTTATACAGTTTGAAGAATAAATTGTGGTCACATAATTTTTCTAGCTCTTTCATAAACAATGAAAAGTCAGGTTTCAATATTTCTGAGGGGAATAAGCTAAATTTGTGAATGTCACAAAAAAATTACATTAAAGGAAACATATACATATACATTGTTTTAAGTTTAGCTTCTTTCACTTTCCTTTTAAAAATACCAACCAAAAATCTTACTTTTCTTCACAAAATGGCTCCACTGGGCAAGACATTTTATATTTATAAAAGGAAACCGGTTTTAACATCAATAAACAGGATTTTGGAGAAACAAAAGGCTCAAGAGAGAGATGTACAAGTGTCTGAAATAGCTCATACTGCAATAATTAACATGATAAAACTTGGTAAAAGACATTGAATATAATTGTTAGCAAGAAGATGAAAACTCAACATGGATTTTATTCTTTACTGAAACAGTAACGTACCAGAACATGTTCATTTGAACTTTTCCAGTTACATAAGTCTTATTTGTAATCCTTTAATTTGAGTAGCAGCTGGCTCCAGTCTGTCTGCGTTTTTGTCACGCAGTAATAACCCTTACGATATGACGTAGCTGCGTCAGCAAACGTGATAGGAAGTGCTAACGGTCAGCTGAGCGAGCTACAACAACGTCTGGGGCATCGACACTGAAGAGGTTTATCTGTCATCTTGGTCTTTATCGTCATTTTTGAAATATTATTTAGATTGAATCCAATATAGAAGTAGAAAAAACTTCATGTTTACTCTCCTGAGCTGTAGTTTATTTACTGCCGGGTGTGGCCAATCAGACTGTATCTGATTGGCTGCTTCGCCGTCTTTCTACAAATATATCCCTTGAAAAAACTAAAACCGATCAAGCTTGTCTTTGTAATACAGCTACATTTACAACTAATAATGTATTAGTTTAGTTTAACTGTCTTTGTCACGTAAACGTCGCGTTCCTTCTGTGGAGGTTCGTTAAAGCTAATGACTTATCTTAAAAACAAATCTTAATATTAGCATGGTATCTTTTCATAATTAATAAGCTTTGTAATTATAGGAAATAGAGTGCTTTATATAATAGTTACAGTGTTACCTACTGAGTTATCAACTATGTTACAAAAGCGAACTCCTTTCCAGAGTAAATTACATTGTTGATTAAAGAATATTTCTTCACATGTGTGAAACAATGATTAGTAAAAATTAACTGAAAGTGAATTTGTCATGTAGTTGATGTCCAGACTGATTGCTTCATTTGTTCTCTCAGCATTTTGTTTTAGTTTCACTCAATGCCCTTAACTTCACCCAGGAGTTTTACGTAACAAAAACATACCAAGGATAAAAGCTCATTGATTATTGACTAAAGCTAATCCTGCTTACACGCTAAAAGCTTTAGATAACACTATTTAGTCAAAACAATGTGTTTTCTTCACAGATGGCTTACCCTACATCCCTCAACCCATTTGCTGATGACGATGAGGAAGATTTTAGGCCCAAAAGGAGTGGCTTTGAAGATGAAAATGACAGTGATTTGACAGATGCAGAGAGGAGGCAGAGGTACCTTCAGCAGGAAGTGATGCGCACTGCACAGTCTGCTGTGGACAGCTCTCACCGTTCGCTGAGCCTCATCTATGAATCTGAGAAGATGGGTGTGGAAACTGCAGAGGTACAGCCAGATGTCTACAGCAGCGCCCATCATTGCTATGAAAGTCATGTTCACTAGAGCTGAAGGAAAAAGACAAAAAACAACATATATCAATTGTTTTTCCTGAATGGAGCAGTTTTGATGATTATGCCAATACATTTTTAAATTAAAAGACTAGTTCCTAAGATGTTATGTTTCAAAACAAACTTAAAGAACACATTAAAATTAGTGATAAAACATTAGTTATACCTAATTATTTATTTTCAAAAATTTTGATAAATTAAGTACAGATGAATTGCAGAAATTTATGGCTTCATAGTGACATTTTATCATGACTTTGTTGGTGTACAAAAACGTTTTTCACCACTGTTTAAAATATCTTTTAGTACAATCAAACCGTAATGGAAATCAAATTTATGCTTCTGTTTATAATCTATTCTCCATCTTGTAAAACCTCTCAAATAAGGTTCTGCCTGTCAGGTCACATGTATTGACTGACTTATTGAATTTTAAAGCCTCCTATATCATTGTTGTTGACATTTTTTGAGAGTTTTTATATTACTAAGCATTAATGGTAACACTGGGTTTTTAAGGATTCGTGTGAATTGTTCTTTTTCTGAGATCCAAGGATGTAAATACTTTTTAAAACAAAAGTTTAACAATTATAAAGATTGATTTTTATAATTTTTTAGAGAAAGCACATAATTCTTGCTTTTAAAATAATAAAAGTTGTGTCATTGCATGCTATAATCTTGTATTCTTCATCTTTTCATACATTTTTTTATTTGGCATTTGTTTCTCTAGGAGTTGGTGCGACAGGGTGAGGTCTTGAAGCGGACGGACAAGATGTTAGACAACATGGATGAAGACCTGAAAATCAGTCAGAGGCATATCACCAGTATCAAGAGTGTGTGGGGAGGACTTGTCAACTACTTTAAGGGCAAACCAGAAACAAAGCCTACACCTGAAGAGCCAAAGGCCTATCAGGCTAATGAAAGGCAAGTTTCTCTTCCTGCTCTCTCATGTCAGTTTCTGATCGTCACTTCCCTGTTTGTTGTAGACCAGATTATTGTGTGTTTATCAGCTCTTGAAGCTTTTGCTAAGCAAGAGGTTACTGACGTTAAAGCATGTTTTCAAGGAAACGGAATATTTTCTGTTGGTTTGAATTAAATCCAGATCATACCATGTTGTTGTGACATGTTTTGGAAAATGCAACTTCTGTGATTTTAAGATGAAATTTCAACCAAAGTTTATTAACATAAAAAACAGAGGAGAAAAACATTACAAATTGTACATTAATCACATTTAGATGAAATATTAATGTTAAGCAGGAATTTATAAAAAAAATAATGCTTAACATGAATTTATGTTATTCATAATTTATTTGATTATGAAGTATTTTTATGACTCTTTGACAAAGACATTGATACAACATGTTATTTAAATGCACAGCTTGAAATTTGGTCAGAGCAGATAAAGTCATTTCGGTTGGGATTATATATTGTTTTTCACTGATTGGCTGAACAATGCTTCCCAACTGTCTCAGACTACAGACTGCCATGTCTGGTAGCAGAGAACACGAGGATAAGTACCAGGCCAGCCATCCCAATCTAAGAAAGCTGGATACAGGAGGTGAGAGCTGGCACAAGGAAGATCTCAGCTTGTGCATCATCAGCTGGCTGAAACTATTTCTAATTCTTGTGTTTCAGGTTTTGGAGCTGCTGCATCGATGGATGACAGCTCCTCCATACAGAATGGATACTCTCAGAACAGATACCTGAGGAACGCTCACCAGACGCTTGACAACAATTTAGGTAACAAAAATCTACCCATTTTAATTATTAGAATTAAATTACTAGTTTTATAGTGTTTAGTAATTCTGAAAAATACCCTTTAAATCATTATGTTATCTTGATCAACCCTGAATTATTTTTAACACAGCTTTTTTAAATGTTAAAACGTGTTTATTTTGCTTTTGGTTAAAAAAAAAAAAAAAAGAGTTCCCTATACATAAGAGATAAAGATTTTGAGTTTAAATAGCTCTTCTAATAATGTCTAAATTTCTCTGTGAATGACTTAGATGAGATGTCCAGCGGCTTGGCAAGACTGAAGAACCTTGGACTCGGTCTTCAGGGAGAGATTGATGACCAGGATGACTCCCTCGGATCCCTGCTTAACAAAGTGGATAAAATGGATGCCAAGATCATCAACACCAACCAGCAGATGAAAAACCTTAAATAAGACTCACTAATTCAACATTAGATACAAACTGGCAGTGGGTCACCCTCACTGGTGACCCATCCTCCTAGCCTTTGTCCAATAAAGAATAGTCTGTTTCATTTTTGTCTTTTTTAGTTTATCTTTCACTAGAAAATAACTGTGATTTCTTGTTTCTTTGTCAGGAATTGGAATGTGCTTTTCACATATGCTCTGTTTTTTTTTCTCTGTCAAGTCTCACTGCATTTCTGTCTTAATGTTTCATGAAGTGTTTTACTTTTTTTTTTTTTTTTGCCCAGTCACCAAAGATGTGCATTGGAATGTTTCCTAATTTGCATCTCAAGCAAACTGATTTGAAAGATGGAGATCATTTTAAGATTTAGGTTATCAAAATGTGTTCTTTATCTGTTTTTATGTGTACTATTTAGCTAGCTTATATGTATAAACAAAACACAACCAAATAGAACATTTAGCTGAAGTCACATTTGCCTTACATGTAGTGGAAATGTAAAATCTTTGATTCCATGTCAGGATTATGTTAGTGCTCACTGTTACTGGTGCTTCTTCCCACAAAATGATTTGCTTTGATTTTTTTCTGATTTGATTTGCATTGATTCAGTCCTGCACAATTATTTCAAAGCATAAATATGAAAAAGCTATTATATGTTTTTTAAAAAATCACCAATGAAGGAATAAAACCACTATCAAAGTCATAATGTTAAATATCTACAATGTATTTTATTTCCAAGTTAGAAACATGATTGTTTCTCACAAAGTTATTTTATAATTCTGTTGATTTATTTGAAAAAATTATAATGTTGCTAAGGAATGTGTAATTTTTGCCACATGTGTCATGCATTTTAATTAAAATGATATATATAATAAAGAATATTCTTTTGGGACTCTTGTCTTTCTGAATAGTTTAAATTTTGTGTAATATCAACATTGCCACAGGATGGCGCTATACTGCTTGATCAGCTGCTAATTGTTGAATAAATTTAAAAGGATGTATTTTGTGTTAGAACTGCACAAGAAAACATTTATTATACTTTGATTACTAAGGGAACATTTTAGCTATCTGTTATTAAATTATTTCACGTCTGGGGTGTGTGTCACCTGTGCTGTTGTGACTAGATCTTCTCCTTGTGTTAGGCTATCCGTTCATTATCATTCCTCGGTGTTGGACCAGCTGCTCCCACGGGCAGAACAAGCATTCATCAGCATGACTTGCTAATTACAGTATCAGCCTCCTCAACATATTTCAGCCATGCAAAAGGAAGAAGACATTTTTGCGGTACCTTAAGCAGAACTTGTTTTGAACATAAGTGATGTGGAAAGGAGTGAACGGAAGCAGTCATTTAACTTTAGGAAACATTTTTTATATTTCTATGTATTTTATGCATTACCTTATTTTGTATTATTGTGTTTTACATCTCAGGTGTAATGGTTCAGTTTAGATTTTGCTTTCATGCTTATATTGAGCTGATATCTGCTTCATTTTGCTCCTTTTGTGCTTTTTTTCTACATTTCCTTCCTTCATCTTTTAGAGTTTTTGATCACACCATAGTTCTGAGTCTTCACAAATATCCAACCAGTGATGCATCAAAAAAGTGTTTGTCTTGGCATGACTAAATCTCAGTGCTGCAATCAAAACATTTTGCCAATACATACCGATTAATTCAGCAGAAAACCTGGGTACTACTGTAAAAGGTACAGTAGTACCTAGGTACTACTGTACCTGGGTACACCTATGAGATTTAAACCAACTTACAGTTGGTTTAAATCTCATAGGTGTCATCAGGATCACAAGTGGAGCTCCTCAAGGCTTTGTTTTTAGACCAGTTTAGTTAATATTTTTATTAGCCTCCACTTCTTATTCTTTCAACATTTTTTTCAATACCTGTGCTGATAACACAAAATGTTAAATTTTTGAGTGTGTCGAATATGAGTGAATAGATATACCAGAATATCGTACAATGTAATGCTCAAAATACAGAACCTATTGCAAAAAATGCAAGGTTGAATTCTATACTCATCAAACTATGGAAACTGTTAGATACTGAAGTATAATTTCGGACTTAGATGTCAATGCCAGCTACAAAAAAAAACTACTACAAGTATCTTAAAATATCACAAAAATCCAGGCTTTTCTGCCAAACAGGACTCAGTAAAAATGGTTCATGGAGGGACACAACATCTGAGGAAGCTCATCCAAAATGCTCCTGCCAGAGTTTTAACCAACACCAGAAAAACAGGCCACACCAGCACACTCCTTAATTCACTATATTTAGTTCATCAGTGACCTGTTAACCCAGTGTTGCTTGATTCAAAACTGTACTTGTTTTATTGTTGTCAACATGATGATACTTTGAAATAAAACTGTTTGCAAGGGAAACCTAAGCTCAAGGTGGAAGCAGACATCATTTGACTCCTAATAAACAGAAGTTACCTCTTGGTTCTTTCCCTTCACAACATACATATGGACTACAGGAACGCTTTGAACAGCTGTCGGGTAAAAAGCAAACAGAGTGACCGTGTTGTGACAAAAGCAGCCAGTGTTGGAATGCCTCGCTTTTCAGGAACTGTAATCCCAGAATACACGGCTGTCGGACCTCATCAGGCACCAAGCCAGGGACGGGCCTACCTGCATTTATATTCTAAAAGTGGCTATAACTGACACAATATTCTAGTCAGAACTAATTGTACAAAATTATGTCAACTGTTTGAAATGTTTCACAACATAAAGGCATTTTTTTTATTCAGTGGGTTATGCGAAGTAGCTATCAGTAGTCAGTACCTCACCAGCTACAAGCAGATTTTTTTTTAGTTTAAATAAATGTGTAAAGTCTCTAAAACAGCTGTAAAACATATTTGCAGTTTATTTGAAGCTGAATCATGACAGTGAGACGGATGTGAAAAAACCCGGATAAAAATAGCTAAATCATTTTTGTGATTTATATAGCAGAATGCTTGTTTATGTAGTATTCTGCCTATTTTAAATTATCTATTGATATCTACTTCACATAAATTCAGCTCTAACTGTATTTGTAAAATCTATGTGAAGTCTCTATATGAAGTCTTTTTGTGAATATTCATTGAGCAAATGTTTTTTTGTTTGTTTTTTTATCCAAAATATCTAGCATAGAATGGGTGAGGCCTAGAGAATGGAACTGCACCTCTCATTCAGATGCAAATTATAACATTTTGGTTAGTCAAAATGTTATGGTACTTTGTGAAGTGAACATATAATGGATGAACATGTAAAACCTTCATTTGTGGAGTATTCATATCATCCTGGCATACAGAAATATCAGCGTAGTAGTCAGCTTGAATGCCTGCAATCAATTCCCGTGTTAGAAACAACTGTATAAATGTCATATGAACTTTGATTTGTTGTGCAAAAAAGCCTTATGATTGTGTTTAAATTTGGTTTCTAAATTCTCATGACTGCCTGAACTTATTTCCCTTATATTATGTTTGTATTTAAATTATACTGATGAGTAATAAAGGGTTCCCTGCTTTGTCACTTTGACCATGCCAGAGCTGACATCTGGAGCTGTAAGGATTAGATAAACACAAGTCAGCCTGTTGAGAAATTGGTCCTCACAGAAAGTCTTGTAAATGTTTTTGCTCTTCTTCTGTCCTTGACATGAATTGAACTCTGTAAGCCAAATCTGACACTCTGAAGGAGCTTCTCTAACATGTTTGCGCTCACTTGTCCTTTAACAGTGCTTTTTCCCACAACAACTATTGACATTGAAAAGGAGAAGTACCTTCACAACCACGGTGTGAATCCTCAGTGTTCATCTTCAATCAACAGGGAGGCAACTTGTCCTTTTAAATGTTGTATTTCCTGTTTTGTTTAATGATATCCAAAGCAAAACCAAGCAGGAGACGTACTGACACATGATTCAAGCTGTCAGGTGCCTCAGCATTTTATCTGTCCACACATTACCTTCATGCACTGACATCTCACGAACAAACCCCAAATTGCAGGAGATTGCAAAATTACAAACACCATCTGTCATTTTGCCAGCCATCGTCCCATGTACACATCTGAGAAAAATGTTGAGATTGTTGGAAATTTAAGTTCGCAGTTACATGTTGGCTTTTATTACGGTTTCGTAAATGTTGCTATTCTTGTTGCATGTAAAAACTAGTCAAACTGAGGGATATACTTACCACTGCTATAGTCACTGTTACTGAATAGTAGAAAAGTGATAAATGCCAATGCAGGAAGAACGCACACGTCACTAAAATATGACCAAGCTGGCAGTCATTTATTCAGAATATACAGTACAGTTGCTTAATTTCACTATTAGACAGTGTATGGTGTTGTACTAACAAAAATCATTAATTCATATATAATAAATACAAAACATAAATCAAAGATGTGAGAAAGATAGAAAGTAACAGCATCAAAAACCAAAAATTCCTTTACTGATACATCAGCTCTCTTACTGTTTAATGTAACTAAAACATTAACTTATTGACTGGCTGAGTCAAATTTGTATCATTGCAGTTAATATGCAGTTTATTTTGATCAGACATCAAGGCAATGTGAAAGAAAAACAAGAAGACGTGGGAAGTTTTGGGAGGAGATTCAGTTAATTAATTGCAGGGGAGTAACTTGGCTTTATGTGTTGTTTATACTGGCTGATGCTCTGTTGATTAAGCTCCCCTGTGAGCAGAGCCGGTTGTGAGCGAAAACATATTTGAAGGTGGGGTTTCTTGCTGTCTAAAGAGGGGTCTCATGAAAATATTTTATAAGGCTCAATTTTCCAAAACATTGTTCGGATATCTGTCTGGAACCCTGACTGGGCTCAACTCTTGACAGACTTTCTTTGTGTGTTGTCTCTGATCTTTTTAGCAACACGTACCCCCAAAAGACCTGAAAGGTTTTTGCAGCTAACACTTCAAAAGGGACAGATAATTTTCATGTGAACAACTTACAAAATTTAACTATGGACTGATAATGTTATGTTCTTTAGTTGAAATAATTTTTTTTAACCAACAAAACGTTTTTAAGCCGTTGAACTTGTGAAAAAAGACTGTAGTGGCTGATGCAGATCCTGCTTTTCCTGTGTAATATGACCTTATATGGACGCTAAGTCATCCCCTTTAGACAGGCACAGAAAGTAGCTGAAACAGATTTACAATGTTCAAAAGAACAGCTTCTTTTAAGAGTTTTGTCTTCATACGATTAACTTGTGCCGCACTAAAATAAGTTATACCAGTGAAATGATCAACAAGTCACATGAAAACAAAGCCTAAACTTGCTGATAAAGCAGAGAAACAAAAGATAAAGCTATGTCTTTTTTAGATAGAGCACTGTCAGAGCATTATTATTATAACTTTTTGAGAATGAGCTACAGCAAAAAATGCCTGTCATCAGAAAACACAGACTCCAGATCCCTAAACATTGTTGCTGAGTGAGTTGGACACTGAGGAATTTATCAATGAAGCTTCAGATTGTTACTCTTAAAGAATTGGATCAGTTTGAGGAATGAAAGACATAAATACAGATCATTATATAGAAACCATGAGAACAGACAGAAGAGGAGAGAGCCTGACAAATGACATAAAGGAGGCATGTGAGTGATCAGTACCCAATCATCCCAATCGTTGTACTTTTTTATGAAATATTTGTAAAAATAAAATTGTAGCGCATGCATATATTTTATCAGTATTTACATCGTCTTCAGCACAGATGTTTAGAGCTCTTTGGATGATTTTTTTAAACTGTGGGCAGCATCTGCTCTTTTGTCTGTAACTTTTAGATACAACAAGGTTTAGCTATAAAGGCACATACAAAGTACACAGAAACCAACACAAGTATTAAATGTATGAATAAAAATACAAGATGTTTCAGATTTATACATTTTGCATTGGCACACACATTTGCATTGATGGAGGTAGATCGCAAAGATTCAGAGGTATAAAAATGTAGGCTTCGCAGTGGTTTTGATGTGCAACTATGTAAGCTTTTAAACTTGAAGAGAAGACATGCAAGAATTTCAACGTGATTAATTACTATGATATATAGTACAGAGGATGAGATGACAAGTGGCAGGATGCAGCTTTTTCCATGAGTCTGGATTCCCCAGCAGGGCTCTCCTCAGCTGGAAGAGGCTCTCTGAGGGCAATTAGAGCCCTACAATTAGATTGACTCAAACAAAAAGGACGGAGTAAGGAGGACAGCGGCAGCGCTCAGAGGATAGTTCCCGCATCCAGGAACCATGACAACCAGGAGCTGCAGTCCAGAAGGTCCTAGAAAATAAAATAAAAAAACAACAACAAGAGGATTAATAATTACTTTATAAAAATACAGAATGAATTTGTTTTACTGTATCTACCTTATGTGAAAAATAATCAAAAAATTTAATTTCTCAACAAAGTAAGAGTTTTGACTGCAGCAAACGGGTTAAATTCCAATTGCTGTTTTTATACCTAATGCCCTCCATGCCATCTCCTGCGCAGCGATCAGACTTTGACATGGCATCACTTTGACACTCTGCGCAGACCAGCCGCTCTCGCACCAGCTGAGCGCTCCACAGCTTGAGCTTGCACGCAGCACTGGCCTGCTTCACCCTGAGGTACACACAGTAACTGCAGGAGGACGCACAAAAAGGGAGCGAAAGGAAAAATTATTCAGAAAAACGGACTTTATACAGGATTCAAAAGCACAAAGAAATAAATATTGATCATTTGGAAACCTGTACATGTTTCTCTGAGAAGTAAGGACGGTTTTTGTTTTTTTGCTCAGCTCTGCAGCAAAGAGTCAGTCATCCAACATGTTGTTCTTTGTTTGGATGTCAGTGGAGCTTCTCCAACAAAAAAGACAAATGGGAAAAATAACCAGATGGAGATGTTGGGATACATCTATGAAATTGTAAAAAAAAGTCTTCCTACTCCAAAACAATTCAGTTTAATGTACCCAGACTAAATATAAATGCATCAGTAACAGATTTGTTCCTTTTGAAGGTGATCCAGCAGTGTCATGGTCACCTGCTCAAACCTAATGTCAACATGGCTCAGTCTGCAGACTGGAAACAATTAAAGTCTTTTTTCTCCTCTAATGGCTGTGCTCTTTGAGTACTCTTTGAACTCCGCTCTACTATTTATGTTGTCTGTGACTCGCACAGCTTTGACTAAGCACAAGTGTCAGTGGGAGGATTCTTCAATGAAAACATGAGACTTTAGCTTCTCGATTCCCCAGATTTCACAATGACATTTCAGCAGGGACTGCTTTTGTTTTCTTTCTAGGAAATTATATTAGAAACACAAGCACAAGTACATCACAGCTAAGTGGAAGAAAAATAATATGTTGTCTATTTTACAAATAAAAATTTAACTAAATATGTTGCATTTGTGTTAATGTGAGATAAAGGATATGGAGAGAAATAATCAGAGTCATCAAAAGACCAAATGTAACTCTGGAAGTGCTGCAAACATCCACAGTTCAAGTGGTAAAATCTCTTTAAGGAACTATTTGTGCTTTCCACAAAACAAGTGTGAATGCTCTGATGCCAACAAAATAATTTTTTTGGCCCACAACATTTAATAGATTAGAAAATTATTGAAAAGTTTTATTCCATGACTTAATACACATTGAGTAAATAATTTGCATGCAGCAAAGCCTTTATTTCTGCAAATCATTCTTCCATAGCTAAAGAAAAAACTATATAACTTTAAGAATAGGATATTCTTAAAGAAATATTTAGACAAGTACAAACTATATAGAAATTAGGGCTTATACAATTCAGAATGAGTTGCAAGACATGAAAAATGATGTTCACATATGCTCTTCAGAAGGCCTGCCGCACTTTTCAGATTTTTTCTTTACAAAGTATTTTGAAAACCATGAATTAACTTTCTTTTGTTTTATTAGAAACATGATCCAACCTCATAGTCAACGGCTGCTGAGGGGTGCAGGAAATCATAGAGATATTTCACAAAATAACTTTAGAGAGCTTCAAAAGATCCTCAGTGAGGAGAAGTTAGCTGGGATTTGCTATATGACACAAATCCCAAATACATTGTGTTTTGTGATTGTAACCTTACAAATATTAACAGATGTATGATGTATATATGTTTACAAGTTGAAGGTTTCCCATTAGACTCTTCTGTTAAATGTACTAAAATGCACAATATCATATATTCTCAGTGATTTAAATGAAATCTTTCTTCAATAACTCATTTCAGTTGCTGTAAACCTGTTAATACCACAATAGCACACATGTTCATGCTATGTCTCAGACTCCAAAACCTCAGACAGAGTTTTAAGAAATTTGAGGGCATGCAGATTAATTTCACGTCTCTTGGGTCAATTTCCATGACAAGAGCAAGTAACACACCAGATGTCTGTTTGAAGTCATATGTACTCAGCTTCATTTATGAGGACTCAGAGTTCCCTGGTGCTTTCCATTTCAGCCAAAACAAAGAGATCTCATGTCCATTTTAATCAGGCTTAATGGCTCTGAGTAGACAGGAAACGAGTCACGATTTTGTTCTCTTGATTTTTAGCAGTTCAAATAACACTGTAATCAGCTCTGATCAAAAATGACACAGATGCAGTGAGGGGTTTTCCATTGATATGGATTAAAGTAACTTTATCAGTGAAGGTCAGCCCATGATGCATATTCAGTCCTGGAGTTCATGTTACACAGCCAAAGCACAAGGAAACACTGGCCTTGGTCCCTGTTCTCTAATCTTCATGCAAAACTGATTTTAGAGTGACCTTTGAACTGACGTCAAAACTGATATGAACCAAGACAAAAATGCTGCAGCTTTGAAGAATCATTTTCCATATCAGAATGAGCTGGAGGCAAAAGTTCACTTGAAAAATGCAGGACATTTTCCACCAGGTTTTGGAAATCAGAATCAAAATTCAGTCTAAATCCATCCATCCAGTGTCAATATACACTTGCAGCATTGCAAACGAGTCCCTATCTTCGGTGAAAGGCGGGGCACAATGTATAGTGCTAGCCAATCCATCACAGGAAAACACAAACATGCATCCATGCACATATGCAAACATGATTGACAGAGCTAACGCCTGTCTTCTGGCTCTGATTGGTTGTTTGTAGTTAGCACTCCAAGAACTGGGAGAAGGCAGATGAGTTAAATTTTTTCACAGATTATCTGTCTCATACTGTACTGTCATGACATAGTGACAGTTTCAACACATATGTTAAGAACATTTGTTACATATTCAGCTTTAAGAGGTTAAACAACAATTAACATAACAAAGATGATCAAAAGGACTCTGGGAAGCCAAAGTACCCGGAACAGAAATCAAACATGTACGGGGAAAACCTGCAGAATTCTTTAAAATTTAAGAAACAAAGGAAGATTATTTTTATTTAAATGGAGAAATACAATGAGGTTGTGATATCAGAAAGTTTGGTCTGTGACTCCTTAAAAAGTTATTACGGCTTGTATTGTAAGTGTATACTCTCATTAGTGAGGTTGTTTGTTTATGATGCTAGAGGCAGACACCCAGCTGTAAACTGTTATGTAGATGTTTCTAAACATATTGAGCCTGCAGAATGGGATATCTGTGATTTCCAAAAAGAATATAAAGTGATTTTTGTCATCTAAAATAAGTCAACACATTTAAACAAACCTCCAGGGCCAGAGGTTAATTTTCCTATAAGAAGAAGCTAAAAACCCTTCAGCTTCAACAATTTTTTGTTGCTATTGTTTGTAATAACACAGAAAACATACAGTATTTATTGTAGCGTGATGTGGCATTACCTGTCCTTCTCCTCCTTCATCAGCATGTGAGGTCTCCTCCAAGGGTCCTTGAAGTTCCTCTTGAAAAAATCAGGCAGGATTTTTGCCACCTCTAAAGTTTAGTGGTGGAGATACAAACAAAAAAGAAGTCAAAGTTCAAATACATCCCCATCAAAAGTTTTGGCAGCACAAGAAAAGGTAGATAAAATCCTAACCTTTTAGCAATTTCTTATTTTGTGAAACTCAACATATGTCTATATATAGACAGTATGTTCTCATAACTTTCATGTTCGAAAAATGGCCAAGGGAAAGCAGTATATGTGACATGTCATATTTACACCTCTCCTTGCTGGTGTATTGTGTTAGATTATACTCCTGCAATAAAAGTTGCATTTTTTTTTCTACTTTGACTTCTTTTTGTATGTCCTTACCAGCTGCATACTGTATCTCAATCTGCTGCTTAACCGATAGCTCAAGCTGTTTAGATGAGTCAGAGTGACACAGACCAGTGTTTTACTCTTGTTTTCTGAAGAAATGTTGCATCACAATTATCAGTGTCCTGGTATCTTCCAGTCTGGAAAACCTCTTAATAGTGAAGTCTGTAACTGAGGTGATTAAATATTCCAGCTGGATGTTGGATGTCACAACAGATGTTTGGAAATGTGTTGTTTACAGTGCAACTCCTAACAAGACCTCTTCTGGAAAAAACTGAAACCAAATTAATATGTAACAGAGTCCAGACAAGGAGCTCTCACACGCACAAATGAGGTTGTACCTTTGGCATTGTCACATATGACGTTGTTTCCGTAACACCCTCGCCTCTGTCTGAGATCTGGGCAAGGGGTTCCTCCATTTCTCGGGGGAGTGGAAACTTGGCGACTCCTCTCCTTGCTGCCGACTCCACATGGAGACGAGCATGACGACCAGGGACCCCATGATCCAACCTCACAGTCGATAGCTGCTGAGGAGTGCAGAAAATCACAGAGATATTTCACAAAATAACTTTAGAGAGCTTCAAAAGATCCTCATTTAGCAACAGAGGGGTTCAACATGACTTAGTTTAATAAAGTAATCAAATCTGGAGAGACTGCAGCACATTTGTCTGTCTGTTTATCTTTATATCTAGATAATTGTTAATGTTGCTTTTTTTGTTTGTTTGTTTAAGCTTTAATGTAAAACTCCTCGGCTTCCAGATAAAGAAAGCAGTTCTTAAGTATTATTGATAGAAATGCTATTTTTAAGCAGTTCTATAAATGTTATTCAGATTTGTTCCCATTTTGTCAGTTTACAAACACAAAATTCAATGTATTTTCTTGGAGGTTGAGGTGGAGGTTCACCTTCCAGCAGAAAGACAAAACTAAACTTACAGAACCAAACAAAACTGAGATTCTGAAAGAAGTTTTAAAATTGCTATTTGTAGACATTTTCCAGTGCAAACTGGCTGAGCCAGAGGAAAATTGACCAATATGTCAGCCTGTCAGTTAGAAAACCAACCCAAAGGATGGGAACTGATCCAAAGGCCCTGAAATAAAACATGCCACACTTTCTGGGAGTTAAAGATATTCTCCTAATCTGTGCATTCATGTCAAAGTGTTTGTTTTTTAACACTAGCTGACACAAACAAATAGGCAGGAGACATCGGGTAGCTGTTATTAAAATTGACTTATGTAGGATCCGCTACATCCCAGACACAGGAAGTCTGCAGCCCAGGTCATATGTGTGTGGTGGCTTTAGATAGGGGCTAATTGGCATCCTGTCCCTTCTAGTTTTGCCCTTTAAACCCACACCCGCAAGGGCAACATAGCACGTAAACAGCACTAGCAATTAGGCTTCCTGCTCAGGAGGCTGATTTGGCCAATTACAACAAGCTAAGGGGAAGTTGTATTCTTGAGATTGCTGTTCTGATCAAAGCCAAAAAAAAAAAAAAAAAAAGAAACAATAATCAAGCCTTGTTTAGTCACCAGATTTAATGGTTGTGGGCATTTAAGGGCCTTGTTTTGAGGAGGAACTACAAACATTATAAACAAGGCAATAAGAGGCAACCAGGCCCTAAACAAAAACATCAAAATCTGAACAAACACATTTACACCAGAATATTATTTTCATTCACTTCACTTCCACTTTCAGGACAAGAGAACGCGAGAACAGAAGGAGAACAGGTGCACATAGCATGATACTCTGAGAACCTTGGTGAAATGACAGAGAAGGAGTGGATAAATATACCATAACTGAATCTAATCTCCCCCGCCACATAAAGGGTTCCACTCTTTCTTTATAAAACTCATCCAACCATCAGTACAATACTGCGATTGAATAATTGTGTGTGCGTGCGCATGTGTGTGTGGGAGGAAAAGGGGCTTTTAAGGTGCCGCCTGTTTCCCAAGCCAAACTTTGAGAGGAGAGAGGGTGGCGCAGCGACACGGCGGATCCACAAAGCCACTGTAGAATCTGTGACTTCCTGAACATTAGTGCTTCCAACCTGACCCTTTACTTTCCCACAAAACAATGTGCAAACAGTATCTTGGCAAAGTATTAACATGCTTAAACTTTTTTTAAATTATTTTTTTCAGTTGCAATCACAAAAAAATTGTATTTTAACTACATGTAACAAATGAAGAAAAAGTGGGGCACGATTAGTTAATTAAAAGCAAAGAATACATCCATCCATGCATTCATTGTCTACACCTGGTTATCCATGCAGAGACATGTGGGGCTGGTGCCGAGCCACAGCAGTCAATGGATGGAGGAAGTATACACCATGTACAGGTCAACAGTCCATCACAGGGCAATATCCAGAGCCTTCTTGCTGCAAGCCAGCAGTGCTAATAACTGTAATACAGTGGCATGGACACTGCAATACATTTAAAGTTCTTTAATTTATGCATTACATTAGCATAAGAGTAGCAATACTCTTTCCAATATTCTTTTTAGTATAAGAGTATTGGAAAATATCTTGTTCCACATGCAGATTATTTCACTTATAGCTAATACTTTTTCATCAATACAATGGAATTATTGGCTGAAAACAAGCTGACACTGAAAAGTTACTTATAAGTAAGCGGAGTCTTCTTTCAAGTTTACTAAGATATTTGTGTTTTCGTAGTATATTAAGACAAGTGGTTTCTTGCACAATATCCCAATAAGATACATTGAAGCCTGGTTTTGTAATGTGATATGAATAGTTTTGAAACACACTATTTACATACAAATAAACATAAACCTACACACAAATGATTGGGGCATTTCCACTTTGGTTCATCTTCATATAAAACACACACAGAAACATTCTCGTGCAAAGAATTTCAAAGATAAACTGGTGAAAAGCATAACTTCCTACTTATGCCTTCTGCGCCCATCCTTATCCTGATATAATAACATGCCTTTCCTTCCACTTGCACGGAGCAGTTTTAATTTTGTTATTTTTGCTTTTTTTTAGCAGCAAAAACACAAACAACTTGAGGTTTGCCACAGTGAAATCAGTTCTGTTTAATGGCATAAACACCCAGTTGGGGACAGAACTATTTTTACCCCACTCATCAACACACTCATGCAAACAGGAATAAGGTTTTGTCTGGAAGCATAAACCTGTTGGCCCCGAGCCACCAGAGGTCAGGAGGAAATTACCAGACTGTGGTGGGCCCCCACTCTGTTTCTGGTGCCACCCACATGCTAACCCTGACAGTCTGGATCACACAGTCACCATTGTGCCCTGTTTGCATTGTGGAGGAGAAAGTCCCATTTGGACAGCCTCTCACCAACTCTGACCTCTGACCCCAATACAGGAAACAAATGGTGTTTGTTGCCCTATTTACTTTGGAAAATTCAGCTTTCCTCTTTAATATGAATTTTATGCTATAATAATTTTTTGAGCATTATTAAATGTTTTGAGAAAAATTAGATCCTAATGTTGAAGCCAGTGAAAGAAAAAAATATTGCTGCATCAACTATGTTCTAATCATTTGTTTTCTTCAGTTTATATAGGGAAAATTTCTTTTCACTGCAAAACCAATCTTACCAGGTATTTTTGGTCTAGTTTCTAACGCAAATATCTTAGTACACTTGTACTTAGTACACTTGAAATACAAACTAACTAACAAAGACAAACTAACATACAAGTAACTTTCCAGCAAGCATAGAGACATGTTTAAGTAAATAATTTCTTAATATTGATAAAATAAAAGTCACTGTTCCATTGGCAAATAAATTAACTGATAAAAAAGGGGAAAATATAAGTTAAATAATCTGTCAAAGAAACAAAGATTTTTTTTTCATCAATAAGTTTACGTAAATAATCTTTTCTTGACAAGCTCCTAAAACTTCCTAAAAAGTTACTTGTAAGTTAGTTTTGTCTTATTTTATGTGTTCTAAACAAATAGATATTTGCACCAGAAACTAGACAGAAAATACTTGGTAAGAGTTTGTGGTCTTGCATTGTTTTGTTTTGTTTACTGTTTATGATAAGTTAGTATTATGTGATGGCTTTAAGATGAAAGTAAGTGATCCTTTTTTATTTATTTTGTAATATTTCAGCATAAAATTGTATTACTAAAGAGGCCAAGGAGCTCAGATTATTTGTCAAGATTTTAAATTTATTTGCAGAATTTGTCACAAGTATGAATCGCCTCCATGCTTTTTCTTTTTTACTCTGATTAAAAAGTATGTTTTTAATAACATAAAAAAATCAATTAGCTGTATCTCTGTTTTGTCTTCCACTAGCCGTTGCTCTGCTCCATCTGTTGCCTTTTTTCTGTTCCTTTTTGCTTCCCCCTTCCCCCTGTGGTTTTCTGATGGGATGCAGATGTCCAGCTGGTGTCTGAAAGGCCACGTTGGCTCAAAACCACCACAATGTCTCCTTCCCAATACAGTGAGTCCCACTGGGCCAAGGTCTGACCACTGTTAACATTTAGGAACATCAACAAAGGAAACACAATAAAACCACAAGTCTGATGAAACCTTTGATGGGGATGAATTTTTCTAATAACAGCATAAACAGGAACAGCAAACAAACCAACCCCTTAACAAGGATTAATTAAAACACTTTTGTCTTAAATTCTATGCACTTTTCCCCAGACATCCATAAAACTCTAAAGAATCAGAGAAATTAGTTATTCTAAGGGTATGACTGCTACACTGTCATCATTCAGAAAAAATATTTGTATTTAGAGACTGTTATGTTTTAACAATGAAGTATTTAATGTCACTAAAGTTGTCTCAACTTGGAATTCATTGCTTTATGTTTGAGGCAATTGGGCAAGTTTAGAAAGTGTTGGAATTTTACCTTTTATCATCTGACAACGTACAAAATAAACTTTCAAAGCCATAATCTGACCTGCACGAGAATATTCATATAAAGTGAATGTCATACTTTTCAGGATATATAAAGAGTAAATATGACCTGGGAAATTGATAAGGAGGAGATCATCAAGTGTTGACATGGATGTGAACCAAATGTGATTGTGATTTGCCAAAATCAGTGGAAAATTTGAACTTCATGGTGAATCTCAATTGAAATGTAATTGATATGCAAATCAATTGCATCAGCGTATTTGTTCATGCCAATAAACAATAGTTTCAAAATTATTTCAGATAAATTACCATGCTCTTTTGTTTTCTGTTTTTTTCCTTCTCTGGTTTACATTTTTTCCCAGTGAACTTTTATTTGTTTTCAGTCATGAAGCAGATGTTGGACATCAACTTTGCAATCAGGACTTTTCCAAGCACAGGAAACTAAATGAAGAAAAATGCCACAGCAGCTGTGGCATTTCATGGAGAAGGGAAAATGAACAGAAAACAAGGTAAAGGAGGAGTGGAAATAAATGGAAAAAGGACGAAGAGATCTTGGCATAACAAAAATACCCAAGTGAAACATAAAAGAAGCCAGATATCTGCAGCAGAGGGAGGCATGTGGGTGTATTTAAGGTGAAGAACCTGTCTTCTTGTCAGCGTGAACACAACCAGACCGCTGGAGTATAAAGGAGCCTCCTCTTCCAGATTTGTGAGGATCTGCATGATCTTTACAGTCTGTGCAGTAAAGATGAGCAATTATTTTGACTGAAAACACACTGTGAACATGAAATTTATGACAGAACTCCTTCAAGGAGCTTTGAGTGTCAAGGGCAGATTCTCATCCAATTAAAACAGAAAAGAGACAACCTAAGCAAGAACTTTCAGTTTCTGCTTTAATTTTTCCTTGGAATAAAGTTGAATTGTATTGAGTTGAGTTAAATTTGACTGAATTAAAAGCTAACCAACAATTCCTCATACTGGTAAAATTCAATCCGGTCAGCTGGGTCTCCAGGTTATCAGGATCAGCAACAGGTTGAGTGGTCTTTGTATTGAACAAATCTCAGAACTTCAAATATCACATTATTAACAGTGGAGGTCAGAGCTTGAGTATTTTTAAGATTAATGAATAATCTTAATGTGCATTAAAAAAAAATCAGCCCAAAATATCATGACAGCATGTCGACCTTCAGCCAAATCTGTAACTCAGGAGTTTATTTTGAGGAAAAATAAAACTCCATTCAGTTTAAATTTCTTTTAAAGCTATTTTAGAGGCTTTTCCACCTTCATAATTGTTTAGGAAGTATTACAATATATACAACTACAAAGCTGAACATGTTTCATTGTGTTTGACATTTTGTGTGATCCTTTGCTCTACTTTTAGACTTTGTGGTTTGTCTTTGATTGTTTTGGTTTGACTGGTTTTGTTTCAAGTTCTGTGTTCCTGTTTTATGTTCTGTCTGTGCTGAGTTATGATTTTAGTTGATCTTGCCTTCTGGTCTGATTAGACACTTGCTCTGGTTTAGGATTTGAAACAGTTTGAAATCATGTCTCTTTCAGGATGCATGCAGTCTGGTTGACAGTTGTTTCTTGCTTTTGTTGTCCTTTAAACACTGTTTAAAGGGAAAAAAATGCAAATTTTTTCATTTAAAAATGTGCATTTTCTGTGATCTGTCTCAACCTTTAACATCTTCCGTTACACAATTTCTCCTTTCCATCACTGTATATTTTCTTTCATATAATTACAACACAAACAGATCCACTTATAAAAGTATTTTTCCATGCAGTACAAAAAGAAAAATGAAATACAGCTCTGGGAAACATTAAGAGCCCACTGCACTGAATCTCATTGAAAACCTCATGGTTATTCCACCAAATATTGATTTCTGAACTCTTCTTGAGTTAAAACATTAGTATTATTGCTTTTAAATGAATATGAACTTGTTTTCTTTGCTTTCTTTGAGGTCTGAAAGCCTTGCATCTTTTTTGTTATTTTGACAATTTCTCATGTTCTGCTAATAAATACAAAATTTCAGAGACATGTTGTCAGTAGTTCAGAGTAAAAGAAAATTTTTCATTTTACTTAAACTTATACATATAAAAAGTAAAATCAGATAAACTGATAATTTAAAGTAGTCTCTTTTTTTTTTTCCAGAGTTGTATTTGTTGCTTCCTGCCATCAGTAGAAATAATTAATATTTTCAAATTTAAAAAAATGTGTACCTTATATTAAATATCCTGTTTACATTCTAGAACTACCAGGATGTCCTTCACATTGTTTAGACGCAGCATGCTTCCCCGAAAGATTTCATTTCAACACCCTCCCTGGAAAAAAATGCCACCGCTTTGAAAATCGTTAAGTGTTTGTGTTGCAGTCGCGATAAGCAGTGTTTTAGTCTTCTGGTGTCACCTACTCTACAGCCTTTGAACTGCTGCAGCTGACCCAGGTTAATTACAGACTTTGTTCACCTGCTGCTGGATCAGAATCAGATTAGGTGTCTAGTATCAGGACACCAGAGCGCTTTGATGAAACCCATCCATGCCGCCATGTGCAGTGAAAATGACTATGATTGCAGACGATGTTTCTAAGCATCAGAGGACGCTCACTGAGGCGCATATCTCTAATGGTCATGGTAATTTGGAAGTACAGGAAAATTGTACTTTGTGAAAACCAAATTCAGTCTGCTAAGACAAACCGCCCTGCAGCTCCTGCATCTCAGGAGACATAGCTGTCAGAGATCCTCAGAGGAAAAAAAACACTGTGAAATATGTGATCCATCTGCTGCACGTGGGAGTTTTGACCTCTGAGGAAGCAAACCTCCTCAGAGGTAATGTCAACACTGACCTTCACTGAGCTTACTCCTGTAATTTTCATGTTTGGAAAATACATGGGACTGATTAAGAGATACCTGGAACCCCCTCAGCTGCCTTCCTCTTTTACTGACATGCCTGGAGTGTAAAGTTTTGTTTACAGTCATTTAAAGGGGCAGTGTTATTAGTTTTGTCACGTCACAAGCATATCGTGAACTCTTGACTCATAAATTTGAAATAAAACACATTTATCTGTAGTTGTGATGTAGCAGAGTATGATAAAGCTCAAAGAGTAAGGATATATTCAAACGGCATTCCTGAATATTCTCTTTAAGATAAAAATCTTTCTCTCAGGGGTTTTGATGAGTGATCTTTTGGCTTACTGAAGGTTACTGGCTCAAGTCAAAATAAGACAGTTTACGCCACAGCAAAGAGACTGAACTCTACCAGTAAATGTGCTTTGATAAGAGGTTCTCTGCAGCACTTTATGAGCTCCTGTGACCCTGCAGGTTCTTGCTTTGTGCACTTAAGTCAGTGTTCACATTCACTCCTTATGGTCATTTTAACACACAGCAAACTTACAACTCTCTGTCTCCTGATTGTCACACTGCAGACTAAACTCCACTGCAAACCTCACCATCTTTGGCAGTGTCTTCCTAAGACATCCATTCCTTCATCTGTCCATATATAGCAGCAGTCGAGATGATTGGGTGGAAAGAAGTGAACCAACCATTTGTTTAACTTGTGTCTTTCTTATGATCATTCGCCCCACTTGCATATGTAGCTGTGTAATTTCAAGCTTTAATGAGAAGGTTAAGGGTCAAAACTTAACCTGAAGGCAACTTCATTTTAAAACACACACAGCAAAGACTAAATTTACCTCCCAAACTTTCAACACAAGAGATTATTGCTGGTCTTTCAGCTACAACAGACTAGAGGCAGTTATGTGTGTTATGTCTCACAGTCTTACTGTCACCTCACTGACAGCCACCTTTATCCATATGAGGAATTAGAGGACCTATGAGAACAAGCCTGTGGTAGTTTTTAACGTAGAGCACAAAAGAAAAACATGTTTTCTTTTTTTAATTAAAGTCATACAGGTACAATATATTGATTAGCCAAACTTCAACTGAATCATTCTATACTGATAAGGTCACAATCTATATCTAATAAATTCAAATATGCATTCTGAAGAGGCTCACATTTTGAAAACTGGTAACCTTTAAGCATGTATTGATTATATGATTCATTCTGACTACATTTCTGTATTAAGATGTTACTTTTTTCTGATGTAAAATTTTCATCAACTGTAAGTAGAAAAGCATTATAATTAAGAGGAATAAAAGCTTTCAAACATCTGTCTGTGTGTGATGTATCTATTTAACGTGTTTCACTTAGTAATAAAGTTCCTGAAATAACCTGACTTTTCAATAATATTCTACATTTGGTTTTGCATATGGCTATTCAAAGCTATTTCTGTATTTTCTGATTTCCATTTCTATTAAGTAAAACATCAATCATTCTTTTGTTAATTCCTATTATTAGAGATAAGTCACATGAGAAGTTATAGGAGTGGGGGGCATAAGGGGGCCAGGACGTTATTAATGCTAAAACCGCCACTGAAAGAAACATTTAAAACGTTTTGAAGAGCGTTGCATGTTTTTTTATTTATTTTCGGGAGTCATTTGGGGGGAAATGACCAGGAAAAACTCACCAGATATTTGACACACGTGTTGGTAGTCTTCGCAGCAGTCTCTGGTTTTTTGACAGTAGCTGTCGCAGTAGCACACCGTTTTCCTCCTCGTGTACTCAAAACATTCGTTGTCTCGGCTGGGGCAGCAGTTCTGGGTCCCCCTCTCCCTGCAGCCGGCTTCAGTAACCGGGATGAACTCACTGCAGAAAAACGCCAAGTATCCACAAACTAC
Source organism: Poeciliopsis retropinna (assembly GCA_010277075.1). Taxonomy (NCBI): domain Eukaryota; kingdom Metazoa; phylum Chordata; class Actinopteri; order Cyprinodontiformes; family Poeciliidae; genus Poeciliopsis; species Poeciliopsis retropinna. The sequence goes on from VMRM01000001.1 coordinate 8,285,771, forward strand.
GATCCCCAGACGCGCCGCGCTCCATCCGTGCACTCCCATGACAGATGCTGTTCCAGGACCACCTGCTCTGCACTCGCACTCAAAGAAGTTTTACTCTGACAGATGTTCCACTTATGATGTTAGTTTTCGAATAAAAACAAAGTAAGACGCAGTCCACCAACATGCAATCAAGTGTTGTGTAAAACTGGATCTCTGTGCGTAAAAAAACTCTCCTGTATGTCTGACGGACACCGCCCCTTTAGACTCAAAAATAGGTGAAGAATGATGCCAGTCTATCGTCAGGGTCCTTTCCCTCTTACTCGCTCAGTTGCATTTTATTAGGACGGATTGACAGGGTTCCCCCAATAGTGAAATAATAATTTAACTTTACAGAAATTAATGCTAAATCTCAAACCGAGGAAACATCGTTGCACTGCGCCGATCAACATTAGATTCAAATGATCAAATTTCAGCACCACGGACAGAGGAATAAATACTTTGATAAGTAAACAAAAGAATACAAAGAGAAAGAGTGAAGTCACAATATTCTGCGACTAAATCATTTCTACTCAATCCGCGGAAATGACAGCAAGTAGCCACTGAAAGAAAGGCTGAGGGAACAATGACGTTAGTTCTGCTCCACTGCTTTTCAGTGAAAGAACGAGGTCAGAACACGAGTTATAGATCACAGGGAAGCTGCAGACATTTCTTAGGAAAACCTTGACATTGTGCTTCTCATTGAATTTTAAACACAAACATCTGGTTAAAAATAACATCTGGATTATATGCATCAATATAGATGTAACGCGTTCTTGTATATATATATATATATATATATATATATTTTTTTTTTTTTTTTTTTTTTTTTTTTTCTCAGACTGCAGACAGGAAAGTAGTGAGGATGATTTAAAAATAACTCCATGAATTAAACTCTATTCTTTTTAAGTTATGTTTATTTAATTTTATTTATTTGTTTGTTTTGCCTATTTTTACCTGCCAGCGAATGTAGCTTTATTTATTTATTTATTTTTATTTTAGTGCAGATAATAAATGGGTTTGTGGGATTGTGGTAATTTGGCAGTGCAGCCTCCAGGATCTGAAAAAGGAAGAGAGAGTGATGATGATGATAAAATAAAGCGAGATTTCTTCATATGAAGACTGCGAAAGAGTGCATTACCAGCGAGGTATGATTGTGTGTGCAGTTGTGTTTGGGAATTCAGAGGTATGCTTGAGCAATAGCGCCCTCTAGTGTGTTGGATTAAATTTGCAGCTTTCTATCTGCACTCACTTAGCCTTCAGATATACCAGTTAATTAAATCCTTTCCTTAAGGCCATTAAGCCTGGATATGTTTTTTGTGCTCTTGTAATAAAAACAAAATCATAAAGTACCAGTTTGAAAGATGACAAGAAACTGCAAATGTTTGGAAGACTCTTAATCTTACTGCCTAATCTAATGTTCTATTGTTTTTCCAATTTTCAAAAGTGACTAAGAAAAATGGGTCTCTGTGTCACAATACATTTACATCCCAGGGAAATATAACGTTTTATTAATCAGATTTTAACAGTAAAACATCAATCAAATAAACACTTCAGTTTCAATTTAATGAAGGGTTGCATTATTAAAAAAAAAAAAATGTAATATGAGATTATACATTCATATATTCTGAGACTAAAGATAAATAATTTCATGACTTTCTTCATATCTTTTTCTGTGTTGCCATAATGCAGATGGTTTAGGCGCTGTAACTACTGCAGGCTCCAATATTACAATTATTTTTAAAAAAATGACTGGATTGGGTTAATTCAGGTAATTCACAGTGAAACCCAACAGGTAAAATAATCTCATAAACATCTTAACAGCATTTGATAACAGAAGTGCGTGACATATTTAACACATTTGGCACTCTTTAACAGCAAATGGTCTTGATTAAATTCAACATTCAGCTCTTTATAAATACTTTTACTTTTAATATTCAAACAAAAAGATCAACTTTAATATTTTATCTGAAATTATTTGAGTCATATATTTTTTTACTCTGAATAAACCATTTAATTTTTGGCACAGATTTAATATATAGTAAAGTATGCAGAGATACTTTTAAAAACATATTTTATGCTATACTGTATAAAAATAACTGGCATACTCTAAGTGTAAAATTACATTAATTAAAGGTCTATCTGTGTGTGTGGGTGCGTGTGTGTGTGTAGGTGTTTGTGTGTGTGGGGGTGTGTGTGTGTGTGTGTATGCATGTAAACTTCAACCAACTGCAGAAGAGACAGAAACACATCAATAACACCTAAATTATTGTTGTAAACATTAAAATAAATTTGGACAGACAGATTATGATTGGATTATGACAAAAAAAAAAGCAAATGCATTAAAAATGTTGCTAAAAATAAATCTTAATGCCAAAAATGCAGCTTTTTCACAGTGATTTAACTAATTTTGTAATCTTCTAAACCATAAAAGACCCTCTTTCTTTACTTTGCGAGGAAGGAGTTTCGGTGTGAAGTATAAAAGCTCCGCTTCACCTCCAGCTGTTCAGATGTAAGCATCCATTCTGGCTTTTCTTTACTCCGGAGCCTCTGTTTATCTGCATTTTGACTTAGAGGTCAGCATATAACACAGATCTACATGCAGCCATTCGCCCCAGTCTGTTCACAGCTGGTTTTATGATACAGAGGAGATCTGGCAAACCGAGATCTGTGCCAGCATTCCTGCACAACCAGCAGCTCAGTCTGTCTTCCAGACAGTATTCAGGACCTTCACAACCTCCTCATAGATGATGAACACAATGGCTACATCCAGACACACACGGCCAAGCCGGGGAACAGTCCCTTTGTAAAAGCTGTGGGCAGAAAAATGCAGAAATAAGCTAAATTATAATTTTTATCCACTTACATCTATCTTCATCTCTATGGTTTTGTAGATGCTAATCTAGAATATTTTGAAAACACACATTTCATTTTAAATCAGAAGTTAAACCACACTTGAAATAAGGCAAAATTAGCTTAGAGGTAACTTTTCAGCTAGATTTAGGACCTTGCTTTGAGTCTATAATTCCTTAATATTCATTTTAAAAATTTATTGTTCCACTGCAGATTTTTTCCAATAATGACAAGAATTTTTTTCTATGTTATGTAGCCTATAGGCATAAATTCAAGCTGGTAGACTCTCTTTAGCCTACTGGCATCATCAATTACCACGCCTCCACCTCAGCCAACCAGCACCAGATTGTCTCTCCTGTCCACCCAATCACCACGCAAGAGCTCCTTAAAAAGGCCAAACAACCACGGATCCACCTGCTTCAGCCGCGCTTCGACCCATCTCCTCTCCGTCTCCACCCTCATCCTCCCGGGCATCTTCCAGACTCAGCACGCACGTCTTCTGTCGGTGTCCGAGCGCCAAAGAACTTTGGGTCGATAAAACTTTCTAACTCCTGCTTTTTCTCTGTGTGAGTCTCTACAGATGGAAATAAGTGAAATAATCTGCCAGTGGAATTAGTACTTTTTTATTAATATTAAAGAACCGTTGATATAAAACAAGCTCCTAGATTTAACTGAACAGTCACTTCTAAGTTTGTTTTGCCTAATTTAAAGTGAACTAAGTTATTCGTACTAGAAACATACTGGGTAATATTTTGTGTTTTTGCTGTGCATTTAATTGTAAAATAAAGCCAGTAGTTGTTGTTATGCTGTTGTAGAAGCAAAACCTAGAAACCAAACGAGGTAAAAAACCAAGACTGCTAACCATAACCCAGCCAGGGTCACCATGAGGGCAACCTGGGCACATGAACAGGGGCCCTTTGCACAAAGGAGCCCTTTGTGTTAATGGCGTCTTTGTGATGGTAGAAAGAATATAAAATGGAAGCTTAGAATATTTGTCAAATCAGGTTATAAAAGAGGAGCTGTTTCCAGCCTGGATTTCAGAATAATTACATTTGACAATGACTTATTACTGGCTAACGAAGTGTTAACTAGTGATTAAAATAGTGAACTAGATTTGATAATGTTTAAGACAAGTGAGCAGAAGAAAGTGAATTATTTTCACTGACAGGATTTTTTTTATTTTTGCCGCTCTTTATCATTAAGATGCGAACACATTTCTACTATATTAAGCCTTAGACAACTTTTTCCATATTTAGCAATACTCCACAGTGACTGTGGTGAAATGTAAGCACTGGGTCTTCCTTCCATTATTACAGGCTGCAGTTCCTGTAATTAAACTTTAACTTGCCTGTAACCGGACCTGCACTGATGGCTAATAACACATTTTCAACATATTTTTTTACTATTGAATAAATGTAGATTTTCTAAAAAAATAAAATTAAATCAGTGTGAGAATATGCTGCAAGAAGACAAATGATCTGGAAGATTGTTATTTTCCTCACACAAATAAACCAGAGGTGCTTGAAAGGAGATGTTAAGCTAAATTGTAGCTTGAAACCATAGCAGAGGAGTCACATTATGACAGGTCAGTATTAGGTTAAGAGCTAATAAACAATAAACAGTGATAAAGTCAAAATAAGCTCTAAACCAATAGAATTATTAGATTGATGTTGCTTTGTTTTGAAATGATTTTGCTTTGCACAATTTTATTGTGACATGTACATTTATTACATTTATCTGTAGACTCTGCAAACCTTGGGATGATTGTGTCATCAGAGCTGGAAGTTGAAATGTGCCTAAAATATCAGAACTCAACCTCTTGAAGTAAACTGGATGGTAAGATGCATTTGGGCGTTGATATTCTGTAAACTTATGATAAATTCACATGTAATGGTTGGCCATGGTTTAGTGAGTTTGAATGCCAAAAGCTAAGAGTAAGCATAACAAACGTTATAAAACCAACAGATAACTGATTACTCACGCTGCCAAGCCTTCATATTTGAGGATCTTCAGAGCGCAGTCCAGTGTGCTTTTATATTTATGAGCTTCCAGACCCTTAAAAGACGACACCAGGATTACGTCTATTAAGCACGATTTGTAGCAGTTTTCCAAATCTAAACTGAAGCAGAAGCAAAAAGCAGAGATCCTGTCCCCAGTGTGTTGCAGCCACTGTGTACCTGCATCCTTGTCTTGATGACGTCTAACGGCGTGTTTCCAAATACACTGGCTGCCCCTGCTATTGCCCCGAACGCTCCAGTAATGATGGGATTAATAGTTTTGTTTTGGTCATCACCTAGTGGCAGAAAAAGTGAGGTAACATTCATTCACACTTGTCTTTTATCCAGACAAACACATTTGATGAATTTAATATATCCATATAAAATAAAATTTTCCATTTTTTGTCACATTAAAACCACAAATGTCAATGAATTTATGTATAATTTTATGTGACATGAAAGAAAAATTATAAAAAGATTACAAATCCTTTCAAATCAAAAATCTTAAAAGTGTGGTGTGCATTTGTGTTCTGCCACTAAATAAATACTTTGCAATAGTCTAGACAGTTTTGCACATCTAGAAACAAATCCTAGATGTTCAAACTCTGTCAGGTTTAATGAAGACCACCAATTCTCAAATTCGTCAACTGGATTCAGGTTTGAACTTCTAGCACCTAAATATGAATTGATCTAAACTGGTGGAGTTCAGTCAGTCCTCAAAGTCCAGCATCCTGCATGTTTTAGAGATTTCCTCGGTTCAACTGTGGATATTATTTTATGACCAAAACCTGCTCTAGATTTTTCCACAACCTGTTGCCGATCTGTGTGTTCCTTGGTCTTCATGATGCAGTTTGCTTACTAAAGTTTTATCTTCACAGATTAAAGTGAAGGTGGCTGAGTACAAATATGTGGACATGGACTGTATTTTAAACTTTTGAAAACTATTTGTAATTGTCCCAATCCCAATAAAACACAATGAAGAAATTTAAGGGCGTCAGTACTTTTGCAAGGCGCCGAATTCCTCCTGCAGATGTTACCTCTACAAATGAAATTAAACAAACACAAACAGTGTTTGTGCACACTGACCTTTGTACCAGTTCTTTAAAGACGTCATTACAAAGAAGCGAATAGCCTGGTTGGAGCCTTGTTTGAGGACCGTTGCGGTCAAACCCTGATATGTCCCTCTTAGTCCTGTTCAGACAGAAAGACAGAGGTCAACATCGCTCAGCTGTCCTAAGTTAATCAAAGTCATCAACACAGGTAACGTCAAGATTATTCAGCTGCTATACTCTGAGTGTCCAGCAGAGGTCAGGTGAGTCACAAATATACAATACACTTTTTTACCTTGTGACCTGATAATCTCTCTCACTCCGTGGAAGAAGCCCTTGTACTGGGGTTTGGCCGAAGTCTGGTCATGAATGAATTTAACCTTGGAAGATAACAAAGGGAACCCGCAGGACAGAAAATATTACTTTACAGAGAAAACACACGCTTAGGATGTGAAAGCCGAATGAAGGTTTTGTCTATTTCACAGACAAGGGCACTATAAAAAAACTTTTCAGGAAAATTTGAGTTCAGAAGAATTAAATACTTTTGATATTCTTTTGTTCCCTCCCAACAGATTTACCGCGTAAAAACTCACACAGACTTTTCATGTAACCAATTATCAGACGTCTTCAGCAAACAAATCAGCTCAGTCAATAAACCATAAACCAGATTATAATTAATACCTTGACGGTTTCCATGGGACAGACCACCAGCACGGCCTCCATGACCCCCGCACCGAGCCCACAGAGCAGGCCGCGGGTGCTGTCCAGTCGGCCGTTTTCATCCTTCGCCCTGTTACTGAGGAACTCAAACACGCCAAATCTGACAGAGAAACAGCAGTGAGCATAAAATGTTAAATCAGAAGTTGACCAGCAAAATGAAGTCCTGTTTTTCCTTCAATTCCAGAAAGAGGCTGTACATGATGATAGTGGATTCATACAGCTTATTTTAAGATGAGTTACATTAAAATATAGATATTTACTAGAAAAACAACACTGAATGATTCATTTTATCTTATATTGTGTTATATTGTTTGTGTATGTTTTTTCATATGAATGTCCTTAGAATGTTTTTAATAATAGTATAGTTTATCTATTTTTATCTATGTCCTTTATTTTGTATTTGTTAATATTCAAACTTATTATTGTTTTGGTTTCTTTATTTTCTAAATCTGATAGTTTTTATGGATTTGTTGTAAAAAACAGATAAACCATACATTCGGGACATATATGAAGCTTAATACAGAGACATTATTAAAGGTGCATTGCGCCTTTTTTCAGTTTTACATTAAGAGTAGAGTTTATGTGAGATGTAAAATATTATTGTTCTATTGAAACAATGAACATTGTTAAAAGCTAAGATGCTTAAATGTCAAAATATATGTTATTTGTGCTGATTAAAAATGGTAAAGGCTATTAAAATAGTTAAAAGCCATTTTATATATTTCTACTTTGATAGTTAAATACAAAAGGTCTCAGAAAAGGGGACAACGTATTGGATTTAAAGCACTAATTACAAAATTAATATGGTTTAGAGTAGTAATAGCCATTTCTGAATTAATTTTGTCATTTGATGGAATTCATAATGCTAAATGGAGAATGTTAAAAGAATGATTGTTTGGTTTGGTTTGATTTAAACTTTTCCTATTGTACCTTTATGATCACTTTTAATACTGGCTTTCTTTCAGTATTCCTGCAGATGGTTTGTCTCCCATGATGAAAGGTGGGACACTTTGGCATCACCGCACAACAGGAGCTAAACTGGCCCAACACTTTATTCCAACTCATATTTTTATAGATGACAATATGCTGAAAGTGCAAAACATGTTGAAGGGTTTTGTTTTATTGTGCTGGCTGCTGTGTCTTCATTAAAGACGCCCCAATAAACCACAGCGGTTCTGCAAACAACGAGTGACCAGCAGCAGCTGCCACAGAGGCCATTCCAGGCAGAAAGGTGCAGTTCCTGCGTCTATGCAATCAGCGAACGTCGTGCCAGCGAGTCTGTTACGAGAAAGGTTATTTATAGATGGAAATTGAATTGTGGTGACAGCAGGACGCTGCCTGGTAGGCTTCCTGAAAGGGGAGTGGCAGGCCGAGTCTTAATAAATGCAATGTTTTCCTCTCTCTCCTTGGACCGTTCACCTGCCATCGTCTTTGCTCCAGCAAAATAAATTTTTCTTTGCTGGGCTCATATAAGCCCAATTTTATTCTCCATCTGCCTTTCTGCTGCAGTAGGTTTCTCTGCTCATTATGGCTCCACATCTGTTCGTCACGGATTCAGACGGCTTTGAGAGGGAGGTTTTCTACCGTCAGAACTTCTCTCTTTTTACATGAATCAATATAAACTGCTTCTTAGCATTGGAATAAATTAAGCACATGTCCACAAAAAGCTTCCTTTGACTCCACAGGGTGGTAGAGCCCCTATTAACTACCTCTGTGAATCAAACGCTGTTCATTAAAGGCTAGCAGGGAGAAATATGTCTGTGTCAGGTCTGCTCTTCTGCCAATTTACTCTGCTCAGCCGTTTAACATGTGGACTACACTTTATGGTTAAAATATGACATCTTTTGGCCGACACCCGCAGTCAGAAATGAGTCAGCCCATAGCAGTCAGAGCTGCCCAATCTTCATTAAAGGGACTTCCTACAAGGTCAGTTCCTGTGTGAGAAGAGAAGTTGAAGGATGAAAACATTGCAGTGGAGGGAATGAGCCACGAATGAAAGAAGAGTATCGATATGAACAGGGGGCTAATAGGAGGAAAAAGCAAGTGGCTTGATTGGACGTCCGTCTTGTACCTCCCTGGCAATCTTCCATGATGATACCGAGCTAATCAGCTAATGGGATGGAGGAGGAGAGTTGGGGAGACAAAGGGAGTGACACAGAGGAGGATAAGAGAATAAGATAAAAATAGAAAATCACAGCAAGCTGTGGTTAAATTAATCAAATGCTTTGCCTGCACTGAAAAACATTGAGCCGCCTTTAGTTCTTTTTCAAGTGAAACAAATGTAGTGAGTTTTAAATTTTTAACCTAAGTTTTTTATTAATTTTGTCAAACCTCCAAGAATTGAATAAATCAGTTTTTAGGTTAGCACTTAAAAAACTGAAAGAAGGAAAAGATGGAAATCTTTAGGCATGTTTTTGCATCATGAGATGGAAGTGCATTGTATTGGCTTGACTCTTGTGTTTTAAGGCAAATGTTAATTTTTATGTCCTATTCAAATTAAATATTTTTGAGCTGAATTTATTATGATGTTTCATAAAATTCATTATCAGATCCAAAATTTTGTACATGCAATTTGAAACAAGAATTTAAATTATTCTAAAGCAAAATAAGTCGATTTTTATACTTGATATTGTGAGTAAAATAACAGAGAAATGTGTGCTCTTTAATGATGGAGGGCAGTTTTTTTCTTGCATATTGTTAATCAAATAATTATTTGGTTTATCTTAATTGCAGCATTAAGATAAAACTCACAGTTCAAGATTAATGAACTTAAAACACAATGTTCAGAAAAACTGACTCTTGTTGTTAAATCAACCTCATGGACTTTAATTTCTGAGTTAAAAAAGAAAACAAATTTTTTGTGACTTAAATTGCATTTTTAAGGCAGCATGAGGTCTTTCATTTTCAAGTTAAACCACCTTCAAATGTCAGACAGTGCATTTTAACCTTTAAGCTTCACTTTTTTTCCCATTTTGTTTTTTTGGTTTAAATTGTTGTGAAGCACGGGAGTACTTCCAAAACGGTGAAGATGAATGTCATGTTGTATTACAAACTGCAGCCGCACAAATTAAATGCATAATGATCATCTGAATCATCAACTAATGAGCCAACAGAAGAGCACAGGACTTATAAAAAGTTGCTGCATGCATTCTATAAAATTAGGTTATCTGTCGACTAAAATGTTCCTTGAAGAAATGTTGCAGGACACATTTAGACGCACGTTTGATTGAATAAATCTGCAAATTTTGTGCTGTACCAGTCTTATTTCTATGTACTTAAATCCCATAACTATATAGAGCAATGAAATCTGAATGGGTGAAACTAAAACCTGAAAAACTCATAAATAATATTTACTGTTAGTATTTCATATTTATATCCTTTATGTTACATTATTACAATTTTAAAAATGTATATCGAAAAGCTTTTCCTGGAGTTTTACTGTTTATTTCCTATTTGATCTGATTATATTTGTCATCCACAAAGAGTTTTAATTAGTAAATCAAAACTAATAAGAGCTTAGTTTTGTTTGTTTTTGTCATGCTAGATGTGGAACTTTACACCTACATTTCCTACTTTGTCTTTACCCACATCTAATTTTATAAAAATACAGTGAATGGAATAGTTTACTGTAGAAAAATAAAAACAGCTCAATCGCTGCTAATTTTATTATTATTAAAATTAGTTAACTTTTTTTTTTTACGTCATATGGCCCCTCTCCTTTATCTGCTTGTATTAGAGCAGGTGCTGCTCTACAAAGAAGAAGAAACTGGATGGACAATGGACAGAAAAACAATGAAAATCCAACTTGATTTGTTTCCGAAGAGAAAAATTTCCTTCAAGTTGACAAAAACACAACCCCAGCTCCCTCTGTAAATGATGCTGGAAGCTGACAGACACATGTGAATATACACACACCTAAAAGCACACGCCCAGACACACAAACACACCAGAGTCTCAATCTCTGTAGCCCCATTGAGACCCTGTCTGAGTTTGAATGGCATCTTTGCTTCGCCTGACTGGGCCTGTCTCTCTATCATACAGACACACTCTACCCTCCAGCACACACACACACAACCCCACACACACACACACACACACACTAACAGTGAAAGAATGAGAGGAACCGAGTGAAAAAATGAAACAAAAAGCAACAACAAAAGCAGCTGGCTTTGGTTTCTGATGTGTGCGTGTGTGTGTGTGGGTGTGTGTGTGTGGGGGGGGTGCGCGCGTATGTGTGTGTGTGTATACCAGGTTTTCATATCCTTTTGGGAACCTATTTCTGTCTACAATGTGGCATTATGGGGACCCTTGCACCTTGTGGGGACATTTTCTTGGTCCCCATGAGGGAAATTGTCGTTTTTGTGTAAGTGGTTAGGTCTGTGATGGTTAGGTTAAGAGTTAGGTATGTGGTAGTTAGGGTTGGGTTAGGATTATGGCAAGGGTTAGGTTGTAGAAATTAATGGAAGTCAATGTGAAGTCCCCACAAGAGATGAAAACATGATTGCGCGTGTGTGTGTGTGCGTCCCTGCTTGCACAAGAGGTACAGCGTGCACATTTGTCTGTAGATAAATGTCAGTGGTGGGAAAAAAATAACATAATTACTGTATACTGAGCCCTAGTGTGGCATTTGTGCCAAGCCTTGTGGGTAATGGGCTGGAATAATTGGACTGCATGAGTTAGAAGTTTCAGCTAGGAAACCATCACAGCTTGACTGGTTTTGTTTTAATCAGCATATGTTCACCTTGTGAATTGAAACTTAGGGTTTCATATATAATTATATAAAATCTTTTAGTTTAATTAATAATAAACACAGTTTAATTAATAATAAACACATCTCTAAACAACTGATGTTTAGAGATGTTAAAACAAGTCCATAAAGTTAAAAATGAAGGTTCAAGGTTTTGTTCTTCTGTGTCCAATTAGTTAAAAAAAAGGATATTTTATTCGATGTATTAAAAAAAACTACAGCAAAAGCAAATTTACACACCAAATAGTCATTTCTGATTTTACTGACCTAAGAATTGTTTAAAAAATTACTTTTATATAACAGGCATTCTCTAACTTGTAAGGCAAACTCTTAATGCTAATTAAGCATTAGCCTTATAATATATTATATATAACTAATATATTTGTTATTCTTCATTGTTTGACTCACCTGACTGCAGATTTGGGTATGGATCCATACAGCAGTGAGCTGAGTCCTCTGTAAAGTCCTTTAACACCGTGACTCTGCACTGTCTGCTTCACACAATCACCTGGAAAGAGGCAGATGTTCAGTAAATTAAGAAAATAAAGCAGCTTTCTACTTATCGTCCTTATTCATAGGAACCAGCTGGAGCTGTAGCACAGAAAGCTACTGCAGGAACCTCGTAAAGCTGCTTACATCAGATTTAGATTCATAAAATCCATGGAAACGCACAACTCATTTGAGAATGAATGAGATAAGATATTTGGGATCAGTTAATTTGGACTGATTTATGGATCCATGCTGAGTAAATTTGGATAATTTGGTGAGTCTACAAGTTTGAAGCAAAGAAACATAAAGATAAAGTCAAACCTAATTTGTCAGTGTTGCTATACTGACAATGAACAAAGACAAAAAATGTCTAGAAAGACATTTCTGATATAATATTATTGACTCTTCAGCAGGAGTCTTCAAATTCAGTGTTGGACCAGAGACACATTGAAGACTCATGCTCTTGTGTCTCCAAAATGTCATCAATTTTGTTTCTCTTCTTAAATCTATGTCTCTCAGCTCCAAGATTAAATACAGATCAATTTGCCCTTAGACATCAGTTCTGCTGCAAATCTGATTTCAAAAAGTAAAGGAGCAAATTTTTATGACCTGTATTTTAATTTTGCCTCCTGGCATCCAAGGAGACATTTTATGGTAAGATTATTGCTTGTTGCCAGGCAGCAACCTTTCTGCTGGATAATTATTGTTCTCTGCGGTTTTCAGTATTGGTTTTGCTGATTATCTTCCTTTAAAATTGTGAATTAAAAACAACCACATGAAAGTCAGTCAGCACAAATTATTTTTATCCAATGAAACCAAAAGTTTTCCTTTCGTCACCAGTCCAGAAATCTGTGTGGTTTCACAAAACCAACAAGCAAGAAAAGCAACAGCTGTCTGGAGTGCTAATTAGCATCATCTCCAATCCTCAGAGTCCCAGCAGACATCAGCAGATCCTGGCTGTGTTTGTGTGTGACGCGAGGCACTGTTAACGAGCATGGGTATGAGCACTGGGCTCTTCAGCCACATAAACAAGCTCGGTGACAGCTCTCCAGAAACGGTGAAGTACCTCAAGATGTCTGGTAATTAGATAATAAGCGCCAGAGAAAGGAAATAAGTCAGGGTGGATACCTATTCCTCTGTATTTCGGCGGGTTGGCCTTCTCATCCAGCTGTAGCTGCGTTTTCACGTACTCTGTGGGGAAAGTGATGCAGATCTCTATGCCACCGGCGATTCCACCTGGGAATAAAGACAATGAGAGTAAATACTGCACGAAGCACAAAATACAAACAATTAACCTAAAACTGAAAATAAAAGTGTTGTCGTTTCCTTACTGCTGTGTTAATGTATTGTTCTTAAGCTTATTGTTTAATAACCAATTATCGTACGATAAATTAAAATGATGTCAATAATTTAAATTCTGATGATTAATATTTTTTAAAAGCCAATTTTGTCTACAGGGACATCATAATCCATTTTAATCATGGTTTTAGTTATAAGTGGTTTTTATTTCAGCTTTATTTATTGTTCTTTGTTGATGTGTTTTACTTTGTTTATTTAAAATATCTTCCGGTGTCAGGATAACCTGTTAAAATAAAGGTTTTTTTCAGAGGGTAAACTTGCACTATTATGCTATTAGACATTTAAATTATTTTATTTTGGTTCCTAAATCATCTTTAAAAAAAATTACCTCAGCCATTATTCTGTGAAGGTGACAATATAATACTTGAAAATGATCTGAAAGAAAAAATATTTTAATTTATAGCAATAATTACTGGGCCAATTTATAGGCCAGCAAAAATGTATGATTGTGCCTTTAAAAATAAAATATCATCCATTGAACTTTTTCACATTTTACTACCTGACAACCAGTTGAAAGTATTGCAGCAGGATCTCATAGGATTGACCAACACAAAATGGTGTGTAATTGTGAATGAATACTTTTCTGTCTGGATCTTTTTCCTGGCGTGTTGGATGCTACCTTAACCAAGCATTACTCAGCCCCCCCCCCCATTAGCTTTTAGTCCATAAACATTTAAAGCTCCACTGCAGAGGGAGAAAAAGTAATGATGCCGCCAAGGATAAATCATCTGCGCCTGCAGTGGCTCAACTGGACCAAATGAATAAGAAGGAAAGTCATAAGAGGACCATAAAGCCGGCTGGGAAAAAAATAGGAATAAGAAAATAAAATAAATGTGTGTAGCAGCAGCAAGGTTCAGTTGGAAACCAGCCACAACAGAGATGAGTCACAGAGGAAGGAGGGACAGAGAGCGAAGGTTGGTATTAATTAAATTATCCTCTCAGCCAGTAGGGAGGGTCTCCATTACCCAGGCCAAGACCCTCCATTAAGTCAATGACACAAAAATGCACACTAAGAGAGAAACACACACTTATTGTCTTCTTGAACATCATGCATTACAACTGCTGTTACACTTTTTCAAGCTGATAAAAAGATCATATTTTGATTATTTAAATCAACTAATGTGTAAACCTGATCAGTCCGGAGTTTGTTACGTCATAAATTGATATCTTATAACGCAAATTTAAATTCACCTCCAAGCTTACCACTCATCCTGTGTCTCACAGTCTTTTATTGCTTTATTTAAATTCTGGACAGATACTGCAATGTGTCAGCTTGCATGATTGATAGAATAATGAGTCAGAATAAATTTAGGCCCAATCAGAGCTCTGACTACTGTGTGTTGTGAATGAAAATCTAAAATCACTACAAGATTATGACAGAATATTTTCTCAAGCTCACAAATCACTTTTGATTTGTCTCAGCTTTGAATGCAGCAGAAAATGAAAGAATTGCAAGTTTTCTCACATTTATGCATCAAAGCATTTATTGCTAACCTTTAATTTTTTCAAACTTAACTCTAAAAGTGGAGGCAACAACCATGTTCATGTTGTTGGTTCATGACCTGCTGATCCCAATCTCAGACCTTCTGACTCATGTATCTCTACTACTGACACAGAAAACCCCGATTACTCTGACAGATCGTTTTTAGTGACGTCTCCTCATCCCAAAAATTTCCTTCTACACAGCAAATACTCTCTATCTTTGCTGTTTGTTATCTTCTTTGGGCGAAAAGTGTGGCAAAAGACAGAAAAAATGATTGGACCAACTCTGAGGCGACAACACACACAAACACATGATCAATCTTCATCAGAAGTGCAGCATCTGTAATGCAGCTTGTCTGTCTTCCAGTTCATTTTGCAGCCTGCATTCAGCACAGATTCACACACACACACACACACACATGTATCTACCCACATGTTTGCAGGTGACAGCCAGATGAGTCCAGTGTATCTGCCAAAAATAGGTTACACAAGAAAAAATGGCCATTAATCTTTATCTGCAGACTCGCTTCCCTCTCCTAATAAATTCTCTATTTTCTTTCCTTCAGCATCTTCCCTCACCTCTCCTGTTTCACAGGTTTCCCAACATAATGCCTTGAAAATCAATACATCAACACAAACCTCTGACACTTGCTATTACAGAAGAAAGAAATTGCAACTCCAATGTGGAGAAATCCAGAGGTGGTGAAAAATATTACAGCACCTCAGACAAATCTGCTTTAGCAAACACTTTTAAAGCTGAAATATCCACAAACTGAGTATATTTTACATCAATGTGACACACACTGTCGGAGCTGGGCTGTATGAAGGTAATGGAGTCACTCTGACCAGACAGACAAAATTAACTTAATCAACAACCCCTTCACATCTGGGCCTTGGGATCATGCTACAGACAGACACTGTCGAACATATGTGAAAAACTATATGAAATGTTTTAGTGCATGAGCAGAGCGTCTAATTTTAAATTCTGATCCATTAATTCTCTCCTGGAGTCATATGAAAATATGTTCATGAAACAGCAGAGTTGGATGCATAAACAATGTAGGTTTTTTGATTTTGTTGTGTTTTAAAGCAATAAAACCTGTTAGTGATGAGAATTTATCAGTGGGGATTGAAAGGTTCCATCTGCAGTCATTAAAAAAATATCAAGTTAAAAACAGAAAAAAGAAAAATCATACTAAAGCAGCTTTGGTTTTGTTTATACCAACATTTTCCAGGTACAAAAAAATCCATGTGAGAAATTTTTTACCCAACTGGACAAGTGATTAGCACGGTTTAATAATTTACCAATCGTCTACTATCAGAAAACGTGATAAAGTAACTCCAGTAAATAAGGCAAGACATGAAACTAATTTATACACCACAGAATAAAAGCAAACATCATCGCCTAAAAGTGTTTCACATGATTAGAAATGTAATGATCCATAACAAATAACAGTAACAGAGGACAGAAAAACAATAATCAGAACCACAATTAATTTTAAACATGGTGTAAGTTAGAGTCTGAAAAATAATCCAAAGTTAAATAACTTGCAATATGCATCATGTTTTATATTTTATAAAGATATTTATCATAATTATCCAAAGTACTTATCTCCCACTATTGAGACAATATTGAAACATTAATATTACAACATACTGTAGTTTTAATAACAAATGTTTACTTATTGACTCAGTAAATAGTATATTTAATTAAATTGAGATAAGAGGAATTATTAAATACATTTTCACTTCTTCCTACTCGTTTTCAATCAAAAAGTAGAAAACCCTGATTAAATAATTTTGTTCTTGGTTATGCATGTTTTCTCTACCTTACTGACAGCTTGTTTTCTTGTTTATAAAAAACCTGTTTGAGAAAAAAGAAATCAAATTTGCTAAACAGACATGAAGGAGTTGGTTGAAGGGAAGAACCCATCATTTGATGTTACAAAAATGGAGGTTCAAATTAGTAAACTCCTGCTATTTCATTTGAAATCACCATTCAAAATAATCTCATCAACAGAAACATGAACAAATATATGACAAGTTAAAAGCCAGTTCTTTGCAGAACAGAGGGAAGCAAAGCAAAGTTGAGCCAAGATGCATCCAGCTGACAGGGAGGACAGGGAGGACCCTGAAATTCTGCCCTCCCTGATGCTAAATCTCTAATGAGCGTCGGACACATCTGTCCCTCTATCAGCTTTCCCTTTTCATCAGGATATAATGAGAACCAAGCATTGAACAGAAGTCAGGCTCCAAATCCTTCAATATTTATTTTTCTGTGCAGAAAAGGGCTTTCTTTGCAAAACTCACATGAAGAGAAAAGACCAAAAACTGGTCTGTTTGTAGGTTTGCAGATTTGCGAGGCGTCAGTTTTGCAGGAGAATGGAATATTAATCCTGATCATCTTTTATGTCATAAAAATCTCCAGAGGGAGGAACACAGCAGAGGAGGTCGGAGGGAAACTTGTTATTATGTCCACATCTCCAGTCCAAAGGAGCTGAAAGTGTAGCCAAAGGAATGATGCACTTCAAACATCAGGTCTCCTGTTTGCCTTCTGCAAAGATGAAAAGAATTATTCATCTGACGCCTGGCCTTTCAGGCTTTCTCTGTCCTGAACAACACTCTCTAATTCAGCTGCTGACGCCTAATTACAGGCAGGATGTTGATTAATTTTACATGGAAACTGCTTAAACTGCTTACAGCCCTGCAGCATGGAGGAAACAGGCTGATTTACAAGAGGAGGACAGATAAAGCTCCGGTTGTTTGGACCGTCTGTGCAACTAGAGATACTGCTGTAGGCTTTATACTGTGAAGGGATGAAACACTGTTGTTTTACATGAACAGTATTTATGTTAAGTCAGTGGTAACTCACAGACTGTTCTGGTTGCTCACAGACTTTCTAGTCATGAGTTTGTAAAAACAACTAAAATAAAACTGGCATCAAAGTTTCATCTATGAGGCATTGTGTATTATTTTACTGCATTAAATTTTTTATTTTGTTGCTGAATGTGGTGATCACTATATTATGTATTTTGATGATTAAAGGTTTGCCAAATTACTCCAAAACACTCTCGCTGTAGCTTCTCCAACTTGAGACCCTAAAAACCCAAATTTTTATTATGACTTTCAAACCATTTTAAAAATACTTTTTTCTGAACATTTAGTTGCTCCAGAAAGTAACATTTGTAGTAAAACAAAGTATAATAGGAATATTTACCTTTTTTCTGCAGAGGGGATTTTTGGATGAAGTTAATTGTGCAGCTCTGCTCTCATCTATTGTTTCTTTTTTTGGTACTACTGCATCAAAGGTGACGTCTGATTATAAATATTATTCATCTTGATTGAAATTTTTGTTATCAATATTTACTAAGCATATAAATCATGACAGGATCATTTTCCTGGAAAGAAGAATAAAAACAAAGCTTTTACTTCACTATTTTAAGTGTTCATGAGACATGAAACTGACCACACATCTGATTGTGATTAAATTGTCTCATTCTCCCAATAAAATAAAAAAAACATTTTTACAGGCTTCTATCAAATCTCCGTTACTACAAAGAGCCAGTTTGTCTGAGCACTAAAGCAGCACACTCATCAAGTTGATTAAATTACCCAAACTATGTCTAACCCACTCCAAAAGCAAGAGAATGATCTATGTGGCCTTTTTCTACAGAGACAGGTTTCCCCCACAGGACTGCGAGCTGCAGACGACAAAGAAAATAGGATTTGTCACCTTTAAAAGATTGTTGATGGAGACCATTTTTCAAATCTAAAGTGTTATTTTCTTAACAGGGAAAGGTAATAACTCGAAATTGATTTCTCTTCTGTGATTATTCAGGTTTCAGGGTAAAACAAATATTTATATATATATAGATATATATATATATAGATATAGATATATATATCTCTCTCTCTATATATATATATAGAGAGAGAGATATATATATCTATAGATATATATATATATAGATATATATAGATATATCTATATATATCTCTATATATATCTATAGATATATATATATAGATATATCTATATATATCTTATATATCTATAGATATATATATATATATCTATATCTATAGATATATAGATATATCTATAGATATATATATCTATAGATATATAGATATATAGATAGAATCAGTCATCAAGTTTCACAATGTTAATTTAATCCTGGTGAAGTGAGTTTCTAAAACTTAGATTTATAACATTATTGCTGGAATATCAAGAAAAAATCTTTATCACACATCGTCTGTGACAAATCAAAAAGATATTAAATAAAATGTTTCTTGTTTTTTAAAACCTCCTATTTCAAGCTATTGGAGTGTCTAAGTGTGCTCTACTGTTATCAAATGACTTTGCAATTCACTACATTTAAGTTTACGTTTAAAAAATAGAAACGTTTTGAGTCAATTCAGGATTCTTTTTCTATATCGGATTGGTCTCAGGCGACACTAAACCACAGATATCTGGATCGGTATCGGAAGTGAAAGAAGTGGATCTGAGCATCACCAGATGAAAGTAAGGAAGGAAACTTTTGATTATTGCTCGGTATGGTGGAAGAAAGTCATGCTGTGGGCCTGATACTGAAAAACTCTTAGTGGATGATTTAAAATACTGGGAATAAATTTAAAAAAAAAGAAAAACACTAATGGCCTCAGCTGGAAAACCAATAATGGGTCGGCACCGGGTTTTCAGCACAATTAAGATTCTGCAACCAGTCATTTTTTAAAACACCATTTCTTTACATGAGATTTTCCTAAAGTAAATAAATCTACTCAGCTTATACGGGGAATTTTCTGCATGTTACAATCCAAAACCTAAGCAACTGCAATAAAATATAAGTTCATCCGAGGCTTTATCTTAGCCAGGGTTCCTACTAAACGGTGACCAGCACTGTATATCTGCAGGTGCATCAGACCAACATCTAGCTGACAGGCTGGAGGAGGTGAAGGGGGTTGGATGGGAGACGGCTCAGTGATTTATTAGCTCGCCTCCCGGTGCCGGTGCTCAACAAGCAGCAGGGACAGCGCAGAGGGAGTGGACTCTGTTTGAGCCGCCTGTGACGTGGGGAAACGGGTAATAAGCCAGAGTTTGACGAGCTCTCTGAGCCTGAGATGAGACAGCCACTCTGAAAACCTGACCGGCTGGCCTCAGGCTGCAGAGACAGAGAGAGAAAGAAAGGGAAATCTATCGGGAGTGTGACAAAAGCATCAAATATTCCAGAAATTTGTTTTAAAATTAAAACTCTTTCTCTGAGCAATCTTTCATGTGAAAACCTACAACTAGAATCCTATGGACAAAAACTCTCTTTTCCCTTCAGCCACCATCACTTGACGTCAAGACAAACCAATAGAAGCAGAAAGAGCTTTAAAAAAATGGAGCATCCCTCCTCCCAACCATTAACTGAGTGGCTTCTTTAATCCATTATGGTCTGACCTTCTATCTCCACTTGCTTTGTCTTCGTAGAGCTGCAGGGAACGTACAAGTAGCTCGTTTTGTCCGCAGAGAAACGTTGCCAACAAATACATGCACCAGGCATGGTGCAAATTAGATTCCCTAAGATAGGAAAATACTTTTTTGTTCTGGTCGTATAAACTGTCAGTTTTCCTGAGGACGATATCTCAACCCAGTGACACACTTTTACTCCCAAACATTTGTACCTTTCCAAAAAAAAATAGTTGCAGCGTTCCAACTGAAACAAAAAATTCATGACCACGACTTGTTATAATTAATTAGTTCCCACGGGTTACTAAGTCATGGTCACTATTTACTTATTTTATTTCTCCCAGGTCACCAGACGGGCTCCGTATGAAGACAAGCTGCTGCTGTGAAACTTGACAGGCAGGCCCGACCCGACCTTCCTGGAACAGGGATCACCGCTGGGCCCCAACCAGTCAGTCAGGCTGCGCCGGACTGACGGCGGAAAGCCTCTGCATGGCCTTACTCAGCCTCAAACCTGACAATGAGGGACTATTCTGCTGCAAACAGCAGCTTTTTAACATTAGAGCCCAAACATTTATTCATCTTTTAGAACAATTAGACAATCGCAAAAATATGGAGAAAAGACAAAACATGTACAGAACCCTCCGTCATTTCTGACAAGCATTTTAGTAATAGATGCTCAACTTTGAAAGCCAAGAGTTTCTAGAAACTAAATCCTATTGTCCTAAGCATGACTATGAAATGACATGCAGGCCAATTTTTCTTAGTCATAATTAAAAACCGGAAAGACAAGAACACATGACATTCCAGCAGCAGCTGTGTGTTGATCAGGAAATTTCTTGTCCAAACTTGCCCAGTCTTAGACTAAATCTTTATTTTTTTGAAGCAGTTTACAACTTTGGTAACTTTAGTTTGTTTACAACAATGTTTGGCATTTTTGACCACAGATCCAGTTCCACCTGAACTTAAAGCTCCATAAAGACCAAACGGGAAGTAAAATTAACCTTTTTGATTCCCTAAGAAACCAGAATATTGATCAATAAAATTGTGCTAATCAGTGAGTGATGTGGAAATACAAAGCATCTAAATTCAATATAAATCTATGTTAAACAGCTTTGCCATTAGACTTTTGTCATTTTAAAAGCTGAAAATGAAAGAAAAATATCTTAAAATTAAAGTCTAAACATATTCCCAAAAGTCATTTTCCTTTTATTGTATTTGTCCAGAACTTATCGCTGACAAAAGCAAACTTTTACTTTTCAAAAACTGCATAAGAATGCTGCATAGAACTCTGAGGAATGCATAGTTTGTACAATATTACATGTGCCTGGACATGGCTACATGTTGCTTCCTACTGAAACCTGCATTGTCGTCACTCAACTGCCTGCAGGAGACAAACTCACCCAACAGGTTTCAGGATTATCAGTTATCTGTCGGTAAACTCCTGAAACATTGTTAAAAAGTTATTACCCCGCTGATGCTTTTGTATGTTCAACAGATTTTCTTCAGCAAGTTTGCAACAGTTTGAAAAACAGAAAACTAAAACAAATAATATCTCCTTGCCACCAATTTCTGCACACTGATGGTAAGCTGGCTGAAATAAGGCTGATACTTAGAGGCTGTTTGGAATTATTTCTGGTCACAGAAATGGTGTGAAAACTAGCAGACAAGATGTTTTACTGAATTATTATTTTTGTTTGGGTTTTTTGTTATTTTAGGCTGTAGTTGGAAGAACTTTATACTCGCTCAAGCCCCTTTTTTCATGTTAAAATATTCTATATTTTTCTTAGTTTCATATGCATGCAAGCTTTTGATGATAATTATTTATGACATTATTGTCTCAGAGGAAAAGTAAATTCAGAATGAGTGTGATAAGTCCTGTTTTGGAGCCAAGATGAGTTGTTTTTGTTTTCAATCAGAAGAAATTCATACAGGAATATGAAAGATTGAGAAAGTGACGTTTGGCAGAGCAGAGAGCCGAAATCAGCGGAGCGCTGCCAACCTCAGCATGAAGCCTTGATAAAGAGGCACCTCAGAGAGGTTCTTCATCAGCTGGAGCTGCTGCAGCCTGATCATCATCATCATCAGACATGGAGGTCGGCAGCAGGAGCAGGGGAGGAGCACACAGGGCTCTGAACTGATTAATTACAGATACGACTTAAAAAACACAACCTGGGTAGCGCTGAATGGTAACTGCTGATGTAATTAATTTATTTGATTAGCTAAAATACTTGGAGCTCTTTTTTATACCATTTGATTAAACCTCTGTCTTTAAAACCAGTTATTCTGGATTTTTGATAAATATTGTAGATAGAACTATTTTAGATATGATTTATAAGTTATAAAGATGTATTCTGAAACTGACAAAGCAAAAAATTGACTGAAACAATATATCCAACTAAGGGTGTTGCAATAAGCAATTAGTCGCATGATAAATTAAAATGAGCTCAATAATTTCCATTCTGATTATTAATATTTTCTGTAAACTCATTTTGTTTACAAAGACTTTATAATCCATTTTATTTATGGTTTTGGTTGTTGTGTTGTTTTTTTTTTTCCATTTTATCTCTAGTTTTTTGTTGCCATGTTGTATTTTGGATAATTAAAACATTCCAGATTCAAGTGTTAAGTGTTACTAATTTAAATTTATCACAGGATGAAAGTAGCTTGTTTGTAATCTGATGTCAGTGTAAAGCCAGCTGCTCTTTGAAGGTCTCAGAGGTTTGATGGAGAACATTAGTGAACAAGCAGCATCACGAAGCAACACAGCAGGAGGAAGTTGAAGAGAACTTAAAAACAGAGTTAAGTTAAATATAAATATCCTCAGTTTTGAACATCTAATGGATGTTCAAAACAGGAAATGAACATACATAAGTATGGCACAGTTGTGAAATTACCAAATCGACCCCCTTGAACCAGGAATGCAAACTTATTTTGATTTTGCCTCACATCAAGATCAAGAAATGTCTTTAAATGTGGAAGAAAGTATTGATAACCCCATAACAAACTGTTAAACAAAACAATATAAAATATGTGTATATAATCTGGTATTGTACAGACAAAACTGATTTATTGATCAAATAATATTTGAAAACACAACTATAATCTTGAAGGTGCCATTTCTAGAGAGGGCCACATAAAAACTTCTGGTGGGCCAAGTTTGGCCCACATGCCTTCAGTTTGGCACACGTGAGTTAAACTGGCAGATGTAGTGGTCAGATGATATGAAAATGGAAATGTTATGGCTCGTATGCAAAACGCTATACATGGTACATATCATCCCTGGGATGAAACACAGTGGTGGCCGAATCATGATGTGGGAATGCTTTACACCAAAGGGGGCGGGAAAACCGAGCAAAGTGAACAAAGGAGCAATAATCTAATCCTGGATAAACATGTGGTAACAGCTGCAGACCTGGGTGGAGGTTCACCTATAACACTAAGCATGCAGCCAGAGCTTTAGATCAAATGGTCTTCATGTGTTAGAATGGTCCAGTCAAAGTCCAGACCCCAAGTCTGAGAATCTGTTGCAAGACTTTAAAATCTATATTCAGACACCCTCCATCTAATCTCTCTTCTGCTTCATGTATGAAGCATATATTCTGAGACAAAATATCTCTACAATTAAAATAACAAACAATAAAATACAGTTCTGCCATCACAAATATTCGCTACTTTACATTGATTTATTGTTTAAAATCCCTATTAGATTCCTTACATTTTGTGGTTGTAACGTGTAAAATGTAAAAGATCACGTTTTTTTTTTAATTGTAAATGAAGTCTTGGTTTCCCCAAAAGGTCCTCAAGAAAAAGCACATAATGAATATCAGTGACTTCTCTTGGAAATATAACTTTCTGCTTTGTTTTTACGCCGCTTTTTTAAACCAAGTTAAATTACATTCCTTCCAGGATTTTCACAGTGAACTACTCAGCCGGGGTTAAATTAAAGGATCTAAAAACTGTGCACTCTTTTTCTACGACTGTAACTTTTTCCCGTGAGCTGTAAAACCTCTGAACAACCACTTTCTCCCCCTGTGTGGCAGATCGCCATAAACTCACCTGCCAGAATTGCTTTTCCAGGATGAGTTAGTTTCGCTCTTGCCGGAGCGGCTGCCGCCAGACACCGCGGTCTGCAAAAGGGACTGAAAAATGCGCCTTTATCCTGCATGATTAGACAATAAAATCTAAAATAAATAAAAAATACTTGCAAATCTAAGGATGGAGTTGGGGTTTTTTTGTTGACTTTTCTCCTCTATTTTTTTCTGTAAGTAAGGAAAAGCGCGCTGTGGCTGGTGCGCTCCCTGGCTGCAGGTGATCTGAGCTGCGCCCGGAAAATCCCGGATATCAGGAGTGACAGTGGGCGGATGCAGTCCAGGAAGTTGGCACCGACTATTTCCAATATCTGTTGATCGTCACCATGGAAATATCCTCGCTAGAAGGTTATGCGTAATCCTCGCCGGAAGTAACGATGGATAAATATTTAGTTTCGTGTCTTAATGAATTTCTCGGTAACATCCATGAACTTTAGAAGCAGGACAAGAGGATTTAGTGGCTGCCTTTCTGGAAGGGACAAAACGTACACTTTCTTTTGAAAAAAAAAAAAAAAAAAAAGGGGTGGGGCTCAGCATCTCCTCTCTGTTTATCACAAATGTGGCACAAGAAGAAGGAAGATGGAGATGGATGTGATCTTATTCATTTATTTAAGCATTTTCCTCTTTAATCAAACAGATTTGTCTCATAACAGCTACAAACATCCAACCACGCCCTCTGTAGACAAAGAGGCTGGAGCTCTGGGAGACTCTCCATCAATCATGTCCTGGTTGCTCAGTTACAGAAATGTCAGTCTGGTCCAAATCGACGGTGTAGGAGGACCCAACAATAACATCCCTCTTGAAATTTTAACTCATTTGTAAATAAAAGTCACACGAGGAACAAGAATAGACAGCCATTCAATGTCAACTTAATTTTTCTTTCTGCCAGGTTAAAAATAATGTTGAAGAGAATTACAGCCGCATTTTGATAAATCAGATTTAGTTGATGCACAGAATGATATAATTCAAGTAAATGTTAACGTGGCTCAAAGTTAAGACCCAAAAATGTTGTTAATCAGGAAGTGTAGAACCTCTGAAAAACTATTTTTATACAAAATTAAATTTTATGGCCTAGTTATTCCCTACACAATCTTGAAAGTTGTTCAGCAGACAGTCATTGTCCAACTAAAAAGGGAAAGCAAGCCACAAAGATGCCACAAAGAGTGTTGTATCCAGGCATAATTATGAAAAGTTGAGTGGAAGAAAAAAAACAACGGCAGAAGAGGGACGAACAAGTAACAAGTACAAATTGACAGGATTGTGAAGCAAGTTGCTCATACAGCTCCAGAGTGTGTGTCATGAAGAGAGGAGGATCAGTGCCAGTGGAAAAAAGAAAAATCGTACTCTTTTTCTCCAAATTCTGACTTTAGTCTTCTGAGATTAAAACTCAGATTTCTGGGGAAAAAAAGTCAGAACTTGGAGAAAAATTCAGACTTTTTTTTCTTCCAGTGGCCCTAAACTTCTTCCGAACCCAAGCTGCTTCAGGTCCAGTTTAAGTTTCCACCGTCCTGTACCAGGAAATTTTAGAGTACTTCATGCTTTCTTCTGCAAACAAGATACATTTTATGATGACGTTTAATGGCACCAACAGCTGGTTCAGCGATCCTGGTGTTACTGTGTTGATTGACCATTAAACTCACCTGATTATTGAAACAGAAAACTGAGAGAAACACCAGACAACAATACAGATGAGCTAACGACGGTTAGCAACCTGGACTGATCACCTCCATGTCCTGCTGCATGAATGCAGTAATTCATGCAAAAGTATAAACAGCAAACACAACATAAAGATGTTGCTATATCTATAAAAGAGCTGAGAAAAAATGAAAACCACTTTGAGCAAACTTGTCTCAAGACTTTGCCATTTATTAAGCTGTTTTTTTTTTTCGCCATTTGTCTTTTTCTTACAAAAAAAATCTTTATACCTTTTTTAGGACTACAACACATTATAGACAATACATATGGTGCTTCATACTATTTTACTTCTGATCTGTAAGGAATTTCATTACATTTATATTATACAGTCTTTATTATTTTTTTTACCTAACTGGCACCTCCTTGAGACTCGAAGCTTCACCACATCTTTTTTTGTTTTGTTTTTTTTATTTGGTGGGAAGGTTTTATTATACATCTTTGTTTTTGACACAAAATCTGTAATACTTGATATACTTGAGTGTAACATGACAGTTGTGCTCCTGGTTGCAGTATTATTATTTGGCAGCACATGCACATATTTATGATTTTACCTCCTTTCTTTTTGTGGTTTTTGTCACACCCATCCCGAGGCTCCGGACTTCCACTTTCGGGGCTTTGAAAGTCGACTGATGAGATCAGATCTACGGTGGGTGAAAGTTTCATTGTGTCCACAAAAGCTTCAGAGGCTCCACACACACACGCACACACACACACACACATTCACAGACTGTAATTCTTATTCACAAGTGGTCAATAGTCTGTATACTGCAAATACTTGTACCTGCTGTGAAAGGACACAGAACGATTGCACAGCGACTGTCATTCAGAACAGAGCATGACACGGATGTGAATTCAGATGCGAGACAAACAAGCCGCCTCCTTAGATTAAATAAGGCCGCAACAGTGCTTTCAAGAGGAAGGCAGAGAAGCAAACACATGCCTCCCACCTTCTGCTGCTTCTCAGAAAAGTCTCTTTTTCATCAGTGCGAAAAAACAAAGAACCAAAAGCTGCTCTATGGTTAATAAAGTCTACATGGAACAGCAAGAGGACAAAGTGGTTTGGTGCTCCTCTGGCTGCTGAGAAGCGACTTCATGCTGTTTAGATTTGTGATGCAAGTGGGGGAAAAAATGGCCGGGAGGTCATCAGATTCCTCACAATGTGTCTGAGGCCACTCATCTAAACGGGGCGTGAAGAAACTTGGGACTGCAGTGTCAATGAGCGCAGGCGGAAACTCTTCAGACTCCGCAGAATCAGCCGGGGCTCGGAGCAGTGCGGTTCAGTTCAAGTGTGTGCGAGCTTTTCGGGTGAAGGGAAACCAGGAGAGACAGACGGAATAAGATGAGGAGTTGGGGGCGTTTACATGTTGAAGCCGTAGGCTGGCTGGGCGGGGTAACCTGCGGCAGCGGGAGGAGCGGCGGCGGCGCGGCGGCGGCAGGGGGAGGGTAGCCGTAAGCCGGGTACGCTGGCTGAGCCGCCACAGGAGAGGCAGCTGCAGTCAGCATCAGCTGCTGGCCTGGTGACACAGAAAGAACTGCGGTTACAGAGGGACAAATAAAACTTAGAAAGTAGCACAGAAAACTGGCTTTTCAAAATTCAGTCTACAATGAAACAATTCGCTGCAATTCTTTATAAAAGATATATAGCAAAGATATATATAAATCTTTTATAAATCGAAGGAGGAGGAGGTGGAGGAGGACTTTTGAAACCTACAGAAAGGAGCCACTTCTCTTGAGAAACAACCAATCAGAGCCAGGAGGAGGGTCTTAGCGTTGTCAATCACACTCATGTACACATTGCTAAAAGTCAGAATAGCTGAGAAAAAAACTTAGCACTCAAGGAAAACTCATTTATCCTCATTGGTGTCTTTGTTATCTGGAACTAGCTTTAGCGTAAAAGACATCAAGGGTGAGGGGATGAGCAGCATTGTTAAGTTCACTATTATCTTATTTTACTAAATGGTGCCAACTTGTGGTCATTCTTGGTTAGTTATCAAAAAAGCAGGAGTAGAAGTAGAAAAACTGGAAGCACAGCACAATTGCAGCCACATGGCAGCTCCTCAGCTCTGCTCATGTCGTTTTCTTGCCTGCTAAAGCAACATCTTTGAGTATTATAAGTTGAATTAATCACATATGAGAATAGCATACACTTTCATTTGTGGAGAAATTGTGTATTTTTATGTTTCCAGTAAACTCGGCCTGTTGCAAGCTAACCAAGATCACTAGTCTGAGTACAAAAAATGGTGTACGCAAGGACTTTAACATTGTTATTAATGTTAAAGTAAAGCTAATCCTGTTACAGTTTGATGTCAGTAAATGTCCACAAGCTTGATTGACAGCGCTAAGATCTCCTCCAAGTTGCAAGTGAGTGGAGTATTCCTGCAGTTAGCACTGGAGGAGGTTGAGACTATGTCACAACATAATGACAGTTTTAACAAATTTGTAAAAATATAAATTCTTTTTTTTTTTAAAGGTTGTATAAGGCATTTTTAAAACAACCAATTGTTTTTTTTATCTAATTAGTGCAATGAATTAACACAAAATTCTAGTTTTACCTGAAGCAAAATTGCAACATTTCTGCCACTTTTATCGGTATACATTGAGTTGAATTTTAAAGTGACAGTCACTTTGTACTTACCAAACACCATCGGCTGAGGCTCCTTCACGTCATCCTCAGTTTTCCTCTGGCTTTCTGCCTCCTCCAGTTTGTCCACCTGGGGGCAGCAGAGAGCAGAGATTTAAAAAAAAAAAGAAATTCCTCCACATCATCCGAACAGTCTGAGATCATAACCTGAAGGTATCCTGTAGAAATCTGTCCTTTCAAAATTCTATACATTTGTAGTTTAAATGTTTTACTGTGCTGGATTACCTTGTGACGAAAAAATGAGTTAAAATATGGATTTTTGCAGAGCACCTACATTGTTATGATCACAGAAATGTACAGACTTCATTTAAATGTCTTCTTTTATCTCTCAGAGAACTTAAACTGTAAAACTTCAGCTGCAGAACAACAATTACCCTCATTTTCCTTCACATCCACTGGATAAATATTAGAAATGAAGTTTCAATTGAGAGTTGTCACAACCTCTTTTTAAAGATTATGCTGCAAACACACTGTTACTGACAGTGTAGCTATGGTTACAGAGGAGAAGATGACATGCAGGACTCTAAAACATCTTTCAGTATAAATGTTACAGGATAGAATAAAGGGTCAGCTCACCAAAGTTGCATGTAAACAAGACATTTGTTGCCATATTTAGGGTGTATTTGTAGAAACTGTTCAGTGAAATGCAAGGTGTTTAGAACAATAAAGGTGTTTATAATAGAAAAGATTCAGATATGTGGCTTTCATTTTAACACTAAAAACAGAAAGATGATTCTTAAATATGTGTGAACTGGCCCTTTATAGGCAGGATTACAACACACATCACAGTTAAAGAAATATTATATTCTATATTGGGAGCCTATATACATGCCTAAATGCAGGTGGCACATCTCCAGCTAGCTCGGTATCATAAAATGCAGAGCTTTAACATGCATCTCATTCATAGCTGTGAGCAAACACTCCTCTGAAATCAACTAAAACTGAGGCTACAAATCAGAAGCTCACATTTGTCAGGCAGGAATCCAGTTTTTATAACCTGAGCTGCTCAGAGTTATTTGGAGAAACTGTGCTAATTGCATGGTAGGTACAGCTGGATACAAAACAGTGGTGCACTGCAATCAGAAAGGATTTTACAAGAACTAAAGGAAAAAAGGGTTTTAAAAAAAATAATTGAAAAGGTTAAGATCCACATGAAAAGCACTTAAGAACCTAATTGATAGTGAAAGTGCAAACCCTTTATTTTTAAATTAATGTTTTCTGGGGATAAAAAAGGACCTCTCAAGGAACAGAAGAAAGGAGGCTCACTCTTCATTTGTTTGCAGCCTGTAGTTAAAAACTACAAATCTTTCCCTGCAGGTAGAAACATGGGGCTGCATCTAATAAGCTTTTGAGTGGTGCTTTCATCTAAAATCCCCTTTGCATCATAACTCTGCAATAAACATGCAAACATGAACCCCTCCACTGACATTTAAGGTCTCAGATCAGAGAGTTTGGAATATTAAGCAGCAGTCTTCACATCATGACGTCACAGTCGTTCCCCAACCCTGGACTATGTTTTTTTTTTTGGTGGAGGTTACGGGTTTGTAAATACATCTTGAGGTGGATTGGGTGGGGAATATTGATGGGATGACTTGAGCCAACCATTCTGTAACCTTACAGTTGATCATGAAACATTAAAAAAAATGTGAAGATCAGAAGAAGAAAGAATGATTTGAGATTAACATCAGTTCAGAAAACTAACATTTAGGCCTAGTCCACACTAAGCTGGTTATCTGGGAAAATAAATACATTTTTTATGCCTTTTTGCATTTAACCCACACAAAACTCCTTTTAAAATCACAAAAAAAACCTCAGACAAATAAGGAATTTTTGTTGTTTTGAAGCAATCTGATTGGCTGGCATAGGTTTTATCTTAGCACTACACTGCCCCCTATGGGTTTGGCATGTTTAAAGCAACGTTTAGAGGTGGATTTGTACAGTTTCATGTAGATGAAAACTTCTCTGAAACCGATCCTGTGTGTACAAAATTATTTTTTAAAACAATATGCTGGAGATATTTGTTTTTAAAATACCCAGCTATGTGTGTACAAGGCCTTGGTGGAAGAATTGCTCTGTTTTTTTGTTTTTTTATTTTTGTATTCCATCAAGTCAACATTTCAAAAAACACCACTTAGCACTAGATGCAGCCCCATGACATCCAGAGTTAGAGGGTGAGAGGGTTTATGTTAGGCCAGGACAGAATAATGTGCGGTCATGAATAAAAATAGATTCTGAACAGGCTTTAGCTCCGGGCACCATCATGAGTTGCAATTTGGATGCAGGCTTGGGCGAGTTTCTTGAATCAAGATATAAAAAGGTTTTGAAAAATTAAAGTACCCCTCTCCCCCACCTATTGCTGCACAGTGACAATCAGGTGGTTGATAAACGGCTCCTTCGCCTTGGACTCCAACAGAAGTTGAATTATAACTTATAGGGTGGTTTAAAAAGTACAGCTGGGAAGCTACAAGCATGTTTACAGACTGGTTACCTGAGCAGATAGAAAGAGTTATTACCCAGCCAACATCTGTTAATTGTGTAAAGAGGAAAACAGTCAAAAAGTGCTAATATTTTGCTCACTAACCTAAACTATTTATTCAGCGTTTTTACAACGGTTTATGCATAAATATCAAAATAATAAAATAAGTTTTAGTTTAATCTGTATTGACAATCAGTTTGTTGCTTTATTTTCTTTTTTTAATTTGTTTTATTACTCAAACCAAGCTCAAGTCTGTTGTTTTCCACCTGGTAAAATTAAAATGTGTTAATGATGAATTGGAACAAAAGCCTGCACACTGAAACCACAGCTGTCCAGGACCGAGCTCGTTAGGTCGTGCTTAGTCTACAGTCCATGCTACGTTCCTACAAGTGTTACAACATCAAAACAAACAGAACACATTTCTCATTTAAAGAAAAAAAAAAAGAGGGCCAGAGACCATCACCTTTGCTGCAAATTCATCAACCTGGAAAAGAACCCAGACAGGTGACTGAACATGTCTACAAGCAAAACATTTTAACAATTAGTTCTGATTTCTTCGTCTCAGTGTAGCTATCCTGTAGCTTTTTTAAATCTCACTTGTAAAGGCGAGCATTTACAGAAACGTTTAAGATCTAAACTACTTTTGATGTGTAGTAATACTGTGCTGAAATGATCTAAAAATACATAAACATCTATTTTATTGTAAGCAAAGATAATCATTTTTTAATCTCTGCTCAGCTCTAACCTTAGTGAGGTACTCTCTCATGACTTGAATGAAGTAGGGCATGGCAAAGTCCATTATGTTGTGCCTCCAGGCCAGTTCCAGCACCACGTCAGGGTGGAGGAGGTCGTAGGAGGCGAATAGGCAGGCGGCAAAGCACTCCTTCCTGTCTTCCTCCAGGAACCACTGCAGCAGAGTCTCTGCCAGCTCGGCATCCTTTGACTCTGCAGCGAAGAGCATGGCATCCTGGGAAACACCAAGAGGGTTTCAGTTACTTCCTACTGGAGAAAAACTTTCACACAAGTCTGAAGCGTAAATAAATAAGCCAGTATCGCCATCTGCTGGAAGCTGAAGTCACTGCATGTGGTCAGATTCGCAGATAAGTAAACCTCAAGCTTAAAGTGTTCAACCGTAATCTTTGACAGGACGACCAATCCATCTCCAATTCATATCTGGTAGAGATAAATGTTTTGGTTTTGTTTACCTTGTATAGCTTGTCCTTCTTGCAAAGCTCCACACTCTGCCTCCAGCGGTTGTTTCTTTTGTACAGATAAGCAGCAATGCGCCTGAACTCGATCAATTCGTGTTTCTCTAACCTCTGAGCCAAGTCGATGGTGTCAAAGTTATCGTGAGCATCAATGGAGGCTCTCAGGCTCTGCAGAAAAATCAAGTTTAACTCACGTTACAAAGAAAAGCAACCAGAACAAAACCCAGGGTAAAGAACTACAATAAGTATAAACTATGTTAGGCTTAACATAGTTTAACTAGTCAGTGGAAACGTGAATCATACAAATCAAATTTAGAAATTTTAATAGTCAAATGACAAAATAACTTTTCAACTGTGAAAGACACTGATCCAGCTTTTATCTAAATAAACTATTAATATTTAAATAATAGCAGCAGATCCAACCAAACCATCCAACCTGGTAGTCTTCCTCCTCGGTTAGCAAGTTGTTGAGCGCTTCATTGACGGCCTTATTGTTGTGATTCTGGACCGATCTCAAGTAGGGCTTGACCAACTTTAGCTGATTCATCTGGTCAAGCAAAAGCAAAATGCATCACAACAATAAAGTGGATCACGCAGCGTAAAGATTTCCTTCTTCACGTGAGGTTACCTTAGAGAAAAAGCTGACGGCTCTGTTATGATCCAACCGGGGAGACAAAATAGTCAGCAGGTCATTAATGAGCAGAGGTTTGTATTCCAGGTAGAAAGAAAGAGATTTGTAGTATAACTCCACATTGGCGACCTGAAAAGAACAAGGGACAAATGTCAGATAACTTGGAACAGCAAATACATAAATATAAAATATACAACAGCAGAAGCTGAAACTGCTGGAGAAAAAAAAAAGCTTAAGCCAAAGTGGACTGACAATCTGAAGTTAAAAAAGTTTGGGGTAAAGACTAAAGAAAATAGAAACAAAACTAAAAAAGTTTCAATAAAGTAGAAGATCTAGTCCACTATAATGGAAGAGTTCAGAGTTAAACATAATCACAAAATACATTTTAAATGTTTGTTAGATTTTTACCATTGGCTAATGCTAATGTAGACCAACATGCTACCAACAGCATGTTGGCTAAAACTATTTTGTATTTCAGACCTTAAGAGTGACATGACAAAGCCTGAGGCAGAAGCTAATAAAAGAAATTTCAGACTTTAACCTTAAAATCAGGCGTATTCCTGGAACTGTGGCTGCCTTTCGAAAGACTTTGAAACGATAGATTCAACAAAAGGTTTGACAAATACGTTGGCATCTTTGTCTTAGTATCATATGTGGATACAGCAGCAAGTTAAAAGCAAGCCACCGTTTTGCAATTTTTCATTTTTATATAGGTTTCAAATAACTCAAGATTTTTTTGTTCCTGAAACATGTAATTATTATTCTCGTAATATGTTATTATTTGAAAATCACTTTATGTAATGTTATCTATGTCTGTAGACAATTTAAATATGTATAAATGTCTTGCTAGAAATGTAGCAGTAGTAGAAGCCTGGTTGTAAAAATTGTCGAAATAAATATTTGAGTTAAAATGACGTGTTTACCTTGGCGATTATGTCTTTGAACAGGCCTTCTTTCCATGCATCTGTTGCATGGTTCATCATAGTGATGACAGCGTTGTCATACTCCTCATATTTATCATAAAGGAAAACCAGCTCTGCCCATAAATGAGATTGCTCAGCTGCACGAAGAACCTGAAACCAAAGAAAAGTGGCATTTATGATGTTTAAAGTGTACTTTTTAGAAGCCAAATTAGCATCGCGTACTTGAAAGAACAATTAGGAAAACTGTTTTTTGGCAGTTGTTTACAAATGTTTATATTTATAAACAATCCTATGTCATAATAATCTTTATAAAGGTTTTTATTAAAATATAAAGATGATGAAATATATCAGAGCAAAAAAGACACCAATTAATCAGATGGTGTTAATTAAAAAACACACAAACACATGCCTACACACACCTACACATTCGCGCACACACACAGACCAAGACAGGGATAAAACGGACCTTTGGGATGTTGACTCTTGACCAGAAGAGCTCCAGATGTTCCCTCATTTTCTGAGGTTTGAACTTGGAGTAGAGGATGGCGAGCTCCGTGAACATCCCCATGTGGGCGCGCTCCAGGCCCAGTGCGGCCTCCAGCAGAGCGATGAGCTCCTCGAAGTACCCACGGTCCTGATAGTAGCTGATCAGGTCCTCCAGCTCGTCGGCGTGGATCACAATGTGAAGGCCGCAGATCTGCGCCAACCGGAACTCCTCGCCGTCGACGCATGCAAAGCAAACCTGTCGAGTTGAGAAAGGAAAGGACGAAAACCCTGCATGTAAATTTTATTTTGTGTCTTTAGAGCTTCCCATAATTGTGTTCTGTTTTGTTGTTCCTAAGCAAATTGCACTAACAAAGGACACAGAACATAAAAAGAAAAGACAGCAAATTGAAGGAAAACTTATTTGTCTGCACAACAAAATAAAAGAATTACAAACAAACTTATTTTGTGCTTTTTGTATTACCAGTAAAGTTACCCATTTTATCTATATAAAAGGTTATTCTGCATTTAACAATTAAACTATAATTACCCATGTATTTATACTTTCGGAACAGGTGTGCAAAGTCGACACTTTATTTCAGCTTTAGTTGATGTTTAATATGAAGACCTGAAACTTGCTCAGTTCCAGAGTATTTAGCAAAACTTAAAACCTAAATTTGAATTTAAGAGATAAAGAAGTGTAAAATCAAAGACATCTGCTGCATCATGGTTTATAAAGCCAAAGGAGAACATTTTAATTAATTTAAGTATTAAATTACTTAAATTAATTTAAATAATTTAGATTAATTTAATAAATTAAGTATTAGTACTTCTGCTTTAAAGCAGAAGTATAAATGTCAATATAAATGTATTGTATAAACATGTACATGGATATATTTTGGCTTTAAAAGTGTCATTTTTTCAATACCACAATACCGTTTTATTTTTCCCTTCTTGCATTTTTATATTTCTTAATTTCATGTTTTACAAAAAGAAAATCCTTTTAAGAGCCTTAATGGATAAAATTACAAAAGTAAAAATATGCCAGACTTTATTGAAAATTTAATAGGGCTTACTCATAATTTCCTAGGGATTAATAAATTGCCACCTAACCTTTAAATTAAATTAGAATATTTCTAAATAACTGTCAGGCCACAGACAAATTACTAAATCTGACTGTGTTTAACCTTTTCAGATTTAGAAAATTAGTCATAATTAAAAAACAATGATGTTTCACTAATGGCCTGATGATCGGAGGTATTTGTGCGTCTTTTACCTCCTTCCACGTCCGGGTGCTGTTTGCTTTCCTGGCGCTGTCCACGGCCGCCTGGTACTCCCCAAGGTGGACTAATGTAGACGCAAGTCGGGCAAAGTTGGACACGTTGTTGAACAAAAGTTTGGCCGCTTCATACATTCCCTCCTCGTAACATCTGTCTCCCACCTGGAAATGAATGATCAGATTTACCACATTTTGGTGGAAAAAGTAACCCTGTTAAAGCGGACCTATTATGCAAAATTCACATTTTGTATATTTTTGTACATCCAGCCATTTTTTGGCGATAGGTTAATGTTTTTTGGTGTCTGAAAAATGAGCCATTTCAAAAACTATCCCAACATAATGTCAAAGAAGCCGTTACCTAGCAACCCCAACAGAGCTCTGCCCGTTACCAATCTATGCACAATATAATGGCTGCTGGAAAAGACAAGTGTTTGAACTACTTGCTACATTCTCGTTGGCTACGCACCAGGCTCTACTTCTGCTTTTCAAAGATAAATGTGCATCTGTTTGCAGTCATTTTCATGTGTAAGTGTAAGCTTTGACTTAAGGACCAACAGCAGCTTAGGGGGATTTAAAGTGACAAGAAGCCTTAAAACAGGTCATCCTGAAAGGAGCTCTGACAGACAAAACTAACCAAACTATAAATATATTTTATAAATTATAAAATCTTATTATCTCAGAATGAGTTTGGACCAAACAAATGTTAAGTGTAGCCCATAAACATATCCTAACTTGTTCAAGAAAGCATTATAGGTTCTTAATAACCATTCTGAAATCTAGGCTCTTATTTTAAGTTAGCCCAAAACATTTAAGGTTTAAAAACTATCTAAAGCCTTTATATGTGAAACTATTGCGCTGTTTTTACCTGCTGAATGTGAGCATTATTGGGCCCACTGACAAATTCTTCCAGCTCAGCCAGGCGGTTTGTTTTGGCCAGAGCAAAAATCAGCTCTGTCTCTACATACGACTCTCTGGCCTTCTTACGAGCCATCTGCAGGAACTTCACCAAATCCTCCCAGTTATCTGCAGCAAAGACACACACCAAGAAACTCACATGAAACACACACCAATGCAGCCCAGATATCTTATAAGATAGACGCTTACTGTTCTTGCTGGCTGCATTGACCACCTCCATGTACGCTGATGGATCCACGGCTTTGATGTAGGAGTCTATGGCCTCCTTGACCAGGTCCCTGTGCAGCTGAGCTCTGGCTAACTGACTCCACACCGCAGGCTCGTTGCAGCGCTCCGCAAACTCATAGGCTCGGTCCAAGTTCCCTATGTGCTCAATCAAAACCTACAAAAATTAAATAAGACAAGAAATGGGAGAAAACATAGCAGTAGAAATGCATCAAAAGATTGGCTATTGGAGAGAATAGAACCTACAAACAACACCACTCTTCAGAGAGGAAGTTATTACTATAAAAAGGCTTACTACTAGTTATTCTCAGTATTAGCGAGGTGGCTTAAATATTAAGGCAAATGAAGAACAGAGATGGATGAAGACATTTATAAGGACAATTCTATTTTCTAAAATATGTGAAGACACGTCTGAGAGAACACAGAGAGAGCGAAGCTTAAAATAGATAACAGAAAGGCTGAAAGGAAAACAGCAAAATGCTGTTTCTATCCTGTTAATCTAACAGTTTAGGAAAGGATAAACACAGACAATGGCTGATATAAGATCCTCCAGAGAGGTTAACTGTGGTGCTGTAATGGTTTTGTCTTGTTTTAACTTCTGCTTTGAATAAAGTCTTACTTATGGCATAAAATCTAGAAGAATTAAAAGTGATTCCTTTGTCTTCTTGTGACTGTTATTTACTAGAAATTAAGTAAAATCTTTGCATAAATCAGAGATCTGCCTCAAAGCTGGGAAAGCTGACCCACAACATCAAATTAACTTTTGGTTTACTACAAATTTGCTGCTCCAAATAAACCAATACTCTTTCTGCAATCATGAATATCAATCTATAATCTTATTTTTACCTGAATGGCAGAGGTGTTGACATCAAACTTCTTGAAAATGGCAAATGCCTCTTCGAAGAGCTCATTGCTAATAGCAATGTTAGCAATGTCAGGAGCGTCATAGTTATCTAGCCTGTTGATGTACTCCATCACACGAGTGCGGTCGGCCTTGATAGCCGTTAAAATCAGAAGATTCTGGAGGTTTCTGGAGAAAGACATTTTAAAAGCTGAAGAAATAAGACCTACACTGTGGATTTACAAAGATGTGTCTAAAATACCTGTGTTCACTGAAGACAGAGTTATCAAGAACAATCTTCTCCAGCAACTCAATCAGCTCGTTTGGTAGGTCTGCAGTCATGAAGGCCTTGACTGTGACCGACACCTCCTCTGGGTCCTGGGTCTCCGACAGAGCTGTCTGCACCACCTGAGAGTGGAAATAGTATAAAAACATTAATTTAAAAAAAATTTCTGGTCACAACCGGATTGAAGTGGAATGAAACCAACCTGATCGATGAGTTGTCTTCTGAACGGGTTGTCTTCCTCCAACACTTTGGCCCAGAGCTCCGGATCTTTTCGTCGTACAAGATACCGAGCTTCACTCTTAAATAATGAATTTTCATTGCAAACCTGAGAGAAAAAAAT
Organism: Poeciliopsis retropinna; assembly: GCA_010277075.1. NCBI lineage: Eukaryota > Metazoa > Chordata > Actinopteri > Cyprinodontiformes > Poeciliidae > Poeciliopsis > Poeciliopsis retropinna. The sequence goes on from VMRM01000001.1 coordinate 8,323,965, forward strand.
AAATAAATATAGCAGGTAATTAAACATGTCTGTGCATTAAAACTCTCCTACAGTCCGTGTGATGGGATCTACACACTTTGATGAGGTCCAGGTCGCACTGCCCCCTCTCATACGCTACGCAGGCCAGGTGGGGGTCTCTCTTCTCGCAGTAGCGGCCGACCACGGCGCTGTCGTAGAACGGGTTCTCCTTCAGGAAGCGCTCCGGCGTGTTGTTGCTGTCAATGTAGATCTTGGCCAGTGCATTGTGGGTAGCTGGTTCCTCACATCCCTCGTGAATACGCGACTCCAGCCATGGCAACAGAAGCTTCAACCTGAAAAGGTAGCAAAAAAAATTAACTTATGTAAAATATCTTTTCTTACTGTAACAGAAAAATAAAAAAACTTGTCAAAAAAGGCATTTTTTTATGCATTTCATATACATGGAGAGAAGGAATGTAGCAATGAAGGAACGGATTATGGAAAGAAAGAAGGAAGGAACAATTGAAGGAAGGAAGAAACAAACAAAGAAAGGAAAAAACAAATAAACAATAAAATTAAGGAAAGAAAGAAGGAGCAAACTTCAAAAAATCTATGGAAAGCAAGAATGAAGGAAAAGGGTTTAAATCAAGTCAGGAAAGAGTGGTGGAAAAATACCAGTGGAGGGAAGGTAAGAAGACAGGAAGAAACTGGGAAAAGAAAGGATGGAACAAAGAAAGGAAACTGGATTTTGCAATGACAATAACTCATGGATCCAAGCATAATCTGGGATCACCTGTTCCTCTTTTCCACCTCGTCCACCAGCTCGTCGGTGGAAAACTGTCCTCTGACCACCATGATCAGGTTCTTGATGACGTCCTCTGAACAGTCTACATCCAACAACCCACCAATCACCACGGGCAACCGGCTGGGATTCACCTGAGAATGCAACGAGCAAATTCAAAATAAACAAGCGACATTTACAGAAAACGATTAGTTAGGAAGCCATGGTGGAAGAAACCTCAGCTTTGGTATTGATCTTACTTTCTGAACATAGATTTCGATGTATTTCTGCAGATTGTTGCGGTACAAGTAGAGCACCAGATCGTGGACAAAGTCAAAGCGATCGCACACAATGATGAGGGGAAGCTGGTCTGTTAACTTCGCCTCCTGTGAACAGCAGCAAAATGAGAATAATATTCTATTATCTTATCTCTGCAGAAGAAATTACAATTAATGGAGAAGCGGTTTTACCTTTAGAAAGTTTTTAACCCTCTCTGGGTCATAGCAGTTGCTCTCTCTACATATTCTCTCCACTTCTTTGATCTGACCCGTCTTACAAGCAGCCTGGATGTATTTAAAGTGAACGTCAGGCTCCTGGCTGAAATTCACGATCGAGCCAAGGAAGTAAAACAGACCTTAAAAGAAAAGACAGGAACATTTTTAAATCAGATAGGAAAATAATTGTCATTTAAAGATGACTTATTATGTTTTCTTGAACAGATTAAGGTATTTCTCTGGGCTAAACAAAATATGCTTGTTACATTTTCGTCCAAAGTAAAATTAACTTGTAGCATAGTGAACTAAAATCTTATCTTAGGTAAGTTTGTAGTTCACTCTATTTTGAGTGGCTGTCAGAATGAGCTGTTTTAGGGCTTCTTGTCACTTTAAATCCAAATAAGCTGCTGCTGGCCCCTGAACTCAACATTTACACTAGTAGGCAAAATGGCCGCCCACAGATCCACAACGGCACAACCAAGCATCTTTGAAAAGCAGAAGTTCATACAAAGGTAAGAACCAGCTGACCAAACGTCCTGGATGCAAAATATGTGAATTTTGCATAATAGGTCACCTTTAATAAGTTTTTAGCATTTTTAAATGAATTAAGAGAACATGCCTACCTTCATAACTCTTGAAGGACTCGAAGAGCTCCACTAGCGCCTGAGTTCCCAGCTGCTCGTGATACTTTGATGCTACCTGCACACATAGCTGCAGGTTCTGCCTGATGTTAGCCGACAACATGGCCCTCAAACACTCCAAAGAGTCGTCGACTGACAAGGAGCCAAAAAAGTTCACCAGCCACTAAACGGTAGAAAGATGAAAAAGTAAAAGACATCTAAATGCAGAGAAAGAGATTAAAGACATTCTTATGCATCGAGATGATAAAAACCAAATGTCTCCCAATGGAGCTGTGTTCACAGGAATGGCTGCGCTGCTATAGGCGTACCTCAGGGTTGAGCAGATGTGTGTGCACCACAGCTCGTTTGATATCGTACAGGTCGGTGTAGTGTTCGAGTGCTCTCTGCAGCAGCCCTGCCTTCTCACACAGCTGAGCGACGTGGGCCCGGTCATAGTGCGTGAACATCTGGTTCCCCAGGATCGCATCTGCTACCTGAAAATGTTCATTACACACATCAACACACACATCATATTAAGAGCGACTTTTCGCATCAAAGTGAGAATCTACCGCCGTGGATGAATGAGTTCATTACAGGGTCAAAACTTTCTACTTTATTGCTCTCTTGTTTAACTCTTTATATTTTCCACATTATGACACCAAACCTCTATGTTTATTCAGATCCTGGGTATTAAAGTGGCATTATTATGTATTTTCCAAGTACATATTGCCATTTTATACCACAATCAAGTAACTTTGTTACCTTCAGTTCTTATGAAAATGCTGTAAATATATTAAACATAAATTAAAAGAAATTTGACATTGCAATATAACACCTTGAAATTGGGCCTCTGTCTCTTTAAGAAGCTCCTGCTCTTTCCAGCACATCACAACGTTTCTCCATGATGCCATTTACAATCGCTCTTACCAGCATTGGGCTGAGAAGTAGCATAACATATAAAGCTCAAAAAGTTTGGTTTTACATAATGCACTCCCTTTAAAAAGTGTTTAATTGTAAAAGGGAAGAAAAGCCACATCACTTTCAAAATGAGATTGTTCTAACAAAAACATTCAGATTTTTCCATCCATCCATTTTCTTTCACCCTTGTCCCTAATGGGACAAGTCGGGAGTTGCTGGTGCCGATCTCCAGCTGCGTTCCGGGCGAGAGGCGGGGTACACCCTGGACAGGTCGCCAGTCTGTCGCAGGGCAACACAGAAACAAACAGGACAAACAACCATGCACACTCACACCTAGGGAGAATTTGGAGAGACCAATTAACCTGACAGTCATGTTTTTGGACTGCGGGAGGAAGCCGGAGAACCCAGAGAGAACCCACGCATGCACAGGGAGAACATGCAAACTTCGTGCAGAAAGACCCCGGGCCGGGAATCGAACCCAGGACCTTCTTGCTGCAAGGCAACAGTGCTACCAACTGCGCCACTGTTCAGATTTTTATTGGTTAAAAACAATTTATGCTTTTCCTTATAATTTAGTTATGCAGTTATTTTTGGTTTGCTTATTATGTGAAATTCTAAAGAAACATGTGGTAGTTTGTAGTTGTAAGGTGGCGTTTACATTAGGAAGAAACTATAAAATACTGTGGTTTAGAGAAGGTTAAGACAGCAATTATAACTCAAACCCATAACTAGTTTTACTCTGCCAGTGTTTTTTTATTCACCAATTAGTGTGTATACAATAAACATTACAAACTGACAAAAAGCAAGAAGGTGTATTAATATACAGAACAATTAACCAGATAATAGAACGAATAAAAGCAATAAAAACACAATAGCCAAACAAACAATAAAACAAGCAAACAAACATGGAGGTCCATATAAAAATGAATACATTCAAAACAAGAATGAAACAGAACATAATCAATCTGTGTCAACAAAAATGAAACTGATTAATATGTGGATTAGGATATCTCTTTTTTTGTTTTTTTAAATTATGGTAGTTATTTTCTAATTTGAATTATTTTTTTCTTCTCTAATTGATTAATTGGCGTCACAGACATTTTTGGGAAGAAGTGGCCACTGTTGACTGTATGTTCCTGAGTGAATGTCTCTGTTTATGCAATATGCTCCAAATACGCACAGTTGATATTCTTACTCTTTGTGGATACAACATCAATGGTGGCTAATGACTAGGTGTAGCTATCAAGTTCTCCGGTTAGGAGAAAGGAACTGGTAAAACAGCTCACCTGGGGAGCGTGTATCAGGTTCATCTCAAGCAGACGTGTCTGTAAATGTCCTTCAGCTGGACGGTTGTTCTTCAGAGCATCCAACAGGAAGGAAGTGCACTGCTGAATCAGGCTGCCCTCCATGAAAACATCAACAATCTACCAAAAATAAAACAGCATGCACAAAAGTTAGGAATGCTAGAGACTTTAAATTGCTACATTTCAGCTAATGTAAAAGTCACAGGTTATTAAACACCAGCCAGATGTTTCTGCTCCTTCAATTTTCTGCTTAACTTGTAATTCAAAGCAAGATCAAGGATGTGGCTTTAAAGGAGGGAGGGAGTCACTGACTCAGTGGATTCTTGGCATCGCTAAAACATCTGGAACAACAGACACAGATCGACTCCCATCCAAGACACCTTTCCAGTTCATGTGCGCCATTGAATCAGATGTGATTTTCTTTTAAACGTCGCAACATAGTTTTTATGCCACATTTTTCTACATGTTAAATCATCATAGTTGATGGTCCAAAGAGTAAATACTGTGAAGTTACTGCAGATATTTCTGATGGAGTTACAGACATAAAACATGAAAGGAACCAACAAAAAAAAGAAAGAAATTTAGAAAGAAGAAGAGAAACATGAAAAAAAGACAAAGAACATAAAGGGTGAAGGAAAAGAAGGAAACAGATGAAGGATGGGAAAGGCAGAAGAAACAAAGAAGGAAAGATGGACAGAGGGATAATTCAACATTTTGACAATGATTTAAGAAATACCGCTTGGCAAGGCAGACATTTTTACTTTTCTTTAATTTTTTCCCCATTTACAGACCAATCTGAACCTGGAAAGTACTTTAAAAAACAATCAATAAGTCACACTATTTATTGATTGAACGTTGCTTATGTTACCTGGTTGATGTTGGCCAGCGGCTCCTCATCTTGGACAAGCATTTGGGCAAACTGCAGTCCTTGGTCTGGGTTGACTCGCATTACGTTCCTTAACAAAAACACCCAGTCTGGGGTGTATCCCACCTACAGAGGGGCAGGAATGATGATAAATGTGAATCTGTTCGCACCTTTTTAAGTACATTTATATTTAAGAAAAACCTAAGATAATAATAACATATTATGAGAAAGTAAAGTGGAGATCTGATTACCTTTTTGGCATACAGCACTATCTTCTGGAACTGTCCTGTTTCTGCAAAGCACTGAATGACTTTATTGGGAACATTTGCTCTGAGATAAACACTAAGAGCTAACGTTGGGTCCGAGGCCTTTACCAGATCGCCCAGTTCCTCTGAACACTCCAGCTGCAGAGCACACACAGTCGCATTTACTAATTATGACAGTCACATAACAGAGGAGCAGAAAACTTTCACCAGCACTCCAAAGCTGTCTTACCTTGTCCTCCTTCAGCCATTTCTCCAGTAGCTGCTTGCGGCCCTGCTGCAGGACGGGCCTGCACAGCTCTAGAGACTCAAACTTGTTGAGCTGGCCCTGGTCCAAAAGAATCCCGAAGTACTGGAGCAGGGGTGAGGCTTGACCCGGCTGGGCTGGGACACTCTGGAACTTGCGTATAGTTTCTGCTGTTCGGAGGATACCCTGAGGGTCAGAATACGTCACACAATGGAGGAATTACTGGAGCGGGAAAAACAGGACATTTCTATTGAATCTTTGGACAAATTTCATGGTGGTTCAGTAAAACTCACAAGAAAACAACCATTTTATTCTTTGAAACTCTGAATCACTGCAGATATGCCAATCTGGTAATCAAATGAACCAATTTGTTCATATTGTGTTCTTTAACCTAAAATAAACTCAGATTTAAGATCTTTTTAAGGCCTTTACGAATGGAATTTAAGACTAAGATCTCCCAGGAAATGTACAAACTAGCAATAAATTTGCACATGAGAGATGCAAAACAAGCGAGCTAGCGAACAATTGTTGTGAGAGGAGAGTCACAGAATTCAATGAAGACTCAAACTTCACGAGAATAAATAGCCAACATTTAAGACTTGTGATTAATGTATTTAAAGTAAAACTTTTTTTAAAAAAATTAAGACATTTTAATGCCTTAATTTTAGATACATGAAGAACCTATTACCAAAGTGCACCTGGTGAGAGAAGAAAATGCAAGCGCTACACTTTAACTGCAGAGTCTGACGTACCTTGGGTGCAGATGCAGCAACCTTTGCAGCCTCTGAGTAACTTCCCTGGGCAAACAGAGTATTAAACTTTCTGGCAAAAAGCTCCTCAGCCCCAACAAGATTAGACCTCACGGCCATCCTCAGGGCGAGATCAGGGTTCTGCAGAACGTTTGTGGCATAGTTGACAATGTTTTCTTCTTCAACACACACTGACAAGACCTGTGAAGTGTAGAAAAGGCAGTCAGTATGTCAATAAAACTCGAGAAATTAGAAACAGAAAGAAAATTAAAAGATACATCTTTCAATGTACATTTATGCCAAATTCACATTTTGCACATTTTTGGAGTTCAGTTTGGATCTCTACTGTCAAAAAAAAAAAAAAAAAAAAAAAACAGACAATTTTGGCATTACGTTTGTTTTTTGGAGCCGTTTCAAAAACCCACAGAATGTAACGTTGCAACTCAGTGGGTACTGGCCCTCACCTAGCAACTCCAGCAAAGCCCAACCAGTTACCTAGCAACCAAACTGAAGCCCAGCCTGTTACTTAGCAACCAAAAGTTTGGTCAGCTGGTTTTAATGTATGTGTTGTACAATAGCTGCTGGAAAAGACAAGTGTTTTGTTGTGCAGTAGGCTCTACTAATGCTTTTCAAAGATGTATGGTTGTAAAATTTGCATCTGTTTTCAGCCATTTTCATGTGTGAGTGTAAACATTGAGTTGGGGGGCGTGGCCACCAGCAGTTAATTTGGACTTAAAGTGACAAGAGTCCTAAGTCAGCTCATTTTGATAGGAGCTCAAACTGAGCAGCCTAAAATCTCACTGTCCAACAATGATGCTGTGCCAAAAATGTAAGGAACATGCTTTGCGTAGACCAGAGACTTATCCCTAACCTGTTCAAAGAAGCACAACGGGTCACCTTTAAGGTACATTTTAGAGACAGAAAACATAAATCTTGAAAAAGTTGTAAACACTTTGATGATTTTTTGGCAAATTAAGTAAAAATGTCACTCCTTAAGTAACAGAAGCTTTGTATTAAAACAGTTATCAGTTTTTTTCTCACCTGTCCCTTCTTATTAACGCCGATGATCCCTGAGGTGGCCTCATGAGGGGCCGTAACAAAGATAGTCTCTGCACTGATTCGGTTCATGTATATACACACTCCAGATTCCAGGTCGTACAGGTGAATGTAACCGTATTTTGTGATCAAATATATCACACCATGCTTGTTCCCAATCTACAACAAAAGAGATTTTAAGAATTCACCAGTCACTTAAAACTCTCAGGTGTTGAACAAGTAGCTTCCACCCACTTACCTGCATAGCTACAGGGAAGTCTGTCTGGGCCTCTGGAGGGAAAAACACATCCACTGCTTTCTTAGCAAATGGCTGATTTCCTGCAGCAGGCTGACCAACTTCAATGATGTGCAACTTTGAGGAGAAAGTTATCATGCATAAATAAAATAATCACAGCAAGTAGGATGTAAAAGAAACTGGTTAATAAGCCTTCACCTTTCCTCCCGCCTGTGAGCGCACGGCAAAGCAGAACAACGTGGAAGGTTTGGCATTTCCCTCCACTTTGAACTCCCCGAAGGCAGCGGCGTGGCCCTCGATGGGCTGGGAGACTTTCCTGTCAACCGAGTACAGCTGCATCGCTCCGACTACGCGATTTTGCTGCAAAGAAGGAAAAAAAAAAAAAACAACAACCTCAGACTCATGGGACTGTCAAAACTCCAAGTTGTTGAATTGTGATGCAACAGAGTGCAACAAAAGTTCAGATTCGCTATTCGGCTATTCACGGTTTATGATAAGTCATTATAATTGGGAATGGTGATTACTTAAACAAACAATGAGGAGCCATGAGTCAGTGCTTTGGGATGGAAAGCGACACACTGTTTGCAGCAGAAGGTTTGTTTATAAGAAAATACCAGAAAAGTTTGTTTTTTTTCCACTGTGACACTAAACTGTTTTCCAGTATTTTCCTCCCTCAGTTTAATTTCTCTTCATTAGAGCATTCTGAGAAGCTTTTATGTGCGCAGCTTAGGTGAAAGCAGAGCTTCCTGTTCAATAACAGTGAAACCCCTCAGGTGTCTTTCATTAACTTGAGCTGACAAACTATCAAGACTGTTCAGGGGAGAAAAATGCTTCTGCAGGGACTGAGGAGTTATCCTAACTTCTTCTGTTATCCAGTAAATATCGAAGGAATTACTTTACTTCCCTTGACTAAAGTGTAATTGGAGTGCATACTTTGGACAGTTTTATTCAAGGGACAAGAAAACGAACCATTTCCCAACTAAGGTGTAAATTTCACTCAGATCCTCAAGCTATTAAATTTGACCCTGGACAATCTAATTATATCTGAGCAGATTAAATTTTGAATATTCAACCCCAAGAAAGTTTTGTTGTCTGAAATCAGTCTGGGGGAAAACCTGAATTGTCTTGAGCAGCAGTGAACGTATGTTGGATAAACACCTGTGAATAAAAAAAAAATTAAGAGTCCACTGCACTGAGCCCCATTGAAAACCTCCTGGTTATTCCACCAAATATTGATTTCTGAACTCTTCCCACATTGAAACATTAGTACTGTTGTTTCTAAATTAACATTAACTTGCTTTCTTTGCATTATCTGAGGTCTGAAAGCACTTTGAATGACCATTTCTCATTTCAAGCAAATAAATATCAAATTTTCTGATTGGAATTTCAGAGACATGTCAGTAGTTCATAGAATAAAACAGCAATGTTCATTTTACTCAAAAATATACCTATGAAAAGTAACATCAGCGAATCTGATCATTTAAAGCGGTCTCTTATTTTTTTCCAGAGCTACGTATTATTTTACAAAATGCATCAAGGCTTCTTTGTGGCTTAGTGCTACACCCAGTTACATTCATCAACTCCATATCAATCTTTGTTCAATAACAGCAACTAATATGAAAATTAATGACTGCTTATGGCAGTAACGTTTTAAAAAGTATATAGTTTGAATACTGTTTAATAAGTTAAGATATTATACATAGTTCCTAAAAAGAAATACCGTGTTAAACAAATTTTACAAATAATATTATTCACTGTTCTATTTACCATTTATCTTTAACAGTTTTTCTACATTTAGCATTTATGTACAATGATTCACCTCTACTAAAACCTCTCAAAACAATTTGAAAAATGTGAATAAAATTTTCTACATATTAACAGAATCAAAGTATATCGAACTGATTAAAAGTCTAAGACATGGCTTTTTATGCAACTCACACCTGATGTAGATGCTTTCTACAGAAAAATTTCCGTGCATATCACTGTAAAATCTAACAAAACCTGAGAATCTGATGCTCTGCCTCCTCATTAAAACTCTAAAATAAGGAGAAAACAGCAGAATCGTCTCCTCCAAGTGTTAACGCCCAAAAAGTGTCCTTGGAGCAGCGTGTTAAAGCTTTGTCTGTGGGTGTGAAATTACAAGCTCAGACTGGACAGAAGGCCAAGCAGGAGACGCAGAAATATGTGAAAGTTTTTTCGCTCTGATTTTTCAAAAGTGCTGCAGACCAGAAATGTAAAAGGTAATTATGACTTGAGGGGAGACATGCTGAGGGTTGTGAGCTTGTACCTGTGCAGAAATCCCGATCAGCAGTAACCACTTCTGTTGCTCGTCCGTTCTGTAGTTGATGATCTGACAACCCGCCAGACTGGCGTGCCGATCGAACACTTTGGTCGGTTGGGAATCCCCCTCCATGCTCCAGTGGTAGACCGCCGTGTCCGTCACCAAGGCAACGGTGTTCACAGATATCCACTTCCAGAACATGACCTCCTCCGTGGTGGTGTGAGCCTTCATCTTACTCTTCATCTCGATGTTGAAGATCTGCAGGGTTTTGGCAGCTGTGAGGATGCATGGAAACGCAGAAATCAGACAAACTTAAGATGTTTGTTTGCAGATTATTTCTCTGTTTTAATGCTCAATGACATGTTCACCTCCCATGAGGCAGACATTTTCTAGCATAAAGCAAACAAAAAACCTAAATCTAAACTTGAATTTGAGTACATTTATTCAGTCAGTGAAAATCCTGTGTAAAAATTGTTTATATTATCTGATTTTTAAACAGCAGTCACTTTCAACTAAATACAACCAGAGCAGTTAATGAATGCATACTTCACTTTTTTATTCTGAAGAGTCCCTGGAAATGTTTAGCTATCCAAAATAAAATAAGACGTAACACAGAGACCCATTTCTGTTAGCCTTCAAAAACCAGACTAGATGAGGAACCATATTTATGGACGATGAGTGTAAAACTAACCATATTTTCACACCTGATAGTCCAGAAAAAACTGAAACTGGTGCAGTTCACTTTCACGGTCCATAATTAAACAAGTCAAACCATTTGAAAAACTTGTTCCCCTCCACACCTGTGGTGTCGCTGCAGCACTTTTGAAAGAACCAATGAAGGAAACGACATGAAAACCTCTGAAGAAGACATGATCACACAAAACTAAGAGTCTAATTTTAATTCCTTCTTTTAAAAATGCTTTAGAGTTGAACAGAACAACAAAATATCTATCACATGAAAAATCTGTAAAAAGTAATAGCTTGTGCACACATCCATTTTGTTCAGGATCTTTATTCACAGAAATTGAATTAATGACTGTCAGTGTTTTGATTGAAATTGAAGAGCATACGTGTGCCAGGACTTGGAGAGATTTAATCTCTATATATGCAAGTTTAAAGTTTATGAAATGTAGTATGTTTGAGTGCCATACCTTCAGGATTTTATATGCTCATTGAATGAATGTACTCAAATAAAAGTTTGCATTTTTTAGCATGAACATACACTATTACAGAACAGGATTGATTCATTTTAAGTTTTTTTGCATATCTTTAAGCAGATTTCCCAGCAAATTGTCAATCTGTAATAATATTAATACCACAAAGTGTTGCGTAAGCCGTCGAAGCCTCACTTTTTGAACCCCTCTGACATTTGCACCTAGAATCAAGGCCTCCAGCTACAGAAAGCAGATGACAGCATTGCTTCGGAGCTCCAGAATAGACTGGTTAGCTCCAAATGCGACCAGTAACAACCTTCATCAGCCATTAAAACTCTCAACATAACAAACAGGTGAGGTAATGCATGAGGTTGGTGAATACTGGCTCTGTTGTGCAAACAGCCATCAGGACAGACAGGCTTTATGATAAGCTAATGGGTTGCCTAATTAACAACAATGATATGGCTACTGGCTCACGCAGGCGTGCAAAGACCCACGCAGGGCTTCAACGCTTTTTACTCTAATATGTGATGATTTCAATACGACACACACACAGCCATGCCAACGCATGTTGTTCTCATAAAAGAAGTGCATCTGCCAGCAGGTTAGATTAGAACATAGGTTTGGATTATTTTGCAGCTGCAGAGTGGTCAAAAATACCCCAGCATAGTTGTTAGAGACACTTTTATGAGAGAGAGACATGGCTACTGTATCATCACAATGGGGTGCCAGACAGGCAGACACACAGAAAGCAACTCACCGTCTGAGAAATTACAGAAAGCAAGGGAGAAAAAGCAGAATGTCAATCAGGTAAGAGAGAAAGGACAACATTAAAGACGGCCGAACGGGGGCGAGTTATTCCCAGAGCGAGAGGGGAGGAAGGAGAGAAAAGGCATTACAGGCAAATAATCCTGATCAGCACTTTCATTTGTGCTTTTCGGGTTATATTCACGAACAGATAATCAATATGACAAACCAATTAGGAACATTGAGAAAACACATTTGAGTGCATTTGGCCAGCATTTATCATCGCATGACTCTTTTTCTACTACAATTAATTGTACTGGAGACAGAAATAACTTTTACACAACACAATATACAACAAATTTCACCATCTCACCTTTTAGTGCAATAACCTTGCTTGCAGGGTTCATAATGGCGCTGTCAGCGGAGATCGGCCTCCTGATTGGGTTGTTGGGGTCGGACATGTCAACAATCACCACCTGGTTCTGCTCGCCCACTTTCTCCCGGATGCAGATGAACTTGTCTGACTCCATGGTCAGGTAGCTGAAGCCGATGTTAGCTGGGTTCACACCCAGGTTCTGCAACTGGAAATTAATAAAAAGACAATACAATAAAACACCAGCTGGAACATCAGGTAGATGGTTTTAAGTCAATCTGGATAAAGAATCAATAGAGATGCTTTGTAAATGAAGTCAGTAAAACAAACGCCACACACACGCACAGAAACTTTCACAAAACATCTTTAGGTTCCTTTCTTTTTATTTTAATTAACAAATTGTCAATTATTTAATTACATTATAAAATAAAACTACATTCTATTGTTTGCAGGTTACTATCATCTGCCATGTTCCTGATGTCCAAGCAGAATCGGAGTCCCAAAGCAAATCTGTGCAACACCTTGGCCAGTGATGTCTGTATACATGCCTGCATTCAGTCTCCATGGTAACCAGCTGTTTCGCCGTCCAATCATTTTAGAGGAAGTCCCACAACTTCCAATCCCACTCATACCGAAAACTTAATTTCCGGGTCCAGAATATTGAGAAAATATGTAATTGTGATGCTGTTGCTGACGATTGCAAAAATGTTAATTAACTCACATTTTCTTGACTCTTCTTTACTATTGCTCAATATCCACACCCCTCTCCATGAGCAAGGGCACACAAATGTAAATTAGGTGTAATAAACAGAAAGTTAAACTGCCAAGACAAATTTTTCAACACTTGACACTTGAAATCGAATATTTTACAAACTATAATGTCCAAGCAGTCGCTGAAGATTGTGATATTCTGAGGATGATTCAATAGATTGTGCATATCTAATTTCTAACTCTCCCGACATTTTAACTACTGATACTGATTTTCTAGTAATAATAACTACAACAGATAATGGAAAAACATGCAGCACGTTGTTTTATGGCGCTAGTAGATTTAAATCTTAAAAAAAAAAAAAAAATTAGGGACTACAAGATCATGCACAATTAAAATAACTTTCATGCTGATTTTTATTTAATCCAAATAACTTTGCAGCAGATCCTGTTGGTTGATGTCCTTATAAAGCAAAAATGGTAAAAGTTCTTAAATTTTGATGCAATTAATGAATGTGGTACGAGAACAAAAAACATATGTTCACCAATCAGTCCTGATTATGAGAATAATTTTGATTTCCAGACCACTGATTGGTGCATATCTAATTATTTGCTCAGTTTTCAACTCAGATTTACACCAAAACATCAAGATACAGGTTTGACAAACTAAACACTTTTTGGTTTTGAATAGAAACATAAAGTCTTTAAACTATACTATCTCTCCTATTATGTCATTATAGAGAAGAAACAGATTATTCAATATTGTCTAATCAAACATTATTTTAAAGTCGTCTCATCCAAACATGTCAACATGCATGAGAGGCATTTGCATTTAATTTTACAAACAATGTTTGAACTAAAAGTTACTCCAGAAAACTTCTTTAAAGAAAAGAAGAAAGGCTTTGATGGGGTAACCCCGTGAGAGCCACAACAAAATATAGTTTTGTTAAAAATAGTACCAGGTCTGCTCCAGTCCTCCAACTATTATCTCAAAGGGTGTTTCCCCAGACAGGGGTCACAGAGAGCCAGCGAACAACCACAGAAACCTCTGATAAAACTAAAGGTTTTCTTTTAAACATCTATTTCAGCTCTCTTAACACGAAAATGGTGTAAAATCTTAGCATAAGTAAAAAAGTAAATCCCTCCAGCTGCACCCGGACTACTTGTCTGAGCAGAGAGAGCGGAGCAGAACAGCCATTCTCCGTCTGATGACTGAAGTCGCTGCATTATGCAGTCTGAAGCAAGCAGAAAGGAATCTTTACACTCATCACAAGGACCACACTATCTCCCAGCTGGCTGGAGCAGCAGGACAACAAATCATTTAAAGCCATTTAAGTCGGGTCTTCAGCAAAACAGGAAGAAAGAGGCGATCGTAAATCAGGGTTGTAAACCGGGGTGCGTCCGTTTAAGTCTGCTTTTAAACAAGACATTTATTCCAATCCAGGAAATTATTGATTAAATTAACTAAATTCATGCTTTAGGTTAAAAATTTGATGTTTTACCCATTTGTAGATGGCTTCAAAATCCTGAAAACAACTTTAAACTTTCTTCCTTTATATTTTTTGAATCCACTCTCTTCACCTCACATTACAATTATTTAGCCTTTATCTAAAGCATGCAGAAATTGATTAATCTAACAGGGAAATATAAACTATACCACCTTAATCCTTTTGTTACTCTGATGATTCTTTTTTTCCCAATAAACATGCTGGACGTGTCAGATTTGTACACCCACGAATCCTAAAACTCTCCCGAGATGTTCCACAAACATCCGAGAAGGCTAGCTTCCATGAAATTTCAAAACCAGCTCTCTAAACTACCCAAATATCACTCTGGGACAGAGTTTCCCACCAAATGCATGACAATAAAACAGAGCTGGAAGCCTCCCTTAGTTACAGACTGCTGCATTCTGAATAGGAATGCACAATATTAAAAGCATGTGGCGGCAGTATTTTGGTAAATACCACAATAAAAGTATTTTGAACACCCAAAATTCTTTGTACCCTTTAGCATCTAAAGCATTGCATCCGTGTCAAGTGTTGGATTCAGCCTGACATTTCAATTGGCATGCATTCTAACTAAGGATGGGCATTTAGTGCATCATTTAGTAATTTTGATTTTTCTTTGTCATGAAAAATCTACTACATGATGTTTTAAAAAAACAAAACTATCCATAATGTCTGGATTGTTAGTTTTACTATTTTCTATAACATTTGTTTAATGACAGTATTAATACATACTCAAATATGAGTAAATGCAGCTTTGTGATAGAAATCACACTTCTTCATGTGACCGGTGTTCTAAAGAACCATATTGCAAATGGAAATGTTTTGTTTTCCAAGAGCAGCATTGATGGTTTTGGGGTTATGATTGCTGTGCCATGCAGTCATATAGAAACAACAGGAACAAATAGTTCCTATTGTTACTTTTATTGTCTTGTTGTCACAATTGTGCTTCAAATTTTTGTGAATCAGTTCTTTGCAATACCATTACTGTGCACACTGCTCCAACATATAAACAACCTAATCATATCCAGAAGCTCTGTGCAGATTTCTGCACTTTGTCTATTTTTCCACAGATGTTTTCTCACTATTACTATCAACATTATTGTTTTTCTAACATCAGCATCTATGTGCTTCTACCTGATTAACATTTTGCAACTGGTACACTGAATTCACACTGCGAGACAAATGAAGGATTATTGTTCTGTTGTCCATCAGGATTTTCTAGAAGATTGCTCTGCAGGACAATGTGCAAATGCAGCTGTGGATTTGGCAAAAGGCTTTACTGAGAGTGATGTGTGGATGCAGGGATGAGTGTGGAAACAAACTCCCAGCATGTCCTTATATCAGGTCAAATTTAGCACATTTCAGCAGCTAGACAGTTCAACATGCGCTACATTATTTAAAAAAAAAAAACGGTAACCAATTATGAGACGAGTAACAAACATTGCATTTTTGTCAAATGCCATTTAGCTCGTCAACAAAATAATATAAACATCAAATATATTGAATAATATCTTGATCAACGTTCCAGTAATTATGAATCAAAAGCAGCTCTAAAAATGTTCAATTTCAGCCTTGATTTAAAGAAATTAGAGTTTCAGCAATTATTACAGTTTTCTGGAAGTCTGTTTTGAAGCATAAAACCAAATGTTGAACATTTAAAGACATTTAAGGCATAAAAACAACTGATTCTGTCATATCACTAAGAAAGAAGAAATATTAACTTCAGATTTTAGGGGGAAAAAAACAGACGAAAGCTACCTTGGACTTATTTTTGATAATTTGTGGGAAGTAAAACAAAAGAAAAGTGTTGCGATTGTTTAAATTAATGTTAAGAAGCATCAACAAAAAAGTGTAATTTTTACTGGTTTCCTGAACGTTACAAGAATGCACAACATACAAGTGTCTTGAAAAAGGCCACAGAGAAGACCTGAGGGCAATCAGACCATATGCTGCCTCTCCTGTAAGGACTGCCAAAATGATCTGAGGGTGCAGAAGGGAAGAAGCACAACAAAGATGGTAGGGGACAAGATAAAGATGAGAATGTGAGGAAGATCTCAAGAAAACGTTCAGCATCGAGATAACATCCAAACAAGGCCGTGTGGAAGCAAGGAACAAGTCATGCGGCTGAGAAGTTGGCCTGTTCGGAGCGGTAACGCACTCCTTTGGCATTTTACAGTTCAGGGTGGGGCGACTGACTCACTGGACTTTTTGGCAGAAGATTCCAAACTAAAAATCACACTTCAGCTCTAACCTACCACAGACACAAATTACCTCCATCGATTCCTCACACGACTGCACATTATCTTTCTGTAAAAGGTGGGGTTAAATAGCATTAATGCCGATGCAGCTGGGGTGGTATGTAGTGAGTCAAAGGCTGGCTGGAAGTGTTGCATCAGCAGCTCAACGATGCAAAAACACCTCAGTGTTTCACACTGATTCATTTTTCCATGATTCATTGTTGTAAAATCCGGTAGCTAATTGGGAAAGAAGGGAAACTAAAATAAAAACTTCCCCTGACAAATTTTAAATTTTCTCTCTTTAAAGTCGCAGGTGGTATTAGCATCTTTCGTCTGATCTCCTTGGATGTTCAGGCACTTTTCAAATTCACATTGCATTGTGGTGGTAGCTTTTTAAAAATAAAAACTTTTGGTACATTGTTCAGTGTTCAAAGTAAACCAAGCCAAATATTAGAAAAGCTTGGGAGGATCTTTTCAAACTTATCAGAAATGTACAAATGACTTCCAGCTGTGAATGAAAGGTCAAAAACTGAAATGTATTTTTCAATAATTATGTGCATTTGGTGGAAATACCTCAAAACACAGAGTACTTTCAATAATGATCAAAGGTTAAGGACAATTCAGAAATGGGGATTATTTTGTAAAAGATTTCTGCCAGTCAAAATATCCTTTTCTCTATTATTTGTTGTTCTTAGCTTAAAAAAAACATAAGACCTCAAAAAGAAATGTTTTTGTTATCGGAGCATCTGTAGTGTTGCATAAGAACCTTTTTCCTGCAGCTTTTTGGAGAAGAAAATGTTCTATAGTACAGCAGCTTGTTCATTATATACTTTTAAAATCTTCTAAAACACAACTCTGAATAAAAATACAAACCTAAAAGTAGGTTCCAACTGAAGGTGCCATTCTCAAGTCCTGTTTTCTTTCCAAACAACAGTTTGGAAAGACTTTTGTTTGGAATAGTCTTTCCAAGCATTTGTGGCTAAACCCAACCACAAACGCCACCATCATTTACAAGTGGTCCACTTTGTCAAGTGTCTGTGTGAACTGAAAGGCAAGCTGGACAGCAGTCAGAAAATGCCTAAGCAACCAACTTTAGTAGTAAACCCTTCAGTATTTATATTTTACATGCTAAAGCTACTTCTTTTTAACTTCTTCCTGTGCTCTAATGCAATCATATATTAATGTTCTGAGTCCTGTGGACCCTTCAGATCACACATGAGTTCTTGGGCCTAAAAACACTTTTCCTAATGTTACTGCCCCCTGCTGGATGAGTCGACGCTCTTATAGTTTCTACGTCTATACTGTTAAATGTTTGTTATAAAACTTTGGAGTCGTAACCAAACAAAACCCAACTGCTGTTTGTGTTAAAATGTTGCTCTTATCTAAAAGGCAATTCCTCTCCTCAGTTTATGCCTGCACTGTTGAGCCTGTTGCAGTAAGGCCACCCACAACCGTCTGTCAGTGGATGGTAATGTAGTCCTGAGTGGGACTAAAGCTAAAAAAAGCCCCAACTAAGAGAAACAGATTAATGTGGATTTTCTAAGGATTGAGTTGCATTAGCTGTTTTATAGGATTTGTTTTAGTTTTCACCTTTGCTTTCGTTTGTTTTTGGTCTCAGGCTCTTCAGCAGGCTTCTACATTGAGGCAGAATGTGAGGCTATGTCATTGCTATTGTTTACCTCACATTTAGTTATTGGTGAAGACTGCTTTGAGAGGAACCCATGAGGCTTTTACTGATCGATACCAATTTTCAGTTTTCTTTGACTTCTCACTTGCCTATTCTAATTTTTGACCATGTAACATATGACCTCACTTATTTAATGTGAGAATAACTAAAAACAAGAAGAAATGCACCTTGACGTAAACCAATGGCTGCAGCAGATGTCATCTGCCCTCCCTCTGGAAAAGATTACATATGCATTAAAGGGCAAACAGGATTTGTTTGAGTTCATGTGGAATCCCTTCATTATGTGTATCAGGGATCTGAACATCAACATCTGACTGAATAACATGTTACCTGCAGTTCCCAAAGACGATTCTATTGGAGGACATACACTGTTGAATTTAATATCTCAATATAAAAATGATATGATATGGAATATGTGATGGGTTGCAATAGAACCAGGATTGTGCATTTTGTTGTTTCTTTGTATTTTATTTTGACCTAAACAGTACTACTATTACTACTGCTGCTGTTATACTTTGTAAAATGTTCAAGCTGTTTGTCTAAAGTGCTACAATTCCAATAAAGATATTTTGGGGGGGAAAAAAAGAAAAGAAAAAAGAAATGCGCCTTGACAATAGGTATAGGTAATTTCACAAAACCTATAAAAAGTAGGTTGTTTCTTGACTCACTGACAGACTTTTTTTTGTAAAGTGACCTAAGACGATATTTGTCTTAAATGAACTGAAAGTAATTAAAAACAATACAAGCACAGTGTGTGAAACAGCTCCTTAAAAGCTCTATATCAAAGTTTCAGTGACTGAACACAGGCACACATCCTCATCCCGGCCAATGCCTGTTCTGCTCCTCTGCTTCCTTTGCTGATGTAATTTGCTGGATCTAAACAAGTTCTGTTTACATCACATGTCCATCAAATGCATCCGTCTGCCTGACGCAGAGCAACAAGATGCTGCTGCAGAAGCTGCTGCAGAGTTGCAGGTTAGAGCCATTAAACAGCTTGGCAGGACAGTTTTCAGGAGGTTTAGAGCTGCAGGACATTTTGGCACTTTCTCATGCTGCTACAGAACGTAGGCTGCTGCACACACAGAGCTGAACAAGCTGCAAGTGACTCCCACTTTCAGCGCCCAGCAGACCTTTTCATCTCAACACAGCATGAAGCATGATAATGAACTTCAGAGCATAAAGCGTCATTAAGAAACCCACCATGACAGATGTGTATTTACTTTAATCTATAGACAGAGATGTGAAAAGTGAGCCATCTGCAACAACAGAAAAATCAAGACGACTGAAAATCAAACATTTGGGTTTCCTACACATTTTCTAGTTCAAAACTCCAAACATATCCAAATTCAAAGTTGTTAATCTTTTATATCTATGGATAGATAGCTTTTATATATTTATATATTCAAGATATTTGGGCACAAAACATTTACCTTTTGGAATTGATTAACTTTATATTCCACAAATCATGAAAGCAAAGGTCACATGTTTTTTTAATTCAATAAAAATATAAAAGGTTGGAATCTATACTTTGATGCATAGATGCGATTAATTTGGTCATTTCTTCATTTTCTCTTTGTTTCTACGGCAACGTTTAATCGAAATGCAGAATCGATCAAAATCAGAAATGATAAGCTACATCTAAAAGAAAATCAAAGAGCGGGAAAACCTTGATTGTTGCATATTATTTCTTTGGCATCTTGTTTTAGAACAGCTCTGTTGTTTAAAACGGCTTCACCTACAGAATAAAAAGGTGCTTATTCAACACCAGGTTCTTTTTAGCACACTTGTTTGTTTGTAAATATTAATGAAGTAGCTGTTTCATGCTTTGCTTGTTTGGAATCTGATGAAAACTTGAATAAAAAAAGCAAAGATTTAGGTTAAACCTGGACTTAAGAGGAAAAAATAGTAAAAGAGCCAATTTCTTCATTTTTAATGTAATTTTGTTTAATTTCCCTTTTGGGTGAATAAAGTATTTATTCAGTTTGTCAGTAACTAAAACATATTAATGAGTTTGAGAAGTTGAGATGAGGCAAAGCAACAATAAATAAATTAGGTCATTTAAATAACTTCATACAGCCTGATTTTTTTTTTTTTTTTATTAATTCAGATTTTAACTTTTAGACATTAAAATGAGAGATAGCGCCTGAAAAGTCAAAGTTTCTAATAAAACTTAACCTAACTAGATATTTTTTAAAAAGTTATTTTAAAAAAATATCAGGTGTGTTAATCATACTGACCTGCATTCCTTCCTATGACTATATAGACTGAGCTGTAAATGCCAGGCTGGGAAAAAAAAAAAAAGCTAAACAACTTGAGGCTCAAAGTCTTGGGTTTGCAAATTCCGAGCATTTTTCACTCTGCTTGAGCCACCTAGATTTGCACAGGGATACAACAGGCCAGAACTGGGATTTCATGCAAGAAGTGGAACATAAACCAGTTTGTTGCTTATCACTACATCATACTTAAAAAAAAAAGATTGAGGGAAAGGTATGTGCCTCTGAGAACAGACGACCCAGACATGGCCTGATGGCGCTCTGTTGTTGCCGACACAGTTTTCAGGCAGAGGACCTAAGGTCAAGAAAGAAAGTGAAGCTGCAAACCGGAGGAGCTAGAAAAGAGGGGTGGGGACTGATTTTTTCCTTCTTCTTCTTCTTCTTCTCTAGTGAAAGGCCATTTCACAGCCGGCTGCTGCCATAACAACCAGCTACAGACCAGTGGAGGTGGTGGGGCGCGTCACCAAGTTTCTCTTTTGGCTCCAGGACACCGGTCACTGGGGGACGATTCAAAGTCCAAAAAATTGAGGGGAAAAAGGGGGGAAGGTGATGGAAACGGTTCCCCCGCAGAAACAGCCATACAAACGGCTGTTTGTTTCTTTTATTGCTATGGATTGTAAAGAGGCATTTTTCTACTAAAGGCCATGTGCTATTCTTATGCTTATTGCTTTGAACCTGCACAGATGCTTCAATTAGAGCCTGGAAATACATTAAATCAATATAATATTACTGCTGTAATATAAATCAGGATGCCATGCATTAAATGCTCTCATCCTGCCAGCCTCGGAGCAGCGAAGGGATTCAGTTTGAGAGCAAGAGACGGATTTTACTTCTGCACAAACCTGTCTGGTAATTTTCTCCGAATTCTGCCTAGGGAGCAACAAATATACATTAAATTCACTGGAAATAGGGAGTGTGTTCTCATAAAATAGAGGGGGGGAAGCAACAGTGACATTGAGGGCCACAGCTACAAAACAATGTCTTCCACACACGTAGGAAATAAAGCAATCTACTGTTTCATACGGATCAGGGATCAATTAGTATGTTTATTTTTACAAAAACTGAAATACTTTTCTATGTTCTACTCTAAGATACAAATAATGATTAAATGATTTAGATAAATAATATTAATACGATGGAGGTTGCTCCAATTTACTTTGGATATCAGAGGTTAAGAATCGGATGGATCAAACGGGAATCTGGGAGCCACAATAAATGGAAATTGGGGAAATATGTAATTTCCAGAAAATAATGTTCGACTAAAACTACTTATACATGAAATGGTAGTTTTGTAATTATCTCGCACAATTCATGAAATTACTTGACTGCAAATGAACGTAAACTGAATTAAATTCAAACCTCATTATAAATATGTCACTATATCATTCAAACTGTGAACTCCTGTAGGCGCTTTTCACTTGGAGACATATTTCAGACTTTGTTCCACAGCCCTCTCAAGGTAGCACCTTTTATTCCACTACACTTTTCCTTCCACTCAGCTTTCCATTAGTTGGACAATGTATTCAGAACAACACACTTCTTCTTTAGTAATGGGTTTTTGTTTTTCCTATCCCTGTGTAGGCCAAACAATTGCATGACAAACTTTTGGTTTCCACTGGCTGAAAGCCAATGGAAACATCAAACATCACTCAGTGTGTAATGAATATTTTTTTAAAATCATTTTAAATTGCATTTATGTAATAAATCCACTTTTCAAGAATATTCTAATTCACTGAAAAGGAGCTGCATATGAGTACAAAATAACTTGTTTACTTGTATGAAATAAAGGTACATACAAGTTAATGTATGTACCTTTAAGAGTTAATGAAAGACATTTGTTTACTAAAGTTCTGGAGCAAAACACTGAAGAGTCTGAAAAAATACATTAAGATTTATTGTCCAAACTTTCGGAGCGTCCACCAAGGAATTTTGGAAGTATTTTTACAAAGTGTGTATTGAGACTTGTGACGGTGACGCATCCAAAACCTCACTGCCCGTTTGCACCAAGTAGTTTAGAAAGTGGTTTGAGATTTTGCAACAAAAACACAAAAAGAGCAGCGAAACAAAGTAAAGGTCTCAGTTTTATATTCAAGTTTTCTGTAAACTCAAATTTAAGACTTTTTTAAAGACTATTATGAATGAAATTCAAGACTTGTGTCACAACAGCCACATACAAAGGACAAATTTAGTATTTTATATAGTAGTGCCAAACCAGGATGCACATAGCATCATACAGATTGTCAGCAGATGTGACTCAGAGGCAAAGTTCAACCAACCGGCGATAAATTTACACTTACCAATTATAAATGGAAATTGCTAGCTAGCAAAGGTTCATTAGCAGCTAGTTAGCTTTAGCCTCAACCACCTTGAGTCACAAAACAAAATAAAGACGTCTGCATGACTCAAACAAAAAAGTACCAACAGAAAAATAAACCACCTAGATCATACAAGATTAAAATAGTCCTGCCATGACACATTTAAAACTTGTAATTAACATATTTGAGGCCAACTTCTTAATTTTTAAGACATTTTGAGGATGTGTGGAAACCTGATATTGTGTTTTCAGATCATTGATTGTGACTTCATCTCAAACCTTAACTCTAAAGAGAAGGTGGCTATTTTCAATAAAATGTACAAAAAAAAGTATTCTTGAATAATTTCTTAAAATAATTCCAATGCCATTTCCTGAGGCAAAATGAAAATCTCTTAACTGGAATCATCTTCATTGTAGCTTCAACGCTAGCCTTCACTAGCCTGGTGTTACCATTATGCACACCTTCTAGTGATTTCAGAGTAAAAGGATTTACAAATGCAAGCCACACTTTTCAGAGCTATATTTGTAAAACTTGTAACACATGAAATCAACAACTTTATACTTTAAAAACCCAAAGTTGTTTTTGCATTTTAGCACATAAAATTCAAATAAAACACAATGAAGTTTCTGGTTTTAGATCAAATGTGATAAAGAGAAGAGAGGCGCTTTGAAGAAAAAAAAAAGGGAGCAAGATGTCATGCAGAGCTTGCAGAATAACGGGCCCAGAAACGATCTCATCCTGCAGGCTGGAATGCAGCCCAAGTGCAAAACAACAGATTTACACACCTGCCTGGAAATGTACGCACAAACATCCGCAAAAACAATGCTTTAGCGCATAAAACCACCTAGCAGAAGGTTGCTGCTGCAAGATGATAACGGGGTAGCAACAAAGCTTAACAGCAAGTGCCATTCAGGGTCTCTGTTACAACGTAACCGTGAACAGCTGAGCTCAGTTGTAGGCGGTAAAAATAAGAGAGGGAGCGAGAGAGAAAGTATCAAAACGCCGCAGTTAGTCTGCACAAAAAAAACAGAAAGAAATGACGGCGGCGTTTTCAAGTTGAACACACCGGTCCGCATTGGAGCTGTGTACAACCTGCCTGTTCAATTTCTACAAGTCATCATCTGCCCGGCCGGCAGGAGCAGAAAACTAGGCCTGTGGCTATATTGAGCGCCACCCTGCAGCCCAATTTCAGATTCCATTTAAATGCGACATGTGCTGTTTGTGTGCGGAGGAACATGGGTGCAGAGCGAAGCAACCCCCCACAAAAAAAGCAAAACAAAGGAGCTCAAATTTTCCTGAGGTTTTTTTTTCTTCCCGTGTGCTTACCTGGAGATGTTCCTGAAACCGTATTGGTAATATCTGAGCCATTTTCAGGTGATTTCTGCGCCTGAAGAGTCAGAGAAAAAGGAAAGGGGATGAGGGATAACCAGAAGAAAGAGGTGGCTGTCTTCTGTTTTGTGTCCCCCAAAAATCCTCAACGATGGGCGGTAGTGTAGCCTTGGTGGTATCACACGAATCCAGTGACTGCTCCCATTCAGGAGCCCCCCTACACCAGCGCTGAATCAAAAACTCCGCTCCTCCGCTAAGAAAAGTAGTCCGCTCTACCTAGTGACTGAAACAAACCTGCTCTCCGCGGAGCCGCGTAAGGAAACCAGGGTGTCCTAAAAACCTACTTAGACTTTTTATAAGCCATGTCTTTGTATGTGTTGGCGTGTTTTCCTTCCACATGATGACTGACGATTCATCCCGTTAAATGTGTAGATTGTACTCTTCCGCTGATTCCCCTTCCCCCTCCCCATTTCACCAACTTCAAAATTAACAATTCAGTTCAGCTCCAGCTCTTTTGACAGGACACCAACGAAAATATTTATGTTTCTGAAATATATTTAAATCGGAGACTGATTACGCGTTGAGCTCCATTAAACTATTTCACATTTTGTCACTTTACAACCACAAATTCAACATATATTAGATTTTTTTGTGACAGACCAACACAAACTTAAGAGAATGCAAAAGTTTTGTTTGTTTGTTTTTTAACAAATAAATATTTTCTTATGGTGACATTTTGCAGTACTTTTTGTTATAAACCTTTTGGTTGAGGCACCGCATTTCTTCTTTGAAAAGTTAATTAGCATCTGAAAAGCTCAAATAATACCTGAATTAAGACCACAAATCCCAGAGGACTTGAACATTTTGCTTTATGGAAAAAGAGTAGGACCAAAGTTCAAACTTTCTATCAATTATAATGGGCAAGAATCATATCCCCAACTCCAACATCTCTCTGCCAGCCTCAAATATTTACTGAAAAATCAGTTTTTAGTTTTTCTGACAAACTCCACTTTTTTTTCTTTTTACTTGTTTTGTTTTTCTACCATATACTCTGACAAAGTTTCCAAGCCCACAGCATCACAGAACCTTGGCGGTTCATAACAGTGACCGTCTCCTTTCACGCTAGGCTTTGTTTACCTACAAACCCAAAGTTTCCACTCATGGCTCCCAAACATCCAGTCCAATTGTTTCCAACAGTTCCAGCTGTTATATACTCTTAAAAATAACTAAATGGCAGATACATGCAAGTTGTGATTATCCACGCACACACACAAACACACACATTTGTCCTGCTTGACTGGCATCTTATATTTACTATTCCATAAAGTAAATATGACAAATCAGCCTTTGTCATTTTTATAGTAAGTCATATTCAAAGTCATGCAACTGAAAGACACTTTGACTATCTAGGACTAGTTGATAAAATATTTAAATGTCAAATATTTCTGAATAAATCTGATGAGAAGCACCAGAAGGGGGCGCTGTTTGTGTGTGTTAAGATATTACAACTACAACCTTTTGTAATCCTACGATTTACTTCTAACATTGATACATTACATTCATTTGTACCTGATTATTTTGCAGCTGAATGCTTGTTTGTTGCTAAACAAATATAAAATTAAACATTGTACACTAAAAGATGAAAATGCATCTATAGAGACGGAAAACATTTTTAAATTTGCACATAAATGAAAATCATTTATATTCTGCCTTTTGGTGCTTTGTTAACAGCCGTACTTCCAGAAAGGTCATGGTTTGTTCCTTTTTTTTTTTTTTTTGGTCCAATCTTCAACACAAAAATTAAAGAGTGTGTTTTAGACAAACAAAATTATTCCCAAGTCACTGGGAATACAAATCATACAGTTAGATGTGGAAACTAGGCAAAGAAATGGTCTTTGGCATCACAAGAGAACATGGTTAGCTTTGGAAAATGACAATTTTTGGAATAAGAAAGATTAGAAAATCTCTGCAATGGGAGTAGAGCATAAGAAAAACAAAACGATCTGAAATATACTCAGTTTGAGTTGACTTTTGCTGAGGCTGTCTTAAATTCCCTTTCAAAAACAGGAACATCTATAAATCTTTGCTGCGGTTTCTCAGGACTTTGAATGGCTCAAGCTCAGATTATTATTAGATCTTTTACTTGCCACATGTACAGTAGCAGGCTTCAGGAAGTAATTCAGTTCTTCTTAGCAACTCTGGTTAATGCAAATTTCACTGGTAAAGTAGGACGGGTGAAAAATCTTTTGCATTTTAGCCAGCTCAAACGTTCTGTACAAGCAAAGCAATATGTAAAATAAAAAGGTATTATAAGAAGCTCTGAGTCTGGTTTACATCTCAGGATCTAATCCGTTTGCAGAAAACTCTGAGATTTACATAATATTTTCCTAAAAGCAAATAGCCACACGTTTGTTGAGCTACCGTTTGGTAGAAGATTTATGTTTTGGTAACAGAGGAGATGTTTGACCCTGACAGGAAGCAGGTGGAGCCGCCGGCGTCTGGTTAGCAGCTGCTCCCACAGATCCTGGAGACCTGCTGCTCTCATCGGGATACATCACCAGAGGATCAATTCTTCCCAAAATACATAACAAAAACCCCCTATGATGACATTCAGACATACTAAAAGTCAACGTTGGTAAATATGGACAAACCTGGATGAAATTAACACAACAAAAGCAATGCAAGTGACATTTTCTGCATTGCAAAACAGCTAAAACAGTTTTTGTTACACTAAAAACTGAAAGCATTTCAAAACAGACACTCTGAAGTGAACTTATAAGAAGGTGACAGAAAAAGATCTGAGCAAACAAATGTATGTAAATGAACAGAAGTGGAAAAATTGCAACAAATAGAGTTGAGCCCTCAAGTGCGACAGCTGGATGCTTGACGAATATAAACTTACAGTTTTCATCTAGACATCTTCCTCATACAACATTAGTGAATAAAAAATATATATTTTTCACAACAACAGGCAAGATCGAGGTGTTTTTTTCTATAACATAAAGTTTCAGTTTCTTTTGTTTGTCTCACACAACATGTATTTAGTGTCGTTTCAGGGTCGAACGGCCTGCGTTAGGTTTGCTGTGTGCTTGGCCTGGCTCTTGCTGTCAATCAGAAGTATTTGGTTGTTCTTGTGGTAAGAAATCATCTCGTCAAGGCTGCTGAAGACCTACCAGGAAAGGGACAAAAATAACAAACGGTAAAGAAAACAGTATAAAAACATGTTTAAAGTGCCTTCCTAAAGTATTTTTACCCTAAAGTTTTTTTTAACTCATTTTGTCACATTTCACACACAATATATGAGGAATTTAGTGGGATTTTATGTGATACAATTGAAGAGCTTCAAATATTTTTTTTGGTCTTTCCTCAATGGCTCTTGATGACTTTGTCTAAAATTCCTAACTAATGATTTTAAATATAAACACAACTGCAAATTCAGGCTGGTACTAAAAAGTACCAGTAAGATCCTGTTTTCTTATCAGGTTAAAGACTTTGCTTCTTTTTTTTTTTTTTTTTATATAATTTTCCACAAATATCAACAAATAATGCCATAGAGAAGACATATCCATATTTGCTAGCTTTGTTTTCTTAATTTATGACCTAAAAACAGAAGTAAAAAGTTTAGTTCTTCAAGAGTGACAACTAATTTCCAATTTCAAAAATTATAAGTTGTTTTTGCTCTAAACCAGCTTATTTAGCTGGACTGAGAGCAAAAAATGGCTCTTTGAATTGTAAAGGTTGCAGACCATAAAATCCACATAAAATTCATTTAAGTTTGTGGTTGTAGCGTGACAAAATGTGGAAAGACTCTATCAGGCACTGTATTAACTTTTCACTTCAGAATCTTGTTATCTTATAATCTAATATGAGGATTTTTCTTCACCTCTTCATTCTTCTTGCCCTCCTTTCCGAGGGTGTAACCTTTTGACTCTTCAATAAAACGGATGGGGATGTTGTAGACCTTCTGCTGGTAGAGGACAGCCAGGGTGTACGGCTGCTGGGGCCGTTTGTCTGAGCTGTATCGAATGAGAAAGGCCCCATCCTGCAACACATTACACACACTTACATCTTTGAAAAGCAGAAGTGGAGCCTCCTGCACAGCCAACGAGAATGCGACGCATGGTTTCTGGACAGCAACTCAAAAGCAAAGCACTTGTCTTTTAAAACCAGTTGACTAAATGTGCTGGAACTCAATTTGGGTTGCGAAGTGATTGGCTGGGCTCATCTTGGGTTGCTAGGTAACGACGCAGTGCCCTTAAGTTATGATTTAACAATCAGGAGATTTTTGAAATGGCTCATTTTCCTTACACCAAAAAACTTGAACATTTAGGCAGGGAAAAAAAAGCTGGGTGATTTTTTTTTCTCTATTTACAAGCAGTTGAGATGCAAATGGAAATATCAAAACGTGTAAAATGTGAATTTTGCGGAACAGGTTTCCCATTAAACATTTTACATTGAAGAAAGAAAAACAGCTCTAAGAAAGTTTGTGAAAAACAAACTACACCCAGTGAAATCATATAAATTTCAGTGGGTGTGGAAATTACAATTCTTTACAACTTTTTAGTTTCACTTTGTTTGTTCTTGAACTTCACAACAGTTAAATTCATATCTAATTTTGAAGTCGAGAAATATGTAAAAATGTACAAGAAAAAGCAAGTGCAAATATGGCTTCTTTGTTTTTTGGAGAAATTTTACTTTCACAAATCTTCCTGTACTTTCTGAGTATGATGTTGGGGGAAACTATTGGGCCAAAACATAAACCTCCTAAGGTACTTTTGTCAAGAAAATTGTTTTTGGGGATTTAATTGGCCAAAACATAATCACAGCTGCTCTAAGCTGTTACTTTTGTCAAGAACATGTTTTCCCATTTTTACAAAAAAATCACAGCTGCTCTATGCTGTTACCTGTACAGTTCCCATTTTAGAAAGGTTTCTTTTGTGTCAGAAAAGTAGATTTTATAGTGGTTTAAGTGGGCTTACCTTTCTGACTCTATTCAAGAGATTCTCAGCTGTCTGTCTGCCACAGTCTCCAGCAAACCACTCTTTATCCTAAATTGAATGAAAGACAGAAATTAAGTCAACAAATGTCCCTCTATTATTATTTTGAGATCAAGTTCTGAATATGTATCAACATTTTCAATCTGATTTGTATGGACCAGACATTTTGTCCCCACTCTGTGCCTCTCTGTCACGTTGTCTGAAAAAAACTTACAGATTACAGAAAAATGAATGTTTCAAATGGGATTTTTAATCTGAGTATTGGACATATGAGCATATTAATAACAAAATAGTCTAATTTAAGTTTCATTGCTAACTACAGTTTGTTTTTAGAGAATGAAACCAGAGAACTTCCAGTCTAAATGTATTTTTTACTGCAGGTTGATACTGTACCTCATTCCCACTTTGCTTCATCATCCTACTGCCACCTTGAAACAGATATAAACATGCAATATGCTGAATATTATCTGCATATTGTCAGAAACAATCCAAAGTAACAATCTAAGCAGACTCCCTGCTTACCTCCCATCAGAGGATGAGGAGGCCTGTAACAAAGTTTAGTTTAGTTTTCATTTAAACATAAATGAAATGAAACAGAAAAAATAAACTGGAAATTAATCCTTTAAATAGTATTGCTGTATAGCCAGCAGTCATACATGGTTTTAGGTTCCTTCAGATCTGGAAGCAAAACTCGCTGCGATAACTGACTCGGGAAGCTGGCGCGTCTATCCTCAGCTGTAAGAGAAATTATGACATTTTCTTCCGGCTTCATTATCTCTCAAGGTTTGTTGCTGTCCATTTTCACTGGTTAAATAGTTACTCACATGTCTTTAGCTCATGAATAGCAGAAAACATTGGCTGCTAGAAGAAAAGGCAAACATTGTTCTAGTGTGGGATTAGTAAATATTACCTTTGGCACAAAATACTGAACGATTTTTCATGACTCAACACCTATTTGGGCTCTGTTACTTTTACTAGGACAGTTCCCAGCATTTAAAGAAGAAAGGTCAGATACACTTACAGTCTCAGCTCTTGGAACTGGTGGTTTTGGCCTGCAGATAATGTGAAAATAAGAGCTTATTGCCTAATTATTAAAACAAAAAGCGTGAAGCTGTGCAAAGGGCAGACTGACTCCATCTAGCTTCTGTTACTCCTTTGACATCTTTTGGTTTGATAAGTGTCACTCTTCTCCTCTCATGTGTTTTGATTTGCAAAAAACACAAATATTACCAAGTATTTTCTTGTCTAGTTTCTAGTGCAAACAACTTAGTTCATTTGAAGTAAGACAAAACTAACTTACAAATCACTTTTGAGCAAGATACAGAAGCTTGTTTTATGTCAATAATTCCTTAATATTGATAAAAAAGCTCCACTGGTAGATTATTTCATCTACAGCGAGACATTTTCCCATGGTATAAGTGAAATAATCTGCCAGTGAAAGTACTTTTTCATCAATATCAATTAATTATTTACTTCAAACACTCATATTTCTTGCTGAAACGTTACTTATAAGTTAGTTTCATAGCATATTTGCAGTAGAAACTAAACAAAATAATTTTTTTTTTGCAGTTAAATTTTCTGGTTCAGAAGCTTCTCTGTTCATCCATTCCTTCATTTTAGATTTCCTCATTATTTTCTGTCCTCAGTTTTTATTCAGGTTTGATTTCCAACACATTCAGCCAACCAGGTCCCAATAATTTCAGCACATAATAATCCTCCTGTTAGTTTATTGGTTTAACTCAGGGTTAATTGGCAATACATGAAACAACAGACACGTAACAGGCTGCACTGGCTGTGGTTTTAATGCATCCTTCTATGGTGAAAAACAAAGAAATGCACAAACTCAAATGGAAAACACTTACATGGGTTTTGGAGGAGGAGGTTTTGATTCTCTGATTGGGGCAGGAGGAGGGCAAGCTGGAGAGCAGAGAGAAAAGAAATGATCAATCATTTTATTTATTGATATTCTGGGACCTGTTGTTGTTAAGCAATTCTGTTTTTCAGTGTGAGATGTGACATACATGCTTCTGGCTCCAAATACACGTCGTCATTGTCTTCCTGAAATAAAAGAGATCTTTAATTTATAAAATAAAATTACAATTTGGTTGTTTTCTTTTTTTGTAGTTTAGCTATTATTGTTTTGTACACTCCCTAACGGATATGTATTTATTTATAAATATTTACTCATAAATATTTGCAATATTTACAAGCATGTATGGGTCATAATTTCAAACTAACAGATCAGACTCACCGGTTCTTCGTTTGGATCCAGATAAACATCTGAAAAACAAGGAGTAAAAAAAAAAAAAAAAAAAAAAAAACGTTTTCACCTTAATATTCTCACTTTTAAAGGCAATAAACTCCCTAATCTGAAGAGCAAAGCTGTGAGAGGGAAAATACTTTTTCACAGCACTGCAAGTCATAAAGCTGGATTTTTATCCACATTATAGTTTAGAACTATAATGTGGATAAAAACAAAAAATAAATAAATTTTTTTATTTATTAAACACACCCTTTTTATCAAAATATTCAACACAAACTAAATAAAAATATATGTGGCCAGCAGTGCTGGATACTGAAAAATTATTTCTGCTATTTATTTCAAACAAAACTGATCAAAAAATATTTTGCATAAATTTTATGTTTTTAGCTTGTCTGTAGGTTTTGTTGTGAATCATAAATCAATGCATCTTATGTAAAATAATAATTTGGTTGTTTTTCAAATAATTCCATTTTTTTTATACCACAAGTTGCTAAGAGGTGTTTCAGTAGGTGGCGCTGTCTTCTTTGTTTTTTAGTTTTCTTTCTATTTCCCCAAAAACAATTGTTGCTAAATATTAAACACGACTAACCATCTCTGGGTTTTAAAAGTACTTGAACCACAGATTAGAGGAAATCTATTTGACTGCTGTGTAAACTCATTTAAATATAAATTTTAGGTTTCATTCAGTGATTTAAACCTGAATTATTTCACCTTCTTCAGGTAAAGGAGCTGGAGCCGGAGCAGGGCGGGCCGGAGGATCGTGCATCTTTCTCCTTCCAGGTTTCTCAGTTCTGTTAATTTCAGGAGCTGGAAGGGAAAACAAAGCTTTCCACCCACATTATAGGCACAATCTACCGTTAAATAAACAAAAAAATGATGACAACTCACGTTTTCCAGTGTTCTGTGGTGTCTGAATGGAACAGGTGAGAATATTTAATCAAAACTAAAGGAATATATTTGCACAATTTTAGAGAAATTTTAGAGAAATACAAAGTTTGAAGCTGTTCTTACGGAGGGTTTGGATGGTCTGGGTGGGACGTGAATTTCAGGACCAGATGTCCTTTCTGCAAAAACGAAAATAAAAACAAAACTGACTTTTGAGGGGGGGAAAGACATAGTTTAAGTTTAAGGTACAAAACTGTGCCTTAAACTTTTTTACATCTTGCCTTGTTAAAATTACAAACTTTGACATATTTTATTTCCATTTTACGTGATAGTGCATTTTTATTTAACCCTCTTTGAGTTTGCTATGATTTCAACTCTCCAACTTTTTTAATCATATCTCCACCAGCCCATGTATATATACTGAATTATTTCCTTGTTATGTTACACAAACTCAGCAGGCTCTTCTTCTTCTTCTTCAAAAATATGTTCTACTTCCTGTCAACAACAAAGCACTTATCTTCTCCAGCAGCCTTTTTTGCAGCAGTGAAACCAGCAGACCAAGCTGCTGAAGCTCTAGTGGGTTGCTAGGTAACAGGGCTGGGCTCGGCTGGGGTTGCTAGGTAACGGGGCTGCATCTGCTAATCTGTGAGTTTACATTCCGGAGGCTTTTGAAACCAGTCAAAAATATTAACTTGTTGTTTATTTAAGTGATTGGGCTTTTTTTTAGAAGCAGTAGAGACCCAAATGGAAGTACAGAAATTTATTGTGCAAAATTTTTGTAAGTCTGTGGCTGTAATGTAATCAGAAGTTCAAGGGTTGTGAACACATGGTTTGCACACTTTTTTAACATTGAGATGCATTAAGAGAAAAAAGGCAGTTTTTATTTATTTATTTTTTTACCTAAGTAAATGTTATCCTGTATTTGTGTCTGTGGGACCTTGACAGGCTGACGCTCACAGGGAGGAACTTCATACATGTCCCCGTCTTCATCATCCTGCTCAGAGACAAACACTGTTAGAAATCTGAAATATTTTTACCTTAGGATAAATGCATTAATCTGCAACTTCTCACTTATCCAACCACATGAGACTGCCTTGTTACCCTGTGATCATAAAAACTAACTAGGACTCGTTTCACAAAACCACTAAAGCTGTTGGCACAAAATAAGAAATACACAAAGACAAGTTAGACATTGAAAAATGTGGGCTTCTCACAAATTCATCCTGTGGCCATTCGAACGCTGCATTGTTGTCTGAAACAAACAAAAAGAATGTAAATGTGAGAGGAGAAACCGAACCTTTGTTTTTAAGTGAAGGTAAATCTCACCTGTCCTCCTTGGAGGGGCCGGAGGTCCGCTGTGGGTCAGAAAGAAGAAAAGGCTCAGTCAAAACATGCTGCAGTAGTGTATGATGAATCTTGGTGCACTGAACCAGATGAACAGAAGGGCTTCTTTCATTTTACTTACCGGGGCTTCAGTTTTCCAAGGAAACTCTGAAAACAACAGAAACAGAGAAATAAAGCAGGTGTCAGGTGACGTTGATGTATTATGCTTTATGGAACAGGTTTGGATAGGCCACTAAAAACATTAAGTGTTTTGCAAAAAAAAAATCATTCTTAGATGATGACATTTTAGTCTGGTCATTTCCTTTCAGACTGAGTTCTTTTAGGGCGTCTTGCCAGTTAAAATCCAACTAATCTGCTGCTGGCCACGCCCCCTAATTCAATGTTTACTCACATGTGAAAACGGCTGCAAACAGATGTGCAACTATACAACTGTACATCTTTGAAAAGCAGAAGAAGAGACTCCTCCACAATCAACAAGGATGCAGAAAGTGGTTTCTGAATGATAAGTCACAAAAAACTTTTTTTTCCAGCTGACCAAATGTTCTGAAACTCTAATAGGTTGCTAGGTAACGGCTGGGCTTGCTGGGGTTGCTAGGTAACAGCTGATTTGTTACATTTCGGAGGGTTTTGAAAACATTCAAAAAATATTAACATATCAGGGTTTTTTTTAAGCGACTGGGCTTTTTTTTAGAAGCAGTAGAGACCCAAATGGAAGTACAAAAATGTACAAAATGTGAATTTTGCATAAGTTCTCTTTAAAGGATAAAACTGAGCATCAGCACAATCAAAGTCTCAGACCATTACACTGTAACTACATTACATAGCGTAACTTTAACTTTAATAAGTTAGAGTGACAATGGTCACTTTAACTTATTTATCTAAATAATGTTGAAATCAAAATTTGCTGCCAGGTGGAATCATGAGACTAGAAGCCCATTAGTTTCATGATTGTATTCTTCTGGTTATTTCTGTTTAAAGAAAAGTTATTTTATTAATTTATTTTAATCTGTAACTTCTCACTTCTCCAACCAGAAGTGGGACCTAATTTTAGTTGGCTTTTTTTAACTTCCATAATTTTTCCTCCTCTCATTCTGTGGACTTTGAGTTTTGTTCATCACTTTTGTGTTTAACTTTGTATCATATATTTCAGTGAATTATGTTGTTCATTCCTGATTACTGATGCACTTTTGTGAATTTTTTATTTTCAATTAATATTTTCCTGTTGCACCCTTGTTGCCCGTATTTCTTGTTTTTCCCTCCCTCTCCCCTGAATGTCACACTAATCAATTTTCTTTGTATTTATGCTCCTTAGTTGAGATTCTCCCTTTTTCCTGCATGGGCCTTTAAAGTTTAAAGACAAACTCTTTATGATTTCCTCCTGTACATTTTCATACAGTGAAATTACTTCCAGCATGATTCTGCCTGCCTCCTGATTTGGGTCCCTCACAAAACCACGCATGATAAAATAATTTCCCTCTTTGATTTGAATACCTGAGCTTTTCTAATATTACGCATATTAGCAATATTAACATTCACATTGCAGACAGATAACTATTTTCTCTTATTCTTGAACATTAGACCATGTTTTTCTGGTTTATGTCAGTCAGAATTACCATAACGGTGACTTTTTCAGGGATTTAGTTTTACTTTTATTTGCATAAAGTCTTTATTGACTTGGCTTAAAAAGTTTGGGTATCCGCCCTCAGGAGTGGGTAGAGACAGCAAAAATTGGACTCAAGTAAAAGTAGCACTACTTCAAAATTTTACTTAAGTAAAAGTAAAAGAGTGAAAACTGATTATAATTATGACTTTAACGTTGAAGAATATTATGAGCACTTTAATGTGAATGTCCACATTAGTCACTTTTAAGACTGAAATAAAAAAATTACTGTAAATAAATACAAAATAAGACTTAGGCAGAAGAAAACTTTTTCCAAATATTAAATGTAATACTTATAGTAAGTAATATGTCTATGTTACAACAGGTTAATCTACTTTCAGCTGATAGAAACATTAAAATAACAAAGCGTTCTCGTTTATTTTTGTTTAAAATATACTGTTTTGTTCTTCTTTGATGTAAGTTTGTATTGGACGGAGTATCCAGAACTTTTACCAAAGTAAGACTATCAATAGTTCAACTGCAATGTTTTTAATAAGAATAGTGTGAGGAGCAGATTAATAAACACCTCAGGTGAAATCAGGAAGTGGAGTTTTTTCCACAGCGCAGGCGGTCAGAAGGGAAGTATCGTGCAGAGTAAATGATTACGGACACACGGAAAGGTGGAGAAGAATCGACGGTTTTTAGCATGAGTCACATGTCAACCTCAACATGTCAGAAAACAGTGGCTTCACTGTAAAATGAGCAGCAGGTGTGAGGATAAACGAGAACTACCTCACTATATCAGCTTTTCCTCATGCAGTTCAGATAGAGCTGCATTTTAGGGTCGGGAGAAGCCGCGGTGACAAGGTTGTGCTTTGTGTCGGCTGTTTTATTGCATCCCAGCTTCTCCGTTGGAGAGTTTTTAGTGTAAAGTGCAGCCGGCCCAAAGAGAAGAGGGCAGTAGGGAAAAGGAAAATGCATCTGACTATGAAATGAAATCTAATGCGAACAAGGACAAGGCACGCACCATTCAAATGTCTCACCAGTCACACAATAGAAAGAGTGTTTCTATGTTAATGAGCTCAGTCAACTCCCACAAAATATTTAAAAAAGAGCAACTAAAATAGCTTTTGTACAACTTCAAAAATATTCCTCTCACTTTTTTTTTTTTGACAAAGTGTGCTGTGGGCTTTTTCACCCAAAGAACAAAGTGAGACTTTATGAGGAAATAAACTCCCTCCTACACTGAAATTAAAAGTGAGAAATGACATTTTTTACACATCTTGAAACCTGAAGTTTTAATCTGTAAAATACAGATTTTCCACCTGGCAACAACCACCACCCATCATGATTTGACAAGAGCCTGAAACTCCGCAGCATGAGGAAGTGAAACGTTTGGATAGAAGAGTCAAATAAAGACCTGAGTTAGGGACAGCACTGGTTGTAAATGAGACAAAGAATCACTCAGACTCTTTTGTAATTTATGTTAAAGCTAAATTAAATTAGATTAAACTACAGATTAGAATCCTGTGACTGACTTTATGAAAACTTTTCACAACAAGGAAATCTGCTTGTCATTACTCAGAACAGACACCTGATTTTCTCTATGCTTGTTAGGTAAGCACATCCTAACAGACTTTTATGTTAACATCATCGTATTATTCCCCCATGCAGCCCTGCTAAAGTAAAACAAATAGAAGTGACAGCAACAGCACAAACAGTCAGCAAAAGTCTGTGACAACACCTTCCCACTTCCCCCTTATTCCACCCAACATTAACAAAGCATTATCTGAAGTAGAACCAAAGAAAAAACTGTTACTTTACCATGGTCAGGACGCTGGCACGAGTCTCACAGCTAAAGTCATGAGGACGTGTCTTTGTGTCAGATGCAAATAGTCTCAGAGATTAAAAGCGTGTGGTATCATAAGAACAAGCTGCAGCTCTCATTTGCATTTCCTACCTGTCGTCTGACAGACACGCAGAGTCTCACCTGCAGCTAGATCTCCCTCCTCTAAATGATCTGCAGCAAAGCAGAAATATGGTTTACAACCCTCTAATGGCCAAAAAAGAAACTGACTCTGATATCTGAAGCTACAGCTCATATAACCTGCTGTGCAGTTTTCTTTATTTCTGTAGGAAACAGAGATTTTCTTTTTTTTCTTGTAATAATGTAAAGACTGAAAGTTTTTCAAGGTTTGTTGTTGTGTTTCTTTTGTCTGTTTTTCTGTCCCTGTAGACAGGAGACACATTTACCCATTCAAACTCATGAATTCATACACTTTTATGCAGATCAGTGGGCTTTGAATAATCTCTTATTCAAAGCTTTTGACTCCTTGTTAAAGGGGCACATAATGCCATTTTATAGCACAGTCAAGTAGCTATGTTACCTCAAGTTGTTATAAACGCAGATCCATATCAGATATGACTTAAAAGAAATTTTACTTTGTAATTTAACTCCTTGAAATTGGGCCTCTGTCTCTTTAAAAACTTCTGCTCTTTCTGAAACTCTGCCTTCAGGAAGTCATCACAGCAGAGCTTCTCTATTTACCGTTCAACAACATTTTTACCAGTCATGCACTGACAAGTAGCTCGTTTAATGAATTAAACGAGCTGGTAAACACCTGGCAGTTCCACCAGCTTTTACTGATTGCTGCTGGCTAGTCTGAAGGAGCTGAGGGGGGATTCAAGGAGGATAGATGCTCTGAAACTTAGAAACTCGTCCTGAAGGCGGAGCTAAATCCACCCAGTCTTAGAGATTAAAGGATTCCTCAAACATGCCTGAACGACAACTCTATGTTTTTGATGGTTGAATATCATTTAACATAATGTAAAGCTCAAAAAAGTCCCTTTAATACATTTTATGAGCGGTTATTTTAGATATTTTCCACTGATTTTCCTTAGAAATATTAAGAAATTGTGTCCCTCAGATAGGCTGCTGGCATTAAAGTCCTAAAAGATTTATTTAAAACTGCTTCTGATACAGTATCTTTCCAAACTACTTGAAATTTTATGCTACAAACCAGAAACTTCTACGTTTTCTAATAAGATTTTAGAAAAATGCTACCAGATTTTCCTAAAATCTCATAGCATTTTATATCTATCTTTTGTTGAGAAGATAGATCAACAAAAGAGACACAATTATGAACAGAAAGAAAAATGAAACAGATTTTTATATTTTTGTAATGAAAATCTGAAAAGTGTGGCATACATTTGTATTCAGCCCTCTATGAATCAATTACTTGGTAGATCTGCTGTTCTCTGCCATACCAGCTCCAAGACTTTATTTCTAGAGAATGAAGTATTTTACAATCTCACAACAGATAGTTGGTTAGATTTGGACTTTAACTGGGCCATTTTAACAGATGGTATGTTTTGCTCTGAACTATCCTGTTGGGCCGCTGGCTGTAAGTTTGTTGGAAGGTGAACCGTTTTCCCAATTGCACGTAGAAAGAGGCACAGATGAAGAATTTAATAAACAAAACTTATAAAACTCAGAAAAGTGAAATTTCTCACTGAACAGTGACATTTCCAGAGTTCATATGAGTTGTAGTTCAGATGATGAGGCAGCGCATGTGAGTGAATGCAATAGAAACAGGAAGCAGAATAATACAATGAGAGAAGCTAAAGAGGACAAATACAACACACCAAACAGAGAAGACCATCACTAATCTAAGGAAACTAAAATGAAATGCGCAAAGTTACAAAATGCAACAATAAAGAAAACTAAACTTGAAGAAATAATCCTGTATGGCAAGACATTTTGAGTAATAATACAAGGAAGTGAACAGCATGAAAAAAATAAGGAAATAATCAAACACCTACCAAAACCCAAACACCTTTTGTAGCCCCTGCTTGGTTCTCTTCCAGTTTAATCTGTATTTATCTTAACTAATCACTTCTTCATCCCTGATACTTTGTTCCACACCTCAGCATGATACTGCCACCACCATGAAGATGACATAATCAGTGTTCATTTAATAAATGCAGGTGAAAAAGTTCAGTTTTTATCTTATCTGATTGATGGATTTGGTTCCACATGTTTGCTGAGTTTTCTACATGAGTTGGGTTTTTTCTTGCCACTATTTTATAAAGATCACATAAAATCTCAATAAAATCTAATACAACACAGGGGTAATAATTCTCCTGTTGCCTTCTAAGCTTAGGATCTATTCAGCTACTGGGACATCCTCTTCCCAGTTTCAGGTTACCAATTTAGCATAGAGCCATCAGATATTCACAGCTTGTGCTTTTATGAACTAACCCTGCTTTAAACTTCTCCATCTTTTTATCACCGCCTGACCTCTTAACCCCTCCGAGGTGTTAAAAAAAGCTACTGTATTAGAACTGAGATTAAATTACACACCAGTATGCTGTGTTTACATGAAAGGTGACAGCAATTATTTGAATTGAATCTTATCCAGGGTTATCAGAATAAAGAGATCTGAATAATAAGATAAAAATACATGGCACTCTGGGGTTTTATTTGTTTAGTTTTGGGCGGGGGTTCTTGTAAATGTGCTTCAAAAACATATTATTTACAATTGTGTGCTACTTTGTGTCAGTCTTTTAAGTAAAATCCCAATAAGATGCTCAGACTTTCGATGCAGCAACGCAACAAAATTTGTTTATGTTTAATGTAAATACGATAATTTGTACCTGGAGTTTAAGAGCATTTTT
Organism: Poeciliopsis retropinna; assembly: GCA_010277075.1. Classification (NCBI taxonomy): domain Eukaryota; kingdom Metazoa; phylum Chordata; class Actinopteri; order Cyprinodontiformes; family Poeciliidae; genus Poeciliopsis; species Poeciliopsis retropinna. The sequence goes on from VMRM01000001.1 coordinate 8,363,833, forward strand.
GTGCCAAAGTGATTCATTTCTTAGAGTTAGGCAGCTTTACAAACAAAAAAAACATTTTTCTGACTGAGGCAGCCAAAGTCACTGTTACTGATCACAGTTTAAATACAAGGTTTCAGTTTTGCTAGACAGAGTAACTACTTCCCTTTCAGAAAAGGTGATCCCAAAATTACAAAGGTTATGAAGTTATTAGATTACAAATTTTGGAGCTGAAATAAATGTCATTATTTTCACCACCAACCAGGGTTTCCAACATGCAAGAGAGGAAGTTATTTATCCATCCATCCATCCATTTTCTTCACACCCTTGTCTCTAGTCGGGAGGTGCTGATGAGAGGAAGTTACTCCCAGCTATTTATGAAAACTTCAGGAGGAAAGTAATTAAATATACTTCATCATCTTGCGTGGCCTTGATTCTAGATGAGAAATGTTTTGCTCAACACTAGATGCTCTTTAGGAAAAATAAATTAGATTTCTGAGAGAACGACACAACAATCTGCTTTCTAAAGCAGCTGATTCAGAATCACCTGCCATGTTACTGCAGGTGAATGAAGAAACATCGTGCAGGAATCTTCCGCTTTACGGCCTGAGCTGGAGTCAAGTGAAATGAGAAATGATTTTTATTTTTGGTTCCTTCTGTTGGGCTTCATTATTCATGTCGAATCAAGTTAATTTGTTTAGCACATTTCAGCAACAAGGCAGCACTATAACATTGTAATGCAGTCACCAATTATGAAACAAGCAATAACTATTATATTTAGTCAAATGTTACCATTGAATACATCAGATATATTCAACCAGTTTTAACCTTGATTTAAAGGAACTCAGTGTTTCAACAAGGCAAAGATCTTTATGTCGTAAAAACATAAAACCATCAAACACATGCAGTGAAACCAGTAACAGATATTACATTTTGTCAATCATTAAAATCATCAATACACATCTAAATATGTCGGTCAATGTTTCACTTATTATGGGTCAAAAGGCAGCTGGGGGTTTTTAGTCTAGATTTAAAGAAACTTAGTGTTTCGGTTATCTTGCAGTTTCTGGAAGTTTGTTCCAGATTTGTGGAGCATAGACACTGAATGCTGCTTCTCCATGTTTGGTTCTGGTTCTGGGGAGGCAAAGCAGACCAGAACCAGAACCAGAACCAGAAGGCCTGAGAGGTCTGGATGGTTCATACAACAACAGCAGATCTTTAATGTATTGTGGTGCCAAGCCGTACAGTGATTTATAAACTAACTTCCTCTGAGCTAGAGGGAATCAGTGAAGGGACTTCAGAGATGTTCAGTATAAAATTGTGTATAATTTAATCCTAATCTGTCTGAAGCACATCCAAAAGATTTGTCTGCATGTTTGTTTGTCATTTGAAAAGTCAGCCAGTCTGTCCTACTTCTCATGGAAAATAGGACAGGCATGAGAAGTAGGACAGACTGGCTGACGTTTCAAGTTTACAATTATAAGTTTTACTGTAAAACATTTGTGACTAATTGTCCAGTAATGATCGCTGCCAGTATGACTCAGAAGACTCAGACACACATAATGGGAAGGAGACAAAGACATGTTGAATGAATAGATGATAGTTGAGAAACATTTCCATGATACAGGAATAGGTATGTGCAAAATTCCAATTAATTTGATGAAAACTTTTCAGACTGTGAATGAAGGAGATGTGGCAAAAGAATAAAGCTGAAACTAAGCAAGAAAATACAAAATTTAAGGCAATTTAATAATTAAATTGATGTAGAGAAGAAACAATAACAATCTGAAAAGAAGCAATAATAAAACAAAGGAGTAAGCAGAGAAAGAGGAAAATGGGACGACCAGGAAACAAGCATCTGTGTCAAACATAACAAAAACTAGAGCCAGAAATCGTAAACAAAGAGTAGAATCAGGAATTTATGATTCACAGAGAACAAGACGACAAGATTTAAATCTCAAAACCTGAAACAGATGTAAAGAACATTTTTTAAGTATTTTTTTTATATAAGAGTAATGTCTTCTGTTGTTCCCAACCAATCAAAAGGCAGAAAATCAATTAAATTCAGTAAACAAAGCAAGTAAAATATTATTTTCAGCAGCCAGGAGGGGGCGACATTGATCCTTTGATGGCATACGAAGAAACGCAGTAAAAAATTTGATAAAGGTATCTAATATGTAAATTTTATTTCCTATGTCTAATGTTATTGTGGCCCTCATAAACACCGCCACTGACCGTCTTTTAAACTGAGATAATTACCAGAGCTTAACATCTAAATCTGATGTCAAAAACAGGAGAGTCCTGAAAAGTGTGAGTTGTTTCTGCAGTCCCGCTTTTTTATTCTTTGTTTCCTATCCTGGCAACAATCTGAGCTCTGTGAAAATGTCTTCTTGTAACACAAAACGCAGAAACTGACCAAACATAAACAATGCTCTGCACCATTGCACACTGTGTAGCTTAATCAACCTCTGGCCTATGGCTATAATAAGAGATGCATTAACTCTAAAGCACATCTCTTAGCAAACTTCTGGTATAATTCTGGCTGAATAACTAACCATTTCTGAGAGATAATGTGGCTGTAAAGTGGCTGATTTCATTGTCTGCACATTTTCTTCCTAGTCTTAAATTGTTTGGGATTTTTTCCCCCTATATGAAAATCTTATTTTCAAGTTTTAATTGTCTCAAAGTTAATTAAGCTTACAAGTTACATAAAATATAAAAATGCATTATATAAAGTCAAACTTGTGTTTCAAATTCTTACCTTGTAAAACCACTGAACCATTTTTTTTCTCAAAATATTTTATTGAAACAGAAATTGTTTACATACAAGGTTATAATAACAAGAACAATAAATTATTGATAACATATGATACTCAAAGTATAATATAAACAAACATTTCTACAAAATCTGTACAGAAATATTAATTTAGCGCATCTGAAACTCACAATCACGGAACAAAGCAAGTTTAAACAGTTCAGCTTTGCAAATCAGTATGCAGTTTATGGTACAAAATATTCATATAAAACTAATAATCATAAAATATGCTTGCTGGGATCAACCCAGCCGTCTTTTGTAATAAAAAAGAGACTGAGAACAATTTCCGCTCTGATGACTGGATCGAGGATCACCTGGTTTTTGCCTCCATGTTATCATCTGCCGTTACCTATGAAGCTAAAATCAGAAAAAATCTGCACAAATAAGCAGAATCTGAACCAGCAGATTATTTATGGGGTTTGGTTGCAGGTCTGGGATCCCTCAAGGGCAAACAATATTTTAAGTTATCCTATAAATGCCGTCATAAAATAAATCCTCTTTGAGAGTAGCTATGAGTAACTAAAAAGCTCTCCGACGAGGCAGAGGGAATAAAAGTGCTTCAGATCTGTTAACGGCTCCTAATTCCTTTCAGTAAAGCTGCAATAAAGTAAAGAGAAGCTTGTAAACTTCCTTCTTATTGTTGTTAGATTCACTGAGTTGGCAGGGAAGAAGATCAGGAAACAACAGAAAACGTCAGGATTATTAAACAACGGCCCCCTAGAAGGAGGACAAAACACTTTTGAAACGGTCCGATCTTAACAGAGAAGACTAGAAACATTGAGGAAATGGAGCTACGCTAAACTCCACAAGACCCTCCGGTGGTTTCTGTCCTGCTGACTTCAAACCTCCATCCGTTCTCAAAACAGAACGCCATGGATTTCTCCGTCTATCATCAAGATAAACTGCTCGTCCACTGAGTTTATGAGTCATTTAACAACACATTTGTTTGCAGTTTCTCCAATTTTAGACCGGGTTTGCTTTAACTTTGCTGTTAATCCAATCGATGTAATGAGTGACGCGTGTGTAGACCCCGGGCTTATCCTTCTGGCCGCACCCGTCGCCCCAGCTGATCACGCCCATCAGAGTCATCCGGTCCTCGGTTCGACATACCAGAGGACCGCCAGAGTCTCCCTGTGGGGGAAATTAGAGAAAATCCACATAAATCAATTAAACTTCTTTGATTTAATTACATAAATAAATACACAGTGGTTTACAGTTATGAAACAGAAGGGTAAGGAAACTTTTAAACAACTTTTACAAACAAAAATCTAAACTATTTTGTTTGTATTTTATAGTCAGTCCACATTACTCAGATAAAAAAAAAGCAAAGCATATTCATGTGTTATAATGGACTAGTCAAATTAAATTCAATGAAGAATTTCTTGCAAGACTTAAAAATGGTACATTTTTTAAAAAAACTTCAAGGGGTATAATTTGTAAGGCTGAATTGGGCCGTTCTGACCTTGCAGGCGTCGTCAAGCCCTCGGGTGTCGCCTGCACACAGCATGTTGGAGGTGACGGTCCGTCCAGACAGAACCTCTGGAACGCAGCGTTCTTTGGGCCACAGCCGCACGTATCCTCGTTTAACACGCTCAGAATACTCATCAGAAACTGTGGGGAAAGATTCAAATACCTGGAATTATGCAACAATCCTATATGAATGTTTCCACAAAAGCAGCAATGGAGGAGCTGCTAGTGCGTTTTCTTACATTCTGAGTTTTTTCCGTAGCCTGAGATCTCGCACTCAGTCCAGTCGGGCAGCACCAGTCCGCGTTCAGGCAGACACACTGGATGAACCTCTGGAGAGTCCACAGCACATAAGCCGATGTCCGTCTGAAGCTTCAAAAGAGCTGCCAGCGGAAAGTGACCAGAGGAAAGTCAGACTAATGCTCAGGGAAGATGTGGGGTGTTTTAAAGTTTTACAAGCCTTCACAGCCCACTTAAAGCTTTCCATATCATCATCACTGAGGAAAAACACTTCAGTTTGAGTCTCCTATTCTGCTTTTATTGTTAACTTTACAGCTTGGTGAAACTCTGTACCCTTCAACTGTTGCTGTAAACAAATTTAAAGAAAAGCTTGGGTAAAGTTAAAGTCTACTCACCGATGTCATTGTCAAATGTTTCATTGTTAAACTTCTCATGGATCCAGTACTTCTCAACTTTAAAAATCTGCTCGCTGCTGGAGTTCTGCTTCCGGAAAGTTCTTCCCAAAACCACTTCCAACTTGTCAGCTCTGTCACTGAAAAACAATTGTAACCTTCTATCATGCTGCAGAAAAAAAATGTTGTTTTTTTTTTTTTTTTGTATTATTCTCTTTTATTCGCATGTGTGCAAACAGGTGGAGGACATACTTGATTTCAAAACAATGTGCTGCAGACAGAACCCAGCAGGAGTCGATGAGGATTCCTCCGCAGCGGTGGAAGTGTCTCCTGAGGCGGGCCTGGTAAACGTTGATGACGGCCTGCCACGGCTGCTCCGTGATGTCGCTGTATCTGCCTCCGACTATGCGGAAAGCTGGGCGATTCAAGGTGTTGTCCAGGCGCTGGCCGCACGTTGCTGCAGAAAGTCAGCGTGAAGTTTAAATAAAAATAACACTTAATCCACTGAGGATTCGTTTAAGTTGTATTAAAGTACCTCCATTGTTGTTGTTAGTGGTGGGAGCGCGTATGCCAGGAGTGGTGATGACGGATGGATGCGTCACTACAATACAGCAAAAAAAAGAAAAAAAACATACTTAGTACAGGTGTAGAAAGCTTTAACTTTAATTTCTCTTCTACTGCAGGAGAATAACATTCAGAAGAATCCATGCTTTGCTTTGACTCCAACACTTTGAAAATATAAATGTTCCTGAAATATTTTTAAAGGTAACATATTATGCTCCCTTCAACAGATTAGGAAAACACGTTCATTGCATTTTTGCACAAAATCATTCTTAGATTATGAGATTTTAGTTTGCTCAGTTCCATTTACATTCACAAGTAAAAATGGCTGCAAACACATGCACAATTATACAATTGTGCATCTTTGAAAAGCAGAAGTGGAGCCTCCTGCACAACCAAGAAGGATGAAGTAAGTGATTTCTAGATGAAAAGTCAACAGCAAAACACTTGTCTTTTTTACAGTGGGCAGTGTTGTTGTCAATTAAAAGCTTAAATGAAAAAGAATCATAAAATTCACTCACAGCATTTGGGTATGTCACAAAGCTCCCAGGTCAGCTGCATGTTTTTGTAAGTGTGACACCAAGGAGCCGCATCATCATCTGGGTTTCTGTTAAAAAAAACAGGAGGGGGGGAGAGAGTTACAATCATTTCTCTACACATCACAGGGTAAAAACAAAATTAAAGCGTGATTTTTACCTGCAGAAATTGTGGTTGCTGAGCCCCAGGTCCAAGGCGTTCGATTTCCAGGCATTGTTCACCTTACGTCTGATAGCAGGAGAGTCCCATGGCAAACACTTGGAGCCGCTCTTAGTGACAGAAGCTGTGCCTCTATAAGTCTGACCTAAACCCACTATGCACTCTCTGTTCTTATCTGCTCAAACACACACAGGAAATGTTCTATTGACAAGCTTCCTACATTTTGTTTTTATCATTTTGGTGTGTTTTTTTTTGTTGTTTTACCTTCAGGGCATTTGGGCACAGAGCAGAACTCCCAGGCTATCTGTGTGCCTCTATAGACGTAACACCACGGTGAGCTGTCATGGTCAGGATTCCTGAGGTAAAAAATAGAAAATTTTAAGGGTGGATAGCTAAATATAACATTATTTTTATGGATTTTTAATAAATATCAATGTTATTTAACTACTTTAATATTTAAGAACTTCTGCTCAACAGAAATGTGTTGTGCTCTTGTGAAAAAGTCCTGGTTTCCTATTTTGCTCCATGTTTTTCACGCTAAAGTATTTCAGAAGGTCAGACCAAGTTAAATATTAGTCAAAGAAAGCACAAGTTACAAGATATATATATATGTATATATATATATAAATCTGAGAATGTCTGAACAAAAAGACAACAGTAACTACAAGTCACTTTCTCAAATAAAATGTTAAAAACCAACTTTAACAAAGAATTAGTCCAATCCTTAACCTAAGTCAAACAAATATGATAAATTACAAGTTACCAAACTCTGCTTAATACTTCAACTCTAAATTTAGTTTAAGTCAAATAGTGACTATAAGTTGCATTTTTATGCAAAACGTTTAATTACTTTTTGAGAAATAATTTCCTTTCCGATAACAATTCCAATCATATCAATCAAATTATTAAAACCAAACACAGGGATAATAGCTTGATTTCTATACAATTGGATTTATGGAACAGCAGGAAACTTTGCACTTGTCATTTTCAGCAACTGTTCTGGTTTACCTGCAGAAGTTGTGATTGCCCAACCCAAGGCTGCTGGCGTCCAATTTTTGAGCCGTGAACCTTCTTCCTCTGAGAGAAGTTGAGTTCCAGTTGATGCACGCAGCTCCAGTCTGACTGATGCTCCAGGTCCCGCGGTATCCTTCGCCCTGACCCACCGAACATTTCTCATTGGTGTCTGGTGGACAAAGAAATAAAGTCACTAAAATTAACTTGACAGCGTTTAGATTAGCAGTGACCCGGTAATTTGAGTTCTTACTCCACTCCTCTGGCAATCAGTGCTCCGTCTGATAGCAAAAAACGTTAACATGCTAAATTTCGAACTGCGCATGTGCCGCGGCCATATTAGTTTCGGAAGCCTGGGTAGAGAATAACAAAACTAAGGTAACAACAAAACGCTGCTTCTTTTAGCTCAGTCTGGGTGATTCCTTACATCCCTGAGGTCCAATTCAAACGCGCCAACCAATCAGCGAACAGCAGGAGAAGTTGTGAACAATGACGACAATTTTCTGCGCTGTTTTATATTGTAGTTTTAGCAATGACAGCAGAGGAAGTAAACGAAACCACGCTAATAAATATTGAATTAACATTAACAACCATCTCGTTCAGGTTGGCTCTTCTCCCATAACAGTGGAGGACGATTGTTTACAATGCGGGCAATTTCCGGTAAACTCCATAGCGACGTATGACATACGTCACGGCTAAACGTCAGCGATTGGGTAAAATTTTAAACTTCAGCACCATGCAGGAAGCAATAATTTCTCAATAACAGAGAGCCCAAACCAGTTGGAAAAAGGGGCTGCATTTTTCCAGGCTAAATCTGCAGTATCTATTTGGAATATTATATTGCGGTACTATAGATCCTTAAAACAAATTATGAAGGAAAGTTTAATTCTTGTATATCCATAACATGCTTTACAATAGCATTAATATCATAGTTTCCATATTAGTGGTTGAAAGCAATGACCACACACAAAATACGGCCACATTAACTGGCTGCACTTTTGCTAAAAAGCACTTGGCTGGCCTTTGGATAATTATCCGAGGGTGGGGTGTCCCTAAAACCACTGAAACAAAAACATTCAAGTCCCAGAATGTCTTTCCATGGTTTATGATCCATCTTTTTTCTTCTCTTCAAACCACAGGTCTATGACAGCAGCTGTGGAGTCACCCAGCCAGACTGTGACCTTATCAAGAGTCAGAAAAACGTCTTAATGAACGCTGCCTTCAAAATTTAGGGTATCTTTAATATCCCCAATGGGGCAATTTATACTACAGCCAGCAGAATAAGCATTCACCAACAATAAATAGAGTAAATGAGATTTAAAAAAAAAACATCCAACACTCAACTCAAGTGTTTAAAATTAAAAGCAGGAGAAAATAAATGAAGTCAATCTGTTGGTTCTGCAGCATTTTAAAGCAAATCTGCCTCCTGATGGTAAAAGAGAAAATCAAACAAGGGATGGTTTGGTGCAGCTAAAATTGCCTGAGCTTTCTTGGGGGTTTTGCTTTGTGGCGGGTAGAGATGTTGCTTAGGAAGGCATTGGAAATTTTGCACTGGCATTGAAGCATTGCCAGTGCAATGCAAACAAAAATGCGTTTTTTGTTTTATACCAGCAAATAAAAGAACAAGTAAGAACAGATTAAAAAAAAAAAAAACACCTGTAAAACATTCCCATAAAACTACCATCCATGTTAAAATGTCTTAATTTATGATAAAAGTGTCTATGTTGGTGAGCTTTCTACATGTTTGTCAAAACAAAGTCTATTGTCAGTGGTGGTGCCAATATATTTGTATTCTCTCATAAATTCAACTGCTTGATCATGAATGTACAAAGAGGAGACAACATTTTTATTTTTCCTAAAATCAATCATTATCTCTTTGGTTCTTCTTATATTTATGTCTAAAGTGGGCCTACAGTTTATGCACGTGCGCTTGTATTTAAAGATACTGACACCCGGCATTATGGTGGTGGCAGTATAGTGATGTGGGAAGGCTTGATGGATGAAGCTAAAGATGGAACAATCCTGGAACAAAATCTTTCAGAGGCTGCAAAAGTCTTGGGACTGAGGCAGATGTTCACCTTCCGACAGGAAAACGACCCTCAACACTTTCAGTTCTACAATGGATTCTGGGTCACAACGGCCTAGTCAAAGTTCAGACATAAAACCAACTGATAAACCTGAATCATTTTAACAACTTAACATCGATACAACTTCAAGTACATTGAAGTTAGATGTTGAGACGTAACAAAATGTGAAAAAACTCAACATCTTTTTCAGGTTTTATGGCTTTGCTCTGAATATTTGTGGTTTTGCACGATTGTTTGGTAACTTTTTTACAATTTAGTGTGTAATTTTAAAGGTTCAGAATTATGACCCAAATTAGAGTGTGTACTTACTGATCTCACACTGAGCTCCGCTGAAGCCAGGGGGGCACTGACAGATGTAGTCAGACGAGTAGACGGCCTCCTTGCAGGTTCCCCCGTTGTAGCACCGGGACACGTAGCAGTCTGGAAAAAGAAAAGGCAGACAGAGGCGTTTAGTCAGCCCCACGTCATCCAGCTCTTCAGAGCAGCAACAGCTTAAACAATTTTAATCTGAGTGATTTGTCATCACTGGTCACAGAAAATTAGAAAAGTGTGGGTTTAAGTCATATGCAAATGTCTTCGTTTACGCGGTTTGACATGGCTCCCTTCCCCGCCAAGAATTTGTTAAAAACAAGTGTTAACCAATGCTGGTTTTGTTTTATATCAAGCCATGTTTGAAAGGGGTTGTATGAAAGATGGAGAATGTGGCTGCAATTTGTCTGAGGGAGGGTTAATCATGCTCCGAAGAATCTCTCAATGGGGGTGAAAATGCGCACAAGGGCTGGTCTGGCAGGAGTATTTTCAAATAATCTCAGACTAAACTGAGAGCAGCGGCTCTTCATGTGGATGCAGTGAAATAACAGGGAAGTGGAAACGTGAGCGAGTCGGGCCAACATAAAATAATCACCTGAGGTCGAAACAGCAAGTTAGAGGTAAAGACTGAGCTATAATGGAAGGCGGGCAGCTTGGTGAGGCTGGCAAGCAGACGGGTGATTATGATGCGACAGAGAGAGAGAGAGAGACAGACAGAGGAAGGGTCGGGTAAGTCAGATGGTTCTGATTGTGTTTGTGTTAAATCCGACTCACTGATGACAGGCACAACATGACATTGCTCTCTTCCTCTTAACGCGCAACGGCAAAACTCCACACGCTGTCCTTTCCAGCGCAGCCAAGTATCGCCAAAGCTGCGCATGGCTGACGTTTCACTATCCACACACAGGACTGAGGAAACACATAAAAACTGTGAGAAAACAGGCAAATCAACAGGACATAAATAAAGCTGTAACTTTTATTAAAATTATATAATTTTTTACATGTTTGTTAAAACTGTCAGTGTAGTATGAGACAGATAATCTGTGAAAAAAAAATCAAGCTTTTTTACCTTCTCCCAGTGTTCAAAGTGCCAACCAATGAGAGGCCAGAGGGTCTTAGCACTCTGAATCAAGCTAGTGTACATGCTGCTCATTCCCCCACTTTCTCTCTAATACGTTACAGCTTCTTCCTGATGGTATTGTGAATACTCAGCCACCAATAAGCAGATTAACAGTTTTCTTGAATGGTAAGTTGTTTCTCCGCCATTAGCACATTTAGCAGTACATACACGAGCATGATTGACAGCGCTAAGACCCTCCTGGCTCTGGTTGGTTGCTTTTTCATTTCTTCAGAGTAGAAGCTCAGGAGATCGATCTTTTCACAGATTATCTCTCTCCTCTTACTCTTTCGCGACATGGTGACACTTTTAACAAATATGTAAAAAACGTTTATTATTTTTTATAAAAGTTACGTACTCCAGTTTAAACATTAGTTTGAATCAGACATGAGCAACTAAAAGGAGGATGACTGACAGCAAAGGATTATAAGACAACAACAATGACGGTGGAGGTGACGGCTATGATGATACGGAGGAAGATAAAGAAAAACATGATGAGGCTCACAGGATGTTTGAAAGGAAGGTGAAGGTTTCTTCAACTGAACAATCAAAAGCGTCCGTCTAGCTGGCTGCCGGTCGGGCTCACCTCTGTAAAATCGGGTCCCTCGCTTGCTGCGGAACAGCGACACCTGCAAACGTCAAAGGACACGTCAAACATGCCGGAGGTTTATTTAAGGCCCGGAAAGAAATGCTGTGTATTTTGGGTAGACTCTGAACTTTATGAGCTAAAGTGTTCCACCATTAAAAAATAAAAGAAACTATTAATAGTTTAAAGTGAATGTTTTTAAAACTTCAGCCGAAACTCTACCCTGAAGTTAAAATGAGGGCAAAAAGTAGATCTTCTACAGTCTGTGGAGAATTTTGCTGCAACATCAAGTCCAAGGAAGTTTCTTAAAACTCCTATGTTTAAACACAGTGATTTGCAGCCCTCATGAATCCATATTTAAATCACAAAAGCAGACAGAAAACATATTATATGTTTAAAAACTGCATTGTTTTTAAGGAAGAACTAACAAACATTGTTGGTTTGATGCAGGAATGCAGGGTGGTGCAGTTGGAAGCAAGGTTGCATTGCAGAAAGAAGGTTTTCTGTATCATGGACGACTGCATGTCCTCCATAACAGATTTTCAAAATAATGTGACCCCAGAAGTGTATGTAGGCCCAAAAAGGACAAAATTAGATAAATATGTAATAAAATAAGTAAATAATGGATAAGGGTATACTTTTCAATCATATTTACCAAAGAAATTCCTTTTAAAAGTATCTAACTATATATTTATTTCTAAATAGATTAACGGAAAAAATTATTGGGTTTTTTAGGGCACTGCCATTCTCTGGCGTTGTTATTTTGGGGGCCACAGTATCTCTTCACCATCTTGAAGGATCCAGGTTTTTTGTCAAGAAAAAATGCAGCAAAAAAAGTTAATAGAATTTTTTTTTTCTTGAAATGGTACATCATGTTTTTCTTCTTACACATTTACAGATTTGATGTTCACTGTATTTTGTTGTGGGTTTGTGGGATTTGCTTTTTTTTCCCACACTTTGCAGTGTCCCAACTTGCATTTTTAAATTGCTTAAAAACCTTTTTCACATTTTATTTTATTTATTAATTCAAAAGCTGAATGAAGTTTCAATATTATTTAATCGGGTTACAGGCCACATTAATAATATTGTTTAAAAATATATATGTGCTGAATTTTTTTTGAATAGGAGGATTATATTTTACTGGTATTATATGTTTTAACGTGCCTTATTTAGAAATAATGGGGGTTGAAACCACCATGTAATACTTACGTTGTCCGCTAGGCAGCAGCAGAGAGCAGAAAGGAGGAAGATTCCTTGATATAAATTCATCATGACTTTTCCAGGTTTTCTGCTGTTTCAATTTTGCTCAGTTTTCTGGAAGACAAACAAGAATTTATCAGAAGAGTTTGCTTTAGATTCACCAAACTAAATCAGATTTTTATTAACATTTTCAACATCTTCATATGAACACTTTTAGGGACTCTGAGAAGACATGCTGCTCTTTAATCCCATAACAGTACAAAATATTATAAAATATAAAATATTTTGGTGCATATCCTGCACCATTTCCACAAACGCAACAGTAACATCAGTGCTGACAGGAAATGTAAGGATCTGCAAAAATGTTATAACCAGTGAGTTAACTGTCCCCCACACACATCTTTATCCTTCGTCACCAATATGTCATCAACTGAGACAATCACAGGAACAGGTCAATATTGGTCACCTTCTCCCAGCTGAACTGTTCCTGCATTCAGTTCACTTCCTCCGTCAAACACTGAGCACGACAAAACGGGTCGCCAGTGGAGCGGAAGGGCTGTAAACATTTAGTACCAGAGGAAACTCGAAAGGCAACTTCCAGTTTTATTCAAGCTCAGAGGAAATTTTAGGAGTCCGTCCAGGACTCACATATTTCAAGTCCACCTTGAATTCATTTCCCTCTTTTGTTTACGTTCCCTTTATGAAGACCCCTCCTATGGTTTAATTACATCAGATAGATAGAAAAGACAAATTTGTTTTCCAGAGGAATAAGCAGGAAATGAGTCATTTACTGTTGGTTAAACAAAAAAAATATACCAGAACTGCCACATCAGACAACATGATGTGGAAAACCCTGGAATTGTAAAAGGCTGAATACAATAATGCTTTAACACATTAAAGCAACTAAGAATAAAGGACAGGACTGGGATAGACCTTCTAACGTTTCCATCTTAAGATACAAAGAAAAAGAAGTGGTTTGCAAAAGCATTCACACTGCTTGAACTTTTTTTTTTTAACTGGTAATCTGACACAAAGTATCACGGTACAAATATTCTCCATCCAGCCTGACTAAACTTGACCTAGTTTGCAGAAGAAGTGTGGAAAAACATTTAGTTTCTAGATGCTCGAAGCTGCTTAGAGACAAGCCTCACAAGACATGCAGGTGTGTTGGGTCTCTACACGTTTTTGTGCAGTTTCTGGTGCAAATATCTTAGCTTTGTCTTATGGCAAGTGTACAAACCTACAAGTAACTTTTTAACAAAAATATCGGAGCTTGTTTTAAGACATTTATCGTTTAATGTAGATTTCAAAAAGAAGTACTAGCAGGTTATCTTACTTATAACAAGACATTTTCCCATGTTGTAAATGAAATAATCTGCCAGTAGTCGACAGAGTACTTTTTAAATCAATACATAATTTGTTTAAAACAAGCTACTATATCTTGCTGAAAAGTTACTTGTAGTTTTGTTTATTACTAACTCTTAGTAATTTTTTGTTTTTGCATCTCAAAAACATATCAAAAAGGACTTCTGAATTGTGGTCTAAGAACTTTTATTCTGCAAAAACGGGAATAAAAACCGAGTCTGCTGCCCCACATTCGAGTGTGAGTAAACATGAATCACAACAGTCAAAGATGAGAGGAGGATGCACTAAAACAGAAAACTAGAAAGCTGTGCAAGACATAAATAAGAAGTAAGACTGATCCCTAAATAAAAACCTTCAATGTTGAAAAGGGAACTTCCTTCACAGAGCATGTGCACGACAGAGATCCAGTAATAACCACCTGAAGCCATGCCAGCTGTCCTCCTCTCTGCCTTGTGAGTCACGCTGAGCACACTAAATACATGTGTTGTAAAATGTATGTGAGGTAAAGCAGCTACATTGGCAGGCGCTCTCAAAAAGAACGAACAAAGTGCTCAGGAATGTGGAGATAATCCTGAAATTACTGCTCATTTCACCCAGTGTTCCATAAACCAAACTCCACATGCACGGCATTTAACGCATAAACTCACCGCAAACTGCACAGCCGCCGGCAGAAACTATACGTGCCTCAGTCAAATAAAAACACGTTCAATCCCCCTCTCCCCGATACAAGAGCCTCACTGGCAGAGTGACAAAGACACACCAGTTTCTTTTTTGTTTCCTTTTGTGCATCTGTTCTGACCCATTCAGTCGCCTCTGCAGCCGTGTCAGCTGAAAACATGTTTCCTGCTCAAACCGCCGTCACTTTTCTGAGTTAAAAAAAAAACAAAAAAAAATGGATAACGAAGCATGCATGCACGAACACACTCATCAGAACACCAGATATGAACACATGTGCCTCCCACCCTGTTACAGGCCTGACATGCAGGGGCCCATTTAGGGGAACATCAGCACTGGAACGGGTCCAAGTTTCTGCAACTTTATTACATGTAAGAGGAAAGGAAGCCACAGTATGCAGACAACCAGGCCTGTAATAAGGAATAATTCAATTAATTACATGATAACTTAAAAGTAACTCAATAATAATTGTGCATGATTCATCGTTTTTCTCTTTTCTTTCTCTATTTCCGCTAAAAACTGCATGATAAAAGTCTCCAGTCTGGTGTTTTGATCGTAAATAATCTTGACAATTTTGTTTACACATACTTCACAATTCATTTTAAACTAGGATATACAGTAGAGTGACAATGAAAATTAGTTTTCAAGTCTTGCAACAGATTCTCGTTTGAGCTTAGATCCAAACTTTGACTAGGCCGTTAACGCCTCTGCTGTCCAGCTGGTAGGCGAAGCTCCAACATATCTGAAGTCATTTGAACCGTCTCACAGGTTCAAATAACAAAGGTATCCTGTTTTAACCTTAAGTGGCATTCTGATTCACTCTGCTGCGAAGAGCATCCCCACAGCATCACACTGCCATCACCGTGTTTCACTGTGAAGTCAGTTTTTCTTTACACTCCTGAATTATTTCAGCAATAGCCTTTACAGAACATCTTTACTAGTATTAATTAATCACTATGTCCAACTTTGTTGAAATATTTTTAAAAACATGCACATAACATGCTTATAAACATGCATAAAGAAACGCCCGTTTCCCAGGTTTTTATACTCACAACTCTTCAAAAGAAGTATTTTTGTTTCAAATCTTAATTTAAAATTGTTAGCTATAAACTGGAAGGATAATTCATCATTGCAATATGCAGGCTACATGTGACCTTGGTTTTATCCAGACTTTCATTGCTGTTTATGTTTTTTAAGAGAAATTTGCCACTGAGGAAACTGGTTTTAGTCTCCTCGATCATTGTTTTCACTCTGCATTGTTGATGCAGTACAAGACCGTGTAACGTGCTGCTTTGAACCAAAATAGGTAATGTGATTAATCTCGATTATATAGTATTAACTTATTAAGATATTTAGATTAATCACATGCATTAACGACAGCCACAGTTTCTAATAAACTCCTTATAAATTCACTCTATTTACTAATCAATTGCTCTGAAGGCCCTAAATTTTATTTAGGGACGCCATATTAAAGGGTGATGACGACATATAAACACCACACATTTTTCATTGTTGTTTACATTAAAAGAAACTACTTAACTTGTCATAACCTTTCAAAAAATGTGCTACTTTGTGTTGGATTTATAGCACAAGATCCAAACTGTTCCAAAATGTACAAAATTTAAGGTTTCAGAATAATTTTTCAAGGCCCCATTACCAAGTAGATGCCTAAATATTTATTCTAGTCATAAAAAATAAAAATAAAAGTTAACATAAGAAACATCTGGAACAGAGTATGCAGCTTGGAGAGAGTGTAGTTCCTCTTCTTAGTGGGTCAAATAAGAAAAGACAACATGAAAACATCTTTAGAGAAGTTGAGGTCAGACTGTGACTCATAATAGCCGGTTAAATATGGAGAACTTAAGCACTGCAAACAAATACAACAGACGCTGGCGATAGGTTCGCGCAAACATGCCTGCGCTCTGCAGTTATGTTCAAAGCTGGAAGTCGATGCCACCAGGTGCGTGACATTTCTGTGTATTTATGGAACTGGTCTTTAGTGCCGACCACCATCTTAGCGATGAGAGCATCAGAGAAGATTTGTAATGATGACAATGTGCAGTAAAAGGCTCCATGTGAAGGATTCCTTTATGACCAAAATGCTAAACTGTCAATGGTTTGGTTGTGAGGAACAGCATTCAACATGCCTGCTAAAAATTCAAGCGACTGCACCAAGTTTTTTTTTTTATTTATTTTTTTTATTTCTCTTCCTCCCCATCACGGCACGATAAACACGCCACAACAGGCTTTGGTTGTCTGAGTCATGTGATTAATGTGTTAACTTATTTTTTCTGACCTGATTCTTGTGAGAGCTTCCATTTTAAATGCTCCACTTTGCCTTCTATCTATAAAATCTATAATTATTTATTGGTATAGTTTATTCAAACTAATCATTTTGAACAATGGCAACTCTACTTTTAATCTACATTTCAACTAATCGTTTTTTTTTTTATTAAAAAATTGGCACATTCTGAAGATATTTCATTTGCCACTTAAGCTTATTTTATTAAAATATATATAAGCAAATAATTAAATTCCTTTTTGAATAGGAAAACAGACATTTTATCACCTCAAACTGAATAACATAGCATTCCATATATGCTTGACAATTTATAATAAAGGATTATATTCCAGTTAAAAATGCTTCTAACATCTGAAAAGATGAAAAGAACAATGCAGAGCTGGTGTGTTGACTATTTATAGATTTACCAATTAATAATTGGACAGCAAAAGGTGTTTAATGTGATTTTTTTGCAGTGCAAATATCTTAGCAGACATGAAACCAGACAAAATTAACTTACAAGTAACTTTTCAGCGATATATATGAGCTTGTTTCAAGTTTAAAATATTCTTACTATTGATTTTAAAAGTGCTAGTTCCTTTGGTAGATTATTTCATTTTTGACAAAACATTTCCTAAAGTTACAAGTGAAATAATTTGCCAATGGAACAAGTATTTGTTTCATCAATATTAAGGAATTATTTACTTAAAACTTAAAACAAGCTTTTATGTCTTGCTGAAAAGTTACTTGCGAGTTAGTTTCGTCTTATTTCAAGTGTAATAAGATATTTGCACTAGAAACTAGACAGAAAATAGTAAGATTTTGTGTTTTTGCAGAGTATATTTGTAACTACAGCTCAGTTCTTGTGTAACTTTTTCAAATTAGTTGGTTTTTAATTTAAAGAAAATAATGGTAAAAAGTTATTTGACATCCTAGAATCCTAAAATTTTTCAATCAATCTAGACGTACGAGTTTAACTACATAAATTTTAATGAGAATGTGTTAAAACCTGTAACGTAAAGAACTTATAAAGCTCTATTATTACTTTGCCTGAGGCTTTTCAGGCTTTAACAAAGCAGCTGTGATCTGGTTTCTGTAAAGTCCTGCTGCAGAACAACCAGCTGCATTGTTACCTTCCAGCCTCCCTCTGTGCAACAACTCTGGGAAATCATTATCAGCGAGAAACACGAACTGGAAGGCTCATTGGAGGCAGATGTTCAGGTGTGGATTTTAGGAAAGAGCATGAGGCCACAGTGAGTAGTGAAGGAGTTTCAGGGAAAGAAAAGATGAAAGAGAGGAGAGTTTGGATATTAAATGCCAGCGGTCAGCAGAAAGACAATGAGTAGTCGTGACTCAGCCCCACTCTGAGGGCTGGAGACACACTGAGGCATTTATGAGATACAGAGGCAGTTAGAGTCTCTGCCTCTAATGGATGAAAATGGAGGTCAAACATGAATGTTTTATTTCTTCAGAACTCGGCAGCCCAGCATTCAAACCCCGGTGTGACTCAGCCTCATCTTCTGGTGAAACAGCTGTGGCTGATTCTGTGAGTCACAAACATCAGCAAGAAGCGTAACCCAGCTGAGGACGCTCACTGAGATCAGATAATGTACATTAAACAGACTATGTGACCCATGAAGAAACTCTGCAGGAATGGAGATGAGTACTGAGCTTAACTGGGATCAAATTGCTCCAAAAAGTGTGAAATCACCAGGTTTACCAGCTTTTATGCATCTGAAAATCACCCAGTTTCTGCTCTTTGCACATCTTATGATCCTTTAAAAAGCCAATACCAAAAAACTCTAAAGCTGAATTTGAAAATGTAAAAAAAATTGGCACAAATTAACATTATTTGCTCTGTATGACATTTGTCCTTATTTACATCTTACATGTATCTGGTAAACTGTTTTATTTAAGCTGGAAATGCGAGACAATCTAATGACTCTTCAAAATAAAGCAGCAAAACGTAATGCAGGTGATGAAAACAGAAATACAACCTAACATGTTAAACTTCTAAGAGCTCCAGGCTTGCAGAAGTCATTATGCATCGCGATCGTAAATAAGAAGGAAAAGAAACAACCTTACCAGTTGCCAGGTCTGGAAATTAGCGCTTTCAGCAACAGTTTAGCGGTCGGAGTCCTTCTGCTTCCCCGGCACCGTCCGGACTTTTTATCGGACCACCGCGGTCCCGCCGGAGCCTGGTGGGCGGACCGGTGTGACCTCAGCAGAGGAGCGGCTTATCGGGCCGATGATGATGATGAATGTGATGATGATGCATCCTGTTGGGTGGGACTCTCGTTGATCGGTTATTTTGTTCTGAGAAATTAAGGAGTATTGAAGAATGTACGGACATAGTTCCTCTGTTTCTGCTGCTTGTCTTCTTTGGAAGTAAATTAACAATTGTAATGAAACTAGTTTTACATTTACAAGACAATTAACATGACCTCAGGCCTTTTTTATTTAATTTATTAAAAATTAAATTAAACCCATCCACTCTCACATTTTACAGATTAAATGTTTTAACTAATATTGTTCAAAGTTTTTCACAGAGTTGTGGAGAATAAAGATGGCTGCTGGTCCTCCTGCAGCAGATAGTATTACAGCGACTCTGAAAATACCTCTGACTGAAGACACTAATTTCATTCATAGGCTGTGATTTATGGCAATGTGCCGTCTGTGGAAGTCTTAAGCTTCCTATGTGTAACTTTCTTACAAGCAGGAAATTACACACTGTGTGCTAAATAAAAACACAGGAAGTTGTGGAAGTCGTGTGTTTAAAAAAAAAAACACTTCCTATTTGTCAGACAATTACTTTTATGATTTAATCTCAATTTTCTTTCTTGTGTTTATACCTACAGACAAAAAAACTTGAGCAAGAAGCAGGAACCTAACAATGATAAAAACTAAAAAACAGTTTAAACATTTACATTCACTGATCAATCTCAATATTAATTTTGGGCTTTTAAAGATGGATTTGACCCTTTCTTATTGTCATGGTTGAATAATTATAATCATTAATTCTTAAAAATACAAATCAATTAGAATTTTAATTCATGATGAATTCTCATAATTGTTAATATTGACACACGTTGTCAGCACAGGGCTTTGGAAAGACCATTTCAGGATGTTGTCAAAAACCAGTTTTGTCGTTCGTTTGGGATTTTTGTCAGGACTAAAAGTCTGACCCAAACTGAACCACTCAGACAAAAGGGAACTGGGTTGGAGGAACATCGAAGAACCACAAAGGCTGAAGTTTAAAGGCTGATCAAAATGTTAAGTGTAGAAAACTCCAGGCTCATTTTTCAAGCCTGGAAAACGAAATTGATTCACAGCTTCCATTTTGATGAATTCAAAGCCGTGCATGTCTGTCTGTGTGTCTCTCAGTGTCGATTCGTTTGGCACCAGAACTCATTTCTCTCAGCCACAGACCCCCTTCATCCAGCCCAGCCCTTTCTTACCAGTGGCTCCATCTTCACAGGAACCACTGTGGGTTAATTTAACTGGAATAGTTTCAACTCAGAGCTTTTTTTAACTGGTTATGAAAACCACATCATATCAAGTACAACCCAACACTTTAGCATGCGATATAAGATAGGCGTCAGTCCAATTGTTTGTTTTATTGCCGTCAGTTCCTGTTTAGGGAAGTACGCATAATTATGAGCGGTAAAAAGACAGTCAAATAAACATCTTTTATACACTGCAAAAACTATTGTTGTCTGGTTTCTAGTGGTGATATCTGACTGTACTCGAAATAAGACAAAACTAACTTACAAGTAGTTTTTCAGGAAGGTATAAGAGGTTGATTTCAATCAATAATTTCTTACAATTGATCAAAACAAACCAGTTCCACTGGAACATTATTTATAACATCAGAAAAAAGTTTTGTTTTCAGTAAAATAATCTGCCACTGTATTTTTTTTAGTATTTTTTCATTATATCAAAAACATATTTACTTAAAACCAGCTCCAGTATCTTGCTGAAAAGTTACTTTTAAGTTAGTTTTGTCTCATTTAGCATTATATTAGACCAAACATACTTCAAAAGATTTTGAGTTTTTGAAGTGTAAAAAATCTGTTTGGTCAGTTTTTAATGAAATGTTAGCATAAACCATTCATTGTTTATGAAAGATGGAATCAATCCGACGTCAGAGTTTGGTGATTATGAACAAATTTTCTTTCTTCTTGCTATTTTATAACGCTTAAATGTCTTCAAATTAACTTTAATATCAGAGGAAGATAACATGACAAAATACAAAAAGTTGTTTTCATGGATCAGGAAATCAGCTAAATAGAAACTTTCTAACATTAAGTAGGCATAAAGCTCACACAACATCCAAACAACAGTTTAAGACAAAACCTGAAGAAAATGTAGTTTTATTTGTTGCAGTTTCCATCACAACTCCTTCTTTACCAAGAATTAAACTTAAAGCTGCTGAATATTCTTTACTTAGCAGGTACTTTGTCTCTGTGAATGACCAACATTTATAAGTCCATCTTCACCTTTATGTAATGCCACACGAATGCAGATAATTTAAAACAAATATAGAATAAAAAGTGACACTGTTATGACTTTAATATTTTGTTAAATTATTTTTCAAATCAACAGACTAAATAAAAACTTGCTCTACGATTAAAGAATGAGCACTGAAACACTTGCACATCATTGATTTAAGCTATTAGCTACTTAAAAACCATCTGAGACATTTCCTGGACCACTTAGAGATCCAAATTAAGACAATTAAAGTTTCTTATTACAAGTTTATGTTGAAGCTTTTATGAGGCTCTTCTTCCCTGGGAAAGATTTAAATGTGACGTCTGACTCTGTAAAAAAAGGAAATGATTGGCAAATTCTCCAACATTTTTGACCTGATAACATGTTTTCAGACTGATTTCATCAACAAAATGTGCTTCAGATGTTTGCTGGACATTTTACGGTGAGTTTTTTTACTCTCCAGAACAGGCGATGAAAGGAAAACGTCACTCCCCTGGAAAGTCTCACGTACATCACCAAATACAACATCCGCTAGATCAACAGTGACCCAGCGAATTTATAAGATGTTGTAAACATAACGTAACAAACACGCACTTTAGATAAAACTGAGCTAATGGACCTGAAAAGCACCGAAACCTTGTGCATCACAAACATTGGCAGACTTTGCAACACACATTTGTTTTATTCCTAGAAGTCTCTAATCTAATCTGAAGATCGCCCACAAACTGTTTAAGTGTTTCATAAATTAACATGGAAGTGCTAAAATTACACTGGAAATGTTTGTCCAAGAACACAGAAGAAGAAGAAACATTTGGCTTCAACCTGAATATGTCTGACTCACTGGGATTTGTTGCAAAACGACAACAGGAAGTTGTGAATAACTTTAAAAAAGAAACCAAATACGAAAATTATTTAGAAATAATCTAAAAAAGGCAAATGTTTGGCCTCACATCCCCTCTATCTCCTTAATCTGATCCATAAATAAAATACCTTGCAACCAATGTCATTTAATCAGCAATTTAAGATTTCTCTATATGTAATCTAATCTCACTGCAAAGGCCTCTAAAGTTTGTTAGATAGACAACATTAGTAAATCAGTGAAAATAAACTTTAATTTACTACATATACACATCATTATTTTAAGACAAACCTAAAAAAAACAACACTTTTGTACTTTTGGGGGTTTTAGCTCAAGTCGCAGAGATTATTTCAGCTTTTATTTTATCTATTTTCTTACTTATGTTTGCTTTATTGTGTCCAGGATGCAAGAAAAAACAAGTAACTTCTACAGTTTATAGCTATAAAGAATTGCATTATTCTTGTTGATTTTGTTGTAATGTAAACCTTAATCAAAAGATTTATCATAAATTTTATTTATTTTTTTTTGCATTTTTGAACAAAAAAATACCAAGAGGGGAAAATCTACCTTTTTGAGTGCAATGAGGCCAGTTTAGTTCTTTGCATTTTTAGAAAGAAAACAGTCCACTTAAAAAAGTAAAGAGTAGATTATTTCAATTCAGTGAAATTCTAAGACAACTTATTGATCCCAAAGTGGAATGAATTAATTAATATTTTATTGTTAATTATTGTTGAGTCATAATTGCATAATCATCCAGATTATTATGCAGTAGTATAATTTTATAATGTCACTTTTTTCCCTATACCTCGGGCACAATAAAGCAAATATAACGCAAATATATTTATATTTGTTCTAAAAAATATTTTGCTATATATGATAGCAAAATACCATATATAGTTAGCTATTATATATAATTAAAACAATCTCGTTTCTATGTTTTTGTCTTAAAGTTATTCATCTAAATCTAAATCACTGCATAGTGTGAACAACTGAGCTGCCATTTGCTAATATGCAGGCTCAGACTTAGCCGTGGAAATTAGCACGCTAACATGTATCTAATTTAATTTAATTTAATTTAATATAACTTAATTATTTATTTTTATTTCATTTCATTTCAATTTATTTTATTTTATTTTTTATTTATTTATTTATTTTTATTATTTTTATTATTTTATTTTATTTTTATTTATTTTATTTTATTTTATTTTATTTTATTTTATTTTATTTATTTTTTTTTTATTTATTTTATTTTTATTATTATTATTTTATTTTATTTTATTTCTTATTTTATTTCTAAACCTTCACCTCCAGCTGCTTAACTGTGACCGGTGAACTCTGAGTGGGCCGGGCCAAAGTCTCACCAGGTTTACAGGAAATGTGAGAACCAGGAAGTAGACAGAACTGCTGGGACAGTTGTGTCGCCAAAATAACTACAAGGGGTTGAAAAGTTAAAAAATCTTAAACGCACAAACAGACAGCAGAGTTTAAAGAAAGTCAAGAAAGTCGCTGGAGAGGAAGTTTAAGGTAGGACGGATCTGAGCCGGAAACAAAGTGAACGAAAGAACTGCTGCAGTAACTGTAATGCCAGCTAGCACACCGACAGGAGACGTGTTTTTATGTGACTTACATTTAGTTTAAACTCTAAAACTTAGAAGCACGTGGGGTACAACGTTGATTAGGTCACGTTATGACTCCAGGTTTGATCCCAAACATCAAAGTTTCAGTCAGAAGTTTGATCATTGCGAGTTAAATTCAGTCAAGTCCAAAACTATTCATACCACTGGCAGATCTGGCTCTACAGTCAGTTTCATTCAGTCAATAATTACTTATGGGAAATGAGACGTGCCTCTCCCGTTAGATAATAAAGCATATTGAAAATTATTAATACATTCATCGTCTTCAGTAGAGAAGCCTTTATTGACATCACAACTTTCAAACCCTTTTTTTATGATTCGTTAGAAAGATTTTTGCTAATTTCTACCATTTTATTTTTGGCTACAAACTACTTGAAAAGCCTCCCAAAGTTTAACTCCCTCCAAATATTCTTTGTCACATTCAGGTCAGGGCTCTGAAACTTAAATCTTACTTCCAGCAAGGGCTGGGCAATAAATCAGTAACGATATGTATCGCAATACATATCAATATCAATAAATAATACATCTGATAGAATATTCAGTTTTTCAGTAAAAGATTATCCAGACCTGCATAGCATTCTGGGGGATGTAGGCAGAGAAAAGACCTCTCTCAGCTGGCTAAGCAAGGAGTGTGACCTCAACTAACTCACTCGGTCTTTGGTTGCCTAGCAACTCACTCAGACTTTGGTTACCTGGCAACAACCTATTGAGTAACTTGCGCAGCAGTACAAGATTTTGCCACAGTTCCTCAAAACAGCTTTAAAAAAATTGCGTGGAGTGAAAAGAGAAAGTTATGCCACCAGTTTGGTAGGATTTCAGATATTTAAAACAAACAAACAAATAAATAATTATCTATGGACAGATATGAAACGCTTATATCGCGTTTTTGTCGTCCAAATAATTAAATTTTGTTGTAATCATTTTGAACTTGTTGGTTTTATAAGAAATTTTATCTTTCCAGGATTGAATTATTATATCTCACACCATGTCAATTACGTCTAAAAACAAGAATTTGATGCATGAGTTTCACTTTACAGTCAATTTTCTCCAATCTGCACCTCTGTGAATAAGTCGGATGGTCTTCTTTGCGGAATTGGTCCAGTTAATTTAAATTGTTTTATTTCCTGGTGCTGACTGAGGTAGCATAGTCCAAACATTTCTATTCACATTGTTTTTTAATTCCAAAACAAGCTTTTTTGTTTGGGATCAATGAGCTGTTTGAACTTGGGTTGGGCATTTATCGCATTGTTTATCATTTATTGTGGAAAATATTGTAAATAATTTGGATTTTTTTGTCGTCTCAATACATTTCAATTAATAATATCAACAGAAAAACAAAACTGACAGTGTTATTGTAAATTTTGTTCTTTCTATTTACTGATAAAAAAATATAAGTACATTTGAAAATATGATTGAATGCAGCTACTGTGTGCAGTTTAGTGATATAAATCACACTAATTTAAGCCAGTGGAGACCTGAAGATGTCTATTTTAAATAGGGATGTTTTTCAAGAACAGCATTTGTGTTTGTGACGCTGTTAATACTGTGCTACGCAGATACAACCATACAGTTGCCTAAAAAAATTTAAACAGTTTTTCTAAAGCACAGTTTTTATTAATATATCGCAATAAAATTCTAAGTCAATATCCAGCACCTGCCGTTTGAACATGTAATTTCTTCCAACCTGTTGATTTGAGCTGAAATTGAAAGGATGAAGGTAGTTCTAGTTGTTCGTTTGTTTCAACCTACTTTGTGCCAGGGGATGAATCAAACCCGCTGCACGATGCTCCAACCATAACACTTGACATCATGGCGTCTTGCTGAGACTCTTCCAAACAAACCGGTCCATCTTTGTCTTGGACCGACCATGTGAACAGCTGCAGATTTCAGTCCAGCTGGAAGGTTTCTGCAGCCTGGGTTTCTTCCTTTCCCATGTAAATCTGCAGACAGAGACACTGGTGAACCAGCAGGTCATGGTGGCTTCAGCCTCTGTAGTTTTCTGGTTTGTTCTTGAAGTTTGAAATCCTGTTTCCTTTCATCTGAGCACTGTGAAACATTTGAAGGTGGCTTAACTTGAAAATACAGGTTCATCTGCTGCCTTGAAATGCAGTTAAGGTCAGCAAGAAAATAGTTTTAAAGTTCATGAAGTTGATTTGACAACAAAAGACAAGTTGTCAAAAGCATTGATTTTTAAGTTAATTAAACTTGAATTGTGAATTTTATAATTATTTCACAATATGCAAGAAAAAACTGCCCTCATCTAGTTAAATAGCACGCTGTTATGCATTATTTTAACTCACACGATCAAGCAAAAATAAATACTTATGTTACTTTGGAATAATTTAAATTCTTCTTTCAAATTGCATGAACAAAACTTGTGATGTGACAGGAAATTTTATTAAACATCACAGTGAATTCTGCTCAAAAACATTTAGCGTGAACAGGATATTAAAATAAACATTAGCCTTCATAAAAACATGCCAGGATACAAAAACATGCCGCTAAGCATTCTGGGAAATAACTCCCTCTCCTGTCTTGTTCTCCTTTTTAATGTGCTAACCTAAAATCTCTCGTTTATTCAACACTTGGAGGTTTGACAAAATTAATATAAAAGTTGACACGACTCAATGCTGTAAGTTTATCTTTCACAAACTCACAAAACCTAAAACTTGCTACATTTATCTGACTTAAAGAGTAGAAGAGAGTAACCACAACTAAATGTTTTACAGTGAGGCAGCAGCTTGGCTCTTATCTCTGAAAATCCTCTTATTAAATGATTTATTCAAATGTCAGTTCAGCTTATTGTGTCATATTAGTATAGATTGTGTTTTTCTCTAAAATCCTGTATGAAGCAAAGTAATTAATTTACAAGGTATAATCGTATGAATGTTGAAGCATCAGATTCAGTCAGAAATGTAACCAGTTCATTTTCTTGTTTGTTGCAGTGCTGGGTTCAGGTGGGAGGCCATGAATCGGGTCCCGCTGCAGCAGCCGCAGACCTGCGGCCCGTGGGAGCTGAAGGAGAGGCTCGGCACCGGAGGCTTTGGAAACGTCACAAGATGGCAAAATAAGGTAATGCAGATCAGAACCGGTACTAAAATACCCTTTCTGGTTTTTTTCTCTCTTTCTGGCGGTTGAAGTGTCCAAATAGTTGCCAACTTATCCACTTTGTTGCTATATTTAGCAACTTTTCACACAAAATCAGGGGCACCGGTCAAAATCAGAATTGGCAGGTCAATCTATTGTTGATCAGCCAGAAAGCTGAGATCAGTTCACACCTGCTTATTACAGGTGGGCGATATCGACTTTGAATGTTACCGCGTTATTTTGACATCGAGAAAGATTATGATAAGAAAACAATGTATTACTCATTCTTTAAGTAACTGTATGATTGTGCCTTTGTATCCCCACAAAACACAAATATTGTCCTTGAAAAATAAAAATAAAAAGCGTAAGTTATGTCACTGCATTTAATCTTATTTTCAAATTTACTGAAATTTATTGATGCTCTCGAGCAACAAACAGTGGAGAAAATAGCAAAAGTAACATTTCCAGTCATGTTTTTTATTTGCCATCAATCAGTGAAATTTATAACGACAATAGTAAAAAAAAATTATCATGAAAATAGATTTTTTATGATAAATGATAAACAATATGATAAATGGCAACCTCCACTGCTCATCAGTAGTTTTCAAGCTTTGTGAAGGTCCGGGAAAATCTTTTAGTGTGAATTACTTAATCTTAATTATTCTGAATATAATTACTGTGACAATTTATCATAATAGAATAGAATAATCCTTCAATTGAAACTTTCAGCAGCAAATGTCAGACCAAGATTCACAACACTACCCATATTTTATAATTATTTTATAATTAGAATAATAATTTAACATTTTTTCTCCTTTTTTTTAACATGTTGTAAATCTTGTACCATGTAAATAAACTTTTTTTTTAGTAATCTCAGCCTGTAGAAAACACTAACTGGACTCTTCATCCTGTGTAAAACATGGCCATTTAATGCAGCTTTTACATTTTCATGTTTCTTGTTTTTTGCTTTCCAGTATTTGTATCTTGGAGAGCATAAGTCGTGTTTAAGCAAAATTTAATCTGAAATTACGCGAGTTTTGTCTGATGTATTTTACTTTGACTAAATCTTTGACTCAGAGGAAGAAAGTCAAAATGTTCAGCAAAAGCGTTTGGGTTTTTACGTGCTTTAAATAGAAAGAAGAAATGAGCTCAGTCCAGGAAACAGATGCATCGCTGCACTTGTTGCAGCTGGAATGGTTTCTGTTGTCCTGATAAGTCATAGCAAGATGAGATTATTGAGTTGTGATACAGTAAGAGGGGAGTATGGGAAGGTGAACACTCCCTCCTTTTGTTGCAGACATTTACACACATTACTCACCGTCACCGTCACCTTCTCGGTGGCCAAGCGGCCCAGCAGCATCATCCTGTGGAGTCAGTCACAAAGCTTATGGGAGATTCCCAAACAGTTCCTGTGAACATATTTTGTCAGATTACAGTTATTTTGTGAATCTGGCATGCAGAAGGTATTTGTATTTAGAATGCTGTTTATTTTATAACTCTGGTCAACAGCCTAAAATTTGTCTGGGGTTTTTCACATGTTCTAGGGTCATTTTTGATGTGCTGAAACCAAAGATCACATCGGTTTTGCTCAAACCAGCCAACTTCCTGAACTATGGATGCAACATGAGCATCAAAATGCATGACTTGTTCTCACGCTTGGATTGGTTTCCTGAGAATCTCGATCAAGCAGGAGGAGAGAGACCCCGTCAGGACAGGAAAGAGGAGAATTTAGCACAACGTTCATTTTACCCTTATCAGTGATTATTATTCAATTTACAGAAATCCAAGTTTGTAACATTTAATTAATACACTCTGTTAGAAAACACTTTTTTTTTTCTCCTAAAATCTTTTTTGTATGAGAAGTATTAACGGAAATTAACTGATAATGTCACAAAAATGTCATGAATTTTGGCGCTGGGTCAGATTTCTCTGAATCAAATTAGACTAAAAACCTGAGCTGATTGAGGAAAATGAATGTCATTTTTGGATTCATTGGTGCAAAATAGTTATAATTCAGTTGAAAAAATAAACTTAAAAAAATATTTTTATGTAACCCAGTGTAATCACTTCTGATCCAACTGGTCGTTTGCGGCGCTGCGTCTTGGACTTCAGGAGGATATTAGATGGTTTCCTGCTGGCACCGCTGCTGCCATGACTGAGCATCCTGCATTGAAAGTTTCCTGTATTGATGACAACACTGTCATCAATGTGGGTTAAAATTAGAAATCTGATCACAGATTGGTCTGGGATTTCATTAGAGAAACAGGATGGTGGGAAGAGGAGCGGCACCACTTCCTTGATGAGAAACAGGTAGTAGGATGGAGCTGGGTGGGTCATTATTTTGGAAATACAGTCACTTTAATGGTCTCACCTTGCTTGTTTCTGGTTGGACCCTCTTTTTGATTTCTGTTTATTTAAAACAGAAAACTGTTTATTTAAAAAAAAAAAAAAGCCATCAACAGGACAGAAAAAAACATGTGCATACATAACCAAGAACAAAATAATTACTTTACCACTATGTTTCTGTTTGGAAAGGAGCAGGAAGAAGTGAACATTTATTTAATAATACCCCTTATCACAATTTAATTAAATGTACTAGTTACTGACTCAATAATGATAAAAAAATTTGTAATTACAACCAGGTTACCATACATTTATGAGCCAACAAGTAGACAAAATGGTTACAAACTAACTCATAAGACAAGAAAATCTACAGGTAAGAATAGAATAGAATAGAATATACTTTATTGGTCCCCAAATGACAGACTAATTACCAACTCTTTGACAAAGTAGACCTATAAATTCTTCTTAATCTGTGTTATAAAACAAATAAAATGCAAAAAAAAAGAGACAGAGAGAAAAAAAACTCAGAGGAATCGTATCATATAATATGAGACAATAGTAAGATAACAATAATAAACTACCAATATTAGCGTATTGTTATTTTTCTGTAATGAACATCTAATGTTTGTTTCCATCTTGCTGCTGTTTGTTTTTGTGTTTTTGGAGCAGCAGCTCCAGGTCATGTGGTATTTGTTCATTAATGCGACATGATAGAGATGCAACAAATTAATATCAGATATTGATCATTTTCATATTGGTGCATCCCTATATGAAAATAGGGATACCTAATAAATACTCTTCTATAGCTTAAAGCTCACATTTGAAGTCAAACTGCACAAAAATTACACAAAAATCTGAAATTGCTCTCAATGTAATAATAAAACTAAAAAGCAGTGGTCTCATAAAAACGCTTTAAAAAATAAAGTGTCATCTCGTCTTCATCTTCAGTCAGTTTAATAGATGAACTCTCATTTTGTTCAGCCTTTTTATAGTTATACTGTCCATGTGACCTACAGCTATGTGCACTGACGATACGAAGGAAATCTATTTCCTGGTTCATCCATGACTCCGCCACTCAGCTCCTTCAGACTAGCAGCAGCAATTAGCAACCACTGGTAGATCTGCACCTCTGCTGAGATATTTATATGAACTACACGTCTCCGACAAATATTTGTAAACACTTGATCAAGGATTGTGGGAAGAGCTGGAGCTTCTTAAAGAGACGGACCCGATTTCAAGGCGTCAAATTTATTTTTGGTCATGTTTGACATGTATTGCATTTTTATGACAGCTGAAGGTGACATAATTACATGATTGTGCTATAAAATGATCCTCTGTGGCTGGAAAACACATAATATCGCCCCTTTAAGGTTTTCATGGTAAAAAACATGCTATTTACAAGTTTCTGAACCTCCTTATGAATCCTCATTGACTAATGAAAAACTCTTTAATTATCTTTTCACTCCTAACTCTTATGAGCTGTACCTGGCCATAGCTGTTTAATGATCAAACTGTGTTCTTGGTCGTTCCGGATCATGACTTTAACTGTGTTCACTGGAAAGTTAAGAAGTTAGAAATTCAGCTGCACCAATCATAGCAGTCTGAGCAATACATTGGTAATGAGAAAATCTTTTATATTGTTTTGCACAAAGCAGAAGGAATGCTTTCTTGTTTTTCTATGTCTTTTTATATCCTTGTCTTCCTGTGCGCAGTACTTACTCCCTTTTCCAGTCCACCATATTACATTTAACTGGACTAATTTGTTTTGGTTTCTTTGAGTTTGTTTATAACCGTTTTCTTTCTTTGTATGTTTGGATAGCATGGCTTCTTACTGACTTCTGGTGCAAAATTAGACATGTAAACTTTTTAATAACCATCAGTTAATATTAACTAAAAAAGTTAAATTTAGCAGGTTTTTCATCCGCTGCTGGAAATGAAATCATCTTATTTTCCAGTTATGAATAAATAACTGGAAACAATCATCTTAATAAAAGTATTGCTACACTTAAAAAAACTAAACAAACAAAAGGCAGATTGAATCCAGAGACTTTATAATGCAGAAATGTGGAAGAGGATTAATTATTTTAGTGCCGTTAGAGCATTATTACTGTTTGGTCATGCACTATTTGTATCTATGATGCAAAGTTTTAATAAGTTTGGGGACATACAAGCCTTTTATTAAATGACTGAACTGGAACTGCACTGGGAGCGTTAATTGCCTTAAGGAATAATGTTTCATTTTAAGGGCAAATAAAAGTGGCCACTTGCTATTGTGAGATCAAGAACCTGAGGCTTCGTTCTTGTCCTTGAATTAATCCCAAAGCAGTAGAAAACAGAACCAATACTATCAGCTTCTATTGGCGGGTTTGGGGAAAGATTAATGAAGAGCACTGGCAAATGTGAAAGTAATAAATGTATAGTTAGTCCTCTTATGGAAACCCGGGTCTGTGTTTTTGCTTTCAGGACACAGAGGAGCAGATCGCCTTAAAACAGTGCCGACAAGAGCTGAGTGAAAGAAACAAAGAGCGCTGGTGTCTGGAAATCCAGATCATGAGGAGGTACGTTTTACTGTCAGATGCATTAACATTAACAGAGACGTTTCTTTTTTTTTTTTTCACTGTTAATAAAGTAGAACCACTTCAATGCTGCTCTGCTTTTATGTCTTATTAAACTCCTTTAGCGTTTGAACGCATAAAATGGAGAGAAATCTAAATTTATCAGCTAATAGTTTGCACAACATCAAAAACAAAAAAGATATATTTTTAACTTCCATCCAGAATGCATTTAACTTTAATGTTAAGCTTTTCCATGCACAAATGTGTGACTTCAAGTACAGTAGTAAGTATTTTGATTATTTAAAAAGAAAAAAAGACATAAAACTCCTCAAATATCACATGGAAATAATTTAGTTTGTTTCCTGAAAACTATATCCTGCTTCACTTAATAGTAGTTTGTTGCTTTAAAGAAGTCTAATAAATTATAAAATTTGATCATAACTAAATAACTATGATTAAATTTACTTCCACTAGATTGTGAAATTATTAAAAATTTGTTTAATACTCTTCTATCAAGTCATGTTCATGTAAACATCTCAAATAGTGTGCAAAACGATGAATGATTGTGACTGAAAGTAAACTCAAATCAAACAAAATAATGGGGAAAATAAATTTTTAAAAATTGGAAAAATTAGGAAAGCTAGATAATTGACTTGACAAAGTAATAAAAATGTTTAAATATGTAATAAAACAAAAAAGAAATTAAAAAAACTTTCATTAAGAAAAAAATGCATCGAAACATTATTGAAATTTAATGAAAATTTAACTGCAAAAAGAAAGTTTTGTTTAAATTTCTTACCCTGTTTTATTTTTTATGTATGGATTTTTCCCAAATATTTATTTCTTACATGTTTTTGTTAAACCTTTATTCATCTAAATGTTTAATTAAATAATCATTTTCTTTTTTAATTTCTTCTTTTTTTAAAAAAACAAAGCCTGTTGATGCTTTCAGACTGACCTCTGGAGCATGATCCCTGTTTAATTTGCCGTTTTGTGACCTAGCTTGGTTTGTTCCCTGACGTCTTTGGTGTTTCTGGGTTTTCCGTTTTTATGCCTCCATCTCCTACTCAGGTTTCCTCTGAAAACAAGACAAATTTTTTTTCCCCTATTTAGAAAAAAAAAATCACCCATTTAACAATTAATGAGGTTGGCTGTTTGGGTTATTTTAGTGACTTTGGTTATTTCTAGCACCACAGTATTCCTCCGCCTCGCTTTGCGATGCGTTTTAAACCCAAATACGCCTGTGAACAGTTTCCGTTTAGGTGTCGGTCCCTCCGGTTCGGTGCCAGCTCGTGTGGGATGGGATGTTTGTCAGTTGCAAAGTGTGCGTGTGTTTTGTTATACATGATGGTGCAAACTCATTTTTCTTCATTCTCACTTTAACAAGTGTGTTGTTTTTGGACAGACATGGTTAGAACCACAGTGGCCCATCCTCCCACGCTCCATTCATGGAGAAACCACAGGGCAGGGGACATGGCAACATTAGCTATTATATTATAGCAGCTTCTTAACACAGATTTGTGTTTCCACTGAAAAACATCTCGCTTTGTTTGGTAGCCATAAGGTGTTTATGAAGCTTGAATTGCACCATTTGTCAGTTTGCTGAAAGATTTGAGCAAACAATAAAAAAACGTTAATTCTGCAGTTTCTCACTGTTTTTTTTATTCTTAAATTGACCCACACAGATCCAAACTTTGATAGTTTGATGGGTTTCTTATCTTTCCAGATAAGAAACCTTTTCTTTCTGTTATCAGAAACAGAAAAAAAACTATCCAAAACATTAATTTCCTGTGTTATAGTAAGATTTCAGAGCACTCAGGTTCTTTGTGTCACTGAGTTTTCTTTGAAATAATCTAACAAGATTAAAACAGATTTACTTTGGAAAGTCTCTCTGTTTTTCTTGGCATAAACATTTAAACTCCACCTCACTGGATTGAAGAGTCCTGTTGTACATTTGAGTGTGTCAGATTCGTGTGATTCAAAGTTTTCCTGTAGCCACTTATGTGTTTCTCTAGAGATCCCAGCATGAGGTCAACACATCGTGTCACAGAATCATTGTCATTGTGTCATGCGGAATCAAACATGGAGAACCAACATTTAGTTTTATACTTTACAAATGTAAAACTCAACCCAGAACAACTGGAAACATTTTGTTTTATAATCAAACATGGCGAACCAACCAACATTTAGCTTTATACTTTTTAGTGTATTACTTTTATAAATTGTGGAGTACGTATTACTTTAGACTAACATGTAGCTTTGTACTTTTAATATCAGAGTCCTAGAGAAACTCCTGTTAGTTTACTCAGCAACTCAGAACAAGAATAAATTCTTTTGGTTCTGTATTTATCTATGTAGCTTTATATTGTACAAATCTAGAACTCAACCCAGAACAACTAGAACCAACATTTAGTTTTATACTCATTAACAGAATCAAACACGGAGATCTTGTTCTGTGAGAACAAGAATCCAGAGATATGGACTACTTATTCTTATTAAACATGGGGAACCAATATTCACCTTTACCTTTTTGTCTTTCTTTTAGTTTAGTTTTGTTTGTATTTCTTTCTAATTCACGTGAAGCACTTTGAACTGCCTTGTTGCCGAAAATGTGCGATATAAATAAAATTACCTTACCTTACCCAGAATTGATCGAAACGTTTTATGAATGTTCTATCTTTACCGACTTTTCTGTCAACCTATCTTACAGGAAATCACAGAATGATGAAACCATCATCAACATCAGAAAAAACCCTAAACATCTACAGAAAAAAAAACTATTTTAGCTCCTCAGTCTCTCGTTAGGTAGCTGAGTAAGGTTGGTTGGCATCAACTAACTCACTCACTCTTTGGTTGCCTAGCAACAACCAATCGGGTAACTGGCACAGCAGCAGTTTAAGCTTGAATTCATGGATGATATACTGATGCATTTCTTGGTGCCCTTTACCTAAATCTTTTCAGATGTAGTTTTGAGATTTTTTTTTTTGTCATAATCTAAGTGTTAATTTAGTATTTTTTTGCTAAATTTCCCTCATTCCATTGTAAATCTCATCCTGCAGCGTGTCTCTTCTCATTTTCTTGCTGATGGATATGTTTTGCTTTTTGTAGCAAACAGTTTTTCCGTTTTTATTTTGCCATTGCGGACGTGATTCTTACATCTGGGATAAGTGGTGAGAGCTACAGATTATGTAATTCTGCACATAAAACTGTTTTGGATTGCAGTTCTTTGCGTGCCTTTTTATAGGTTTGTTTTGTCAAAGAAAAATAAATAAAATTACCAAAGGCTGTGCTGCAAAATGTCACAATATTTGTATTTTAATGCTAGAATATAGAAAACACACCAAACACATTGTTGATTCTTCATGACAGAGGAAGACTATGTGTTAACTGATGTGGGG
This sequence comes from Poeciliopsis retropinna, assembly GCA_010277075.1. Taxonomy (NCBI): domain Eukaryota; kingdom Metazoa; phylum Chordata; class Actinopteri; order Cyprinodontiformes; family Poeciliidae; genus Poeciliopsis; species Poeciliopsis retropinna. The sequence continues at coordinate 8,398,978 of VMRM01000001.1, forward strand.
AAACAGTCTGCATGCTCCTGGGGAAAAGATTTTAACAACCAGCCATTTGGGATGCACAATGGAGTAAATTCTGCCATAACTAGAGCAATATTTACCAAGCGTGGAAAATTTAAGATATTTAGAAAAAAAGTCTAAAACACATCTACAGAAAAAAAACAATTCCTTTAGCTCTTCTGTCTCTCACAGCTAGCAAAGCACCAACTCACTTACTCTTTGGTTACCTAGCAACTCACTCATTCTTAGGTTACCTAGCAACAACTCCTGGCACACAGCAGCGGTTTCAGGAATTATAACTGACAAAATAACCAACAACAATGTGGAGTGAAAACTGTGAATAAAACAGGAAAAGGTCATGTCACCAGTTTGGCAGTACTTTAGATGTTTAAAATAAATAACTAATAAAACATTATCTATATTGACTGATATGAAATACTGATGTCGTGTTGTACTTCCACAATAAATTTTTCAGTCGATCACGTTTATTTGTGTAGCACATTTCAGCAACAAGGCAGTTCAAAGTGCTTTAAATTATAAAAACACAAACCACACAGCCATAAAAAAAACACCACACAGTCAATAATTGAGAAAACCATTAACGATTGTTACATTTTAATGAGTGGTGTCACCAGAATTATTGATACATGTCAAATAAGTTGACTAATATTTCATTTATTGTGGTTTAAAGGAAACTCTAAACAGAAAATCTTTAGATTAGATTTAAACAAACTCAATATTTCACCTGTTTTGCAAGTTTGTTCCAGATTTGTGGGTCCAGATTTCAGTCATATCTGGATATTATTTTGTCCCTTCAACATATTAAAAAAAAAGGTAATGGCAAATTTCCTGATATGTAACCAGAGTAACAAATACACATTAATGCTTCATTAGTTTGGAGCCAGGAAACATACATTTGAGGTTTAAACAAAAATCTCAATCTTTTCACACGATACGGTTGCCCTGTCTTCACCAGGTTGGATCACGTGAATGTGGTCGCGGCGCGGGAAGTTCCTCAGGGGATGCAGAAACTGGTGGCCACCAACGATCTGCCGCTGCTCGCCATGGAGTACTGTCAGGGAGGAGATCTGAGAAAGGTACGCAAACCCAGACCCAGGGCTGGACATGCCGTTCGTTTGAGCCCAGATTCATTCAATGTTTCACATCTGAATCACTTTGAGATGACAAATTAACAACAACTCTTACTGAATTAGTTTTTCCTAAACTATGGGTGTGCAAGTCTTTATGTTTTCTGAAACTAAAAACAGAAATGAAGGCGCTAAAAATAAACATTCCTGTTTTATTTAACTTCTCTGTGCTCCTGGGTTGTTTCCTTTTCTGACCAGCAGAATGTCTTCATTCTGGGAAACAAATGTGGTTTTTCTTTTCAAAACATCCCCACGAGGATAGTCTGAGGATCTGCAAAAACCGCAAAATGTTACACTATAAGGCAGAATTTTAAAACATTATAGGTAACTGAAAAACACATGATTTATTGGAGACAGATGGAGTGATTAGTGGAGACTACAAGCAAAAAAAAAAACATTACATACTCTTCTTGAACTTACTATGAGTTAGACAACACTTGGTAATACTTTGAGTTTTTGCAGTGACTCTTTGCTTGTAACTTTTAAAGTTTTAATTTAAACTTTTGCTGCCTGTTTAAAAGCCTCGTAAAAAACTAATTTTTAGGAGAAGAGCCAGTAAGTAGGAAAGCCAAAAATAACAGTAAAAAAGAAGATTAGTGAACCTGATTGCATTTTTCTTTTTCCCATCATATGTGTTACTCAGATTACGAATGCCTGTTTGTCTCTCTGCAGTATCTGAACGTCCTGGAGAACTGCTGTGGAATGAGGGAGGGATCCATTCTGATTCTCTTGCGGGACATTTGTGAGTTTTCAGCCCTGACTTGATTCTTCTAATGTTGCAGTTCAGGTTTGTGTCACAATGATGGCTTAATTAAGTGACGGCGTGAGCTGGCACAGGGGTTTATTTCCTGAGGTTGGGAGTAAAAGTTCCCAGTGATGTCATCCTTGACCCGAAACCTCTCGCCGCTTAGTCACCACGGCGATAGCTCCAACTCATACCGGGGTTTACGTCAACACATCGGACAGTCACATGCCACATCGCAAACTTTGTGTACTGACGCTAACATCGACACACAAACTGCGTTCCTTTGACTACATAAACAGATGAGAAAAAGCAGTATAGGGTATGGGTCACAACATATTTACATATTTAGAGGGGAATAGACGTAGAGGAACACAGAAACTTCCTTTGCTGCTGCGGAAAGTGGACGTTTCCTGATAATGACTGATCCAAACCTCATGAGTGAACTCTGGGAATTTAAACCACACACATTTGAGGACGCAGACATCAGTTTAAACTGATGTTATGTGAGTTTAAACTTGATAGACTGAACTACTAAAAGATTAGCGGCAGCATGTACAAATGATTCTCACTAGTCAATAAAAAGCTTGTTTTTATTGACTTCCCATAGCTTAGCTTCTCGTTTATTGTAACCAATGAAAGTGTTTGTCACACATAGTAAATCTGAAGCCAAACTGAGTGATGTAATGCCTCCTGTGACCACTAGGGACTGGCATGACTCACTCCCAGCAAAGATGCATTATTTAATTAAACTCAACAATATTTTAATCTCATCAGTCAGATTTATATTATGATGGGGATGTTTGTTCATTTAGCTTTCATTCTGCATTGAGATGAAAAGATGTTTCTCGGTTTTATTAATGATTCTGGTCTGCATTTAGTACATGTAGTCTGAAGAAAGACCAATTAAAGCACAAGATGAGATTTATTCTGCTTTTGGAAACACAAATATGGAGCATTTTTATTGTTGTTTTTGCTCTTTGGCCTGTCACAATAACAGATTTTGCTGGGTGGTAAATTGTCCCATAATTTATTATTACAATATTGTTGTTTTGAGACCATGTTCAAGTAATATAATAATAACAGCATAATAATGAAGAATACATTCTCAAAGATTAATAAACTTTAAATATGTAATGGTGAAACTGCAAAACATTTTCAATATTTAAAACAAACAAAACAATAGAAACAACAAATAAAAGAATAAAAGAAGTCTGTAAACAAAATTATTCTTAAAAAAAAAGGAGCTAGTTGAGACCAAAACGCCAGACTTAAAACTTCTGTCATCGAGGTTTTGGCAGAAAGAAAAAAAAAACAAATAATTATGTAAGTGAAAATTATGGAGTTTATTTTAATTTATCATGCAATTAATCAATCTTATAATTTTATAATAGATAATCCCACAACTTTTGACGCAGTATTTAAGGGAGTTTTAAAAAATTACATTTTCTAGTTTCTCGCAGCAGCTAGCTCTGCTGCAGTGCTAACAGGAACAGTGAGTGGGAATTTGGTTCCACATATGAAACAAAATTATGGTATTCTGGTCAGGCTTCTGTAAAGTTACTATGATGATGCAACGTAATTAAGTCACCTGCTGCATGCTAGCAGGAATAACTTGACTTTGTTTAAGCTGCATTGAATTTATAAACTTTTAGTTACAGCATTGAGCCAAATGTGTTCCTAAAGTGTTCCTCAATTGATGCAGTGAAACAATTTAAAACCAAAACATTAGAAACATGCTTGTGCGTCACAATGGTGATAAGTTAAATTTGTTGCATTTTATGTCCATTTCTAGATCTGAACGTTTACAATACATCAAAATGTTTCAAATTTCCATTTGAAACTTTAGAATTATTGATACTCTACATTTTAAGTAATGCAAAATGCTCAGAAGTAATTGTTTTTGGTTGCGACAACCAGACATTTCCAAAGAGAAACTTCTCCTGAAGTCGAATAAATGTGTTTGGAAGGAATCAAGAGTGAATTAAAGCAACATAAATCAAGGGAAAAGCTAAACTTGTAAATCCTCTCTGTTGGACAATAAACATCTGACTTGTTTAAAATGAAGCACAATCATTGTCAGTGATTTTTGAGCCGCCTCTATATTCTTTTAGCCATACTGTAAGTAGCTTTTGCAATAAATTTATAAATTTACTGGTCTGCTGTAGTTCTGAGTCACATTTCTGCAAATTGTTCCCTTTTTCTGTTCCTTAGCTTCAGCTCTAACCTACCTCCACAGCAAGAGAATCATCCACAGAGACCTGAAACCAGAGAACATCGTGCTGCAGCAGGGGGAGAAGAGGGTGAGTTTAAAGAAAGACTCCCAAACCACAACAAAGAGGGTTATGAACATAAATCTTCTCAACATGCTTAGTCCTTCCACTTCATATGTAATATGGAAAACTCAGTGGTGAGGGGTTTGCACTTCACTTTGCCTATTGTGCAACAAATCATTGCATGTCATGATCCAGCCTAAAACGTTATGCAACTGAGGTCAGACTCATTAAAGAATTTATATTCATGTTTATGCACAATCTTACGACTTCATAAAAAACAGAAGCCAAAAAACTCAATCTACTCAAGTTTATAGTTTAGCATGACTGTTTTCTCTGACATGCACAAAAGAAAAATAAAAGTTTCTGCAGGTAATGTCAGAGTTTGTCTTTACATTATTTAGAGAATCAGATTCCTGTCTTGTTACATTTTACACATCCAGCAAATATGAAATAATAGAAAGCAGGGAAATGTTTACCATAAAAATCCCACTTGGTTTGCTTTTAAACCATTTGAAAGAATCTATATGGAATGACTATTTTAATTGGTTTACTCTATTTTTTTATTTCAAACAAAACCAAAATACAGAAACATGCAAAGCTTTTTAGAACATTGCATAACTTTCTCAATAAAACAAAAATCTGTTTAATTCTTGTCTTACCATCTGTTTTTTGCAGCTTTTTTAATGGGGTGGAGTGCCTCAGAGAGATTCACTGCTGTTTTCTGCAGGGACATGTCTCTTTTGAGATTATTATTCATTATTGTGGCTTTGAACCAACATGCAAATGTTTTACTAGCACTGATTCGCAATTAACGAAGCATGTTGCCGTTTGAGGAACTGTGCAGCCCTCACAGGCAAACGAGTGAAAACAAATAACTGATCCAAACAGATTTGCTCATCCTTTTATTTTGTGTTTTCTGTTTGACCATTGAAGAAAATAACTTTAATAACTGGTAACTTTTAAACCTTATACTTCATTGTTTAGTTTTGTCCAGTGATTTTTCCAACTTCTAAGTCAGAGGTTTACTAATGGGAAGATGAAAAGAATCTAACAAAGTTAGAAAGATTGGTCAATATAAACTTTAAAGTAAAAAATAAATAAATTTAGTTTAAACAAATAACTTTGTTGTTCTGTCAGCTTGTATTTGAGTCATTGTGTCAAACTAAATAGTTCAAAAGAAGCTTTTCTGCTTTCAGGCCTTCGTGGTGCTCAGTAATTCAACATGCCTTTTTTAACTTTTAGAAAACTTAGTAATTCTAATTTTGATGTATTTGACAACCAGGAAAAAGAAAAAACAAAACAAAAAAATCTTATTTAACGTCAGTGGATCAGATTAAACCAAAAATCTGTTCATTTTTCTGTTCCCTGGTGCCTAAAACGAGGCAGAATGAGCTTCGCTGTGGCTGCATCAAAGATTTGGATACTGTCCTGTCAGAGTTTACTTTATTTGAGCTGCATCAATTAAAAAATGTTGGTCAACTGCTAGATTTATGTGTTGACGGTTTCCTGTTGCAGTGGAGAAACCGCCTTTGCACAAGCAGCACCCAAGATAACTGGGAATTTCCAGGTTTTGGCTGAGGTTTTAGGTTTACCTGAGAGTAAAACTCAGGGTGGTGTTTTTTCTTCTGTTCGCTGGAAATGTAAACATCCAGGCTGGTTGCATAATATGCCTCCCTTTCAGTTGCCGTATTGCATTTACATAGACAAAATTAGATGATTTTTTCTTTATATTTTATTATTCCAGCTCATCCATAAAATCATAGATCTCGGCTATGCTAAGGAGTTGGACCAGAGCAGCCTCTGCACATCGTTTGTGGGAACACTGCAGTACTTGGTGATTGTTTTAGTATTTCGTCTTTTACCATTTTTGATGTCATCTTTTCGTTCTGGGCTCTAAGTCTGCTCTTTCTTGTTTGTATCTCAGGCTCCAGAGCTTATTGAGAGGCAGAAGTACACGGTCTCTGTGGACTACTGGAGCTTTGGCACGCTGGTGTTCGAGTGCATCACCGGGTTTCGCCCATTCTTACCAACCTGGCAACCTGTTCCCTGGTAGAGTCACATTTTAAATCTCTTATATGTGGAAAAAGTAGGTGATGTGATGATTTAAATACAAATCGGCTTCTTGTTAGTGCATTGAAGGGTTTTTATTGGTCAATATTCTTATAAAAAGAATCCCAAAATGTTTTTCTTACACTTCAAAGCAACATCTGCCACCTCTGACCATTATATAACCTTATTTAAATACAAAAAATTTATTTTGTTTTGATATTTTGTTTAAATCACAGAGGCTATTAGTCTTCGATTCAGCCATTTTGTTTGATTCATTTGATTTTTTACCAATTTTCTGTCTGATTATTGTAAATAAAGTCACTCGTGACTCATAAGTGGAAGTAGACATCACAAAAACCCAACATTTATACAGTTGGATTGATTTAAACTTAATTTTTTTAAGAGGACTAAACATATACAACTTAAAAGGAACTGAGATTTTCAAAGAATTTAGATTTAGAGGAAACATACATTTAGATTAAAGGTGTTTGTTTATGGAAGAATATCAATAATGAGACAAAACAGTCTAAATTTCTCCGCATTTAAAAAAAAAATTAAAAATCATTATGATGAAGAAACATGGCGTTGAATAAGCTGATGTTTTGTTGTGCGTGTTTGTGAATTTTAATTATGTCTATAAAAATATTCTGGGTTGAACAGCTTAATGTGATTGGGGCAAATATAAGTTTATACTTCCTTCTACTTCTATTCATTCAGGATTTATCTGTTGTATTAACTATTCATATTTATTGAGTGAATTGAATAAAAAATAAGATTTAAAAAAAAAACTCAAATCAGACACAAAACAGGATTCGGCCACCACCATTTTGTTCTTTTGGTGGTTTTTATGCCAAATGTGGCTTTTGTCAACATGGGCTGAACTCTAGACTATAAAATTGTTTGATTTTCTTTCTGAAGACTTGAAACATGTTTTTGCTTAACTGGGTTAGAAAGGTCAGAGGTCACATAAAAGGTGGAAAGAAAGAATTCCACCTTTTTTGTACATAAAGAAAACGTTCTAAATCCACTGTGTGTCTATTGTTGCAACAATGAAAAATCCCAAGCTGGCATCAATAAAGTACATCTATTTTATTACAGATAAAATCATGCAATCTGCAGTGACTCAGTGTAGATAATTTTCACTGTGGGAGTCAAAACACAGAACAGTGATGAAAACTTCTACCTTTCTTCTACCTTTTCCCATGTTCTATCAGCAGTAAAACTTAAAACATTTTAGCAATAATATTTTCTGAAACTAGGCAATTGTTGACTTTATTTAAGATAAATGAAATTACATGGCATGACGTCTGTACTGAAATAAGAAAACAGGAGTTGCCAATGATTTGCAGGATATGTGGGTTGTGCCAGCATCAGTGGCCCTTGTTATTTCACCAGTGTGTTGAATGACATGTAGCTCATGGGGGACGTGTTGGAAAAATACTCCCTAACCTTGGCGGGAAGTCATGGTCTGTTCTTTGCAGAGTGGAATTTCACTCCAATAATTGTCCCACCCTCCCAAAGACACACAGGGACAAAGTCAACATGAGGCTCTGACCCATCTGTGTCTTTTTAGGCACAACAAAGTCAGGCTGAAGAACGACAACGACATTGTAGTTTACGAGAGTCTCTCTGGGGACATCCGCTTCTCCAAAAACCTGCCCCAGCCCAACAACCTCAACAGGTGATTTTATGCACAACACACACAAAACTCTAGTAGAAAACATTCTCTACTAGATAGTTACATACACTTTATAAATATACATATATTTATACATTAAAAAAATAAGAGCCCACTTCACTGAACTCATTGATAAACTCATGGTTGTTCCATCAAATATTGATTTCTGAGTTAAAACATTAGTATTGTTGTTCTAGATTAATATGAATTTGTTTTCTTTGGATTGTTTAGAGTCTGAACTCGCTGCATCTTTTTTGTTATTTTGACCATTTCTCATTTTCTGTAAATAAATACAAAATATTTGCTTGGAATTTCAATGACGTCAGTAGTTCATAGAATAAAAGAACAATATTCAAACATAGACCTATAAAAAGGTATATAACCCTGGTCAAATTAAAGAATACTAATCTTAGTGTGTGAAAAGTTCTGATTTGTTGAAGTTTCTTAAACAGATTTCAAAGCAAATGTAAATAGTTTTGTTGACTTAAAACATAAAAAGGTCCGTCTGGTTTAATGTTTCAAAATTGTTGTGTTTATTTTCATAAAACATAACGATGTGATTTCATCTCCATCTCTGTCTGTTGACAGTCTGTTATCTGAGAGGCTGGAAAAGTGGCTCCAGTTCATGTTAAAATGGTCGCCAAAGGAGAGAGGCAAAGACCCCAATAATACGCCCAGCGACTGCTTCCACCAGCTGGAGTCCATACTGCAGCTCAAGGTGAGCAGAGAGCCATTTTTACTTTCACATCCGGCTTAGTTTTCCTCATTTTATACCGTCTCTTCAGCTGGTTCATGTCCTGAACATGATGTCTGCTAAAATCCTGATATACGCCATCTCGGACGACGAGACGGTGGCCAACCTTCAGCTGAGGATTGAAAAAGACACCAACATCCCTGCAGCCAATCAGGAGCTGCTGCTGGAAGCGGGGCTGGTCCTGGAGCCAAACGCGCTCGCCTCTCAGTCCGCAGTAGATTACATGGTAACGACGTTTTACAAGCAAAGTGTAGCATCAAACCTTGAGATTGTGACACATTATTTTGCTTTTCTATAGGAGGTAGATGGACGACGAACAGACTACACTCTTGTTTTCTTGTTTGATTGCTCCTCTTGCACGTATGAGCCCCAGTTTAGTCCTCGGATACTTCCAGAAAATATCCGCTTCATCCGTAAGTACACAGCAGCAAACTCAGCGTGCTTCGGTTTGCACAAAGGTCCTGAAACCTCCTCAGGATGTCCAAGCACAATGCAAAACACCAACTCTTACCAAGTACTCTTTTTCTTGTTTCTAATGCAAATATCTTATCACACTTAAAATAGGACAAAACAAACTTACAGGTGTCTTTTCAGCAAGATATCACAGCTTGTTTTATGTAAATAATTCCTTATTATTGGTGAAAAAGTACTAGTTCCACTGGCAAATAAATTTACCTGTAACGAGACAATGTTCTCATGTTATGCGTGAAATAAAATGCCACTGGAAATAATAATTTTTCATGAGTATCAAGAAATTATTTACTTTAAACAAACTTCTATATCTTGCTGATAAGTTACTTTTAAATTAGTTTTGTCTTAATTAAAGTTTACTTAGATATTAGAATCAGAAACTACACATAAGATTGAAAAGTCTTCATTTAATGCATCTAAAAGAAAATCATAACCTTCCTGAAATAATGGCGTAAGTCTTCTCTTTCTTTCTTTCTTTCTTTTTTTTTTTTAGTGATTTTTGCAAGGCAAAATATCACCACTTCTTTTTTGCCAAAAGATGATTTGGGTTTTTGTCACAAGACTTTTGGTAACACTTTATTTGAAAGGGTGTTTTTAAGACTGACATGTTATAACTATGATATAACAACTGTTATGACCATGAAAGAGTTTCCATAAATATTTATGACTGTTGTCATGAAGTGTCATTTGGTAAACAACGACATTTTTAATGTAAAGTTGCAATAAAAGTGCATGAAAAGTGTCAAGTTTGCATTTTCTGGTAAATAATTATAGTTTTAAAGCAAAGTTGCATTGAAATAGCATTAAAAGTCCATTGAAAGTATCAACTCGGGCAAAGGTTTGAGTCATCTTCATAGGCTGAAACATGACTGAGCATAGAAACAAACCATTAGCAGCTAGCATATTGCTTTATAGCATATTAGCTGGTTAGCACAGTTTTGGTTCCCTACATTTCTTTTGTGCATATCTGTCATGTTATAGTTCTTAAATGTTATTAAAAAGGTCTTAAAATGTCTAAAATTTGAGTTGATGTCTCTGTCGCAGAAAAAGATCCCAGACACTCTCTTCCGTACAGTCAGCTGAGGAGGACTTGCGGCCAAGTATGGCACACCATCCGCTCCCTGAAGGAAGACTGGCAGCGGCTGCAGCAAGGCCAGAAAGCTGCCATGTAGGTCCAACACACGAGTTCATCCACACAGAACCGAGCAAAAGTTTTAAACCACTCCTGATTTATGTTTTTTACTGCTGTGGAAACTAAAGGGAGGGACTACAAATTATTTCTCCAACTGAAATACAATTTAAACAGCAGGATTAAAATATTGGTAAACTTTTACCCCAATGGTTGAGAGTCGGCTCTGAACCCTCACCAGGGCTTTTTTCTGGGGTAAATGTCTACCCTATTATTTGTTTTTCCAAGGAAGAGGCAATGGAAATAAAGGAGAGTAAAGATTGTTATCAGAAAACAGCCTTAAGATAAAAGTTAATCTCATAGTTTAAGTTAAGATTTAAGTTTAACTTAAGTTAACTTACATTTTAAATAAAGTAAAATCACTGTCAAATTTTAAGTTTTAAGTTAACAAAAATTTTAAGCTAAGTTATAGCTTAACTTAAGTTTTAACGGTTAGCTTACTTAACATGACGACTTTAAAATATCACATGATTATTTTTAGCTTTTTGGGAACAAAATACAAACTATGTTAAGGCGGTAAATGAACCAAGGTTTTTTCACACTGTTTACAGATTTAGGCACATGCAGAAAGAACATTTGCTTCTTCTTCTTCTCTCAGCATGAGCCTCCTGCGGCACAACTCCACTTTGTCCAAACAGAAGATTGAGATGGTTTCCATGTACCAGCGGCTGAAAGCCAAGCTGGATTTCTTCAACACCAGCCTTCACATCGACATGGACAAGTACAATGAGCAGACGGCCACAGGGATCGGTACATTAGACTTTTATTTTACAGACCTTTGAACGAGATTAGGAGGAGCTAATTTATCCCAAACTGTCTGAGTGACATTGAAATCTCTTGTATGTTTTTGCATTTTAAAGCGTCGGAGAAACTGCTGAGCGTTTGGAGGGACATGGAGCAAACTGCCTTGAGCTGTGGTCAGGTATGCTGGAGTGTTTCATTGTCTATGTGAGGAGTGTTCGGATTGTTCAAAGGATTAAAATGTGTGTGTTTGAAGGCTCAGGTGACCGAACTGGAAGAGGAGATGATGAAGCTGCAGCCAGACATCGTGGATGTGCAGAGGCAGCCGTGGAGGAGCGGCGAGACTTTGGACACACTGTGAGACTGACCCAGAGTTTAAAAATAAAACCAAAAACCCACTTCTCCTTCAGCTCAGACTCACTTCTGCTTTTTAATCCTCAGGGAAGGAAAAGCCATGGAGTTGTTCCGCAAACTCAGAGAAAAGCCCAGAGGTATGGGCTTTTTTCCTTTTTTTTTTCTTTCTCCAGCATCAGCACTCGTCTGGGTGTCTGCAAATGGAAACAAACAATGTTCTGGTTTTCCTTCCTCAGACCAGCGGATGCCAGGAGACGGCACAGAGACGGCCCGTCTGATGGTTCAGGCGGTGCAGTTCTACGAGAAGAAACTCAGAGATTTCTATACAGTCCTCAGGTACTTCACTAACATTCACATGTAATTTAATTACTCTAATCTCTGCCTGTGCATTTGTCAGCCAAGAAACAGACTAACGGAAATAAATGACAAATTTATGATTGTCATAACCTAATTATGTGTAGAAATACCTATCAATGCACTGAAATTGGCATTAGCAAAATAATTTTTCTTTTCCATTCAGCTTCTTGCAGCACAAATCTGGAATAAACTTCCAGAAAACCGAAAAACAGCCGAAACAATGAGTTCCTTTAAACTCCCACCTGTTCAGAGTTGCTTTTGAAAAATAATTACTGGAACAGTTACCAACATATTTGATTTGTATTGATTATTTTGATGATGGCATTCAACAAAATGTATCAGATTTCTCAATGATGCTTTTATGACTTTATTTTTGTGTTTTTATGATGCTGCTGAATTGTGATAATAAATTAACCTGATTGGTTGATTGGATAGGGGACCAAAACAGTTTCCAGTCCAGGGCCCCACATTCTTGTAGATCCAGCCCTGATCACAATAAAAATAATCTTTCCTAAAGCCACATCCTTCCGTGTTTATTCGAACGGAGGACTGAATCAAAAATAAAGGATTTAATGATGTCAACTCAGACAAAACCCAGATGTGTGACAAAACAAAACAAGGCAACCACAGCTCAGTCAGAATAACCAGCACAGAATGAATATAGAGAAGAGTGATCACAAGTGAGACTAATAAAACCAAGTGGAAACAAGAAGCCTGAGGGGATCTAACAGGACGAACAAAAACTAACAGAGGAATTAGAGAACTAAATAATCACAAAGCCATTTCTGCAAACAAGTAGCCTGATTGTTTCTTTGCATTGGAAACAATGCAAATGTCTGTTTGCATTGAAATCTATGATGCAGATCATAGATTTCTCCTCATACAACTCGTTCTGAGGCCGCCGGCGCTACGGCGGCTCACCCGGAGCCGTGCCAGTCCAGTCTGGACTCAACCAGGTTGTGGCCTGTCTTTAATTTTATTTGACCAAACCAAGCCATGTGTGCATGATGCATTCACTACCAGTAATACCAGAATGCTCCCTCACACCCGACCCAGTAACCTCAGGGTTTAACACACAAGCAGATGCACTACAGAAGAATTTGCAAAACCATCCACCTCCTAGCTAGTTTTTGGCATCATAATGCAGTCTTCATATGTGTGAGGTTAAAGGGGACCTATTAGGCAAAATTCACATTTTGCCAATTTTTATACTTGCATTTGGGTCTCAACTGCTTGATTTTAGAAATGGCTAGAACATTTTAGAAAGTTTTAGCCGTTTTTAAAACTTCCCGATTCTTAAGTCCCATTCAACAGGCTCTGCACCGTTACCTAGCAACCCAAGCTGATCTCCAGCACGTTTGTTCAGCTGGTTTTACCTTCTGTATGCGCTGTACAATGGCTGCTGGAAAAGGCAAGTGTTCTGTAGTTGACTTACCATTCAGAAATCACTTGCTGCATTCTTGTTGGTTGTGCAGGAGGTTCCACTTCTGCTTTTCAAAGATGTACAGTTGTATAGTTGTCCATCTGTTTGTAGTCATTTTCATGTATGGGTGTAAACGTTGAGTTAGGAGGGACGGCAGCAGCTTATTTTGATCTAAAGTGAAAAGCTTGAAATAGGCAGAACTGAGCAGACGAAAATCTGATCATCTCAGAATGATTTTGTGCTAAAAATGTACTGAGCATGTTTCATAAACTGGGGGTGAACCAATTTTATCAGCCAGCCGATTTATCATTGTCAATTTCCATAATTTTTAGGGACCAGTGATTGGTCGATACTTGCATGTTAAGCTGATCTTACCTGCTTCAGCAAAAGTCTAAAAAGCAGCCGCTGTCCTTTTCTGCTCTCCCGTGAAAGAAAGTTGAATGATAGATCGACCCACTGCTAACATCTTTGCAGCTTTCTTGCTTTATCTAGTAACAGACATTCAGAAAATTGGTATCGACCTAACTCGGAATCGGCAGGTCAGGCTTTTTAAAGACTGGTAATTGGTGATTAGCCAGAAAACTGCAATTGGTGCAGCCCTGCCATAAGACCTGTTCTAACCTGTTCGAGGGGCATAACAGGTTACCTTTAATGGTTACCTTTTGCACAGGCAAATCCCAACAACAGCCACTCCAGTTGCTAAAATGTTTGTTTGTGTTGTTGTGCAGTAAGACTGCAATGTGTCGCCATCGTGTGATGGAGCTGCTGCCTAAGGTGGAGGAAGTGGTCCAGAAGTTGGCCGAGAGCGAACAGGTCCTGATGGGTCTGCAGGAGAAACGACAGAAGGAGCTTTGGGACCTGCTGAAAATCGCCTGTGTAAGGACGCTCAATTAATTTGACAGCAATATACGACACAATATCTTATTTATTTATTTTGAATGATTAAAATTTTAGGAAAACAATCTGTAAAACAAGAGCAGGAAGAAGCGTCTGGTTATCCAAATGTACAATAAAGACACAAATATTCAGCTACAGCACCTGCTGCAGCAAGCGTGAAAAAGCATTTTCTTTGTTTTGTCCAGAGCAAAGTTCGAAGCCCTGTTAGCGGGAGCCCTGATGGACTCCGGACGCCTTCATCCGTGCCTCCTCTGTTGACCCCTAGAAACAGCTTGCAGCAGCAGTGAGTATTTAATCAGTAGCAACTCCTTAACCTTATGCGGCTTCGATAAACATTGAGCTCTCTGAGGAACCCCTGGGAATATCAACTCATCAGAAAACATGTGAAGGCGTTGTTTGGAGTCGAATGATCCCTTTTTCCGACCATCTCTATTTTTATGCTTGCATAAAAATATTGCATGCAGTCCAGTTTTCTGGCAATACTGTCACAGGCAAGTTGTGATAAGAGTATTAACGCCATGAATCATGTGTGTCTGCAGGGATGAGTCTCTAGTGGAGGAGAGCAGGACGTTCGAGAGTCGCCTTCAGAGTTTACTGCATGAAACCATCCAGGAGTCAGAGAGCAGCATGGAGGTTCGTCCACTCATACTGAAAGAACTGAGCTGCTGTTCTTTAATGTACTGCTGGAATGGTGAAAATGTTTTTATTTTGGTTTTTTTTTCTCCTAGATGCTGAAAGAATGGACTTGGCTGCGAGGAGAGCAGAGCTTCTCCAGTGACCTCTCCTGAAAGTGAATTTGCCTAAACGTGACTCTCTGCTGCCGCCGTGTGGTCGGCGATTGTAACAACAGGAGGATGTGAAACAAGTTCTGGAGTTTAACTGAATTCATCGGAAGGATCCCACATTTCCAGAAATACGGGATCTAAAAATTAACATTCTGGGGTTTATTTTGTGAAATACTTATTTACCACGAGATTGAACATTTTTAAAATCTTTTCCAAGGTTTTAACATCTATAAACACTTAAAAAGAAAAATGTAAATTTTATCCTCATTTTTATATTTTTAGGTGAATGTAAATAATTTTATACAGAATTATAAGGACATCCATTTCTATGCTGGATTTATTCCTCTTATGTACACTGATACAAATACAATCCACCCTATGGTGTGTCTTCTTACCATTTTTTATTAACAGACGCTTTATTTTTAATCCAAATTGTTACTGTACAGAGAGAAACATTACTGGTTATTACACACATTATTATACCATTAGCCCTGTAAATATTGTCTAATCCCAATTTATTATTTCAGGTGTTTACTAAAAGAAATTAAGTGGTATTTTTATACTTTGGTTGAACCAATTCAGGTGTAATTTTAACTCATTTTCATGTTTTGAGTGAAAGAATATTGTTTGGTAACACATTTCTTTAAATGTGGTGTCCTCTCTGTCACAGTTTTACTCATAAACACCATCTTAAATAAATAAAATACTGACAAATTAACATTTGGTGTTTCATTTAACAACTCTTTGTATGTAGGTTAGTTTTTCCAGCTTTGGTCATCAGAAAGATTCAGCCTTTACCAAATATTTAGTTTTAAGACTTTTGACTTCTTCCAGAAGCTCTTTTTGTTTATTTTATACCACGTTTTGAGGAAGATGATGAATTTGGAAGAATTTCATCCACTATAAGCAGCACCTCTGGTAGTAAAACATCCCCACAGCATGATGCCCCCACCTGTTGTGGGGGCATCATGCTGTTGTGGGGGCATCATGCTTGCTTGCTTGCTTGAGACATTAAGTTTGGAGCCTCACATTCACTCTGCAATTATTTTCAATATTTTTGTCTCATTTGACCATAAAACTTTTACTTGGAAAGCTTTCCAACGTGAGCAGCTGAACGGTCAAGTCCATCTTGAAGTTGTCCGTTTGCGTCTGCACAAGGTAAGTTTAAACATTTTTGCAAAACTCTCTTTGTGGATCGTGATACTGATGGAGCCTTGGTGATTTCCCTGACTAGACCAACTTCTTCTGTGGCTGATAAATTAACTAAGACTTAATAATAAAAATACTACAAATCAACAAGCTTGTGGTGTTTGACATTCTTTATTTCACTCATTCTATAAAATAACTTTAAGGTCCTACTTGTTAACGGTACTTCCGATACTTCCACAGCACAGTTGTGAAATGTGACAAAGGCTGAAACATGACAGGACGAGTTGACACGGAAATCCAAATATCAATCAATCCCTTGTGTTTTTTTTTTTAACCAAATAAGATCTGAAAAACAGACATTTAGGCAGCTGAGGAGTTACAGTTTGCTACTGAGGTCTGGAGGAAGAATCAAAAGTCAGTTTCTCAGGCTAAGAGAAGGAGGTTTTATCTTTTTCTCCAGCTTTTATTGCATCCGTTTTGTACAAACTTTCACAAAAGTCTTAAAATTATGCAACAAAACCACAACACTCCAAACAAGCAGCCTGTGTTAATCCCATAATCCAGCTGAACGTAACTAAACCAACCAGACAGTTAAAATGAAAAGATGCCTCAGAACTTCAGTCTTATCTGAAACACAAATGCTCAAGTTAAAAGTGCACTTTTATTTGTTAATCGTACTGTTTTGCCGCATACTGATAAAATACTAATAAAATAGGTTTGTGTTGAAAGTCATAGATATACTAAAATGTAAAAATAAATTAGGACTGGGTGACAGTTACAGTACTGTAGGTCTTGGAGGTTATCAGGGTTAAGGCCAAAGAGCGTGTATCTGTGCATGTGTGTGTGTGCGTGTGTGTTGGACTCAGAGGGGTGATGTGTTCACGTGTTGCTGAGTGTCGTCACATTTGGGGCTGTTTTGTTTTTTTTCCTTTCCCATTTCCGTTCTCTGGTTTACGCCTCAACCTCGAACGCCATGCCGACTTTGTGCCCGCCGGAGCTGACGCTCTTCCCATCGATCATCGCAGAGACGGTGAGATTCACTCCTGCAAAGTTTCAGGTAACTTTGGTGATTGCTGTTTGAGTTATTTCTGCTGAAAGTAGCTTTCAAAATGTCAGAGGGCAAACCTGGCCTGAGGGTATGTGTGTATCCAAGCCCAACGACGCCGGAATTGGTGACTTTTGCCTGCAAAGAGAGGGGGGAAAAAGTCACAATTCAAGACATTAGAAATATTCTTAAATTCACATTTTGCATATTTTTATGCTTCCATTTGGGTCTCTAATACTTCAGAAACAGTCCATGCGTTTAAAAGGAAGAAAAAAAAAAAACAGCTTCTTTTTCGCAATATGTTAAAGTTTTTCAGAAATCCTGAAGCAGCTCAGTGCCTGTCCATTGGAAGAGGATTTCTTCCAATGGACAGGCACTGCACTGTCACCTAGCAACCCAGCAAAGCTCAATTCGTCTCCTAGCAACCCAAGCAGAGTTCCAGCAGCAGCTTATTTGGATTTAAAGTGACAAGACGCCCAAAAACAGCTCATTCTGAAAGAGCTTAAAATTGGTGAAACTGACCTAAGATTTCATTTTCCAAGAATCATTTTGTGGAAACAAAATGTAATATTCTATGAACATATAATAACCTTTATTATATTTGATCATCTTTTCATAAAAATCTGCTGAATGTGTCAATTTCTTACGTAAATTTTTTTTAAATTTATTTTAATTTTTTAAATATTTTTAAGCAGTTCAGATTCATAACTTGAAAATGTTGCTGTGATTGTTATTTATTCATGTTGTTACTATATATAGATATATATATACACATCCACTTGGGATCAAATCCGCCATTTCCTGTTTTTTATGGAAAAAAACAGGAAATGTTTTTTTCCTGTTTTTTGATCGAACTCATCCTACTACAGCTTTTAAGACACAGACTTCAAACTCCATCAGTAGAGCCTTGAGGCATTGAATGTCAAAAGTTATCACAGGATTTTTTATACATCAAAGCATGTATAAAGTGTCAAACTTTGACTATTCGCCATGAAACATCAAGGTGCAATAACTTCCACATACAAGATCACAGCTTCATCAGACTTCCTATGTCTCACTACAGACCCTCATCACATGCTCATCATCTTAGCCCCGCCCCCCTCCAACAATTTCTAACTCCAGTAAATAAAATGTGCTGTATGTGTTATTTCTTACAGACAAGGAGGTGTCCTTGTCCAGCTGGTATTTGGTTGCAATCCCAAAGCGTGTGTTGTTGCTTCCTACTGTCCAGGCCAGGTTCACTGCTGCCTCCAAGTTCTTGTTCACCTTCTGGTAAACGGAGGCCCCAAACTCTGTACCGTCATTACTGAAACAAAAAGACCCAAGCACAACGTAATCTAAGTTTATCTAAGTCTCACTTCTTTAACTAAGAAGATTATTTCAGGAACAGCATTTGTGTTTGTGATGCTGTGAATGCTGTGCCATGCAATCACAACCAGACAGTCATCTAAAAGAAACTAATAAATAATTACAACAGAACTACAAAATATCGCAGTGAAATTGTAAGTCGGCATCGCACACCCTTACTCACAAATTGGCGTGTGCCTGGAAGTCAGGGCCCTGGTATCCTAAGGCGAAGTTGTATTTAGTCATTTTAGACCTGGCGATCTCATAGGCCATCTGGTAGCCGCCGAGCCAGCTGCTGAAGGCCAGCACAGCAGCCGCGTGGATGGTGGGACCGGCCCTGTCGAAGTCCAGGTCGCAACCCAGGTTCATGTGGTTCTGCTTGTAGCCGCTCTTCACTTTGCAACTCCTCTTGCTAAACAGACAGCAGGTCAGCATAAGTGTAAAGTTTAATTTAACTTTGTAGTTTTAGCATGAGCGGGATTGTTGTTACCCGGTGCTGGGAACAAACAATGTGTCCAATCCGAGCTTCAGCCCTGTAACCAGCTGAAGACACAAGAGACAACCAGTGAGTTTATTCTTTCAACTTCTGAGTGCAGCGCTTCCACAAAACAACTTTGAGCTCAACCTGGTCCTCCATGGTGACGTCCATGGTCAGAGTGTTGTCTGAGGTCCATTTCTGGTTGAAACTGAGACCCAGCTTGTTCACTTTGTACTTTGACTCCAGGTGGGCTCCTGACTTCCCTGTGTCTGTGTTGCTATTGCCCGTGGTGATAAACTCCTGCAGGGACAAAGAGGGGAGAAGTAGTGGAAAATGAAAAGAGAAAAGAAAAAAATCACAGAATAGTAGACTGATACGGAGGCGTGAGAAAGTAAACAAAGAGAAAATAAGCAGCAGTGGGAAACCATGGGCCATGTCAAGAGTACATGGCACATTATGTAAAAAGAAAAACTGGAAGCTGAAGAATTACTGGTGAGGAAAAGTGAAGGCAGGACTGAGGGAGAGGCTGGTGGTCTTAAGAAGGAACATTGTCTGCTACTGCTGCAGCTCTGTCTGCGTTTCCATTGACCATTTAATGGTGCAAATTAGAATTATGAAAATAATTCACTTAATGAAAACATTCTTCAATAAAAGGTTTTTGAGCCAGCTGTATCAAAATTATTATATCTCGCAAAACTGCAATGGAAACACGTTTTTCGCATCCCACGAATGTCACTACTGGAGGAAAAGACAAAGAGGACGACAGGAAGTGGAAGGAGGATGATGGCACACCATGTTTTAAATGGGTTATCACATGAACACATTTATTTTCGTGTGATTTTAGTTGCGTTTCTTATTTAATGGAGATACTGCAACTGCGAAATTAGTTTCTTCCACATTAGCATAAAAGAAAAGCACCATATAATGATAACTCAAAGATCAATATATTTTCATTTCTAATGAATATTTAACACTGTATCTGGAGATATTTTAAATATCAAAGATAACCAAACAAAAAAAAAACCTAAACAAAAAATAAAATGGATTATGAAGTTTCTGTAAACAAAACTGACTGCCTTTTATGACATATTAATCATCAGGCTCATACAGGAAAACAGGAAAAATTACCAGCTTTTAGACTTTTATCGAATAAATAAAAGTTCAAGCTAACCACTTTGTATTGTGTCAAATGTTCGTGGCATTATTGTGACAGGTTACTGTTTGGCAGAAACTAACCACTCTGTGCTGCACCCATCAGATTTCAATTTACTTTTCCTCCACTTCTTAATTTTGTATTCATTTGTGTTGGTCTATCACAGAAAATCTCAATAAAGCACAATAAAGTTTGTGGTTGTATTGTAACAAATGTGAATGTTCTTGCAGAGCATTGCATGGTTTGGAAAGAACAGATTTTAAAAGAAAACACAATGTCTAAAATCAAACTTATATCTTATATCAGCAATTTAGAGACAAAAGTATGAAGAACATCCAGCGTATTATATTTGAAGTAGATGAGGTCCAAGACAGAGAGCGCTTAAGTTCGATGCTTAACTCTAATGTGAGAGATAAATACAAAACCACTTACAACCCCATTCAGAGACTTGGTCTTGATATCCAGCTTCAGAACTCCATAGCCTGGCAAAGAAAAGCAAGAAATAAAGAAAATGCTGGAGAAATAATATTTTGTGGCTGCAGCGTGGCTCTAAAGTTGCAGAATAAATAAACATGTGGAACATGGAGCAAATGAATCCTGAATGATCACAGAGATGAAAACTAGGGATCAAATCTGGGTGTAGTGATGGACTCAGACCGGAACCTTCAGTCACATAAAGACAGTCACAAAGGACTAATGTCTCAGCGAGATCTAGAGAAACTCATACATGTGTTTATCTTTAGTCGCATTGATTTATGCAGCAGTGTCTTAACGGGTCTGGCTAACAAATCAATCCTCCAGCCGCAGCTGATCCAGAACGCTGCTGCTCACGCTCTGACTAAAACCAGGAAGTTAGAGCACATCACCCAGTTCTACAGTCCCTACACTGGCTCCCTGAAGCGCAGAGAATAGATTTTAAAATACTGTTGTTAGTTTATAAATCACTGAATGGCTTAGCACCACAATACATTAAAGATCTGCTGTTGTTATATCGACCTTCCAGAATCTCAGGCCTTCTAGTTCTGGTCTGCTTTATATCCCAAAACCAGAACAAAACAAGTTTGTGGTTGAGAAGCAACATTCAGCATCTATGCACCACAAATCTGGAACAAACTTCCGAAAAACTACTGAACAGCCGAAACACAGAGTTCCTTTAAATCTCAACTAAAAACAGAGCTGGTTAGAGTTGCTTTTGAAACATAATCAATGAAACAATCAACAATCCGATGTGTAATGATGGCACTTGACAAAATGTAATTCTTCAATTACTGAATGTCTGTTCAATTACTTAGTATTTTTATGATGTAAAGCACTTTGAAATGCCGTGTTGCTGAAGTGTGGTATACAAATAAACTTGATTAACAGATTGGTTAGATAGATAGACAGAATCCTGCGTTAACACCCAGAAAACATTAATCCAGTCCTGTGACTCACCATAGCCTTTGCTGAAGATATCTTTGGCAGCTTTTCCCAGGTCTGAGTACGCCGGGGGGACAGCCATTGTTCCTGAGGAAACACACCGAGTCTACATTTAAATTCTAACAGCAAAAACATGCAGATACACACTTAGCTGCATTTTCCTGAAAAATGCATAATGGCAGTTTAGAAATGTTTCTAAACCAAAATGCTCCAGATGTTTAGCTTCCATTTGAAGTTAAGTTTTGGGTTTGATGACTCATTTTTTCTTCTCCAGACCATTTTTTCTTCTCCAGTTCGTCAGTAGAATGGTCTTGATCCACTCACCATTTTACCGTTATATCAAAAAGTAGATATTTTTTTAAGCATTTTACTGACAAATATTGCATTTATCTGCAGTTCTGAGCAGCAAGCTTTGAAAAGCTATTTATTCAATGTATCTTCTTCTTTAAAAGAAAAAATAATAAAACTTTTCAGCATAAGGAAAAACATCGGTAGAAGTAGCAACAAACCCAGAAAACATTGTATAAAATGTTCAAAAATAAGTGTGACTAAAAAAATAGGAATTATTGAGCATCTTCTTTCCAAAACCACTTTAAGAAAGTCCTGAAATAAATCAGATCTTTGAAGCAAATCCAAAAGAAGTCTTTTAATAATAAAAAATTGAGAATTATATGGTCTAAAACTGGAAACAGTTGAATGTTATAAGAGGACAACAACACATTTGGAGCAGATCAATCAGACTGAATCAAGCATCCCATCTTTGCAAAGGCCTCACCTCATGTGTGGACTAACTTAAATAATTAGTCCAATCACATCAAATCGAGACTGAAATAAAACAAAATAGTTTTAACTGAACATGAAGCACTGGGAATATGATTTGTATCCATACATTAAATAACAGAAAGCAGAGCAAACATTCAGCATGCGCCATCCAGCCGTTTTCTTTCTGTGTCTGACATCTTCAGCCCATCAATGTGAAACTATTGATTCTTTGGCAACAATCCCATCACAATCCAGCAGCCATTATTAAGCTAATGAAACCGTTTCTCCTGCTGAGACATGCAGAACCACAGACCACAGACAACTTGTTGCCACTCACAAAAATCCTTCATTATGCAACACATCAGAGCAGGAGGAGATGTAATATGTATGATGTGCAAAGACATACGACCAAGCGAGCGCAGAAGAGCTAACTTAAGTAGTAAAAGCTGGATTCTGCAGTCAGCAGCTTCACGCTGTCATCAGGGTCCCGAGTTAGCATGCATGCATAACCTTGAGAAGTAAGAAGACATTTCTGACAAGGTGACTGACCAAGAATTCACAGTTTTCTTTTTTGCCTTCTCTCGCAGTAAAGCTTGGTTAATGTTTGACTTGATTGTTTTCTTTCTTCTGCCTCCTGCTCTTCCCTGACCCTTAAACCCATCATCTTTTCTGCAGAAGAGTTGGACTTTACCCATCAGGCACTGTATCCCAGAGAGAACCGGTGTAGTCCAATCAAATGCCTGGAATAGACCAACTGAAACTGGAAAATCTTTAATAATGGCTCCAAGGTCAGCGTCGTCACCCCAAAGCGATCGAGGGACCCTGATGATTATTTCTCCTCTGTCTCCTTCCATGCACCCACTCCACTCACCGTGACCCTCGGGGGCGTGGAGCTCACATGCCACGCAGACATCTTTGTTTTCTGCCTGCACACCCGTTTCTGTCTTCTCCTCCTGCAGCACCACAATCCCCACTTTCTCGTCCATGTTTCCTCAAGACGAGGGAAACACCAACAGGAACAGGAGAAAGCCGAGAAGTTCTGCACAGATCTGGCATCTTCAGCTCACAGGACAGTGACTGAATATATGCATATTTTATGGCAACTGCGGTAATATTACGCACAGGTCAGCAGAATAGTATAAGGGCTTTCAGCACAGTTCTTTATAAACTATATTCCACAGCTGGAGCATTTAAGCACAATGATGATCTGGTAAAAAACCCTGAAACTAGCAGCTTTTTACAAAGCAACAAAAAGGAGTCCATGCTATTTGATAGTTAATATAACCCACAAGAACCAAATAAATACAAGAACATCTCCATAATTATACCTTTTTTTAATATTTCAGTGTCGTAACAGGACATACATGTTTAACTATTCAATAATTCAGGCCTTGAAAAGCATTTTATCAATGTTGGACCACAACTATTTAGATTAGTAGCAGAGGTGACCCAAAAGGAAGTATAAAAACATGCAAAATGTTAATTTTGGTCACTTTTCTTGTTCTTTCAAATAATAACTTATTTTCCCCGTAAACAATTTTTTTCTTCCATCTTAATAACTGAACAATATTGAATAAAAATTTAATTAAATTAATAGGAAAATAAAAGTGGTCAGAAAAAAAAATTTCATTGAGTTCTACCAAAGTAAATACCTTAATTTAAAATGATGCAAAACGCTTTCTGTCATGTTTTTGCTCCAGTCCCATCACTGAGGTATCAGGGTCGCTGAGCTTTAGATTATTCGCTTCGGTGTCAGAAAGCTTTGTGGCTTCTGTGTTGCTCCCATTTTCTCCCTCAGGTTCCTCAGTATGTGCAAGCTGACCTGCATACTTGCTGACAGCAGGCAACCCGTTGTCAGTCATTGTCATTTCAGCCGACAGATACTCCTCCCACACTATCCATCTCTGCCTCCCTTCCCCTCACGGCCTTCATTTCTCTGTCTGGCCGCTATGTTTAGCTGCAGTAAACATGACACTGCAACACGTGACCTGGCAGTCAACATGTGTCCTCATCTAACATCAACCTATCGAAATAAAACCATATAAAATAAACGTGTTTATCTCTATTATACCTCCACTCTGTGGATGCAGGCAAACATGGGCCTGTCACTCCCAGTGTCACTTTAATTAGGCAACAACCAGACAACCCAGAATTAACTGAAAGGTCAAAAGGACAGCTAAGGTGACACAAACACAAAATGGTGGTTTTTGACAATCAAGCATAATTTGTTGGGACCAGTCTCTTTATTTTGACACATGTTGCTTTGACACCTAAGGAAATGCATCTAAAAAGGCATTTGTTGCATTGCTCTTGGGTAAAATGCAACTACAAGTCTGATTTTAAGGAAATAAGTGACCTATTCAACATCTGCTGAGGGAGAGACGGGGGGGAAATCAATCTAAAATGTGTAAAAAGAGCAGTTACTCAACACCAGCCTAATCTATAGATAACCAAGGTGGTGTGTGGTTGTGGCTTATACTGAAGGAATGTGTGTTTGTGTCTGAGACAGAGAGATAAGGCCAAGTACAGCAAAGATGGTCCTCAAACACATTGTAGGTTGAGCCTAAGCTGCTCCATGTTATTTGGATGTGTTTGGCTTGACTATTATTTTTCTGTGCGCAATGAAAACATCCATTCTGTGTGTTTACCTGTGCTATTTGGCCCCAATAATAGTTACAGAATTACCTTTTATCAGCATTAAAGAGACAGAAATCAGTCACCTAAATTCACCTCAATCAGCTCTGATCAGTAATCGGCAGGTTAAATGTTAAAAAAAAAATCCTAGAATAGTGATGCTAATTATAAAATTCACCAAAACTATTAAATTGTACCATACTGAACTCAACAAAAATATGATACAAGTTAGGAACTGATTTCATTTGATGGCTGTTTAAGATATAGCCACCTGTTTCCAGTATTTTTCCTATGGACTTTAAACAGCTAAAAAGGAGAAAAAATGTGCTAGAAGTTTTTTTGATAGCCTAATTCAATAAAAAAGTACTGGGTTAATTTTTTCATCCATTTCTGGACATGTCTCCTTTCTCTAATTTTTGATAAATTCAACATAACTGCATCAAAATACATGTTTTGCTCCAAAATACTTAAAAATACTGGAATTGCAAGCTTTGATTTAGTAATTACGATTAACATTGAACATTTGCCTCTCTGCCCTACCCCATATCTTAATTTGATAACGTCATGCTAGATCTCTCTGGTTTTAGAAAATCTCCTAGCACATCTGGCTCTTTCCTATAACCTGGAGGATTGTTTTTTTTTTGTTTGTTTATGTAATAGTCCTTGGACTTAAAGTAATCTGGATCTGTCAAAATTGGGAAAAGGAGTTTCAAAGAAAACAAAACCAACTAACAAAACAAAAGTCGGTATTGGCCAGAAAAAGCCTGATTGTTGCATCTCTAATAGTTAATTTTATCTGAAACAGACAGAGAACTGAAGCCTGACTTCAGAACTTTGGATAGCGACATAAAAACCAATAGCATAAATTTACATAAAAACTGTTAAATATATCTAGGTCATTATTTTTAAAAGCAATTTGCATTATACAGACATAATAAAATCCTTTATCATGTCTTTTAAATAAGTTGCAGAGAGATAAAAGTCTTTGTTTTGCTAGTTTTTGTGCTTCTTCACCAACTCCATATGACTAAATTTCCTTAAGATTTATGACATCCTGTCGTTTTGACCCTCAGGGGACCATGTTCACCACAGGGGATCTATCCTACTGGTAACTCTTGTATGCAGTGTGCACTGAAACAGACATTTTATAAATACCCTTTAAAATATGTAGTCAATACTTCTACATAAACTATTCACCAGTTATTTTTTGAGTGCGTCTAGATGCGAAATAATGCATCTAATAAAATGTGTAAACTTATAAAACCACTTTTTGTCAAGCGTGTTTGAAGCATTTTGCCGCTTGCAGTGATTTGTGTATTTATTACAACTGGTTACAACAAACAGGCCTAAACTAGTATCAAAACCTGGTAACGCGTCTGCGGTGTTCCCCACTTTCCCTCTCTGGGTCTCGTTTCTCACTCACAATCAAGGCACATTTGTCAACAACTACAGATTACGCTGAGAAACAGGCGCCCCGACAAGTTTAAGAAGCTACAGCTTTTGTAAAGTTCTTGTATCTTACCTTAAATTTACAACGGAGTGTGTAGACTTTCGCACCGTTGCTCACTGTAGCTGAGTGAAGGAGAGCACCAACAGACACTCCGTGAGCATGCGCAGTCGAGCCTCCCGTTGAGGGCGGGGCTGTCATTGGTTAGTGGCTGCACTGTTATTTGGGAATAAACATTGGACCTCTCTAATACAGCGGCCATTTGTAAGGGTCCTTGATTAATTTCTAGTATAATAAGCGACATTTTAACTGATGTGACATAATTTGTACTGTCCTATGAAATAATATGTATGTTTTTCAATCTTCTTATTCCACAAATAATATTTTAGTACTCCTTGATTAATTGATGTCTGCAATACAAACTCCTGAAAAATGTTTGCGGTATAGGTCATGGGCTGTAATTGTTCATACAGTTGAAAGCAGACATTTACATGCACTTTAAAACTGACATATAAACTCTTTTTTTTTTCAATGTTTGACATTAAATCAGACTAAACGTTTGTTTTTGTTCAGTTTTGATTACCATACATTCAATGGTACAACGCAAAAATCCACCTATCAATCAATCAGTTAGAATAATCATTTATTTCCGGAGTTGAGTAGTAACTAGTCACATTTACTCAATTACTTTTTCTGAGTAACTTTTTGGAAACTTTTAGGAGTTTTTTTTCTATACTGTATTTTTTACTTTTACTTTAGTAATTTTATTATGAAGTATTAATACTCTGGAGTAAAATTTCTGGATTCTCTACCCACTTTGAGTAATTTTACTGAATAAAGAACAAACATGTTTTAACCAAAAATTCACTAGATACAGACACACACCTGCAGTTTTTGTAAAAGTTTCATATGATTTTTTTTTTTATTGAAAAATACTAATCTGGAAAAATGTTATTTTCCTGATTTTGTTATTTGTTGTTACTTATATGAATTATTGTCATTTTGGTCCTTAAAATTCCAAAATTTCCACGTCACTTTGTATTTTGGTCTGTCTGATTATGTAATTTTGACATATTAATGATAATTTGGTCAGTTACTAAATATTTGAGTAGACTTTTTACTAAATACTTTTTTACTCTTACTTGAGTAATTTCTTTGACAGCTACTTTTTACTTTTACTTGAGTAAAAATATGTTGAAGTATAAGTACTTTTACTTGGAAACAATTTATGGTACTCTGCCCACCTCTGGTTATTTCTACTTCCTGAATGCAATAATCCTGAGAAAGAATTATTTTTTTTTATCATTTTTGATTATTTTCATCAATATAAGAAGATTATGTACACTAAGATTATTGTGGTTTTAAACACTTTCACAAAGCCCCAAATTGGAGCTAACTGTAAGTTTATTTTAAGGAAAAAGCTAAAGAATACCGTTTCCTTGTGTGGGATCTTGGAAAAAAACAAAACAAATTATGGAAAGAGAATTATGGACAGCCACATATCTGGTCATTTTTTTGAGCATAATTTCCAAATGCACAAAAGTTCATTCTTTCAAACAATAATATGCAACCAGCATGGGAATGTTCTATGGCGGTATTATTGGTACAATTACCAGGCATTATTGTGCCTGGTAATTATGAAGCTGAATTGTGAAGTTTTGTAATTGTAGTTTTTTTGTTGTTTTTTTTATCTTTCACAAATACAAAACAACAGTTAGATCCCTCCAAATTCTTAAGTGCAAGTACACAAATTATATTCTTTGAGTCCCACTTTAAAAACAATGCTATACTTATAGTTCTGCTCCAAATGATCCCAAACAAATGATGCAAAGCAAATCTGCATATTTGCTATTTATTTAAATAAATCGTAAAAATTTTTTTTTTTTAAATTAGCCTTCACAGACACAAAACTAGTGTTGTACATTCATAAATTCTTCATTACAGGTCACATACTCCATCCTACAAGTAAGAAAATATAAAAGTCTTGCTCTAATATCTTTGCTCTTTAATGTAGTATTCATTTTACATTATTGTAATAATTTGTTTAGATCTCATCAGGGTTTTAACATGCTCTCATTTTGCAAACCTTCCTTGCAGCGCCTGAAGACAGTACTCAGGATTAAAGAGCTCCTCTCCTCAATGAGATTACAGCAGGAGTACGTATTATTCCGCTCCACGGGTAGATAATCATTAAGCGAACATGTAACAAGGTCAGTTTTACACTTTTTAATTGATCTACAGTGAGTTTTTATGTTTTGTTTACCAAGGTGTCGGCTAATATCTGTATTCCCTGCGGTCATTGCCCTTCAGTCTAGATCTGTTTGTGCGTGCTCCGTTGCCATGGTGAAGATTCGCCAACAAGTGTAGCTATCTAAGCGTCATCGGCGCGCGTGAACAAAACCCTTCGCCGATAAACAACGACTCAAATTTAAAAGGTAAGCTTTTATTTGATTTAGTTTGACCGCTTGCAGGTTTTGTGGGACGTCAAAATGCGTTTTTGCTCCTCTTAATCCATACGGAGTTTAGTCGAAAACACTGTGAGGTGATTAGCTTACTTCAAAAATACTACAGCAAACAATAGCTGTGGTTGGCGTTTAATAGCCGTTGAAAACAGTATTTATATGGCAACATGCATACGCAAATGTTTTTGTTATTTTTATTTTGTTCTATTTACATTTTACCTTTTAGTAGATGCAGGGAAATATGCTGTCTATTTTTATTGTCAGATTGTGAGATTTGGTCTATATCTCAAATTTTTAACTATTTTACTAGTAGCTGAAGCAAATAAACACACAGATATTTCATTTAGATTGTGCAGTTTGTAGTAAAGTTATTTTAAATCATACTGATAAAAGAACTGTTGGTAGTGGTACTTTTGTGTTTTTTTGATTGTTTCTTATCTGAAACTGTTTATATCTGATATATCTGCTCAGCAGCTTCTGCACGTTCAGATGTGTGAGGGACCTTCCACAATATCTGGGCCAATCCCACCAGATCCCTCCCTACTCCCTCAGTATTACAAACGACCTGCTTCAGGTAAGGTGCTATCTAATAGTTGTGTTCAATAGGATTTGTGTTAAATAAAGACATGATTTTAAAATTGCCATAGTCGGAATGAAAGATGTCTCATAACAACACTTAGCAACATACTTCAATATACTTTGTTGGAATTAGGTGATTAATCAACATAAAATTGTCTTTAACTGTGAATTGGGAGAGAGATTATGCATGTTTTGTTTTTTTAACACTAAACATATGACAACTGGCTGCTTTGGGTATTATTTAGAGGTATACGAGTAAAGAGGACAAAATACAAATGTACCTTGCATCTTTCAGATTTTCCTGCATGAAAAATGTAGGAAACTGCATCATTTTCCTTCCACTTTACAAAAAATACTTCATGTTCTGTGTTAGTCTGAAAAACTTATTAAAGTCTGTGGTTGAAATTGACAAAATGTAAATAAAAAAGCTTCTAGCAGGATTAATAGTTTACAATATACAGTAATATGGAATGTTTAAAAAACATTAAAAGAGGACTTAGTGCCTATTGAATAGAAAACCTTTTGTAACAAATACATGTTGGCATTAAACTATTTTTTTTTTCTCTTCCAGCTCGTGGTTGTTTAGAAGGAAACCAGAGAGGGAGCTTGGCCCTTCAACTGGGTCCTCTTTCTCCAGATCCCGTGTTGTACCCAGAAAGCTACAGCGCTCGCTCACCATCCCGCCGGCCCCGTGTTAGCCCTAATGCCACTTATATTCTGGACCGTGGACAGAAAGGAATTGTGGGAGACTTACTAAGACTAGAGGGGTTATCCATAACTCCTGTTCCCAAACAGAGTAAGTTTCAGCAGCTAATGTAGTTTTTAAATTTATCAATTTTTGGTGTTTTAAAGTTGAAAAACTGTGGCTTTAATCATAAATTTGTAGTCTATTGAACTGTAATTAGGATAAATGTTGTTGCTTCTCCTTGTAGAGCAGAAAGTACATGACTTTAGTAAGGATAATGTACGTCGACTCCGGGAGATACAGAGACGCTGCAAAGAGCAGGAAGCTGAGAGAATTCATGCTGGCCCTGTCCCAGTCAAAGCTCTGTGGACGTCCTCAAAATACCAGAACGTCCCATCCAGGGTGATGACTCAGTTAGAGGCAAGGACGAGATCTACTTCTAACAGAAGTTTGATCATTTCATATTTTCCTCAATGTTTTAGCCTGTTTGTTTATTTCACTCAGGTTTCTCGCCTACCTGTTAAACCTCAGTGTCAAACGTTTCTAAAGGCCCACTCTAGAGGCGGCTCCTCCACTCCACCAAGACCTTCGCCTGTGGCATTCCAGCGCCCAGCCTCCTCCAGTTTCACACAGGACCCAGACTTAATGGTTGGATCTAACAAAATTATGCTTTTTGTATATTATAATACAATCATAGAGTTGATCATTTGTTTAAATGTCTTTCTTCCAATGTATTTGTTTTATGTCAGCCATTAAAATGTTTTCAGAAATTCTGTGAAAATAATTCAAGAAGGGAAATTAGTTGTAAAGGAAGCGTAGATTTATGTCTGCTTTTAAAATTATGCTTTCAGGTGCAAGGTCAGACCATAGACTTTGTGAAATATAATGCGCGAGCTGCAAGAAAAGCTGCCCTTCGTCGGTCCCAGTCACTGACAAACCTCAGGGATAAGCCCGTCCCGAGCGCAGTGAAGGGCCAAGTGCCTCAATAGTGAGTATTTTAACACAAAATTTTACTTTATTTATAACTTACTCTCAAATAACTTCTAATAAGTTTGTATGTTATAATTATTTTTGCAGTATTTTGCCTCATAAACATTAAAATGTTTTAAATAAAATCTTTTTAGATGTCTTTTACATGAATTGCTTTTTCCTTGGGCTGCAAAATGACACAGTTAAATGAAATTTGGGGAAAGTTTCTATGATTTGTTCTTTTCCACTGTCACTTCATGCTTTTGTGCCAACTGAGCATCCTTGGATGGAAAATTTATTACCAACTGGCAGTGAAAGCTGAGTTTTCTGCTCTGTGTTAAAACTGATTGATGGATTAATTATTTCTGGGTATAAATTTTAACTGTTTATCTTATAATGAGCCTTGAGATTATATTTGTTGTGAATTAACATTATAGAAACAAGCCAAAAAATAAATGGAAGTATGGAGAGATTAAGAGATGAAATAGGTAAATATAGGGGGTTTGAATTGCTGAAGTGGGAAACTTACACAAAACCATTCTTTATTGTCTCACTACCACTTAATGCAGTCTTGAGGAAAGAAAGAAGCAGTGGCAAAAAGAGGAGGAGGAGAGGAAGAAGAATGCACCTGATCCTAGGGTCCCAGCTGGTCACATGATGTTGCCGGACAGCGAGAGACAGGAGACACTGAAGTCCCTGAAAGACAGTAGGTCTCTTTTGGATGAGTAAATCTGCTGGTAGACAGATGTTCACATGGAGAAGTTGTTGTTGTTTTTGTTGTTTCTTTTTCCCTCAGCTCATGGCTCATTGGTGTCGGAGCTGCTCACCTTCCCGCTAAAGTCTGATGGTCTGAGCGTTCGCACACGTCGGGCTCAGCTTGACTGTAAACTTTCTGAGATTGAAGAGGCCATAAAGATTTTCTCCAGGGATAGAGTTTATGTTAAAGTTGATTCCTAACACACCAGAAGGACTTTAAAAGAAGAGGAGATTCCCTGCAAATCTGCCATTTTCTTTTTACAATTTATTTAATGTAAAGAAGCTGACTTTTATAAAAAAGATGACTACTTTATTGCTGTGGAGGGATTTTGTTAAAAATATATTTTATATAATAATTTTATCATGTTAAATTACTACATTTGCTTAATGTCAGTAGCTCTAACATAACATTGCAATATCTCTAGTTCTTAAATTACGTGCTTTGGCTTGTGTATGATTTAGGAGCTGCAATGTCTCACAAAATTGTACACATCTCTATGAAAATTATAGGTTGTCAAAAATATTAAGCCTAACAATAAATAATTTTAAAACTTTTCTCCAATATTAAGTGACACTTATCCTTCAGAATTTAATGGATATTAGAAAGAATATTAATGATTTTGCAGCAACATCAGTGCATAGGCAAACTAACTTCATTGAACCATTTTTAATTTAATTTTAGAATCCATTATTTGTTAGTTTTGTTTTATCTCGAATTAGAGATTTTGTTACACTGTATGTGCAAAAAGTTTTAAACTTATTTATTTCTGGTTTTATGCTTTAATTTCAAAACCTGGCATTTTAACATAATTGTAAACTTTTGTAAAAGCTCCCTATAAATGTCATGTAAAGTTGAAATAAATAAAAAAAATTATTTCCTGTTATTAGACTTATTTTGTTGCTAATTGTGATCATGCCATGTCATTCCATGTTTTGTTAATTTTATTTTCTCATCAAAAAACCCGTAGTGAAACCAAAAAATGTGGTTAAAATGTTTTCCAAAAATACTTATCGTACAGTCATCTCAAAAAGTGATAAACAGATTCCTGTTTATATAAAAGTCTAGAAGTGTGTTGCTCATGGTGGCAGCATGTTGGAGTAGCTTTGTGTAAGTTCCGATTTGGTTTTTATAGACTTTTGTTCGTAATTTTTGAGATTGGGGCATTGCTTTTCTGGACAATTATTTTCTCTGGTTTTGAATGCTCTGCAGGTGGAAGGACTTGTACTCTTAATTTTTTACTTTCATAGAATTGTTATAATGTAATTGAGACAAAGTGGTTTTAACAACTGACAGCAGCTGATTATGACCCACAAATCCCAGTTTAAAAGGAGGCTTTTTGGATGTAGAACAGGACCAAAAAGCAGAGAAAGAAGGAGGATGTTTAAACAGTCTCTTTCATTGACTGTTTAAACATAAAAACATTTAGATAAATGGATAACAAGTTATAAATTTGACGGTCTACATTAACGTTTTGATTGTTTATTCTATGTTACATTTTGTGTTTTTATGTTTGTTATGATGTAAAGCACTTTGAAATGCCTTGCTGCTGAAATGTGCTATACAAATAAAATTTGATTGATTGATTGATCAAATATTCTACCCCCATTCTAACTATGGCAAGACAGAGATTTAAGCAGAAGGGGCTAAAGCAAAGTAGGTGGATTAGCAGTGCTTGCTAACTACTGAATGTGTCATCCAGGACATATTATTGTCATTATCCTCTCTGGATATTGAACTGTTAGCATGTTATAAAACTCATGAGATTGTCATACAGCAACAGTCTTCAGCCAGAGACCTCTTAAGATTTTTTGGAAAACTGACTGCAACTGGAGATATTACATATTTGATATTGTACTAATCCGTTGTTTTGAAGAAAAATGTATTTTTACATAAACAAACGTAATATTTTGTATTTTCCAATTATAAAATAACGTCAGAAAAAAAAAGTGATATCTAATATTAAAAAAGAAAAGTAGAAGTGTTTCGTCACGTGGGTGTTATTAATGACGTGTTACGCATTTCCAACCCCCGCTACGTCGTTCGGGTCATTGTTCAGCTGAAGTGTTAGCAAAGCGCTAACTGAAAACACAGAGTGGTACTCACTCCTGCGGGATAATATTGCCACCGGACTTTCTCAGGACATCTCGCAGTTTTCGGATTCTACGATGAGCAAGAGGAAAGCTCCACAGGAGTCCCTAAATGAGGGAATAACTGACTTTCTTGTCGGTGCGTGATGTTACCTTTCAGCCAGCAGTTAGCTAGCCTGACAGTTGCAGTGTTTTTACTATTTAAACTACCTTCACATTACTTTCAGCGAGTTATACGCTGATAAAATTGCTTTCATTAACATTTCTTTTGTTCGTTTTTAAGCATGGGAGTTTCTCTGCATTACAGTTTTCTTTAGAGGCTGTAATTTAAATCCCTACTTCCGTTCAATGTGGTCCTAAAATTAAATGGGATGTGCTTCTGGTTACAGAACTGGCTAACTACGAGAAAAATGTCAACAGGGCAATACATAAGTACAATGCATACAGGTGAGTTCCTAAAAACCTTTGCTTTTATTTGCAGATACGAGTAGAATCCTTATATTCAGTGGTTATTTTGGATAGACTTAATTTATCTGCTCCAAAAGTTTTATTTCTGCTTCATCTTTCACTCACTTCCGGTCAAATATTTAGAGAATACTCTGACAATAACGTTTAAAATCCTTTTATAATAACAAAAATATACATTTTATTTATAAATTTATGTATAATTTATGGCACATGAAAACTAGCTTGCTTGTTCATATCATATTACTAAAACTTGAAAGTACTTTCTTTATAAATATTTCTTAAGTCATTTGATAATGTTTTTATTCTGTACTGTGGATAGGAAAGCAGCATCCACCATTGCAAAGTATCCTAACAAGATTAAAAGTGGAGAAGAGGCGAAGAAACTGGTATGTCCTAAATCCATTTTCTATGTTGTTTATAATACTACTAATATTTAAAAAGTGAATAATGGAAGCAAAACTTTAGTGATGACAATGGACAAGATAAATTATGAAGATGTTTCTTTATTACTATGTTTAAATGGCTAGCCCTTTTTTTATATATTATATTCATATGTGAAACTGTGGTTTTATGTTGACCTTAATGTTTTAATATTAATCTGTCCACAGATGGAATATGTGTACTGCCTTTAGATTTAAACATTCTTATAGCATAAGTTATTTGTCAGAGTAGCAGTAAGTGTGTTTGTGCTGCTTTCCAAAAGCTTGTGTTTTAACATCCTGATATGTTTACTTTTACCTTTCAACAGGATGGAGTTGGTGTTAAAATAGCTGAAAAGATTGATGAGTTCTTGCAAACTGGAAAACTAAGAAAACTTGAAAAGGTGAGTATAGGCGTTAGGGAATACACAACTCCTTCCACTCTGTATTTTATTTTATTTTATTTTAACTTTATGGCAGAAGTGACAGGGAATGCATATGTCAAGAACCTAAACAGAAAATGTGAGTGTTCAGCTTTATGTTTTACTTTGTCATGAAGTAACAGAACTCCACCAGTAGAGGCCAATTAAGTGCATAACCTCCCTGCTCTTTCTGTAAAAAAAATTTTTTTTTAAAGTACATTTTACTGCACAGACTGATTAATCTGACTTATTTTCATCTAGATCAGAAATGACGACACCAGCTCTTCCATAAATTTCCTCACCAGAGTCACTGGAATCGGGTATGTTGGTAATATTACCAAATGGGACCAACTCAGTTGTTGCTGCTTTTGATTTTTATTATGCATTAAATTATATGCCTTTGTTATAACAAAGTATATGTGTCTTGACCTTTAGGCCTGCTGCTGCTAGGAAGTTTTTTGAAGAGGGGGTGAAGACACTGGATGGTTTGTACCGCACATATCATAGATCACATAACATTTACTTATCTCTTTAACAATTAAACTCACCATAATAATGTTAGACCTAATTTACAGATCTCTTTGTGTTTAAAGGTTTTGAATAACTTGCAGGGAACATTAAAGTGCTGTTTTTATATTTTATGTTCCTTTTAGATTTGAAAAAGGTAGAGCACAAGCTAAATCACCACCAAAAGATTGGACTCAGGTAAGTTTGTCTGAAAATGCTTTAGGTTTATTATTTCTATTTTATTTCAGTTGTCTTCTGTTAGAGCATTCAGTATTTATGTTTTATGGTGCATTTAGGTACTTTGAAGAATTTGAGAAAAGGATCCCAAGAGCTGAAATGGAAAAGATGGAGGTGATTATGCTTTTGATAATTTCTGATGTCTTTTTTAAACTATTTTATTTGCAGTTTTTTTTAACTGTAATCTTTTATTTTGTTTTTTATTAAGGTTCTTATTCTGGGGGAATTAAAGAAAATTGATCCAGAATATATCGGAACAATCTGTGGAAGCTATAGGAGAGGTGCTTTCATCAGACTGATATTCAGTCTTTAATTATTAAGAGTAGCTCATCTTTTTAAAATGATATTTCTAATTTTCAGGTGCAGCATCGAGTGGTGACATTGATATTTTACTGACTCACCCAAATTACACTTCTCAAACAGAGAAGCAGGTAAAACCTAAACATATACTGTTGCTCGCTTAAAGTAAATAAAGTATGTTGGTAAGAAGAAGTGGATCGTTTTTTTAAATAATTGAACTTTCTCTGTTTCCAGCCAAAGCTTCTTCATGCTGTGGTCGATCATTTGGAGTCCATTGGGTTTGTGACCGAAACTCTGTCCAAAGGAGACACCAAGTTCATGGTGAGGCCTCTGGTGTTTGTTTCCCTAAATGCAGTCAGCTGCTGCTATCTTAATGTGACTGGTAATGAAGTTTGTGTTGTAATTCCACTCATCCCCTTTAGCGCATTACTGTTCCCCTAATGTTCTTCCTCTGTTTGTTTAGGGAGTCTGCCAGCTGCAGGACACTGATGATGATGACGAGGAAGAACATCTTCACAGGCGCATTGATATTAGGTAAACTTTTTTGTTTCAGTCAAATACTCTTAGGATATTTATCTCATATATTTCTGGTCAGAAGCTTATAAACATGAACATCAGATTGATTTTGGTCTAATACATTCAGGGCGGATTAAAGTTAAAAATCATTCTTGGATTTCTACAATCTACACAAGATCTAAATTCCAACCTCAAGCTCAAATATATACACCACAATCCTATTTGGTAAATCTCCTTTAACAAGTTGCAGGGAAACCGCACATGATTTGTAGCATTGAGATTAATAATTTGGGGAGGCCATTCAGGAAGGCTTAATTAATTAGATTTGAACTTGTTACAAAATTTAACTCAAGTAGTCACCTTTTTGTTTTGTTTACATAAAACAAAACAAACCTTTGTATTTATGCCTTTCTGGTAAACTCATACATCTGATGTACAAGTGGCATCCGCAAAAACCAGTGATGGACGACAAAGCTGCTCGTCTTGGCTCCCTGGGGATTTATTCCTGATCAGAAATCGATCTGATGAGATGCTTGAAAAGACTTTTGTTGTGTGTAAAGGAGTTAACCTATCACCGAAACTATTCAAACCTAAAGTAACATCTGAATGCAAACTTGTTGCAGCAAGCAGAGACATCCCCAATGCTAATGTCCGTAAGTACAGTCCACATTTCATGAAACACTTGAAAGCTGAAAGGGTATAACAGCACTTTGCACCAATCTGATGGTTCAATAACCTAAACAACAGATTAGAAAATGGCTCTTGGGGGGGAACTATGGTCAGAGGAGACTGAACTTCTTAGCAGCAGCAACAGCCAAGGTGGTGGTAGCATTTGCTGAGGATCCATCCACTACCTGTAGTGCTGATGTATTGCACAAATTTCATGGGTTGATTGAACCACTTCAACTCAAACCAACAGCTTAGATGGTTGAAACACGGATACAGTTGAATGTTCCAGCTCAAAAATGATCCAAAACAAAAATCCAAACTGACTTTGAAATTGATTAAGCCATGCTTAAGCTATTGAAAACATTTTAACTGTGTATAAAAACCAGGTGCATACCAGGAAACTGGCATGTATGAATGAACTCTAAAACTATTGATTAAAGGAATCGCCAAATATCCAGGAAGAGAAATACTATCAGGTTACCAGAAATGTTACAGTTTCTGCAGCTTGTGAAGGGAGATTTAAACAAATATTGGCACGGATATTAATGTGATTAAATCTGTATGTGTACAATAATACAAAGGGCCAGGGAAAATGGTTATTTAGTCTTTAACACACTGGTTTTGTCTTTATGACATGTTTTGAGAAACTATTTTGAGCTTCCATTTAGAACTGAAATCTGCAGTTAATTTTTTTTTTTAAATCCAATCATTCTTCTTGATTTTTGCCAGGTTAATTCCAAAGGACCAGTACTACTGTGGAGTTCTGTATTTCACTGGAAGTGACATCTTTAATAAGAACATGAGGACTCACGCTCTGGAGAAGGGCTTCACTCTGAACGAGTACACCATCAGGCCACTTGGTGTCACTGGTGAG
Source organism: Poeciliopsis retropinna (assembly GCA_010277075.1). Lineage (NCBI taxonomy): Eukaryota > Metazoa > Chordata > Actinopteri > Cyprinodontiformes > Poeciliidae > Poeciliopsis > Poeciliopsis retropinna. The sequence goes on from VMRM01000001.1 coordinate 8,437,221, forward strand.
TCTCTGTCAGCTGCAACTAAATGAACTTCAGCCAAAAGTGATTTTGCTGATTGTATTGATTGCAGGAATGGCGGGAGAACCTCTGTTCGTGGACAGTGAGAGAGACATCTTTGAATACATCCAATACAGATACAGAGAGCCGAAGGATCGCAGCGAGTGAAGGAAATCGACAGCAATCCTGCAAACTTGGATTAAACAATGTTTGTTTTCCACTTACTCATGACCCTGAAAAAAGAGTAAATGTGAAAAGAATTTTTATTATAAGAGTTGGATGTTTTCCCCAACTTAAATTAAAATGATCTTCGCATTCTGGACTTAATATTTATTTAAAACACTTCACCTTCAAGCCTCATGAAAGTGCTTCTGCTTTATTTTTAGGGTTTTAAATCATGTCAGCTGTAGATTGTTTGCCTCATTTTTAGATTTTGTTTTTGGTAAACCAAAAAAGGATTTATAAACGTACATGAGCCACTTAATGTGGATAGTCTGTTGCATTTTGTTTGTACATCCTGAATGTGTGTGGTTTTGATTTTTATTATTGTACTACATTAATATTTTAGTTTGTTTTTTAGACAAAATGAAAATGTTACAATAATGCGCCATTGGATTGACGAGTAGCAATGTGATCATCAAACCAGAAGAGAGTAGTATTCTCAGCATTTAAATTTGATTTTGTTGAATGGTAGGTTTAATGAATCAGTTGTATGAGATAAGAAAAAGACAACATCCAGTGTTGAATCATGTCAGAATGTGTCCTTTTTTCAGGAAGGCAGCAAAACTGACACTGATAATATGGTAACTTTCAGGTTTGTATTGCAATCTGCAAATATGTCAGAAGTTTTTAAAGAAGAAAATGAAACGTGAACCATTGCTGTCACTAAATTGAAATAAACTGGAAGAAACAGTTAAATTTTAATGTCTTCTTCATGAGTTTTGTTCAGTAATATTTTTAACGTTTTGGCATTTTGCACATCATCTTGGTAGTCTGTTGTCCATCTCCAGTCTAAATGATTTAGACCTATTGCTGCACCAAATGATAGCACAAACGGCGAAATTAACTGCAGCATCTTACCAAGTTCTTCAACAGCCTCTATTGACCCTATCATTTGAATTTGAGCATGAAACCAAGGAAACATTTTACTAATGCAGAACTGCCAAGAAGAGCTGATTTTTGGATGTCATTGATCTACATAATATCATTTGTCTTTTTGTCTGAGTCAGTTATCACATATGATCAGTTGGTGAGATATGAGGTGCCTGTCAGTCTGGATCTGCAAGTCCCACATATTTTTACTTTTGGTATTCTGCACCACCCATGGATATGGCCTCCAGCTCCAGATGTTTCTGTACACTTCTCCAGCTACTTGGCTTAAGTTTTAAAGGTTTTTTGTGCAGTTTGCCTGCCATCATCATAAGAACCTTCTATTAGTTTTAATAGCGGGGTCTCTTAAGATCTAAATTTTCATTCCTGTCTGGCATAGTAGACCTCAGTCTCTGTTTTTTTTTTTTTTTGTTTGTTTTATTTTTTTTTTTGCAAATCATTAATTTTCTTTCGCTAACAATTGCGCTTATCCCCAGTTTCTTCTTAATACTCTATATTTTTCATTTCCTCAATCTGGCTCTGATGCATGATAACCGCTTTCATGCTTCATGTCAAAGTATTTTTGAATTTGAATAAATTTTGTAGCTCATCTTTGGAAGCCATTATGCTTTCATTCTGGTATATTTGCTAATTCCATTCTCGCTGGTGATCCTAATGCCTACAAGTCTTGACTTCCGTCTTTTTTAGTAAATTATATGGATGCATAAAAGCTAATTATTTTTTACAAGGAGTTAACAGTTCGAGGTACTGCTACACTAAGCACACTGCTAAAATATTAAATCTTGAGAAGAAAAGGAAAATAAAATATGAAAAAATATGAAAACACTTAATTCCTTGTCCCACTGTGAACTTTATGGTTGAGTGAATCACTCAAGATACATTCTTCAAGCACTGGTTCTTTATGCTGTTTATGTAATAAATAGATGCATATAGAAGTATTTAATTTATCTACCCATCCATCATTTTGTTCACTAATCATCCATGCATCCAGCTAATAACCCATCCATTTATTGATCTGTTTGATTTATTGATTCATCCAACCTTTCATCCATCAGTTTGGTAATCCCATTTATCCATCAATGTTAGTCTCATCACACATTAATCTATTCATCCATTCATAAATGTATGCACGTATCAATCTATTATCTACCCATTTATCTAACGAAAATATCTGTCCATACTTCTTTAAAGTTTATAATTTAAAGAAGGCATTATATTTAATGACTGACATATGGGAATTTCAGTTTGGAAAAGTATAATTTTGACTTGGAAATTAACTACAGGAAACTTCTGTAAAAATCATATTGAGCCTATTGACTAATACTTTTTGGAATATTTTTTACAGACTTGGCTTTGATCATGGTTTCTTAGAAGTTATGTTCAAATTCTAATTCATACCATTATAATATCTAGCAATATCTAGATTTTTATAGTTTTGAATTTAGAAAAAAATCGTTTCAACTACACAAAGTAAATATTTTTATTTACGCAAACTGCAAATAAAAACATCACACGATGGAAAATATGTTTCTTTACTGCATTAGAGATTGTTTAGCCATTAGCCCGCTATCTTTAACCCCACCATATACAAGCGTTGCCCTGACAACGGCTGTTCCGCGGTGCATGATGGGTTGAAATAAAATGCTGCTAGAAACACCACAAGGATACGCACTCGTTGACCAATAAGAGTGCTTTGTGCGTTAACGGCAGCCAATTGGAGGAAGTCAAGGCAGCCGTATCCTACCGCCACACACCCACATCACTTTTGTGTCAACCACTTCGCGGGAGTTGTCGCTCCAGGAGCAGTTATCCCATTTAAACTACTCATCACTTGATAAGCTTCCGTTGAAGGTAGGGTGGCAATCCGTGACTGCAATTGTGCATTCACGGAGCTGTATTCGAGTTGTTCAGTTTATTATGTGTGCAATATATTTTTACTGGGAAACGCGTTTTTTAAATTGTTTTTTTTTTCCCCACCATTGTATTGAATTACTGTTGGTTGTTGGTTTCAGCTAATCAGCAGCATCATTGCTTGGGGCGCATGGAGGTAGTTATTGAGATAGAGAAAAAAAAACATCTTCCCATGATACATTACTTACTATAAAATATATTTTAGAACATTTTATGTTTTCCTGCACATTTAAAAACAACTGGGGAGAGTTTCCTCAGTGGCTAATGCATTTTAAGGAGTTGACGGAGTCATAGTTTTAGCATGAGCCTCTAATCAGAGTATAGGTGTAAAAATGTAGACGGTAATTTTAAATGTCTTGAGGTATCCATAGAAACTACGCAGAGCGCACGTTCATCTCGCTGCCTTTTGATGGAAGTTATGTAACACTTGTAGAAATGGCTCCATCAAACATTATGTAGCCGTTATTATGTAATAATGTCGTCGCTGAAGAGACATTTTCTTTTCTTTCTCTCTGTGATCTTGACTTGTCCACTGCTTTATTTCCCCCGATGCAGTTGTTGATCAGTGTTGGCACCCTCAAGGCAGGCAGCCTCTAAAGTCACATTGTGTATGAGTGTGTGTCAATGCCCTCATGAGGGTGATAAATTATCCGCTGTGTTTTGGTTACCCAGAGCAACGCCATGTCTGACAGAAAGCCAGTGATCAAGAATGCCGACATGTCGGAGGACATGCAGCAGGACGCCGTTGAGTGTGCCACACAGGCCCTGGAGAAGTACAACATTGAGAAAGACATTGCTGCATACATTAAGAAGGTATATATATATATATATATATATAAATAAAGGATATCCTACATCTAAACAGACAAATCCACACGAAACTTTAACTTATTAAATATACCAATCTATTTGAATAGGTTTTTGAAGATTTTGTCATGTTATTGGCATTGTGACCAGGGCTGGATTTAGGATTTAGGGGATGTAGGCCCCATGGGTTGGAGCAAGTTTTAGTGCCCAACCCATGCAAGGTATTTTTTTCAAAAACATCCAGTCATCCAGTAGATTGCTAGATAAATACACATCATCCTCAAAGTTTCTAGGCCTATTCTGGATGAAAATGTAGTTTTTTCAAAACAATCTTTTATTTTAAAAACAGGGCATAATTTGAGAAATCTCTCAATTGCTCCAAAAATCAACCAAAATGTTAGTGACTATGCCAAGCATGTCTGTCTAGATCTAGCTGTTGTTACATTTAATTTACTTGGGGTTGAAGGTTTGTTCTCAAATAGTTGTACATTGCATACCTACATTAAAATCACCAAAATTCATACAAGAAAGTATGCCATGTTTGGAAAACTATCAGATTTTTTGTTTGATTTTTTTTCTTTGAGTCAGGTTACTTCTGCGTTGCTATTCTAGCCCTAAATGAATGCAAAGCTAATGACTAATGCAAACCACCTGGTGGGTCATTGTTGCAATGTGTAGTATATAGGTTTGTCTTGAGGCAACCTGTTTTTTCCTTGAAGATTCCTTTAACTCACATTTCTATCTTCAAGATGGCATTTATTATAGAGAGGAACAATTTTTTGCCATCATGTGTAACTATAGAAATGGCCTGAAGAAGATACTGTATTGTCTTAATTCTATTTTCCAGTTCACTGAGAGAAAGTTTTGAAAAGGTTTGGTACATGAGGCCACTAAGAATGATGGGATGACAGATAACAACCTAAAGTTAGAAAACAATTGCAGGAGTTTTTATACAAATATGTTATGCATAACTGCAAATTTAGATTCACTCTTGATTCTCATTTTTAAAAAATAAACCCCTAGTCTCTAGGTAAGATTATTTATTTACCAAAAACCATCTGATATAAAGCGTGTTTTTAGGCCCTGTTAAATTATTTAAGCAAGCATATTTATGTCAATAAATAAATGTCACAACTTAACAAAGCTTGTCTTTTCCATCTGAAGTGTATCAATAATATCCATAGAGGACTGGTGAGGTGGCATCCCTCCACTGTTGTTTTGGGGTGCACATATTTACAGATTCAAAGACTGTAATTTAATCCTAAGCTATTAATAATGTTAAATAATTTAGTGCCAAAGTTCCATCCATGTATAGGAGCAAGAGCATAATACAGGAAACTGAAAGCATGTTGCCAATAATTTCCTCCGCTTACAATTTAATAAACATTTTGTGATGTAGCTTTACATAACACTGTTGACCCGTTAATTTGAGAACAACTACTGTATTGTTTGCTAAATAAAAAACAATTCCCTGCATATTTGATCATTCTGAATTTCTCTTTTGTTCCTTACAGGAGTTTGACAAGAAATACAACCCGACATGGCACTGCATTGTTGGGAGGAACTTTGGGAGCTATGTTACTCATGAGACCAAGCATTTCATTTACTTCTACCTGGGTCAGGTAGCCATTTTGCTGTTCAAGTCCGGTTAAGGGAAGGCTGCATTTCCCCAAACCTCCGTTGACCATTCAGTACTGACGGACTTCAAAAGGCACTTATCATTCCTTGGCGAGGGGCCGCTGCCTTTTTTTGTGCTGCATTCTACTTTGTTGTTTTTGACTATATAAACCGTGGCCATGTTAAAGAGATAAAACACTTGTATTTATTTTTGTCTTGTTACATTAGACATGTCGGTTTTTTAATTAAAGTGTAAATGTGAAACGGTCTGTGTCAAATGTGTGCTCTGGTCATTTCATTATGGTGGATCAACCATTTTCTGTACCAACTTAACCCTTGAAGGGCGGCAGGGGGCAATCAAGTTTCATTGTATAGCACATTTCAACACGGTAGTTCAAAGAGCTTTACATTATGAAAACAAACACATACAGTCACCAGGAACAGATATTACATTTGATCAAATACCATCATTAAAATCATCAATACACATCAGATTTTTTTTTGTTCAATGTTCATTGATTATATTTCAAAAGCAACTCTAACAACGTGGGTTACAGTCTTGATTTAAAGGAACTCAAGCGTTTCAGTTGCTAACTTTCTGGACCTTGTTCCAGATTTTTGGTGCATAGAACCTGAATGCTGCTTCTCCTTATTTGGTTCTGGGTTGCAGAGCAGACCAGAACTAGAAGGCCTGAGAGTCTGGAAGGTTATACAACAGCAGCAGATCTTTAATGTAATTTGATGCTAAACCATTCAGTGATTTATAAACTTAACATTTCTATTCTGAGCTACAGGGTAGGGACTGTAGAACTGGAGTGATGTGCTCCAACTTCCTGGTTTTAGTCAAGACAGGAGCAGATGGGTCAGCTGTAGCTGGAGGATTGATTTATTAGCCAGACCTGTTTAGACACTAATCAATGCGACTAAAGATACACCCACAGATGAGTTTCTCTAGATCTCGCTGAGACATTAGTCCTGTAATCCTGAAAATGTTCTTCAGGTGACACAAAGCCGACTTTGTGACTGTCTTTATGTTGCTCTGAATGTTCAGTCGGATGATTAATCGACAAGTGTATGGAGTTCACTAATAATGTGACTGTTCAGGACATATAATCCACAAAAAATAACTGGAATCAGTTGTTAAGCCTGTTAGCAAAGGATCTTTGTATCCTACCTATTTTCTATCACAAATTCTGTTCTGACAGTCACTAACTTTATACACTCATTCAATAAATTAATTATTCAAAATATTTAATTACCTCTGGCATTAAATATATTAAAAAACTGGTACTTTCTCAATTATGAACAGCTAAGGAAAACATGACATTTACAATTAGAATATATCAAACCGATTGAACCAATTTTCAAAAACAAAGGCAGCTTAATGCAAAGTGTATTCAACACCTGCATACAGGTTATTTTCAAAAATACTTTTAATCTGGCAAACCAGACTAAACATAATTTAATATTACTATGCTTAAGGTTTGTCACAAGGAAATTGGATTGGCAGCATTGTAACTCTTTGACAAAACCCTTGAAACTTAATAGTTGAGAGCTTCATCCTCATTTATAAACTGCTCCTCGGTTGCAGGAGGGTGAAAATACAGCTTTCAAAAATCCACTCATGAAAACCTTTAGCCACCTTTGCTCAACAAGCCCTAGAAAATAAACTTAGTATCAAACTCAGAAATTTCTAAATTTATCTAAAATATTTCAGGGGTTAATCTCTCCGGAACATTCTATCAAACATATTGAACATATTATCTATCGCAACATTAATTATTGATTCATTGCCCAGCCTTAGTTGAAGGTTTCAGCATTAAATTAATGAAACCTTCAGTCTACAAATACTTTTCTATCCAGAAAATGAGCAGAAACCGTTAAAACTCCATGATACAAAAGGAAGGTGAAATAACGAGTCAGTCAATAGACGGTATTAAGTTTTTATTACATATTTAGAAAACCAGCTTGTGTGGGAAAACGCCATTAGTCAGGGCGAAGGTGGAGCGCAGGTATCCTTTCAGCTGAGGCTCCTTCTTGATGAGGGGCAGCAGCTGAGCATCCACCGCCTTCTGGTCCTCCTTCCTCTGCTCCGTCAGCTGGTACTTCTGCAGGTTACACAACAGGTTAACGAGGTCGCTTGGAACCCTACGGCAGCAGTTAGAGACCAATTTACCTCTTTCTCTGTATCGAAGATCTCCCCCTCCTGGTGACGGGGCTTCCTCAACCTCTTCTTCTTGAAGTAAGTGTCGTTGAGGGTTTTGGGGATCTTCATACCAGAGATGTTGATCTTGGTGGTGGTGGCGATAACGAATTTCTGGTGAGCCCTTCGCAGGGGGACTCTGTTCAAGGCAAGAGGGCCTGAAAGAGACAAAAACCGTTGGGATAAAACAAGGTTTGTATTCTCACAGTAACACTAGCAATTTTTAAACCAAGGTTGAAGGATGTTTAGAGATAAATATTCATTCATCCTTTGACAAAACGCATTAACTCGTTCAAAATTCCCTCCGTTCATAAACGTACAAAGCTCGTAAACTTTTACAACAGTAAAATTTGAGAATTTATCAAGCATTTTTCAGGATTAGTTTGAACTTTTCCAGCACCAAACTTTGGAGATAGAAAAAGAAAATACATTAACTCATAAATGCAGTTTCAATTTATAATTAGGATATATTTTATTACTGTTATTAATGTCTTGCGCTCTAATACCTTTATAATATAAACAAAATCTGATGTTTTGAAACGCCTCACATACCCTATACATGATAAATAAGTCAATTTAGTTCAACTACACTTTCCTGAGTAACTAGGAATAATAAATATTACACTGAAACAAATACAAATTGTGTTTTTATTGTTTCAATAAAAATGAATTTTAAATGCTTAATTTTATTAGACACTAATCAAATTAAGCAGTTAAGGCTTACATAGAAAGTCCCAAAAAAATCTAAAATGTTTTTGCTAAGTTTTCTGGCATTTAGAAAAGAGAAATAATTTTGGTGATTTTAACTGACATACAACAAATTTAGGCTTTTAATCACACATTTAATTGAATTTTATTACAAAACTGCAGCTTGAATATACAGAAATCAAGCGCTTTCCAGACCCTGAAAAATCTAAATGAAATTCAAGGATTTTAAACACTCATACAAACCCTGGTAAATAAAAAGAAACAATATTTTCCAGCTGGGTAATAACTGTTTATGCAATCTGCAGCCTTACCGGTGACAAGCAGGAGACCACTTGAGAGTTGCTTCAGGAACACCACGCGCTGAAAAACAATCATTTTAGTATTAATCTCAAGTGCTAAAGGCATTCTGCTTCAGAACAACGCACCGCGTGCTACAAATATTTCTCCCAGGACGTCCAATCTGTTTATCTGAAGCGGTGCAGGCAGAAAACTACCATGACATCTGGATGGCTGCAGAGATGCACAGTAAAGGACTCAAACATTTGATGCATCCAAAATGTTTTGTTTGTTTTTAGGTCAGCTGCCTTCTCAAAGTGTGTGTGTGGGTACGCTTGCTGCAACAACTTAGCCATACAGCAGGTGAGTGGGAGAGAATCCTCTCTGTTGCACTGAGGGTGTGAGATTAGAGTTCGATCAAATGTGCAACTAAACCCCCAAAATGTTCTAGAGTAAAAACATTTGATGCACTCGGGATGCGTTTGTTTTTAGTGCTCTCAACGTTTACTGATCTGTGCAAAACATAACACACAAAATGCTTGTGCAACATTAATGGCAAAGATAATATTTCTGTAAACACTAGTTAAATTTCTAATAATGTTTTATAAGGCTGGGTGATAAATTGATCAATCAAATTTTTGGTTTTCACAGTTCAGACTGATGTCAAAAAGGCCGCCATGTTTGACAATTTATTTGGACTTTGAATTCAGGTCAACTCTTCAACAAAATATAAGAGTCAAATACTTTTTTTTTTAAAAGCAAGAATGAAGTCAATTTTATAAGAATGATAGCAGTAATCTAAAAAATAAAAATAATAATAAAAAAAAATGTATCCAAACCTTTTCTCATTAAAATGACTTTCTTGTAACTTTAAGCCATTCTTCAGGTAAAATTTCTTCTTTAGTTTTGTAATATTAAGAATATATAATTGAATTTAAAGAATTCTTGTAGTAAACTATTATTCTATATGTGTATTTTCTGTCATTTGTATTTTCTTTTTTTTTTTTTAAAGAAAGAGAAAAACTAAAAGTTAAAATTGGAAATCAGATTTGGTCCGAAAAACTGAAAAGATTTTATTTTTAATCCATATCATCCAGCCCTATTTACGTAAAATTTCATTCAATTGCATTATACAAAATTACAATTTTCCCCACTAACAGTGAAAAGTGACTTTTGTGCTCAAATTCAAGAAAGAAAAAACATAAAAACCAAATATCATGATTAAGACTTTTTTTAGAAGTTGCACTTAAAATGCTTAAAAATGTAACCTTTAAAATAATCTTTTACACCCATGAAACAAAATAGACTGTTTGTGTGGATCTCACAAAAAGAGATGATTTTTTGTTATCCTTTTGATAATGACCAATATTGACCTTTGTAAGTCAAATTCTGCAGTCTTTTATTGTGTCGGTCATTTCTTTATAACAAATATCCATTTCCTGATCTGTAATTACCTTTCCGCGGTGGCGCCCGGTGAGCAGGATGAGGACGGTTCCAGGTGTGATGGAGGCACGCAGCTTCCTCTTGTGCTGGCTGAAGGGTTTCTTCCCATGGCTCCTCAGTTTACGGGGAACGTCCTCTGTGGGGTAGTAGCGGGGCTGCAGGGGGCAAAGACATTGATGTTATAGACTAGAATAACAGCAAACGTCTTCATACTGAAATCGAAACTTGGTGTTTACATACTTGAAAAATGCAAAAAAACGGTGAAACAAAGTAGGTTTAGAAGTTGTAACAAAATAATTAGATGGCAAAAGTTCTTCAGTGCGTCCAATGGAGTTTCCTTTCAACAGTAAAAGCAGCGCTGTCCCTCCCCTACCTGTTGCTGTGCAGTGTCTCGCAGTGGTCTCCTAACATTTCCCTCACAAGAAAGGCCAATTTTGTTGTTCAAAAATATTACCAAACTCACAGTAAATATCGAAACTAAAGTAGTAGTTCTGGGACTTTTACTCTTTTTATGTGGGACAGTCTTAAGCTACAAGCACATTGTCTAAATGTAAGCCAAATAAATATTTCAACTCACTTACCAGCTAGTGTTCCTCTAATACAGAGGTTCCCAAACTTTAAAATAATCTCAACCTTAAAAAATGTCACAATCTGTTAAAAAGCATCACAACAGCAAATCAAGCCCCATTAACAGCTGATTTATTTACCAATATGTTGCTTTTATTTATTAAAGTTCAGCTTTTATCACATTTTTCACCATTTATACAACGTATATACTTTCTTATGCTATTTTTGGTATAAAGGTAATTTTATCAGGAGGAACTCAAGACCAGACACATATTTATTTGGGGACTACTGCTCCATTGCAAAAAGTTACAACACAGTAAAATATTCTGGTTGTAAGAATTTAATACTCTGGACTAAATCTGTTCACCCCAGAGATTCCTTTTCAAGATTATTTTTAAAAAACCCAGAAGGAAACACCGGTATTCTGTCTCGAATTAAAGAAATTAGATTCTATTTACGTCTCAAAGTATTTGTGTGTAAATGTAAATTTTTTTGTCCAAGAGCTTATAAACTTTAAATCATTTCACCCATCACTCACCATTTTGCGCAGCTTTACAACACGGGTTCCTCCATTCTTGTCTCCTCCTACAGTTTTCACAACTGTGGCCTTGGGTTTTTCTTTGATCTTTTTCTCAATCTAAAACAAAAGTAAGTTGGGATTCAACTGTGAGGCGTCATAGTGTGCATTCAGATTGTTTCTATATCGACTCGTGCCATCGTGGACGGGTCCTCACCTTGGTCTCAGTGGTCTTGGTCTTCCTCTTGTACATTGCCCGGCGGGCGTACATAGCAGAACGGGAGTAGCGGCCGATGCCCCGGGCCAGAACCGGGTTCCGGCTCCCGTGCTTCTTCTTGGCAGACTTCTTCTTGTCTCCCTCTGCCATCTGATACAAATGTAAGACAGGGAAGCGTCAATTCAAATCAACTATTTAGCAGGCACATTTAAACAGCTGACCAAATCGTATGCATTAAATTCTGTTAAAACAAATGGATTAGTATGACAGCACTGTTTAAACCAGGGGTCCCCAAAGTCGGCCCTCCTATCCTGCATGTTTTAGTTCTCTCCTTGGTGGTAGTGACAAACTTTTCAGAATGTTAATATTCTTCTTAAAGCCTCTAACGAGCCATCATTTGATCCAGGTGCGTTAAATCAGGGAGAGAACTAAAGCATGCAGGATGCTGGCCTCCAGGACCGACTTTTGGGACCATTCATTAAGCCAAAACATCAGTAACTAGCTTAGAGCTTTCAAACCTCAGTTCAACGAGAGCTAAATAACACCATTAAAATGTAAACCTAAAATCTAACTGCATCTGAACCCACAACACAACGAGCAGCACAAACAAAAACAATGCATTTATAGTATTTTCATGGTTTCAGTCAACACCAATGCAAACCGGCGGCATGACATGTAGCATGGCTACATGTTAGCAGCACCGTAGCAGAGCCACCTGGTTAGCTGCTTATTTACTTGTGAATTTAAGGCTACCGATTAAAGCAGACCAACATTACATCTTGTTATTAAATTGTTAGGAAATCTATCGGAGAATGGCCGGAGACGCATCTTAAAGCAAGCGGTTCAGCTAGCTCTGTAGCCATCATTCAGGCTAGCCGCCGGCCTAGCACCGTCGTTGAACTAAAACGTTCCTAAATACAGCGACATGATGGGCAAATCGAATAAATAATGGTGTCGATGGTATCATCTAAGTATAATGTTACAGCGGATGACATGACTGGGTTGCAGTTTTTATTCTGTAACACAGATGAAAACAGATTTTCATTCCCACAGTTACACGAAGGCAAGGTTATCTTACCTTAGCTATGAAAAAAAGACCGACATCCGGTGTTGTTACGTTTATAAGGACGCTGCCTCATGACGTTGACGTGGCTGCGTCGTGCCTCGTTGACGTGATGGTCTTTGTAGTCCAAATAAGGAATTGTTTACGATTGTTGTTTTTGTGTTAATTTTTAACTGTTGCGTTTATTTCTCTTCTAGGAACTTTTTCAAAAGCATTAACTGCATAATTTACAGACATACTTAAATATTTTTTGTACTGCTTTTTATTTTAACTTGTAGTAAAACAGATTTTATAACCGATCGTTATATTTGTAAACATCACATTTACAAAGAGCCTCCGGTTTGTATTTGAGGTATAAGTAAACCCTTAAAACACAACACATTGGAAATTATTTTATTATTTATTTACTTTGTTTTGAGAACATGAAGCCAATTTCTATTCAATTTAATTCAAAGATTAAATATTACTTAATATGCTACAAAAGCATTTGTGCTTAGTGCACCCAAAGGGCCAGCACATCAACATGGCAAAGTTAATCTCATAGTTTTCTTTATCAATTTATTAATCAATAAAGCTAAATTTAAATTTCAAATGCACAATTTTGAAAAGAAAACCCAGTTTAATTTGTAGGTTTTAAACAATATTTTGCTTTCAACAACCAGGCTTGTTCCCAATTTAAAATAATGGACATCTTAAATTGTTTTTACTTGAGTTTCCTTGGCACATCACATTCTGCATAATTGTTTTCCTTTTCAAGAGTATTGTGACTTCATAATTTTCTTCTCATTATTTTTATCTATGCACTTATGTGTCCTGTTGTTATTCACTGATGCAAAGATTATGGGGAAAAAAAATCTGGTCAACATTTTAGTTTGTATGTTTATCAGTGCACAAAATAGAGCAAATGAAGAGTTCTGGTTCAGTCTTAGGCCAGTAACTTTACGCAGGGTGCAATAAATCCAATTAGAAATTTACTAAAGCAGAACATGTCCAAGACATATAATCTGAAGATTTATACTTTAATATGATAGCAAGACTTAAAGAAACTCCTGTTAGTTTATAAATTGTAGAGTAGATAGCAAATCAACACTTGTCATCCTTATAGTTTTGTTTTTCTTTTGGTTTTGTTGTTTTATATGTATTTTCTTCTAATTCATGTAAAGCACTTTGAGCTGCCATGTTGCTGAAAATGTGCCATATAAATAAAATTACCTTTACCTGAAGTTGCCTCATTGCTGTTAAACAAGGTTGGAGGGGAATTCTAACAATTTACATTAAGAAATAAAACTGTATCCCTTTCTCTATCAATATTTTAAATGCACATTTACAAACAAGAAACAAAAAAAAAGTGATAGTAAAATGTACAAAACAGCTGTTCTTTTTTGGACAATTTTATTTGGAATTCTTTGACAGAGAAGTACAAAAATTTTGTCACCTCAGCTGATAAAACACTAAACTCGTTAATGGAAGTGATGGAGGGCATTTAAAGGCAATACCAAGCTGCACATGTTAGCATGCCTAAGTATCAAATCCTTGTCTTTAGGCACAAATAGGCTCCTAAACCTATAGAAGAAGTTTACAGTAATTTGCTTACTTTCATAGATCTCTTAAGGCAAACTCAAACATATGCTGCAAAAATCAATTGGCAGAGAATGAGAAAAAAGTTAAATTAGCTGTTGTTCTTTATCATTAATCATGCCTTTGACTGTGCACCAACTACATTTGATCTCATGCGAGTGGAGAGTGTTTCTGTTAGGCATTTATTTATTTCACAGGAATCTTTTAGCACCTTCTTCGTCTGTTAACACTTTTCCAGGACGATGGCGATGCCCTGACCGCCGCCGATACAAGCAGAGCCGACAGCGTACTTTCCTCCTCTTCGCCTGTTTGAAACAAAGCTTGTTATGAGAAATAATCTTGTTTTTTTTAAGGCTACAGTGAATGATTTGTCTACCTGAGCTCGTGCACCAGGTGAGCAGTGATGCGCGCTCCAGAGGCGCCGAGAGGATGACCGATGGCGATAGCCCCGCCGTTGACATTTGATTTTTCTGGGTCAAGCCCAAGAGCCTTGGCAACGGAAAGATACTGAGGAGCAAAAGCTTCATTCACCTGAACGGAGGAAGAGAAACAAACAAGAAGTTCATCAAACAGCAAAGACAACATTTCTCTTTAAACTTCTTCATGTGGAACCAGTCACATTTGTGTGAATAAATACACGTAAATACACGTGTAAATAAATATACGTTTTTTTTTATATGGAAAAAACAAAATAAATACATAAACCATTCATTGCAGTGGCTTTATTTATTATTTTATTGCTTCACATTCTTGTGTTTTTCTTTTTTGTCATGTTCTGTTTTACTGTTAACTTATTTATTATTAATAAGTTAACAGTTTAATAAGTTAACAGTTTATTTATTATTTTTTCCAAAACTGGAAAAAATAAAAATAATAATAACTGTAACTAGTTACTACTCTTTTGGATACATCATCCAGAAACTCTGAATAACTGGGAAACATCCAATAATTTGTTTTTAGAGCATTTATCTAAAACCACATGACACTGATGATTTTCAGATGTTACATTGGTCATATTTTTACATCCTAAATACCCTAAGTAATCACTGTGTGTATAAAGTTAAAGAAAAAAGTCAAAATGGCGTCTTTATTCTTTGTGACAGACCTCAACAAGATCCATGTCCTTGACAGACAGGCCGGCCTTTTTAAGAGCTTCTGTGACGGCCGGGACTGGACCTAAAGTGAAAACACATAATTTAGTTTTAAAAACTGGAATTAATTCACTAATTATTTTTTTTATGTAAACTGATTTAAATCATATCCTGACTATCCCTCACCAATGCCCATAATGCTCGGGTCACAGCCGGACACATGATAGGACACGATTCTGGCCAGAGGAGTGAGTTTATGTTCCTTCAGGGCTTCCTCACTGGAGATCACCAGAGCAGCAGCTCCGTCAGAGACTCCCTGCAGACCAACAAGAGACTCAGCTTAGACATGATCTGCTTCATTGAACGAGTTAGGATAAGTCTATGGGCTATACAAGACATGTTGGTACTTTTTTATTTCGCACAAGAGCATTCTTAGGTACCGAGATGTCAGTCTGCTCAGAATGAGATGTTTTAGAGACTCGTAAAATCTGAATAAGCTGCTGCTGGCCGCGCCTCCCAACTCAACATTTACAACCATGCATCTTTGAAAAGCATTAGTAGAGCCTCCTGCACAACCAACAACAATAATGCAGTAAATGGTTTCTGGTTGATAAGTCAACAACAAAACACTTTCTTTTTTCCAGCAGCCATTGTACAGTCAATAAAGAGGTAAAACCATCTGACCAAACGTCCTGGAGCTCAGTTTATGTTGCTAGGTGACAGGATACGCTTCACTGGGGTTACTAGGTAACAGCGCAGTATCCGGTGAATGTCAGGAGGTTTTTGAAACTGCTAATTTTCCAGACACCGAAAAATATTTAACTGATTGCCAAAAACAGGTAGGTGTTTTTTTTAAAGCACTTTGTTTTTAGAAGCGTTTGAAACCCAAATAAAAGTATAAAAACATACAAAATGTGAATTTTGCAAAACAGGTCCGATTTAAAACAGATGTTTGTTGTTGTGGGTGTGACACTTACATAAGATAACACACATTTATGTGATGATGTTGCTGGATTATGGTGGTTTGTATATTTTACTGAGTATTTTTTTATATCTTTAACTGTTCTGAAGTTTTCTCTTCTTATCTTGACCAGTCCCTTTTTGAATAAAGTCAAAGTAAAGTAAAGCCTCACCGGATGAAGGTGTCAGACAAGTCAACAATAAAGCTTAACAAGACTTTTACTTAAATAAAAACACAAAACCAAGTAGATCTTCTCAGTCTACATGTTAAATAAAATAGAGTGTCTCACTGAAGCGTTGGCGGCAGTGACGGTTCCTCCCTTCTTGAAGACAGGAGGCAGCTTGGCCATCTGCTCCAGCGTGGTCTGAGGTCGAGGGTGTTCGTCATGAGTCATGGACGCTTTGCCCTTCTTCGCCTTCACCTCAACCGGAGCAATTTCAGCTGTGAAGTGACCCCCCTCATGAGCTATAAGAGGAGAATTTACAGGTTAAATATTTAAAATACGCCCAACATAAGACGTCAATATAGCTGGAAAGATACAGAAAAATATTTATATCCCATAAGAAAGGATGATATCGGCCTGCTCACCTGCCTTCCACCTCTGTTGTGTCTGGTATGCGTAGTTGTCACAGTCCTCTCGTGTTATCTGGTATTTCTCTGCCAGGTTTTCTGCAGTGATGCCCATCGGGGTCTTGATGTGGAGGTCAGTGAGACCCGCCCACAGAGTGTCCTCCAGCTGTCAGCAGGGGAGCACAGACCAGTGAACCGATTGTTTCTGCTGCTTTTATCAAGTTTATCTGGAAAGCTTCGAAAAAGATCTAAAAACAAATCAACATTTTATAGTAGAGGAATGAGGCTGCACTAGATATTTGAGAACTATTACAATTTTCATCCATTGGATAATTAAATTGTCCAGTGGAAAAAGAACAAAAGTTAGGAAATGGATTAAAAAAGCAAAATCAGAGGGGCAATTATTGGAGCGGCCCCTATAAATAAATAGAAATTACGCGTTTTTATTGTATTATATACTATTATATTCTATCATAAAGGTTTTGGGAACTTTTAAATAGTAATGTGAGACTTTCTGAAAAATTATCACATAAAGTTAAGGCTGATTTCTGCAAAAAACACAAACTCTTACCAATTACTTTTGGTTTAGTTTCTAGTGCAATAGGGCAAAACTAAACTTACAAGGTTTGTAACATACATATAAAAAAACAATAACCTTGAGATCAAACCCAAACTTTGTTCCGAAGCGGATGTTACGGACGGCGTAAGGAGCTTGGCTCATACTCTCCGAACCGCCGCACAGCACCACCTCCGACTCCCTGAGACAAATCTCCTGCAAACACACAAAATTATAAAAAAGATTTTATTATGAAGCTACAAACAGAAGTCCAAGAAGCTTTGGGTTAAACATGTGGGAAAAGTTTAAATTCGAAGAGTGAAGGATGTTTGTAGAAATAAATCCCCTGCCTTTTAAACAAACACACATCCTTTGAGGAAATGCATTAATTCGTTCAAAATGAAAAATTATGTTTATTTAGTCCCATTCATAAATGTGCAGGGTTTATAAACTTTTCACATGGTAAAATTCAAACACTTTTCAGGAATTTTTAAGGTAAGTTTTCAGACTTTTGAAGCACTGCACCTTAGAGATAAAAACAATACAAATTAACTAAACAAAATACAGTCTTAAATCACTATTAAATAATATTTATTTTACTGTTAATAATAATGTACTGTGCTGGTATTTTACACTCAAATGTAACAACATTTTATGTTTTCCAATGTCAGTCACAAACACTCTAGGAATAATAAATACTAATAACTATGAAAAAATCCAAACAAATCTAAATGTAAATTAAATTTTAGTGAAATGCTTAAACACAATATACAAACAAAGTTACAAAAAATATCTACACAATGTTACTGCTAAACTTTCTAGCAAATAGAAATAATTTTGGTGATGATAACAAATGTGAAACAAGAGAATTTTGTTCTGATTTAACTTCCGATAGTGAGAAAAAAATGTGTCTGTTTCTTCTTATTATTAAATACCGTTTTCAAATTTAGGCTTTTATTCAAACGTTAGCTAGAAGTTTATTACCAATTTGTGCAGTTTGACTGTCAAACACTTTTAAGGTTTTATTCAGAAATCAAACATCTAAACAAAAGTCAAGCATTTTCAAGCACCTGTACAAATTGTGAATATAATTTAGAAAATAAGTGATGTAAAGGAGACAAACAGCTGAGTTCGTTGTTGTGTTTTGCTTACATGAGCACCGTTGATGATGGACTGGAAACCAGAGCCACACAGTCTGTTCACAGTGAGCGCAGGAGATGGGATGGGAACGCCACACCTCAGACCGACATGACGAGCGATATACGGAGCATCAGCTGAACTCTGAGGAAACACACAATGTTACGTTCTGAGAACACAAACCCCTCATGAGTGGCAGCCGACGTACCTGCATGACATTTCCCATGATGATGCTGTTTATGAGTTCAGGAGCGACAGAGCCGGTGGCGAGGGCCGCTTTGGCGGCGTGCTCCGCCAGATCTGTGGCGCTGTGATCTTTCAATACTCCACCGTACGTACCGAACGGAGTGCGCTTGGCTGCTACGATGAACACACCTAGAAAATAACAAAAGAAGAACCTTAGTCCAGATGTCGACACAAAAACAATGTTAACATCAGGTTGATGGCTGGCGCTTTATTTATCTACGTAAATATTGTTTTTTTTTTTTAACAAGACAAAATAACTCCCTGGTTTTATTAGAATATGTTTTGGAATTATGTTTAACATAAATATCAGCTCAAAATTATCTTAGCATAAACCAATTTACAATTTTAAATTAAAAAACAGATTTAATTCTTGTATAACTTATAAAGTTCCCCATCCACATGCATTTTTCTCATTTAGTCTTACATTATGTAATATCTATGCAATCATGACTTTAAATTATGTTATATTCATTTTTGAATAACAGCAAAATTCACTTATGTTGAAAACGAGTATTTTTCCATTTCTAGCTCATGAACACTACTGTCAACAAACCACTGTGGTACCACAGTGATACGTGGCATCAAACACATGACGCCTTGACCTGGACTGTTTCCTTTGATAAACATTAAAATGACGAGTGACTCTCATCGGTGACGTTTGTTTTCTGTTTCGTAATGTAAACATTCTGTCTAAAAATAGCCTCGAAGCCCAAAGTAAGACCAAGTCCATTATTTATTTAGCCATTCAACATAGTTCAATATGTTTTATTAAAAATGTCATAATCCAAATCTATGTATGAGTTGAAGTAGTGTAAGAATGAGAAATTACTGTTATGTGTAACTGACCTGAATTATTGGCAATGTTTTTTGACAGGGATTATAAAAATAATACTTTATAAAAACCCGTATTAGCAAATATAGCCATAAGATTAACATGGTTATTAACCAACTAAACTCATCTTGTAACCTTTAAGTTAGATTACAATGATGCTGAATTCATGTAAGGATTTGAGCTTCACTTCTATTAGAAATTAGTAGAAAAATCCCAGCTTGCAAAAGCTGCTTGTACTCCATGTTACTCAGTTTTATACAAAAAGTGTTCCTGGATCCTGGTTTGTAATGAACCATGCTGCATTTGTGAGAAGCCAAAACAAACAGTACACACTACATCTAGAAGTTTAAAAAAACTATAATCAGCAAATATATATGTATTTTTTTTAATCATACATTGTTGATTGTAGTATCATTCCTCTATTTATACACCTTGTACTGTTTTGAGACAGTACAAGAAGTTAACTAAAAAGTCACAGGAGCTCAAACTTTGGTGAGAATACTACTAAAAGTAGATTTTTTTTTATCCCAAAAAGCTGATATAATTTTAAAAAGCTGACCTAACTGCATAGTTCCTTTTTTCCCTTCTTTTTTGTATATTATTGTTGCATGGAAAACAAAAAAATAATAATCTACCTTTCAATCAAAGAAGGGAGATAGAAAGTAGCTCAAACCACAAGTAAGCATAATTTCTATTAGCCTAAGCATAAACAAACCAAGTTTCTCGAAATGTTATGTTGACTAAGGTTATAAAGCTTCTCTTAAAAAAAAATAAAACTAGTAAAATATTGTCATAACAAAGAAAGCCCCATGACACCACTCACCTTTAACCTACTTTAAATGACGTGGAGTTCATGCAAGGTTTTCGGCTGCACTTGCATGTAAACATTGACATAAAAAGTTCTGCTTTACAAAGCTCCATTTTCACAATGTCACTAATTATATTTTCTAGCAGGAAAATGCGACATTTAACACGGAGCAACATGGAGCATAAACGAACCTACGTGCGTTTTATTTCAGTCTAAATGCTGAACAAAAATATCAGTTTACCTCTGATGAGCGCCATGATGTTGATTCAGCAATGACCAGTTTAATAGTTTAAAATTTTATACTGGATTTCTGTCTCCTGATCTGCCCACGGTGGGTATATAAAGAAGCGTCCACTGCGACCTTTACCCAGATAATGCCGTCACTTCATGTTTTACCCCACTGCTAGATTCGACACAAATTTACTTCAAAATTTTACAAAAAAATTATAGATTGCTAAAAAAAAAATATATATATATATATATATATAACTTGAGTTTTGTAATTAAACCTTAAAATTTCTTCGAATTCCTACAATTTATATATCTTCTCCTATTTAAAAAGTTCGAAAATGCGGAAGTAAAATAGTGAACGCACTTTGCTTAATACGTCATCTCTCTGCGCCTTGTCCCTGCTGTGTTCTGTAAGGGGACACAAGTGAGGAGACATGTGAAGATTTTGTTTACGGTTCTTTTTGGTATCGGCAGTGTAAATTGAAACGGCATCCAGTGGAGACATGTCTTCAGTCATTTCACGATGCATCGGCGGGTTTTTATCCCGACAGGCCGCCGCGTCACGGTAAGCGTTTGTAGAAGAAGAATGATGTGATCCGTGTGAGTCCGAATCCATAAATAAAGAGGAATAGAAGTGAACCAGTGCTGAAAATATGCTGTCATGGTTTGGTCGTGTCGTGCTTTAATATGTGTTGCGGTTGTCTTGTGTAATTTTTCAGCTTGTTTTTGGGAGAATGTAACCCTGCTGTGCAGAGTCCCTGGTTTTCTCCTGTGGCCACACTGAAGACATCTGCACCACTCAGGTAGGAGGTGGTTACCAGTAGTTGATTTAAAAACAAACAAACAAACAAAAAAAGATTTGGGGATTTTCACTAGAGCTACTCTAGATTCATTAAACTGTCTGAAGTATATCACTCTCCATGTGAACAACGTAAATATTTAATTACTTTATTTAACCTGTTAAAAATAAATTAGATTTTTCTTGCTATTTCGGCATGTTGTGCTGCAAAAAAAAGTATTAAGTGTTTTGTCTAGTTTGTAGTGCAAATATTTTAATACCATTGGAAAAAGCCAAGATTAACTTGGCTTGTTAAGTTTATAAGTCACTTTTCAGCAAGATATATGAGCTCGATTTAAGTCATTAATTCTTTAATACTGATTTTAAAAAGTTATTGTTCACTTGCAGATTATTTTGTATTTTCTATAAGTGAAATAATCTGCAAGTGTAACTAGTACTTTTTTAAGGAATTAGTTACTTAAAACAAGCTCCTATATCTTTCTGAAAAAATACCTGAGTTAGTTTTGTCTTATGTCAACTTTATTAAGATATTTGCTCTAGAAACTAGATAAAATATTTGGTAAAATTTTGTACTTTTGCAATGGAAACTGTATCTGCACTTCCAGGTACATTAGCAGAACTATCAAATAAATTGTATGTTGAAATAAAGGGCATTGAAGGAACTTGAAGTGTGTCTAAAAAGCGGTGATAGCCTTAAAATATGTTGTATAAACACAAACAGTATTGTTTAAAACTACTTGGAAACTATGTAGTCAAATCAGAAAATATCTAATGCCATAAAGATCCAGTCCATGTATTTGCTATACTTTTTTGTCCAAATTTCAAGATGTAAAGTAGACATTAGTTGTACAGCAGCATCCTTGTGTCATTGAATTAAAAAACAAGAGGGAAAAATTTATTTAAATCCATTATGTGATTAGTAATCCTGGAACAAGTTATTCTCACTTAGATGCCTTAAGAATCCAGACATTTCACTTGTTCAACAATAAAATATTAAAGAATAATAAAACATAATTTTCTGCTATTTAAACATGCACATGTGAAATAAGAATGCTCATGGAGAGATGCGGTTTATGTTACATTAGAGCGGAGCCAAAGAAGAAGAAGAAGGCGGATCCGCGGAGGGAGATGATGGTGAGGGAGAGACTAAAGAAGAAGCTGAAGAAGCTGGAGAGGGTTCCGCCTGAGCTCATCCCCATAGAGGACTTCATCACTGCCACTAAATGTTTGGATGAAACGAGGTACAGCTCATTCCATAGCTCCACAAAAAAAAAAAAAAAATAATAATTTCTTGTTTTTTTTTCTGCCAGTCCCTTTTTAAGTTTGAAATTGTTTTTTTCTTTATTTTTTTTTAAAAAAAGAGAGCGCCTTCCTCCAACGCTGTCATTTGAAGAAAGCGAGAGTCGAGCGCTTCTTCTGAAAGAGTGGAGTCGATACAAACAGGTTATTATTCATCTTACATTTTTGGCCTAAACCTCTAAAATTAAGATTACATTTGACTTTTAAGGCCCTCTTGTTTCCATCATATACAGTTGGAGATGTGTATACATACATTTGTCTCTGTATTTTCAGAAGCAGCACATGGCTGAAGTAGAGGCCATCGAACTCGCTCTGGAGGCTCAGAGGGAGGCGCTAGAGGAGCTAAAAATGGAGTCTGAGGAGCTTTATCTGGCAGCGCTGAAGCCAGATCCACTTCTGCTTCCTTTCACTCATGAAGGCCCTGCCTACACGCCTCCAATCCCGAATTATGACCCTCCAGATGGGAAGTATAATGACATTACTAAAGTGTACACACAATGAAAGTCTGTGGGCGGCGCTTCTTTCTTGCTTTTTTTTTTTTTTGCTGTGAACAGAATTGATCGGGCTTCTTTTTATCAGTATGTAAAATCTGGCTTGATGGAAACTTAGCACATAGTTTCCTTGCTGATTTGACCAGAAGGCATTCTTACTAATCCCAATTACTGTCATAATTATTCATGAGTTGTTTTTTTATTCAAATCTCTACAACAATGTTGAAAATAAAAGCTTTTTTGTTTAATTAAAGCACTGATTTGTTTAATGTGTTGAATCTATAGGTAATGAGGGAAAAACAGTGATGCTACACCACAGGACACATAGTTTGGAGTGTAAACAACTTTTCAAAATATGCATCTCTATTATGATGACCTCTGATCCAGCTTTAGTTTTGGATAAAGTTTAAGTTTATGGGTTTTTATTTAAACATTTTTCTTCTTGGACTCCTTCCTGAAATAAAGCAGGGAACGAAATTAGCAGTAGCTTAACATTGATAACAAAACTTACATTATAGAAGCATTGAACACTAAACTGATTTCATTTTGTATGTTTTAATTCAAGTAAAGCTTTAATGTTTACTCTTAAATAAACAAAGCAAAGCTCTTGCAATTTAAATATGTTCTTAAATTATGAGTACTAAATGAAGTTACATTTCAATTAGTCCCTCATTTGAGTCCAAAGATTAATTCTTTAACAGTTTATGAATCAGTTTAGAAACAGCAGGTGTCAGTGGATTGTCCATGAAGTGAACTACATCATATTGCACTGATTCACTGAGCAGCGGCAGACTGCTCTTGAGATCAGGAGTCTTGCTGGGTTTCCTGGTCCAGAGGTCTGTGCCAGTCACCAGGAGGCGCCTGCCTCAGTTTCCACACTGGGGTGAAGTTTTTCTGCTCTTCCAATCGTCTCCTTTCACTTTCCTGTAATGCTTCCTAAAATATTAAAAACAAAGGTAAATCCGTATGAAACTAGAAAAGCACAAATTTACATCCTTTTCAGAATATGCTTTCCTGGACTTGCACCTTAGCTTCTGTGAGTTTGTGACTTTCCCATTCTCTGCAGTTATGGTAGTCCGCTTTCCACTGCCGGCAGGATGGGGTGGTGCCGTACGTGTAGTAATGGTGAAAACGATTACTGAAACTTTTGCAGTGCCTGAACTCACTGAAGTAATCTTCACAGGCTCGAGGTGGCTGAAGGAATACAGGTACAAATAAAGCAATTAGCTTGGCTTCTTCTGGTAGTTGTATGTTTAATAAGGAGCGCCAAAGAGGAGAGAAAAGTAAGAATGAATACGGACAAGCTCAAATCAACAAAAAATTGAAAAAATAAATCTCCTTTTCAGATTTCTTAGCTTGTGTGTTAAATGTTGAAGTTCTCTTTTCTCAAAAAATACATGTAACCATGTTTTAGACAAGTTATAGGAAACAAAACCTCTGTAGCGCTGCGTTTTGGACAGATGAGAAAAAATAGAGGTCTGGTGATTTAAGCACAGTTTCCTCATACCAAGTATGGTGGGGGAAGGATGATGGCCTTGGCCAACCATGAACTCTTGTTTAACTATTGTGGAGTTAGTTTTGATGCCATCCGTTCAACTGTTCAAAGTGTTGAAACTGGTCAAAGTCAGGTCATGCAACAGGACAATAATCCCAGAAACATCTGCAAATCTACAACAGAAAGACACAAATTAACATTTGGGCTAAGGTATTGCAAGACCACAGACCAAGTACAGTTTACTCTGGATCTGAATCCAATCTGATGGGATTGATCTGTCTTTCAGGACTAATTCATACTATTGCTCCTAATGGGGGTTCCACAAATTATTGAACCATAGTGAACTTATTTTTATTATGAATGTGCTATTTGTATTTATTATATTGATGTAATATCCCATCACTCTAGACAATAATAACGTTGACATATTTCTTAAGCAAAACTTAGCTTGTCCACAAATAATGTGAATGCCACTACAGCTTTCAAACTGGTATTGGCCATTTTCTGACCTCATTCGAATTAAAGCAGGGAAACAGCACCTCCTTGTGACCGTCATTGGAGCTACACTGTGATTTCTTTTTTTTTTTTTTTTTATTTAGATACTATCAAGCGTTTAATTTCTAAGAAATAAGTTAAAAACGATAGGCTTCTAAAAATGTATATCTTGATTTCTAGATCTAAGAAACATTATCCCGACTATTCTTGATAATCCACACGGTTTCTTGTGGTCAAGGTTACGGAGAATTTACTTAGCATCGAAAGCTAATCGCCTTGCTAATTTATTCACCAAGGTTAGGCCACAGATAAACCAATCAGCAAAACCGATTACTAAAATTAAAAATATGTTATGAGAGGCACGATCATGAACACGTTTTAGGGATAATTTACCCTCCAGGCTTTTTCTGCGAGCTGCTCCATAGTTAGCGTTTAAAATAAGAATGTTTCCGGTTACATGCTTTTCAAAACAAAAGCACTACCAACTCTTCCGGACGCTGGATCAAATAAAGTTTACGTTTTGGAATAGTGTATGGTCTACATTAAATAACCCAAATTTGAACCAGTTTTTGCCGTTTTATTATTTTTTTTATACACTTACGTTTTCCAATGTTCTGCGGTCTTGTGATTTTACCCACAATGTTACCTTCCACTATAACTTCAAACCATATAGTTTTTGTTAATAAATGTGTGTAATTGAGGTAAAGTGGTCACATTATTTTATTCATACATAACTGACAACAAAAACAACTGAAGACAATGTCAAAATAATCCTTTATTTGCCTATAAATAAACCAGGAGAGAATGTAAGCAAACTATAACTGAGGAAAAAAAACCCAAAAGAATTAAAACATAAAATAGTTATAATGAAAATGTAAATAAATTGGTCCCATTGTTTGAACTACAATGGGGATTCTGGAAATTGTATATTTCAGGTGCAACATTTGGTCAAAAAATAATTCTGGGAAATGGACAGAAAGAAAATAACTCATAATTCCAGTAATAATCCTGACACTATTTATTATGTTCATGTTATCTAATGAGGCTGGCTCAATTCAATGACCCTGTGAATACAAATTATAACTGAGAACCAATGAAGCATGTTTGAGCAAAAGTCTTACCATCAGAGTTCATTTTTGAAATATGATTGAGTTCAGATATAACACACAAAGAGGCAAGAGTTTCTTCACATCAGTGTTTTTTTTTGTTGTTTTTTTAACTTTGCTGTTGGTCGGATTATGGGGCACACAAGCCGAATATCCATTTCCAGTAATTCAAGGCTTTCTGCCCTTCTTCCGCAATGACTGTCCTTGTCCAGAAAAGGCAATAAATCTGTTCATGGCGTCATCCTGTGAGAAGGAAAACAAATATTTAGAGAGCGTTAATGAAATCAAAACCACTTCAATGCCTTATTCTGCTGAATTAAATCTCTATGTTCAGTGTAGAACACTAAAAAACAGTTGGTTAAGTAATTAAACACTTTATAAAACACATTTACTCACGTCTTCTACATTTCTCCTGGGTTGTGGCCTGGAGTTTCTAATGAAGGTGATCCGGCCGACTTTAAAGTCATAGTTTGGAATACCTCTGTGATAAAACATTGTATATTAGGCTTTCAGTGATTTCCAAACTGGATAGTAGAGTTTTTGAGATGTATAATCTCAAAAAGATGTAAAATCTCTTGTTTTGGACAGTAAACTGTCCAAAACAAAGGTTTAAGTGCATCCATCTGTGCTACAGTTTCATGTAACATGTTATGTAACATCGATACATGTTACATAATGTATCGATATAACACTAAACCTTGCATTGTTGAGACTGATGTGTCTGACATTGGGTAACAGGGTGAAACATCTTTTTTAAATGTTTCTAGTGTAAAAATCTTTGTACACTTGAAATAAGACAAAACTAACACAGAGGTAATTTTTTAGCAAGATTCAGAGACTTGTTTTAAGTAAATAATTTCATAATATTGACAAAAAAGTACTTATTCCATTGGAGGAATATTTCACTTATAACAAGACTTTTTTCCCATGTTAATTTATCTGCCAATGGAGCTAGTACTTTTTCATTGATGCTGAGGAATTATTTACTTAAAGCAAGCTCCTACATTTTGCTGAAAAGTTACATTGAAGTTAATTTGTCTTATTTCAAGTATACTAAGATGCTATGATATTTGCTCTATAAACTAGACCAAAAATACTTAGCAAGATTTTGTGTTTTTGCGGTATGAACTTGACTTTCTGGTTGTTTTTCTTCTGTCAGTGAGATTGACAAAACTAGTTTTGTGCAACAGGTTTTTGGGTGTCTGCAATATGTGTTTATTGGTCTTTTCTCAATGTCTTTATTTTACAGTGAGCAGAAAGGCCATAATGCTGTGGATTTGTTTATTAATGTGTGCACGTTTTCACCTTTTGATGTCACTCGCAGTTAGAGGAGCAGGACTGGGTTCAATTCCCTTTGTTTTCCCATCTAGGCGATTTCCAGAGCCAGTGAAAGCCTGGCAAGACATCACAAATGATGACTCATATAATTTCAACACCTTCACTGACATTTTGTTTGTCTCAGTCTAACAGCAGTAGGGTCTCACTCTGAATCCTGTGTCCATGTCAGCATAACTACTGGGGTCTCCTTCTTCCTCCTGCCAAGAGACAAGTTATATCTCATCAGAACATGTTCGCTCAGAGCAAAAACTTTCAGACACTTTCTGGGTCTTACTGTCGGTTCATCGTGGTTCTGAGTCCGTCGCTCAGGCTCTTTGTAACCCAAAGGAGCATCAAAATCCACCTGAAGTGTACATTGATGAGGTGAGTGAAGCAGTGAACATAATATTACTTATCTACTGCTTGAGATAACGATAAGAGTCTTACATTCATGTCACATTCGATGATGGATACAGCTTTGTCGGGTTTGGTTTCCATAACCCGCAGCTCGTAGATCTGAAGCAAACAGTTTTAAACGCATGATATGCAACTCAATAACGGAAAGGAACATCTATTATTTTGTAATAAACATTTTTACCTTTTCATTGTAGTTTATGGCTATGACATCACCAGTCGTCAAGCATGCAAAGTTTCTCAGAGCGTTCTCCAGACTGAAAATATAAGGATGATTTTTATAAACTGCTCAGCTAAAAAAAATATTAAAAAAGCAACAGAGTGGACCAATTTCCTACACTGCTTTGGGGTTTGTTATATCTAGGAAGTCAGGGCTCTGTGGCTGAAACTTTGAATATGTGGCCACCATAAGGTTGACACTTTCTACTTGAACTAGACCGCCTTCTTCCAGGAGAAGATTCTGCATCATCTGCAATGAAAGACAGATGTATATTTAGATGTCAGACACATATTTAAAGTACTACTTTACAGAGTTAACAGTATATTTGGGGTTTTTGTTGTTGTTGTTAAAAGTTCAAACAATAAAAAAAAATAAAAAAATCTATGATCTGGGATTAAATTAATATTTCTAGAGTCATTTGATTTACTTGTTACAAGTTGCTTTTACTTACACAGAACAAATATTAATTCATGAACTAGCACAAAAAATTCATGCACATTCTCACAAAAGAAGCAATATGATAAAACACGACAGCTTGTAACAGTAGACCGCTCAGCATGCCATTTGATTTCCTCCTCACCCAGTGTGGAAGGTAACAGATTCCTTCATCTGCCACAAACTCCAGAACTCCACAGTGGGTCATCCTGTCTGAGTTCTTGTTGGTGAGTTTGAACAGCATTGGATAGGTGATGTTAAGCCTGCCTGTTCACATAAAAGCATAAGAAAAATGTTTCTCATTTTTCTTATGTTTCATTTTGGTCATGACACAAAATGGAGGAAAAAAGAAGCACTTGGACTTACTGAGTTGATCAAGCGCAGAAGGTGGCATAATTACTAAAGGGAAAAAAAGAGGAGAAATTGTAAATGTTTGCACATATAAAAAAAGAATCTCTTTAAATTTTATTTAAAAAAACATGACCATATGAAAAAAGAATTCTGACTTGGATTAGATAATTTTTTTTAGTTTGTAAATATAATCTTGGTATATATATATATATATATATATATATATATATATATATATATTTGTTTTGTTTTTAAGGTGACCGCTAATCTAATCCCAATCATCTTCCAAACCCTAATTATGGTACAGTATTATTATAATTTCAGGTCCCATTAAAGGAAACAGCAATCTACTTATTTCTAGATTACAATAAGCAATTGTGGATTACATATTGTAATCTACAAAACAGTTATTTAACTGCTAATCTACACTGTGACCCTTCAGTGAGATTAACGCAGAGAACAGATTCTAAATTTGTTTCGTAAATCTCAGCACAGATCTTATGTGGAGTTCTTCAAGACTCTTTTCTTGGACCTTTTTATTTCTTTACATCTTGCTAGCTCAGATTATGAAGCATTAAAATTTAAATATACTTCTGTAAAGAACTTTGATGGAATAAAAATATGAATTTGGACGGCTAACTAACTTATATGATACACTGTATTTCTGCTACTTCTGTGCGAAACAGCACACGTTGATAATAGTGACGACACTCACTTTTGCCTCCTTTCTCCACATCGGAGCGGTCGTTGGGTCCAGCCAGCATGGACACCGAGTAGCAGCGGTACTGAGTGGAGAAGCGGTTCGGAAAGCCCCGGGCCATCGGGTGGTCGAACACATGATGGAAGGAAAACTGTGGAGTTCAAACACAATCTGTTAACAGCTTACAAATAAAACAATTTTCGGTGTTTCACATCGGGGAATGACTTTTAACTTCATGATGACGGAGCATCTTTCTGCTCTGCGCCAGTGTTGTTGTTAGCCGCTAGTTAGCCCAACTGCTAAAATGACACCTTTTTGTACATATTTAGCGTCAACGGAGAGCAATAGCAACTCACTGCTTACCATAGTGACTTCGTTAGGTCTTGGTTGTTAAAAAGGTTTAAGTTAAAGTGACCGTTTCAGGTTGTTTTTGTTGTTTCTGCGTCCTCTTGTTTTCTTCCTTCTTCTCCTGGAAGTGTTCCGAGCTGACAGGGGGAAATGACGTCTTCATTATCAACAACCAATCAGAGTAGGTAGAAGCAGTGACGCGTCACTCCTCACGGTGTTTACTTCAAAATCAGTGTTCGAAAGCTAAAATATTAGCAGAAGATAAACGTTTAGTTCCTAATTAGATATGAAAAACAACAATTTGTCTGTTATTAACAGATCTTAAATGCTGTTCTTGTAAATACTTATTTCCAGCAAAGTATATTTTAATAATTTAAAACTGTATTCCAGACGTAAAACAAAGTAAAATAAATTAATACATAAAAAAAATAAATAAATAAATGGTTTGTGGAGAAAATGTATTAGAATTGTAAAATATTAAGTATATGTTGAAGAACTAACAAGACAGAGAAATTATTTTGCAAACAATTCAATTTAAAAATATTGTATGTATCCCATAGGGAAATTAAATAATGTAAGATGTCCAACAACAGTCAGTCTATCGAGGAAATCTGAAGATGCCTCTTACTGAAGATAGTTAAAATAAGGCTAAAAAATATTTTTGATAGATATTGCATTTTTATTACAATTTATTGTAACATAGTTACGTAATTGTGCTACAAAATGGCACTATGTTGTTGAAAAATACATATAGCATCCTTAAATCTTTGCCTGAAACCCAGGCAGAGAGACATTGGACTTTGGTCCTGCTCTGCCTCCATGAAGGCTTCGATTCTACTCTTCTGGGATTAGATCTTAGATCTGGTATTATTAGAGCTTTTGAGATGCTAGTCAGAGTTGTAAAAATAAAACAAAACTGTTGCCATGGCTACACATAATAAAAACAAATCCAAACATCAAAAATAATTCCACCTGCACAAAATCCAAACACCGTAACACCGTATTTTGGAGGCGTAACTCCAAAATAAAAATAAAAAATAAAAACAAATCTGAACTAACTCCAACAGTGCAATTAGAGAATAACTTTAAAAAATGTAATTAAAATATTTGTAACTTCTAAAAAGTAGTGATATATATACTATATGCAATTGATAAATAAAAAATATGGTATTGTGACAATAAAAATACTCTATGTGCAATTCAAATAATATAAAATAGAAATAAATCCCACAGTAGCCTTTGTCACATCAAATGTTTTATAAAGTCTTATGAAGACCAATAATGCGGTACAAGTTTTTTACAGCAGCAAACACACTGAAAAAGGTCAGTACAGAACTGGAAAAGTTATATTCCTTCCTACAAAACTCAGACTTTATACACACAACACAAAGCTGAGAAAAGTAGATGTGGTGCTGTTGTAGGTACACAATAAAAAAGTTTTTGGGGGTGGGCCAGGCGGTTTCATCTCACTCTCTCTGATCAGAAGTTCATCTCTCATTTCTGCTCTGACTCTGGCATTTAAATGGGAGGCCAGAGTTTGGCGACTTCCTGGTGTGTGGCCTCAGGTAACCACTGGCAGTATGCAGACAACAGAACTGCAGCGAGGAGAACAGAAATTACAAAACAGATTTATAACAATCAAATCAGAGAAAAACAACAAGCCACATTAATTCCTCACATTTATCTTCAGTCTTCCAGATAGAGTGGAGAGCATCTCTATTGTCAACCTTTCTTGAAACCAGTGGTCCCAGTAAAGCCTCTGTCCTGGGCTGGAGTCTAAGAAAGCAAAGATGCAACAGTAAGAGCAAATAAGAGTATATATTCAGGTGTGGAATATATACATTGTATCTGCCACACAGGATTCTTTCCAAAAGTTCAAACCTTTATAGTCTAACACGTGTTCAGGTAATTTCTTAAAGATGCATGGACGCAGGAATTAAATATTTAAATAATAGGGTGTGGAAAAAGTTTAAAAAGTCAGTATTTGACTCTGTTAACCACTTCAACTAAAGGAACTACTGATTTCAGACTCTGTCATTTCACTGTTCAGACTGTTGTTGTTTCTCATATATTAACATAAAATGATTTTTAACAGTGCAAATAGAAACATTCAACAACATTCTAACTTTTACTAAGACAGTTGCAAATGCAGTTAAATGTAAATTAAAATAAGTTAAAAAGTCTTCACCTGGTAAGTGCTTTTGAAATTAAATTGATCAGACAGCAGAGTGGCTCTAGTTGCTTTTTTAACCCTATAATTAGAATACGCTAATCACAATAGTTTTGCCTATTGTACCTTATCTGGTAATCAAAATAATCCCATGTGTGAGGAAAAACTTACTTTGCCCAAGTTTTCATCATGATGGAGGGGTTTGACAGAAGGTGGCCCGTGTTTTTCTTTAGCTTGGGACAAACCTGTTAAACACATAAAGTAAATGTTTGCTCAGGTTGTTACTTGAATAGGAGAGCTTAATTCCTAATCATGTGTAATATTAAAGATGTTAATTTCTTCTAATGTTGTTTTAAGCTGGAAACCATGACAAGACACAAGGATGGGAGAATAAAGATAAAATACTTTCACTGTATCTCTATTCTATGTATTAAAAAAACTTCAGTGTACCTTTCACATCCATCTGTGGTTTCATTAATAAAAATCCATTGAAAAGCTTCAAAAACAGCTTTTGACTTTGACGAATAAATTACATAAGACCATCAGAGATTCAAAAAGCACAATTTATTTTAAAAGAACATAAAACTCTTAATTATTAGATCTTATTAGGTTTCTGTTTTGTAATTTGTAACATGTCTGACTAATTGTGTGCATATTATAGGTTAACTTACAAATATTTTTGTATTTCATCAAATGGACCCCGGAAAGATTATTAAGCATTTTGGTGGAAACTAATTGGGATCCTAATAAATAAGCTAACAAGTATAAATTTACTTTTACAAGAAAAATATTTTCTTAATGGCTGAAAAGTTTTTTTCTTTTTGACATGCAAGGTTTTGGCTTACAGCGATGACATGTAGTTCATACATTAGACGGATTTGGTGTAAAGCAGATAAAATGGATGGAGATGCAGCAGTACCTGTCCCTCCAGAAGAAACCTGGCAAACAGCCTGTAGCGCTCCAAATCTTCAGGAAACTCCTTCTCCACTGCCGGCAGCTGCCAACCCACCCGGACTGAAGGACACACACAGGAAATGAATGAAAGCTCAACAGGAAGCTAACATTTGCTGCTATGCTGCCAATGTTACTTACAGAATGTGCTTGATCTGTGGCATCTGATGGTGCCGGCGGAGGAGCAGAACCACGGCGCCGGTGAGTCCAGAGGAGGGCCAAAGTGGCAGTACTGAGGCAGGAGCTGAGGGACCCAGTCTGCTTCTACTGCTGAAACACCTGACAGGAAAAACGAGACGCGTTCTCAGATGATGTTATGACATAAAAGAGGTGATTAATTGATTTATTACTTATTATGAAAGGCTTACATATTCAGCGCAGTAATTAAGCCAAACTATGTAAAAAATCTATACATTTTGCATTCAAAATAAAAACACCATTGTTTTATGTTTTATCCAAAGCTTAAGCTGCAGCTTTAGCTTCACCTGCTTCACTAAAGGAACACTATTTTTCCCATTTTAGGCAATAAAATGCTTATTTGCTTACTGAGAAAACTGAGATTAGAAACACAAATCATTTGTTTAAGCCTGTTTTCTTTTTTCATACTTAACCAGAGCTTTAAAATACTGAATCTGTCCAGAATCAGTGAAATATTTGAAACTTAAAAACCAACTTATCCCTAATGTTTGGGTCTCAGCCCTGTGGTGTTTCTTTACCTCTCATGTACATTTTGGAAGTCTCCATGATCTCCTGATAGACCACAAACTCTGGCAGCTTTTTGAACAAAGCAGAATTTGGATGAATGAACACTGGATCATCCATCAGAGGAGTCTGCACAGAAGAAAAAAACAGATAAAAGTGACAAAATTAAGAAAATAACATGACAAAACTCTATCACAATCCAAGCTGCAGGATCAGCTCACCTTGTATGCATTCTTCCACTTCGGGTCCAGCATGTCTTCTGCTTGGACGCGTCTCGCCAGGTGGTCTCCCAGTCCGGCCAGAACAATCTGCCGCAGGCAAACCACCTGATGTTCAGTGGGTGGAGTCATCTTAGGATCCACAAATACGCCCACCTCTGGACACACTGCGTTCACTGCGAGGAGGGAAAAACCAGGGATTTCTGGCTCAATTTCTGCCGCAGGTTTGTGTTACTTTATGCATGTGTGTGAGGAAAAGTGTGTTTCTGCACCTGCATTGGTAAGTTGACCTCTGAGCCTCCTGATCTCCACCATTGCTTTGAATCTCAGCCCGTTTTCCTCACAGAACTTGGGAGTGCAGCCAGCAAACTCACAGGCACCAACAGCACCTGCAGGCCGGCGCAGACAGAACTACAGTAAAACTTAGTAACAGGTGGAGGACCTTCATTTCTGTGGCCAAATAAAGAGGGTAACATTCGCCAGAGAAGAGCAGAGGGCTGGTCAATAAGCAATAAATATTGTGATCAATATTGATAGAAAATACGCCTGATAGAATGTTCAACAATTCCACTGAACTCTGACTCAGAACCGCATAGCATTCTGGGGGATGTAGGCAGAGGAAAGACTAACGTTTAGCTGTTCGGCCTCTCCTGCAAATTTGGCGTCATCAACTTACTCACTCAATCTTTGGTTACCTAGCAACAGCCTGTGGAGTAACTTGTAGTTACCGAGCAACAACATCAGTTTCACTTTTTGCCTCATAACTGCTTAAAAAAAAAAACAACAGCTTGGAGTGAAAACTGTGGGTAAAACAGAAAAGGTCATGCCACTATTTTAGAAGAGGTCAAATATATAAAACAAAAACTAATCAATAAATATTGATAGATTACTACGATATTTTTTTTTTCAGCCATATAATCCAGCTCACTACTGGCCTGGTAACAAACAGAGCCTTGTTTTACACTCTTTGCTTCGTCCAGAAGGCCTGGACTCTCAGCTATCGAGAAACGATTACTTCCTGTTGAGCTCTGTTGACATTTAAAATTTTACCCAATGGCTAGCGTTTAGCCGTGATGTATTTAATGAGCCAGTTCGACGTTTTGGAGCTTATCAGAAATTGCCTGCACTATAAACAACCAATCGCCACTGCAAAGAGAGAAGAGCCGAGCCGAATAAGATGGCTGTTCATGTTAATTCAATGTTTAGAAGCGTGACAGTTCACAGTGGATGTGAATGGCTTCGTTCACATTCACCGCTGCCAATGCTAAAACTACAGGCAGATTTTAATTATAAAACAGTGGAGAAAAACGACATCATCGTTTTTCTGTGCTGAAATTCTACCAGAGTAATCCATGTGAATGGGAGAAATCCCATTCG
Organism: Poeciliopsis retropinna; assembly: GCA_010277075.1. Classification (NCBI taxonomy): domain Eukaryota; kingdom Metazoa; phylum Chordata; class Actinopteri; order Cyprinodontiformes; family Poeciliidae; genus Poeciliopsis; species Poeciliopsis retropinna. The sequence continues at coordinate 8,472,550 of VMRM01000001.1, forward strand.
AAGGGAGATTAGAATGAAGTGGAATTGCATAGGAAGGCCATGGCCAAATTAGATTTAGGCTAAATTAATGTTTATTTCTCTTCAGTAGTCTCACCCAGCATGACCATGAGATCCCCCAGCAGGAGTGAAGCTCCTTGCCCCGCCCACAAGCGCCTCATCTGGGCCAGCCGAGCTCGACGCTGGGTAAGCGTGGAGCTCTCATCGTCACTACGAGCAGGTCTGAGGAGAGATGAGAAAGCAACAAGCAATGAATCAGTTGATAAATATCAATGTGTGGTGTTATGTTACAATATTCTATCTCCCACTGGATGCCTTTTTTCTAGTTTCCTAATACAATTAAATATAAACAATGATTAGTATGAATGTGCACACCTGTCAAAGTCCTCAAAGATTTCCCGGACAGTCATGGCTGAAACCACGGCGATGATGTACGGCAAACAGTCCTGCTGCTTCCCGAGCGCCAACATCTTTGCATAACGTGGCGCCACGGGGAACGAAGCCATCGCTCTGCCCAGCGAGGTGATGGGACAGCTCAACTTCGCTTGCTGCAAGGCTTTTATCCTGATAAAACATTAACTAATACTTAACTCGGGTGTTTGTGCAATGACAAAACTTTGCTCAAGGATTCAGACCCCTTGAACTCTTTTGCATTCAGTCACATCTGAACCTCAAACTTAACGAATAAAGGGTTTTAGCAATAAAGAATGGACAAAAATATAAGTCTATAAATCTAAAACTGGTGGAGAAATACTGCAGAAGAGCTCAGAGTTGGAGTTGTAACAAAATATTTTAAAATATCAAGGGGTATGAAGACTTTTACAAGTCAGTATATACGATGAAATCGCAAAACAAAAATTGTAGAAAACAAATTTTTTTAGCAGAAATGTAATAAAACCAACTTTTAGTCCGATGATCAGTGGACATTGTATAAAAAAAACAAAACAATCTTACTGACAAGATCAAAAACTGAACACAAAACGCAATATTCTACATAATTTAATGTACTAATCTGTTTTTGCCCTGGTCAGTTTTTGGCTTGTTATGCTGCCACTGAAGTTAAAAAGGGGAGGAGCTTAAAAATATAATGATAGTTTTAAATTTAAATAAACTAGACTTGAACTGCATCATAAATATTTAAATAAATAATCATAGAAAATAAAATGCAAAGATTTTTTCTATGCATGTAAAGATGTAAAAACAGCACAGCTACCTTCCAGAACGAGGCGGCTCTTCCAGAGCTCCCAGTGAAACCAGTAACTCCTCTGCAGCGATCAGCGCCTCGGTGGACGGAGGTGTGGGAAAAGGAAAATTAACCACCTGCAAAACCAAAAATAAAAAATATCCCGTTTTCTGCTTTTCTGTATTTTTTCCCTTTAAAACATTATTTGTGGCTTTGCAGACCTTCTCAATGTTGAGGTCCTTCATCTGCAGAACCAGATCCTCTACAGGGCGGCGAGTGATCTCTGCCTCAGAAAACTGACTGAAGTCTCCAAAAACCGCAGAGGAATACAACCTGTGTTGTAGAACCAAGAAAAAATATTAAAATAATAGATAAAAATACACTAAAGCAAGTTATCAATTAATGAGTTAATCTAATCAGGTCATTCATAGACTAACAATTAATTTTCTTAAAAACCTGAGTATTCTCTTCTATCTGGAGGACCATATTTTGACAACATAATGTGGTAAATAAAATAAACCAGTGGAAGGTTTCTCTGGGTGAGCTGCAGAACTTTTGCTTTTGAACATTATTCTGATACATAGCATGCCACATGCTGTGCTGAATGCAATATACCGTTGACAAGGCGTTATCAAAGCTGCGCCCCACACTGACAAACTGCATCTTGACACCAAAAATAAAATAATTTATGCTAGGATATGTGCTGGCTGGAAGAAAATGTTTGTTTTTGCCAACGCAACTCGGGTCTATTTTCTTTTATTAGACTTCTAAATTACAAATCGAGTGTTTGTCGAAATGTTCTTAATGCACACAACACTTATTGTAAAAAAACCTTTTCGATTTCCATGTGTTTTCTGTTACTGGACAACGTAGAATACATACTTTCAGAACCTGTAAATAACTCAAAATGCCCCAATTCGTAGTTTGTGGTTTTATCTGACCAGTCTCAAAACAATGCCACCCTTCCCTTTGGGAGGAACAAAGACAATGGGTGAACAGACTAATACTTTCATTTCAAGTTGTATATATCAAGATGTTGTGTTATCATGAGGGCAATCAAAGTTTAATCTAATGAACCATTAATTAACAATCAATCTTGAGTCGACTCATTGTTTGAATCCCTTAAAGACGACACACCACCAGGTCAACAGTTCTGACCTGTAACAATGTCCGGCCTCCGTTCGTCCGGCTCTGCCTGCCCTCTGATTGGCCGAGGCCTGAGAGGTCCATGAGACTTTGAAGGATGACACGCCCGTCACTCTGTCGTAGTAACGCTTCTTAATCCGGCCGCAGTCGACAACATATTTGATGCCAGGAATGGTCAAAGATGTCTCGGCGACGTTGGTGGCTACGACACAGAGACGAGTGCCAGGTGGAGGAGGCCTGAACACCTGTAGTCATGAAAACAGACTTCATTTGTCAGAATAACGCTAAGTGTCTTGAAAAGGTCTTTTGCAGTAGTGGCAGTACATGTGGGCCCTGGGTGCAGATTTAAGGGGCCCAAAACAGGCAAGAGGAGGTATATTTGGTTGTAGAGTATCATCCATAGCCCCCTGTGCTGCACACCTGAGCACACAGGCTGGATACTGGGAGACCAGGTGAAGGTGTGAGTTTTCCAAGCTGAAGTTCAAACTCAAAATATATCTGTCACGCTTTTAAAGAAAAGACCTAGCCTTATATTTACCAATTTAAATTTAGAAATACATAAATAATTTCAGCTTTTCCAATGTTAATCAGCTGCTCCTTGTTGTAAACCACCCTTTCACTATGGTTACACATCATGATGAAGTAGCGAAGTATGAAAAATATTGCCAAAAATCTGTCCAACTGCACAGCATCCAACGCAATAAGGAAGGTTATCCAAAAAATACTTTTTTCACTTCAGAAAGTCAGGAGAAAATCTGAATGCTTCCTCCAGTGTGCTGCCACCCTGAGCGGCGCAATTCTGCAAAATTGTGGAACAAGGAGGAACAGTGTCCAAAACAGTTTATAGTTAATTTCACACCTGCATCAGTTGGGATTGATTAATGAACACAGATTTGACATTTTGTGTGTGCTGTCATCAATAAATGATAAAACTAATGGCGTTTGCTTCTCCGCAGTTTCTGCACCTTTTCTGATGGGAGAGGTGCAGAAACCTCCCCATAACAACAGAGAAATTATACACACTGTACAGAAAGCATAAATGTATTGTAGAGCAGTAGAAGACAGGAAAACGGCTCAGGAAACCAGTTTGATTATTACTACACCCTGAGTAGCATGATGACTGCTTTTACAGTGGAATAAAGTCGGAATATTGTTGGAGACCCAGGAAGCCGTCATGTGCTGCAGCCTGTCATTAGATATTGTTTGTCATTAAACTAGTTGATGACGTAAAGGAGGAAATGTTGTGTTGGAAGAGATTTTTTGTAACTTTTACGTCAAAACTGCCCTTTTTCTCTCTTCAGGGACCCACGTCTGAACATTTCAGTGGCCAAAATATTAATCATACCTTAGCTTGCTGCTCAGGAGCCAAGAGGGAATATAGCGGGAGAACAAACAGAGGAATGGACGGGTCAGCCTTACATTCTACAAAAACAAAACACAGAGCAACATTCTGCTTAAAACATCACATTTTTCAGTTTTCCTCACAAGTTGTAAAAATTATAAAACATCTAAAGGATTTTCTTTTTTACAATATATTGTGGTTAAAATGCAACAGAATTATACTGCAACTCCTTTCTTAACTGAAAGCGTTAAAAGGCGTCAACCTTAAATAGTTGAAGTTACTTTTACAATGAATCAGATAAAAACATGTGGCTGCAGCATTAAAAATAAACTCAGAGGGAAATTTAACCTGATCTTTTCAATCCCTGAATAAATTAGGAACTTCAGACACCCAAACAATGTTCCTTAAACATTCCTTAAACATTGTTTATATGTATATTACATATAAATATATTTCGAGGTTTCCTTTATGGCCCATCTGAGCCTCACTCAGTTTGGCCGTTGAAAACCATTGGTGAGGATGAATTTACCCGACTCGGTTGGATCGTCCCCGATCTCGAGGTCCGACCCTCCGTCCTCCTCGTCTCCGATCCCAGCCTCTCTGTCCTCGTCCCCCTCGTCCACCGGCAGGGCAGAGTAGTTATCCAGGTCGATCCGAGGCAGAGACTGGAATCAGAGTTAAAAACACTTATAATGTTTTTACTTCATGTCCAATCAGCTTGTAAAAGGAAATGTTTTTAAAATGATTTTTTTAAAAGGTACTAATCAGCCACTGTTTTCCTTTCTGGACTTTTCTGGAGTTTCTGGAGTGAAAATAGCATTTTTTTGATAATCTTCCTTATTGTTTTGTTTGCTCTAAGCAAACATAGCATAGAAATAAATGTGATATGAAATTAGGTTATAAAAACAACACTGAAGACAAAACCTGCAGTGACTAATATTTTAGCAAAAAACATTTTAGAGAATTTGACATATTTAATGGGAAATATTTCTTGCAAAGGCTTAAGTATAAATACATTGGATACTTTCAAATGTCATAAAAAGTGAAAACAAAATAAGATAACTAGATACAAATGAATAAGGTAAAATATTGTTTTTAGAATTGACTGTTTGGTGGGAATGTTTAGCTGTGAGTGGCGTAGATCTTTGCAGACCCATTAGAAAATAAATGTAGTTTTTATTGCTGGTAAACTCACAACATTCTTCTTCTGTTTGGCCTTCTTAAATTTCCTCATCGCCTCAGCCGTGTCCGCTTCCTCATCTTCAGCTAAACATAAAAAAACAGGTAAATTCAGAACAGAAATAAACTTTCTCCCTGATCGATGGTTCCTGAGATGGACCGCTCACCAGCAGCCGTGTTGCTCTTCCTGAATGGAAACGCTTTCCTGAGTCTCCTGCAGAGGCTGTGGACCTCAGCCTGACCCGTCAGAAACACCAGAATCCCCCCTGAGCGACACAAACAACTTCATTAGATTTTCCCTTTTTCACTCATAATTATCAGCGCAGGCACCGAAAGTAGTGACAAAAAGTCAAACGTACCGGGAGGCAGCATGCGGTGGATTTTGCAGGTCTTCTGGAAGGCTTCTCCGGTGTAATCCTCCAGCGGAGTTCGTTTGTTGAAATGGACGGTGACTGGGAACTGCCGGGCATCCACCTTGATGACGGGAGGCGGCGTCCGAAAAAGCTTCTGGTTTTCTGTGAAGTCCTCGACGCGCAGCGTGGCCGACATGATCAGCAGCTTCATGGGCATTCCTTTCTGCAGACGAGCATAGAGAAAAACAGACATGAAGCAAATCTAGGAGAAAAGGCTTTTTTTATTTTTACGTTGTGCAGCTACATCTAATTTATTTTTGCACTGATTCCTGATGCAAATTTATCTGAAAGTGAATCTGCAAACATTGTCTGTGCAGAGAAACAATTTGGAGAAAAATAATTCAATTTAGAAGCACTGCAGAGCCTTATGTGACCGAAACGAACTTTCAAACTTCAGGAGAAGATGATTAAGTCCTCTAAAAAAATTCACACGAACACAAAAAGTGACATAGAAACCCAGCGAAGCAACTTTTCACACCTTGTTTCTCAGTGGGACGATGCGGGACAACAAGCCGATGAGGATGTCCGTGTAAACGCTTCGTTCATGGGCTTCGTCTATGATTATCACGCTGTATCTCTGAAGCAGAAAATCCTACAAAACAAAACATGGAAAATACAACAAATATTAATTTTATTTTGTGTTTTCCTTATGGTGATGCTAAACAGATGTGTGATTAACACAAAACATAGGAAATTAAACTAAAACACAGAGTATAATTATTCCCAGTTATCTCTAAATGTCTGTGAACACAAAACATTAACAAATAAACGACCAAATAAAACAATAAAACCTTCTGGATCTCCTTCAGCAGAACACCGTCTGTCATGAACTTGATCTTCGTGTCGCTTGTCACGTTGCCTTCGTATCGAATCTGGTACGACACGACTCTGAGCAAACACATAAACATAAATTATTATCAGTAAAACAAAAACAAAAAAACATTTTAGGATCTAAAGCAAGTCAAATATTTAACTTACTGGGAGGGAAGGTTCATCTCTTTAGCCACTCTGTGCGACATGCTGGCCGCTGCGACTCTCCTCGGCTCTGTGATCCCAATTATTCTGCTGCCACTGGAGGAAACAAACAAATTACGAAAAAATAACTTTCTGACTGGCACATTACCTAAGTCAGTTTCCTTACATTTCAAAATCCCAAATTTCCACAGTTTAACCTACTTTTAAGCAAAAATTGACAAAGGTTTTTACATCTTTGGATTTGGATTTTTTCAAAATCCAAATCCAAAGATTTTAAATATGGAAACAGTAAAAACTAAAAACTGTAAGGGATGAAAGTGAGCAGATGGGACAGATAAAAGGACAAAGAAACAGGATGGAAGAAAAGAAAAAACAATGGACAGTTGTACAAGCAATGAGACGTACACAAACGTTTATGAAAACCGTTATTGATTAATGAGTTAATCTAAAGTTCACTGATCTTATCAATCAACTAATCAGGTCATTTTCTCAAAACCTTTAGTTTTTTTGCACCGTTTCTCTTCCCCGTTCTGGAATAGCCGCCATCTTTAGGCCTGTATTAAATGGCTTCGCTACGGCAACCGGCACCCTCTGCTGGGATGGCGGCCAAACTACAACAACAAAAGAAGGTCTAGCGGACATTATTAATGGATTGGAGAAAATTTTAACCTAATAACCCATTAATTAACAATTAATCTGTTTACATCAGTGGTACAAAGTGTAAAAATAATTATATTGCTCGTTTAGTTTTATCCTGCTTCTCTAAACGTGGAAAATATAACGTTTATTATAATATAATATATTCCAGAGTGACTCAGAACCCTCTTATGATGCAGCATTATGAGCTTTTCTCTTGGTCAATGTCCAGAGAGCCATGCAGGAATAAAATGGAGAACCTACCAGGCATAACCAGCCTCATACAGGAACTGAGGAACCTGCGTTGTCTTTCCACTTCCTGTCTCCCCACAGATGACAACGCAGGGATTCTCCCTGACTGCCTCCATGATGACCTGCTCCTCGGCCAGCACCGGCAGCTTCAGACGAGCCTCCTGCAGCAACGGATTCGGATTGACACACGCTCAAAGCAGAGAAACAAACACAGCGTTATAAATATGTACAGTATGATTTCCCTCACCTGAATCTCTGCTGATCTGTCAACTGGAATAAACACAGCCGGCTCTGACGGCCTCTTGCTTTGCACCGTCTTCTTATTTGGAACCGTCTCCTTCTGCATTTCTGGATCTGCAACTTTCTGCTCCAGCTTCGCCTCCGGTTTGGTTTCATCAACGTCCTTATGTTCATTTGTCTCTACAGAGTTGTCCCCTCTATCGTCCTCTTTCTGTTCCACCTCCTCCTCATCAGAGGATGTGTCTTCATCACTGCTTTCTTCTTTTTGCTGCTCTTCCTCCTCATCCTCCTCTTCTTCCCATTTTCTCTTCCTGTTTGCCCCGCTCACACTGCTGATCTTTGGACCAGAATCTCCATCTTTTGTTTCATCCAATGACCTGAGGGGAAACAAAACAATCATGCTGCTGTTGCTGTGTTGATTCGACTCTCGATCCACTTATTTTACAGATTTCTGAGATTTTCTTTTCATATCTAAATTATCTCCACAGACAGTTGTACCTAAAAGCATCTGAAGTCCCAAACTGTAAGATTTTAAGACGACTAAGCAGCAATGATAGGATTCTGCTAAGGCTGCAGCTAACGATTACTTTAGTAGTTGATTATTCTGATGATTAATTGGATAAAATATTTGCAAATTCTGCAGATTTTTCATTTAAGCACTTAAGTTTATTTTATGCAATTTTAGAGATACATTTAAAAATACAAAATTTTTTTTTTTTTTTATAAAATAAACATTTTATTGTCTAAAATGCAATAACATAGCATTCATGAATCGAAACAAAGAATGCTTCAGCGACTAAAATCTTATTTTTAACATCCAAAGCCCAGTCCTTCGTAACATCATTACAGTCTGCTGATTTTTTTTCATTAACCGATATATTAACAGATATTCTTACAGAATTTCTACCAGGTGAAGAAACATACAAATACCATTAAGTCTTATTAAATGCAAAATGAATATATTTTTTGGCTAAACTGCTTCTCTGAGTATGTTGTTCTATCAGCAGTTTACCTTTTTTAGTGTATAAATACTCCAGTTAACAATTAATCAATTACTAGATTGGTTGATGATTATTTCAATAATCAATTCTCCATAATAAATCCAATTGATTGCTTCAACACTATATTTTGCAAATAATACATCAGCAATGATTGATTAGCATTATAATACAAAATTAAACAGAGACTCTTGAGTGAATAAAATAAGTCCTGACCGTTGTGCGTCTGTTTTGGAGGCCATGTTCCACTTCAGGTCCTCGTAACCTTTGAACTTACTGTTTAGTTTGGTAAAGCTTGTCTCCTGTTCCCAGTTTGGATGTTGTGAACAAAAGCTTCAGTTCAGACTCTTGAAGTTGGACCTCGGCCAGTTTGGTGAGGATGTCTGCCCTCTAGAAGACAAATTAATAGAACTATGCAAGCAGGATTTGATACAAAAACAAAAGTGTAGGAAGTCTTAAAGGTTAAATCGATGTATTTGTAAAATAAAATTCTGAAAAGTGTATTGCATTCACTCCCTGCTACTCTGACGCCTGTAAATAAAATTATGTCCAATTAAATCTATGTATTCAGTTATAGTCAGTGAATTTTAATATTATTGAAAATATTATTTATTCCAATAATTCAATTCACCAAATGAAACAGGTTTTCATCAGTCGTATAAAAAATATATTTTAATGCAGAAAAGTGGATTTATTGAAACACAGGTTTAATACTCACTTCAAAGGCTGTTATTTTTAAAAGGTACATTTATTCTGACAAAACAGAGAATACATAATTTATTTAATTTGACTTAATGACAACAAATAATGCAAATACACTGGATTTTATTCAAAGATACCAGAGTTATAAGGTACATGAAAGAAATCATGTCACATTTGAATATTTTTTAATGTGTGTAAATGAATCTTGTATTATTTTCCTTTCCACTATTTAGTTAAACTAAACTCTGTGATAGTTTAACCTGAGAAATCTCCATAAAATACAAATAAGTTTTGTAGTTGTAGTAAAAGCACAAACGGTACAAAATTTAAAGGGATATGAATATTTTTTTAATCTGAATGACTACTATTTTAAACTTTGTGAACCGCTATCTCTTTATGGGTAAAGTTGTGCAACAATTTTTTTTGTAAACCTGTTATGTCATAATGTCACATACATATTTAGTAGAAATGTCTCAATCTGACTTACAACAACTATTTTTTAAAGTGCAGCAGCTGTAGATTGTCAAGCTGCTTTTGGCATAATTTAAAATTAAATATTTTGTGAGGATATTTAACTCTTTTTCTTAGCTTTCATACACATTTTATTAATGCTGCCACAGTTATTGCTGTTGTCTCACCTGAGCTTTTTTCTCTTTGCGCTCCAGGACTTTTTGAAGCTCCTTTTTCTGTTTCTTCGTCAGAGGTTTTTTGGAGGTCACGAGCTTTTTTTTAGATTCCTTCTCTTTCTTCTTCTTGTGTTTGGAGGCTGGAAGGACCAGAGCGTTGCTGTCGTCTACACCTTTCATCCGACCCCCATCTAATGACAACAAACCCATATAAATCCGTAAGGACGCTGCTTTTTAAACAAGGAATGAATAAATAAACACCCTAATAACAGTAGCGTCTCCTACCGTTTAGCTCCACCACAATATCCGTCTTCTCTTCCTTTGCTGGTTGCTGCGCTTCACTTTGCTGCCTTCCTTTCCAGTTGTGCTTCTTCCTTATCTTTCCCATTTTAAACAAACAACTGGATTTAACACAGACAATAGGCTCTGATACAGAAATAAACCAGGCTGAGACTTTAGCAGCTCAAAAACGACTAAAGGAAAAATCATTCCGCCATAAACATTTGTGCTGCGGAACTCATGATTGTTTTAAAGTCGTTATGTCTTCAGTATGATTGTTCAAAAAGGTGAAAAGAGGATAAATTAGCCACTGAAGGATCTAATGTGGAAACCTCACGTGTAAACATGTGAAGGTCCGACTATTAAGACTGTTCCCCCCGGAACAGTTACTTCGCAGAAATGTTCCGCCGAGGCATTAAATTAAATTAAAGCAAAAATAAATTAGAACCAATTTAATATAAAATAAAAACTAAAAGGATAAATAATAAAAGAACGTAGAACCTAAAAATAACATTTAAAACAAAAATAAAAAATGTAAAGAAAGAAAAATGAAAATAGAGAACATTAAAAAAGAAAAAGGAAAAATTGGAAAGAAAAAGAAAGCAAAATAATAAACCAAGAGATTAAACAAAAAGAAATGAAAGAGAAAAGACAAGTAGAAATGATGACAAATGAAAATAACAATTAAACACAAAAATTGAAAAGGTTTGGTGAATCATCAGAAAAATGTTATAAAAAATGCTTAGCAGTAAAACAGTGTGGCAAAAAATAAATACTTTAATGTTTAGTTTATTACAAATTCTAAAATATTCATTTTTATAAAATACATGTGGTTAAGAGAATAAGTGGATATACATTTCCCTCTTTTGTCTTGATGCAATCTAACAAATTTCAAACAATTAGGAAGAGATAAGTTTGCAGAATATAAACAATATTAAATTACTAAATTCAAAAATTAAATAAATCTTCCTAAAAATAAAAAAATGACTAGTCTTATGAGTGATTCATATTTCTGACATCAAGAAATATCTTAAACTAATGAAGGTTCATGACTTTATTAACACATTTACAGACTTCTACAGTGAGAGAAAATTATTAATAGACTGAAATGCTAAATAACTACCAGACAGCTACAACAGTATATTAGGGCGATTGTAGATAGAAAAGGACTAAATTTATGCCAAAAAAAAAAAAACTAAAAAAACTAAGACATTTTTAAAATAATCTCAGATATTTTTTTCAGAAAAACAAGGAAATTTCTGGGTTCAAAAGTTGAAAATTTGTCAGACAAATCTCAGAAATATTGAGATTAAGCTCAGGAATTTTCTAGAAAAAAGTGAACATTTCTGCATTTGAAAAGTTAAAAATTTGCTAGAAAAAATCAAAAGTTTTTAGATTAATCACAGAATTTCTTTTAGAAAGAAGCTTAGAAATTTTTGAGTCTGGGTTTTTACATTTTTGAGTTTGAAAACCCAACAAACCTAGTTTGTTTTCAGACCTACCATTTTTTTTTAATTAAAAATTTGCTGGGTTTTATAGCAAACCCGGAGCAAATTTTCTGGGTGTGCTATAAAAACACAAAAAAATGTGAGAATCTCTATTAAAAAGCTGTGGAAAAAGTCTCAAATTTGCTAGATAAGACCAAAACATTCTACAAAAAAAGCAAATTCTGATTTTGAAAGTGAAAAATTTCCTAGAAAGAACTCAGAAATCTCAAAAAGTCAAACATTTTGAATTTTTGAAACTCAGAAATTTTCAAGTTTTTCATTATAATTTTTGTCTGTTTTTCTTCCTGACCCTAATAAAGCAAAACAAACCTAACTGATATTGTTTCTAGAAAAAGGAGCAGAAATACAGACTAAATGCAGATTTTTTCTTTTTTCTACAGTTTTACAGCTGGTAGACAAAAATACAAGGCAGTCCAGTTATATTTATGGTCATATTCATCTCAGATGCTGCTGTCCTTTAAACGCTCATAATCGTTTTCTCTGAGTCCATCCCCGGCCGTGAAACTCTCCTCCGTGGTCCGCTTGGCCTCCTTTGTCAGCCTTTCGAACCTCTTCAGGAAAACGATGAGAGCCACCAGCAGAGCCGCTTGCACCGCCACAAACACCATCAGGGAGCCCAGAGAGGCCAGGGCCAAGTTGCAGTACCAGTAGTGGCAGGACTCCAGCACCTCCTCCTCGGTCAGATACGCCACAGAGCGCCCCCTCAGGCTGGGAGGAGAACTGCAGTTCACCCCCAGGTAGGACACGACGTCGGTGCTCTGACGTCTCAGCCAGGCTCGCAGGTAGAGGATGCCGCAGTCACATATCCAGGGGTTGCCGTGGAGGGAGACGGAGCGCAGGGACGTCAGGTCGTCCAGCAGCCCGTTGGGGAGGGTGCTCAGCAGGTTTTCATGGAGACGCAGCTCGGTGGTTCCTGTCGGGAAACTGGAGGGCATGGAGCCGGAAGTGAGAGACCTGCCGCTGCAGTCCACCCGACCACCCTGACAGGAGCAAGGGTAGGGGCACGCCAATGACCTGTGACCTCCGAGTAAGAGAAGACACAGGAGCAAGTATGTTGTCATGGTTACCAACCTGCAAGGAAGAAACAAAAGGTCACTGAGGTCAAAGAAGCACTTGAAGTAGTTCCTCTCTTACTTGTGTGCAATTTGTGGTGACAGACTAACATGAGAGAAATAAAGCTGCAGCATTAAACCAAAGAAAGTCGAACAATTAAATAGAAATGCACAAAAACTTAAATTCAAGAATAAATCCAAAAATATTATACGGCAAGACATTTTGAGCAATAATCAAGAAAGAGAATTGAACCGAGTATGGCAAGACATTAACCAGAAGTGGACAGAGTTCCCCAAAATTGAACTCAAGTAAGAGTAGCACTACTTCAGCATATTTTTACTCATGTAAAATTAAAAGTAGCTGTTCAATAAATTACTTAAGTGAGAGTAAGAAAGTATTTGGCAAAAATGCTACTCACTGAGTAACTGATCAAATTATCAATGATTTAATATTTAAAAATTACATCATCAGATGTGTCAAAAGTTTGGTATTTTAAGGACTAATCTGAAAATAATAAATTTTGAAACTTACTTCCTTCAATATAAAATGTGTGACACTTTTAACAAAAACTGAAAGTTTGTGTTTAGTGAATTTTTGGTTAAAACAAGCTTTTGATTCATTCACTGAAGTTGCTCACAGAAATTTTACTCAAGTAAAAGTAGAGATACTTCATAATAAAATTACACAAGTAAAAGTAAAAAAGCAAAGCACAGTGAAAATACTTCTGAAAGGACATATTTTCCAAAGAGTTACTCCACTAGTTACTGTCTGACTGTGACCTTAACGGAAATATAAATACAGTAGATAAAAGAAATTATAAGAAATAATATAAATATTCAGGAAGGTGGACACAAAAATAAACTATGAATATAGACCAAAAGAACAAATGTGGCAGAAACTAAAAAAGATAAATTAGAAGTAATCGAACCAAAATAATATTTTTAAAACTTTAAAATATTACATTTAAAATAATATGTAATAGACATTAGACATTAGGTGTGATCAATTTGTACAATAAACCTAACTTTATTGAATTATTGACAGCTAGGATTAATTTGTTTGAATTAGATTGAATTTGACTTTTTTCTTTAAGTGACTTGAGACAATATTTGTTTTGAATTTAACTAAAATAATTTATTTGAATTTAAACAATGTTTCATATTAGTAATCATAGAAGGCTGCATTCAAAGTGAAGCAATATTAAAATGAGCTTAAAATACATTGTCTATCCAGAATCTTTTTGAACATTAATGAACTTATATTTTTCTCCACACAAACTGTTCAATTTGGACAAATCTACATATTTTATCCCACCAGTTTATGATTTTTCAGTAATTTTGTGTTTTTTTTTCTTGGGGACTGAACGATAATTTGAAAATACGCCTTTAAAAAATGATTATGTTCACCAAGACAACAAAACCTTTTCTTTTCTCATGCAAGTTTATGTGACAGTTAGCACTGAATATGCTAAATATTCACTACAGAGTAACTAATTAAATGTAAAATTAAATAAAAGTTTGACATTTACCTTCGTTTCTAGACGTCCTCCGGAGACAAATTTCCTTCTTCTGGCTGATTTTTAGAAGGAGAGTGTAGTGAGTGTGACAGCTGGCACACACTGATAAACACTGCTGTCAAGTTATGAGCCTGTGTTCACACACACACACACACACACACACACACACACACACACACACACACACACACACACACACACACACACACACTGATAATCTACACAGAGTATGTCAGCAGATCCTCCGGGTTCCTGGAAAACAAATAGAAAGCTAATCATAGGAAAATATTTGTCTTAACCTCCATTAAAAATTTTAGCAGATTTGACTTGCGCTGTTGAGTAAAATCCATAATCAATAATAGAGAGATTCCATAGGTAAACCTTATAACTCTTACTAGAGAACTGCAAATTACTGGTAACATTTTAAATGTTAAGTCAATGCTCCTTCAATTCTTAGGCTTCATCTTCATGTCAGATGTGTTTTTATTCCTATTTGGATGTTTTCTCACATGGTGCACCTTAGATTTTATTTCCATTTAAAATTCCTAGTAGATTTTTTGTTTTAGTTAGGTGTAATAACCTTGGATTACTTCTAAAACTTTGGGTGCAAATCTCTCTGACGCCCCCTGTTGTCAATGTTGAGTCGTGTTGAATCGTGCTCTGGTGGAAACACGATTCTGCAAACTCTTCTTTCCCAGATAGACAGTATTTGATATCATTGAACTTTATTAATTTTAATTGAAATTCTCTCCTTGACATGCTCAATAATCTGTGATTATGAACGTTTTTGTTGCTCCAGCTCAAGAAAAGGATTTAACGAAAAAAAAAAGAAAAAGCAATCTACTAATTATGCTGATTTTAAGCTGCTGATTTAAGTGTTTTCACATCTTTGCTTATTGTTTGTCTCATGCAAACTCTCTCTGTTTGTGAAGAAATACGGAAATATTTTTTAGTTTGCAAAACACTTTAGTGTTACTGACAAACTTTATATAAAATAAATTATTGAAAAATTGATTTCTCCAGGATGCCTGACTCTTATTTTAAAGCTTTGGGGATTTTAAATTGAAGCATTTTATTTATTTGCTGTTTCATCTTAAACTTTCGATACTTAACTGAATTAGAAAGCATACTAGAAAAGGTATTTAAATATATTTTGATTAAGTACCTTTGGATGGAAATGTTAATCTATCTTTACCTTCTGCAAAAATAGAAAATCCTCCATCATAAAAACCTTTTTTTTTTATTGTTTTTGGCTCACAAAGTACTGCACCAGTAACATTAGTGCAGACACACTATATTATATCCATGCATCCTCTGCCAGGCGGGATGACGACGCTGTGAGCTGAGGGAGGAAAATGCCTGCAGGAGATAAATATGAATCAGCAGATCATGTTCCTGCAGAAGCTTCGTCTTCCAGCCCAGCTGATGTGTGGAAGTGATGAAGGTCACAGTGATGTGCACACTGGACTCAAAGTCTAAAAATAAAACAACAATGAGTCAGAAAAAAACCACAACCTGACAAGAAGAGGAGTTTATTTATCACACCTTTGCAAAATGGGACACAAAGATTGAGCTCACAGCCCTCAGGGCTGTACAGGTCATCAGCAGCAGTAAAGTCCACACACACGCACACACACACACGCTCACACAGTCACCTGCACACACTCTGCAGCCTTAGCTCACATGGAGTTTTTACTACATTAAGTGAACAACGATAAGTTTAAAACAGAAGCACAGACATGGTATTGGCTCCTCATCACTTATTTCCCATAATGCCGTGGTGACGACGCAAACAGCACGCTGAAGGCATTAAATACAAGCACATGGAATTGAATAAAAAGCAGTAAAAAATAGGCCCAAAGCTTCCAGGAGATATGAGTAATGACAGCATGCGCACACATGCACCCTTTAATGCTCAAACTCTTGTTTTAGCTGTTAGCAGTGAGTCCATTTTAAGCTCAGACGTCACATTAAAAAACCTGGAAGAAGATGTTTACACTGACCATAAGAAACTCTAAATGTTAATGAAGGAATTCACAGCAAATGTTCGATTTCAATGAATTGGAACTTCCTCAAACGGGGGAAATACAGACTTTCATGGACGGAAACCTGGAGTTGAAGAAATATTATGATACACTCGCATATCCAACACAGAATTGCATAATAAAAACAACACCCATGTTCAAATCTAATCATTAGCCAAGAGCTCTTTACAAAACACCTCACATTATATCCAAAAATGTTAAGCACTGCGTTATAAATTAGGTACTGAGAAGTTATTTAAATTATATCTTAAAATTATTCGAGTTGATGTCACAGCCAGGGGCTCAAAATTGGAAAACACAAACCACCTCCAGGCAGACAGACAAAATGGAGCACCAAACTGAAGAGAAATGCAGAGTCCGCCGGGGTTTGTCGCTCAGAACAACCCAAATCCAGGTCTGAAGGTCTCCCTGTCATTCCAGGAGAGGAACAACAGGTGGCGCTGCAGGGCAGATCTGGATATGTCACTGATCCTTGTCGTGCATCTGCTGCTGCATCTTATTCAGCATTTCCTGCATCCTCTTCAGCTGCAGAGAGAGTATTAAAGTGGACAAGTCAACACATCATAAATAACCTGCGTGTTTTCAGAAATAAACAGGCTGTTTGGGAAAAATGAGAATATAAATGGCTGCGTTGAATAATTAATTGATCATACTGCACTGTCTGCATAACTAGGATCAATTGAAATGTATGTGTGACTGAAGTAAAATAATTTTTCTTGTAATTGCCTTGAGACAACAGTTTTTGTATATATAAAGAAACTGACTTGAATTTAATTGAAATTTAAACATGGTTCATCCTTTTTTCCAGACTTATTAATGCTTACAGACTAATAAATTAAATTCCACACTTTTCAGGAGTGTTTGTTATGATTGTTCTTCAAGTAGTGTCAAACAAACTGCTAACTTTATCCCTTTGATATGTACTGTATCACATCGTTTCTGCTTGTCAGTTCATATCAAGCCGTCATATTCTAATTTAATTGGTTTAAGTGGGCCCAGTACATTTAAATTCCTTCCCATTAACCCCAGTTAAAGTTATACCTAGTCCAGATGTAGCCAAATATCTGGGGAAACAAATAAATTTTTATGCACTTTGGACTTTCATACATACAAAACCTCAGTTTAATACTGCTAAAAATGATTCTATTATTTTAAAAGTGGAGATTTAAAAAAAATGACAAATAATCCGCCAATATAGCCACGTACTTTGACACGTCTCCCAATCGATATCGTCTGGAGTTTTAATAATTTTATATTCTAACTCGCTAAATGAAAAGTAATTCAGTCTACAAATCTGTCCACACAAATGAACTTTCTGACGCCATGTTGAATTCTCAACATGAAGTTGTTTTTTTGTTATTGTTTGAAATGATTTTCTTCTTCTTGATTTTTATTGGCGGTTTGTAAGAAACGCCACCTGCTGGCATGGGGGATTTAATTTATAAAAAACACACGACTGGAATATATAATCAAATTCTATGAAGCAATTTAGTTTTCATTAAAAATTGCATAATTATTTGCATATGTTTGCACATGAATAATGATTAGCATATCACTGTAGTTCTTTTTAAAAGTATTGACCATCCTAATCTTTTCCGTAACATTTTCAAACTTTCTCCTTACATTGTTTGTCTCTTTTTCATCTTTATTACATAATATAACGTGTTGTATTATTTCATATTTCTCACAGTGATCACATTTGTTTTGAAGTAATCTGATTGTCTGATGTGGGTTTTAGCTTTGTGCTACACTGCCCCCTATGGGTTTGGCATGTTTAAAGCAACGCTAAGAAGCAGATTTGGACAATAACTTTTCTGAATCCAGTCTGGTGTATTCAATATTATTTTTTTATTTTGTTTGTTCTTGCTGGAAACAAAGAGCTGCTGTTTCACCATTCATCCCTCTTCAGCTTTTTTAAATAAAAAGTCTAGACTTTTTCTCACCTCTTCGTCTTTCATCTTGATTAGCTTCTCAGTGTCTGCGTCTGGAGTGGACAGCGGCAGGATGGGGATCGGACTCTCCATCCGGTTATCCTGAGCCAGTTTACTAAGAGACGAAACAGAAAGCAGAGGAGGGATGAAACGTTCTCTTCGATCTGTAAACATCAGCACCAGGTTCATGAAACATTCCCATTTTGCACCTTTTCTCCTCATCAGACTCTTTCTCACACAGAGAGACAAACCTAGTCATCTCCTGGATGCACTGCGCTCTGTAGTTTTCGTAGTGGACGTCGCAGGTTACGTCTTTAAGGTCGTGCATGTGCGAGCGGATCAGCATGTTCCTCAGTTTCACAAAGTCGCAGTGTGACTGGTTTTCCACTGTTAACAGAAACATCTTCGTTTAATCAACAAGCCAGATCGCAGCATTTCCTCACAAGGATTCGCACCACTGGATCATTTCCATAAACCTCGACGTACTGATACCCTTGAATAAAATTCAGTCACATATATAATCAATAAAATCCACATGTATGCAGAGTAAAAAAAATTAACTCAAGTAAGAGCAAAAAGGTAAGTAACTTATGTGTTAGAGTTCCACTGGGGTTGCTAGGTAACGGCCCGGGCTTCTACGGGGTTGCTAGGTAACAAGGCAGTGCCTGCTGATTTGTGATGTTACATTCTGGAGGTTTTTGAGTAACTGATCAAATTATCAACCATTTAATATTTAAAAACTACATAATCATATGGACTAAAATCTAAATATAAGGGAAAATGTTGGTATTTTAAGGACGAATATTATAATAATTCATATCAGTAACCGAAAAATAACAAAATCAGGCAAAATAATATTTTCCAAATCAGTTTCTTTCAATAAAAAAAAAAACACATGAAACTTTAATAAAAACTGCAGATGTGTGTCTTTGTCTGGTTAAAACATGTTTGTTTTACATTCAGTGAGTAGAGAATCCAGAAATTTTACTAAAGTAAGAGTAGAAACCTTTCATAAAATTACTCAAGTAAAAATAAAAAGTACAACATTGAAAAAATATTCCTAAAAGCAAAATCTTTCAGAAAAGTTACTCAAGTAAATATAACTGAGTAAATTTAACTAGTTACTACCCAACCTTACGTGCATATAGGACTGCAAATAATGACTATTTTATCAGATAAAAAATATTTTTTCTATTAAAAGTTAATTTATCTGTGAATGGAACAAGTATTTTTTCATCAATATTAAGGAATTATTTACTTAAAACAAGTCTCTATATCTTGCTAAAAAGTTACTTGTAAGTTGGTTTTGTCTTATTTTAAGTTTAATAAGATATTTTCACTAGAAACTAAACCAAAAATACTTTCTTTGGTAAGATTTTGTGTTTTTTCATTGTGATTGGTGGTTTTCGATCGTGAGCGATTAATTTCTTCATACAGAAATTATCAATCAGGGAGATCAATCTTTTCCCAGATGTTTTTTAAATATGTATATATATATATATATATATATATATATATATATATATATATATATATGGATTATGAATTCACCTTCAACGATCCCCCAGGGGTACAGCCTTCCTCTGACCCGCTGTCCTCTTGCCTCCACCACGGTGTTGCTGCCGATCACAGCGAAAGGTGTGCACTCCTGCACGCATAAGGACGGGGTGTTATTTTGACCCCAGTCTGTGCAGGAAACGCTGACTGAGCATGCTGGTGCACATTCACATAGTTAGGCACATTCTCTGAAGACGCATGCAGCCGAAGAGACGCATCACTGGGACTGTTGAGACACGCAACAAACTGCATGCTGTTTATTTTCTGGCACTTTAAAGGAAGATGGAGAAAATTCACACCACAGGATTTTATTTGTTGCACATGAGACACTGCAACTTTTCAAAATAAGAGTGAATATATTTTAAGCATTTAAAGTTTACAATGACTCTTGAAATGATTTTGTGTGATTCTTTATCACAATTCAATTATAACCTAAATGCAGGATTTCAGGCAGTGGATACATGTAAACTTTTAATAAAAACAGTTTCACTGATGCCATGACAAACAACTTAAAATATAGTTATTATTAGTAAAATATAAATATAAACATCCAGTGACTTTGCCTGTTTAATAACTTTTCAAAATAAAGCAAGAGGGAGCCATAAATTGTTTATGTTGCTGAAAAGACACAAAAAATCTAGAAAAATGTATGTTTTCAATATACAATAATTTATAGATCGCTTGTCTATAGAAATCTGACTGCTTTAGTTATTAGAATAATCAATATCAATGTCAGATTTATTTAGATATCAATTTTAAAAGCAGGTTAAAACTGCAACAAAGAGCTGTACAAAAACGATAACACAACTGAATAAAATGAAAAAAGTAAATATTAAAATGTCATGTTTAGTTTACTGTAAAGTAGTTTATTCCAATTATAATTAAAAACAAAGATACTAAAAGGTTTGTGGCCCCTGAAGTTCTCTCCATGACAAAAGCTTTAAATATCAGCGATATTGTTTTAACTCTTTCATATCCAGCTCAGAGGATTGACTCTCCATGGTTCAGACAAAGTTTCTCAATGTTAGCTCAATTCCTGCCAAACCAACAGCTAAATATGCTTAAATTAACACAGCTTGGCTGCGCTCAGACAAGGCCACCATTGTGTGCTCAGATTTTTACACGCAGCTATGAGAGAGCGATCTCAGCTGCAGCTTTTCACAATGAGCAGAAAATCATGCAACTTTAATCTGTTTTTACTGGAGCTGCTTAATTCCAGACAAAAAAAGCCTTTTGTAAAAAACTCTTTATCCCAAACACAGGACCTTTAATTTAAGCACATTACTGTAACACTTTTCTAATGTTTTCTGGAGGCATTGCTGTAAATGCCTTTACTTGGAAGTAGCAAACACCATTGTCACATAAAGCCGAAATTATTTGTGGGAGAAAAACCACAAAATACAACCTCAGGTTCACCTGTAATTTCCCAGAGGGGTTTTATGGCAAACTATATTTAATTAACCACAAATAGTCCAATAAATTACATAAATATACCACAAGCCTTCATGAGTCTGACTAATGAAAATGCATTTATTAAAATAATTTTTTAAAAAGTCCTGGAGTATCCAGCAAACAGAAATTGAATGTAAGCAATAAATTAATTAATCGCATGATAAATTACAAAGAGCTCAATAATGTCTATTTGAATGACTGATTGTTTTCTCTTTCTACCAAAAACAGGAGTATTGGTCTCACCAACCCTTTAAGAACAACTTTGTATACAGAGATTTCAAAATTCACTTCATTTGTTGTTTTGAGTGTTTTGTTTATTTATTTTTTAATATTTAAAAATCTTCCAGTTCCAGTGTCAAATGTTTATTGTGCCATTAAAAATATGTGGTCTCAAAACAACAATATTAACGTTTATTGCAGTAATTATTGGGACCAATTATTGTTATCAAGACCAAATTCCAGATTTTAGAAACGAAATCTGTGATGCATCACAGATTTCATAAAAACGAAAGCAATTTATTTCTGGTGTTGAATTTCTTTACCGACTTCATCAATGCATTAAATATAAAAGTTGTGTTTTTACAAACTGCACTGAAAACTACATTAATGTTGCCGCTGCAGCAGCAAACGGCTGAAACTCACCTTCAGTTCTTTGTCGAGTTGTTTAAACTCCTCATCCTCGTCAGAGTCACACTCAGGAAACTGGTACACTTTGATCCCAAACTTGTCTATTTCCTCTCGTATCTGTCAGAGGACAAACACAAAGACGTCTCCGTTTATCAGGATACAGAGCATGCTGTCAAATCAGTGAATCTGCCGGTCTGAAACTCACTCTGTCTTTAAGCTTTTTTATCTCGTTGGGAGTGAGGCAGTCGGCTTTCGCGATGAGAGGAATGATGTTCACTTTTTCATGAAGAGCCTTCATGAACTCCACGTCCACAGGACGTAAGCTGTGAAGGAAAATCCAGACTCCAGTTTAGTTGTCTTTTGTTTTAGGCCTGATTATATGTACACATTGCATAAATATGTGTGATTACCCATGGCCAAATGGAGGGATGAAGTAGAGGCAGCAGTGGACTCTGTTGTCCTGGATGTTCTTCCTGTTCAGGCCGCTCTCGTCTCTGAAGTATTGCTCAAACTGCTGATCGATGTAATCTGTGATTGGCTTCCAGCTAAAACACACACAAATTGAGAAGATAACATTTATTTGGTCTGCACCATTAATGCGCAGGAAGAGCACATTTCAAAAGCTTTACTGCTCCACCGAGGGAGAAGGAGAACAGGCATAAGGGGAGGAGCGCAGTAGAGAGCATACATAGAGCTCAGCTCTTCTACAAATATTGCACCATCTAGTTCAAGTTGTCCACTTGATGCACTTAGTTATTGTAAAGAAAAAAGTAGGGAGCGGCTCATTTAAAGATTTGGTGACTAAAAATACAAAATCACAAATTTGCAGAAAATACAAGCGCAGCAACATCTGGATGCACTTTTCTGAAAACAAAAACATCAGAAAAACAGAAAGTTTGTCCGGGTACAAAAAAATGAGAAGAAAATACGTTTGACTGATTCTAATCCAAAGTTTACCCTTTTATCATTTCCCATTGGTATATCCCAGATTAAATGAATTATCCTAACTGGTTTAAAAATAAATTAAAATAAAAATGAACCAGTCTTTTTAATAAATAGTCAGAAATCCCATCTTCAACAACCAGTCAGTGACAACAGTAACTTCAGCAGAGACAATAAATCTGCATTGCTGTTGAGAAATTTATCATTTACAAGTGACTTATTATGCTTCCTTGAACAAGTTAGGGTAGATCTATAAACAAAGCATGTTCAATGCATTTTTTTGTACAAAATAAATCTTTGATTATGAGATTGAACTGTCTGATCAGTTCTGTCTACTTTAAGCTCCTGTCAGAATGAGCTGTTTCAGTTCTTCTTGTCACTTTAAATCCAATTAATCTGCTGGCCACATCCCCCAACTCAACTATTCACTCTCATAGGTGAAAAAGGCTGCAAATAGATACACAAGTATAAAACTGTACATCTTTGAAAAGCAGAAGTAGAGCCTCACGCACAACCAACAACAATGCACCAAGTGGTTTCTGGGTGGTAAGCCAACAACAAAACACTTATCTTTTTCAGAAGCCATTGTACAGCACATAAATTATTTTTAGATAAACATATTTGCATGTGTATACAAATAATTGCATTTATTTATTATTTATTTACAGTCAGTCATGTTGAATTACCTAAGTCACACATCACTATGTTAACTCTTATGGTTATATTTTATTATTAATATTTAATACCTTAGATGGAGTAGCTTGTCATTGAATAAGCAATATCCCCATGGGTGATCAATACATTCTATTCTATTCTATTCTATTCTATTCTATTCTAATGTGGTAAACCCGGATGTGAAAATGTCCCAGAGTTCCGCTGGGGTTGCTAGGTAACGGCCGGGCTTTCACTGAAGTTGCTAGGTAACGGGGCAGTGCCTGCTGATTTGTTACATTCTGGAGGTTTTTGAAGCAGGTTGTTTTCCAGACAACAAAAAACATGAGTTTATTATTAAAACATGGCAGGGTGTTTTTTTTTGTTTGTTTGGTTTTTTTTAAACACTTGGGTTGTTTTTAGAACAGAAATACAAAATGTGCAAAAGGTGAACTCTGCGGAACATCTTCATCTTTAAAACATGCTGTACCTGTGCGATCTCAGTGCATCAACCAGCGACAACAGTGTAAAACAGTTCATCAGCAGACCCAACTCACCACTCGTTGTTATTAACGGCGTCTCCAAACCCCGGCGTGTCCACGATGGTCAGCTTGAGCTTCACTCCCTTCTCCTCGATGTCGACGGTGTGCTTGATGATCTCCACAGTTTGGTTAATCCGCTCTGCAGAGCATCAGCGCAGGATGAAGGTCAGTGGAAATTGGATTAAATACATCATGGTTACGTTGAGATAACCTCTAAAAATAATATTAGTAATTCTGGACATTAAGGAATGGCTTTGAACATGAATGCAAGGATGTTAGTCAAACCCGAACTGTTTTGAACTTATCGGAGCCAGCGGAAAACTTTAAATAATAAAGATGAGACATAGTGGAGATTCACCTTCGGCATTTAGTAACTTCCTGTCTTTGTAGAGGTCTGTGAGGAACAGACTGTTGACCAGAGTGGACTTTCCCATACCAGACTCTCCTGTAAGACACAGACATGTGAACGCATATTTAAAAAAAGGTCAAAAAATCCAACAAAGATCCATTTCTGGATTATTACAAACCAGAAATCTGTACAGCATAACCTTTGAGGAAGACGGTTCAGAATTTTTCTAGTAAACTGACAGACATGATGGAGTTGTTTACATCCTAGAAACTGACCTGCAACCATCAGGGTGAAATCGAAGCCTTTCTTCACAGATTTCCTGTGGACCTGGTTTGGCAGAGTTGCAAAACCCACATACTGTTTCTCCTGGAAGATAAAACACAAACACAAGTGTTACTGAAAGTTGTCTATTTTCAGTTTTTATTGAAATTAAACCAATCTTAGAACAGTGGACTTTGCAAACAAACCATTCATCTAATTTAAAATAAGAAATGTTACATTAAAGCAACAATTGATAGGATTTGCTGACCATAAGAGCAGAAGTACATTCATTACACTGCAAAAACACAAAATATTAACAAGAATTTTAGGTCTAGTTTCTAGTAAACCTGAAATAAGAGCAAAACTAACTTACCTAGTAATTTTCCAACAAAAAATAGAAACTTGTTTTAAGTAAATAACTTGTTCCATGTTATAAGTTTATTTATCTGCCAATAGAACAATTTTTTTTCATCAATATTAAGGAATTATTCACTTAAAACAAGCTTCTAAATCTTAATAAAAAATTACTTTTAAGTTAGTTTGTCATATTTCAAGTGTACTACAATATTTGCACTAGAAACTAGACCAAAATACTTAGTCAAATTTTGTGTGTTTTAAGTGTATTTTTCAGACAAACACTAAGAATCAGAAAGTAAAAGACTAAGAAGGCATTATTTTTACACACAAAGAAGCCGGTTCTACAAAAACAGATATGGTTCTACTCGTCTTGATCCTGAAAGCTTCAGGAACAAAAAACTCTTCCGTTCCTTTTAGTATGTTGAGTTTTGATCACACCTCACAAAAACAGTTCTTAATTCACGTGTTTCTCTCAACCGTACAGTCTCTGTCTGAGCTCGCTGGAATGTCACATGACCCGCAGTTTTAGGAACTTGTTTTGCTTAATCCCTGTGCAGTGAGGTTGTGGCGACATCTGCGTTCCTTGTGGCCCTGTTTGTCTTTTTGAGAGTTGAGATCTGATGTGTACAGTGAGACACAGGAACTTGTAATTGCTGGTTTACATAGAAATAGTTTGAATTTTTGTAAAGTGTAACTGCTATCAGTGGTTGCATTTATTTTATTTTGGGTGGTAAAATTTAGGGCATCTAGTCAAGATTAACACAGAAAGGAAAATACAAGTTATTTGAAGGTTAGGTTTACAAATTAATGCTTTTGGTTTTACCATCTTAAAAAGTCCAAAGAAAACCTCATAATTGTCTCTGCAGATCTTCTGAATGTTGCAATGTGGATTGTAACGCGTCACTTTGAGTCAGACAATTTAGAGGAACTGATTTCACATTCCTACATGATGTTGCACCACAAGCTTTCTTCTGTGTATAAAACCATCTGACTCAAACCACCAAGGAGTTGCATCAACTTCTTATGAGAATCTTCCTGATTCTTTCAGAAACAGAAGATGTGAAACCATTGATCTGATTCAGGCAGGAAGAAGCAGGGAAACATGGAAAACATGGAGGATGCTAAATGTTAGACGGACATTACAGACCATCGTTCCACATCTCCACTTTTGTATTCGGATGCCAGATTTGTTTTAGCTGTACATGAGAAAAACCAATAGGAATTAATTTGGGTTGGAATTTCTGAAGTTTCTCAAAAAAATCCCATCAAAATCCAATATGGCCGCCATAATATAAAATGTGAAACAATGTGTTAAAAAGTCGAGTTTTCAAAATCGTTAAAATATTCAATCGCTTCCACAGTATACACTCCTCTTAATGTGATGGTAGAGTTACACTGCACTGACCCTCCCCCACATATTGCTGTGGGGGAGGATCCTTCAGCGATTTGTGCGCTCTTTGGTTATAACCAAATAGTTTGACGGTTAGGAAATATGTCTGCCTGTTATTGATTTGTTTTGCTTGTAACTTGGTCACTTAGCACAACGATTCAAAAATACAATCGGTTTCAACTTCGAATCAAATCAAAATGCAAAAAACTTAACACGTTTATTTACAACACTACAAAAAAAAACTTTATAAACAAGTTGCAGATGTTCTTGATCTCACTGTCAAGAGAGATCTGCTTTTATGTAAACATATAAACATAAAAAACACATTGATTCCTATCCACTGTCATACCTTTAACATAAAACGATTCGGTCTCAGACTTTGGCAAAGCAAGGCAACAAAATGTTGCATATTAGTCACTTTTTGACTGCCAGGTTTGACCAATTTGCACATGTTAAAATTATAGATGTGCAAAGATTTAGATTGATATTTATGCAAATTTACTAAATAACAGTGTGGTTGTAATACAAGGCTTTTCTATGTCAAAGTAGGACAGAAAAACATAATAAAAAAATATAAAGAACATAAAAAGTTTAATTAATCTTTTTAAAAATAATACTTAAAATTATATAACATACAGAGTGCTGTGAAACACTGTTATTTATTTATTTAGGTATTTATTTATTTTTGCATTTTATAACAAATGTATCAGTTCATCAAACTATTTAAAATAAGATAATATTTTACTAATATAATTTCTGATTCATTAATTAAATATGATTAACCATACTTTTTTGGCAACATAGTTCAATTTCATTAGCCCATCCCTTTTTACAACATGACCTCTAAAATTAGGAAATCAGTAAAACAGAATCCAGCATCTGACGCCATTAACACCGATTGATTGGAAAGGTGATTAGTAAAGCTTTGGAACTCCACTGAAACCCATTTAGACACATTATCCGCAAATGGAGAAAACATTGAACAAGAAAACCTTGCCAAATTACTCCGAGAGATCATGAACGACTTATAAAAGACCACACAAGAACACAAAACAACAACTAACACTTTTATACACTTAATAAATAAAATCATCATTTAAAAATGTACTTTTTCTCTTATTTTACAATGTGAAACTTCTTTTTTTGAATGGCAAATCAACAACAAAACACTTGTTTTTCCACTGTACAGCGCAAACAGCTGACCAAAAGTACTGGAACTCAGCTTGGGTTGCTAGGAGACAGGGTGGGGTTGCTAGGTAACGGCCAGTTGAATGTAACTTCACAAAGACCAAGAAACATTAACTTGGGCTGTTTTTAGAAGCAGCTGAGACCCAAATGGTATAAAAACATACAAAAAGTGAATTTTGCATAAAGTTTCCCTTAAAAAGAAGTCTTTTAAGTTGGGCCACATAATTTATCAAAGAACTGATTTGCAATTTTAGCACCAAAATAATACACAAAAACAAAAGCAGACTCCAATTAGCCGAGAGGACTTTTGATGTAACGACAAATTAAACCAAAGATCTGAGGAGCTTGTGCCGCAATAAAATTACCACAACAGACAGAAAAGCTTCAAGTATATGGAAAGACTCGTGCAGAGCATTCCTCTGAGAGCGGCTGAGAATAACCAACGCCTCAGACTTTCCAGAAACACAAAGAGAACCACAGGATACCAGTCTCCTACTGTGTGGCACAGCAGCCCCTGCTACCGCTGCATCTGGCGGAGCGTCGCCCCGACCCTCCAGAACGACGCGCTGACATGTGGAGAGATAAACAAACATTCAAGCCCTGCAGAGAGCATTCATTCACACGGACACAAGCTACATTCAGCAGACCTGAAAAGCTCCTTTTCTAACCCAGTCAGACGCACAGCGAGCGTCCTCCTCACACGCTGTCATAACTTGTCACTGGTGTTTCCGACGGCTCCCTTCCCTCAGGTGGGGATCACGTTTATTAAAACAGACACACAAACGTTTACGCGCATGCAAAACAAAAAGAGGTGGAAGACGAGCCGCTGGCGAGGCTCGAAAGAAATCCCCCTTAGCAATAATTTGACTCCCTGCAGAAAATATATCTGAGAAACATAAGTTGGCGGAAATTTTAAAGCGAAAGATCAACTCAGTTCTTTACATTTTTTATATATAATCATGCAAACATGTCAACATTTTTCACACGTTTTGCCTCATTTGTTCAAATGTACCCTTAGATAAAAGTAGTTTAATCAAGTGTAAAGCCAACTTAAGTAAAGATGACTTTATTTAAGCTATAAATGTCAGAATATATTGAAAAGTATTCAACTGAGTACATTAATAAACTTTTACTTTAATGCCAAAGCTTATATGTGTACATTGGTAAAGCTAATTTCTGCCACAAAGTACTGATTCTTCAAATCTTGATTAAAGTCCAGAATTAAGTTCAGTTATGCTACATTTAATATGGCAGAATAAGTTTGATATATTACCTGTTATAAACTTACATGTTCAGTGATAAAGTTTACAGTAAGTAGTAAATGTGCTAAATCCCTACATACTTTAAAAAAAACCCCAGAAATGTTTGACTTAACTTTATGAATCAAGTTCTAGTCCCTTTTAGAAATAAACTACAAATATAAACCCAGCACAATTTGGTAACAGTACACTTAACTTTACTTCTTGCAAACTTAAAAAAGTCCCAATTTAGTTTGAATAAGTATACTTTCTAGGACACTACATGGTCCGTTTATTTATTAAAATGAACCTTTTGCTAGTATATCCATATATATCTCTCTCTCTTTACCTTCTGTCTTGCGGTTCTCACTCGTGGGCACAGAAGCCGTTCCACCAGTTTCTCTTGCAGCATGATGGCATCCATCCTAAACCGCTCCGACACTGACGGACCAAAATAGCCACCGGTCTCACAAAACTGAAGCAGCAGCCCAGCAGGGAATGAAGAAAAAAACAAAACGTCTCTTTTCCTGTTTTCTCTCCTTGCATACGTTTGTCCTACTCTCCCTGCCCGTTTGTTTGTTTTCCTCCCAGCCCCGCTTTCTTGGTTTAATTCTATCTTTTCTGTGCCCTACAGCGGTCCGGCTCTCCCTGTTCAGACAGGTATGAAGAAAGTTTCCCTTCGAAAAGCGGAGGCAAGCAGGGAGAAACAGAGAGAGAGAGAGAGAGAGAAGTGGCAATTTGAGGGAGGAAATAAGGGAGGGATGGAAGAGGCAAAAGTCTGAAGGAAACCCATTCATTCAGTCCAGATTCCCTCCCCCTGCTCAGACACACACATGAAAAATAAAATCTCCATACTCTGAAATGACCAGCTTCATTCCCTTTGGTTTGCTCCACATGTGAAACCTAAATGAACCTGTCTCAACCTGAAGGAAACAAAAGCTTTTTGTTTTACAAACGCTGCAAGTACAGACAAATGCAGTGAGGTTATCACAAGAAAAAAATTAACCTGTCAATCACTCCGCTCATCCAACGCTCGGGTTTATATACCTGCTGATTCGAACCGCACAAATCGGGAAAAACAAACTCTGATTAAACACAACATGTTTATCTAACAACTATTTTAATTAACGTCAATAAGTATCAGGGCACTGCAAAAACAAACTCTTACCAAACATATATAAGTCTACTGCAAATATTACACTTAAACTAACACAAAATTAACTTATAAGTAACTTTTCAGCAATGTAGAAGCTTATTTTAAGTAAATTATTCTTCAACATTGATCAAATTGGCAGATTACAAAACATTTAAAAGAATCTGCCGGTGGAATTAATACCTTTTATCAATATTCAGGAATTGTTTACTTAAAACAAGCACCTACCTATACTGCTGAAGTTACTTTTAAGTTAATTTTGTCTTATTTAAGGTAATAAGATATTTCCTCTCGAAACTAGCTTTAAAAAATGCTTGATAAGATTTTGTGTCTTACTTAATCATTCAACCAATAAGATGACTAAATTAAGCTCCTCTTTTGTTTGTTTCTTTTCCCAATTTTTTTATTCTTATTAAATCAAATTAACCTCTGCAGAACATGTGTCAAACTCAAGGCCTGGGGGCCGAATCTGGTCCGCAATGTGTCTTTATGTGGCCCTCATAAATAGGACCCTTAAGATAACCAATTGTTTTAATAAGTATTTTATCACTCAAATCGATGCATTTTCTTTGTCTGTACACAGTCAGATTACATCCATATGAAAATATATTTAACACTATTTAACTTAAGGAAATGCTCATTGAATGCAGAGAACATTATTTATTCATATTAACAGTTTAGTTGGTAGTTTTAGCAACACATTCTGCCACAACACTCGTTTCAGCAGCAAGCAAAACTTCATTCTGACTGCAAAAGCAAAAAAGCAGTAGCACATTGACAGATAACTTGTTTTAAACAGTGCTTGTGCCGCCCCCCTAATATCTTTCCAACTGCCACCCTGGGCAACTTAATAAAGATCATTTCTGAATGGTGAGTTATCAACAAAACACTTGCCTTTGCTATTGCACAACCAGTAAACTGCAGGAGTTTTGTTTGGGCTGCTGAACCCAATTTTATGTATTTCAGCTCAGTTAATTTGAGCTGAAATAAAATACTTTATCAATCAATCAATCAATCAATGTTATTTGTACAGCACATTTCAGCAGCAAGGCATTTCAAACTGCTTTACATCACAACAAAAACAAAAACACAAAGTTATTAAGTGGGGGGTTCTTGCCTTTGCATCCACAAAAGGTTTACTGGTTACACTAAAATACCTGTTGGTATTTTTATTCCCACTCACAATCACAATCACGCAGTTTACGGCGGCGTTAACAGCCTTTCAACGGGCGTCCAGCACGGACTTTTGCTCAGGGACTCCGTTGTCCCTCACAGATTTTTGTGCAATTGCAACATAGAATCAACAATCAAAACATGACATTAAGTCAAGTTCCGTCATTAAATTTGTAATTGATTACGTTTCAAATACAATTTTAAACAGGTGGGTTTTTAGTGCAGATTTAAAGGAAGTCAGTGTTTCAGCTGTTTTACAGTTTTCTGTGAAACATGTGCAGTTGGTGATAAAAGTTGTGTTCAACTGGCGTCAAGAAACAATCGGCCAGCATGTCTTCTCTTCTTGGCATTGCAGGAGTTTTTCTATATGTGTGCAGCTGAGGTACATTCATGGCAGAGGTTGAAGCTGATTGATTCCAGATGTTACACTGGGATGTGTGTGTGTGTGTGTGGGGGGGGGGGGGGGGCGTGTGTGTGTGTGTCTGATGGGTGTGTCTGACTAACATATAATGTGGGCAGCAGAAGTTAAACATTCTTTGAAATAAAAGGACTGTTTTTCTTCCCGCTGACGTGACCAGCGCTGATGCCACGTACAGGATGTTACAGCCCACCACCAGAGGGCGACAGAGGTTGAAACCGGGATGAAAAGTTTGGAAAGGGAAATCCCAGTTTTTCCAGTTGAAATAATGGAACTATGGTTGATTAGTTAGTTGGATAGTGAAGACCCCAGCAGAGTGAGTTATGAGTTTGAGTGGAATGATGTGGGAGTGACGGTGTGAGCAAAAGAAAGGAGCAGATGTATTTAATTGGCCCCCCATTTTGACCCCCACAGTTCGTCCCTCCATCAACCAGCTGTCCCAGTTCTCCCATTCACAAACACAAAACCACACAAACAGGCCAATATAATCACTTATCCACACTTCTATTGTTACAACTTTGATTAGATATTCAGCGTGAGTGAAAGTAAGCTGTTCTCTTACTTTGTGAGCAATAAGTGGTAAAATTTCACCACTTAAAAACTCAACACTGGCATGAAACACGGGCGTTTACACTATGGACTCAAATAAATGCAAAACTGTTTTTTCTTTCTTGATCATTTTAACATTTTTAGCACTAATTATTTTCAATATCAAATGTTTTTGTTTCACTTTCAAGATTTTTTTTATCAATGCTAAAATTCCTTTTTTTGTCATATTTTGCTCATTTGTTACCAATCGATCACTGCTAATAAAAATTCAATGAATACTAGCTTTTGTAAATGGAAAAGACATAAAACAAGCTAACTACTACTTATCTACGTTATAAAATATGTTATTTATAACACTTAAAGTATCCCTAAAGCGTTAGACTTTCTGCTGCGGACATTTCTGTGGTTTTTTTCTTTCCCATTAGTGGGCAAAGAAGCGCATATTTCCGGCTCCCGCTGCATTTGTCAGATTGTTGGATGGCCTGCAGAGGCCAAGATCCAGAGGTCAGTGACTCGATCAGCAGGCATCACTCAGCTCCTTCCTCTCGCTTATTCAGACTTGAAGTGATTCCCAGAGAACCACAGCAGCGAACGCAACCCACAGAGTGCTCATCACACCACGACTTCCCACAGCAAACAGCTGAAGGAAGAGCAAAAATCCAGGCTTGTGTGATATCACAACACAAACACACAGAGGGGATGAAAGGGAGATTTCAACCCCAAGCTACAACACCGCCTCAGGGTGATGCATAAAGGC
The DNA here is from genome assembly GCA_010277075.1 of Poeciliopsis retropinna. NCBI lineage: Eukaryota > Metazoa > Chordata > Actinopteri > Cyprinodontiformes > Poeciliidae > Poeciliopsis > Poeciliopsis retropinna. Next base: position 8,505,175 of record VMRM01000001.1, read on the forward strand.
GGACAGATACTAGAAATTGGGGAAGTAAATCAACAAGAATTTATAGAAAAGTTATCAGTATCAATAGATAATATGTCTGACAGAAAGTTAAATATTGAATACATAGAAAATTCACTGAACTCTGATCCACTGAACTCTCACAGCTCGCGAAGCAAGGTTGGTAGCATAGTCATGATTTTCCTTCTACCACTTTCTAAAAGCTTTCTTAGAACAGAGAGCTAAAGCTGCTCCAGGACTGAAACTGAAGAGAAAAAGATGTTCACACACACTCACACACGCACACACGCACGCACTCACACACACGCACTCAGCTGGATCACACACACTTCAGTGCTTCAGTGTGACAGAAAAGCAGACTGCAGGGCATAAACTACTCAAACTGCTGAAGGAGAGCTAACACACTGCCAGGCAGCCATCCAAATATTGATCTGAGGAGGAGTAGAAGAATTTGGAGAAAATCCTCCATGTTGGTTATTTCATTCACTTTGTGAAAAGACGCTACAGCCAGGCTTAGTAGTTGGAACCATTTCCCAAAAGGTCCATTTTGATCTTGAATGAGCACAAGACGTTTTTGCAGATGATATTTAGCTTGTACTTGTCTGCCATTACAAAACTTAGTTAAGCTTAAAGGTGACCTACTGTGCTTCCTTCAGCATGGTAGGATAAGTTTATGGGCTGCAGAAAATATGTTCTCCACATTTGTTGCACAAAATTATTTTTAGATAAAGAGATTTCAGTCTGCTCCGTTCTGCCTTTTTTGAGCTCCTTTGAATAAAGAATGATGCTGTTTTAGGGCGTCTTGTCGCTTTAAATCCAAATAAGCAGCTCAATGCTTCAAAATAGCTGCACAATTTTACAACTGCACATTTCTGAAAAGCAGAAGTGTCGCCTTCTGCACAACCAAGAAAATTGCAGCAAATGGTTTCTTAATAAAGTCAAGAAAACACTTGTCTTTTCCAGCAGCCATTATACAGCGGTCAAACCAGCTGACCAGACATGCTGGAGTTCTACTTGGGTTGTTAGGCAACGTTGCAGAGCCCTTCAAATGTGACTTAGCGATCAGGTGTTTTTTGAAACAGCTCAAAAACATTCACTTAACGTCAGAAAACAGCTGTAAGTTTGTTTGTTTTGTTTTTTTACTGTTTGGGTTGCTTTAAGACTCAAATATTTTTCTACTTTTGTACGGATCCAGTGATTGGTTCTGGCCAAACCCAAAGCATCACCTTTAAGTTCATGCTTTCAGACTACTTAAATGTTACAATGTGCCTTTATACACTTGTTAATTCTCTGAGCTGCTTGCTTGGCAACAACTCCTGAGACAGCACAGATTTTCACACAAACAACAGAGTTATTGTTTTCACACATCACATCACAAGGTCTATCGTCTAAATCAGGAAGCTGGAGAGGTTTGTGTAGATTTTATTGGCATCTGAGGAAACATTTCTGAATCTTTAGAAACAACAGTTCAGCACCTCCTGAACCATATTGATGTCACACTAGAAAGTTGGCTAATTTTGGGTTGATAACAATTATCAGATAAGAAGTTGAAGACCTCACATCAACCCCACAAAAAGGAGCTGCCTTCATACTGGGGGGGGGGCTTTAAATCTCTCTCCCACCCAACCCCCAGAGACACAGCTGTCCCTGCGCTGCAGCTGGTCCTCACTGAGGTCCATCTGTGGCGGCGAGGCTGTGTTTGGAGACAGAGGACGGAGGAGGAGGCTGAACGCTGAGGTGGAGTGAGGAGGTGAGATAATGTTTTTATACTGCATAGTCCACACTGAACTGTATCAAATGAACCCAAACTATTTGAAAAACTAGCCAACCTCCTCGCCTGTGGTGGCGCTGCACCCAAAACCACTGAAGGAAACGACACAAACAGCTCTGAAGAAAACAGGAGCACAACCTCTTTCTTCACAAAATGTAAACAAAAGTGAATTAGGGTCAGATTTTACTTGTTATATTATTTCTCTTTTGACTTTTGTAACCATGAGCCATTTCTTCTGCTAGCATTAGACTTGCGTGTTTGTTTTGGTTGTATTTACCCAGAATGCTCTGCGTTACAGTTTGCTTCCTGCTTTTACAGAAGAGTTCACTTCAACCGACCCAATATGGAGATTTTTAGGCGAACCAGAGGTCACTGTTTTGGTCTGTATCCAGTTACTGACATCGGACCACTTTTTTCAGTAAACTAACGTGTTGCTATTTCAAATCTATTCCAAATCAGATTACAGTTACTTATCAAAATCACTTTGAGTTACTATCTTCTTTTGGAATGTAATTATATTTTCTCTACGCGTCTTGTCGAGTGACCGATGTCTCTATGTGACAGTTTCAGCAGCGACAGAAATGTAAACAATGGAGGGAGATGAGCATTTTGTTGGAGGAAAAACAGGAACTATTTTGAGTTTCTGTCACCAAGTCCAATTATTATAAGCAGCTTTGGGCTTTTTTTTTTCAAGTCGCTTTAAGTCACGTTGTTAGCAGCTTTAGTTTAGCAAAGTTACTTTTAATGTAACTTAAGTTACTTTCCAAATTAAGTAGTTAGTAATTAAAATAAGTTACTTTTTCAAGGAGTAATCAGTAATCCGATTAAAGTTACTTTTTCAAAGTAACTATGCCATCATCGTCTGTATCAGAGTTTGATTACACATTCATGCCTCCCCAAGCAAACTGGTGCTCCAATAAACAGGCTTCGTTTTTGCTGTTTTATTGAAGAAAGACCTCTGATTGTTGCTTTCTGTTTGAACATTGTAAAAATGAAATATATGAAGCATAGCATTAGCTAACAAGAACATTACTGAAGAAATTTAAAAGTGGCCTGCCAAAGTGTGCATGTTGGTCAGACCCAAATCAGGCTGAAAATTAGCTAAAACGTTATGGATAGCTTAAATGCTTAAATGTAGCCTGTGGGGCATCACTACCATCCTGACTTACATTGACTTTTTCACTTTTTCTATTCAGGATGCAGAACATGGTTAATATATGCAAATTAGCTAAAATGCTTATTTTAGTTTAAGGCTAATGTTAGCATGAGGGCTATCACTAGCACAAAGTGATTAGCTTGTAAACACTACCAGCAGGACATGTTTGCATTTTGACGAACATAAATGCAAATATGAGTCCATAAGCTAAAATTAGCTAAAATGCTAAATTTAGCTTTCAACATTACAATGTTGGGTATCACTATCACATTGACTTACATTGACTTATTCCATCCTGTATGATAAACATGGCCAATAAATTAAAACAAAACAGCTAAAATGTTTATTTTAGCTTTTAGGCAAGGAATGTGCATTACTATGTTGGCACCAACTAACATCACAAACTAGCCTGTTACTAACTGAGATCAAAAATAAAAACATTTCCATTACTAACCTAAATGTACAATTTTTTTTGCCATTATTACACAAAACAAAGACATGGTTTTTATTTTTGTCATAGTCTTGTTACAGACAAAGCAACAAGTGTTTTAAGGTTGATGTTAGCTTTATTTATGAAAACTTCGGCATTACTTTCGGCCATCTTGGATTTTTTTTGCTCTCTCATGGTAACCAAAACAATGTCAAAGAACAACCACCAGAGGGAGATATCGTGCGGTTTACAAACACTATTAATCCAGCATAATTATACAAGACTCCAAATATACTGAATCGTTTTGTAATACAATTAATACAAACGCAAACAAATGGTATTTTTTCCCTGCTCTAATGTGACTCAACTGAATGCACTTTCCAGTTTTAAAGTTTTATTTCTGATTTTTGTTGTTTTTGTGTCAAATCTGAGATGTTCAGCTCATATCTGCCCACACATGGACTGACCACCACACTTTGTGTCTGATGAAAACGTATTTGAAAGAAAAACCGGCTGTTTCCTGGCAACGCTTTCTGACAGCTGGTGAAGTGATGAGAGGGTTGAGGGCTGGAGTGAGGGGGGGAACAATGATTCTGGATCGATCATCCTTCAGGACTCACTCAGAGGTTACGACATCATGAATTACCTCAGGCCCATGCAGAAGGGTCACTGAAGCCATTTCCAGGGTGGAGACACACAGGGAAATCACTTGTTTCAATTTCTGAAAAAATTCTGGAAAAGGATTCTTCTGCAAATCCTCCCACATTTGAGACAGGACTCACAGTATTTTTATCTTTAGTTTATAGTGTAAATATTTCAGTAAACTTGAAATAAAGCAAAACTGACTTACAAATCATTTTTCAGCAAGATATGGGAGCTTGTTTTCAGTAAATAAAATCCTTAATCTTGACGAAAACATCCTAATTTTACTGCCAGATTCTTTCACTTGTAACAAATTATTTTTCTGTTATAAGTGAAATAATCTGCCAGTGGAGCTAGTACTTTTTCATAAGTTTTAAGAATTTATTGACTTAAAACAAGCTGCTATATCTTGCTGAAAAAGTGTTTGTAAGTTAGTTTTGTATTACTTCAAATATACTAAGATATTTGCAGTAGAAACTAAAATACTTGGTAAGATTGCATTTATTCAGAAGTAGTAGAAGTAGACATGAATTTATAAGTTTAATCCAAGAGAAAATGTAAAGCAATAAATTATTGACATCAAGATAAAAGTGAAAATTTGTGTCAGCCACATTTTGATCCAGTTTATTTATATATAAATAAAAATGGACCTTATATAGAACTCTGAGGAACACCTTCAGAAATTGGCATAAATTCAGAGCACAGACTCATCTTGATGCACTGAAATCTGTCACTAAGATAGTTTGAGAATCGCAAAACGATTTGCTCTGAAAGTTTAAAACGTTTAGCTTTAAAACATCAACTATAAAAAATAATTATTCTGATCAAGTGCAGCCAAAATGGTTCTGTGTTTTTTCCCTCTAAAACCTGATTGATGTATGGATAGAATATTACCATTTACAGCTACAGTGTATTCAGTCAGTCAGTGTTCATTATTCAAGAAGAAGAAAGAAACCAGAAAAAAACTACATTTATGGGAGAATTCACAAAATAACATAAATGTCCATCCATCCATACCGGACAAAACCCATCCTGATGGTCCACAAAACATTTAGGGAAATATTCTGTGGACTGAAGGTCTCCGTTTAATTTGCTCTAGTCAAAAACTAACAATATTTCAGAAAAAAACCCCATCATCCTCTGTGTAAAACATGGCGTAGGTCGCCTGATGTTCTGAATGTCTGACCATCATTTTATTTTAAAGTAATGGTGAATTAATGCTAAGACTTTTCTCAACATCACTAAAGAGAATAATTTAGCGGATTTGTTGGATGAAATCATCCTGTGTTTTCAGTGTTTTAATGTTTTTCCCTTTTGTTTCTAGGTTATGGTCTGTTCTACACTTATGAATCTAGTTTCTGATTTGTATTTTGAGACTACTACTACTACTACTACTACTACTACTAATAATAATAATAATAGTAAATCTGCATCCAGATTACCATATAGGAGGGGGAAGAGGAGCGCCTGGGTCAGCAGAGACTCGACCTCCCCTCAAGGTTCGTGTGTCTGCTGTGCTTCCCAGATGAACAATGGTTCCGAAATGATCTACTAAATATCAGCGAGCAGCTAATAATGACGTAATATCCGAAATGAGGTCAGTTCATCACCAGGCGACTCTAATCGCTGGTAATAGTGGATGGAGGATGTTGGAGGAGGATGCTGCGGTACCGTGTTGGCCTCTGGAGGCAGCGACCTGCTCCACATAGGCGTCCAAAAATGAAGATGTGAGTGGATCAGCGCTCCGCCTGCTGCTCAGGCATGGCAGCCCTCTGCATTCACCAAACAGCTCAAACCTCCTGCAGCAAGCGTGATTTAATCTAATAAAACGCTTTAAATTGTGCCCTACCTCCGTGCTGTCCTCTGTTGGAGGATAGATGAGGAGGCGCAGGTGCAGGGATGCGGAGCGACGCCCAGAGAGACGCAAACATGAAGCAATCAGTGCGCAAATCCTCCATGATCAGACTGCAAATATCAAAAAGGGAAAGCAGAAACACAACGCTCACCTGTTTTCACCGGAATCCGGCTTTTATACCTGATGTTGCTCGTCATGTTTGAGCCTCTTTCCTCCCTCTGTTTCCTCTGAAGCGTCGGCTCAGCCTCGCCTCCAAAGCCCCGGACGGACAGCAAGAGGGCGGGCAGAGCTGACGGCGCCAGGCTCCTCCTCTCCGGAGGCTCCTGAACGCATCATTCCAAAAACATCAACAAAACCATCATTTCAGAATCAATATCCAAACAATCAAAATAAATAAAACTGCAAGTAATCATAAGCATTTGTATTTTCTAGATATGAATTTTTAAAATATATTTATGCAATTATTTTAGCCCCGTGTTGCAAAAAAAGTTCATGTTAGCTTTAGCCTTCTTAGTGGGCGGGGCTAACACTTCTGAAGTAATCTGATTGGTCTACAGACGGAGTCGCTGTCGGATCAGCCAATCATATGTTAGGGTTCCCTTAAGGAGACACGATGAGATTAAATAATTTCCTTGTGGGTTGTATCATGCAAAATATAAAACAAATGAAAGCAGAATCTCTCTGAAGACACGTAATAAATTCAGGTTTTTGTGATTGACATTTAAGCTTAGTCTTGTTTTTTATTCAATTTGAAACTATTGTATTTTTCCAAAATGGAAATATTGTCTTTACTCATATTCAAGTATTTTCATTCAGAGTCGTTTTTTCTATGGTGATGCTGTGAGCAGGAAGGATCTCAGGTAGCAGTCAGTATTCCAATGAATCTGAAGAAGCTTCTGGCTTAAGGAATTGTGGCTGATTGCCTTAGAAATACAGAAGAGCAGTTTTATTTTCAATTCTCACCACAAATATCTATGTTGAATTTCAAACCGTTTCAGCATCATAGGAAGGTTATTTGAGTATTTTATACTTTACTTGTACATCTAAATATTTCTAGATTAATTTTTTTGTTAATTTGAAGAACTTATTGGTTGATTTCAAATGTTACGTTTCAAATAATTTGGATCTCACTGCAGCCAACAAACAGGAAGGAAATCCTACAAGACGGGGAAAAAAACCTCCCAAAACTCAGACTAAACAAAAACATCCTGTTTGGAAAACATTTGACATCTTTGACTAAACTCTGAAAATAACATCTTACACAGCATAAATAAAAACACAACAAGCAAAAAAGAACATATTACTTTAGTCATCAACAGATTTTATTTCAGAAAAGTACAAAAAAAAAAGATTGTTGACAGCTAAATACAAGTCCTTTATGGCACATAGTTAAGAAATAATTGTTAACTCAAGAAAAAGACAAAAAGACGAGAATGGCACATCAGATGGACAGCAGCGCGGGAACCAAGATTCAATCTGGAGGGCGTTGAAGAAGTTAAATAAAGTCTCTCATATAGATTTTCTTTTTAAGAATTGTGTAGTGTAGACAGTTTTAAACTGAAGCTAATACATACATGATCACAACTGTTTTCAGTCTGCAACTGCAGACAAACAAGCAGGTGATTCTAGAGACGGATTCTCTCCATATTAACAGAGTCCGGTTGGATTTTATTGTTAATTATTAAAGTTCTGCTGAATTGAAATGAACCAGATAAAACCTAAGAGCTGCAGCCGGCTGGACTGAAGGCAAAAAGAAGCTGAAAGTTGAATTAAGACACAAAACAAAAGTTAAAACTGACAGCAAAACAGACAGAAACTGGTGGTGAAAGTAAGATTCAAACATCCTGTAAACTTTAGTGACAACGCCTTTTAGTACCGTTTTCAATGGCAGACTGACAGACAACGACGACGTGAGGCTAATTAACGGATAAATGTTCATGATAGTCATCTTTTTTTGGAGAATAAAACACAAAACAGAACAGTGTGGCTCTCCAGGCAGCTGGTGGATGGATGCTTAGCGGGAGCAAACAGAGGAAGAAGCAGATGATAAAGATCCAGGTGTGATTCCTGGTTGGAGGGTTTCTGTAAATATGGCGGATGCTTCCCTGGTTTCACTCGTCAGATTTCATCTTCATCTGAGCCTGCATCTGAGCGAGCATCTCCTGCATGCGCCGCAGCTGCAGAGAAACAACAAAAATAATCAGAAAATTTAAAATAAATGAAAAACAAACATTAAGATGGTTTTCAGTTTATAACATACAGCTAAAGAAATAGCTTTCATAAATTAACTGTGTAAAACCCAATTAAAATTTATATATATATTTTTATTATTTTCAGATGTAATGGCATCAGGAAAGTGACTAAAGTGTGTAATTAATGTTAAGAGTATTTGTTAGTAACTATTAAATAAAACAAGAGTTTTGGTGACTTTTTAAAGATCTATTGCCATCTTATGGCTGTGGATGTTAACTTCACCAAATACTATTTTCCTCTTTATTGTTTTAGTTTGTACTGAAATAACTTTTTTCTTCTGTCTGATTATGTCAGCAGAGAAAACAGAATACATATATTATCTCAGATAAACCTAGTTTCATTATTTTGAAAAGTTTGTCTTTTTGTCTTATTTCCTGTGTTTTACTGTGTTTTATTTGTAACCTTTATTTCAGCAACTTGCAGAAGTTCTATTTTGACACATTTAATGTGGTGAAATTCAAAGTATTTAAAGCGATAAGAAAACTTTTTGAAAGCGCTCTGATCAGATTCCTGTGATCCAGCCTGATTATATTTTCATTCATTTCTTTTTCTTATCAGGTTTTCATTCAGCATTATTGCCGTTTTGATTTATTGTTCTTAAACACTTTTAGATTCTTTGAAATGTTTAAAAGTTTTTGAAAGAACATCTGGATGTGAAGCAGAGCCATAAATCCAAAATTAAGATAACTGTCTCTGACTTTAAAGCATGTCAAACATGTCAGGCATCGAGAATCAAATAAATCAGCTTTAATATTCCTAAATTAACATTTAGTTAATGTTTCAGTAACTAAACTTAACTCTAGGTTTTATCACTAAATGATCCATATTGTTAGCTCATTTGACATGCACTGAAGAAATGCTTAAAATGTACATAAACAAAGAATAACAATAACAAGAATAACATATTTATTTATTAAAATACTACCCATCTTAAAAAATAGATCCTCTCACCTATAAGATGATCTATTTTTCTAGACATTGTGATGAATAATATTTGTTATAATTTAGGTCAAAAATTATAATTCAGTAGAAAATTGTGTATTTTGTACAGATCTGTAAGGTATTTACGCCTCAATGCGCCCTCTAGTGGCCTAAATTTGGATTAACTAAAGGTGTAATTGGTCCTATACAACAGTAAACATTAATTTATTACTCTGATTATTGTAGATCCACTTACTTGATCTTTTTCCAGAAGAAGTTTAGAAAAATGCAGTTAAACTATATTAATCTTTATTTCTAGCCATCTTTAAATTATATGCTATTTTAACAACTATATAAAAAGAAAAAAGACATAAAAATGCTCTTTCTGGGAGAATTTCTTTTTGCACACAGGCGAATTAGCTGATGGTACGGATTGTGAATTGACAGATTTTTATTACAACATTCCAAGTTGAAAACATTTTCAATCTCTTATTTGAGCTCCTATTTAATTATTAATAATTATTATTGGCAAATAATAATTACATATTGTTAATTAACTAACCCAGTTAACTAACCCAAGGAGCTGTTGAACCAGTTCCTCTTGTTAGTGCATGGCTCTTTCTAGTAACTTTAGATTTTAGGAGCAGAGGAAGTGACTGCAGTGGCGTTTCCTCCTGCTGCAACAATTACAACATGTAGAGAAAAGCAGCTCTTCTCGTCGGTGCTGAGCGTCTGGAGGTTACGGAGGTGACTCCCACCATAAAACTCAGCTAGGACATGAGGAAGTGATAGCATATCCTGTCGGCACACTGCTTACAAACAACTGTGATTGAGCCCCAGCTGCAGCTGGCCAATCAAGAGCAATAAAAAAACATTAAATTAGGATGTTTTTCTTGCTTTTAAATACAAGAAAAATGGCAGAAAAAACAATAAGTGACCCTTCTGTATAGGTCTAAATTTTTAGATTAGTCTCAGAAATTCAAGACAAAACTTGGCAATTTCTCATATTGAAAAGTTGAAAATCTGTTAGAAAAAACTCAGAAATTTTGTACAATAACCCAATAATTTGTCGAAAAACACAACATGGAATCTTCTAAATCAGCAGGTTTCTGACATTTGAAACCAAAATGTTTGAGAATTAATTTTTTAAATTTGCCATAAGAAAATGTTGTAATTTTTCTAGCAAATTTCTGACTTACAAACTCAGAAATGTTCCTGTTTTTTCGATAACATTTCTGAGATTTTGTGGTAGAAATGTACTCCTCTTTTTTATTTATAGCAGCAGTAATACGCCACCGTAAACAGCAGTGCAGAGAGACCAGAGATCAGCTTGTCATTTGCTTTTACCTCCAGCTCTTTCTGTAGCAGAATCTGGTCTTTATCCACCACATCCTCATCCACAGCTCTGCAGGGAAGAAAAACAAAACAGTTCTCATTAACCTGAATGAAAACAGCCGAGGGTTTCCTGTTGATCTGATCAGCGTCTCACCTGCCGGCTCTCTTCAGTCTCTCGGACCGGAAGTTCTCATAATGCAGATCCTGAGTTACTTCCTGGAGGTCTTGCATGTGGGTCCTAAAACAACCAAACATTCAGACAGCTTCATTCAAGAGCTCTTGATCAGCTTCAGATGGCCACAAGAGGGCAGTAACGTTCTGCTCCGAGTCATTTTCCAAACTTGACTGGTTCTGTTGACGTTTTCATGACTTACTCTAAAAAGTCCGGTAAGTTACCAAAGAGACTCACACAAGCATGGTGCGTAGCTTCAGGAAGTCATTGTGCTCTGGGTTTTCCACCTCCACCACCCCCCACGGGTACAGACGGCCACGTATCTTCTTCCCCTTCACCTCAATCAGCTGGTTGGACCCGATCACAGCAAAGGGGATGCTCGCCTGCAGAAAGGATGGTAAAAGTCTGTGGCTGCACAGAGAAACAAGGAGGAATATCTTGATGATGTTTATCCTCCCACCTTCAGCACTCGGGTCTGCTCCTTGAACTCCTCGTCTTCATCAGAGTCAGCGTCAGGAAGCTGATAGATTTTGATGCCGTGCTCAGCGATTTCATCCAGGATCTGATGAGTTTGACAGGAAAACAAACCGTGAGGCTGAGGAGCAAAAACTGGTGGAAACAAACAAACTATCGCTACCAAATGCATCAGTTTCTGACAACATTTATTAATTAAAACTAACATTATTAAAGATAAACTTTGATAAAATTTATTGTGGCAATGATAAGTCTAAATCCTCATGACAATAAATTAAACAATAAGCAATACGATAAAAGTCCACCACTGACTGAAGAACATATTAAAAACCTTTGATATATATTTGTACTCAACATGTTGTAGAACATTTATATCACTTAAAGCTGCAAATCTTTGGGGATCTGTCTGTCTACTATATTTGCACATCTACAAAAAATTTAAATTTTGGTCCATTTTTTATAAAACAGTTCAAGCTTGGTCAAGATAATAAGAGCCTCAAAGACCAATAACATCTGGATTTATGAAGATAAAAACAGTTTAACTTTATTTATTGATTGTGGAAGTTCTCAATGCAGTTGGCTGCATTGAATTTTATTTAGGGGTATCTGGGTAGAAAGGATAAATAGATTCTTGATTTTGAAATATTTTCATGTTCTCCTTTCACCTTACAATAATGCTGGAACTTTTGTATCAAAAATCTCAAGAAAATACATAATTTTGTAGTTAAAAGTTGATGAAACAAAACAGTTCATGCGATATAAATATTTTTACAAGGCACTGCGGAGTAAGGCGAACTTTAAAGACAACCGAAGAAACACATAAATGTCAAGAAATAAAGTCATAAAGAGAATAAAGTCTTCTTATTAAAATAAAAATAAAATAAAAGGGGAATAAAGTTGTAGTGTGAGAATAAAGTCATAATATTACGAGAATAAAGTCGCAACATTATGACTTTATTCTCATAATTGGGGAAACAGAATTCATTTCTATTAAACGGTTAAAATAACAGCTCCAGCTTTCACTCGGCAGGTTTAAAAACTTGATAGTAATTTCCAGGTTTGCGTAAGAGCTTGTTGCAGCAACACTTTTAATTAAAGCTCTGCATGGAGGAAAAAGGCACGAGAGCAAAGCAGCAGACAGGTGAAATAATAACAGTTGGTGTGTGGATTCAAGCTCTTAATAAGTACAGAAAAAGGTCGCTCTCTCTCCTTTTTTCTTCTCCGGCCGGTAAAGAAACAAGTAAAAACAAAGGAGCTTTCTTCTCTGCTACCGCAGGGACAGATGTCACTATTTATTATTCTAAACATCAAAGCTGCATTTTTCTTTTGTTTTCTCAAGAGCAGAATTTTTCATATTCACAATGTAGGTTTACATAAAGGAGCCAAGAAATGCCAAGTGTTGTTTTAGGGGGACTTTCATGTGCTGGCGTACATAATGGGACAGTAATGAGTCAGCCGGGGAAGTGAGCGCAGGTTGGCCTGCTGGAGTCCATGTTGTGGCGGCGGCTTGTTTTCTCAGTGAGCGCTGGACGCTGAGTGTGTGTGGGGCATTGTTGTGGGGCAGATCTAAAAACAAACAAGCTTCACAGGACTCAGAGGAGAGCGTGACACCGGACCTGAGCCTCCTTTCCCCCCCTTTGGTCATGTACGCAAAAACACCCGATGTACAGAAGCGGCGTACATGGCGGCTGGATAAACATGACTGTGGCGAGGCAGAACACAAAGAATTTTGGGAAATTGTACAGTCAAAGGGAAAATAAACACGCTGACGGGAAAAAACGAGGCGCACAACAAATCGAGGCGGTCAGTAAGCAAATAAGATAAAGAACTCAGATCATGGGAGGAGATAAAAAATTTAAAAATGTTTTTTAAAAAGCAGCTGAAACTGAAACGTGCTCAAAGGAAACTACGCTAAGAAGGTTATTGGGTCATTCCTGAAGCAGTTTTGTAGTCTGTCATCATCTGTTTGCAGCCCCTCCTAATCCAAAATGTCTGTTTACCAGAATTATTCTGCTTCGCAACTTGTGCTTAAAACAGCCTGACACCTGTAATCAGGACCTCTCGTGGATCATCAGCTGCCAAAATCACCGCCTGCAGCAAATCCCTGTTGTCTCCGGCTGATTTAACCGTACACAATGTAGGCCTCAACACTCAACGCTACACCAGACTCTCCTCAAGAGAGCCGGAGAACGAGAAAGCTGTGTATTTTAGTTGGCACCTGTATGCTGGCAGTGGAAGCCATTTTGATTTTTATGACTATCCTGCTGGGCAATAACACAACACTGGCCCCAGCACGCCTCCTTAATGTTGTTATGGTTGGCTGTATGGGTCCACTCCACGATGTTCAGGGAACAAATCAACTGTTACACCAACTGGGTTTCTTCAGATATTTAATGTAAACATTCCTGACTTTTCTATACTCAACATGGCCTTAGAAAATATAGAAAAATAAAGTTTATCATAATTTTAAAGCAGATATTTCCACAGTGAGCAGCAGAGTTTAAGAGAAAGAGAGATAGAGAATAAATTAAATAGTATTAGGACACGAGCAAGGAAGGAAATGAAGGACCGACACAAGGAGGGAAGAAAGGAAGGGAGAGAACAAAGAAAAAGTTTGGACAAAATAGAAGGAAGAGGAAAGAAAGAGGAAAGTAGGACAGAAAATATTAATGAATATTTTCTATAATAGACAAAAAGGGGGAAAAAAGGGAGGTAAAAGCAAGGAAGGAAAGGAGAGAAAGAGAAGGGAGGAAGGAAAGAAAGAATTAGTCTAAAGAGGACAGAAGACAGGTAGGAGTCAAAAGTAGAAAAATAGGCTATATGACACAAAAGAGGAAGGGAGAGAGGACTCAATGGAGGAACGATAAGAAAGAAGGAAGGAGGGGAGGTAGGAGTCAAAAGAGGAAACAAAAGAGGAAGGAATGGAGGTAGAACACAAGTAAGGAAAGAAAGGAGAGAAAAAAGGAGGAAGGAAAAAATGACACTAAAGAGGAAAGAAGGGAGGTAGGAGTCAAAAGAAGGGCATAGGACACAAAAAAGGAAGGGAAGGGGGCAGAAAGGAAGGACAGCATTTAGAAAATGAAACAGAGCCGTACATAATTATTTCAATATTGTCATTTTATTTTTCCAAACCTCTCCAGGAACTAAACACTCATGACTTTGCCACAGCATGGATCAGAGGAACCAAGTAAATATTACTTTATATTTTTGGAAACCAAGTATTTTTTTAGTTGCGGCATTTCATCATTGACTGAGGTTTACCAGTTAGAAAATGGATCAGGAATTTAAATGCCACAAGTCACAGCAAACATGGATTTATACAGAAAACCAGGGATCAGACTGTTGTAGAAATAGCAGCATTAGATATACTGCAGTGGTTATGTGTGGCCCAAATATAGCAATACCTGCAGGCCTATACATAGATATAATTACACAGAGGGATGTGGTGGGACAGTAGCGAAGGTTGAACCAAAACCGCCAATCAAAACAAGGGGCACAGCCGTCATTAAAGGGATCAACATTTTCACCCCGTCAGCCTCAGATGGGAGTAATGTTTTTATGATTTGTTCATTTTCACACAAGCAAACCCACAAAAACAAGTGACTCAAACACCTGCTAAACAATTTTCACAGGAGGAAAACATAAAACTGCCCATGAGTCAAAACGCTGCCGACACATTCACAGCTGCACAGTTTTTCTCACGTGCCTCTGGAGGACGGAGCCAATTCTCCTCTGGGGTGGCATGTTGCGTGTATCCACAAAACCTAAACTGCAACAATACTTGGAAGTGTACAACAGCATTCCAAGAAAATCAACAATGCGCACACGGGGGGGGAAAAAAAACCCAACAAAACAATTAAATGCATCTTGGTACTAATTTTCCTAGATCGCAGAGAATTGAAAACTTGCAGGAAGCAGGTTGAGGACTCTTTGACGTAATGTTTATGTAACGGAGCAGCTCCCTGCCAGCTTCGTTAAGAAGCGTATCTGATCAGCTTTGAACCAACATTCGCTTTGAGAGAACATCTAAATCCTTAAAAAAAATCCAGCTTCTTTACACAAGCAGCCCTTTATCATTGTCTTTTATGTAATATCAGTTTGCTCCAATCTCGTTATGAAAGGGAACAGTGTTTTAAAGCAATGAGTAACTAATGATGGACCAACTGGTGGGACAGTATGGGGCAGAGGGACTGGGGCCCTGTTTTTCCAAGGCTGAAGAATTTATTAAAGGAAAATCCCGGCCACTGTGATTGCTCTGTGATCCTAATAACATTCAATTTAATGCAAACAGCTGCTTCCTCTTCGCCTTGCAAAATAAAAAATAAAATACTCTGTCATGTTCCAACCATAAACGCTCTTTGTGGCTTTCGAATGAAGTAGAAGAAAAATTATAAATACGCACAAAAATGCTATTTTTTCTTATTTTGTTGCATTTTACACTTTTTAAAACCCCCTTTTACTTGTAAGTACAGCTGAAATCTTTTTGTCTCTTTCAGATTTGGACATCTACAGTAACAAATGTTTGCTCCCTTTTTCTTTTAAAATGGCTCAAAATCAGTCAGCCAGAAAGAGTCTGTAAAAATCAAGTGTTTGAGTATTGCCACAGAGTCTAAGCTGAATTAGGTTTGCATCACGTTTACACTCAACGATGCTTTGATCTAAACAGTTCAGGCTGTATGTTTCTGATCATCCTGTTTGATTACAAAAACAAAGGACAGGCAAAAAGGAGAAAGAAAAGCCTTTTTCTTGCTGGTTCACCATTCTTTCTCCTCTTTCAGAACTTAATTTTCCAACCTCAAAGATGGGATCAAACGCTTGTCTCTTAGCAGGAAAAGCTTTTCAGCCAGTCATCTTTATCCAGCCTGCAGAGAGCCTGATGAGAGCAAGGGGGACCCAACAATACCTGAACCACAGGAGGGGGTAGCAGGGATTTAGACTTCAGACAAGCCACTTGCAGAAAAAGAATAACACGTTTGCATGCACCAACCTGTAGCCAACCTCTGCCTCACTTTCACTACAATAATCTGGCATTAATGGTAAAAAAGGAGAGTAGAGAGAGGGTCTTTGTAGACACAGAAAGTCTGATTTACCAGAACAATTTGGCAATGGGGGAAAAAAAAAAAAACCTACAGACAGAGATGGACAGAAGACCCAAACATTGTATTTTATTCAAATAAAAAGTAAAAAGATGGCAAAAAATTACACAGGAGTAAAAAAGTATTTGGTTTAAAAGTTACTCAAGCACTAACTGGTCAAAAAAAAAAGAAATTAAGCATTTAACTTCTAAAACAGATGTAATCAGACAGACCAAAATATAAAGTTATGTAGAAATCTTGGTACAAAAAGACCAAAATGGAAATAATTCATATTAATAACAATTACAAAATAACAAAATCAATTTATTCCAATGTAAAACTTTAACAGAAACTGCAGGAGTTTGTCTGTGTCTGATGAATCTTTGGTTAAAACAAGCTTGTTCTTCATTCAGTGAAGTTACTCAGTGAGTAGAGTATCCACAAATATTAATCAAGAATAATGACACTTAATAAAATTACTCCAGTTAAATAAAATCATATAAAATACTGATAAAAGTATTTTTCCCCAAAGGTTACTGAAGTAAATGTAGTCAGTTGCTACCCAACTCCGGCTACAGAGCATTTTGTTGCAACACAAAAACAATTTCTTTCTGTCCATGACATTAAAAAAAACCTTGATATATTTTAATAAACATATTTATTAAAAGTAAAAAAAAAAAAAATTGTATTCAAGGGTAGCGTGTCCCAACCTGCTGCGTCTATAAGCAACAGAAAGTGGAAGTTTAACAGCCATGGTTACTTGAAGGCATCACATGAGCACCATTGCTCCACACACGCACGCACGCACGCACGCACCCCACACACACACACACACACACACACACACACACGCATACACACGCGCGTGCGCATACACACTCCTATTGTCTGCGAGAAGTATTTGTACAGTTAAGACCACCCACCTCTCTGATCAAAGAGCACAGACACAATTGAGCTATTCATGTAATCTTGTATTTAAGTGAGACTTTAAGAGGGGAAGCAGAGTGAATGTAGGAATTCAACCAGACCAATATTTTTAAACTGGTTTAAGAGCTACACTAATAAATACAACAGATATAACCGACTCTTTAGCGGTGCTGCCCTTCAGTCCTTTCTCAGAACAGAGGACCGTCTGTAATGGAGGTGCTCGCTCCACAAGGGAAAGCAGATATTTATTGTTTTAAAATCAGCGGAGATGTGAAGCAAGCTTGGGCACAATGACCGCAGGAGAGCAGGAAAATAAATATATCCGCGTGTTTGAAACACTCACAGGAAAACGGCCAAGCACAAGAGCAAGGACGCGCACAGAATGAAGTCATTCCTGCTTTCATTTCAACTTCGCAAGAGAGTTTAGAATCTGAGAACCCGTATAACAAATGCGAGCAGTGGAAAAGCTGCTCAGAAAAGATCTATGAACGATAGATACAGATACATCACAAAGAAAGTGAAACTCACACAAAACAATGAATATTAGCCAACAAATACACTCCTGATCAAAATCTTAAGACCAGTCAAAACATTGCAAGAATTAGCATTTTGCACTATTGAATCTTAAGAAGGATCTAAGTAGAGCTTCACAATGTTAAAAGAAAAAAAGCAGTGCAAGAGACAAGAACATTTGAGCAGGGAATTTTCTGAAAACTGCATTTACATTCAAACATGATTTTTTCAGCTGATCAAAAGTTTAAGACCATAGTCTTTAAAAGCCAAAAGCTGTGCAAAAATCTGGATTCCATGTCATTTTCTGTGAAGTCTTTACATTGTCAAGACCTCCTGATGGCAAAAGCAAAAAAGCTCACTGACTTTGAACGTGGTAGGATTGTTGAGCTGCATAAGCAAGGCCTCTCACAACGTGCCATCGCTGCTGAGGTTGGACGCAGTAAGACAGTCATTTTGCACTTTTTAAATGATCCTGAGGGTTATGGAACAAAAAAGTCAAGTGGTAGACCCAAAACAATTTCACCAGCTCTGAGCTGCAGGATCTGATTGGCTGTCCGTCAAGACATGGAACGATCCTCTACCCAAATCAAGGCCATTACTGGTGCTGACTGCAGCCCAATAACCATCAGACGGCATCTGCGAGAGAAGGGCTTCAGAAACAAAAAACGTCTTCAAAGGCCACGTCTTCTTCAACGCCACAGAATTGCCCGTTTGGACTTTGCAAGGGTGCACCAAACATGGGACATTGAAAGGTGGAAGAAAGTTGTCTTCTCTGATGAGAAAAAATTTAACCTTGATGGTCCTGATGGCTTCCAACGTTACTGGCATGACAGGGAGATCCCACCTGAGATGTTTTCTACACGGCACAGTGGTGGGGGCGCCATCATGATTTGGGGTGCGTTTTCCTTCAATGGAACAATGGAGCTCAGGTTGTGCAGGGGCATCAAACAGCAGCTGGCTATGTGGAGATGTTGCAGCGGGCATCCCTCATGACTGAGGGCCCTCGTCTGTGTGGTAATGATTGGGTTTTTCAACAGGACAATGCTGCAGTTCACAATGCCCGCCTGACAAAGGAGTTCTTCCAAGAGAATAACATCTCTCTTTTGGACCATCCTGCATGTTCCCTGGATCTAAACCCAATTGAGAACCTTTGGGGATGGATGGCAAGGGAAGTTTACAAAAATGGACATCAGTTCCAGACAGTGGATGCCCTTTGCAAAGCCATCTTCAACACTTGGAGCAACGTTCCCACTAGCCTCCTGGAAACACTGGCATCAAGCATGCCTAAACGATTGTTTGAAGTCATCAACAAGAATGGTGGAGCTACTCATTACTGAGTCCTTTTTTTTTGACACTTTTGATTTCTGTTTTGGGGGGTTTTTTTGAGCTATGGTCTTAAACTTTTGATCAGCTGAAAAAAATCATGTTTGAGTATAAATGCAGTTTTCAATTAATTCCCCGCTCAAAAGTTTTTGTTTCTTACGCTGATTTCTTCTTTTAACATTGTGAAGCTCTACTTAGAACCTTCTTAAGATCCAATAGTGCAAAATGCAAATTCTTGCAATTTTTTGACTGGTCTTAAGATTTTGATCAGGAGTGTATATTTCCTAAAGAAAGTGTTTCTTCACAGAGCGCTGTGCTCAAAACAAATTATTTGAAAGTTAAGTGGAAGGAAAACATTGGAGGAAAAAAATCCACAAACAACAGTGATGAACGGTATTAAGAGGCCTGTTTGAGTTTGTGGACAGAGGAGACTATGAGGCTGAGAAAACTGAGGAAATTTTAAATGTTGAAGTGAATGGCGTAGAGCTAGTTGAGGAGAAAGAAGAGCAGAACATTCCCCCCAAAAAATATGTTGAACGTTTGGAAACATCTTGGGTTCAGCAAAGATAGTGGAAAGAATCATTCCATCAACATAACTGGATGTAAAGTATTTATTCTTTTTTTTTTTTTTTTTTAAGGGTGCCAGAGGTGCATCTAATTTACATTCAAAGTCTGCGTAGAGGGGCATCACACGTGTCAAAATCGCTCTAGCCGTTGTTTTCCTTTGCCGGATGCATTTGACACTCCTGATGGGTCAAACGCTCCAATGTGCCTCCACATAGACTTTGAAACCAGACTGGCCTGACGCTCCAAACATGTTTGGTGTGAACGCACCATAAGGCTACTGTGTTCTGACTGAAGTCACATTTGGGGAAAAAATATCATTTTTATCCAAATTTCATTTGCTTTTCACCCAGCGTTTTGCTTTGGGGGCTCAGGATAAAACTCATATGACTAAAACTTTGTTGTTCAGCTCAAACCAGACAACTTTATGTGTTGCTCACTTTGTAATTCCAGTCTAAACCTGCTGTCCTGAAAAAAGTAATACAGTTTGAGACTAAAGCCCTATACAGGATATGACTTTAGGGTCCCAGACTGAGAGGATCAGCTTCTCAATATGCCCTCCTCAGGGGCAATTTATAAACAAGGAGCATAGCAACCCCGGAGAAGGAAATTGGCATTAGATGGAAGGACAAAGTAAAAAAGCATTTTGTGAGGCAGTTCCAGGAGAGGAACGACTGAGGAAAGTACAATAAAGGGGAGGAAAGGTGAACGATGGGAGAAATGTTGACCCAGTTCTCTGAGTCAGAGCTGTACAACAGGCTGGACGGTTGCGTCTTCTCAATGGAAACGGTATCGGCACATTACAGGAAACTTATATTGTTCCATACAAGCCGTTTCCCCTCATAATAAGAGAATGGTCAAGCATTGAGGAAAGCACAGGGGAGCAGGGATTTATTATGAGACGAATGGCTCCAAACTGTGAGAAAGTGCCAGCAAAACACAAACTAATAAATTGTGAGGGCCACAACACTCGGCGCTATCCATCATCCGAGGGTTTCTGCTTCCTGGCAGGTTCTTGGCTCCTGGAGGTCTAACCTCAGAGGAAGTTCTGATGTCCTGCTTCATTAAAAACGACTGACTGCTGAGAATCCGCTGCATAATTTAGCCAGAGGTGGGAGAAGTACCCAAAAATTATATTCAAGTAAAAGTACCATTACTTCAATATATTTCTCTTCAAGTAAAAGTATAAAGTAGTCCTGCAGAAATTACTCAAAAGAGATAAAGTACTTGGCAGCAAAACTACTAAAGAACTGAGCAACCGATCAAAACATCATATAATATTTAAAATAAAATATAAAGTAAACAGGATCTGATCTGAAGCTTTCCACTTTGATTCGTTTGGAACAATTAAAATTTATTTTGAGACAAAAAGAGAAATCTTATTAAAAAAAAAAAAATCATATTTTCTAACTCATATTTAATTTAAGTAAAAAAATTTTAGTTGCTTGTTTTGTTGCTGGGTTGTTAATTTTGTTTGTTTTATCAAAATGAGTTTCTGTTGTATCACAGATCTTGGATTTCAATGAGACAACCTGCATAAATAAAAGTAAAATAACAAAAAATAACAGTTATGTGAAAATATTGGTATTGGACCAAAATGAAAATAATTAATATAAATAATTAAAACATAGCAAAATCAGGCAAAATAAATATTTTTCCAAATCAGTTTATTTTGATATTAGATTTATGAAACTTTAACAAAAACCACATGCGTGTGTCTGGTGGTTAAAACAAGCTTGTTCATCACTCAGTGAACTTACAATACACGCAGTACTTAAGTAAAAGTAAAAAATAGTGTAGGAAAAAATACTCCAAAAAGTTTTTCTTTTTTTCTAAAAAGTTACTTTAATAAATGTAACCAGCCAAGAAATACTTGAACTATTCTGATCAAACCTACAAATACACAACCCAGTTCCTTTAAAGACACTTAACAAAGATAAATATGTATTCATAAATAATAAACAAAAAATATTTCATACATAATTAATGCAGGGAATTCTGACTTATCACATTATTTGTTGAAATAATAAATAATTGGGTTACACACAATAATTCCAGGAGCCTACTGAGTAAAATGAAATGGGATGAAACTGAAACTTGTGCATGCTCTACCTGCAGCCAAACAGGAGATAGGAGGAATAATCTGCACTCATTAGAGACATGGTGCCGTTTCTAAATTAAGATTTGTCAATTAAGCCTCTAGATTTCCTGTCGATAACATCTTTCCAAGAAACTCACAATCACTAGAAAGATTTAAAGATAAAGTATGAGCTCAGAAAGGAAACAGGACAAAAACATTTTTCTGTAGGTACAAATAACAGAAACAAAATGGGCTGTCAAATCCTCAGTGGTATGGGTTTCTGAGAAAAGATGTGAGGATTTCTTAGAAAGTTTTGTTTGACTCTTTAGCTAATTGCTGCTTGGTGTACAATGGGAAATGTCTGTTAGGGGAACATTTAGTGGAGGAAAAACTGATGGACAGATAACCTCACAGACAGATACTGCAGCACTTTTATTTGTGCTGATATGGTTACATGTTTACAACAGAAGAAAACACATAAGTGGGGTGTAAAGACAAATCTCACCAACTTCTAATCAGGACATGGAACCTGCTCCAAGCTGCCAAGCTCGGGCTTGTTTCCGGGACCGAGTGGTGACAGGAAACATGGGTTTGTTCATGTTTGGTGCCAGAGGAACACTTAAAAGGTCTAGGAAGGTTACACCATCAAACAGCACAGTGGTCTAACTATAAAGTCATTTTCATCACAATGGAGATGGATTTCTGCTTTGATTTTTTTTAATGGCTCTCACAGGTAAAAATATATTTTAAAAAAGCATAATGTGTAATTTTTATGTCTATGTTTTTTTGATATGTTCATAAAAGTTCACCTTTCTTTAAAAAAAAAAAAAAGACAAAAGACCGTCACTTCCATGATCAACATGAGACAACATAAAGAGCCTGGGTGATAAATGAGGGAGTTGAAAGCAGAAAGTAAGGAGAAACAAAGTGGAAAAACTGAACAGAGCAGCCGGCTGCATACTTTGACGCCTGCAAGGCAGCTGACTCCAAGACCTGAATGAGACGCTAGTGGGGGGTCCAAGTTCGAAGAGGACAGACAGGCTGGCAGTCAATAAAAAATGTAAAAATATTACAAACCTCAAGTTATAACTACATGTTTTTAAACAAGCTGTCAAGAGTCGCCACATGCTTGATCAGCAGAAGGGATTGTTAGAATGTCAACAACTCGATCAAATAGATTTTGATTCCTTAGATTAAAATTTGAGAATCAACTGAATTTCATTTGGTTCTTGAATCCGATTATACTTTATGATTGGGTTATAACTTGGTATGAATTGGACCCAGTCGTCCTTTAGAAAGAAATGACATTCGACATTATTTGGTGCTGTATGAATGAAACTGAACTAGGATGGGAATCAGTTCATAAAAGCGGCTGAAAAGGAAACTCAGAAGCAGCAGATAAAGAACAAGATGGGGGTTTTTTTTTCCAATAAGAATAATTTATTTCTATGTAAATTTAATGTATATAAGGATTCAGATGGCTTGGGGGATTGAATTTAATCATGTTGTGCCCCTCAGATATTAAGAGTTAATAACAAAGCTAATGAGTAGCAGTGAATTGAGGAAGCAAATGTTTCTCCTGTTTCTTGCTGGGTTAATTTATACAGGTATATTGTAGAACTGGGCCAGTCTGAGTGTTTGCTTTACTTATAAAAGCTGTAAGAAACCTAAAAAAAAAAAAACAAAAAAAACACAGGCTCATGTTTGCAACCAAAACACCAACTTTATTTGTGTGGAGGGCTAAAGAAACAGGAAAGCCTGCTAACTAATAATGAATATGTGAGGTTATCATCTAAAAACACTCACAAGTGTCCATAAAATAAGGTGTTACTACGTCCTTCCCCTGTGGACAGCAGGAAGCCGAGGAGCGTGCAGGCAGGCAGACACCTGGGTCAGCTCCAACAGGAAGTATCTGGAGCAACTTAAAACTGGATAATACGTGTTGCATCCATGTTATATACAACACTCCTGTTCCTTCTACAGTTTCCTCTCATTTATTGCTCCTCCCTGGACTTTTAAACAATCTGCTGGTGTCATGAAAAACACAAAAAGGTCATACATCACTGTAATTACACAGGGAAGCACTGCTGCTCTTCAAAACAAACAGAAAAATGCCAGACACAGAAAGCTTCCAGTACGCACAGAGGAAAGATTTAGGTTTCACCCAAGTATTCTGTCATTAATTTGTTAATTTGGACCACATGTCAGGAATAAACCTTTCATCTGCAGGTGGAATAAAACAAATAAATGGAATATCCTAAAGAAATGCAGCAATACTTTTACCTTCATGTCTCCTTTTATGGAGAAATCAGCTTTAATGACAAGACATGAAACTCACCCTTCTCTTCAGACGATCCCTCTCCCTCAGTGTGAGCGTGTCAGCCTTGGCGATTACTGGAACTATGTTGACTTTGCTGTGGATGGCCTTCATAAACTCCACATCCAGAGGCTTTAGACTGGGAGAGAGAAGAAACACGGAGATTAATCAGGAAGGAAATAATAAAACATAAAAACGGCAGACCCAAGAAAGAGGAACAGGACAGGAGAAAAACTGAAAAAGGACAAAACAGAACTGAATGATTAGAGGAAGCTAAAGTTTGCTTTACAAAATCTTTAAAAATAGAAGCCAGAAGAAACGCAAGAAAAAAAGACACGTCTCTGTCTTAACAGTTAAAAAAAAAAATACTGCTTATATTTACTTTAGTATAATCAAAATTTGTGACATATTTGCATATTTTTACCCGTGTCCAAATGGAGAAATGAAATAAAAGCAGCAGTGCACCCTGTTGTCCACTATGTGCCTCCGGTTCAGCCCACTCTCGTCATGTAGGTATCGCTCAAACTGATTGTCAATGTACTGGATGATGGTCTTGAAGCTGATGTCAGGAAAAAAACACATATACATACTCATTAAATTAGACATATAGATAAGCACTACAAAAACACAAAGGAAGCAAAACAGACAATATATGGATGACATACTGAACTCTTCAATGAAAGTTTAGTGTTTTTATATACCGCTAAGAGCAAAATTACTCAAATAACCAAAAGATTTAGGTTCATAATCTTTTAATTTTATCGACTTGTTTCGTCTGACTGGAAGCTCTATTAACATTTCTGAGTATTCATCATCCCAACATGGAGGGAGGTAAAGATTAGGGTGATGGTAAGGAGGCCTTCCAACTTTAAAGACAATTAAAGACAAATAACCAAAATACCAGCATAAACATGCAAAAAACTTATCAGCTCTTATAAAAAGTGTTCTATTAGTTAAATACAAAAATGCTTTTCAGCTGATTATTGAGAAAACATATAGTTTTCAAAAGTATTGTTTTTGTCTAAATTTATATAGAAATAAATTATTCTTATT
The DNA here is from genome assembly GCA_010277075.1 of Poeciliopsis retropinna. Taxonomy (NCBI): domain Eukaryota; kingdom Metazoa; phylum Chordata; class Actinopteri; order Cyprinodontiformes; family Poeciliidae; genus Poeciliopsis; species Poeciliopsis retropinna. The sequence goes on from VMRM01000001.1 coordinate 8,530,033, forward strand.
TAAAAAAAACATCTTAACCATTGTTCTTTATCTTTGTTTCCATTTAGGACTGGGAAAAAGTCAAACATATCTGTTTCTTTCTTTTCTTGAAAGCCTTTTAATTAAAATTAAATGCATTTTTTCTTTCTGAAAACAGGAGTTACAAGAATATATTTCCACATGAAAGCAGAATACCAAAAACAAATGAAGAACCATGCTTATTTCACACCACCAGACATTCTCTAAAAGTCTAACAGGTTTATGAGGATGATTATGTTAAAACACTCATCCATTAGATCAGATGTACCAGTCTTGGCTGTCGATGGCATCACCATATCCAGGGGTGTCAACCACAGTGAGCCGAAGCTTCACCCCTCTCTCCTCGATTTCAACAGTGGATGCCTCGATTTGGACTGTCCGCTCAATTTTCTCTGAGGGGTTAAAAAAAAAAAGTAAGAACCACAACACCTGTGAAAATACCGTTAATGTATTTATACAACGTTAAAAACATATTTTCTTCATATATGTGCCAAATTCTTCAAAACCAGAGAAGTTGATTTCTTAAACTTTTTGCAGTTGGTCAATTTTTTTTTCAGTAAAACAAATCCTAATCTGGCTGAGTCATAAGAAGGCCGTCATTTTGAAGGCTGCAGCATTCCAAACGGTCCTCTTCCAATAAAGCTCAGCTGGAGACTTAGCTGCAGACATTTCTTCTTTATTACAGAGTCTGTAAGCGTGTGCATGTGAATTAGAGAGCGTACCAGCAGCTCCAGGGATGTAGCGCTCAGGGTAGAGATCAGTAAGAAACAGGCTGTTTATGAGTGTTGATTTGCCCAAACCGGACTCTCCTATTTAAAAAATTGAAGAAAATTTGTTATGTATTAAAAAAATAAGCAAATAAAATCAACATATGAAGTTAAGAGTGATCACTCACCAACTACCATAAGGGTGAATTCAAAGCCTTTCTTCACAGATTTTCTGTGCACTTGGTTAGGAAGGTTTGCAAAACCAACATAACCAGCTGAATCTGGAAACTGAAAAACATTGAAAAAACAACATCTCAAATCTGTAACGTGAGATATAAAATTCAGATTATAACATAGCAATAAAGACTATAGCAGAGCAGATTTATTTTATGAGCTTGTTTTCTTATGCTTCACAAATTTCACTGGATCAACTGGTCATATCTTAAGCTCCAAATTAGTGCAGATGTAGGTGAGATTGCTGGCGAAGCACATCACTGGAAAATTCCAGCAGCCAATAAAATAAAGTCAAGAAGCACTTGAGTTCAGACAGCATTTCCTTATTAAATTCTAATACAAGCATGTGGGCAAAACATTAGTACCAAAATAAGTCACACTGATCTCATTACTAAGCTCTCTTCCAAATGTGGAAATTTAAAGCAAAACTACATGGTTGTGTCATTCTTATCCTCACCTTTCCTTTTTCTCCAGACTGCGACATCACTATTTGTTAAGAGTTACGCCTGCAAGTAAAAAAAAAAAAGTTTAATTGGAGGATGATGTGACATGATCTATAACATCTCATGTACAAAGCTAAAACAGAATTAAACCAAAAAAAAAAAAAAAAAAACATTTGATAAAGCTGAACTCCATAGATGCACCTGCTGCAGAATAGCAGGTGTTTCATATACTGTGCACCCCATTAACTCTTCTCACTATATCAATGGTTGACAAAGGAACAAAACCAGTGGTTAAATCAGCAACATAATGACTGATCAGGAAGACTGCACTTCATTTCATCAACAGTGAACTGGCTCCTGAGTTGCAATGTGAGAGACATTACAGTGAAGCAATAGTGCCAGACGGAGATTCAGGATAATCCTGAAACCATTTATTCAGGACTTGGTGCTGTGGAAACCTAATCTGAGCCCAGTCCATTGGTATGCAATGAACCAATCAAGTGCATTAACACTTTGGGAATGAAAGCATTAAATATATAACGTAATTTCGGGCCACCTTTTGTAAGCACATGAAAGTGGGCAGAGATCCTTGATACTGGCAGGGTGGTTTCACCAAGCCTGCAGGGAAAACAATGGATGTTTAACATCTTGGTTCCTGAAACTTTTCCGATATGGGCCAGCTCAGCTGAAGGAGAACACGTGTCTCACCCTTGACTAGAATTCAAGGTCAAGGACTACATAGCCACACCAATCATTTAGGGAGGCAAAGACAAGGGGCGTGACCCAGTCAACGCAAAATGGAAAGTGTTAGAGACTTCCCCAAGAAATAAGAGCTGATTAAAAGGAAATAACAGGCTTCACATAGAAATATTTATATGTGAACCTGAATTTAAAAATGCAGATGTCACACGGTTTGTGAGAAATCAATTATCAGTAAATTGATAAATGAAAACAAGACAGATTTCAGTCTTCCGTTAGCAGCTTTAAAAATGCATGACAAACTCATTTTAAACTCATAAAAGACATACAAATCAAAATCCAATTTCCAACTTGAAACTCAGAAAATCCAACTTCCAGGTACAACAGATAAGCACTTTACCCTACCAAACAGCTTTATAGAAAATCTGAAAAAAATTCCATTATTTGTGTACTAAAATCTAATACTGCAAAGTCTGGGAAACAGTGGCATACAAAAAAATTGAAACAAATTTCAATCCCTTTTGAGTATTTTGCTTTACATGTGAAAGTGTTCGCCCTCTGGTGACATAGGAGACATTGCCATTACATGAATCACCTTTCTGGCCATCATGTAATCTTGTCTTGAATCTTATGACTATCCTTCTTGTAATTCAGTGAGCACCAGATAAGCTAAAGTGTATTATTCCAGCCTTGGAACAAAATGGTGAACACACCAACAGACTGACTCACATCCCAGGGTAACACCAGCCTAATCATTGGGTTCTAGCCTAAAAACACACCTAATGCAATAATTAATGTGTTTTTTTTTGTTTTTTTTAATGGACTTGTGAGCGACCAAAGCGGGCCACACGAGCGCATTCATACACCCTAAAGGGTTGTTCCACGTCCGGCTCAGTGGGAACCAGCATTAGTCCGGCGGCAGATTAATTAAACTGTTCTAAAACCGCAGCTGTAATCTCACAAAGACAACACTGCAGGACACACACGTAGGAGGCACACCTCAATAAGGCTTTCTTAATAATAGCCATTTAATCGGCTGGACTCCCAAACAACTTACACACCAAAACACACAGCGACCAGCAGGTCGTGCTTGTGAGAGATTGAACTACAGTAAAAAATACCACATCAGAAATTTAAAACCTGTAAGACAAGTTTACAGTTCATTTATTAGTTAACAAAATGCTACAAAATTTCAGAAAAGGTTTAAGGATCCTAATGGAAACGTAACTTCTCCACGGGTGGAGTCTAAATAACTTCTTAGGAAGACAGATTAGTGAGCCGAAATAACAAACCAGGCAATAATTCACAGTAAACAATCCCAGAACTGGTGAACATTAAGAAACAGTGACTATGAACATCTCTTCAAAGCTGAACATTATATTGTGGTTATTAATCTTATAGTTGAGAGATAATATCAGGTGTAAGATGTTTTTAAAATGTTATACCCTCTTCATTTCTTTGACTACATCTCTATTCGTTTTCAACATCATGAAATGGCAGAAGACCACTTCCTTATTGCACAGAAAGGAAGTGCTTGGTGGTTTATAAATTTTAACAACCTCATAAAGGCGTTTCATCCACACAAATTTAATATGAGAGAAAGACTGAGACTAAAGGCATCCACAGTGTCTTGCATGTGAAAAACCAGAATGAAAGAGCTAGTATGTTGGTGATTAATTCAAGTCTTATTAAGCTCATAGCTGATCAATTGTAATTTGATTACATTCTGTAAGAAAAACTGACTAAAGAAGCTAAATGCAGTGAATGTGACCAAATTCAACTCTGCCAATTTTATTCTTTTCACATTTTTTTAACTGTGTTGAGAGCCTGCATTTTTTTGGAGCATTTGGTTTTTGAAATTGTGAACAAAACTTTATAATTATTGACAATTTGAAGACAAGTTTGCTGGACCGAAGAAATTTCCCTTAAGAGATCGAAATGCCATAGTTTTTCCTCATACATTCACAGTTCTAATTCGATAAAAATAAAAAACATAATCTAATCTTCAGTTGTATTTTTTGTTTTTATAAATCAATTGATTGAAGATCAAAATCTATTTTCTTGATTAGCTTTTTCTATCATGAGACACTGCTGAAATGTTTTCCCCTTCTTCATTAAGCATAACCTGTTGTTGGGAGCTCTAATTTAGAAAATTAATAATTATCTAAATTAGCTGGGGTTTTTTTGTTGTTTTTTTTTAGATTCAAAACTACTTTACTTATTTATCTGCAGAGGTTTTCTTTAACCAAAGTAAGTTTGTCAGTTTGTACAATAATCTTTTTATTTACTGATTTCTGTCCTGTATTGAGGTCTGACCAACAACTTCTTGATGTAGTTTTATTTTTTTGTTGATTTTAAAGTAGTAGGCAATATGTTTGTGACGAAACATATTGAGTGAGCAGTTATCTGTACAACCAAAAATCTTATTTAAAAATGCAATTATAGAAGATAGGACTAATTTTAAAAAAATAGTATAAAGTCAAAACTGCGAAGCTTACTATAATTATTTTCTTAAGTTAAAATGGTTCATTTAAATGTGAAGACTGGTGTCTTATGTGTTTGTGAATTATTGTTTTTTTGTTCAGTTTTTCTCCACTGTGTAACAAGATTATTCAAAACCTCCAAGACAATAACGCTGGCCCACTTTGTCAATAAGAATTATGTTTTGTTATTGCATTCACATCACTCATGAAAACAGGAGGAAACATCCTCTGGCAGTTTTGTAGATGGGTGCATTGGTGCTTGAGTGGGAGATAAAATCACAGGAAAGGGGAAAGGTCAGAGACAGGTCAAGGATCAGGGTTCAGAGACTCTTTTCGCCGGCAGGCTACATTCCTTTGATATCAAATTTATTTGTCCACCTAAATTGTGTTCTGTAGTAGGAGACAGCTGTTGACATTAGATTACAACTCCTAGAGTCAGTCCTTGTGCTTGAAGCGCTAAGCATTCAGTAAGAATGGAAGTGATTTACGCAGGCTGTCAGTGGGCCAAAAACACAAGCAAAGATGAATGATAATTCTTCAATAGTGGCCTGCTGCCACATCTAAGCCACATAATACAAATATTTAATGGTTTCCTACTCTTATTCTCAGGTTGTCTGAAAGTGAAATTTATTATTGTGCCACACACAATAAATAATAATCAGATAAAGGAATAAGTTTTAGAATATGCCACAAGTGGGCTTAATATGAATTTTTTTTAACACAAATGAGTGAAACCAGCCTATTTTATGTCAGATTTGTTCTAAAGGGTCAGAAGCACTAGATTTTTTTAGGATTAAGAAATGCATCAAACATAAGAACTACCAGGCTGTGTTTTCTTCTGTTATTGGACGAGCTGGAATAGAAAATGTTGGCAGGTTTTGAGAAATCAGACAGGTAAGGAAATGGTCTACTACCTCTATAGGGGATACATACAAGGGCTATTGTTGATAGTTCTGAATTTACTAGTTTTCGTTAATGCAAATATGAAGAAATAAACTGCCATTTATAAAATTTCTTGGATGTGCAGCGTTACGCTTCATAAAAAAAATAAAACTGACATTTTCAAAGTTCTTATATACATAAACTCAAGTCTCATTGTTGTCTCAATATTTCTTTTTATTACTATTGTTTTATTTTTATTTAATTCATCTTAAAAACAGCTTTATTGGATTCCTTTCCAACCCTTATAAGTAGTATTAAAATAAACATATTACTGCGTATTATACTTATTTTGCATAATTTTTAGTGCTACTTTTATATGGAAAACCCAGTTTAATTGCATGCGGTTTTCATGGAGAACAGTTCATTTTCCAATTGTAGAATAATTTACAGTTTTTGCAGGAAACACAGCCAATAAGGCTCTCACTCTTTTCTGGTGTTGCTACTTTTGGTTCTAATATACATAACCATCATTCAACCACAATAGAAAGGCTTCCTGAGGTTCTGTGTTGTTAAAAAGATTGTTTAACCATCCAAACCTTTCACTACAAGTTTGAACTTTTTAAGTTTGAAGAAACCACTGTAGTGCTATATAAATAGGTAGCTATTTATTAGGATTAGGAGCACATTGCACTTTGAGGTGTACAAAAATTATTGAGCTGTAATCTGTCTTGTAAATAAGATATGTAGTAACTTTCGTCCAGAAAAATCCATTTCTATAACTTTGTTCTGTTTTGATAATTAGTTAAATTTACTAGGAATGATTTGTTGTTAAGACACTACCATTTTCAATATATTCAGAGAGAAGGGAAAGGTTTGTATTTATGGTAAAAAAAAAAAAAGAAGAAGCATAAAAATAACTGGTTTGGTCAAGTGAAAGTGTCACAAAGTCACTTATTGCAAGTTGGCCTTAAAATCTCTAACCACTTCATCTTTATTTTTATTTTTTAAAGAGTAACCTCTTTGATTGTTCATCATAGTTTGTTAGGAAATGCTTAAGCCTCAGCCTTCCCTGTATATGTGAATAAATATTCAATCTAATCAAATCTACTTATAGTACACATTTAAAATTGAACACAACAAATTTTTAATAAACGTTTAAAAACAAGACAATAAGTGAGTCCAAATCCCTCAAAAACGTCTAATTGTTTCTCTTTAAGACCAAAAAGCATAAGAAGAATGTGTTTGGACGTGTGTAAAGTGATGAAGGGAGAAATAAAACAACTTTAAAACATCTCAAAAACTCTTAGGGCCTCTGAGTTTGTAACATTGATGTCCACCACACCCAGTTTGTCAGACATTAAGTTTCCCAACTGGGACAAGGTCACTGTTGTTTTGACCTACACCCCAACTTAAATACAAACCAACATATAATAACCTTACTCTCTCCTACTTTAACGCTATATTTATAAACAGATTTTAGGCGTAAAATAGACAGGAACCCGGCCTAAAGTTACATGCCAAACTTTAGCATGCAACAGTTGTTACCGCGACCGGTGTCGTGTTCCCAACTCGGCTTCCACAGCCTCTCCAGCGAACTCTATTCCACAAACTCCAAATAAACTGAAGTTTTCGGATCAAATTTACTTTTAACGGGCGTGCCGCGTCTTACCTGCACCGTATTCTCAGGTATGGTTAATCAACGGGAGCCTTTACGCTGTTGCTGCTATCCCAGCCCAGGAAGGGGAACCCGGAAACTGCTTCCCTAAGTCCGCCCTCCTCCTACCAACAAGCTGCTGGTCAACGGCTGTCCCGTGGCGCAGCTGCCGCCATTACGGCTCAGCAGAGTGGGTGGCTGAGCCATTCATGTTCTGACATATTAGAGCCAAAATGGCGGACACACAGCTTTAGTCACTTTAATCGTCTGCTTTTCAACGTTTCTAACCGTTAAAGCCATTTCTGATTAGTTGTATGTAGCGCACAAATTGTCACAGTAAAGACATGTGTGTTTTATCATGGAAAATAAATTCCCACTTGAAATTAAAATTGGGCATGTAGAGCAACACAAGGGTATGGAAGCCCGTTTCCGCCACTCTAATAAAAAAATATCATTATGAGATAGTTATCACTTTATACTGGATAGTATAGCATCAAAATGTGATATAATGAGGTAGTAATCTCATTACGTTGAGATACTATCTCATTATTATGAGTTTTTTTTTTTCGTCACAGTGGCGGAATCAGGTTTCTACACATTTCTTTGTAAACACCTTTTACACTATTTCTACCATCTTTGTTAATTCCAGTATGTTTCCACAATTTGTTTTGTTAGATTTTAAGATTCTTTTTTAAGTATTAGCATTCCTTTTCAGAAAGATAGAAAAACCTCCTACTGTTAAACACTCAAATATACATCAGAAACATCAGTAAAGGAGTATTAATGATTCCGACTAATGGTTTATGTCAGGATTGTTTTTTTTTTTAGAAGTTGGTTGGTTGATTGGTTATCATATGCTGAGTGCATATTTGTAGTACTTCTTGAAAAACTGTGATACCTTTATCATAACTGTGTATTTAGTGATATGTATAACCTAAAGACGTGTTTATTTACTTGCTTTTATATAATGAATTTGAATAAGCTTTAAACCATGAGACACATTTATTTAATTAATTTGTTTCTTACACAAAGATAACGAGTAAATAATCTAACTTTTTTCTTTACCAGTTCATAATACACTGAGCATGCCTGCATTCTAAATAGTTTGGATCACTGGAATGTATTTGATTTAATAAAATCAGTTCAAAAATAGTTTGAATCTTTGACTGGACTGACTTTAAAATCTGTTTATCGGCTACAATTGTGTGCATAAACCAAGAATTTGACTTCAGTTTCATGCATTTACAGCTCACATAAATATACAAACTTTAGGTAAACTTTAGGTTTAAGTAAATGATGGGGATTACTCCAATTTATTTACATGAATTTATGTTTTGCTATAGCTGACAGCCTTCCCAGATCAGCTGTTTCTGTTGCATTTCAGCTGTTCTCTTCAATTGACCTCAAGTTCTTTCCAGTAGTAAAATTCAGCTTAAAATTTAAAATGTCCACATATAGTTCTTCTTTTTGTGCAAACAGAATTTAAATCACTGAACCTTGTCTCAAACCAGATATGAAAATTATCTTTCTCTGGCATGGGTAGCATAGACATATTAAGCCTCCATGTCTGAAAAATCAATAATCCACTGTTTCAAAGCTGCTTAAAAAAACAGCTAAAACTTCCCCATAGCCAGGCTCCCCCTCTTTCTATAAACCCTTCACCCCCTATTCACTGGAAATAACAGTTCAAACGCACAATGCGCTCTGGACCGCTCTATTCAGTCGCTGAACTTCCCCCCATTTTCATTGGTCCCCAGAGGATGCGGCCGCAGCGGATTGGAGGAAAGTTTCTGGTTAGGTTTTCACACCCCCACCTTGCAGATATCCGTGGTCCGGTGATTCTGTGTTTCCAGTTGTTTTCACTTCCACTCACTAACAAAGAGACTTGGCGCAGCTGCTGTATATCTCCATGTGAATGTAGAGACTCCTGCGCAACTAACGCGTAAAGCTACAAGGAGTGGAATCATTCAGAGCTTGCAGGAGAAATACAGAGAATTTGGTCAATTTTAGAAAGGACAGACAGAAGAAAGAAGAGTGAAAATGGTGTCGGCCGGACTGGAGATCTTGGGTCTTTCTTTGTGCGTAATTGGCTCCCTCCTGGTCATGGTTGCGTGCGGGCTTCCCATGTGGAAGGTGACGGCGTTCATCGAGGCCAACATAGTGGTGGCGCAGACGATGTGGGACGGCCTGTGGATGTCCTGCGTGGTGCAGAGCACCGGCCAGATGCAGTGCAAGGTGCACGACTCCGTCCTCGCTCTGAGCCACGACCTGCAGGCGGCCAGAGCGCTCACCATCATCTCCTCCGTGATGGGAGTGCTGGGTCTCATGGTGGTGATCGCTGGGGCGCAGTGCACCAACTGCATCCGCACAGAGTACGTGAAAGCCCGGGTGGTGAACGCCGGTGGGATCATCTACATCATCAGCGGCCTGTTTGTGCTGGTTCCTCTTTGCTGGATGGCCAACAACATCATCTCGGACTTCTACAATCCGCAGGTGCCTTCATCCAAGAAGAGGGAAATCGGCGCTGCGCTCTACATCGGCTGGGCGGCCACGGCGCTGCTGCTGATCGGGGGAACGCTTCTTTGCTGCTCCTGTCCCTCCAGTGGAAACTCGGGATACTCTGTTAAATATGCGCCGACCAAGAGAGCCTCGCAGAACGGGGACTACGACAAGAGGAATTATGTGTAGCTGCCTGCATGGCGCGGAGCAGACGGTGCGTAAAAGTGACTTGCAGCTTTGAAAAAACTGTTTTTTTTACAGACCTTGTTTTTGCACCTCCAACTTTTTTTTATGTATAAATTTGAACTTTGAAATCAGCGGAAGCCTCTCTGGTCCTTCAATATTCTCGGGCCGTATTTTTACACGCATTTGCGTCGACTGGAGATTTTTTTGAAGACTATACGGAGCACCTACCGGAACATTGATGGAAAAAATAAAAAAATAAAAATACTTTTACTTTTTTATTTATTTTTTCTTCAATGTCCCTTTAGAGGCTCCATAACTGTAAGAGGTAGCACACGACAAAAAGGAGTATCTTTCTAAGGTACCTGTTTTTGTAAATTGTCAAAATCTCTAGATATGGATTTATTTGCTATTTTTTCTTGTTTGATTAACTCTGCACCCAAAATGTAACGTGCTCTTTGTCCTCAATGTGCATTGTCAGCACAAAGTTGTACAGTAGAATGGCTGCACACTCAGTGAAAAATTGTTTTCTCTGGGGGCAGTGGCATTTTGTCACCAGAAACCAGCAATGAGAACAAAAATAAGCCGATAATTTGACTTTAGTTTTAAAATACAACATATAAAATTCTAATACAAACTTTTCTCTCTTTTTTTTTTCCTTTTTATGGTTCAGAAATGACAAGTGATTTAGATTTGGTTTGAATTTCTTAGCAGACCTTAAATGTCAAAAAACACAGGCAACCAGAAAACTGAGCCCTTTTATCTCATTTCTACACTGGCTAAAGACAAGCCTTTACCCCGTGACGTCACTATTTGTATGGAGTACTAGAGGGGTGATTGTTTTCAACAGCTGCTAAGGCAATAAAAAAATGTCAAAAATGTACATCAACTACATACCCTCCTACAAATTCAACCAAATATGTTTATCAAATATGTTTTGTGATGAAAAAACAAACAACTCAGTGTCCAGCAGAAGAAACAGCGCCCCCTACAGTCACAGTATGCAGTAATCGCAGAATTTATTTGAAACAGTGTAACTTTTCCATTATTTTTCTTGCAAAGGATTTTGTTTTTAATATTTTAAACACAAAAAGAGACTCAAACCATCTATTTTTGATCACAACAGGAACAATTCAATTACACTTTAAGTGCTTTACCGCAACATTAAAATCAAATAACCACTCGCTGTTTAGTTTTTGGTTAATGTTTCATCCCTGTTTTCTAATTAGAACATCAATGAGCAAAATATGAATGCACCATGATCCAAGATGGATGACTTGGAAACAGCGTCCAATAAGGAAAAAGACTGAAGAAGAAAATCTCACAAGTCCCTTTGAATTGTAGAATGTTATTTTGTGTCAGGGAATCATGTGGGAACCCATTCTTTGTCTTCTCTGAGCACCTGCTAGGTTTTTCGCACTATGAAAGCATCTTTTTCTGACATAACTTCCAGGTTTTTGTTACTGTTTTTGACATCTGATGTTATGTTTAATTTTCCATGTGTATGAAGATGCAATACTGTTTCATTTTATTATGATTAAACAGAATATATTGTCTGAAATCTTTAGTTTTAGACTGTGTTATTAAAAACAAATCACAGCAGAGACGTGGTGAAGGGGGAGGGGCCTCTTCGGGTTGGTCATGCCGTTCCCACCACCGATCCATAAAACAACCCCCACGACGGGAGAAAGTACTTTGGTTATCCAAAGAAATCCAGATGACAATGCCCATTCAGGCAGAGTGGGGCTCTGCGGTTCAGCCCCCACGCCTCCCAACGACCCCCAGTTTGAGACCAGCACCGCCCCCCTTCAGGCCAGTCAGTGAAAGGCCTCAGCATTCATCCACCAGCCATCAGTCTAATCTCAATCCCACAGAATAAGACACAGTCTCTGGGGCTGGATTTACAAGTCCAATTCACTACAGAAAAATCCTTTTATTAATGCAAATTGCAGTACATTAATACGTAAATATCAGTGGGTATGAAATATAGTCATATTTACTGACTATTACTTTATAATTTTCAAGTATTTGAATTAGGCTGAAACGATTAATCGGATAAGTTGTGATTTAACTGATTATTGAAATTATTTTCAACTAATTTAGTAATTAATCGTTAACTGACTCAAAAAAGGACATTTGTTGAAAAACAACAGCATATTCACAGCAGCCAAAACTGTAAAAAACAAAAAAAAACAAAACAATTTTGCATTTAACACATTAACAGAAACACATCTGTATGTAAATACGTTTTATCCAAAACTCATCAAGTGTTATAGTTTTAGCTTCACCTGGGTCAGATTTACTATAGGAATGTTATGCTATTACATTACAGGCAATAAAATGTTTACTGTCTTTGTTTAAAAAAACTTAATTAAATTGTTTATTAGCATCTTTTAATGCATTTCTAAAAAAAAACAAAGCTTAAACGAAAAAACTGTAGAATGTAACATTTCTTTTATCCAACTACCAGAATAATTGCTAAATCAATGACTAAATAATAATGACATGAATCAATCAATTAATTAAGTGTATTTATAATGCACATTTCACCAACAAGGAATATTATTTATATTTAAAAAATACCCACAAAGTAAAACAATTCACCTAAAATTGGCTTGTGAGTTTTATATAAAGCAAAATGTTTTCAAAACATTTTCTTTTTGTTAAAAAAAACAAAAAGAAAAGAAAAGAGAAAAACCTCTAATACAGCACAGAGTTTTTAGTAACTAATTACATTTACTCAATTAAATTTGCTTGAGTAACTTTTTTGAAAAACATGCACTTTTAGGAGTACTTTTACTAGGTTGTACTTTTTATTTTTACTTGAGTAATTTTATTATGAAGTATCTCTCTGGATTTTCTGCCCACTGAATGAAAAACAAACATGTTTTAATCAAAAATCCATCAGACGCAGAAACACACCTGCAGTTTCTGTTAAAGTTTCATCAGCTTTTTAGTGAAAGAAACATATTTGGAAAAAAAAATGAATTGTTGTCATTCTGATCCTTAATATAACTAACTAACTAACTAATAACAACTCCACTTAACTTTATATTTTATGCAAATTTTATGATTATGCAATTTTAAAATATTAAATGATTGATAATTTGATCAGTTACTCAGTGCTTGAGTAAATGTTTTACCAAATACTTTGTTACTTGTACTTGAGTAAAAATATGTGCGACTTACCAGATTATAATTTCTTTGTTCTCTGCTCGCCTCCTCTAACAGGTTCCGGATTGGTTGTGAAATATAGGTCACAGGGTTAGAGCGCCGCTTTAAGTTGTGGCAACAGCAGAGGAGAAAACTAAGAATTTCAGCCAGTGAGTAGCAACATTGTGATTCAAAACTGTGGCTGGATTACAAGAGATTATCCATACTTGTTTTGCCTGGTGACTTAAGAATCTTAGCAAGTCATATGCCCAAGTTGGAAACAGAAAGCCTGCATACAGTCAGGAGAGTCACAAGCATTCAACGTCTGTTTCTGGACTCGACAAGGGAATATTTATTTCTAAAATAAAACTTTGGGTTTACAACAAAGTGCAACCTGGCAAATATTTGTGGCATTTGGACCTGCGATTTAAGAAAGACACAAATTTGGCACAGATGTTTGATAATTAGTAAAATTATTACAGACATAACTTTCTTACCATGGAAAATGTTAAATACAACACAAAATATTTGTTTTTTTTATCACCAATCTTTCATACTAAGTATAGTCAACTTTGCTTAACTGAAATTACTTCTTATTTAATTTCTTAAATTTGCCTAAATATAGCAAGTGTTTTGAAGGAAAGTGATGCAAATAAAGAATGAATTTGTTCAATCAAGCCCAAACGATTTTGAAAACTACATCTGTTTCATTTAGCGTGTAAAATCCTCTTTACAGTTTGGATTTGGTCACTAGTTTGCGTGATAATGACTTATTGCGCTTTTTAATGTGTGGTTTTAACTTAATTCCTTATTAAATGGAAACACGGTAATTGTGAAATTGTGTTTTTTCTGTATTTTTGCAGAATACAGACAAAGATTTGTTCACATTTATAATGGAAATGCATCTAGTGAAGGACAGTAATGATCCAACAAAAATAGAACATTTCTAAGATAAAAAAAATAAGGGAATTGAAACTGCCACATTCTGACAGCAACACCAATGGAAAATTTCAGACAGAAGTGGTGTTTTTGTCAAAGAAGTTTCACTTCACTTCATTTTGTTCAATTTAACAAAAGAATAACTGAATGAGAGGAAGAGTAGTTTTGAAATGTTCCTGCAGCATGTGGAGCAAACTGACAGAAACCACACAAAGAGCCATGAATGAGAAATGTCCTCATAATTTTATAGTATATTCTGATAACCTCTATGATATTACCGTATATTACCAACTCAACATGTGGCATTTTCAGCAATGTCTTAATTTAAAGGTGTGTAAACTTATCCAACCCAATAACTGCTCCCTTTCTTGGTTTTCCATGTAGTTTCCCCCTAAACAGAAAAAAGGGGGAAACTACTTTTTTCCCTCAAACAAATATAATGTTTGAGAATTATATTTTCTCAAACATAATTCTGTGTTTGAGGAACAAACACTAATGTTTCAATTGTTGATTTTTGTGTTTTTATGGCATTTCAACTGCCTTGTTAATAAAATGTGCAATACAAATAAAAATTAATTTCATTTTGATTTAATATTTTCCAACAAACCTCTGAGACCTTCAAAGAGTCGCCGGATTTACACTGAGAATAAACTTTTTACAGAATAGACAGTTAATGGCATTGGATTTTCACTAGGGGTCTAAATGCCAAATCATTTTAATTTTTTTATATCAAAGCATATATTCTTAATCCAAGCTGTGATTTCCTGGTGAATTTGGTGTATTTTCCAGGCAAATATGGCACAATGAAATAACTATGTTTCCTTGAGTTGTTATAAAAATGTAACAAATTACTTAAGAGTCTATCTCCATACATTTTTCTAACTGTGCTAAATCATAAAAGTCTATTTTTTTCCTGGTTCAGGTATGAAAACAGCCTGGTTTGGATGATAAACTACAGAAAGATGATCTCATTTAGTCCAGCGTGAAAGGAGTGCAGACTCCCTCCTCCTTCATCTCCGCTTTGTTTTTCTTGTGAATTCCTCCTCATCTGCTTCCAAGAAGAAAATCCCAAACTGCATCTGTGGCCCTAAAAACTAGTTAGGATTACACACAAAAACACCTGGAAGGCCAGATTAAATATGTGGAGGGTTATTTATCTAAGATTGAGATTATAGGAGAAATGGTTAAAAACAAACTGTTCCTTCTGACTGCCGTCCATCCGTCCATCTGTCCGTCCGTCCGTATGTCCAGAGAGAAACACAAGGGACTGGAAAATTAGTGGACACAAAACTGATTAAACTAGAGTAACTAAGAATAACTATAAACAAGAAATAAACCTAAGGATGGCTGAATTAAAGGAAAACAGGAACAAGACAGATCTAAGACAAGAAATACAAAATAATAATATCACATTTCACAGAGTTTTGTAGGTTAAATGTTAAAAATGTTTTATTTGTATTGTTATGGCACTCGATTGAATGTAGTTTTTGATTGTTGATTCTATGTTGCACGACTTTGTGTTTTTGTGTTTATTATGTAAAGCACTTTGAAATGCCTTGCTGCTGAAATGTGCTCTACAAATAAAATTTGATTGATGAGTGATTGATTTGATAATGAAACTAGAATCAAATCAGACAAATCAAAACTCAACAACCCAGAATCCTGGCACCAACAACAATGCATTGTGGTGCTAAGCCCTCAGTGATTTAGAAACTAACAGTATTTTAAAGTCTATTCTCTGAGCGACAGGGAGCAGGAGTCAGGATTGTACAACCGGTGTGATGTGCTCTCTCTTCCTGGTTTCAGTCTGAACTCCAGCAGCATCTGCAGCTGGAGGATTTTTTGTTTAAATGACTGTTGCGACTAAAGATAAAATATGGAAGAGTTAAAAGAAACATGGATGAGTTCGTGAGATGAGATTCTCACACGTCCTGCCCAGAGACAGTAAGTGTCGTCGACCAGTCGGTGTGACTTCCACCTGCTTCTTCCCCTCAGCCATCAATCGCTTTGCTCTACATCCTCCGTCAGCAGCACCCCCTTCCTCTCTCCCCCAGGCTCCGGTGAAGTGAGGCCAGCGCCCTTTACGCCTCCCTTCATCCGAGGAATGTGGCACATAACAACACCGACACACACACACTGATGAAACGTCTCACAGGGGAGGATCACACAGTCAGTGCGAAGCCGCTTTTTAAAGCATTCACACTCAAACAGATGTGTTGCCTCAACAGAGCTGAGCTGCTCAGGGAAATGTTGATGGTGAAAAAGGGCAGATCCTGCACTTTGGACAGGTGTGACCTGGTTTATTGAAAACATGTAACATGAAATGGTTTCTCCACAGTTTCATTAAAAGGTCTTACTTTGGTTTCTTTATGAACAGCATTGAGGTTCCAGAAAACAGCAAAACAGCTGAAACACTGAGTTCTTTCAACTCTATACTAAAAACCCACCTGTTTAGAGTTGCTTTTGAACCGTATGACCAACATAGTTGATATTGATGATTTTGATGATGGCATTCTATAAAATGTCATATTTTGACATGACTATAAAATACAGTCAATTGCACTGACTGTATCTGACAGTCAGTGCAATTGACTGCCTGATGTTTTTAAGACTTTTTATTTTTAGTCTGATTTAATCTGTTTTCTTCCACTCAGCTGTCCAGAGATTTTTTTTAAACAATGTAAAACCAAATGCTTGATCTAAACTGTTTAACTTAATTTAACTTATAATTGTTTTCGGAAATACATAAAAGATAGTGTTGACAAATCTATCTCTTACTTGAAATGATCTTCAGGGTTTCATTATTTTTTATCAGTTTTTCTTCTGAAAATTTAAAGAGAAATTGTATTTCTATTAACATAAGATTATATCTACCTGATGCAAACTGACATTTCCAGTAACAAAACTACTCATTTATTTATCATTTTTGTTTCTGCCTCAGTTTTTCTTCCACTCAACTTCTAGAGGTTGGTGTTAACAAAATAGGGCACTGTGTTTGATTTTGCCTTAAACCTTTTAACCTAATTTAACTTTGAATCAATTTCTGAAGTGCATAAAAATCACTGTTGCACAAATATATCTCTAATCTGTGTAATATTATTTTCTTGTTTTCTTTTGTAAAGTTGTGTCGCTTATTTAGCACAAATTTATGTATAGCATCTTCAGGATTTCTGTTCTTTGTGTCCCTAACAAGCCCAGATTCCAGATAGGATTAGCTTGGGAAAACAGCTACAGCTGATTGTTTCTGTCTGCTGCCTGTCTCCTTGTCATGCTGGGATGATCTTACACATCCCAGCACACACACACACACACACACACACCACATCAGTTCTTCCGATCTTCATTTCAGCCTGTTTACAGATGACCCCTCTGATCTTTAACCCCTGGCACCTTTAACCCAAAACAACCCCTCACAGCTGGATCTGTCTTTTAAAATGTCTTAAAGTGACATTTTGAAATGATGCAGTATCATTGCAACTGGTTGCAGTAATACCAGCGACTGGTATCACTGCAACTGGTATCACTGTTGCAGTCGCCATGGTGTTGCTATGAATGCAGGTTTGTACAAGTGCAGTGGGTGAATCGTGGTCACATTTAAATATGTTTGTCATATTAAAATGTTTTAGTCTGTGCCACAGACACAGATATTAAACACAGTACAAGTTGAACCTTGGGCAACAGTTAGAAGTGGTTATAAACTATTTATTTTTAACTTATGAGGTTTTGCGGATGCAGAAGCCATATTTGATTTACATGTTTGAGTTGCTTGAAAACCTTTAGTTTTTCTGGTTGTATACTTCATAAGGCAGATAATTAGGTCAAAATAAAGACAGAAAACATCCCTGAAACTATTAAATATTGATGTTTTGCATTTCTAAAAGACTGGCAACTTTTGTTTAGTTTTTTACGCTCATTTATGTCAAAATTAGCCACTTTGTTGCATGTAGTTATACCAGAATTATTCATACGCCTTGCAAATTTTTATTCAATAAAGTTTATGATTGGAAATGACACAGACCTTAAAAATGTATGAAAAAATCGTACATTATAATTTAACTATATTCTTCTCAATTATCAATCTAAAAAAAAAACAAACATTTTGTCACTAGAGCAATCAATCCATCTTATTATCGCTGAACAGCAGATCTCGATCATTTCGATATTCCAGATTTTTGCACAACAAACTAGACCAAAAATACTTAGTAAGATTTTGCAAAGTGAAGCATGCTGGATGAGAAGGAGCCAATGTAAACACCTTTTCCTCTAAACTGTTTCTGAGACAATAACATCCAGCAGGCGTGACTTTCTCATTAAGTTAGGCTTTGCTCCCCAGGGTGCCAGGAAGAGAGCCAGATGAAGGCCAGCCTGAATCTGGTCAGGTGTCTTTTCTGTCAGTCTCTGTGGAGGGGGGCTCAGTCATGCAGGACTTTCTTCAGCCAATAACAAGTAGAGCAGCTATCAAACCTGAAAATCTACTTGCTCAAAGACTGAGTAGAGCTCATTAAGCGAAAGTAAGGCGCTTTTACATAAAGGTTATTTTATTCTTTGTGAGTCCAGATTAGCAGTGTGAAGCACTACTCTTTGCCTTTTGCATGTCTTTGTTTATTTTCGGAAATTTTGCGAATTCTCTCAACGCTGGAGGTCAAAACGACTTTTTTTTACATGCCGTCCACAGCTGCGCTGCTATAAGCTAATTAACACTGCGGTGGTTGATGAGCTGATTTAAAGACTCCTCTGCTTATGATCTGTCAGAGTTTAGGTCCTTTTTTAATTTTTTAACTGAACCGACACGCACCGAATTCCACTTCACACCTACATCAGGTTTGTCAAAGTCAAGTTAGCATAACTGAACTACTTCCTTCTCCCCTCTTATTATTTTTAATTTTCAATTAAAACATTTTCCTGACCTTGTTATCTAGTTGTTGTAATGTTGACAATTAGTTGTAAAGCACTGCGTCTCTTTTTCTTTTATATATCAGACCTACATTTAAGATATAGTTCGTTATATTGACAACTTAGCTAAAACCTTACAGTGTCACGCTGGAAAGGGTCCATACAGACCACGCAAATTACAAATAAAATGTCAGTGCTTTGTGTTGGAGGGAGTTTCTGCTTAATCTTGCTAGCATAGAGTTCAGCATCATATGTTTTTCTAAATCAGAAATGCCTCCTGATCCCCCAGAGATATTCCTCATCCTCCCAGGAACTGTCTTCATCTTAGCTAGCTTTCCTCCCTCACCACTTTATCTCCTCTGACTTACATCTGTCCAAGTCGCAGCAAGCTTTTACTGGTTCAGAGACAAAAATGGACTCGTTTGGTTGATAAACTACACAGAAGCATGACCTCAGAGAGAGGAGACTCCCTGATCCTTCGTCTTTAGTTTTTCTAATGAACAAGGAAAAAAAAAACTCACCTTTCTTGAGATATTTTTAGAAATATAGATTAAACATCTGGGAGATTATTTCTCTAGCGTTAAAGATTATATTGAGATATGGTTGAAAACATTATTTTCCTTAAGACATGGCATTACCTTTTACAACTAGTGGTATAGCACATTATGCCATGAAGCAGAAACTAATTATTTAAACAATTTATTCCACTTACAACCAGAGGAGAGTATCCAAAAAGTAAGAGAACAACTACTTCAACACATTTTTCCTCAAGTAAAAGTAAAAAGTATCCCTCCAAAAAAATTATTCCAGTAAAAGTATTTGGTTAAAAAAAAAAAAGGCTAGTCAAGTGATCGAGACGTCAATCATTTAATATTTAAAAAGGAAATAATCAGACAGTCCAAAATATAAATACAAATATAAATATTGGTATTTTAAAAACCAAAATGAAAATAATTTAAATGAATAACATAATTACAAAATAACACAATCAGGCAAAATGATATTTTTCCAAATAAATTTCTTTCAATATAAAATTTACGAAACTTTACCAAAAGCTGCAGGTTTGTGTCTGTCTGGTGAATTTCTGGTTAAAACATTTTTGTTCTTCATTCAGTGAAGTTACTCACAGTGGGTAGAGAATCCAGAAATTTTTTATCAATTAAGAGTATTGATACTTCATAATAAAATTACTAAAGAGTAAGAAGTACAATGTAGTAAAAAAAAAAAAAAATCCTACAAGTATTTTTTCCAAACGTTACTCAAGTAACTGATGATTGAATAAATTATGCTTATGTCCACTAGGTGGCGATCATGAGTTTATGTGAATCCATAAATGTAAAGAATAGGAAGACACACCTGTGAGAAACCTGTGTGAGTAGACCCGTGAAAAGATACTTTAATAAAAGTATTTGAGCAATACAAGACGCCTGGTCATTATCAAACACGAATATAACAGTTACTGTAACTGAAAAGTAATGTAACTAGTTACTATTCATCCATCCATCCTTTCATCCTTTCGTGTTTTGTTGTAGACTTACCGTCAGGAAACCACTTGCTGCATTCTTGTTGGTTGTGCAGGAGGCTCTCCTTCTGCTTTTCAAAGATGTACAGTTGTATAATTGTGCATCTAAGTAATAAAATATGAATGTGTTGACATCATTCAGTTTATGTCTTGGAAGTTGACGCCTAAGATGATGGCTCAGCACTATAAATCTCATGTATTTGCTTATAAAAATATTTAAAACAGTAAAATGAATGACCTGGTTTTGAATGTGAGACATGAGAGAAAATGAACTAAAACCAAAACTGTTGGGCAGGAGCCTAGATTAGGTTTCACCTGTCTTTCTTTGTTTATTAGATTTTGGAGCCATTTCCAAGGAGCTCCAAGCCCAGAAACAGAAACACAGGCACACAGCCTCCTCCTCTCCACACCCTCCAAGTTCCTTCCTGCTTCCTGTTCCGTTGTCCCTCGCACAGGAAGCCTGGCCATGCAGCGGGTTTCAGAATCAAACCCATGACTCACAAAGTGGTAGATCTTGAGAATATGGCACAGAGCTGAACGCTGTGGGGGTTATTTTCTTGCTTTTTGTCCTGATCTCTACCCACAATGGCCCTCTCATTGTTTCTTAAACAAACGGCTCATGGGGTTTTTAACTCTTTGCACAAAGCTACATTTGTCCCCCCCCATGCGACCACCTGCTGACTCTTGGCTCTGCTCTCTGGTGAGTGGGCTCCGACCAGCTGGGAAGTCTGCTGACCCAATGCACCTGCTGGCTCTGATGTAACTCTGACTCAAGCAGAGAAAACATTAATTAATCCTGATTTGTTTTAGAGATTGTAGAACTTAACATGAAATAAATTACTGCTCACTAATTCAGCTGAGTGTCAGTATCATTTTGGGAATGGCTTTTAGCCTCAGTTTTTATAATTAATCTCCTGTTTGCCACCGTTATTAAAAAAATAAAAAACCAGCCACTTAATAGTGTTTATTTGGTGAGTAATGTTTTCTAATTATTCCTCCGTACTCATTGCAGCAGGCAACTGTTGCTCTTAAAGTGACACAATGAAGTTGTTGGGTTTGGCTGTCAGATGTTTGCAGTGACCATTAAAAGTTTCCAGTAAATCCTTCCTTCATCCTCCAGACTGCTTTGTGTGTGTGTGTGTGTGTGTGTGTGTGTGTGTGTTTGTCCCCGTTTGCTGGAATGCCTGACGGAAAGGCCTTTTATTTTGGCTCATCCATACCACCACATTATAGGCCCTGGTTGCCAGGCAACTGCAGGTTCTGCCTGGTTACCATGCCGATTACCCATTCAGTGACATCTCTGGCCTGTTTGCTTCTTTTGGGAAATGCTTTTTTTTTTCTAGAGGGGTTCCCCCCATTCAGCTCCTTCAAAACCCACAACCATTACCCTCCCACAAAAAGTATTTACACCCCCTGAACTTTTTAACATTCCTACAAACTTTATACAAACTATAGGAAAATAAATATCCTGCATAATTTCACTTTTTTTATTACTATTAATTAGTTTAGTTTTATTTAAAGTGGCAGTATTACATAAAGTCATGTTATAAGGTTATTCCTTCATCAGAAAAATGCCTGGAGCTTTGACTAAACGTTCGGTCTCACAAAGCATCGCTTATTTCACATAGTTCTTCTTCCACCAAGCTTCCTCCTCACAGCTCCTTCAGACTAGCGGCAGCAGCAATTAACAGACACCTGGTGGAACTACTGTATCACATGAACTATAGTGGAAAAGTTTTGTTGTGACGACTTGCTGAAAGAGAGTCTTGGAAACAGTAGGAGCTTCTTAAAGAGACAGAGACCAATTTTAAGTTATGAAATTACGAATTTCTTTTAACGGAGAAGTATTGTGTATCTTCCAGGGACATGGCGCCATTTCATAGCACAATCAAGTAACTGCTACCTTCAGTTTTTCTAAAATAAAATATATATATCAAACATAACTTAAAAGAATCAATTCTCACTCCAATTATGTTTCTGATGAGGGAATAACATGATACTCCTGTTTAAAATTATACATTTAAAATTTTAAAGTTTTATCAATTCAGTGATTAATTCATAACCGAGTGCAACTTCTTCACTTACAACTTGAATAATGTCATTTTCTACAATAAACATTTAAATTTCAAACTAATTAAATGCAATGTTTATTTTTATAAGCTTTCATCTCAGAAATGACAAAAAATAAATCTGTTAATGAGAAATTGAAACAAAAACTGAATTCAAGAAGTCCATCAATCAGTAACTTAAACTACATTTGGAAAAATAAACATCCTCCTCATCATCACCACCTACCTATCTGTAAACAACAGCATTATGGAGGAGTGATGGCGTGTTTGTTTACATTAATGCTCTGCAGCCGGACAGCTCAGCCCGGGGCTGGACCACTTCCTGAGGCGACGCCCAACGAGCCCTGAACCCAAAAGGTCACGATCGGATCCTGATCCGGGGACGATAAGAATCTTAATGACTCCAAGCAGCAGGAACTCACCCACCACCAGAACCCGACCTACATTCTGTCCAATGTGGGTCAAGTTCACCACATTAACCTTTGACCCACATGCTGAGCTCCAGTGGATACATCATGTTCTCCTCAGATCCAGTAGGTCGACTTCACATCCAACTCTCTGGGTCCCTGTGTTTACAGTAGAAACCAGACATTAATGTACACTGAATAAAAAGACAAAAACATTTTCTGAAGTTACACCAGACCAAATGTTTCTTGCATTAGCTTAGTTAAAACAAGATCATTATAATTAGTTATAGTTGCTAAAATATAAATAATTTAGCAAATTGATAATATTTCCAAAATGCCAGAAAACTTGGGGAAAACATTTTTAGAACATTTTTGGAGCTTTATAACTTACCAAGATTTATACAAAAGACAGTTATCCCTGATCCTGACCAAATGTACGTAAATTTTTGAAATTACATTTTTAAAAAATAAAAAAAAAACATTTTTGTCAACTTTTCAGGCACTTACCAAATAGAAATAAGTTTTGTAATCCGAAGTAAGATAAAGCTATAAATGTTTAGTCTGATTTAACTTCACAGTAGAAAAGACTTTAGTTTGGTCAGTTCTGTCTATTTTGATGTTCTTTAGATAGAAAGAACATCAATAGATTCTCTGTAATCTATTTTAGGGCTTCCTGTCACGTTAAATCCAAATAATCTGCTGCTGGCCACGGCCCCCCAACTCAACATTTATAATCGCAGGTGAAAACACATGTGCAATAATACAACTGTACGTCTTTAAAAAGCAGAAGTAGAGCCTCCTGCACAACCAACAAGAATACAGAAAGTAGTTTCTGATGGTAATTTAACAACAAAACATAATGTAAAACCAGCTGACCAAAAGTGCTGGGTTGCTAGGTGACGGGCTGGGCTTCGGAGGGATTGCTTGGTAACCCGTTTAATGTGACTTAACAAACACGAAACTTTTGAAACGGCTCATTTTCCAGATGCCAAAAAGCAACAACTTAATACAAAAAAATATATATATGGATATATATATATATATATATATTTTTTTAAGTGCTGGGATTACAAACCCTCTATTATCAATAAATTAGCAAAGTACATTTATAATAAAAATAACTGTAAAATGTAATTTTTTTTTCTCAAAATTTGTTTTCACAGACGGAACAAACATTTGAACAATCAATGAGTTTAAATGATTTATTAAACATGTCTATAATGTAATTTAATATGCACAAAACAAACGTTAAAGTCCAAAACACGGATAAGAGACCTGAACAATATACACATAAAACCAATTAAAACCAATAAAACAATGCTTAAAGTTTTTGTGCTGGTGATACTTTAAGAGTCTGGCCAGACCAGATTATTCCTCCAGAGTAAAACCCTGGAGGAATGCGGACCTGGTCTGAAAAGCTTCTACGGCTGTCAGGGTTTTTATGACAGCAGAGTGATGAGGGCATCCAGGAACTTGCTCCGATCCTCCGACTTCAGTTCGATTACTGTAAACAGAAACACAGATAAGTAAACTGTGAACATAAAAAAAAAAACGACAGAACACATCCATCACAACCCAGGTGTGTGTTTTCATGCGGCAGATTCCCTGGAGGAAACCGGGAAAATAAATGCTCTGAATGTTTGAGGTGGGAACGACTGGAAATAATCTGAAACATTTCAGAGGTGCTGAAACTGACAGGATATCTCAGGAATTATGTCTTCTGTGGAGTTTCGCTTTTAGGATCAACATGAGACAATCCTGCCACCTGGTGTCTAGACAAGGAGGCAAATGTTTTCCAAAGATCTTTCCCAGTCTGTCAAGATTCCTTTGAGCAGCAAATATCAAATGTTTCTGTCATTAATACACAATGACGCTTTAGGGCCATTGAAGATAGAAAGGTGAAAAAGAGGAGAAAATGAAAGCCAAATTTTTTTAGAATAAAAAAGGTGGAAATAAATAAACTCTGAAATCTCCACAGTTTTCCTAGAAAAAAAAAAGAGCTATTGCTAGAAAAGTCTTTAGATAATTTCAGTTTTTTCTTTTTTAACTTTTCAAACTCAAAAAATTCCAAGTTTCTTTCTAGAAAATGTCAGATTAATCTCAAAATGTACTTTTTTTTTCTTGCCAATTTTCAACTTTTCTAACTCGGAAATTTGAAAGGCTTTTTCTTTTGGAAGTTTTTGAATTTTTTCTACAAAATTTCTAAAATTATTATAAAACTTTATGAGTTGTTTTTTTTTTTTTTTGAGAATTTGTTTTCTACCAGAAAGGGTCCAAAAAAGGGAAAAAAACAATTTTAGCAGAAAAAAACCCCCAACAGATTGAATATCAAGGCCTGCTGTGTCAAAGTAGCCTTCATTATCACTAATAAAAATGGATAAATTTTTTATATTTCGCAAATAATGCAATATGCTCATGGGATTTTATTTCTGTTTTAACACCAAAGCAAATTAACTTTTATTATAATGAATTTTCTTCCTTGAAAAGAGTAAAACAATGCAGGAATCTGCTGGAGGAGTGATGACTGTTTATCTGATGCACATCAAGTCGGGCACAGTGATTTTAACAGAACAAGTGAGGCCTGCAGAGCTATAAATGTTCTCTGTAATTTTGTGATTTCCTGGTTGAGTTGTTGATGTTCTGAGTAATTTTGGTAGACTGACTCAGTTTATTTATGAAGTAGTGTCAATTTCTACATTAACGAAGGGACAGGGTACATGGGACGGTAAATAAACGTCACTTACTCGACGTGTCAAAGTGATCATGAAGGGTTCTGGAGCTGGTGCTCTCTGCAGCTTTTTCAAAGGCCCGACCAAAGAAACTTCAAGAAAAAACAAACAGAGTTCACGGTTGAGAATAAAAAGTTCTCAAGAGGCTTGAGAACTGAAAGAGGAGACTTACTTCTTCTTGTCTGACGTCTCTGACTCTGGAGGGATTCCCACAACGATGACGGTTCCCTTCTCCACGTCTTTAGGAGCAGCCATGATGAGAGGAAGCAGCTTGCAGCGTTTGTTCCTCGTCTGAACAGCAGCACAACAAATAAACGAGCGGAAAGCCTTTAATGTCCGAATCGGAGTGAAATTCAAGCACTTTTCAAGCATTTTCAAACTTTTCCAATACCATACCGGAGGTAAAAATTACACAAATGAACTAAAAAAGAAAATCTCAGTTTATTTGACGGGTTGTGAATAAGACTGTCATGACACTGTCATAAACATGATATAATACCTCTCATGAACATGAGGAAGTCTTCATGAATATTTATGACTGTTGTCAGTGTCATTCGATAAATCATGACACTTTTCATACAAGTTGACATTATTCAAAATGTTTTTGTTATGACAACTTGACATTAACGAAGAAAATCATAATCTCACATAATCTTGTTATAAAAATATTACTGATTAAACTTTAAAAATTATGTAGCTTTATGTTATTAAAGCTAATGTTTAATCAGTAATACTTTTATAACAAATTTATAAATGACCTTCCTGTGCAAATTAAATGAACACAATTTAAGGAAAAAGTTACAAAAGAAAAATCTCTGAAAAAAGTTATCACTGAGTTTTCTGGCATTCAAATTCAAAAGTACTTTATAGATCCCAAAAGGTAATAAAATGTTGCTGTAGCTAATTAATTCAAAATTCTTCACAGATTTATTACATGTATTGATAGCTGTGGGTAAGAAAGAGCTCCTGTAGCAGTCTATATTACAACAAAGCTGAAGAAGCCTCTGACCAAAGATACTGTTTTTGTAAGACAGTCTGCAGCAAAAAGGCTTTTAGCAAATAGAAATAACTTTAAGTGAAGTTTAGTCTGATTTATCTTCAGACAGTGAGAAAAACAAATGTGTCTGTCCGTTTAATACGAACATCAACATATCTGGTTTTAACTATAAATAACATTTCGCAAATTTAGGCTTTTAATCAAAAGGTTATTTTGCACTTTGTTACAAAACTGTGCAGCACTTTCAAAGACTTGATAAAGAAATCAAGCAGTTTACAAACCTTGAAAACACCTAATAGAAAGTCAATGATTTTGAAGGATTTAAAGCACCAGTGTGATCGTTGCCTCCAGAATCAAACGCTGTGCATACTCACCGAGTGGACGAACGCCATCAGCAGGTATTTGCAGAGTAGAGTTAGCGCCAGCGGTTTGGAGAAGAGCTTCACATCAGGTGTTCCCTTCATGGAAAAACAGAAGAAACAGGAGTTTACCTGGGAATCTGCAGCTCAGCAGAAACATCTTCATGAGTAAACATCCGTACTTCCATGAGGTAGCAGTAGAGGAAGGGTCCCTGCGACAGGATGATGTTGGTGCAGATGCAGCTAGCGACAGTTTGCTGGATGGCGATCAGCTTCTTCTTCGCCAGGTCGATGCCTGAAAGGAGACGATCCAGGTTGCTCCTGCACAAAACAAATGGAAACAAATTAATGTGCACCTGCATACATGTGGTATTACTATCGACGCAATGACAGGTTATAGTTTTCTCTGAAGGATCAACAGCTGATGCTAATTTTCACTCCTGTTGCAGATAATTATTTTAGTCACTGATTATTCTGACAAATGTCTGCTAATTTTCACCAAACCAAAAAAGATTAACTTATTGCCAAAAAGTGACTTTTTTTTTTAAGCTCTTTGGTTGTTTTTTAGTTGAGACCAAAGTACAAAAACGAGCTAAATGTGAATTTGGCATGATTGGTCCCCTTTAAAAATGTGCAACGGCAGCAGCAGTTGTTCTACTGTACAGAAAGACGACAGCATTAACACGAGTTGGTACTGGATAGTGTACACACCGTGAGAGGGCATCGAGTGCTTTGATGAAGTTGTCGGCGGGGTCGTTCTCGTCCCGCTCCGTGCTCTCCAGCAGGGCGGCGGTGGCGTGCACCATGTCGCTGGCCAGGAAGCTGTTCTTAAACCCGAAGTGGACGCCAAACGTCTGAATGCGAATGTCCTTCATTCTGTCACATTCACAGGAAAATATGAAACCAATGTTAGAGATGGTAAAGCAACAGGTTGCTTTATTTGCACTTTTTAATTTGTTGTTTTCGTGCCATTTAGTTATTTCTATTTTGTTGTTGGCTTCAATCTCACCCTATGGGCCATCATCTTGTATACATTATTGGTTATTTTTAATCTGCTGTGGAAGTTTAGAGTCCTGAATTGTTTGAGTCATATGTCGGTCTCTCAAAATAAGCAATAAATCAATCAATCACACGACCAATTCTAACAAGCTCAATAATTTCCATGTTTATGATTTATTGTTTTTCTCTACCATAAATTGGATGACAAAAGTCTTCAGCCTGGTGCTTTGGCCTCAACTAGTCCTTTATTTGAAGGACAAATTTATTTACAGAGAATTCATAATTTATTTTATTTGCTTTGTTTAGTTATTTTGAACATTTAAAATGTCTTCCTGTTCCATGTTAAATGTTCATTTGTGTGGAAAAGTTCCTTAATCATTGAGAATGTGTTCTTGTATTATTACTTGAAAATGGTCTCAAAACAACAATATTATCATTTATCGCAGTAACCTCTGGAACAATTTATCATCCAGAAAGATTTGTTATTGTGACAGAGTGATGCACACGTAAGCGAGAGTTTTTAAACTGGAAAACGTACCCGTATTTATTAGACGACTCCTCAATGACGTCCCTGAGGTTCTCTTTGATCATAATGTCCATTGACTTAAATTTTTGTTTAACTTGTCTCAGTGGTAGCCTGTAACAAGAATTAAAAACGCACACATACGGAGCAAAACACAAAATGAACAATAAAAAACACAGGAAAACTCAGCACTGTTTTTACACAAAGCTCGTACCCCATGTCAGCCAAGAACTCCTGGAGTTTCTTTTGTCCTTTTAGGGTCCAAAGCTTGAAGTTGCATGCTGTGTAGTAGGAGTTGCAAATGCTCTCATACAGAGACCAGTGATGGTACAACGCCAGACGAAGGCTAAAGAAAAGCGTTAAGAGAAAAGATCTTATGGCAAAACAAGACAAAATCCAAGAATCTATAAGCAATACAAGGATTTCTGACGTATGGTTAAAATAACAAAACCAAATTTAGTTTTTCTCAGCGATTACAAAGTTACAATCTTGGTATCAAAATAGAGCTAACACTTTGCAGACTCCACCAGATGCTTAAGTATTACAGCAGCTGCAATAGTTTCAGAGAAAATAGCAAGGAAACATAAATAATTTGGATTTGTTTTGTCCCTCGCCAGAATTTCTTTGCTCTATAAAGTACATAAATCTTGTAGAAATATCATAAATAAGGTTACAGACTTACACAAACCATAGATACACATTACCTGTGCAAAAACTGATGCTGCTGAGGTAAACTAAAAACAAATTTATAGAAATTTAAGTAAAAGAAAAAAATAAAAATACATAGGAATTTTGCCTTTGGCACAGGTTGGCCTCACCTACAAAACCAGAAATTTTAGACAGTTTTATATGTTAAAACTGCTCTTTTTTTATAGCCACATGTATTTTTTATTCAATTGTAGTAAAACAATAAGGACATGATATTTTTGACTTCAACTAGGTGGTTTAATTTTTTTGGAAATCAAGAGTTAAAAAAAAAAGGGGGGGAAAAAATATACAAATTTAAGGCAGATTTATTGATGAAAAATAATTCAATTAAAACATCCAAAATGTATTTATTTTTTGGCACTAGCAGAGCTCCATACAATACACTACCTTTGCATTAGAATCTTTTGAGAAAGGTTGCATCAGCTTCTAGTCTGGCGTTTCCATGGATACCAGCTATGTTTTTGTTTGACTTGGGGGCCTTAATGAAGGATACTCATATTCAAAGGAGATCCTCATGCAGTCGATGGACAGAGAGTTCTCCTCATCCTCGTTTCGGTGGTTGTGTCGGGAAACGTGGCGCTGCATCGTCGCGATGTCCGACACGTACTTCATGCTGAAACGAGAACATAAAATCTCTCTGAGAGACGCTTGGTGATTCGTATCAAAAACCTTTTTCAAAATGCAGAGGTTTTGCTTACTGGGGGATTTTATCATGAACCAACTGGTCTGTCAGGCCAATGATGGCCCACCTGCAACAACAAACAACAGAGTTAATACACAGCCTGCAGGGTGACGGGTCCAATATTAGCCTATACTATGATTTCATGTTCGTACATCTTTCCCACAGTAAAATTAAAGCACTTTTAAAATCATTTTCAAGGTAAGTTTTTAAACTTTTTAAGCACCAGACTTTGGAGATAAAAAAGATCCAAACTGACTAAAAAAAAATTTTTTTAAACTGTTTCAATTTACTATTACATAATATTTATTACTGTAATTAGCAATATCCTTTTGGTAGTATTCCACCAATATAACAACATTTTACGTTTTGAAATGTCTCAAAGCACCAATTTAACACCACCGTTTAGTGTAATAATAGTGTTTATTATTTATTTCTGTTTTGCTACTTATTGATTATTTAACATAATTGCACTAAGATGGGAACTATGCCTCAATTTTGTTGTACACTGTATGGAAATTATCATTTATCATTGAGACAATGATAAATTAGGGATATTATATATTTATTAAATTTAAACAATCCAAACAAATTGTGCTAATTTGCTCAAATTAAATGATATAACATACAAAGAAAAAAAAAAAAAAAGTCCTCATTCTCATTTTGTGGAAATTAGAAAAAAATAAATAATTTTGGTAATTTTAACTGACCTAAAACAAGAAAATGCTACTTTGATTTAAGTTCAGACAGTGAGGGAAAAAATACTCTTTTTATTAGGTGTATAAAAAAAAAAATCAACCGTAAATAAAATTTTCCAATCAAATAGATTGAATTTTAGAAAAAAAACGGTGTCGTTTGAATATCAAGCACTTTCAAGGAAATGAAGCATTTTCCAAACCAGTTCAAGCATTTTCAACCCCAGTATGTTCAGAGACAAACTCACCACAGCATGTCCTTCGTGTCTTTAGTCAGGACCCAGGCGAGCTCAAAAAACATCATGGCCGCCTGCGAACAGAAATAACTCAAACATGGCTGCCACACATCCATCAGGGCCAAAATTAATGAAAACTCACTATGAATTCACTTTTCTTAACTGTTCATTTTACTCACAGAAGTCCCGTGGTATTCATACTGCTCATAGTCAAACAGGATCTCCCTCCTGTCAAACATTCAAGGGACCGAAATTAATTCTTAGTCAACTGGGTAAATGGAAAAATATGAAACTTTTAAAATGCTCACTATCACTGTTTCTTCAGTCCTTCATCAGATCTTTTAATGCTGTGACAAATTACTTTGTCAAATTTTTTGTTTTTGAATATTTAATTTTTGGAAAATCTGGATTTTTTCCCCCCACCAATACACTCCCTTCCATAGTTTAGAGTGATGTCATACGGCAGCCATCTTGTTTGAAAAGCGTGTTTTACAGTTTCTATTTAGACGTTGAATTCAGGTCAATTCTGTGATGTAATATAACGGACAGACTAAGATTTATTTTTGAATTATGAAAATAAAGCCAAAATATTACAAGAATGCAGCTGTAAAACAAAGTCGAAATAATACAAAAATAAAGTAATAATATTAGAAGAATAAAATTATAATATTAGCAGAATAAAATAGTAATTTTATGAGAACCCCAACAAAAATATTAAAAAGAGGAATGTTGAGCTCCTTGTGAGGTTATACTTTTGTATCACTTTTACAAATAAGGAAATACTTAATGTTTTAAACATATTGGAGTTAAATTATTATCAGCAGAAGGACTTGAAACGTCCTTTTTCAAAGAAAGATGCACAGACTGAGCTGTTCAAGTAGAGGCTTTTTTCATTAAATAACTTTTAACAAACTGTTCTGCAAATTTTATGCCGATGTTCTGGTAAAGAATTTTAAAATTCTTGTAGCCTGGTCCTAATATTCACTGAAAAACATATATTTTGTCAGTTATAATTTCTTTTTTTAGAAAAGAAAACAAGATAAAAATAGATTAAAATCAGAAATCGGATCTGGTATAAAAGAAAATCAGAGATTTATTTTTCAAAAAATCACCCGGTTCTACGGCAGCGTAACGAAGAATTTGTTCCACAGATAATCGGAGAAATCGAGAATCGACAAAAACATGAAAGAGATTTGAGAAAACAGAAAATGGAGATTGTGTCTTTATGAAACGGATCAGCTGATCACCTTCTGGCCTCCCACTGCCTCTTTGCTCTCTGCCTTTCGATCCGCCTCTCGATGGCGCCCTGCAAAGACACGACAACAGTCAGCTCAGGTCCTCAGCTCCGCCGCCGCAACGCTCAACTCACTTCATCAAATCTCCTCCGTTTGCCCGACGGCTCCGAGCCTTCATCGCTCTCGTTCCCGGAGTTTTCACCCTCCTCATCCTCGTCTTCGTCCCGGAAGATGTCGTCGTACGTCGGCACGCCGAGGTCGTCGTCCTCTTTGATGAGCAGCTTGATCTGCAGAGGAGAAGAAGACGGAGGATGAAACAACAAGAAGGACGCCATCATGGGATTTCCCCATTTGAGACAAACCAAAAAAGATTAGAAAGAAACAAAGGAAGGAAGAAATAAAAGAAGGAAGTAACTAAAGAAAGAAAAGAAGGAAGCAAGCAAGAAGAAGCAAAATGGGAAGGAAGCAAGAAAAGAAGGAAACAAAGAAAGGTTTGAAAGAAAAAAGGAAAAAAGTAAGGAAACAAAGAACGGATGGAAATATATGATGGGGTAGGACAGAAGGATTCAAGGACATAGGAAAGGAGAGAAGGATGCATCCAACAATTGAAGGACAGAGGACGTAATGACGGAAACAAGCCGAAAGGAACTAAGGACCTAAGGAAACAATGAAAGGGAGGCGAGAAAGAGACGTGGGGGCAAAGTATTCAAGAAGGCAGGAGGCTTGGGAGGAAGGAAACAAGGAAACAAGAAAGAAAAACAATTTTTAAACAACGGGAGAGAAAATACAGTCTGAAATTAGAAATTAACTCTTGTATGTTCCTTTCCAGACTAGATAAAGTTTTGTACAAATTCAGGTAATTGTGCCAACAGTAATAAAATCAAGTCGACAATAATCAATAATCAGGTCACCTGGGTGTCGTTGTAGACATTAATGACATCAACAGGTCGGTGCGTGTCGCAGATGAAGAAGATGGAGTCACTGTCTGGCTGCAGCATCTCCAGCAGGTCGACGTTGGCGCCGCAGTTTATCAGAACAAAATACCGAAACTACAACACAAAGGAAAACTCAGTCCAGAGATTCAACATGGCTCTCCATAGGAACCGGCAGGTGAAACTCACCTGTTCTTTGTGCTCCAGGAAGGCGGTGCTAAGGTCCTGCCAGCCCGTAACCGGTACCAGAGTGTACTGGATCTGATCACAGTGAAACAGCGCCTAGAAAAAAACCTCCATTAATCCCCAAATAAACAATAATAATTCAACTTTAGACTTTAGTCTTCAGGCAAACCTGCTCATGCTGATCAGTGCACTGATTACTATGGATTATAAGTCTGGCAGCCACCAGGCTGTGTTCATTTTCAAACACTTTATTTTGTGTTTCATTAACTCAATAAATAGTTCATGCAATATATAAAAAGAAATCACAAATGAAAAAGAGCATAAAGAATAAACTTATAATATTTCCCCCAATTCACATAAAAAGAAAAGCTACTCAGCTCAGAAGACTATTGCAAATATATTTCAAAACACACAAAAATACACAATTACTATTATTCAAAAAGTAATTTTAACATTTTTTTGAAACACAGAAACAAATTTAGATTGTTTTGTCTCATTATTTCATAAACTGGCACCTTTAATTGAAATGCAACTATCCATCGTCGCCAATTTGAATCTACATATTTTTGAAAATGTCAGAATCTTTAAATTTGCTTTTGTTTTCTCTTTACAAATCTGTGTTGAATATGATTTGGTAAAAAATGTATGCACTTTGTATATACATTTTAATAAATTTTAACTGTATTAATACTGGATTTGTGTGATCTCTGAATTTACATCAACATTTAACCAAGTTCTTGTGATTGACAGAAATTTAAATATTGTTTACGTATTTCTGTAGTTGTTTTGTCTGGTGTTTTTTCCCCCAGAATTGTGTTTTTTCCCTTTTTGATTTGTGCATGGAAAAGTTAAAAATAAACAAGAAATAAATAGGTAAATATTGAATAGATTAAATGAATAGCATTGCTCTTGGGGAGGAGATTCAACTGGAGGAACAGGTGATAAATCTTTAAATTAACTGTTACTCTTAAACCCAGCTCAAACTGAACACTTTGATGCTTAATTCAGTTTTAAAAAAAAAATCTGACATTTTTGCATTGTGCTCATTATCAAACTTATGTGTGCAGGGTTGACCCCAACCAGACATTTACATACGCAACATTTTTTATTACTGGCTGACATAAATCAAACTTTATGCTTCACATCAATTAAAATAACCTAAATCATTTTGAGCAGCTAAATGTCACAATAATGATTTGCTATTAGATTTTAAATCTCAGATAGTGAGAAGAATATTTGCCTTCAAAATATCTGGTTTACACTGTATTTGCATGCGCTACTGTAATAGACTTAAAGAAAAAGAAAAAAAAACTGGAAACATTAGATAATGCAATTTTTCCACTTATGCACACATCTTAAACATAACTTAAAAACAAACATATTTATCAACTCTTAAAACACTAAGAAGCAGATAATGACAGTCAGATTTCTTTATGTATTTGTTATGATCATATAAAGTTTAAGCAGGTTTCTTTTGTTATGATTTCAGCAGCTTTCTGGGCCTTAAAAGAGGAGCTAATTCACGCTGACAGGACTCTTCCCCTTACCTGCAGTATCTTGCAGGCGCAGAGAGCATCGATGTCTGCTGCAACCAGAAGGGCGACTCTCTAAATACAAACAAAAACACATAAAATCGACTACTCACCGTCTGGAAAGCTTATCATCTGACGCTAGCTTAGTTAGCAGTTCCGATAAACCTACCTGGTTGGCAACAACGTCATAAAAATCCTTCTTTATGTCGGCGATAAACATGTTTAAATCGCGATTAGATACGAGACAAGTTTGATAAAAGTCCGTAAGACGCTTTAGTGGAGAAGCTCATACAGCTAATTCAGTTTGGAGTCAGTGTAATAGTTCCACTGCTACAGACAGCTGTTGTGTTCCGCGTTAGAAATCAGGCGCCAACTGCACGCGTCACGTCCAACCAATCAGCGGCCAGGAGTACGGCTACGTTAGAGTTCTCAGACCACACCTACCAGGAACAAGTAAAATACACTGAAAAGTGAGGAGCGCCTTATAAAATGTTCCATTACACAACTTTTTGCCGTGGAGAAAAATGTATGTTTTAATTTTCTACTGTAATAAATGTGTTTTACTTCAATTGAAGAGGAAAACTGTCCCAATATATGTGAAAACAAACCTGCCAATTTAACAGTGCATATGATATACATGTACATATTATTTGTACAATGTGGAGTTTTACTCACTGACCAAAAGACAAAGAATAAAAAAAGACATTTAGACAGTTGTTGTATTAGATGCATCAATGGTTTTAATTCTCAGTAAATTACCAAAAAGGAAAATATGCAAACATCAGGAATATTTCCCCAACACAGTAAAGTGTTCATTGAAAGCATCACAACATGGAGAAAAAAAAATAAAAACAAAAATCAGGACATCATCTCAGAATGAGCAGCTACATGTGGCTGTGATTCTAAAGCTAACAAGCAGTTCTATGAATAGTCCTGTTTGCATTAACCCGATACAAACACATGAACTGAAAACCACAAGAAGCCTAACAAATGGACGGGAGCCGTGAGTTAAATTAGATGACTGTAAAACATCCACAATTTTATCAAAATCAAGAAGCCTAACATATAAAACCAAGGTGCTCTAGAATATGAATCTTAATTTAATAATCACCACATGTAAAAAAAACCAAAAAATATTTTCAAGTAAAGTCAA
Source organism: Poeciliopsis retropinna (assembly GCA_010277075.1). Lineage (NCBI taxonomy): Eukaryota > Metazoa > Chordata > Actinopteri > Cyprinodontiformes > Poeciliidae > Poeciliopsis > Poeciliopsis retropinna. The sequence goes on from VMRM01000001.1 coordinate 8,565,781, forward strand.
ACATTCCATGAAATTAAATATGCTAGTATTTCGATTTAAGGTCTGAAAGTGAGGTTTGTCCACCAGGTGTCCTTCTAACGTTAGGACATTCACGTTTGACTCCATCAAAAATAACATTTGATTATTTTTGCTCTGAGGTAAGGAAAGGCAGCATGCCACATGGAAACACAGAGTTCTGTACATGTAAAACAGCAGGGTGAGCTCGTGGTGCGAGGCGTGGATGTGTAAAGTAACGCGGTAAACAAAGGCACAAAGTCACTCATTTTCTGACAAGTCCGATCGGAGTGCAGTGATTCTCACAGACGTGCTTTGAACCTGCAAACTTTGGCTGGTTTTACACAGATTGTAAAAAAAGGTCCTACATAAGAAAAAAAAATGAGTAGAGTAACAGAAAGGCTGACATCTCAAGCAAGATTAAGCAACAGCACAAAAATGTTACAGAAAAATAATAAAAGTAACAATAAAACTGGACAAAACAAAGCAAAAAAACAAACAAACAAACAAAAAACAGGTAAACAGTTTCCTTTTCTGAAAAACTAAAGTAGATGAGAAGTGAGATTTTCATTTTGGCTTTTTGCAGCACCTGACCAGCAGGAGAGGTTCAACCTCTGTCGGGCCCAGTACAAAGATCTGGTTCCTACCAAGTAGGCATGGGTCGGCTTGTGGTATCAAGATATGCAGACGTTAAGGGGGGAAAAAAAGGTTAAAAACTGATTATTTGAGTAAGAAGTCAGAGAAAGTGCTGGAGCAGATGGAATAATTCAGTTCTGCCCCTCTCCAACCTGTTGCTTTGCACTGCCAGTCAGCTAGCTGAAGGAAAGTTACAACACCTATAGATGAAAAGCAAAACATTTCTCTGGCTGCAACAAACACTAAAATAAAAACAAATTTTTGTAGTTTGGAAACCAACTAATTATTATGACTAAGTTTACCCTGCAAAAATGTGTAGGCACATTTACTTGAAAATCCCTACTCATTTTTTTATTCAACATTTCAGCAGGACTATTAATTGTTGCTTTTCTTTCTTAAAAATAAAAAAACAGATAATTTATTTGTTTGTGTTAGATTCTGGCTTATTACAGTGAAATTGTAGTATTTTTGTATATCACATTATGCAAATTTACCGACCCATGCCTACTACCAAAAACTAACTCACAGAGCGTTTGTCTGCGGCTTCAAGAAAAAACCCCACAATTCATTCATAAAACCAGCAAAAACCACAGTTACAGTAAGTGTTAGATTCAGTGAAACAAGGAAAGGTTTCCCTCACAGTCCCTTTACAGTCATAAAACCCTGTAACAAAATGACCCACTGGGCTGTTCAGCTATAGCAGAGACTAAAGTTAAAGTACAGCAGGCACTATAGTAACTCTGAAGCACAGCGTGGTGCTGCTACATTTGCTTGTTGTACTAAGAGTTTGGCACATAAAGCCAGAGATTAAACACAAACAACGTAACAGTGAATGATAAACATTCCAGAAATACCAAAGCAAAACAGAAAAATTTAAAGTAACACAAACAAAGGCAGCAATAAACAAAGCTGTAGTTAAGCTTTAAACAAAATGGATGGATAATAAAACAGCGTGACTAATTTTGCGTCATCAATTATCCAAGAAACCAACAACGAATGAAATGTGCTTCAATCTAACAGTCCCAACACTTCGCTACTATCTAAATCACAAATCTACCTTTGAAGGAAACAAACTACTAAAATTACTCCCACTTACTTTCCTCCCATTTTCCTTCCTTTTCACATGAAATTATTCCTATAATTCAGCTCTGCTTACACTAGATTCTCACTTAACAATATTATATCACAAATTAACATAAAAAAAGTATGAAACATGAATCATGATTTTTCTTTTCACTGCTTCTCTAAGCAGATACACGTCCTTATCAGTAACAGTCCTATTTATAAACCTGCTAATCTATGACTGATAATAATAATAAAAAAACAATAATGACTGATTGTGGTAATTTTCAATGGGGCTATGTCAACAGGATGAGCACTGGGGAAATAAGCATGGATAAAGAAGATACAATTTTCCTCTCCCAACAAAAGCAGTCTTTCATTAGAACAGTTTTAACTGGAGGATTACAAAAATCAATAATTCAATACAGAACCGGGAGTAAACAGCCAGACCGTTAATGTGAGTGGAGATGTTTTTGTTGAGTTTTAAGCTAATAAAGAAAGAAAATGCTTTACTTTAATGATAAGTCTTCCTTTCTCTGTGTCTGAGCTAAATGAAGAAGATGACATTTCACTGCATTTCTCCTGGAAATCCTCACTGGACAAATCACCGCCCTATTCAAGAAATTCAAGAAACAGGCTTTACAAACATTATCTTTGTGTTGAAGTAACAAACCTGAACAGAAAAAACTATTTGGAAAATTTAATCAAAATGATATTTGCGTTTAAAGAGGGGATGTCAGAAACGCTAGCTTAAAAGGTCCCAGTTTCTCTTAGATCAATTTACAGCATGTCGCTGTTCTCCAAAGCAAAAAAATATATAAATAAATACTTTCACAAAATATTGGCAATATCCTGCAACGTTCAGGGTTGTGCTTTGGTTACTTTGAGTCAAAAATTATGAACAACGAAAAATCTTAACCTAATGTTTTTGATCGCTGTAAAAGCACAAATCTTAAAAATAGTTTTGTCTAGATATCTTAGTCTACTTGAAATAAGTCAAAATGATCTTACAAGTAACTTTTTAGCAAGATACAGGAGCTTCTTTTAAATCAATAATTCCTTATTATTGATAAAAAAATATACTAATTCCACTGATCAATTATTTGATCAATTATTTATTTTATTACAAGAAATAATACTCCAGTGGAACTAGTATTTTTTATCAATATTAAACAATTATTTATTGAAAATAAGCTCCTATATGCAACTGAAATGTTACTTAGTCTTATTTCACTAAGATATCTGATTGGAAACTATATCAAAAATACTTGGTAAGTTTTTGAGTTTTTACTTCAATACCAGAAGACCACTGAAGTAGATTCAAAAGATCTGCATTGTTGTTTAAAACCACAAATCTTCTATTCAGTCAAAAATAAAGACTAATGGAAATAAATTAGATCTAGTGTCTGCATATCTGCTTATTTAAAAAGTTGCAAGATAAACAATCAAGTCACCCAATAATGGCTAACGCAGCTAAGAAGTGGTTGTGTAGTTGCTGTAACCTAAAGGCACAGAACTGGGCCAGGTGGAGACTCAAGTCAAACCATGAAACTAAAATACCAAGGATGTTATGATACTTTTCAGTTTGCCTAATTAGAACTGTTAATGATTTGGTAATTCATTCATTCACAATCATAGAAACTTCAAAAGCTGCAGCGGTAATAACCAACAATAAATATAAACACTAACAAAGTTTCCATCCTAACCATTTTGAAAACCGCAATTCCACGGATCTCCTTGTAATCCCGTGGGAAGCGTTCAGGTTGCAACGGCTCTACAGAGGCAGGAGGAAGTTGGAGTTGGCCAACTTGCGCTCCTGTGCCGCGGGGACAGTCTCTCTCTGACGGATCGGTTTGTGGGAGTCCGGGTCCTGAAGCGGAGGAAAATGCTGCCTGTAGCAGAGCCAGGCGAAGGCCAGACCCAACATGGACCCGACTAACACATCTGCACGGAGGACGAGAACAACGAGTCAAGATCTAAATCACATTTTACTTGTTTAATTCATAACTTCCTAATTTTGTAAATGATTCTCAAGTTAAGTCTGAACAGTCTGATTTGTTTCCTCTTCAGCCTCTAACAAAAAGTTGATATCTTTTGTAAAAACCAGATCAGGGCATTTTTCTGCTTATTGTAACTACCTTTAAGGGTTTATGCTTTTATTTTGGTAACTTTCTTGTTAAGGTAGCTATAATTAAAAAGGATAAAAAAGGATTTAAAAAAAAAAAGCAACTCAATTTTAGCTTCAGTCGATAAGGGAACAAATTGAAATTTGTGATTTCATTGTTAATGGAAATTATTGTACTAATGTAATGGGCTGTGCATAATAATGGATGGTAAAAACAGTTGTAATTTTTATTTCTTCTTGTCTAGCTCTTACGCAGGTTGATGAATATATGGACAACTTTAATAAATCATTATTTAACCATGTGTTAATAATGGTTAATACATGATTAACCATCTCAAAATTTACTGGATGCTACAAAAAAAAAATTAAAATCGTTTTTAATATTAAATAATTTCTCATTTATGTTTACCACTTAAAAAATTATAATAATTAGTAAATACTTAAAATCAAGCCATTCTAATTCATCTTTAGATGCTTTATCTCAGTGGTCTAAAAGAGAAGCCAAAAAAAAGCTTCTTTTTTTTAAAATAAGGATGGTTGAAACAAACCTCAAATAATTACATTTATAAGAATTTTATGTTCTAACGAGGGCTGTACATGATGACTAAAAAACATACCACAATATGTTTCATATCAGTGAACTGATCATTATTGACTAGCTTTTTGTTTAAAATATCTGAAATGCTGCCAAACTGGTGACGGGATCTTTCCTGTTTTATCCACAGTGTCATCTCCAGTTGTTGTACTTGTTTTCTCCTTTCACTCCATACCGTTGTATTTATTTTTAAGCCTTTATGAGGCTACTGTCCAAATGTCTTAGCAGCTAGTTAGTTCAATCTGGCTTAGCTAGCTATGAGAGATTGAGCGACTGTAATACAGTAGAGCTGTGACTTATAGATTATAAGAAACAATGTTTTACTATCTACAATCCTTTTTATACAATCCTAGTTATATTTTCTAGCCCAGAAACTCTGACCTTGCCAGTGGTGCTTGTAGTCGCAGGTTCTGGAAAGAGCGATTACAGCTGCGATGAGCAGGGGCGTGAGGAAGGCACATAGCCGCCACGCTCTGCCTTGGCCGGTCGGACTGAAGCAGCGCAGCTTTCCTGCGATGTACAGCGCTGTGAAACCCAAACCTGCAAAAGCAACTGACACAAAAAAAAAACATGAACTGAGAAATAAAGGTGAGAGGTGCTATGACTTTTGTTAGCATTTTGAGTAACCATGGCGACGTAAAATAGCGGAAAAAGGAGCCAAATTCAAATCAAAACAAATTCTTACCGACTCTGTCTTGTGTCAGTTTAGACTCAAAACAGATAGAATTTTGTCTCCCCCTCTGTGTCTCACGCACTCATGACTTTATTACCATGGCAACAAAACACTGATGAAGAGAACAACAGAAATGGCGGAACACTCATTTCCTATAGAGGAGAGCAGAGCTACAGAGACGCCACCTTACTACAGGAACACTTACTACAGACAAGATGGCAGAAGAGCAAAGAGGTAAGTTCCACATGACTCATGAAACCTGATGCCCCTAAACTGACAACCACTCTGGACTGTCAAAATAAGAGCAACACATACCCAACAAAATAAAAGCCTTCACATTTTTCACAGCAGGTGTTTGGTGTTTTGGGCATCATATGATTGGTTTAACCCAACCACTGTTACACCAGGGATTAGAGAGGCCTTTTAAAATGAAGCTTACTAAAAATTTCAAAATAAAAGCCTCAATATTTCTCTCATTTCACTTATTAAGCAAGGCTAAAATAACGCAAAAATGCTTGTTTTTTTGAACAATAAGAATATTTGTTGTTAATCTGTTGCTAAGAGAGGAGCGTGTTATCTAGTAGCAAAGTGCCATGAAGTAAACTTCCGATTTTTACTTTTGCTAAATTAACTGTAAGTTATTAATTGTAATAACTGTAAGTTTCTTGTGTCTAAGACACGATTTTTACTTTTGTGTTAAATGTCTGTTTTATAATAAATTTACTACCAATGACAAAAAAAGAAAAAAAACATTTTCACTTTTATGCAAAATTCACCAACTGCACAGTTCTTGTTACGCAGTAAGTAGTGTAAGATCAGTAGTATTTCAAAAGAGCTTACGTTTTAAAAAACAATGACATTAATTATTAATTTGGGGTTAAAAGATTATCGTTTTTTTCTGATAACGAACTGCCACGAAGTATAAATCAGATTTTTACTTTTGTGTTGAAGTCCAATTTTATGATATATTTACCACCAATGACAAAAAAATCACACACACATTTTCACTTTTCTGTGAAATTCACCAACTGCACAAATCTTGTTTAGTAGTAAGTAATGTAAGATAAGTAGTATTTCAAAAGAGCAGAATAAATCTTATGTTTTTTGAACAATAACAATATTTGTTGTTAATCTGTTGCTAAGAGACGAGCGCATTTTCTGGTAACCGAGTGCCATGAAGTAAACATCATATTTTTACTTTTGCAAAATTTACTAACTGTAAGTTTCTTGTGTCTAAGGAGATAAGCAGTATTTCATCAGAGCTTATGTTTTAAAAAAACAACAATATTAGTTATTAATTTGGTGTTAAAAGTTAACTTTTTTTCAGGTAACGAACTGCCACGAAGTATAAATCAAATTTTTACTTTTATAATATTTTTACCACCAATAATAAAAACATTTTAACTTTTCTGTAAAATTCACTAACTGCACAATTCTTGTTAAGTAGTAAGTACTGTAAACTAAGTAGTATTTCAAAAGATCAGAAGAAATTTTATGTATTTTGAACAACAACATTTGTTGTTAATCTGTTGCTAAGAGACGAGTGTGTCTTCTGGTAACAAAGTGCCAAAGAGTAAATACCTGTTTTTCACTTTTGCAAAGTTTACCAACTGTATATTTCTTGTGCCTATGCAGATAAGCAGTATTTCAAAAGAGCTTATGTTTCATATGCAATAATATTAGTTAGTAATTTGGTGTTAAGAGATTAGCGTTTTTTCTTTTCTTTTCAGGTAACGAATTGCCACAAAGTATAAATCAGATCTTTACTTTTGTTTTGAAGATTTGTTTTGTAATATATGTACCGTTAAAGACAAAAAAAACAAAAAACATTTTCCTTTCTATGCCAAATTCACCAACTGCAAAATTCTTAAGTAGTAAGTAATGTAAGATAAATAGTATTTCAAAAGAGCAGAAGAAATTGTATGTTTTTGAGCAATAACAATATTTGTTGTTTATCTGTTGCTAAGAGACAAGGCATCTTCTGGTAACAAAGTGCCACGAAGTAAACATCAGATTTTTACTTTTGTAAAAATTTACCAACTGTAAATTTCTTATGTCTAAGCATGTAAGAAGTACTTCAACAGAGCTTATGTTTTACAAACAATAATATTACTTATTATTTTAGTTTTCAGAATTGACAATGAACTGCCACAAAATATAAATCAGATTTTTACTTTTGTGATACTTTATAATATATTTAGCACCAATGACAAAAAAACAAAAAAACAAAAAATTACTTTTCTGCAAAATTCATCAACTGCACAATTCTTGTTATGTAGTAAGAAATGTAAGATAAATGGTATTTCAAAAGAGCAGAAGAAATCGTATGTTTTTGAACAATAACAATATTTGTTGTTAATCTGTTGCTAAGAGACAAGGCATCTTCTGGTAACAAAGTGCCATGAAGTAAACATCAGATTTTTACTTTTGCAAAATTTACCAACTGTAGATTTCCTGTATCTAAACAGATAAGCAGTATTTCATCAGAGCTTATGTTTTAAAAAACAATAATATTAGTTATTAATTTGGTGTTAAAAGATTAGCGTTTTTTTCTGGTAACGAACTGCCACGAAGAATAATTCAAATTTTTACTTTTATAATATATTTACCACCCATAAAAAAACCATTGTCACTTTTCTGCAAAATTTTTGTTAAGTAGAAGGTAGTGTAAAATAAGTAGTATTTCAAAAGAACAGAAGACAATGTATGTTTTTGAGCAATAACAATATTTGTTGTTAATCTGTTGCTAAGAGACGAGCGTGTTTTCTGGTAACGAAGTGCCACAGAGTAAATATCTGATTTTTACTGTTGTAAAAGTAGAAATCAGATGGCAGTGCATTAACATTAGTAGTGCACTGCTTTTCAGCTACTATTTCATTTATTAGCCATGTTTAGCACACTAAATGGAGGAAGTCAATGTAAGACAACATGCTAGTGATGCCCTACATGCCAGTGGTAGCTTTTTGGTTAACATTAGCAATTTTTTAAGGAATAGTTTCACACAACCATTTTGGGACCAGTTCAATCAAAATGGCCGCTTACAGGAAGAGTGTCCGCTGGGAAAGCTTTTTCGTCCCTCTATGACAACATCTGGGTCACCGCTGCAGCGCAGCTCTAAGTTCATCTGACCATCCGGGAAACAGCGATAGAAGAAATCTGGCCTCGGCCTGAAGGGAATAAAACCAGAGGCAGGATAATGTTTTCATAAAAACTAAAAACTCCAGAACGTTGTATGATGTTGAAACTTATTACCTGCCAACAACAAGTTTGATGACGTTGGTAAAAACTCCATTGAGCACCAGAGTCAGAGTCACAGCTGGATGACAAGGAAACAGAACCAAGTCATGAAAAACACACGTCACCTCAAACAGGAAATGAGTCAGGAACATGTTTGTAGGAGTTTATTTCTCACCCAGAGAGGCTTCTCTCAGATCGCCATGCTCCGACTTTATCAACAGGTTAAAAACCAGGATTATAATAAGGGGGGTTAAAACAGCCAAACTCTGAAAAGAGCAGCAATAGATTTTAGAAACTAAACAGTCACTCAACCTGCAACGACATCATTCTGCAGGAATAAAACCTCTTCGACCATTATCAACTGGCTGAACTTCCAAAAACAGGTCAACCACGATGTTAAAAACAGATAGAAAACCAAAAATATAACTAAATTGAGCTTTTTTCCACCAAAAAATAAAATATTACTGTCACCCATCAATAAAACCTGTCGCAGTAAACAATTAATTGCACAATAAGTTAAAATGAGCTGGATAATGTTGATTCCAATTAATATTTTTTCAAGGGCAATTTTGTTTATAGAGACTTCATAATACATTTTACCACAAGTAAAATGTATTATGTATTGGTTGTTTTGCATTATTATGTCATTATCAACATATTACTTGAAAATGGTCCTAAAGTAATATTATTATTGTATATCATAATATTTTATGGTACAATTTATCATTTTGTTTGTTTGTAAAGGATAAAAATGTACAACACACTTTTGGGATTTGTGTTTATAAAAAGTGTAGCACAATTTCACCATTATGCTCCATTTTGTTTTGGTCCATCACCAAAAAATTCCAATAAAATCCATTTCAAGTTTGTGTTTGTAACTCTCTCATATGTACAAAAGTTCAAGGGGTCATTACCACTTTACACCGAGCACTTCGCAAAAATATAAAGTATATTTAGAGCAGCTCTTACTGTTCTAGAGCTCAGGGATACATACAAACATGAGAGGGGTTGGTACGTGGTCCGACTCCACGCGATGGAACTTGTACAGCCACATTTCTTCAGCCTGGATCTCCCGGTAGAAAGGAGGGAGCTGCTCCGTCACGCTAACAGAGCCACAGACATCACTGGTCCATAAAGCTGCACTGTAAACTACACTATGACATCAACGGCTGTGATGTTAAAAAAAAAGGATAAAACTTACAGAAACACAAACAGAAGAGCAAACCGGATGGAGATTTCCGACAGGAAACCTTGCAGCAGTCTCCTCTTCATTTTGGTTCTTGGTTTGGGCTTCAGTCAACAGCAAACATCATCCCGCCACTTCTTTACTAAACAAGGGTTAACAAAAGATAAAAATACTCAAAAACTTAGCGATCGTTACTAACTATTTAGTAACACTCTGAGACCAGATTATAATCATCTTAAATTAATATAAATTGGTATTAATTTTTCACATTTTCCAACACCACACCTCAGAGATACAAACAAACAATACAAATGAACTAAATAATATAGTTTCAATTCACTATTGTATATAACATACTTTATTACCATTATTAGTAATGTCTTAGTAACATTCTAAAGCAGGGACAATGTGAACTAAAAAAAAAAAAGCATTTTATGTTTTGAAATGTCTCTTGAGTTTTCTGGCATTTAGCAAATTGGTATTTTTAACCGACCTAAAACAAGATAATTTTGGTCTGACTTAACTTCAAGAAAAAAAATATGTCTTTTTATTATGTATATGAAAATATCAAATTTCAGCTGTAAATAACATTTTACAAATTTAGGCTTTTAATAAAACCATAAATTCCCCTTTATTGCAAAACTATTGGTGAAAAAAAAACTTTCAAAGTTTCTTAGAGTTTTTTCAGTAACTTTTTTTAATCATTGAGAATTTTATTGAATTTCACTGAAACCTGAATAAAAAACTCCAAAAGCAAACAGTGCAGCAGACGTCTTTGAGCCATTTCCCACAGAGGCTCTAAGCTGGGAGTAATAAAACATGGCTTTGATTTTTTTTTATATGGAGTTAATAAAAAAGTGGCATGGAGGAGAGATAAAGGCAGAAAGAGTTGGGGAAAAACAGAGGCTTCATAGTCATAGTTTGGAGCTGAAAAGAATCTTCTTTGAGATTTTTGTTAAATAAAAAATCAACACAGTGACAAACATTTTACTTCCGCTTAAAATAATGCATGTTTCTATTTTAGTTTAAACGTTTTTAAACTAAATGGAAAAATGTAAAGACAAAATAGAAACAAGACCTTTGGACTCGGTAGAAGATAATAAAGATAATTTCAGATATTTACACCTATTTAAACAATGATACTTTCATTGTAACTGTAAAACTGCATCAGGGAAAGGATAATAATATGAGAATAGCACACAGGAAGTCGTTCAGGTCACCGTGACCAGACTGCCCTTATCTAACTTGGCAGGGTTCATATGCCAGTGTATTAGAAGCCTGGCGAGCAGCCAGGCTTTATTTGTGCCCCCACCAGGCTAAGCATTGCTTATTTTTTTAAAGTTTTTTTTAATGTTTGTATTTTTAAGACCTTATAGTTGGTGTTTGGGTATTAATCCTCTAGTCTTTTAATAACACATAATTATCACGTGATGTCAAATTTCCTGTCAAGTTTAAACATTTTTTTACTCAAAAACGACGGGCCACTGGATGAATGACTGCACCCAAAATCTTGAACTAGGAATGTCCACAGTGGATCTCAAATATACAGGCCTAGTCAAAGCATTTTTGATCGGTGTCAGACTCTAAAATGCAAAAGCAGAGCAGGTCAGCAGCCACTGACAACGTCTGCCGACTGGGGATAGCAGTTGCAAATGTTCTGACCCGCCCATCTCAGTGCTGCTGAGATGAGACCAGGTGTGTTTTTCCTAATTTATTTTTGTCCTATTTTGATAAGTCAGAGTCAATCACAACCAAAGTTTCTGGTTTGAAAAAATTAAAAGTGATCTTAGAATAATAGACATGACAGGGATGAAAATACTTTAAGCTTCTTGTACTTAAAACCAGTGGTTGATCAATATTTCCATGGCTTATTGCAATTTTTGGAAATCAGATGTATTACGTTTTTTGTTGTATTTGGACAGAAAAGTCTTTCAGACTTTTAATTTTCTTTTTAATAAACAGGAATGATCATTTTGCCTATTTCTGATGGAAAGTAGCACCACTGCACTACAAAACTGACATGAAAGAAGAGCTTGTTTATCTTTCTGTAACTGAGCTGATGGTGGTGGTGATTTGAGCAGTGATTCCAGTTTAACCTGGCTGTTTATTTTACATTCGGCCTTTAAACACTTATATAAATAGTTCTAATGATATTTAAGTACAGAAGAGATCCATTGTTGTTGGCCATAACTCTCTGCTCTTACTGGTTGAAAGCTTGCTCTTTTAATCCTGTTCCTGCTGCCTACACATTAATTTCCTTGGTTAACCCTTTGCCAATAAACAATCTTCAAAGAGTGTCAAATACCAGATTATTTACTGGCTTGTCGATATTTTTATTTGCCTTTATGAAAACACGTTATAACTTATTTACAGAAGTATTGTCGATAATGTGAATTAAACCTGTTAAATCGTTGTCAGGAAGTGCATTTGGGATTTCTCAGCGGGCTCAGCAGTTTATTTACACTTATGAATAAAATATGTTACATCAAACTCCGTCTTTCCTCGCTGTCTAAAACTAAAATCTGACACAAAGGCCAACATGCTGCACCTGTAAACCCTCCACATCCAGGTGAAAGTGTTATTAAAAAGACTCAGATTAACTAAATACATATTTAGGTAATTGTAAAATTAAACCAATCTCCAAACCAAAACCTGTCAAGACAGAGAAACGTCAAATAAATATATATATTTTTAAAAATTAAGTGGAAGCAGATCTGTAATAAGCTAAGCTAGCATTTGTCAAACAACAATACATCCTTCATCTGATTAATTTCCGTGTTATCGTTAAAGGAGCAGAGTGTCTCAGTTACTAACCTTGAACAGGCCGGAATTCATCTCTCCATACTTGATTTAACGCGTTAATTTAACAATACGAACCTCGGCATCCCTCTTTTTCTGCAGACACTTGAGGTATTTGAAGAAACAGAGGTGTCACGGAAGGGGGTAGCTGCAAGTGAAGCTAACGGCTAAAACTGACACTTCCGATTTGACGTTTCACGATAAAAGTCCAAGTACCAGCGAGGCAAATATAATCGTTTTTGTCTTTTTTATTTATAATAATAATAATAATAATAATAATAATAATATATTCATTTTAGTTTTTTCTTCAATTTCTTTGTCACTGTGGAACATCTTTTTTTTTTGTTAAAACAGGTACATTTCTGCCTTGAAATTAATTTTGGAATAGTACTTTTTAAAGAGTTTCATGATATCTGCATTCTTAGTTTTTTGTTGTTGTTTGTTTTACAGTGAGATGTTACGGCATAAACGCATTTATCATCTGCAATAATTGTTTCTCTAATTGTTTATAAAATAGTAGTGTTAGGTTTCAATCTTGTGTATTTTTTTTAATACATAAAAGGTATGTATTAAAATGACACAAACAAAATAAAGATAAAAGCATTTTATAGCCACAAAAATGTATGCTAAAAATAACTATACTTTAATATATTATTTTAACATTACCCACATCCATAAATAATTGATTAATTTCACATGAAACTAAACTTATTTTAGAATGCATGCATGCATATTTTTTTAAATATATTTTGGAAGTTCTGAAAACCGGAAGTTTCGATACGGCCCTGTTTATTTTGCTTTGACACGTGGATGCAAGAAGCCACGTCACATTACCACTCGCCATCTAGAGGTTACATTTACTTCTATTGAAAAATAAATATTGACGTATTTTTCACTTTTCACATGAAACACTTAAAAATATTTATATTGCAGTACCTGTAATTATTAATCCTCTTAGATGTTTTGTCCTTTTTATTGTTTAAAAAAAATTAATCACGATCAAACAAATTTGGGCTTTTTTTGGCCAATTTTATTGATTTTTCTTTTTTTTTTTTTACAAAAAAACAAAAAAAACAAAACGAATTTAATGTCAAAGTGAAAGCCGATTTCTACAAAATAATCTAAATATGTGATTACATATGTATTCACCTTATTAAACTATTAAGTAGATGCACCTTTGGAGTCTGTGGATGGATCTGCTTGCACATCTGGATGCTGCAACTCCTTTATTAATTTTGTCAAATGTGATTGATTTGTAGAAGCAATAAAAGAGCAAAATATCAGAATTTCTTTTTAAAATATCAATAGAAAAATTTTATATATTGCTACACAGATGGTTAAAAAGTGAAGCAGAAAGAAATGTTTCACTGAGACAGAGTACAGCTTTATTAAAGTCAAACTTCAGGCATGTCTGAACTCTTCAAACTCAACTTCAGAATGAAAAAGGACAGAATCAATATCTTCAAATAAAAAGACAGATCATGTACAAAAAGAAGAGTGTCTTCTCAACAGTCACACACATTTAGAAGCAGAATTTTACAGGCAAAAATAAAAATAAAAAAAGAGCACACCACAGTAACATGAGTCTATGCAAATTCAATGCAAAGTATTTACAAGTTCCTCGACAATGCGTGTGTGGTATGCAGTAACACAGGTAGTTAACATGGCGGTGTGTGTTCATCCACGGTTTAATCGAAGCAACACCAAGAGAGATAGATATGACCCCAGTCAGAGTTACTGTGAGCAGGTTTCCTACGAGTAAGAAGAGTTGAAGAGTGATTATGCAGGTGGAATTATTCATTTATTCCAACACTATTAGAAGGATGTCAGGTGAGACCTCAACGACAGACAGTCCAACATTGCACAGAAAAAAAAAAAAAAAAGACGTCACAGTGAACTGAAACATGCCCTTTGACAAACAAAGGGGAGCGGGATCGGGTGTTACTTCGTAGATTTGAAATAAAATAAAAAAATCAAGAGTTAAGGGTCACTTAAAGGAGAAAATAAAAGCATAAAACCAGACGGAGAGACAATTAAAGCAGTAACACTTCAGCTGCGTCAGCTCAGCAGGGCAGGAGGCGACCAACTGGCACAAAGATGCAAGTGTGATCATGCGATCTACAGGTGCAAAGAAAAACAAAAATAAAGGCTGTTTGGTTTTTTTTTTTTCTTTCTTTCTTTTTTTTTTTTTTTTTTTTTTTTGCAGAATTTCTGTGCAATGTGGTGAAAATCAAAACAAAAGTAAATACAGCCAAACATTGGCATCGATTGGTATCGTCTGATGTTGGAAGCATGCACTCCAGCTCGACAACATTCACCATTACAACAAAAACAGAGGCTTCAGTGGGAATTGTACAGCCACAAAAACCAGAAGACATTCCCTCAAGCAACAAGGAGGCTTATGTGAGAAAAGCAAAGACATACGGAAACATCAAGTTTTAAGTTTGCAAAGGAAAGTGCCTTAATGATGCACTGAAGTATTATTAAAATTAAAAAAAATTTAAATAACAGAGCGTAAAGAATCCATCACTTTTAGCTCTTTGGATTAGTTTTATAATTAGCTCCATTCCAATGTGTAATTTTTCTGATTATTTGACTTATAAAGGATTTTGAGCTGAAAATGTGAAAACCTCCAGCAAAACTGGAGTTAAAAAGAAATATCCTAATTATTTCCTTTTTTCCTACATTCAGCTACAAGTTTAATAGGAAAAAAGAAAGATTAAACTACAGGAGAAGAACAAAAATAGCCCTAAAAATAAATCTTTCAATGCAATTATCTGCAATTCATCCAGGTCTTAAATATGTGACTCGAGCAACATAGAAAGGGGGATTTCACATATAATATTTTAGTCAATAACTGCTGAAAAGCTGCAACACTGGCCATGCTGAAGTACAAAAAACAAAAGCAAATTTAAAGACACTTTAAAGGAAAGAACATGGCAACATTGGCACTTTTTCACCCTGTGACCCCCAAAAATTTCTTCCATGGGCAAAAGCAAAGAAGGAATAGTACATGATTACAGAAAATTCTCTCATCCCGTCATGATTACATTTATCTGCAACAAAAAACCCTCACATTTCAATACCGAACTGCGTTAAAACACCGATTACAGTGAGTCATAATACAGGCCGACAAGCAGCTGTTGTTACCAAATGTGGAATCATTACACCAAATGTAAGAAATTGGTTAGATACAGGCATAAAACATAAAACTCCCCGTGTGTGTGTGTTTTTTTTTATCTCATTATTTCATCATCTATGTTACACCTTGGTGAGAAGGGAGATGAGTTACTGCACTGGTGTTTGAAAAAAAGAAAACTGTATAAAATGCGGTGCAATAAATACAAAAACTTTAGTTCTGACTTGATGAGCAATTTAAAAACACTGTACAGAAGTTTGTGTTTGTACATCATACTGGACTGGATTGTTGTTACACCATTTCTTCCTGCAAACAAACAAAAAGAAGTGCCTCTAGAGGATTTTTTCTCCTGTTTAAATCCAAAGCTGCGGTGGCAGTTTATTCCTATTTGGGCCCCCCTCTGTCCAAAGCAACAACAACAAAATAAACTCCTAGCAATTAGGCCACTTTTGTTTAAAAAGAAATAAAAAGGAGACCTAGCATTCACAATGTTTCCAACTAAGAGGCAAAAACAGTCACAACACAGATTAAACTCCAATGTTATAACAAGAAGAGGTATCTGTTTTTTGAAATACTTTTCCGTCCGTCCGTCCGTGTATTTCTGTGTCTGCCCGTGTGAAAGTGCTTTTCATAGGTTTGGCAAAAACATAAAAAGAAATGCCGTCACAGTACACGGGTGAAATGAAACAACTGAAATGAGCCGCAACTCTCTGCAGCGTGCCGAAAATTAAAACTTAAGGCTTATTAACAATACTTGAAACACAGCACCAGTGATCACAAGCTGGGCCCACCCCACCTTCTCCATTTACTATACAGGTAACAGGAATTAAGTAAAGGACGTGTGAGTACGTTAAAAAAAATCCCCAAAAACCAAGAAGTTCTTCTTCGAGACGTGACAGAAGAGCCTCTGCCGTCCTGATTTTTAAGTACTTTACAATATGGTGAGCCAATTATGTACACAATGGCGAGTGGGACTGGCAATATGAAATCACAAGTACTTCTGTAATGTCATACCATTACACTATATACCATTATATTTCACCTTAATAGGACTATTTTCACAAAGAGGTCTGCGTAATGTTCAACACCGAAACAAACAAACGTAATACACCACTCACCGAGATGAAGTGAGAGAAATCTGTCTGTAAACATTAACAACATAGATACTGTATATAATTATATTCATCTATACCCCATAAGTATATTAAAAAGCATGTTCAAGGAAGATTGGAATGTAGTGTGGTCCTGGAAAACAAAAACAAACAAACAAAAAAAGTAAAATTGCACAAATTTGGTCATTTCGACGAGAAAGAAGAAGTAGGGTGGCGGATTGTGTCGGAGGCGATGAAGAAGAGCTGCCTCGTCTACGTCATTTACAGCAGGTAAACGGGGGAGGAGAGCAGCACGGCGGGTGGAGAGGTTCGACGTAGCACCTCTCCTCCTCCTCCTCTTCCTCTTCTCTAACCTTTGAGATCTTCAGAGCGCCGAACACTTACAGGACTGTGGAAAAAGTGTTCACCTCCTTACAGGTTTCTCTGGTTTTTCAGTCACATTTAAATGTTTTAGATCAAATAATGTTTAATATCAGAGCTAAATAATCTGACTGAGCACAAAAAACTGCTTTCAAATGATGATATTATTTACAGAGGAAAGGAAAAGCTGCTCACAGCAACCTGAGTCTATGTAAAGACGTACCTGTCTACAGCTGTCGAATAAATCATCAATTAACAGGAAATTAATCCCAGGTGATCAACAGTTTAACAGATAGTTTAACACAGTTTAAAATAGGCCAAAATACCTCAAAAACCATCTTATCGGTCATTGATCGGTCTGGTAATGGTTACAATTATATTCCTATGGATTTTAGATTCAATGCAAAAACAAAACCTGACCAAGGATTTCAGGTTTCTAGAGCAAATATCTTATTACACTTGAATTAAGACAAATTTAACTTATCAAGATATGGAAGCTTGTTTTAAGTAAATAATTCCTTGGTATTGATGAAAAAGTGCTAGTTCCATCGGCAAATAATTCCACTTATGGGAAAATTGTCTTGTTAAAATAAACTCCTACATCTTCCTGAAAAGTTACTTGTAAGTCAGTTTTATTTCAAGTGTAATAACATATTTACTCTAGAAACCAAAAATACTTGGTAATTTGTGGTGTTTTTGCAGTGTTCAATGGAGAAAAGATGGAAAAGTGGTATCTCCATGTCTGAATGACGTGAAAAAGATCATTATGAAGGTTTTTCAAGAGGTCTAGTCAAAGTCTGGAGCTCATTCAGATGGAGAAACTATCACATTATGTCACTGATGCTCAAAACTTTGCTGTGTTTGCATTCAAATACAGCAAAGAAGAATATATCAAATATTTCTATCCAAGTATTAGTGAGATATTACTTTCCTACCTTTAGCCAGATTCCTTTGATTAGCTTTCCCCCCCTTTAAATAAATCAAATCATCTTTTGAAGGAATGTTTTTGGATTCAAACAGGTTGTGATTGATATTAAAATTTGCCTGATGATGCAAAACATTTAAATGTGACCAAAAAAGCGCCAACAGTAAAAGAAGAAGAAACGCAGTAAGGTCTGGGCCCTCCGGAAGGCGCAGACGAGCTGCAGAAAGTGTAACTATTTTTTATCTTTTATGGCGAGAGAGGAGAGAAAACAGCGCATGATTATGCTCAGTCACCTTCCTGTGTCGTTCCTTCAGTCGTTCTGCTCTCTCTGCCAACAGCATCAGTTCATCGGCGTGTCCCAGCCGCTAGTGGCAGCTATCGCACCGCTTAAAAACCAGAAAAAACAAACAAAAACAAACACTGTATCCCCTTTGTGAAGTGCGCCGCTGCAGACGTCAGAGAGCACTTCGCTGGGAATGAGGTATAGTGGAAGTTGCGGCTTCACTCTTTAAACTCCTCTTTGACCCTGACGGGGCTCCGATCGAAGCGCCGCGGCTGAGTCGAGCCGGAGCCCAGCGGACTGAGCGGGTCGTGGTTGGAGCAACAGAGGCGGTCGTCCAGAGCGGAGGCGGTGAGCGCCCCTGCCTCATGGTCCCGGCAGAACGAACGGGGGCAGAAATCGCAGAGTGACGAAGCCGAGGCGCCGCATACGCTGCAGTCGTGCCATGGACATTCCCAGCGTCCTACAGAGGAAAGAAGCTTGAAGATAAGGACTAAACCAAGGCTTTAACAATGACCTATGCTTCCTTGAACAGGTTAGAATGAGTCGAAGAACAATACAAAACATGATAATTACAGTTTTTGCACAAAATCAGTTGTAAATGATGAGATTTCATTTTGGTCAGTTCTCACTACTGTCTGATTTTACGGCCTCGTGTCACTTTAAATCCAAATAAGTAGCATTGTCAGAGCCAGGGACCTAAAAAGGTTCAACAGTCTGATAAAAAAGGCCGGTTCTGTTCTGGGATTACCCCCAAATCAACATTTACACTGTTTACATTTATAACTGTAAGCAGCATCGCAATTATACAAAAAAAAAAAAAAAAAGAAGCAAAAAGCAGCTTCTAAACAACTAACAAAATGCAGCGAGAGATTTCTGAAATGTAATCAGCAACAAAACAATCGTCTTTTCCAGCAGCTACTGTTCACTGCACAGAAAACCAAATGACCAAACATGCTGGAGTTCCGCTTGCTGGCCTTGCTGGGTTGCTCGGTAACCTTGCTGGGCTGGCTGGGGTTGCTAGGTAACGTCGCAGTGCCCATAGAATGTTACACAACAATTATAAGATTTTTGATATGGATAATTTCCACATACCAAAAACCTTAAGTGGTCTTTTTAAGCACTTTGGCCATTTTTAGAGGCAGCAGAGACCCAAATGAAAGCATAAAAACATCCATGATGTGAATTTTACCCATTTTGCTGTTGTCAATGAATGTTTTTAAGGCTCTTCTTACTGATTTTGAGGAGAAACTATCTTCTGTCTGTAAATGTTTTGCTAAATCTTTTAACTAATTTACTTATGATGGCACTAATTTTTTTCTGTTTTGCTGTAAATGTTTTGTAAACACTGTGTGCTACTGCCAGTCTTGGTCAAGATTCTCTTGTAAGATAGATTTTTAATCTCAATTTGACTTTTCTGTCAAAATTCAGGTGAACAATAAAAAATGATGAAAGTTGTGTTTACCGTATGGCGGCTTGGTGAGGTTGAGACACAGCAGGTGATACGCCTTCGGACAGTCTTTCCTGTCACACATCACCAGCTCTCCTCCTTCTCCGCAGCAGAAACAGACGTACTCGTGTGTGTGTTTGCCCTCCGGCCGCAGCTTCCGCTTCTTGGGCTTCAGCTTGCCGTTCTTAGCCTTCTCCTCCTTCTCCATCACCACGGCACTCTGGAGATAAAACAAAAGACTTTACGTCAGGTGTGAAGTTTCACCAATCTCGGGTTTGCTGTCGGGAAGTTTGGAGTAAACACGCTCACCGTCGGCTGAACACCGAGGAACCCCGAGCAGTTGTCGGATCCGCAGTGGCAGGACATCCTCCGGTTGCCCACACAGTGTAGGTTGTAGTTGAACGTCAGCTCTGTGCCTGCAGACGAACCAACAACAAGTCCCCTCAGTAAAGGGTGCATTTGTCATGAAAACAGCTGCCACAGATTCTCTGCCTTCAACTCACCAGCCTCGATGTCGCAGAGGGCGAAGAGCCCGATCCGAACGTCTCCGTTCACCGTCCACTTCTGGGTTTCACAGTTGGGGCTGCAGCTGTGGTTCATGAAGCGAGACGAGTTTCCTTTAGGGCCGGCGTCTATCACTCGGTCCTGTCCAGCAATATCGAAAAAAACACAAGTTTTATTCTTCTTTTAATTAACTAAAACTGAAACTCATGGTTGGCTTTGATGCCATGTTGTTTCAAAGTTTGAAGGATTTATTTGAACTGGCAAGAGTTTCCACTCTCTAGATTTTCAACGTTGAGTACACAAGTTTTAATTTAAGGTGGATTACCTCTAATCCACAGAGTTAAAATTGTACATAAAGACTCAAACATTTCATAAACAACATTTAATATCTTTTTTCAATGCTCCATCAAAAAGCCAAAGAGTGCTTAAAAAGTTTTTCAGATAAAAATAAAACATTGACAGAAAAAAAAAAAAAACAGAAGCTGAACGTTTTATGAACATAGAAACATTTTATAATGTTCCAGGCATTTTCCTTTAGAAAAATCATTTTGTAGGTGAAGTTTTTCTTTTGCAGCATTATTGATATGTTTGCTCCATTTAATATATTTTATGGAAGCATTATGCTTTTTCAGTGTTTAAATTAAAGTGTTTATTCAGTTACTATTTTACAACATTTTATGATTACTGGTTTATTTATGTGATCTATCAACATGCCAGCATCTTTACGACACTGATTCATTTCCACGTTTCCACAGCAACAGCAGCAGCATCTTTTACCTTGGTTAGGGTGAGCATGTAGAAGTTGGTCACGTGATTTTCGTGAGCTCGTTTGATTCGCTGCTGGCATTCCTCCGAGTCTATAACCTCTCCCACGTATTCGGTCACAAAGTCACCCTGAAAGAAACGTAAAACGTTTTTGTTACACTTTTTGTTACACTAGGCATAAACCAGACGTCTTTATCTGACTAATCAGTCGTGGCAGATTGAATGACAGGTTTTGATTTAAGCAACTTCCTAATACATAATTACATCAAAAATTTCAGTTTTACATTCAAACGCAAAATTATGATCAACATTTGTTTCCAGTGAAACTACTGTGTATAATCATTTAGTTAACAGATTGTAGAAATAGGTCTGTCAAGATAACAAATTTGATAAATTATCACAGTAATTATTGCAATAAATAATACTGTATAAATCTGTTTAAAGAGATAAAAAATATTAATAAACAGTTGTGGTTACATTGGAGTAGTACTTTTTAAAATGAAATAATATAGAATATCTTTTGATGTTGTAGTGCTAATTTAGAAGTATTTGTCTTTATGTACAGTAGTAAAAGCTGTATAACGTGACAAAGTAAGGTTGAAGTAGAAGTGAAGTAGAAGTAAGAAATACTGCCATCTGCAGGTGGGAGTTAGTAGTCACATGTTTTTGACTTTTTGTAGAAAATTTAAATAAACTCACAATTATGGATTATGGCAAAACAGTGTGGGAATCTACTGATTTTACATGAATTTCCAAAATCACAGTTAAAAAATACTGGAGGGACAGTAAATAGATAAAACCTGGTCTGATTTGATTGATAAAATTATATTTAAGCAGTCAACTGTTATCTTGAATACACCATTTATGCACCCCCTAGAAATTAGAGGGCCACATAAATATATATGGTGTGCTGGGTTTGGCCCTCGGGCCTCGAGTTTGACACATATGGTCCAGACGCCGGGCTCAGCTCTCACCTTGCGGAGCGTTTGGTTCGTTCTGAGCCCCCAGCCGCAGCCCTCCGTCTTCACCACCTCAGTTTCTGCGTACAGCCGCTTGGAGAAGCACTGATTCTCACATCGGTCTCCCGCAGGACACACCTGATGCAAACAAGATGGAGGTGACACTTTGGGTTTTAGTCATTATAACGTTACACTGCAAAAACACAAAATCTTAAGGATTTTCAGTCTAGTGAAAATATCTTATTCCATTTGAAATAAGACAAATAAGACTAATGATGAGTAGTATCATCCTGTTACAACTTCCAGTCGATTTCTTCAACTTTTTCACCAGCAGTAGCTTCTGGTTGTTGACCATGTGAATTGTGTGATGCATAAAAAAAGTGTTTGCATTGCAAGTTTGAGAAATATACAAATTTTGTAGCAGCTGTAAAAACCTCACCTCATCTTAGCATACAGAGCTTTTTATCAAAAAACACGAGCTTTTTCTAAATTGGTGTGTTTCCGTTAAGCAAATAAAATTTTGGAATTCCACATTTTATGGTCAATGGAAATGTAGCTGATTACCAAACAAAGGGGATACAAACCTGCGGGTGACACTCATACTGCAGCATACGGTTGAGACACTGTGAGTCAAGGCTGCAAGGATGCTCCTCTGTTGGTTTGCAATTGCATCGAGGGATTTCTGACAAGTCGGCCACATGCATCTGCACCTTGCCCACTGGCTTATTGGACTGTTACAGAAAAAGAAAACAGAACAAAGCCGCTAAGATAAGAGTCTACTGAATCGTTTTTGTGTATTTTGAAACATTAAAAGGATGTAAACCTTTATGATTTTGTATGGTGGAGGTTTGCGGGAGTTACGTTCCTGCTCCAGAGCTTCCCTGCTCTCCCTCTGAGCCTTGAGCTCCTGAAATCGCCGAGCTGCTTCTTCCAGAGCTGAAACATGAACAGCGTCACATGAAATCCCTTCAGTCATATCGTGAGGCAACAGAAACCCAAACAAGTTCAAAAAGGTTAAAATCTCACCTTTCTTGAAGGTTTTGTTGATGTTGATCTGACCCGTGACAAAGTTCTTGTCATTCTCTACGTAGGGGAACACGCGGCCCTGATTGATCCAGTAGTAGTCGTGGGAACCAAAGAAGAAGACCGGGAAGTCGCCGATGTCGTGCCGAAGACTCTGGATGTTTGATGGCACCAAGCGAGGGTTGCAGATCTCAGCCGGCCACCATCTAACGAGGAACGTAACGAGACGGAGAGAAGGATTAGAAAAGTAATTACTTGGATCTTGGGATCTGTGTTGTTTTATTTAAAAGTGACCTTGAACAGGTTGGGATAGATTTATGGACTAAACAAAACATGTTCATTACATTTTTTCACAAAATCATTCTTAGATTATGAGATTTTAGTCTGATCAGTTTATTTTGAGCTCTTTGGGGTTCCTGTCACTTTAGATCCATCTCGACGTTTACACTCACACGTAAAAATGGCTGCAAATGTTTTACACAACCGTCTTTTCTGAGTGGTAAATCAACCACGAACATCTATCTCTTTCAGCAGGAATGGAACAGCTAACACAGCGGTAAAACCAGCTCACCAAATCTGCTGGACCTCTGCTGGGGTTGCTAGGTGACAGGCTGGGCTATTTTTAAAAGCTCTTTTTAAAACCAAATTGAAGTACAAAAACATGCAAAATGTGAATTTTGTATAATAGGTTCTGTTTAATTGCCCAGCATTTGTTTGAATTTAATTAGAAAATCAGCATTTTTATACATAATGCAATAAATAATTTGATCTTAAGTAAATTGATAATTACATAAATCTGGTAGAGCATTCTAATCTAATGTCATTTCATTCATCTAAAAATAGTGCCATAAACCGGGATTAACCTGATCCTACAAACAATTGCATTTCTACACAATTATTCAAAACTGATTTAGTTTTTAGATGCTGCTCATTCACATGTGGTTTCATACTGTTCTTGAGGTAACAGTTACTGAATTAAACAACGGATATCTGAGTTGGAGTATTTATTTAAGGCAAAGTTGAACAGAGATTCATCCTCCACTGAAGCACAAAAACAAATGAATTTCTGTATTATTCATCTCTGCAAAGCTCACAGTGTTTACATTAATATTTGCTCCAGCTTGCTTTAGCAAGCTGCAGGACAAAACAAACCCACATGCCTCTTTTAGAGATACTGGGTGTTGCCAACGAGGTTAATTAAATCAAATCTCCTCTTGGTTCATTTCAGGAAACATTTTGCTAAACAGTTTCCAGGAAAACACAGAACATCCATCTAAAACATCACATCCTGTTTTATTTCAGAAAGTGACTCATTTTTTAACATCTAAAAATAAAGAATAATAAAAATCAGTGAGTTCATCTTTAGTTGCTTTCTTTCACCTGCCAGGTTCAGATATTACAGGTACCCAGACTAAAGGCTTTCTTTTTCCTAGGAATAAAAGGAGGTGATGCCAAAATGTTTCTTTTTTCACTTCTCTTAACAATGACAGGGTAAGAACTCCTGCAGCATTTATACAGCAAAGTGAAAGCTTTTAGAGTGGGCTTAATGAGTGGGTTTTTTATATAGACTTCATCATTTAATTTATTTGTCATTTGTGTTTTCTTTAATTTAGTTTGGATATTTAAAATGTCTTCCAGTTCCAGAGTTAAATGTTGATTAGAAATTAAAGTTTATTGATCTTTAAGAAGATCTTGCATTATTATTATGCCATTGTCTTTAAATTACTTGAAATTGGTTTTAAAACAACAATAGTTTATTGTAATAACTTCTGGCACAATTTATCGTCCAGTAAAATTTATCGTGACGCGCCTCGGTCCGCCCAGGCGTTTTCCACGGCTGAATGGTTGCCATGGGAGATTAAAGGATTCAAAACTCCAGCTATGTTTTTGATGATATAAAATTAAAGACATTTAGTTTTTCCCAAATAATTTTTTCCCTCTAGATTCATATCTTGGACAACTACTTTTTACTTCTACTTGAGTACAAACATGTTGCAGCAGTGCTACTCTTGCTTGGGTACGTTTATGGGGACTCTACCCACCTCTGCTTAAATGTAACCACACACTGACAGACGTCTAACTCTCACCACTCTGCGATCAATGTGCTCTGCCTACCTGTAGTTTCCCAGTTTGACCCAGACAATTTGTTTGTAGTGAGGCTTCTTCCCCGCCCTGCAGTCACTGCAGGACCACGCGCCTTCGGGCATCTCCATCTCCAGACACTCCGGGTGGAAGGAAGCTGGGCATGAGTCGCAGCACAGCAACTTTCCTCCTACATTTGGATGGATGTAAACATGTGTTTGTGTGCGCACATGAAAGTGTATGTGCGTATGCGTATGCGTGTGCATGTGTGTGTGTGTGTGTGTGTGGGTGTGTGTGGGTGTGTGTGTGTGCATGCGGATGGGATAATGAGTATGCAAAGAGAGGAGGAGTGTATGATTAGGTGGATGCACATCAAACACCTGGACAAACTCTGAATCTCAATTGCAGACAAGCCTAAGCAGGAAATAAAGATTTAAATTATATTTTATTCATATTTAGGACAAGAAAGAAACTTTTTAATTGAAAATTTGGTCATTATTTTGAATAAAAACAAAGATTTGCATTTGACTGAAAGTTCCAGTGATGGCAACACTGCAATAAAATCTTATACAAGCAACAGCTTCTACTGCAGCAGTTCCAGCATGTCTGGCAATCAGATTCAGAGCACTGTACCAAGACCAGTCTATGGGAAATACATGCGGCAGCACTGGAATAAAAAGTCAGCCAGCAAAGTAGGAATTATTCAGGGTTATAATCAAACACATTATCTGCAATAAGCAGGCATGCAGTCCTGCTAGAGCAGCGAACCTGTCCGATCGCACAGCGCATCCTGCAGAGACCAGCTTGCATGGAATCCAATGTTTACAGTATTGGCATTTCTTGTTTTGGTGTTTGTCAACTTTAAAAAAAACAGTCCCTCTTAAATGCACACAAATCTTTTTACTGACTGGGATTACATTCCATCCAAGACGGGTCAAAAAAATAAAAATCAAAATAGCTGCAGTCAGCATAAAAGAGGTGAAGCTGAACAAGGCCCTTTCAAATCAAAAACAAGCCCAAAGTGCTGAAGCAGAGAAGCAGTGCACCTCCAGCAGTGATCCATACAGGAAAAAAAAACACAACCAGAATTAATTAACCCAGAACATCCTGCAGAGGGGAATATACACAGAGCTGCTTCAAGTTTGATGGCTAGTTGGGTTTCCGCAGTAGCAAAACTCTCTTGTCATATTTCAGTTTTCTTTTTTTAAGGTGCTGTATATACCCAGATTGATTGATTGATCCTCAGGACGGGCCCCATGCAAGAACGAGTCTCCTTCGCAAAAAATACGCCTGTCAGGAGTTTCTCATGAATTATAATAGCTTGCTAATGAGATATCAGTCATCTGCTAATTACAAAAATTACATTAATCCTAATGTCCTCACACCAAAACTAAACCAAATGAATTAAACTTTGCGTCAGGGCTGGATGATGTGGCTGAAAGTTTCACGATAAGTGTTTCACATGAGTCAATACAGATAATTATTGATTAGTTTCTTTTGTTTTAAATATATTTGAAATACTCCCAACCCAGTGATGTGACCTTTCTCATTTTATCCAGTTTTCACCATGTCGTTGTTTTATTATTAAGCCGATATGAGGCACCGTGGTAAAACCTGAAACTATTCCTGCACAAGTTACTCAACAGGTTGTTGCTAGGTAACCAAAGAGTGAATGAGTTGCTAGGTAACCAAAGAGTGAGTGAGTTAGTTGACGCCACCAACCTTACAAAACTCTTCATGAGAGTTTGAGCTGCTAAAGTCTTTCCTCTGACTACATCTCCCAGAATGCTGTGCGGTTCTGGATCAGAGTTGAGTAAATATTCAGATGTATTACTACAACCACATTTCAGATGTATTGTAATAAGATTTACTGTAGTATAAAATTCTAGTAGAAAATTGATCCTGCCACATTTAGCTCATGTCATGTTTGTAGAATAACCCGGATGCTATAAATCATCATTGTCTGCTAATCTTCACATTCAGGCACCACCAAAAAAAAAAAAAAAAAAAACAATTCTTGCATGAGGCCCGCTTTTATCTGGAACTGGGCTGAGGCTCCTTTGCGTCACTCTGCATTGAAATGAACTGCATGTGTAATCAGTTAATTAACTCTGCACCTGAAGGCTTTGAAATGAAAGACGTATGCAAAAAGGGGGAAACTGAATCAGAACGGGAGCAGGCACAACACAAACACGGACCAAGGGAGGAAGGGGGGACAAGGAGAAAGAGAAAAACTGTTCAGTTACCTTTCCCAACATTCTTTTTGGTAGCTGACGAAGGAGAGGGAATCATAGGTAATTTCAACTCAGCACGATTTGACTCAGTCAGAAGGTAGTGGGACTTATAGGCATATGAACTTAATATGGTGTCAGTAAGGTCTTGCACTAACAGCCCTACACAAGACACACAGGAAGAGACGGGGGGTGAGCCGCAGTCAAACTCGAAAATTACCCAAATTTCACACAGAAAGAAACACACACACACACTCACACACACACACACACACACACACACAAGCATAGCCTCGCACGCACTCAGAAGTAGTAAACAAAAAAAGTTTGTCCCGACGTAAAAGAGGCCAAACAGTGCACTCAACTCAGCGCAAAGTGTTGGGCCTAATTGGCTGATTGGAAAACCTGTTTACTGCCTAATTCAAGTGGAGTGCAGTGTGAAAGCCTGGGGTTATTAATATTACAATGGAAAAACAAACACAGCACAAGTTTTCATGAACAAAATCCCTAAACATGAAACACAAATCAGAATATCTACACGTTAAATATCAAATGCAAGTTTTAACCCATGAGATGCTAACTCTGGACTGAAGCCAAAACATTAAGCAGTGATGAAGTCAAGATGGCGGCGCGTCCAGTGGTGCAGGCTTACCTCTGGCACACAGAAAGCACCAGCCGACGTTGACGGGAGACGAGAGGAGGCCGTTCTTCTTGGCACTGCCGTGGTTGCTGCAGATCATGATGTGATGGGTGAGGATGACGCTGCCGGCGGCCAGGCAGCCGTCGCTGGGGTGATAGGCCAATGGGCAGCGGATACAACGAATCAGACGGCCTGCGAAACGAACCAAATATTTATCATTACAGTTTAGGTACAGAGCAGAAAACTTTCCTTCAATGTTGACTTTATTTTAAAGATGACATATTACACTTCCTTGAACAGGTTAGGATAGGACTATGAGCGAAATATTTTTGCATTTGCTCAGGAAAATAGCTACAAACAGATAAGCAATTATACAAACGTATATGTTTGAAAAGCAGAAGTGGAGCCTCCTGCACAACCAATAAGAATGCAGTAAGTGGTTTCTGGATGGTAAGTCAGCAACAAAACACTTGTCTTTTTCAGCAGCCATTGTACATCATACACAATGATAAAGCCAGCTGATTAAACGCGCTGGAGCTCAGCTGGGGTTTTTGATGTGGGCAATATGGGCAGTTGCCCAGGGCAGCATTGGGAAGTGAGGGGCACACAAAAACTAGAATGAGATAAATAGAGCTGTAAGTTTTTCCTCTTGCTTTTACGCTTACCCAGTCACTAACGTGTTAGCACCCTTTCCTTGCTTTCAATAACATATTATTTTGTGGGTGTTGCACAAAACAGCACCAAGTATATAATAAAAGAGTTCTTCAAGATTAAAATATTGCATTAATTATCATTTTGATGACTATTTCAATTTAATAATTTGTGCATATATAAAACTTCATTATTTTGTTGTTATTCTGGGTATCCAATCATTTGAATTATTTTTTGGATCCAATTACAGCTAAAAAAAAAAAAAAAAAAAAAAACCTGAAAATTAAACAAATAAAAGAGCTAAGAGTAATTTCTAGGATTGTGTATAAAATAAATAAGCATTAAACACACAGAGCCGCCCATCTTTACATTTGCTTTGATCGTCTTTCTTGTCCCTGGTGAAGAAAAGCATCCAGCATAATGCTGCCACTACCTGTTTCTGATACATTTCCTTTCAGCTGTCTGAATCAGTCCATCTGTTTTCAAAGTAGCTTGAATACAAGCTTTAGCTACTGTCAGAGAGAAATAGCACCAGCGATGTCACAGGATGATGGTCTCCCCTTGGGTGAGATGAAGGCCATTTCTTCCTTTTTTCATTTGGTTTATTTGCAGCATGATGACGCACCATCATCATCCATTTCCAGGAACATAGCAATAGCTCTGTCCCCGATGGTCTTCCAGGTACACCTCATTTAAACCAAACAGAGAACTGGATGTTCTGAATCACCAAAAATTCTACATGTGTCTCTAGACACTGCTCCAAACAAAACTTTTTTTAAGAGACTCATTTCTTTCTATAGCAAATTATTTCTAATATTTTACCTATTCACCAGTGAATTGATTTTGTCTTTTTGAATTACCTTGTAATTGTATTTGTTTATTAACTTTTTCTAAAGGAAATCAACCTTTTCCCCACTTTGGGAAAAGGTTGATTTCCCAGACTCGAAGACTCAAAGTGGAACTTAAAGGATACAAATTATGCAATATTCATATTTTACTTTATACTTTCATTTTTGTCTCTACTACTTCCTAAACACAACCCAAGCACTTAAAAAAAAACAAACAAACAAACAACAACAAAAAAAACAGCCATTTTTTTGTCAATAAGCTAAAGATTTTTTGGTGTCTGAAAAATTAGCCGTTTCAAAAACCTTCGGAATGTATCATCACAAATGTGGTGCGACATAGCAACCCCAGTCAAGCACAAACAAGTCACCTTGCAACCCAGTCAGAGCCTTAGCATGTTTGGTCAGCTGGTTTTACCGCTGTATGGCCTGTACAATGGCTGCTGGAAGAAACAAGTGTTTTGTTGTTGAATTACTGTCCAGAAACCACTTGATGCATTCTTATTGGTTGTGCAGGAGGCGCTACAAATACTTTTCAAAGATGTACTGTTGTTTTTATGTGTAAGAGTAAACGTTGAGTTAGGTGGCGTGGCCAGCAGTAGTTTATTTGGATTTAAAGTGACAAGAAGCCCTAACAGAGCTCAAAATGGGCACAACTGAACAGACATAAATCTCATTATCTAAGAATGATTTTGTGCAAAAATTTTTGTTACATGTTTTGTACAGACCATAGATCTATTCCAACCTGTTCAAAGAAGCATAATAGGTCACCTTTAAAACGGAAAACAAATGAAACAGAATGTGCTCCACCTTTGCTGGCTCGCTGCAGGTCTCGCTCTAAGCAGCAGGTGGAGCAGCTGTGCTGCGGGCAGCAGAACCCTCCACCAGAACCGCTGGTGGTGCCCGGCAGCTTCCGGACACAATCCTCGTGGTAGAAGCATCCGCATCCAGACACGGAACAACGAGTCACCTCCGGATCCACTGATTTACAGCTAAAACAAGGATGATTGCCTAAAAGAGAGAAAAATAAAACAGCAAAAAGTCACAACAAAGGAAACAAACTCAGCTCAGGACATTTAGGGGGGAAACTGTCTTTGCTCTCACCATTTCTACATTCAGTGCAGGTGAATCGGCCCTCCGGGGCAGACGACAGGCCGAGACACTCCAGGTGGAACTGTCTGCTGCAATCACCCTCACACACGACCAAACCCTCCCCGTACACCTCGCAGATCTAAAGAACGCACACATCATCTAATGACTCAGGGCCTTGCAAAAGTACTCACACCCCTTCAACTTGTTCACATTTTGTAATCGTACAACTCAAGGTTCACTGTATTTTACTGGGACTTTATCTTTTAACCTAACACAAAATAGTGTAACACTAAAAAAAATTAAGATAAAACACTTTGCAGAACAAGCTTTTGCCACAGTTAAAGCTGCAGGTCTTTAGAGATATTTGTGTAATGGGGCTGAAACTAAAAAATACGTTTGTAATTGATTATTCTGATGATTTGGAAGAACCTTGTTAAGTTGTCTGTATTGCGTTGTAATATATTGTATTTATATTGATCGTGGCTTCAGAGACTACAGATGAAAATTAGCCTTTATGACTAACTCCTGCATATTATGTGATATGATTGTCCTTTCTGAGATACATAAACAACAATTATTAATTAATCTGATTTTTTTTTTAAAAAAGGTAAATTCTGCATATTTTTCATGTAACCATTTAATGTATTTCTGATACATAAAATAAACAAATAAAAGCATATAAACAAGTAATTTAATTCCTTTTTGAATGACAAAATAAACATGTTATTACCTAAAATATAGTAACATAACATTTCTTTAGTGAATACTTCATCATTTGTAGCAAACGATGCAGGGAAAAAATATGTACTTCTAACATGTGAAAAGCTCAACCCTCTCTGCTCAACATCAATACAGCACAGGGTTGATCTGTTGATTATTTTTTGGATTAAGTGATTAATAATTTGATAGGGAGAGGTATGTAATAGGAGTTTTTTTTCTTACGGAATTTGAATCAGGTGAAGCTAAAACTAAGCTACTAAAGGAGTTCTGTGTAGAAAATAACAAAAATGTTTTTATTTTTCATCTTAAATGCAAAATGTATACTTTTTTTGTATAGTTTTGGCTTAATTACTGCGTTAAGTGTGTTGTTCTGTCATCAAATAGCCTTTTTTCAGAGTATATAAACTCCACTTAATTAATTGATTATTAAATTAATTAACGATCAAGAACTAGATCAAACAATTTAGTTTATGTTGGCAAAGTTAGACTATGTGAGGCTCAGGAGATTTGGTTTCATTATTATGTAATCTTTAGTTTGTGAATTTTTATTCATTTGTTTGTATTTCTTACTATTTATTTAAAGTAAAAAATGCCATTATATATTGGTATTTAATGGTACCAATATTTGCATAGAATAATGCAACATTATTCATTATTTCAAACACTTATCTTTTTCTGAGGAGTAGACTTGCAAAGTGTGTTTTATTTATTAAGATGGACTGATCTTTTTTTCTTTCTTATTGTAATTAGCATTATGATATTGTGAGTCTATGTTTTGCAAAACTTGTTTCCTTTTGAACCAATAAAAGATAGTAAAAAAAAAAAAAAGATGTGCAACTTGTAATCCAGCAGAGACCAGCCTTACCTGGCACACCATGTCTCTCTGTCCAGTACCGCTGTCTTGACGGGACAAACCGGAGTCCACAGACTGAGTGTCAGAAGCGTCAGCGTCTGCCGCTGCTGGGCTGTCCAGGCTCTTCCCAAATAATCCCTGGAGAATTATTAGGGATGAGATTACTTTAATCTGTGCTTAGAAAAGCTTTACCAATTGAAATTTATCTTAAAAAGCCTCTCCACAATAAAGCATTCATTTCTATGGACCACGTGACGTCACGCGTCCGCTCCGCCACTATGGACATCAAAACAATCAATGCGCTCCCTTAAAGCTAGTCTAAAAACAGATGTCTGTCACCTAATGTCGCTTTTATTAAGTTGATTTCACTTAAGAAGTTGTCACAGGACGCTATATGATTAGGAAGATTTCAAATGTCGCATTATGGAGAAGGTACGCGTCTAACCGTAACCATGGAAACAATGCCGCACCGTCATGTAGCCTAGCATGTATTGTATGCAAAAAAAACTAGTTAGCATCTCGTTTTTTGTGCGATTTAAGGCTTCTCCGGTGTAAAAACACTGTTTATGATATAGTGATATAAATCGTGTGGTGTGAATTCAGGCACAGTCGGTAATTTGATCAACACGTGACGGGGAGGAGGTTCGGTTCGGGTCGGTTTCTAAGCTAGCTATTTCCAACTTTTGTAAAAACCGCCGTCTATGATGAGCCCCAATCAAGTGTGTTACGTTCACAGACAAATTATCTTGACTCGATCGAGTAGAAGCCATGAATAAACTGGCAAAAACAACTTGGGAAAACTTTGTTCAAGTTCTCCCGTCCCTTACTTCCGACGTCTGTCATGTCGCCTCGAATGATTTGGGATCGGAGTTGCAAAGGGTGAAATACGTCGATCTTTCTCAAACTGTGGTTTGTGACCGCCCCCTAGTGGTCCTCCAGGTACTGCATGTACCGTGGTGATAGCTTAAAGTTCAACGCTGCTAATAGTGAGAGTGGTGTTTTAGTTTTTAGGACATTACCTGCTTATAATGCTCTGAGCACACGTCAACAGCTGTTATTTTTTTATTTAAAAGGATTTGAATCAGCAAATAAATACGATGGATAGAAATGGGTGGATAATTTTTATGTTTAATGGTGTAGAAGAGGATTTTTGTTTCTGCCAAAGCCACTCAAGTCTATTATGTTTCTTAATTACAAATAGCCCTACAATGATGTTAATGTGCAAAACATTTGTAGTAAAGAATAACTTCTTCTTTTATTTCCATGTGTTTGACATCATTGGAAAGTTTAGAGTCCACACACAGAATCTGAATATAACTCAAAACACCTTAAATGTAAACAGCACCACCCTCCTCATTAGTTAAGAGACCAATATTTTAATTTCAGGTTATATATATTAATACGTTGATTTCAAGCTAGGTGGTCCATGAGTCTTTGTTTAATGGGTTATGTGATCCTAAGTCTGAAAAAGTTTAAGAAATACTGCTTTACGTTGATGTGAATGTGGTCGGTTCTGTTTCTTTTATGATACAGGAATGACAGGATGAGCTATTTCTTTTATTACATCTGTGTCTTCTCATTTTTGTGTGTGTTGTTTCATTTGAAGCCCACCTGTGGGTCGTTCAGACCCCTGGAGTCAGAATCAGACGTGTCTCTGTACTGAGACGAAGCCATTTCGACGTCTGTTGACGCTCTGCTTCTCTTCTTCAGCGGTTTGCATGCATCCGAGATCTCACTGGCTCCTTCAGGAGGATGGCATGGATTTCATGTAAGTTATGAAGGAGTTTATAATTGAAGGGTTTGAGGAGGTGTTGAGTATTTTATACCTTTCTGTGATCCCGTCTTCAGCATGGTTTCTGGAGCCATCTCAGCCTGAGAATCACAAATTTCATACTTTAATAAATTCTGTGTTTTCCAATTTGTTTAACTTAAATTGATTTTTTTGATTAACAGAGTAAAATATTTCATTTTTGGGAAATCTTTCCACTGATGCACTCCTCGGGTTTCCATAGTTCAGTGATGTCAGCATGTCCGCGGCCGCCATCTTGTTTTCAGAGATTCTATTTATATAAACTTTGAATTCAAGGAAACACCACGACAAAAAATATTAAGGCCAGGCTATGATTTTTTAAAATTATTTTTATTATTATTTTTATTAATAATTAATTTATAATAGTTTTATACTTCTAACACAAAAAATAATATAAAATAAAAAATAAAATAAAAATAATAGTAAAAAAAAAACTTCTAAACACACTGGCATCAAATCATTCTCAGTAGCAGAACCTTGAAATAATTGTGAAAACAATTTCAAACAATGAACTTCATGAACTGAGCAGGTCACATCAGATCCTGATAACTTTATTGAATATTTTTCACATTAAAACAAATTTGTTCCTCATAATTAAGACATTTTTTGTGGTAAAATTTCTTATTTCTTCTGCCAATAGTATGGTATTATTTTTATAATTACACAAAACAAAATCTCATAGGGATGAATAAAATGAAAGCCACTTTTTAAAAATATTTTCAGGAGTTATGTCTTTTTTATAAAAATAAGAAAGGAAAAAATAAAAAAACAAAATAATAATAAAAACATTGATGAAAATCTGAATCAATCTTAAAAATAAAATCCAGGATTTAATTTTTAAACCACATCATCCAGCCCTAATCTGCAGCAATTTAATCTGAAACGTTCACTGTGGTGGAAGTCTGAGCTCATAATTTATTTCAGTTTTATCGTGCAGCGTAAAGTAACGAGAGAGAAGCCAGATCTCCAGCATTTTCCCTGCAGGTGAGCAGAGGGAGACTCACCTGTTCTTTTTTGGTTTTCTTCTTCGGGATGGGATCGGTGCCTCTCTCTGACTCAGATCTACTCCGGACTGACCGCCGCTGAGGCTTCCTCTCCTGGGAGCCTGAAAGCAAAAAATAAATAAATAAATAATAAGCAACCTGCATTTTGAATCACACAGAGAGCAAAAATAAGAAAAAGAAAATCCTGTTTATTTTGGAACTGCTGGTAAAGATGAGCAGAAAGTCCTAAAATTAACTTTTCTATCTAAAACCCAACC
Source organism: Poeciliopsis retropinna (assembly GCA_010277075.1). Classification (NCBI taxonomy): domain Eukaryota; kingdom Metazoa; phylum Chordata; class Actinopteri; order Cyprinodontiformes; family Poeciliidae; genus Poeciliopsis; species Poeciliopsis retropinna. The sequence continues at coordinate 8,600,790 of VMRM01000001.1, forward strand.
TTTAATTTGAGTTAATCTTTTAAGTGGAGAAAAATATCCCAAATTAGCATCTAATTAAAAAATAGAATCACTAGTGCTACACCTACTGGTACAGCTTCAATCAGCACCTTGTACAAACCTTCACCTTTGACAAGTCGTCTAACATTTTATAAGGTTGGAGCACAATGAGAGACAGCAACATTTAATTATTACTTTATTCCTAAAATGTCTCTTCTTTTCAGCCAGGTGGTTATTGTAGATTAGAATTTGTTCTGAACTCAACTGGTCAAATAAAAGTTAAATAAATAAAAATAAGTATATCCCTCCACAGGTTTTAAAGAATCTGTTACAATAGGTTTTCTAAATGTTTTATTCTGTGGCATAAAACAAGAAGCCAAACATGCAATATGTAGTAAAGTAGCTTGATTTTTGCAAAAATGTTCATTCTACTAATATTATGAGTATTTTCATATTAGAGATTCATCCTGCTAATAATATGACTTTCATCACATATTATTACAGCTTTATTTTTGAAATATTCTGAATTTAGTATTATTTTGTATGACATTTAATTATTTTGAAGTGGTTGTTAGGGGCAGCAATACTTTGATTGTTTCCTTCCAGTGAACAACGGTAGTACAATTAAAGATTGGAATTTATTCAGTATGACATTTAGACCTGTCACAATAAGCAATAAATAAATTAGTCACATGATAAATCAAAGCAAGCTCAATAATTTACATTTGCATGATTTATTTTGTTTTTTCTTTTTCTGACAAAAACTGGATGATAAAAGTCCTCATTGTGGTGACTTCAAATTCTGAAGTGACACTTCAGAATTGATTTTATTTGTTGTTTCCGTTGTTTTGTCTTCCAGCTCCAGTGTTAAATGTTTGTTAGAATTTAAAGTTTATTGATCTTTGAGAATGTGTTTCTAAATTATTATGCTCCTTGGTCTCTAAACAACAATATTTTGTTTTATCACAATAACTTCTGGGACAATTTATCATCTAGCAACATTTGTGACTGTGACAGGCTCAGTGACGTTTTGCTGCTTTATTAAAAAAACTGATTTTTTTTTAGGCTTTTTACAGGAGAGCTAACAAACATGGCTGATGCTCTGATTCGTTTCCTCGCCTTGCGGACTGCTGCTGGGCGATCCAGGTGAAGAGTTTTGTCGATTTGCTGACTCGCTCCTCCTGCTGGCTGGAGAGCCTCTCCTCTCGTCGCTCTCTTCCTCACCTTCGTCGCCCTCTTCTTCCTCTTCCTCTGGACTGGGCTCAGGTTTGGCTCTGCTGTCCTGCTGAAGGAAACACTCAGATCAGACCTCACAGGACGGCGCCACCGTCCTTCCGTCCATCTGCACCTGGTTAGACCTACGTCAGGTGAGCAGTACCCCAGGTCGGGCTGCCGGCCCTCTCTCTCCACCCTCTCCTTCTTCTCTTCTTCTCTGTCCTTCTTTGGGGACGGCGTGATGTTTTTCTGCAGGAGAGGCCAGTCGCACTTGGTGATCTCCACGTTCAGCCTCTTCATGGTGATGGAGAGAGGCAGCAGCTTCCTCGCCGCTGCCGTTTTCCACGGCCTGACCACCGGCGGCGGCGAGTCCTGCTTTGCATCAGACCCGGCGTTTTGCAGCGGTGAACTCTTCCTCTGCTGTTCTCCCTTCTGGACCTTCTCTTCCCCGGCGGGCTGCGAGTTCGAGCTGTCCTCCGTGTTGGAGATGCTGCACTGCCGGCGCGGCAGCTGCCTCCGTGGCGGCTGCTCTCTGTCGGGCGACTTCACGCCGACATCCTCCTTCTTTCCGACCGAGCCGCTGGAGCGTCGGCTCCGTTTTTCAGCTCGGATGCTGGGTTTCTTGGTCGGCGGCGCCTCTTCTGGGTCCGGGTCGACGTAGATGAAGGTGTAGTTGTCAATCCGTTCCTGGCGCGTCATGAGAAAGGCGTCCTCAGCATGGCCGACGCCTACTTCCCACTGAGTCCGCTCCCTCTGAGGGATGGGCTTCAAAAGCTGGAGAAAGATAAAATATGAAGGTTTTATTGAATAATGATCATTATTTACTGGAAATTTATAACTTTAAAAGTGACCTATTATGCTTCCTTAAACAGAATAAGTCTATAGGCTACACAAAACATTCTCATCATATTTTTTGCATTATATCATTCAGAGATAATAAGATTTTAGTCTGTTCAGTTTCAAAATGAGCTGTTTTAGGGCCTAATGTCGCTTTAAATCCAAATAAGTTGCTGCTGGTCACACCCCCCAACTGGAACAAACCTCCGGAAAGCTGCAAAACAGCTGAAACACTGAGTTCCTTTAAGTCTAGCTCTAGATCACTTGAACTGTTTTAAAGTTCAAAGTGATCTACAAATAAAATTTGATTTGATTTCACACATACAACGGCTAAAGTGGAGCATCCTGAATAACCAACAAGAATGAAGCAAGTGGTTTCTGGAGAGTAAGTCAAACCAAAACACTTGTTTTTTTTCCAGCAGCCATTGTACCACCCACAACGCAGTAAAACCAGCTGGCCAAATGCACTGGAGCTCTGAGTGGGCTGCTAGGTGACGGCACAGTGTGAATCAACAATCGGGAGGTTTTTGAAATGACTCATTTTCCAGGCACTAGAAAACATAAACTCATTGGTAAAAAAAACAAAAAAAAAACAGCTGGGTGGGATTTTTAAGACTTGGGCTATTTTTAGAAGCAGTAGAGACTCAAGTGGAAGTACAAAAATGTGCAAAATGTGAGTTTTAGTCCCCTTTAATTTTCTATACAAATATAATGCAGCAACCTGCCAATATGAAATTAATTAATAGCTAAATATATGATAAATACCAAAAGACGACAAAAGCTGAGGCATAAAGAAGTATTTTATCCCCCTTATCAACTAGTTAAACCAGGAATATTGGCCAAAGCAACAATGTTAACATATTAACATTTAGCACGTTAGAGCTGTCCAAAACCAGTATCAACTGAATATTTCCACTGTCTGACCATACATGAAAGTGAACATTTGCTGTTTTAGGTTAATTAAAATTACTAAAAGTATTTGTTAAATGATAAAAAGTAACAAATTTTCATCTTCTTTTTAAAATTCTGATGTTTACAAACATTAAGGATGTTTTCACACCTGATAGTTTGGTAGACTACATTTGATTTGGGACCAAAATAGCAACATTTGTTACATTTTCAGCTGGTGTGGCTCTCTTTCAGACTCCACTTTATCAAACGATCCAAACTAATTAAAAAACCTGTTCACTCCCTCGCCTGTGGTGGCGCTGCACCAAAACTACTGATGAAAATGGCACAAAAATCTCAGAAGAAGCCATCAGTGCAACTTCCTTCTTCATAAAACGTAAACTTACATGGAGTAGCATCATATTTTAGCGGTTGTAGGATTTCTCTTTAAAAGATTGAATCATTTTTTCTGCTAGCATCAGACAGGAATGTTTCTTTTGGTTATATTTACCCAGAATGCCTTGCACTACAGTTCACTTCCTGCTTTTGGAGCAGTCTCCTCTTAGCATTTACGTATGTATTCGAGTTCACTTTGTCCAAACCAGATCTGGGTTTTTAGGCCAACCAGAGTTCACACCTCCCCAAACAAACCGGACATTCCATGCAAAAAAAATCTAGAGTTTGATTAAAGCGGACCAAACATGGCTGCTGTGAATAGACCATAAAATAACTACGCATTTAAACTTCAATTTCTGAAACCGAGGATGACTTTGTAACCAAAAGTATCCAACATCTGGTTTCCCGTCTTTTTTCAGTGCTTCCTCTTTGAAACCCTTTTTATTAAATCAGATAATACTGCATTTGTTTTACAGACGTACAGACGTACGTCTGACGTACGACATAATATCTGTACATACTTTCTGTCTCTCCACAGGGTTTGTGGCTTTGCGCAGCGTCTCTGCCTGGAGCTCGTCAAACTGCTGCTTCCCCTGGTATGTGACTATCCTCTTCTCATGGATCCACGCTCGCTCAGCGACGCTGCCAAAGAACTGGACGTGATACTCCCTGTGTCCTGTTAACAAGAGGAGTCACAAGAGAGATTTGGTCAACAGTCTTGTGATTAGAGGTCTACCAATATCGGCTGATACTTAAATGTGAAGCAGATCTAATCCACCGATCTTATCTACCTCAGCAAATGTCTTAAAAAAAAAAGAAAAAAGAATCAACTACTGTTTTCTTCTGCTCTCCCAAAAGAGAAGTTTGACTGACAGACCGGACCCATCAGGTCACATCTGCACGTTTGCAGCTAACAATAGTTAATAACTCAGCCACTTTCTTGTCACATTTTGCAACATTTAAGACAAAAAAAAAAAAAAACAGTCTCCGCCAAAATCAGAATCGGCAGGTGAGGCTTTTTAAAGATCGGTGCAGCCATACTTAACGGCTCTTACCTCTGGTGTTGATGCGAGTGTGGACCTTCATCTGTGGGTCGGAGGAGACCATGCAGGGCCACCAGGGATAGGTGCCCACCTTGGACCACACCAGATCTCCAATCACAAACTCCTTACAGAACCCCGTCTCCTGGATCACCGACGGATGATGGACTTTAGGAATCTAAAGATGAAGATTCACTCGTTACTGGTCTAGTTTTAAAATCCCACAGAAACTTGAATTGAAGGTGCTAAGCCGCTTTGCTCTTTGCCTTCTGTGTTTTTGGTTCAGTTTTGATGACCGTTCTCTGAGTTTTCTCCGTCTGGGCCGGTGGCGGGTCGCTCGGCGGCGGTTCTCTTGGCTGCGGCTGGACGGACTCTTCTGTCTGGACCGTGGAAGCGGTTTGCTCTTGGCTCCGCTCCACACTCTGCTGAGCCTGAAGCTGCAACCTCGCGCTCTTTTTCCTCTTCTCCTTCTTCCGCTCGTGTCTGCGCTGAATTTGAGTCGCCTCGTTCTTCTGAGACTCCTTCTAAAGGACCGCAAAAAGTTATCAAGACAATGTTGCCCCTGTTGTTTTCATTTAGTTACTTTTAAAATTTGTAGCAACCTGAAAGTATTACATTTTTCCTCACATTGTTGCAATGCAAATTCTTTTTTTTTTTTAATCTGCACAAAATAGCCCATATATTTGCATATTATTATACTATAAAATACACATTTTCAGATACATTTTGGTAAATGGATACAAAATTCATACAAAAAGATGAACATAATCGGTAAATATCACAAGTATTCACACCCGTTGCTGAATATTTTGTTGAAATACTTTTGGCAAAAGGACATCCTCAATTCTTCATTTGTAATAAAAATAAGCAAATAAGGACACCACTGATAAACACAAAATATGGAAAAAAAAAAAAAAAGTGGGTGTCAGTACTTTCTGGTGGTACTAGCATTAAATACTAAAATCTAATTTCAACTTTAGTCTGGACATTTTTAGACATCCACTACTTTGGGACCATCTGGAGAATCGTACATTATGTTTTCCATGAGTATATTCCTTTCACCATTTAGAAATTACATTTTTTATATTTTCTTCCTGCATCTTGTCATATTCATATTAAATATTAAAAACTTGTTTTCCTTTTACTCTAATTTCTAGTAATGATGTTTATTTACTTGTGTAAAACCTCAATAATGGCCAGTCTGAGGTGGAGGAGAGGCAACACTGAGTTATGGTGCATTATTTTTATACTGCGAAGAATTATATAACTATAAAAGGTCATTTTTACACAAGTTGTCCCACTAAAGAAGTTTAAATTTATTTTCAAAGAAAAGAAAATCTTAGATAGCAAGATCTGTTGACTAAAAATAAAAGTCAATAGGTCATCCCCTCATTTTAATGATTTTAAGTCGAGCAGAAAGTGTTCATATGAAAGAATAATATGTACCTTAGGAGTGAAACGTAAAATTACAGAGCAGTGCATCGTGTATACACCCTGTGTTTGACCCGTTACCTGCAGCTCCTGCAGCAGATCCCCACACAGCGCAGACTCAAACAACTCCTTTCCGTTCTGATACGTCTTTATGATCTTCAGCTTGATCTCTGGAGAGCTGGTTTTCTTCAGCACACCGCCGGGGGTGTTGGATGGAGCGAGCACGGGCTGAGAAGACGGGGTGCTGTCCACCAGGGAGGGCGGGGGGCTGGAGGAAGGCAGGTGTAAGGGGGGCGGCGGCGGCAGGTTGTGGCTCATGATGTGAGGCGTCTGGGACAGCTGGTGCTGGGCGGGCAGCGGCAGCTGCGGTGGCGGCGGCGGGGGGCTGTGCGGGTGCGAGTGGGTCTGTATGTGGGGCGGGTTCGAGTGGAAGGGGTGTGCGTGGTGGTGGTGGTGGTGGTGGTGGTGATGGGGGTGGTGGAGGTGCGGGTGATGTACCGACAGCGGCGGAGACACGGGGGACAGAGGTCTCTCATGGAGGCCGGGTCCTCTCAGGACAGTTCCCTCCCCCGGCAGGAGGCCATGGTCCCCGTAGCTCCGTATGGCGCCGTAGCCATTAGCCGAGCCGTTGGGGAACTGCGAGTACATGGAGAACTTGGCCTGGGGCTCGTACAGGCCCAGACCCGGGGGGTAGCCGTTAGGGACCTGCGGCATGTCCTCCGAGGCTGACGGCGGGTAAGAAAACTCTGCATCCAGGGCAGCATCGTAAGAGGGACCGCTATCCTCACCCGGGTCACTGCCGGTGTCGCAGGAGCCGTCCTGTCTGATGTTGGCTGAGTCAATGAGCTGAGGGGGTTGCTGAATTGTATTTCCCATGATCCCTTGCATGAAAGAGAAGGAGAAATCCATTGTTGGGCTCCTGCATCCTTAACTGTCTTTTTCTTTGACTGGACCTAGGGACAAAGACGGGGAAACTTTAAGACTCTAATTTGTCTCTTAAACAAAATCACAAAGAACTTTAAAATGCATCGTAAAACAGATTAAACATCGATATTTTAAACACAATGAAAGATCTTTATTCCATTTTCTTCTGTTCTGTTAACTACAACCAGCACAAGACCAGAGCTGAAGCAATTAATCACATTAATGCATCAATTATTAAAATAATCGTCAACTAATTTAGTAATTGATTCATCGCTAACTGGAGTATACAGACTATAAAAGTCAATTTGCTGAAATAACAACACAGGTAGGCTGGTAATTAAGCCAAAACTCTACAAAAACCATACATACAGCTCTGAAAAAATAAGAAACCACTTAAAATGATCAGTTTCTCTGATTTTGCTATCTATAGGTATATGTTTGAGTAAAACAAACTTTGTTCTTTTATTCTATGAACTACTGACAATATAGTATTTATGTGCAGAAATTGAGAAATGGTGAAAATAACTAAAAATTTGCAGAGCTTTCAGATCTCAAATAATGCAAAGAAAACAAGTTCATATTAATATAGAAACAACAATACTAATGTTTTAACTCAGTAAGAGTTCAGAAATCAATATTTGGTGCAATAACCAGGAGGTTTTCTATGGGATTCAGTGCAGAGGGCTGTCTTTTTCCAGAGCTGCATTTTGTATTCAATACTTGTACAAATTTTCTTCCTAGAACTACTAGTCAAATTTAGTAAAAGACTAAAAATAAAACTTAATAGGTCATCCCCTAATTTTAATTATTTTAAGTCGAGCAGAAAATGCTCATATGAAACTTTTCATATGTCGGTGTTTGAAGTATTGTTTTTAGCTGCAGATTAATCTTTTGCTACAAACCATCAAGCATACATTTAAAGAATGTTATGCTATTGCATTTTAGGCAATAAAATGTGTATTTTTTTTATTTTATAATGGAATTTAATTCAATTTTATGCATTTTTCAATATTGCATAAAATAGAATAAGGTGGTTAAGATGAAAAGTGTGCCATTTTTTTAAATTGTCAGATAATCAATTAATAAAATAACCATTAGTTGCAGTGCTGCACATGACAAAAAGCCGTATTATTGGCATTATCAAGCCAATTCAATCCAATCTTAAGTTTTATGCTCATGTTAAAAAGTGTTTCCATTCAATAAGTCCCCATTTATTTACCAAAGAAGTTAAAATGTTTATTCAACAATTTCATTACCATAAATGTCATAATACTCTATGATTTGGGGTCAATATGTCATAAAGCCATTAATGATACTATACAAGCGAACCTTAAATGTATTTGATCAGAAATAAGAGAAGTGGAATCACCAATTGTTCAAAAATATCACTTGAGTTTTAATCATTTCTTAATTTTTCCTTTATTAAAACAATATTTAAGTTAATACAAAAATATAATAATGAATGTGTGATAACAAGCGCTAAGGTAAAACCGCCACAAAATGCAAAATCAGAGTCAAAAGGTGTAGAAAATGCAGGGACAATCAATGTTCTCAGTCCAAGATCAGTTATTAAATAAATTACTGCAGGATGTAACACAACGCTTTTCTACTAAACTGAATCACTGGGAACATTGAAGTTTTTATTTTGATGTCTGCTTCTATGTATTTCACTTGTTTTATCAGAAGTTGTAAATCTTCTAGTAATTCTTTAAATGTGTAATAAACAAATGTTTCTTGGATGGAAAACAGTGTGCTGCATCAGTTGTCTTAAGGTGATAATGTTAAGCTGTAGAAATAAATAGAAACAAAATAACCAAAATGGAGAGGAACACGTCAGCGTTGGCTGGTACTTCTGAACATAGTTAGTGCCACAAGAGTCACTAAATCCCACTGGTATTCCAACTTGCAACCAAGACATGTTCAACTGGGATGTGAAGTCGGAAAAGTTGTGAACCAGAGATGCACAAATCTATCTGCCAGAAATCTGAGTCGAAAAGCTTCCCCTTGAGCAGTTCAGATTTTTTTCCCCGTATTCATTGAAGTGGCAGTATTATGTGATTTCCAGGCACAAAGTGTCATTTTATACCAAAAGTAACCAACTATGTTACCTTCAGTGGTTATAAAAAGGCCAAGGTAAGTCATCACAACATCACTCCTCTATTAGCCCTTTAACAAAGTTTTTACCAGCGTTACGCTGAGAAGAAACTTGTACATGGAGCGCAGCAGATGCGTAGTTCCACCAGATGTTTGCTAATTGCTGCTGGCTAGTCTGAAGGAGTCGCTCTGTGAGGCGGAAGCTCTGAAGCGAAGAAACTGCAGCTGTGAGGAAGAGCTGAGTCTCGAAGGTGGAGCTAGGTCCACCCAGGGGTTTTACACAGCTGAATGGTTGCCATGGAGATTAAAGGATTTCTTAAACATGCATGAAAGATACAGAGCAAAGCTGCAGGTATGTTTTTGATGACGAAATAACGTTATAACGTAAATGTAAGGCGCAAAAAGGTCGACTTTGTATGAAAACACCCCTTTAAATGCATCAAAAGTAATACGTCTTATTGTTTTCCTCCTAAAAGAATAAACCACCAGCAGCTGAGATGGTCTTCTTTTGAGTTTTATTAAAAATTGAGACATGTGATTTGATTCATAAATTGAAAGAAAATGCTAAAAATCTGATAAATACCAATCAATCTTGGAAAAATGACAGCTTATAGAGCTCTGAAAAAAAAAATCAAGATACCACTTAAAATGATCAGTTTCTTTGATTTTACTTTCTCTTGGTATATGTTTGGGCAAAATGAACATTGTTCTTTTATTCTATAAACTACTAGCAACATGTCTCTGAAATTCCAACCAAAATTTTGTACTTATTTACAGAAAATGAGAAATGGTCAAAATGGATGCAATGGGTTCAGACCTCAAATAATGCAAATAAAACAAATTCATATTGATTTAGAAACAACATTAGTAATGTTTCAGAAATCAATGTTTGGTGGAAAAACCAGGAGGTTTTCTATGGGGTTCAGTGCAGTGGGCACTTAATTTTTTCCAGAGCTGTATGTATATATATGTTTTTAGTTTGTTAAATTTCAAACTTGATTGATATTTGGTAGATTTTTCAGGATTTTATTTTTTGCTTCCATTCAAATGAATGGCTGAAGGTTCTGCCCTTCACCAGTTTCTACACTCGCTGCATCATTTCACCTCCTCCAACTTCCATTTTTCCCCATGTAAATAAACTACTGCACAAGTTTCTTTTTTCTAATTTGTATTTCAGCCTTATCATAAATTATGGAGATAAATAGTCATTAAAATGCATAGGTCTAATGGTATGACATTAGGAATACAGCATTCCTCATATTCACTCTGGTTTTAATCCTCATTTCGGCTCATAAAACATGAGAAATCCAAAATGACTGAGTGGCCAGATGGTGGACATTAAGTGGAGTCCACATTAACCTAAAGTAGACAACGAGTTACTTCAAAATAATCAGCTATTAAACATCATACATATCCCCGGGGTGTTATTAATTAATTAAAAATGTCCTTTTGAAGACAGCTCTCATTTGTATATGAAAGTTGCCCTGGAAACAACAACAATGGTTTACAATTGTGACAGAACCCATTTGTAACACATTAGAAATGGACAATCTACTAATTCCTTTGGGTTTATGCTAGAAAGAAACAGAACTGCAGCACATCTTTCTCTTTTGTGTCTGTTTTCTTTTGTTTCTATTTATTGGGCTGCTATGTTAACTGTAATTTCCCCCAAGAGCCAGAGTTTCCCCCAGTGTATTTTAAGCCTGGCGGGCCACCAGGCTTTACTTGTGCCCGCACCAGGCAAAGCATCGCTTATTTATTTTAGTTTTTAAGAAATGTTTGCAATTCTTAAGACTTTATAGTTGCCGTTCAAATATTAATCTTCTAATAACACATAATTATCAAGTGCCATTTTCAAATTTTCTGTCAATTTTAAATAATTTTTAACAAAAACACGGGATGAATGACTCTCCATGTGCCCCAACCACTGGGCTTAGCAAGTTTTCTGGGGAAACCTTGCAACAGGGATTAACAAAGAGTAGCTAATCTTAAATGCAGAGATGGGTAGTTACTCGATAGTCTCAATTACAATTACTTGGGTAATTTTGTGGAAAATAAATAAAGAGTAAGCATATTTTGACCAAAATACATTAAAGTGTCGATATAAGTATTGGTTTCATAAGCTTAATGTTGAAAAATATTATTTGGAAAGTAGTACTTGTGCTTTCATTTCTTTTTTGTAGCTATGTTATCTATTTGCATTATTTTTGTCTTTAAAATAGCAGAATTTATACACAACTTTATACACAATTTTTCTTTATTTTTTTAAAATGGCAGGTGAATTTTGAAGCTTGCATGCTAGATACTTACAGATATTGAGTGGTTAATCCTGTCAATCAACATCACATTTTTACATTAAACATTTAAATGTTAGGTTTAATGCACTGATCATTGGGAGCTTTTGCAGGCTTTTGTTTTTGTGCATTTAATCCCATCAACACAAACACATGGATACCAGCGTTCACAAACAAAACAAAGAGCTTGCTCACGGCAGCTGCTTTAACACAACTAATATCTGTGATGATTGATTAATCGGGTTTAAAAGTGTGAAGTGAAATGGACTGATCCACTCAATGTGACTGAACGTGCGGACGCACACAGGCTCCTCAGCAACCGAAAGGTAAATAATGTAAACATCCATACGGTGTCGATTAGCGGTCAAAACCCACAAACATCAATTCAGGGGATTAATTTCGCTCACAAGCGACTCAGTAAATCATAACAGCTGGCAATAAATGTGTTGGTTTCATCACAAAACGACTGCGCACTCAAAAAAAACACATATTTCACTGAATGATGTTTTAGCTGCCTGCGATGTTAGCATCAAGCTACCGGGCATCAAATGGATCAAAATAAGAAGATGTTGGGGGTTTATAGAGATGGAAATCACATCATGAAACCACTAAATGCCTTTTAATATTCAGACACACACAGCTAGGCGTCTCCTGTTGTTCAGTAATGCGGGGCAAACATGGGAAAGATGAAAGGAGATGCTAATGTTGGCTAACGCTGCATTCCTAATATGGCTGCCTGTGCCCCTTTAAATCAAATTGTCTGTCGTGATTAAACCTCCATCACTGGCGGTCCGGAGCGAAAAATGTGTCCGAAACAAGCGATACCCGCCCGTGAGGAGGCGAGGGGACGGCTAGCTGCGGCGCAGACACGCCAAACACGCTTGTCGCTCCGGAGGAAGAGCGAAGGGGCAGCACAGATTTTGATGCCGAGCCGAAAGATGCGGGTAAAACAGAGAAATAAAGATGTAAATACCTTCAGCGTGTCCCATTCTAAACACATACACCAGCCTGCAACCGTTCCTCTTAATCTACAGGAGGGGGGGAGGACAAGATCAAAAAATAAAAAAATATATTAATCCCGTAATGTTGACAAAGCTCAGGCCTTTCCTTTTTTAACGCAATTCTCAACAGAGGAGATGATGATGGGGGGCGGGGGTGTTGTTACGCTGTATGGTCGCTATCCAATCCCAAAGCCTGGCTCTTCGTTGGTTCTAAGACCCCAGCATTTAGTCGGAACCCTGTTGGAGAAAGACACGTCTAATTCTCGCCCCTCCTGCCTTCTTAACGCTCATCTCTAGCGTCCTCTTCCTTTAGTTTCACAAAAGCGCTCTGCAACATCGCTTTTAAGTCCCGCTTGGTTCAGGGTATGGCAGGCTGTTGCACCATATAATCATCTACCTCTACCTTATGTTTTTTTTATTAATAATATTTATTGCTGCATTCCGTTCAGCTCGGAATTTGAAACTCGGACGTGTGAGTGACGTCACACCAGTCAACTGAATTATTCCTGCGTTCGGTTCAGCTCGGAATTTGAAACGCTGGACGTGTGAGTGACGTCACACCAGTCAAGTAAAGATGCAGAGTACCCAAACATTGTACTCAAGTAAAAGTAACACTACTTTGACATATTTTTACTCGAGTAAAAGTAAAATGTAAACATGTATGCATAAAAACAAATTTAAAAATAACAATAATAATAGTAATAATAATACACTGTACAAGACTAATAAAAATGTTGGTATTTTTATATGAGTTTGTTTACTTCTTTGTGTGAATACATTCAGCTATAAATTAGATGATAGTAGATTAGATAAATGCATATTTGTGTGTGTTGATTAATCAATCATTTTTATTTGTGATTGAATGGTGTATCTTTTTGTTTTTGTTGGTAACTGACATTTGTTGACACTGAATATTGTGTAATCGGTATTAAAAAGGCAGCACGGACTCGCTTTGTGGTTGTGATGTCAGCTTAATTCAGATCTTCTATAAACTAAGTGATTAACTAAACTAAAGTTTATGGAGTCAAATAAGACACAGTCCAAAGTTACAACTTTTAAATCAGGAGGTTTCCATGCCAACCTGAGCTGCTGCGCATCTCAGCGAGGAGCAGGTTCAGATGATCAAGGATTCCTGGAAAGTTATTCGAGACAATATCATCCATCTGTCTATCCATCCGTCATCCATCCATCGTCTGACATCCTTATCCCATTGGGTTCTGGTGCAGGTGCCCATCTCCAGCTTAAAAATATAAATATTGTCAAAAAGTCTACATACATCACCATGACTACTTGACAAAACCTAGAAAATAAGCACTCTTTTAACATTAAATTTAATATTAAAAATTTAACAAGTGCTTATTAATCTTATTAGGTTTCTTGATGTGCAAATTGTGATTGGCTTTCTTCTTTTCTTCCTGAGCTGAAAAATCTTTTTCAAACAAATGTATTCACTAAAGCCTTCTGCACATCCTGAGATTTAGACTCTATTTTAACGATTTAATAGTCTGTTTTAACTTTCCTCTGTTTAACTTGTCGATTTTTATTATAGTGCATTTGTACAGCACTATGTAGACATTAAATTATCTTAGAGTGCTTTTATAAATAAAAATAGTATGCTGTGGTATGGTAATGATAAATATTTATTTAATGAGATTCACATTGTCATAAATTAAATTATTTTTTAATAAAAATAATACATTATAGTACATTGTGTGGTACCCTATCAAGTTCTTACTTGTCATCACAAAGATGGTTGAAATTAATTTAGTGATTTATAATGTTATATTTCCCATGGAAAGAACACTGGATGTTTATAAATATATATTTACTTGATATAAAATTGCTTTGGGGGTTGCTTTGTCTTCTACTGAACGGTTTTAATTATATTTAAAACTAAAATAGTGTGATGTCAACATAACTGATTTGGGGGAGTACTGATGATTAAATGACACATTTGCTTGGCATACAAAGGAAAAGCTTTCACACATTCGAGCGGAAGGACGATGTGGGATGTGTTTTACTTGATTTGGTCAACGCTTCACGAACAGAAAAACTACAAGCATGCTAAAAGCAGAAGACAGCAATAAAAATATGCATAAACAGTTTTAAATGCAGATAAATTACAGTAGCACGTAACCTCGTAAATACAACGCTTACGTTTGCAACAACGCCTCTGATTGGCTCTCTCAGCCTCCTCTGCTGATCTGCAGCTCAGAGGTCGTGAAATGCCAGACGTCTCACTCTGCATCGACCTTTTGGAACTCCGAGCCGTACTCCTCTTTGACAACCAATCTTCAATTTTCAGGCTTGTGGGCGCTAGATTAAATGGTTCATACCATAACGTCTTATTTATAAAGTGCTTTAAAAACAATAATGCTGATCAAAGTGCTGAATAATAAAAGTAAACACATAAAATTTCCAGTCAAATGTCAAGTGGCAAAAGCCATCCATTTTCTAACACCCCTTTCATAATTAGGGCGCAGTCAAGATTCAGATTTTTGGAAATCTCAGTGTCTTCAGTACTATTTATTAAGGGCAGATGCTCAGAATTGCTGCTTTAACATATCACATCTGATAAGATTAAATATCAGACACAGTTTGCATGTTTTAGTAAAAAAAACAAAAAACCAACAAAACTCACGGAGTAAGTACTCTTTGTTTTAAATAGACGTTCTTTGTTAGCTCAGCTCCACAAACATTTGCGCATGCTCAACGTGACTTTTATGTGCAGCCTCCTGGGGAGGCTGTCGCTTACAACGCTCTGAAGCAGAAACTCGACGCTCACGCAGACGATTTAAAACATAAACCCACTGTAAATGGGTTTATCACTACACCAAACTTTTCTTTCGCGAATTCCGTTGACATCTCCAGTCTGTTTTGAATGGATAATATCGTCCACGTCTCACCGAGAAGCCTTACGACGCCCCGTCAGCAGCGGTAGCCATAGCTTGATCGCTGACGCTGGAGGTTAGTGGACTCCATTTCAGCTGACAAATAGCTGTAGCAACGGTCTGCTAAGGCTAAGCTAAGGAGGTGCACATCAATCTGGGGTGCACTTTTCGGCACAACACCTCTGGTAGCCATGATAAACGGCACAGCATATGTATAAGTTAGCATATTAAAAATGCTTTTATATAATGTTCCTCCTATTTAAACTGTAATCTGCGATATTTTTGATATTTAAAACAAATGGTTTTAAAGCGCTTCCCATGATGAACCGGTGTGTTTTTACGGCACAACACCGACTAGCTTAGCGAATGGCGTGATTCTGTATCGTCCTTCTTTGTTTACAGACAGGTTTTACTTTTCAAATCGCCCTGAAAAGTATATGGAGGAACGTCAGTGGAAAATTTCCAAAATGTTGCAGACTTTCCGCGCAGCGTCATGTCAGAATTTCACAATAAACAAAGCAATGAAAACACGCACTTATATTGTTTATATTTACTTATTTTTACATTGACTAAATACAATAAGATGCATGTGTCAGATGGGTGCTTAATGAGGTAGACATCTGATGTGTAAACCTATAATCGTTTTGTTTTGAAGTCATGTGTTTGTCACACTTTTTGTGCAGTTAGCTGTACTACCAAACTGTCATAGTGATTGAGTGGATATTGCTACTGTTTTCTCAGCTGATGCATGAACTGTAACCTGACCCCTGCATGCTCTCTGTCTCCATGTGAACCTCCACAGAACAGCGTGATCTGACTCTGCAATGGCAGTCTTTAGTCACCAGGTGCTCCTGGCAGTTACCAGAACAAGGTAAACAGACTACTTACATGTCCCTGTGCTTTGTAAACTCTGATGATGCAGTGGAGAGAGTGGGGCATATAACTTATCACCAGGGTAAACAGTGACAAACAACTGGGAGTAGTCTGTACCGAGTCAGAGCGAAGTGTGGGTTCTGCAGAAAAGCATCCACTTTCATGCAGAAGAGATTCTCATTATGTAAGATTACAGACTATGATGCTGAGATTACTGTACAGAGAAAGGTCACTAAAAGTTGACAGAATTTAAAGTAGGACTTTTTTTTTTCTTGCTTTTTGTTTTAGTAAAGAAATTACAAATGGCAGAAAATATTTTTTAAAAGTTGCTTTATTTTCATCATACATTCTGTGAGTTGTATGATGGGACTATCAGGGCAAGGCTACAATAATTTTTTAATTACAGGAATGTAGTCAGAATATTAGCAGAATAAAGATGTAACATTACCAAAAGAACATCTTTAAAATTATGGGAAAAAAGTTGTTTTAATTAGAAAAAAGTTCGGTCTATTCAAACCATAATAACCATATCTATTATTGTTTTTATTTGTTAAGGGAAGATAGAAGAAACAGATCAGGACAACCTAATGGCTGCATCACAATGTTTTTAGCTTTAGCTAGCTAATTTGCGACACCTGTCCCTAGAAGGACCTTTTAAAAGTTAATTTAAATGAAGACATCAACAGTAAATATAATAAAATTATGAAAACTAAATGTATGGAACAATATATATAAAACTACTAAATCAAAACATTTACAATATTTAAAAAGCGAGTTTATCCTTATCCAATTCTTAGACCTTGAAGTTAATATTTTAATGTCAGATTTGGTCTTAAAAAGTATATCCATTGGTATTCATAAAATCTAAAACTTTAACTTACCAAATCATCATCGTTGTTGAACAGATATATTTTCTCAGGAAGCATTAATATGCGTTTTATTAAAGTATCTGACTATTTGTTGGAATTATAATTAAACGAAGAGGCGTAGTTGAGGTGAACAACAGCATTTGTCACTGTTGAAACCATAAATCACTTCCCAGACAGAATAAGTGTTTCCTAGAAAGAGGTGAAGAGGAGCGGCTCAACATGTGGTGAGATGATTCACCAAGACTTTTTGAAAATCTGAAAATTTATTTATAGATACTGGAACTGGCTCTGCCTGAGCTGTTGCCTCTAAAAACAAGATTTTTTTTTACCTAGAAAGATGGCTTCAGTTTTTAGTTCTTATGTTTTAGTTCTGGGTTCTGGATTCATGTCCTGCTGCCTTTGCTGGCCGGGTTTGTCTATTCCTGACTCCCAGATGGTTTTTCTGTTCTGCACAAAGAGGAACGGCTCGTTTTTCCTTCTTGGCAAATCATTGATGCTGCAGAGAAAGTCGAGGCTCAGAGATACAGACAGAAAGTTAATGATTAGCCCAGACGAAGTTTCACATGAGAAGAACTAGATTAAGACAAACTTTTAATTAAATACATGGTTTTATGTTTCACTTCATTAAGCTGTAATACGGCGAAGTGTTAGGATAATTTGTATTATAAAAGTGTAAAATATTTACATGATAAAAAAAAGCATGATAATTCTTTTTGTGCATATAAATGACGAATGAAAAAGCAAAATTATGATGCACTTTATTTGATTATTATTGCCTAATTAGTTAGTATTATTACTTAGTCACAATTTTCCTTTTTTTTTTTTTTAGAACATTTAATTGTTTTTTTCATTGGATTCTGATAAGTTTGAGAGAAATCTTTATGTAAATGGACCTAATTAAACAAAGAGAAACTATCAACTATTTTTATTTAAAAATCAGCTGTCTTTAATGTTTAAGGCATATATGAAGCTCATAAAACAGTCACTGAATAATATTTACTGTTTATATGAGTAAAACTGTAACAATAAACAAGAAATACATTGAATACATTGAAACTAATAAGGCACTGATATAAAGATTTAGGCCGATAACGATATCCAATGTTTATAGTTTCTTTATATGTATATTTCATCACCATTTTGACACCTTTATGGGTAAAAAGAAAAAGGCAAGATAAAAATAATATTGGTTGTTCATATTGGCTCAGTTTTATTTATTGAACCAATATTTTAAAAAACAACAAAAAATATCGGCCGATATTAATTTTGGTGCATCATCTATCGATAATTAAAACAAGTTTGATAATTTCCATTTGCACGATTGTTTTTATTTCTCTTATCTGGAACAAACAATGAGGAGAATTATTTTTATGAAAAATGTATATTATTAACAACATGGTGGCTGATTTCAACAAGGTTTTTCTTCTTCCTGCTTCATTTTCACTGATGTAGAGTAAAAGTTATAAGATAATGTTTGTACATTAACAGAGTTTGGTTGTAATTAGTTACATTTACTCAATTATTTTTACTTGACTAAGTTTTTTTGGGGGGGAAAAAGTACTTTTATAAATATTTTTTACTTTGCTGTACTTTATTTTTACTTGAGTAATTTTATTAAGTTTTTCTACTCTTTAGTAAAATTGCCGTTTAATGTTTAAATATTAAATGATTGATAATTTGACCAAGTACTCAAGTCATTTTTACCAAATACGTTTTTACTCTGCAGTAAATTCTTGGACGGCTATTTTTTACTTTTACTTTAGTCAAAATGTGCCGAAGTAGCTCTACTCTTACTTGAGTACAACTATTGGATACATTATTGATTAAATTTGCTAAATTGAGTGGATAAACTTATTGATTGACCTTTAGATAATTGATCATTGATTCATGTTTTTTCCATCCTCAGAGGATCGTATCTGTTGTCCAAGAGGCACAGCTGCTCCTCTCTGTCCTCTAGAGCGTATCTGCGTGTAGACGCTCCCCGCCACGCCTCGTCTTCGTTTCCTCCCAGACACTCCCGCTACGGCCACCATCATTGCGCCCACGCCCACTCCCTCAGCCGTGGCGACGGCTCCGTCCTGCTCGCCCGGGCTCTGCACAGCTCCGCCGTTTGGCTCCAGGATGTGAAGCAGGACGACACCAAAACATCTCCAGCTGCTCCTCCGGACGGGGAGAAAAAAGACTTTGCTGCTGCTGCTGCCACGGTAACGGACTCTCAGCCGCCGTCAGCTTCAGCAGCGGCGGTTCCTCCACCCCAGGAGAGGGCGATAGTGAAAAAGTCTCTGTATCAGAGGATTGTTGACGAGTTGAAGCATTACTACAACGGCTTCAGGTTACTGGGAATCGACACAAAGATCGCTGGGCGGACGGTGTGGAGTCTGCTGCACGGACAGGTGCTGACGCGCAGGGAGAGGCGGAGGGTGAGACAATGCAATTATCGGTCATTGATCTGTCAGTCTTCAATCTCTGGATATCAGTTGATCAGCTTCTTCTACTCAAACCAACATCTTCAATAAAATCACTCGTTTCTCCCCAAAAACGAACTTTTTCAAAAGAAAATATATTTATTTCTCTGTATTTTTAAACTCTGCAAACGTCCATCTGTCATTTATAATATAATTTAGAAGTTGCTGTTGAGACTTTTAATTATAAAACAATAATTTAAAAGACTTATTGTGATTATTTTAGGCAGTTTTGATATCAGCTTGAATAGATTTTCACTTTAACTTTAGAGAACTGATCCAAATCTTTTAAAATCTTTTCTAAAATAGAAACAAGAGACAGAAAATATTTTTAAAAAGCGACTTTATTTCAGTCTTCTAAGAAATGTGCCCATTTCTTGCTGCACTTGCAAAATTAATCTGATTAAGATAAATTTGGTCGGCTAGAATTAAAATAATCTTTTCCCAAAGTTGCAAGGCTTCAAGTAATGATTATTTTGGTAATTGATTAATCTATCAATTATACTGATGATTAATTGGATAAAAAATTGGCACATTTTTCATTTTAACCATAAAAGCCTTTTCTTTTAATCTAATACTAGAAATACATTAGAAATGCAAATAAACAAATAATTCAGTTGTTTTTATAAAATGGAAGAAATAAACATTTTGTTGCCTAAAATTCAGTAACTTTGAACAAAATGAATATAAATAAATGTTACAGACAAATGTCCGTCTTAAATGCAGGAAGTGTTTATTTTCTGTGCAGTTTTGAATTTATTGTTTAAGCAAATTGATTTTTTTGAGTCTGTGTACTCCAGTTAACAATTAATTGATAGATTAGTCAATAATAATCAATTAATAATAATTTCAGCCTTACAAAATTGCCCTTCAGAAAATATTAAGAATGGAAATTATTAAGCTTATTTAAATTTCTGATGCATTTATTAATTAATTGCTTTTTGTGACATGGTTACTTGTATAATTTGCAAAATGATGCTAAAATGTAAAATTCTTTTTATTTTATGTTTAAATGTAGAAATCTGCAGTAAAAAAGGCAGATTGACTCTTGTTTGCGTCTATTATTACCGTTTAGAGTTTGATCACAGTAAGCCCGGTTTCGCCCAGAGAACTGGCTCAGCCTGGTGGTTGGATGACAGGCCAGTCATTCAGCCAGCGGCCCGTCGTGTTTTTGAGTTAAAAAATGTTTAAAGTTGACAGGAAATTTGAAAATATCGCTTGATAATTATGTGTTATTGGAAGATTAATAGCAGAACACAAACTATAAAGCCTTAAAAACATTAAAAAACAAATAAGGAATGCTAAGCCTGGTGGAGACACAAATAAAGCCTGGTGGCCCGCCAGGCTTATAATACACTGTTGTAAACTCTGGTAAATCTAAATTTGATTTATTTTGTAAGAGGGAAGCCACGTGTTGCATGTCGTCAGCAGAGCTGTGGGTCAGACTCGTCGTTTTG
Source organism: Poeciliopsis retropinna (assembly GCA_010277075.1). Classification (NCBI taxonomy): domain Eukaryota; kingdom Metazoa; phylum Chordata; class Actinopteri; order Cyprinodontiformes; family Poeciliidae; genus Poeciliopsis; species Poeciliopsis retropinna. Next base: position 8,621,459 of record VMRM01000001.1, read on the forward strand.
TGACGCGTCGTTTTGTTTGCGTTTGCAGCTGATGAGGACCTGCGCCGACCTCTTCCGCCTCGTTCCCTTCATGGTGTTCATCATCGTTCCTTTTATGGAGTTCCTGCTTCCTGTCTTCCTCAAGCTGTTTCCAGAAATGCTGCCATCGACGTTTGAGACAGAGTCTAAAAAGGTTGGTGTTTCTGTACGCCATTTTGACCTCGGCGACCTTTCCACGGCTTGTTGTGATTATGTAACTCATCAGACGTCTCAATTTGACGGAAAACATTTTAGACGTGTGGCTGAAATGTTCATCCTGACTGTAGAGGCTTTTATGTAAGTTTCATTTAAAGAAAAGAACTTAATATATTTATATTTAATTTTGTTTCCTGGCTTTTTTTTTTAAACATTTAATGCAGCTTATATTTACTAAACCTCTTTACCTGCAGCAGAAAGATATTAAGCAATAGCAACACTATTAATGTTTGTTTTATTTTTAATTGGAAACGAGGCAGATCAGTTAAACAATAATGTTGTTTTGATACAAAGTAACAAAAATAACAGCGTAATAGTTCCTTCGCTTTCAGTAGGAATAAACTTTGATCTTGTAAAAAAAACTTAACATTGGAACTAGAACACATTTTAAATGTCCAAAATAAATTAACAAAAAACAATAAAATTAAACGGAAATTAAAACCACAGACAACCAAAACCATAAGTTAAATGGAATATTTAATGGAAATTATTGAACGTAATTTAATTAATTGTTTGAAAGTGTGTGAAAGCATTTAGTTTCTCTGAATAAAAAGAATTTTTAAGTTGCAACAGTTTGTTTTTCACACAATTAAAAAAGAAAAAAAAACTGGTTTATTTAAAGAATAACAACACTGTCGTGTTTACAGCATGACAGTGCTAACAGTATCAGCTACACTGTTAAATTAATTAAGAATAACTCTGTGGAGTTTGGTTTTTTTTGTTTTTGTTGCAGTAAATGTTTTTGTTTCTGCAGGAGGAGAAGCAGAAGAAGGGTTTGGCTGCGAAGCTGGAGTTGGCCAAGTTCCTCCAGGAAACCATCGCTGAAATGGCCCGAAGGAACAAAGCTAAAGCCCAGATTGAGGAGGAGACCCAGAGATTCTCCAAATACGTTCAGAAGGTGAAACTTCAGCAACATTTTTTAACTTTTATCACAGCAGAATAAACCATTACATCATATGAACTGGATCTATAGTTGACTTAGGATTCTAGTAGATGTATTCCTCCTAAAGTTAACAAGAGGAATGTCATGTCTTTTTGTTGCTAAGCACTAAAAGCACTCCATACCAACGCAATACAAGATGATGAAGAGTTAGAACATGGTTAGGATCTACCTGCTTGTTTCTAAAGGACTTTATGGGTTCTGGAGGGCATGTTGTGGAAGTATGGCAAGCCCAAAGCTCATATAATGCAGAGCTTATGTCAAGCAGTTTGTGTATTTATTCAATATTCATTCCACATGACTCCATTTGACATTTAATGCCACCAACAGGATCACTCCAGGAGAGGAAATATGAGGCTGCAAAAACTTTATATCTTGTTGGCCAAGAACTTAAAATAAATAAATAAAACTCAACAAATAAAGTGACTTTTTTTAAATTATTGGAAAGAAGTTATTCAGTGCAAAACTTAAAAAGGATTTTGTGTATTTGCTTTGTTAAAATAAAGACATATAGTTTTAAAATTCAAAACACTTTCATTTAAAAAAGTTTTATAAATTAAAGTTGATTTCGTTCCAGCAAATTTGGATTCCTGTTTAAATTTAGCTCTACTTGTAACAACAGTTTGACTTAAAAAGGCCAATATTTTGTTGTATTTAACAATTTCCATTGTGAGACAATTACAACTGTAATAATTTTTACCCTGATTAAAAAATTTGTAGAGTTCTTGAACTCCAGATGAGAGGCCACAAAAATGATCAATCCAAGGGCTACAAATGGCCCCTGTGCCACACTTTGAACACCCCTGAATAAATGACAGAGCTTATTTAGTTTGAAATGTTTATATCTAAATGATATAACCTGATATTTTTACTCCTCTTCATGAACTAAAGAGGTATTTATGTCTGTTTGTAGCTTAAATATAAAATTTCCTGTCTTAGGTTCGGGGAACGGGCGAGCAGCCGTCCACGAAGGAGATCGTCCGCTTCTCAAAGCTGTTTGAAGACGAGCTGACCCTGGAGCACCTGGAGCGCCCCCAGCTGGTGGCTCTGTGCAAACTGTTGGAGCTGCAGCCCATCGGCACCAACAACCTGCTGCGCTTCCAGCTGATGATGAAACTGAGAGCCATCAAGTCAGACGACGAGGTGAGACTAAAATCAGGATTATTTAGCTTCCATCAGAGCAGGACAACAGGGTCAGGCTGGAAATCCTTGAAAATTATTGAATTTCACTTAATGATTTCAAGGTTTGGAAAGTTCTGATATTTCAGGTACACAGACTTGAAATAAAGTGCAATCAAACATTTGATTAAAAGCTGAAATCTGGAAAACAGTATTTGCATTTGAAACCAGATATTTTCATCCATCTTATAAAGACACACTTTTTTTCTCATGACCTGAAGTTAAATCAAATTAAACTTTTCTTGTTTCAGGTCTTTTATAATTAACAAAATAATTTATATTTTCCAGAAAACGTAGTGAGAGTTTCTCTTTTTGGGGCTTTTCTGTGCGACTTTCTTTGTATCTTGTGTTTGAATTTTGAATATTTATAATTCCTAATGTCTCCATGTCTTATTGATCATCTTATGTTTCATATATTAAACTTTTTTTTTTGTTAAATTATTGTTTTATGTTCTCAGAACAGATGTGACATTCAAAACATTAAACTTTTATACTTTAGTTGACTTTGTCCCTGCTGCAGAATGTAGAATATGATCACAAGCCATTAGTATCTTCCATAATAATCAATTAATTATTTCCATTCTGTTGTAGTTAAAATTCTTTTTTGTGTGTATTTCTTTTCTCCAAAGTGCTGGCGAAGTTTGAAAACTTTCACTGAAAGCGTTTGAAAAGTTCTTGAATTTTAATGTTTGAATCCTGGGAAAGGCGTTGTTCTGCCATGTTTAATGCTTTGCATATTGCAGACGGTTCAACACTCTGTATGTGAAGTTGAATAATAATAAAAACAGAATTGAAAACCACAGGGATTTTGCAGCTTTGGGGATTCAAACTGTGTTTCTAAACATTTTTAAAACCTTTCAAGGCTGGAAACCAGTTAAAATTGTGTGAAAATCTTTTGTAAAGAAGAAAAGATGATTCCAGTTTCCTCTCGTTCTCAGATGATCTCGGCGGAGGGCGTGGCGGCCATGAGCGTGTCTGAGCTGCAGGCGGCGTGTCGCAGTCGTGGGATGCGTTCTTTGGGTCTCACCAGCGATCAGCTCCGCCAGCAGCTGCAGCAGGTTGGTAGCGGCGCTCGCACATGGTAATCTGAGCCGCCTGCAGGCGGTTCCGTGTTTCTGACGAATGTTTTCCGTCGCTCAGTGGCTCGACCTACACCTGAAGGAGAACGTTCCTCCGTCACTGCTGCTGCTCTCCAGAGCCATGTACCTGACCGACCTCAAGCCAAAGCCGCCCGTCATCCCGCCGATTCCCAAGCTAGAGGTGACGCCAAAACCGCTGCACCACCGCAGAGAATGCTTTGCTTCCAGATTAGAGGGAGTTCCATTCTGATTATTAATCCAGATCAATTCCTGCATCTAACCACGACACACTTTTACAAGCCAACTTTGCGGCACCATAACTCAGTGATACTTTGTGGTTTCTGAAAGAGGAAACGTTGCCCTTTCCAGCCAATATCAGGTTATTACGGTAATCTCAATCCAGGTGTTGCAGGAAGCGTGTTTCTTTAATCTGATGAAACACTCTTTTAATAGACGGTAAAACATAAATAACTGCTAGATGCTGAAAGTTCCAGTTGTTGTGGAGAAATAGGCAAAAATATTTACTCACAGGACATTTAAAGAACTTTGTACAATTAAAATAAGCAAAAATATCAAGTTGGAGATTTGAGACTTAGAGGGTTTTAATCTGATAAAAATCTGCATTCTGCAGAATTTCATTTAAGCCGTTTCTATCTAACATTAAAAAGGATGCAGGTAAACAAGAAAATAGACATTTTATTGCCTAAAATACAATAGCTTTGCATTATTTTAGTGAACACTTGATCATTTGTGGTAAACGATGAATCTGCAGCTAAAAAATACTTTTAACATCGACACATAAAAAGTTCAGCCTCTTTTTGTTTTACGGGATGTTTTTTGGATTAACCTATTCGTAATTGCACAGCAAAAAGAACATTTTTACACAATTTGAACCAAATTAAGCTCAAATTCCCACTTGAGAATTTATGGATGAAACTTATTGGCATTTTTTTTATCTTGAAAACAAAATGTATTTTTTCTGTGGAGTTTTGGTTTAATTACTGCTGTGAAAATTGTGTTCTTACTTTCTAGAAGTTTGTGGTTTGTGGTGCTAAAACTCAAACTTCAAAACTTTAAAAACTTCACCTCAGTTTTTCCGAGATGTTTTTGGTCTCATCAGATGTTTTTGTTTTTGTTTTGCAGAAAGCTGCTGCTCCTCCTGCAGAAAACCCGGCTGCTACCGGGTCGGAGCGACTGGCAGACCCGGCCGTCATCATCAAAGACAGACCGGTCAGCAGCTTGTAAAAATAATAGAATAATAAATTCATCTGTGTAATAAGAGACTTTGGAGTTTAGGCCATCAGGAGGATTTTGATTTTCTAACTGGAGTTTTATTGATACGTTTGATTCAATCTTTCTGTTTTCAGCCAAATTTATTTCCAGATTCCTCAAAATAATTCAACATTTAGCCAAAAATGGGCCACTTTACTTTAATGCAGGAACAAATATTAGATAAATCCGATTTTGATTTGTGAACCAGAAAAGAAAACTGTAAGCTTTTAAATTTGATTTGAGTCTGATACATTTTAAATACCTTAGCAACTATTTAACCATCTTTCATACATTTACATAAAGTTTTAACTTGTTGCTATGACAGGTATTAATTTTATTTTTCTTCATCTTTTTCTAAAACGTCTTCCATGTTTCTATAAGCAAAATTAAATCTTAAAAACTGTTAAAATATCACCTTTCAGTGTCACTGGTAACTAAAAGGAAACATTTTTTAACCTGTTTTGTGATTTTAATGATTTATTTATGATGTGATTTTCAAAGTCGGCCTCAGATGAGACAAACATAAAAACACAAAACATTTAAAACTGCATTTAATATAAAATAAAAATGCACAGACCTGCATCAGAAGAAGAATTTGGTAGAAATAATTTGAGTCATTTACATCATTTACATTTTCCTCCTGTTTTGCTGCAGGTGGAGGAGCTGCGGGACAAAGCCCCGGTGGTTCTGGACAAATCTTTAACTCCTGCTGAGGTTCTTCAGGTCAGACCACTGTTGCATATCTTTATATTAAAGTGGACCGTTTATGCAAAATTCACATGTTTTTATATTTCCGTTTGGGTTTTAACTGCTTCTAAAAGCACACAGCTGGTTTTTGGCAACAAGTTGTTGATTTTTGTTTTTGGTGTCTGGAAAATGAACCATTTCAAAAATGTCTACAATGTAACACTACAAATCGGCAGGCACTGCACTGTTACCAAGCAACCCCAGGAAATCCCAGCCTGTTGCCGAGCAACCAAAGCAGAGCTCCAGCATGTTTGGTCAGCTGGTTTTAGCACTGTCTGTGCTGAATAAGACAAATGTTTTGTTGTTGACTTTTCATTCAGAAACCACTCGTGGCATTCTTGTTGGTTGTGCAGGAGGCTCTACTAATGCTTTTCAAAGATATATGGTGGTATTCAGAGAGGAGTAGGCAGAAATGACCAGACTAAAATCTGATTGTCTCAGAATGAATTTGGGGCCTAAATGTAACTAATATGTTTTATATCGCTTTTATGTCTCCTTTAAATGGAGTTTATTTTACTCCATTGTGAGATTAATAGTTCTTTTCTGAATGCCCGACCCAACACTAACTCACTTCTATGGCGTCTCACTTTGACTTTCTCATGGTTTTCAGTACATATTTTTATTTTTTTATGTTGTTGCTCATTGATTCTGGAAACCAGCCTAAAGTCTGGAATGAAACTTTATTGAATAATTTTATTTTTTCAGGCTAAAGCGGCGACCGAAGTGTCTCCGAAGAGCAAGATGAGCGCCAACGGCGTGTGAAGAGGAGCGGCTGTGATGAAGCTGGAGGACCCGGCGTTCATGTCTGGACCTGTCTGGGCCCTGATTGTTGCTTCGCCTCCATGTTCGCCATGTTGACCCCTGCTAACTCCGTCGTTGACCTCGTTTCTGGGCGATGCATTCAGATCCGTTCAGACTCATCTGTCGTTCTTCAGCTTTGAAATCCCGTTCCCCTTCCTCCTCTGTGTGTAAATTTGTAAATATTATATATATATTTCCTCCTGCGCCACAGAAGCAGCAGCTCTGTACAGTTTGCTATGCAAAGGCTAGAAGAGCACTTTGTCTCCTATCAGGTCGGTTTTATTTGCTGATGGTTTTAAAAACTCCCCAGAGAAACTTTGCTGAACACATTCAGTTTTCTGTTCTTAGTGTCCAAAATGAAGATTATATTCAGCAGAAATTTATTAAATTACACCCAGAATGTCAGGAATCAAATGTTTCTGTATTGGGGGGCGGGGGGAATGTAGTTTATATGTGAATCAGCAAATGAAGACTTGGGAGTTTCACTCCTGAATATTTGACTGTTTGGTTTCAGTATGTACTATACTAGTAAACCACTGACAGGACAATCTGTACAAACACATGCAGATAAATATATAAATATATTTTTTGCATACTTGTTTTGTGTTTTGAACACTAGAATGACGACCTGTCCTAAACGTAAAAAGATAATATTCTTGATGTTCGTATATTTGTGCTGGAGGGAATAGTTTTATTATGGCAGCAGCAGGTAAATGGCGCACAGATGGATTTTCCCTCCTTCATCCATTATTATTTTTTTATTTTCATTTGCACCCCATCATTGTTCTGCACAATTCCTGAAATTAATGCATAATAATCATAATCTCTCTTCTGTTTATCCTAGAAATGTAAAGTTATTTGATTGCAGGGCTTATAAATACAATCTGATGTTTGTTTTCTTTATACCACTTTTTTTCCATTTTATATAGAAGAAATTGCAGAAAGTATTTTCAAAAAGTGTCTTTTACTTTGATCATCTATTCAGAGACCTTTTAGGCTCCGGCTACAAGAATATTTAATTATGAGAATAAAGTCAGAATATTAGTAAAATAAAGATGCATTTTACCAGAAAAACTCTTAAAAATAAATGTTTAAGATCTGATGTGATCACCACGGTTCACGCGGTTTGTTTTTTAGTTGTTTGCACTGATAATCTGATGATGATCTGATGCGTTTAAAAGATCATAAAACTTAAAGTAAAACTTCACAAAAAGCTCAACATTCTTTATTTTATTTTTTTATTTTTCATGTTAGAGTTCTTATAAAACTACGACTTTATTCTCGTAATTTAAAATAATCTTAGCCCTAACATTTTTGTCGTAGCATTGATCTGAATTCAAATAAATAGAAGCTGTGAAACAAGATGGCTGCCTTCAGCCACTGACATCACTGACCTACGGAAACCCATTAGTGGAAAAAAAACAAGATTTGATTAGTTGATAAAAAGTATTGATCGCCCAGCCCTAGATAATCCATATGAATCCCTGCTGTGTTAATCATTGGTTTTGATATTGATAAAAAAGTTTTTTTTTTTTTTAACTCTGTAAAAGGTGAAATAAGCATTAACGTACTGTAGCTGCTTTGCTGTGTGTGCGCTCTGCTGCCAGGTTTAAATCCCAACATTTCCCCCTGAACAATGACTTAATCTCTGGATCTCTCACTCAGATGGGATTATGAGAAGAGCAGCTCCAAGTTTAACGATGTAGAGAGAAAAATACTAAGGCAGCAACTACAGCAGGTTTGATGTTGAACCAAACCTGCAGCGTTTCTTATTCTCGATGCCTTTTTCTCCTCGTCGGTTTGTTTTATTTCCGTTTTCTGCATCAAACCGTCATCTGTCTGGAAACTGTTGGCTCAGAAATTAAACTGTGGTCCAGATTATCTAACATCAATCTCCCAAAACGACGACAAAACAGAATCCATGAAATTAAAGAAATTATACAATCCTTTTCAACGCTTTGCTTCATTCATTTACTCAACTTTATTGGAGCTCCTCACCCTCTAATTAGTTTTTATTTTTGTTTTCATTCACTCATTAAATATAATGTAAAAACAAAGAAGTCATTGATGAAAAGAATCAGAATAATGTAACAAAAATAATTCATGTTTTTACTGTAGAGGAAACAAAAAATGGCTTAGGTTGCTGTTTATTTTATGACCTATTAATGCAAAATTAGAATATCAAACATGAAACAAAAAAATTAGCAACTAATTTGATAATTTCCTTTTTTTTCTCAGAAAATTAGAAAAGGACAAATGAAATGAATTTTATTACAGAAATGTCACATTTATAAGAGTGTGTGCTGCACATTAATTTCCACCAGTTGTTTTGCTTCCACTAAACTTTCCAGTTGGAACCAGTATTCTTTACCAGTAAACCTTTGTTCCTCACCTTTCTTGTGGAGGACTTAAATTATTTATTGGCCATTATCGTGAAGCATAACACAGCGTTTCTGCAGCAGAAATTGGTTTTACGTAATATAATTTTTCAGAAGAGAAAAAGTTATAATTAGCTGCAACTATCACAGAAATAAAACCTTGAAATGTGAAATGAAACCATGTCTAAGGGTCTAAGGCTGTCTAAGGGTTTCACAATTTGAATTTACAAATTTACATTACTGAAAAAACTTTTTTATTATTATTTTTATATATATATTTAACGGTCCGTGTTTATTTATATTGTGGATGTAAACTTTGTGAAATACTGACTCAGCTGACCCAGGGGTGACCTGGATTTTTATTTTAGTCTATCTCATGACCAGCAGGGGGCAGCATTTACTAAACCATCTGCAGATACTAACGTTAAACAGTTATAAAAAAATAACTATTATTTTTGGATTGTTTTTGAAAGACGCTCAGGTGATTTCTTCTCCTTGTCTTTGGACGGATTCGCCCTAAAGTTCGTTTTATGAAGAAACATTTGATTAAAGTTTTGATCTGGATGGATCACTTTATATTCTCTGGCAGCAGATGTTGAACAAAAACACGAATCTATGCAAATAACCTGCCTGGAAAACGGATCTCTGCCTCGTGATTAATTCACACTGGGTCACATCAGAGGCAGGAGGGGCTGAAACTTCAGGACAGCAGAGGAGGGACTGGAAACGGTTCTGTTTGCCGCCATGCTGAGAGCTCAGGTCAGTATGTTTATCTCTGTTTTTATGGATATTAGAGACAGAATCAGGATATAAACAGGGTAAACCTTTCAGTAGGACGAAGATAACTATGCAGTGGATAATTCTCATTTTAGTTTACTACTACAACAACAAAACAGTATTTATGTAATCAGAGAATGTAGAGATCATTTCAGGGTGTTACATTTATCTTGTTTTAAATGCTTCAATGTAATGTTTTGAGCTTTTAAAACAACAAAATGCAAACAGTAGTGAAGAGTTGCTGCCTGTTGTGGATTTGGAGCTATTTTCAGCCTGACAGCTTCATGGTGGCGACAGGTGGGCCGAGCTGAAGCGTGTGGAGGCTTTAATCTGAGCTTGCCTTTCTTATTATTTTTACCAGACACATCAGTGTGATCGATCCTCAAAATATAATAAAGTTCAATAAAAAAAGATTAGTTTATTTGTACAAGGATTGAGGAATGTGTAAGAGCTCAGACAAGCTGCGTGACCCCTCAGCTTGCATAAACCAGAGAGGTACATAAACCTTTTTACTCAATACAATTTTGATTGCATAAAAAAAGAATATAATTTGCCAAATAAACAGGGAAGCTAATCCAAGTTTTAGAGACAAAACAGCAGAAAAAATACAAGAAACAAACATTTCTCCAAGGCAATTCAATGTTAATGACAGGGAACAGTCCTTCAAGGTTTCCCTCAGTGTATTATAAGCCTGGCGGGCCACCAGGCTTTACTTGTATCCCCACCAGGCTTACCATTGTTTATTTATTTTAGTTTTTTTCATGATTGTCTTTTTTTTAGTTTAAGACTTTATAGTTGGTGTTTAGGCATTAATCTTCCAATAACACATAACTATGAGGTGATGTGTTAAAATTTCCTGTCAACATTAAACATGTTTCACCTCAAAAACATGGCGGGCTTAGCAAGTTTTCTGGGGGGAAACCCTGGTCCTTGATGAGAATGTTGAGTTAGAAAGATGTGAGAAAGTTTACACAAAGGTTTTCAAAGTGGGGTGCGGGGGCCATTTCTGGCCAAGGACTGATTTTTTTGTGGCCCCCAACCACAATTCAAGAATAAATTAGGACAAACCTATGACTTTTAAATAAAAATCTTACAAAAATGTTGGATCCAAAGTGATACTCTCTTGAAGTTTTCCAGTTTCCTTCTGTTGTCATGGTAACTAAAACCACATTTACTCATTGACTTCTACTCTAAAGTCCATGTTGGTGCACTTAAATTGTTTAATTGCTGAACTCTAAATGTTTCCAAATGAAGACTGACCTAGATCCTGTTTATATTGCTGAGAAATGACAAAATATCCTTTCAGTTTTCTTCAACCAAAACAATAAGCAAACTGGATGCCTTTAACAAGAAAAATGTTTTTTTTTCCCCAAATTTTATTTATGCTTTAACATGAGGTACAATGTGAAGACAATGCAGTAGTTATATAGCTAACAGTGTACCTTTAACATACTAACAAGGAAAATGATTAAAAAACATTTTAAGTTTCTACTATCTCATTTCTACAAAAATAATCAGATTATTTGGTTAATGAAAATAGGTCATGTTTATTTTATATTTGAGTATGTTCAAAAGAAATTAAAACAAGTTTGGTAGTTTACATTTCTTTCTGAGCTGTCGATTTTGGCCCAGAGCACAAAAAGTTTGGTTGGTTTTAATTGCGGAGGACTTGTTTGAAGAAAGAATGTTGTGAGACAGTAATATATTTAATTATCTTTTCTTTTACCTTTTGCAGAGTAAAGATGAAGCTTTTAGCCTTCCTGTGCCTGTCCGTTCTCTTAGCTCACATTCATCTATCAGTTGCAGGCAAAATCAAACTGTCAAATCCTTTTAAGAAGACGACAAAGATAAAAACTAATCTGGATGCCAAAACTAAACATTCAATCCTGGATAAGGCCAAAAACCCCACTGAAAATAGAGGAAGTTACCCTAAGCAACCAGAAGGAGGCTATCCTCAGTACCCAGGAGGCTATCCTCAGTACCCAGGTAACCAACCTCAATATCCAGCCAGAGGCTATCCTCAGTACCCAAACCAACATGGAAGCTACCCTCAGTACCCACAGTATCCTGCCGGTCATTTCCCAGCTCCAGGGTATGGAGGAGGTTATGGAAACTATCCAGGTAGCTACATCAACCACAACCCAAACAACAGGATCCTGAGCCCTCATTACGGTGGGAGTTTTGGATTTGGTGGTTACGGAGGTGGGGGTGGTTCTCCCTTCTCTCTCTCGGTTCAGAAAATGGGATTTGCTCCGTCTGATCAATCTAAAGGATTCGGACGCAGTGCAGCAATGGCAGCAGCTGGAGGGGCGATGGCAGGAATGGCCCTGGGCTACGGATTAGGGAAGTTCCCCCATCCCAATTTCCACTTCCACAACCCCCACCAGGAGTATTACTACAACTACTACATGTACAAGCGCTACGGAATGAAATCCTCTGACAAGAACGACTACAGCAGGGACTACAAGTTCAGTCAACCACCTGAGGAATTTGACAGGTTCATGACCTCCTGCATGAAGAGGACAGACCTTCTGCCAGGAGAGAACCAGATGTCACAAACCAAACCACTGACTACCACCACCACCACAACAACAACAACCTCTGCAACTCACACAGTTACTATCACAAGAAGCAACATCACTGCAGTGGGGAACGTCTCCTTCACCGCCAATTCAACCAACAACCCTCTCAATAAGTCTGATGTTACAAATCTGAAGGCTTCACAGAATCTCCAGAACAGCGAGGCGAATGATGACACAGTCAGTATTGTGGAAATTGGCTACCCAGCGTTGATCAACCAGATGAAGGTGAAAAGATGTACGGAGCTTTACGTCGTTCATTCTGAAAAACTCTTAAAGAAAAATGAACGGTCTTCAACTCACAGTGGGAAAGAAAGCCTGCAGATGGGGCGGCAAGGGCTACTTTTTGTATTCATGAGCACAACTATGTTAATGCTGCACAATTAAGACCTAAACTGGGTAGAAAATGAAGTAGAAAAATAAAGATAACGCAAGTTTGCAAACAAACTATATATATATATATATATATATATATATATATATATATATATATATATATATTATTATTATTATTTTTATTTATTTTATTTTTTTTTAATTAATGGTCTTTACATTGCATTCTAGCATGACTTCTACCTTCTGGCTTCATGGTTCATTGTTTTTGATCATGACAATGAACTTTAAATGTGGCTGATAATCGCTACTGCTCCTCTGCAACACCAACCCTAACAGAAAGCATATCATGAATGACTAATTTTAGCGAGGACTAGTGGAAGCTAACACAGCTACTTCCTGTAGCCACTAACTGAAGTCCAAGGCTAACACTCCACAACAGCGTCAACGCTAGAAACATGTTAGCTAAATATTTGTTTTAGCTGTCTTTTTATTTCTTCCCCATCTACAACAGAGACACGGCTAAGAACATGTTAGCTAGATGTTTGCATTTCTTCCCCCTCTTCAATAATGCCACCGCTAACATGTTAGCTAAATATTTGTTTTAGCTGTTTTTATTTCTGTTCTCCTCAACAACAGAGCTGTTGCTATCAAGTTAGCTAAAGATTTGTTTTAGCTGGGGATTTTTTTCTTTCCTCCCCATCTCCAACAGAGCTAACAACTTTATTGTTAGCGTCTCCCCCAATAAAAAAAAAAGACCGCTTTATTCAAGTGCAGTCTCGGAAAACTTTACTTCCCACTCTTATGATGCTGAACATCTGTTCAGAAGTGGTAAACAACAAATTTATCAGTTGTTGCTCTCTTGTTTGTCCAAACAGAAAATGGCAGCAACTGGCTCACTCTAAGCACAGAAGCATTTCCGCTCAGTCAGAGCCAGCTGGGAAAGGAGAGGCCGATCAGAACGCCTGGTTTGTGAGCCAAACAACTTAAAAAATAACATTTCCTCTCAAACAATATGATCACTGAGCACATTATCGGGATTAGTTTGCACTGTGCTGCTGACCGCACTCTGCTGTGGTGACAAGTTGTGCAAAGAGACTGAACTGCGATTACAGAAATAAAATCGTATCAGCAGACATGTTAAGGCAAGATCACAGCAGAAAACAGTAAATATTAGGATTTATGTTGAACTGTAACAATCAGTGTTGCATTTTACCATTTTATAAATCTAAATACATCTTTAATTACAGCAAAGTTGAGTGATATTAAGAAGTTGAATGCAAACGTGTGTTACTGATTATATTTGTTCATGCTTATTTTACTTTATGTCTGGCCTCTCACACACACAAGTCAAATATCTTATTACAATGCATGCCTGTAGTGTTTTTCTGGATAAATTTAAACCTTTTTGCATTTTCTAATGCAGGTTTGAAATGTTGGTTCACAAGTTAACAATTACTGTTACTGTTTCAAGTCAATCTACATTCCAAAACATTCTGTGTCTGTTGTCTTTAACTCGGTTTCAAGTATATTTTATTTGTAGTGATGTGAGATCTGCATACTCTTTTCCTCTCTGAAACATGCGTTACAGTTTGCAAATTTGAAATAAACAGAGTAACATAAACAAGTTTGTTTACCTTAAATAGTGTAGTCTTTTTTGTTATTTTTACCCTCATAATATTTTTAAGAATATTTTCAGATATATTGTAATTGCAAGAATGTCTTAATATCTCAATGCAGCACTCATATTATTTACTTTGTCAGTAAACACCCTGTAATGATCCATTAATTCACTCGTCCTCTGAGAGAAATGCATCCTCTGGACCTCATATCGTTCCATTCTCATGGAATATGATTACGAAACCATATTTCTGCCAGAAGCAGGATACATGAAGTCCCAAATGTTTATGCACTGCAAGTATCTGTCTGCGCCCAGAAGAGTTGGAGTTGTGAATCTCTAACCGGTTAATGTGCTGTTCAGATCTATCTCAGGTCGAAAGTTTTTCCATTGTATGCTCTGTTCCTCACTACGGTGGGACGTGAGCGCATGCAGCAGCTGTGGTCAACTCAGCTCAAGGTTGTTGTGCTGACTTAAATAAATCCAGATATTTAATTTTGTCTAATAGAAATTTATTGCTGGCTCAAACATAAAGACTCAAATCAGTTGAGTATTTTGTGGTATATATAAATAATATTACATTCTGGCACTTTATTTTCTTAAATGTGCAACATTTTGGATTTAAGTAATGCTATGTTTGCCACATTTCAGAAAGGAAAATAAGGGATGCCCACCACGGTCGGGTGCCCGCAAAAGTGGTACACTTTATTTCATTGGTGTTTTTTGTAAAAAATTGTACTCCAATCAGAGTAATATAACTTCAGATTAAGCTTTAAATAAGCAAGTGTAAAAAGTATTTAGTAAAAAAAAAAAATCTACTCAAGTATAACTGATCATAACACATGATTTAATATTTTACATTTTTGTTATCAGACAGTCTGCGCAAATTCTGGAATTTTAAAGACTAATACCAAAATATTTACACAAATAAGAAGTCTTATTTGTATAATTTTACCACGGGGGCCAGGGCCGTCGGTGTTTTTTCATGGGGGCCAATTAAAAAAAGAAATCGCTCTGTTCTGTTTTAAAAACAATTTCAAACCAAATTAATGCTGTAGTTACCGTCCATGACCACCAGATGTCAGAAATCGCCCTGCTCTGCTTGAAGAGTTATACATTTTTTTAACATAAACTCTCTCTCTCTCTACTGCCCTCCTGTGGTCACAAACTGGAATTACATACAAAACCCGTCAGTCGAGTTTAAATAAAAGATTAATGATAAAACTGAGTAATTATTAGCGAACAGTAGAGGGTTAGAATTGAAAAGACACTCGTACCATGTTCTTTAAGCCTTGAATACAACTAAGAGGATTTAAAAGATTCTTTCTGTATAAAAAAAATTGGTTAATATTTTAATATATTATTAAAATATTGTGCACTTTGTACAATAAAATTGTAAAAACAACAATTTTGTTTTTGGATGTTTCATAATGCTATAAAAAATTGTAACTGAATTTCAGCAACAATTTTGCAGCAAACTGTTGAGCTTTGTAGAGAAATCTCATCTATGCAATATTTTATTTTCCATGTTGACCTTTTAGATGTGACCCTGCTCTGATTCTACCAAACTGGATGACTTCCTGCTGAAGAGCTAAATCTTGACCAGTTAACCATACGACAACTGGAGCTGGAGACTGCTGATATTTAAAAGCTAAAATTCACAAGGGATTCACTTTTAATTTTCAATCTCATTCCCTGCAATGAAGACTTAAAACTTGTTGAATTCTAGGCTTTGGCCATTGCTGTTGATTGTGCCTGGCTACAGACTCTTGAGGGATGCATAAAACATTTTTTTTTAAAAAGAACACCTGTGTGCTTAAATATTTTCTTTATCAATCAAAATAAAGTAGATTTTATCTTTTTATACAGCCAAATTACATCACTTTGATGCTATTTGGAGACATAAAGAAATTATTCGTCTAATTAAAGGTTTTCCGTTTTGCTTAGTCATTATTTGCTTTTAAGATATCTATTATTTAATTTTCACAAGTCAAAAATAAATATCGCCCATCTAAAAGTACATTTAAGATATCTTGAATTATGGTGTTATTCAAGATATCTTTTATAAGAATAATGACTTATCAAAACTAAAAATTATATATGTTGAATTTACTTTATGACTCGTCATAATTTAATTGTAGATATCTGAAATATGTGTTTCATCATAGATATCTTGAATTGAAAGCTCCATACAACTCAATGGTAAATCTGACATCATTTCTGCTAGTCAGAGTGTCTGAAATAGGTTCTGTGTCTAGTCAAAATATAATTAGAGACAGGCACGTGCAGAGGGGGGGATAAGAGGGCTTGAGCACCTGCCCCTTTTGCTCTATCACCCCAAGTGCCCTTTTGGTCTTTTATTTTATTTTATTTCTGACACATGCACTACAATTATTATTATTATTATTATTATTATTATTATTATTATTATTATTATTATTTTACTTTGCAAGAAAAATAACACAATAAGCCCTCCGGTCACATTGTTACCTTTGACCTTTTGCCCGTGACGCATTTGACCACTTGCCTCTCGCGTAGTGAGACAAGGCGGCTAACTGGTCGGTAGCGAAAGTTCCAGATTACAGAACAGTTTTTGGTGAATTAAAAAATATTATTTTTGGTGAAAAAAACTGGAGTCGGCTTGCTACTAGTCAGATAACGGAAAACGTTGAACGTTGTATCATTTCTCCTTCAGCACGGAGTAGCGCTTTAAGCAGAGAGGTAATGGCGGAGGGAAACATAGGCTGCTCTCTGAGTCTGCCTTTCTCTGAAGATCTACTGAGCGGGAGGAGACAGCCAGGTGAGGAAAAGCTGTTCTTATCTATCGATCCAGTATTTTTATCATACAGACATTAGGCTGTTGTTGTTGTGCTATGAGCTAGCTGCTAGCTAATGACTTTGCTAGCAAAGCAAGATAACTAAAAAGCTTTCCTGTATCGTTAATGATAGCAGTCATTCTTCAGTGTTACTTATGCAATAGGGGCACATCGCCCGTCCAAAACCTTTCATCTCCATAATGGACATATGTCCGATTTTCTAATTTTCTCTGGTGCATGATGTACATTGTATTTATTCTAGTGTTAGGTAAATGTATCTTGAAGGAGGATAGTATTGGAGAATCGAAAGGCGCAAAACTCTCAAACATATAGGTAAACAAATAATACTCAGAGACGAGTCCTTTACTGCCAGCCACGACGGGTCGGGAGATTTATTAACACGTCTACCACGGGTGCATCAATACAAAAACATCGTTCCAAAATCTCCAAAAATATCTAAAAATATTCTCCCTTCTTTGTCAACAGGCACTTAAATAGCTTCTTAATAACATTGATGTGTATGTGGGGTTGGTCTGGATTGGTTTTGACCAATCCAGATAATTATGTTGGTTTGCGTCAAGATTCTTGGCTGCCCATTGACTAAGTGTGTGTTGGAGTTTCTCTGGAACACTAATGACCTCTTGATCTAAACATCTGCTCCACATCAGAACTGCCGAATAAGCCAATTAATCACAATTGTTGCTCTTATCTATCTAAACGGCTTACTTCCCAACCCGTATTTTGGTCCAACTTTGTGCTTTGCAAGCAAGGGAGTCAGGTCAGATCGACCTTACTGGCGCCAACAATCTTTCTGCAAAAACAACTCCTTAAAAAGTATTTCTGCACTAACAATAGTACTTAAATAAAAGTCCAACAAGGACATTCATTTAGAATTAAAAATAGCTCATCCTGAACTGCCATGATAGATATAATGTATGTGATAATCAAACTGCTTCTGTCCAACAAAAGCGTGTCATTAGTGAAGGGGCAAACATAAGCTTTTATTTGCACACATCAGAAATCTTTGGTTTTGATTTTAGGCTCTGCCCAGGACGTCATGTGAGAATCGCAAGCAAAACTTTGAATAGCAAGCAAAGATTTCTGACATGCGCAAATAAGTTTGTTTGTTTTGCAAATAATTTTTTTAAGTCATGAGATAAAAATTTGTGATTTCAGTTAAAAAAAAAGAAAAATTAAGCTAAACATTTTTTTGTTTAAAAAAATGTTACAATTCAAAATGTCTTGATCACAATTTTATATTATTTAATTGAGGTTAGTATTTTAATTGAATAATTGTGAAACAAATTGAACTCCATAGGAGAGGTCTCATTTTATCTGAAATTAATATTGTTATGCTGTGCTATGGACTGAAAAACATATTGGTTTAAACACAAGGGTAAAGAATTGGTAGTGTGGTTTAATATAGTGCTCTGATCATAATTTATTATGTTTTGCTTTTTTCAGTTCAAAGATGTTACGTAAAGACAGATGTCAGAAACAAAAAAGAAAAGATCTGCTAGAAGCAGCCAAAGGTAGTGGGTTGTTGAACAACTGAGTCAGAACGAGTACTGCAGGTAAGAATAAAAAAAGTAAAGGTTCTTACCATCATCAACCTGCAGATTTTGGTAGTGAACACATATTTAATATTACAAGGCAGCTATTATGCTTTTATTATGTTAAGATGTACCAAATCTAGGTGTAGAATAATGAATAGTTTCTTGCTCCCAGATGGACAGAAGGAAAATGATAGCTCAGAGGAGGAGACAAAAAAGCAGTTAAGATCAGAGGAAGAAAGGAAAGAAAAGGGACAACAGTCAGAAATAAAAGACACAGAAATGCAGTCAACACAGGAAGAAAGGAGAGGAGAGGGACAACAGTCAGAAATAAACACAATGGGAGAAAACACAGAGCAACAAGTCAGAGAGTATATAGGTACTTACAAAATACACTAAGACACAAACAGAGTAGACTTTTCTCATAGTGACATGCATTAATTACATTTTTGCTTTTGTTTTTGTTGTTTTTTTCTGCAGTGCCACGTTAAAGTTTGATGCAGCTCTGCTTTTCTGAATGGATCACCTTCATCTCCACTGCAAGTACAGCAAACCAGGCAGATGTTCTTTTTTTTTACAGATTACAGTTCACTAAAAGGTTGGATTGTGCCCTTGTTTAAATTTTTAACAATGTAATTCTGTAAAGACAAAATATGTCTGGTGGTCCAGCTCTGATTTACATATTTTGCTAAATTGCGGGTTTGAAAATTGTAATACTTTCCTTTAACAAAATAGACCTGCAGAAAGAAATTACTAATAAAATATTTTACATATGCATAGTTGTATGTTCTATGTAGAGATTTCCCTTAGCTTTGATTGTATGTCTCACAATTTTGTAATTTATTATTGCTTATTAAACTCTGAAAGCTGTGTGACTTTAATATTCTGTCCTAAAATGCGATTAGATGTGCCCTTTTTTTTGAGCACCTGCCCCTTTAGTGGTCTCTGCACAGCCCTGATTAGAGATATATTAAATTAGTTATGTCTAATCATAAACCAATTTCACATATCTGAATGTAAGGGCAGCAAACATAATTTATGTCAAAGCGGCCTGCCATACATCATCATTTCATGGCTCGGGATGATGGAAAACAGACAAGGCTAAGCCCTGCCCCACACCTTGTATCCAAGCAGCCTACATCTCCGGTGCGCGAGGCAAACGTCTCTCCATACCGACTCAAAGTTCAGAGGAGGTGACCGGGCGTTAGGTTTTCTGAGTGGAAAATAAGGCGAGAAGGGGGAAACCGAGGCGCCGACATTCAAGGTAAGGTTTCAGTTAAACCTCTGGGGTAACTTCTGGAAAACAAGCCGCACTTTTCCCCCCAAACAGACCTGTTTGTGGGCAGATACGCTGACATGGACTCTATTGATAAACTGCTGCTGACTTACTGATTTGTGAATTAAATGTTGGGTGTGTGGGTGCGTCATCTTAATGGAAAATAGGCGAGTTCTTATAAAATCTGTGGAAACGGTCATGCCAGAAGAAGCTTTATTTGATATGTGTATAGTTTTATTAGAAATTTCCCGTTGGCTTGTAGACGATGCAAAACAACCTTAATGGACCTGGAGCTGCGTCACTGTATGTTTAGGTAAAAAATTTTTCTTATTAAAAAAATATAAGAAAAAACAAAATCGGAGGTTTTTTTAAAACTTTTTTTTAAAAGGAAAAATTACACAGATATTAAATATTGTTGCTCTGTTTTGCAGAGTGGAAATCTTAACTTTGACTTATATTAAGCAATAAAGACTTAATCTCCAAAAAAAGAAACCAATTTTCTCCACGCCTTATCTTTCTTCCTTTCTTTAGAAAGTACACGATACAGCATACAAATGCACAAATCACAATATCATAAACAACAAGCTTAGTTCTGAATAAAATAGACAGAAATACAAAAATACTTCTTCTAATTTTAAGTTTGACTCAAAGTAATATAAATATTTTGAAGTGGGTCAGTCAAACCCTAACGTAATTGTCAAAATTACAATGGAACCATGCAAAAAGCTGTTTAACAAATAGGGTTTGGTTGATGTAATGACAGCTTTTTCAATGGAAGGTTGTATATAATTACTCACAGGCGCTTTTAAATAAAATGTAAATAAAACCCTTTAAAAGCAAACAGTGAAACTGCTGAGGGAGGGGCAGATGTCTCACTCTGTGTCAGATTTCATATAGCCTAATGCTTTACTAACGAGGAAGTATTAAACTAATTAAATACCAGGTAAATAACAGCAGTCATATCGATTTTATTACAGGTGTATTATCTCACTCCTGCAATTGAGAAAACTCAACATGTAATTTGAGTAAATTTAATCAGTTGTGGCAAAAAGAAAGTTAAAAAGAAACTATACCCACTGGTGCCACTATTATTGGTACTGTTAATGCTTTGTGTCCTCCACTTTTTGTAGTGAGACAGCAGTCAGTCTTCCCTTGGAGAAGGTTGGGGAATAAAGCAAAAGAGATTTTTTATTATTCCTCTTTGCATAATCTCAAAGTATTTGGTATCTGAGGCCCTTTCATCTTATGCTGCAGGTTTTCTACATTATTGAGGTCAACACATTGTCAGTTTGGGGAAAAATCTACAATTATAATACAATATTTACATGAAATACACTGCTCAAAAAAATAAAGGGAACACTCAAATAACACATCCTAAATGGACAGTTTGATTTCACAGAAGTTTGATTTACTTGGAGTTATATTGTGTTATTTGAGTGTTCCCTTTATTTTTTTGAGCAGTATATACTGAGTCTGCACTTGTGTCCATTGACTACAAGAACTCCCTTTTAATCCAACAGTGATTAGAGGTGTATTCAAATAGATAGATGGATTATAATGTTGTTTACAATGAGAAATTATGCATACTTGCTTTTTATGTCTTGATCTTTCTGACTTCCCTGCCCTTGCTAATGGATTTTAAAGCCCAGCAGTCAAAGGCAGAAGAACGATGGAGTAGGAGAGGGAAGAACATCAACTCCATTAGATCAGCACTCTGCTCATTTTATTGAGCAAGTGTTGAGCCATTAGTGGCTTATAAGGAAACTCTGTACCCAGATATTGATCGGCTGAAATTGTGAGGTTAGCCTGTTTGTCACAGAAAACCACTTTTATTACCTTTTTTTTTTTTTTTTTTTTTTTTTTTTAATAAAGCCTTAGATCGGATTAAAATAAAAAATAAAAAAATCACTAGATTTAATCAGAAATGTATACTGATTCTGATCCCCAACACCTTTCTCTGCGCATCTTTAAGATAAACAACTTGTGATGCATTTTTCATACTATCCAAATAATCTTTTCACATATTTGCTTTTATTTCCTTTTCTGTAGTGTGAAGATGCAGCTTAAGTCTTCTCTACTGTGCCTTCTTTTGTTTCACTTTCCTTTCCTATTGGCCAAAAAAGGTGGAAGTTTAGGGAAGAGCCTTGGTGGAAGAAAGATATCCACACCCAGCCGAAGTGGCACTAACACACACAAAAGCAATCAGGGCTCCAATCCTCAGGGTGGACAACCAAAACAAAACAACCAGGGAAGATACCCAGGGGGTTACCCCAGGCAGCAGGGTGGAGGCTACTACAACCCCTATCCAGGAATGGGGTCACCATATAGCAACAGAGGGTACCCAGGTGGATACATCAATGCCAACCCAAATAATAAAATCTTAAGCCCTCGCTATGGTGGCAGCTTTGGCTATGGAGGGTATGGCTCCAGGGGTGGCTCTCCATTTTCCCAATCAGTCCAGGGAATGGGTATCTTTCCTAACAGCAACTCCAGAGGGTTTGGGCGCTCAGCAATGATAGCAGCAGGTGGAGGGGCTGTGGCGGGGATGGCCCTGGGTTACGGATTGGGAAGGTTCCCCCGGCCTGATTTTAATTTTCGCAACCCCAGAGAAGAGTACTACTACAACCACTACATGTACAGGAAATATGGTACCCGTTCAACTGACGCCAACGACTACAGCAGAGACTATCGCTTCAATTCTCCCTCAGGATACTACGACATCTTCATGGATGACTGCATGAAGAACATTGACCTGTCTGCAGAGAGTCAAAAGCCACTAAGTAAACCAACCAGCAGGACCCCAAGTAGAGCGTCCAGCCCTTTAACCAATAACACGACAAACACCACCACACCTTCAAGTCCGTCGTCACAGGAACCCAGCAGTGCTGAAGACGAAGATACAGTCAGCATAGTAGAGATTGGCTATCCAGCACTGATCGAGCAGCTAAAGATCAGGAAGTGCTTGGAGCAATACTTTGATGATTCTGATCAATACTTAGAGAGACAGAATGGAGGAGCTCAGGCGCTGACGGTCCTGCCAGGGGTTTTATCTGCAGCCTTTGCTACAACATTGATGATAATTAATAGCAACATAATAATGTTCCTGCACTGACACTGTTTGCAGGGTATATCAGCTGAGATTTTGCCATTCTCTCTACCTAGAAGAATATTAAAACATGGAAGGAGAAAAAATTAAGTGGAGTCAAATGTTAGTAGTTGTTGGGTTTCTCTTTTTTCTTTGGTAAAATCCCACTAGCTATTTCTCCCACTATTACTAGAATCATGCATTGATTTAGGTTGTATTTACCCAGAATGCCCTGCGCTGTAGTTCGTTTCCTGCTTTTGGAGCTGCCTCCAGTCTGCTTGGTGAACCGCGCTAGAGTTCACGTCTACTGATCCAAGGCCGAGGTTTGTAGGCAGACCAGGGTCTTCCACGTCAGAGTTTGATTGCGTTCACACCAACTCAAACAAACCGGACTTAGTATTCAAACTACCGAGACTTTGATTAGAGCGTCACTCTGTGAAAAAGCTTGCTATATTTAACCAACGGACAAATTTGTATCATTCTTGACTTGAATTTATGGGCCACGCACAATCAGTCCAGAACCACAATTGGCCCCTGAGCCACACTTTGGACACCTCTGGGTTAGAGTTTCCTGAATGTGGGGACCCACTGCTTGCTATAGATGAAGATGATTATGAAGTAATTGTGGGAAGTTTTAGCTTTAAGAGAAAAAACTATAGTGAATTATGGCTCACACAGAAGAATTCAAATGCACCATAGCTTTAAGTAATTATATTCTGTTAAATAATGTATTATAGAATGGAATATATTATAAAAAACAATATAATTCTTTAACAACTTTTTAATTTGTTTTTAACAATTGACTGTAAAGTTTTATTGTTTATATAAAAGTTGCTCCATTTTTGGGACCAAGGCTGAAATAGTTACAAATGTCTTGCACCATTAATATACCCATGTTGCCTTTCTCTTTGGATAATAAAAAACAATTTGTACTTTGTTTTTTATTTTTTAATTTTTGTTCATCTAAACTGATTCAGGGCAAAATTCACCATTTCAGTTTAGAATTTTGAGTGTTTTTAATTGTAGCTGCCTATGACTTTCAGGGCTTTTTATCTCAGGATTTGCTTCAGATCATGACAGAAATATCTTTATCAAGGAGAATTAGTTTGAATACATTTCTGATTATCACCTTGATGTATTACATCTTGTAGTGTCCAACATCGCAACAGTATAACCTGTGATTGGTGGTTTATTGGGCTTTTTTTATTTAAGTTTGAATGTTTTTGTATTTTTTTAAGTGAGTGTTGAAACTGAAGACTCTGTAAGATTATCTCAATTTATTCAGTAACAGAAAATAAACCTTCATATCAGTTTGTTTTCTGTTTTTTACATAACTTGTTGAAAAAAAAAACCCAAAATCCAATGAAACTAATATAAGAATGTACCCTTAGCTCATTGTTTTGAATGTGAATGTAACTTCATTAATGACCAAATGTTTGTTTTGTGCAAAGTGTCAAAAATGTAATCATTTTATGTCTGTGCTGATTTTAAACGGTTTGGTAAATGTGTTTGTTGCCAATGCTATGATGAAAACAATGCAGCTAACACCATGATTTCAGCTTCAAAGGGGTAAATTCAGACTTTCTTTAATACATCAGTCCATATCCTGTGGCCACTAGAGGGCGCTGTCACACAGAAACATTTAATGTAAACATTTTCTTACTCTGCTGATAAATGTCCTGCTGTTAGTGTTTGTCTTCTCTAATAAACTCAACCTTTAGTGATTCCCTGATTTATTATCTGCATGGTGACAATTTGTCTTTGATTTTCTATTTGTAAATAAATATAACTTAAATGTACAAAGGTGGGAAGGTGAATAAAGTAATTAACTGCACGATTATTTAGGTTTTATGGTGATAAATCACAAGAATTTAAAATATGTTCAAAAGCTCCTAAAATAATTATAACAAATTCTAATGCCTAGAATCTTATTCAAAAACATCTTATAAAATAATAATAATAAAAAAGAATTACTGAAATTAAATTCTCAACAGTACTCTGATTTATTAATGGGCAGCTGTTGTTTTATTTGCTCAACAATAAACACACTAAAAAAATAAATAAAACCTGTAAAACAATTTCAAATGTTTTGGGTAATCAATTGTTTTCTAATTTGTTGACCAAATTTTTACTATTATTTACTTGTAGTCTTGGGTCAAACAAAATAATTTCAAGGGTCACAAATGGCCCTCGGACCACAATTTGGTCAATGCTCCTATGTACCACCCCGATTCAAATATTTGTAATTAAACATATGAGTAAAAAAAAAAACAACAACAAACAAAAAACTCATTTTTAGTGTGTGAAAGAATAAAGATCAGAACAATTTTCTGTATTTTATTATTAATGTTACACAGCGAAGCAAGAAAATACATGTAGACATTTATAAATAAATACATATACACATAAATCTGCAAAAGTTGGACACTAACATTCAAGATGAATGAGAATGAGTCCTTAAACTATTTATTAGTACTTTAACTGAGTAAAACACTCTTAATATGAGTCAAATACTCAAAATATGAACTTTATGCAGATTAATCAACTGAATCACAACTATAAATAATGTAAGACATACATAAACCAGTAATATAAAGAGTGTAGCTGCTTTTAAATGCTCTCCTATCATGATGTCGTGAGGTAGGTTGAACCTGAGCCCATCTGTGACCACATTCAAGGAGGACAAAAGCTGCATTTCCATTACAAATCTGTGTCAATATTTCACTAATTTTGAAAAACACAATTTTGCAATTGAGATGTTTCCATTAAATAAGAAACAATTTAAATCACGTTTGTCCATAAATTATGAAAAAACACCTGCGCCATCATCCTTTAACTACTTCCTGTTGTCTTCTTCGTGGTTTTTGCCAGTCGCAAAGTGCAGTTTGAAAAAAGCTGCACTTTTTTCAAACTGCAGCTGAAAAAAGTGTTTCAGATGCAGTTTTGTTAAAATAAACCAATTTCGATACGGCCAAAGTTACCCACTTCATCTTAGCGCTGAAACTTAAACTGGCATGTTTCTTTTAAGTAAATTTATTTTCAAAATGTTAAGTTGTGCCATTGTATGGTCAATGGAAACGCAGCTAAAGTGGGATGCAGTGGCAACAGTTCATAAATAAAATGGGTTCAGAGATGCTGAGGAGGATTTTTCTCTCATTCTGATGGATGACGTCATGTTGGGACTTCCTCCTTTTGGATGAATCAGGAACGCTGATGATCTTCAAGGCCTGGAGATTAATTTTTAAGACGTTTCTCTTTACTCTCAGGATGAATTTGTTGATTTATTTTTGTTTTGGATCTCAGCTTGGCCTCCAGATCTACATGACAGCCACCCAGTTTCCAAGCATCAGGGAGGTTATAAAGCCAATCACAACCACTATGCTGTTGTAGATGGGGCCACTGGACGCTGCAGTGTAGTACTCCATGTCTCCAGAACCCTCAGGCTCATAGCCGGGCCTTGGACGGTAGCCGCCTCCGAACTGAGGGGAGCCATACCCTGGTCCATAACCCCCGTAGCCACCATAACCGCCATATCCGCCATATCCTCCGTACCCCCCGTACCCGTATCCATACCCGGGACGGCTCAGGGCTGACCCAATCATCGCTCCTCCTATTGCCCCTGCAGCTGCCGCTCCGGCTACTTTCCCCGCACTCGGACCACTTCTCTGGACTTGGACAGGTGCGGGTCTGTAGGACTGACCGCCCCATCCACGGCTGTAGCCGCCGCCACCGACTCCTCCTCCTATGCCCCGACCAAATCCACCACCTCCGCGACCGCGGCGCGCCTCAGAGCTGGGCAGCAAGGTGCAAAGCAGCAGCAGACAGAGGGACATGGTGACGGGGAGTTTCTGCGGGTTCATCTTGGTTTGTCAGCTGCGTAAATAACAATAAAGGAGGAAAATGGAAAATCTATCAGATGCATAAACCTGCACTCCATTGGCTTCAGCAAGTCACCATAAGCTAAAGAGAAAACAAGCTTTAAAGGGGAATTTATTGTGCAAAATTACATTTTGCATGTTTTTATACTTCCATTTGCTTCTAAAATCCGTCCAAGTACGTAAAATATACTGCCCAGCTGTTTTTGATAATAAGTTAGTGTTTTCTGGTGTCTGGAAAATGAGCCAAGGAACCCAAGGTGAGCTCCAGGTCATTTGGTCAGCTGGTTTTACCACTGTATGCGCCATACAATGGCTGCTGGAAAACACAAGTGTTTTGTTATTAACTGTCCACGCAGAAACCACTTCCTGCATTCTTGTTGGTTGTAGAGGAGCCTCTACTTCTGCTTTTCAAAGATGTACAGATGCATAATTGCGCATGTGTTTGCAGCCATTTTCACATGAATTGGGAAATGTGGCCAGCAGTAGTTTACACACACTTCATTCTGAAAAGATAGTGTTTAATTAATTTTAACTTTAAGTTGATAAGTTGAATAGAGTACCAAAATGTGGGACACTAATAATAAAGGCTTTACTATAAATCCATAAATTATATCTTGGGCCATGTGATATCCACTGTAAAAAATGAGTAAAAGTTTCAGAGGGACATTTTTTTTATCCAGAGGTCAAAAAGGATGGATGCTGTAGCGCCACCTAGTGTCTGTTTGTGCATGTCCCTGACTGGAAATACCAGATTGCCTGTTAAAGACACTTTGTCACTGGCAAAATGTATTTATTTTTCTCTGTTTGAAAAGGATTTATTTTAAAATAACGTAATGGTAATTAAAATGCAACCTTTAGGAGGTACTTTCATAGAGGCATTTATACTCATAACCTCTTCACAAATAATGACACAATGTAACTAATATTCTCTTTCTGAAAGAATTTTGTTTTTGTTAATAGACTGTAGATTAGTTTTTTTTAAATTTCATTTTCTATAAAATTCTTCCATTGAAGAAATTGTATTGAACCCAAAAACAAGTAAAAACAAATTATTGTGGTTTTTATATTTTTGTTTTGAAGAGTTAAGTTGCTTCTGTGGTTTAAACCAAATGTGTTTAGCTGGACTGAAGGCAAAAATGTCTCAGTGCTGTATAAATTGCTGACCTCTGACATCAACAATCCCTAAAATAAACCCAGCAATCCTTAAGAAACAGAAACTTCCTGAATTCCTAAATGTACATTTAACATTAAACTAAAAATCTGAAGCACTTTTCAATTTAGAAACTTTTGTATGTAAAATTTTATCAAATTAAGATGAATATTCATATTGAGTCATACTAATAAATCACATTATGACTATAGAACATGTCTGGCTGGGTTTTCTTGCATAAATCGTTCTTATGCAACCAGGACAACAATACATGCACCTTTAGTTTGGACCTTTGAAGACCTAAAGAAGAGCGGTTTTAATCCCGCTTTGACAAACACGTTTTACATAAGCAGTGCAGCACAAGACGACAATGGAGCTAACGTGAGATCAGAGCGCTTTCATAATCTCTGTGTCCTTTTAATTTGGATCTGGCAGATTAAGTCCGTCTTTGGATGAGTGGGATGAGGCCACTGGCCCGGTAAACAACTATATGACACATCACTCAGCAGATATCACAGCTATTTTTAGAGTATTCATACTGAGAATAAAGAAAATAAACTGGATAAATGGTAATTTGGAGAAATGCATGCAAATAAAAAAAAAATGTGACGGATCAAATTAAAAAGAAAATTAATAGACGAGGTAAATATTTGTGGAGAAGAATCTAATATCACTGTAACACAAATAGAATATATTTAGACCTTAAAGTAGGATAAACAGGAGTTATGTCATGTAATATAACTTGTTAATTTAATTAAATCAATAACAAATAGTATTTTAGGGCTAATATAACTGAAATATTTGAACTTTTTTCTTATTCTGAATGCTTCTGCTTATACATCACACTTATTAAGTTTTACCTTAATAAATAAATGAAATGCATCTTTAATCTGTTGTTTTATGATGTGTTTGAGCTATAAATACTGGGTCATTTACTTCAGGAATAATCCAGACAGAGATTAAAGCTACCTCAACTCACATTGATGAGGAAGATAAAAGATGCTTGTAAGATATATCTCAGTGTCTCACAATAATAAATAATGCAAAAATGTAAGAAATTACAATAGGCAAAGTTGTTTTAACTCAGTATTTCCATAACTGCTTACATGTAGAAGTGAATTAGGTTGGATGAATAATATCTAAGCTCACCTGTTAGTTGTTAAAAACTCGGTTCAGACGTCGCTCTTTGTTTCTGGAGACTTTCGCCCGACTGACACTCCTCTGACCGTCTGAAGGAAAGTATGAATCACGGCCAGCTTGTTATCCTCCTAATGATCTCCGTCAGGTGGACCGGTGTCATTGATGCTCATTGGCCAAGAGAGCAGTAAGCTGCTGGAACGACTACGTCGCTCTTAAATACCTGCGAGAGCAACTGAGGCAAAGTTTGTTTCTAATTCGGTCTAAATTAATAAACCTCTTAGAGAAGAAACTGGAACGAGGCTCAGGTCTCCTGAAACTTCCACTCTGACTTGGTTTCTATCTTTTCTGATAATGACGTAATGATAATGTACTCTGGTGTAAAAATCTATTGGACCTCTTAATGATTACTTCAACTTTTTCTCAAAAGCAGACCTGGATTGATTTATTAAACCTGGCTAATCATAGCAAGCATTTTCAAATCTTGTTCTTGTCTCTCAGAATAGGCAGGAAAATAAAAACCAGTGAAATCCTCAAAAGGTTTGTAAATTTTACTGTTTCCACAAAACCCTTTTTATGTTTTGGATCTACAACCATTTCAATAATCCAGTGCCCTCAAAATGTCTAAAATATTCAACATATAGTTTATTATTGAGCAGATTTAGAACTTTTTAAATACAAAAAAAAATTTTACTATATGATTTTGACAAATGTGGCCCAAACTAGATTATCTTAATTATACCAAAAAGCAACACAATAAATGACATTATAATCATTAACTTGTACAAAAAAATTACACAATATGAACAAAATTTCAAAAGACAGATTTTTATTAAATAATATCACTGTTAAAAAAAACAAAAAACAAAAAATACCCTAATTTTTGAAGGGGTAGAATGAGATCTTCACATTGACAAGCCTTGAAAGTCAACTGTATGTTTTGTAAAAGACAATACAAAGAAGTCACTGAAAATATAAACATGCGCGCTTTCAGAGTCACACAGAAACTCTGCAGGGTGCCGTCCGCGGAAAAATGTTAAAAGACGCGACAAACATACGCAAAGTGCTACTCATTTGGAACCAAACGTTGCTGCTTTCAATGCTCATTTAAAACATTTCAGACGTATATAATTCACAGCTTTAATTTTTTTGTTGTGCTTTTTTGACTAAATGTTTTGCTGAACATAAAGAAAATCCCACAGACTGTCACCTTTGGCCCTTTTTTTAAATCAGGTTTTTAACATGATACAAATGACAAGAATTGTAATAGCCTGTTTAAAAAAACAATTAGGTCATTCAAACATTTACCAAAAAAAATCAGCTAAAAGTCAGCCTGCGTCTGTTTGCAGGAGCAAACTGTAGATAAAAATTCACTAATTAGCACATTATTCTGTTTTTTTAAAATACTGAAAAAATCAAAATGTTAATAAAATTAGCTAAACTTTTAGAAGAAGGTAAATAATATAAAATCTGTAAAACCGGTTTGTTTTCCCTTTGAAACAAGTTCAACATCTAAATCAGCTTCATGAAGTGATTTTAGTTTTGGACATAAATGTCAGTCAGTTCACCTGGTTTACAATCTTGGCAGCTGCTGGTTAAAATATACTTGTGTTTTGCAAAAGTATTCACACCCATAAAACCTTTCCACATTTTGTTATTTTGGCATCTTAAACTTCAATGAATTTTACAGGGATTTTATGTCATAGACCAACATAAAAATAAATTGTAAAGGTGAGAAAAATTGTATGTTTAAAAAATGTTTTACAAAGAAAATTGAAAAGTGCGTGTTCGTCATGAAGAACATGGGAAAAATGTCTTGTCATAAATAAAATAATATACCAGTGGAACTAAACTTTAAAAAATCAATATTAAGGAATTATTATTGACTTAAAACAAGCTCCTAATTCTTGCTGAAAAGTTACTTGATTTGTCTTATTCCAAGTGTACTGAGATATTTGCACAAGAAATTAGACAAAAGTATCTTGCAAGATTTTATGCTTTTGCCGTTTTATTTCATAAGATGTGTATTTTCTGGATAAAATAGCATTTTTATTTTTCAGAGAGAGGTTTTCTCAAATATAAAGAGAAAAGCCACCTGCCATCTGATTCAATGCTGCAGTTGCATTTGAGACATCGGCCCCTCGTGCCATGCTCAAAGTCCTAATTGTTGGCCACTGTGATTTCTGCAAAAGACAGTTCTAAAAAGTATTGACTAAACACACGATTCAGATGTTAAAAACTAAACTTAAAAGTTAAGTAACATTTTTGTTCCACTTTACAACAAAGCCCGACTTTATGCTGCTCCATCACATGAGATCTCAGCGAAAAATCTTCAGTTATTAGATGCAACGTAAAAATTGTGAAAACCAAACATTAAACTCACATATTACAACATGCAGTCATTTTTTTGTCTGTATCAAAACAAACATAACATTCAGTTTACAGAACAGCTAATGACAGCATAATCTGAGCATTAGGATTTATCAGCTGATATAAATTCAGTTCTCAGACTCGCCCAGATCAGGGAGGAATGTAAATGCAAACATTGGCATCAGCGCTTGGATCTTAAAACCTTGTGCTATCAGTGTGATTAGCTCCGGCTCTTTTTGATCATTTGTAAGCATTTTGTGCTTGGACGAGGTTAAAACAGGCACTTTACTATAATTGTGTCACATTACAGCTGTACTTGATTAGAATAAGAACAGAGGATGTGGCCTCTTATTTTAGGCTCAGGAAGCTTCTAAAATAATAATAATACAGATAAAAAAGGTAAAATCACTCGAGCCGTGTATGTGATGCCGTACAGGAAGACAGCAGGAGAGTGAACTGGAGGAATTAGAAAGGAGAAGTTCTTGCCTGATCGATGCTCTCTCTCCCTCTCTGTTGGCGGCGGATGTAAACAGTTCCTAACAGTTTGTGCTGGAGGAAATCCTCTCCTTCATCAGGTTAAATACACTTCGCTCCTTCTGGAAGACCACGAAGCTGCTTTTCTATTATACACCGCAGGTAATTATACCTATAAATGTGGTGAAAGGAGGAGGTCAAAGGTCATTTAAAGAAGGAATATTTATGACTTTGGATTCTGCAGCTGTTTAGATTATAAGTAGCGTTTATGGTACCTTCTTCTGAGCTTCTGCACCTCTCTGTCTTCTTCTTCCTTCAACTTGGTGATGAAACTCTGAAGAACAGGCATCTCAAACTTGATATACTGCGCCACCTGGTGGAAAGAGAGAGAACTTCACCAATAAAACTCAAGATCCCTATTGTGGCAATTAAGGCTGAGCTGTTTAATCATCATCACTGAAATGTTTGTCAACTAATTTAGTAATTGATTAATGGCTAATCGGAGTACTCAGACTCTAAAAGATGATATTTGCTGAAAGAACAACAATCAGAAAGGTAATTAAGCCAAAACTATATAAAAATATATCGATTTTCTAAATTTAACTTGTCTATAAAATATTCTACCCAGAACTCCTTAAGTGTCACAGTTTTAGCTTCCCGAGGTTCAAATTCCCTCCTACTGAGCACCCTCAGCTGTATAATTTTTAATCAATTAATCCAATAAGTAATCAACAGGTCTGCCAAACATTATATTGAGGTTAAGACAAGAAGAAGGCTCTGAGCTTTACAAATGTTGATGGTAGAAGTATTGTTTTAGCTAGAAATGAACAACGGTTCACAAATGGAAGAATGCATTATTTAATTTTAGGCAATAAAATGTTTATTTCATTATTTAATAACAGAGTTTAATTATTTGTTTGCCTGTATTTTTATGAATTTATAATATTGTATAAAATAAACTTAAGAGGTTAAATGAAAAATCTGCTGAATCGGCCAATTTGTTATTCGATTAATCCATTAATTGTCAGAATAATCGGCAGCCCTCATATTAAAGTAAAGTGTGCGATTGTAGCTGGAGGTGTCATGTCAGGAAGTTGTTGTGACTTACATCATATGTGACTTCTTCACCCAAATCCTCTTCCATGAGGAAGACCTTGCAGACCTGCTCACATGGACCCTGAATGACTCTCAGCACTAGAGGAAAATCAGTCCGCTTCAGCTTCACTCGCTCTGAAACACCAACAAGCCATAAATCGGCCAATTAGCCAAAATTAATTCAGCATATTCTCTCACTGGCCACTTAATTAGGTAAACCTGTACAGCCAAACACATTGGAATAGAAAAGAAATCGTATTTAAGAGAGTTCTAATCCAGCGATCCAGCGACTCAGAATAAGCAGCATTATGTTTTTCCTCTAAATATTTTATATGATTTTATGTGAAATATGTGTTTAGAATTTGTTATCAGCTCTTACTGCATCCCTGCAGGCTAACAAAGGTCAGGGATTTTAGAAAGGTCATCGGGTAACAGAATAATCCAATCTGTTCACTGCTGCTGCTTCATTCAAGGTGATTTAAGAACGACTTATGTATCTGCTTCATAAGATTTAAAAATAAAGAAACAAATCTGATTTTGCTAAATTGTTGCCTTCCATCAAACAGCCCCTGTCACATCTACTGAAGCCCAAACAGCAGGGGGTGCTGTCAAAGAATCAGAGTAACTCCTGTTTCTGTAATCTCTTTTCACCAGGCTGTATACCATTAAGTAGAGCCAAGCAGTTCAAACCGTAAATCTACCACTCGCTGCCAGATGTTACCATGGAGGCAATAAAAAACAAAAACAGTGTCTCTTTCCTGCTGCTGGACATGCTGTGTGTAAACAATCCATCCTGTTATCCAGATGACAAATCGCAACAAGAAAAGTCAGTGTAGCTGTTTCCTGCAGGGTAACTCTGAGCTTCTATAGCAAATAAAATAAAACTACTTCCCCTGCAGAAAGAGAAGGTGCAGCCATTTAAACCCTGAATGGGTTGAAGATAAACATTTATAGAAATGCTGGACTTTAAGAAAGCAGCAGGACAGATGGAGAAAGTTCATCCAGATGAACTCAGTGCTCAAGCTTCATTTACAAACAGCTCACTTACCTCCACTTGCATGGACAAGATAGAGAGCGAAATCATCCGGGCTGTTTTCGATTTTAAACTTGTTGAGGAGAACCCGAAGCACTTGCGGTGTGGTCATGCAGCTGTTGATCCTGACATTAGTAACTGACCCATACGCAGGTGTAAACACGGCTGTCTGAAAACAGAAGCATTAAACATTAAACATTTACATTTGTGAATTATATTTTTGTTTCTAAATTATTGGAGGTTCTCATAGAAAAAGCACCTTATGGTTGTAAAAGTGTCCATTGATGGAGAATCGATGGCGTCGGATTTTCCTCTGGTCGCTTGGAGACCGCCGCTGGCCGCGTCTTAAAACGCCAGCGTCGCTTTTTGTCCGGAGAAGCTGAGTGGAGCTCTCACTGTCCTCTGCACAACGACACAAAACAAATAAATTATTAGATTACTAATTATTATTACATCACATGCAATAAATCACAGGTGCTCTTTAGGTTACCTTCATGTGAGCCATGTAAAGAACATTCTGTATTTAAAAATCTACCGGGTTTTTAGGTTTCTCCTTGATTTTATTTTATCTTTAGGTACGGTGCTTTTTAAATACGGTTTATATTGTTTTGTAGACATTTTTATATCAATAGGTTATATTTTGTTACTGTGCTGCTATAATAAATGAATTTCTCCACTAATCATTGGTTGGTAAGAGAGAAAACATTTTTAAAGGATTGTTAAACTAGAATCTTACGATTCTAATTCCTGAGAAAATAATTTTTCAAATTAAATTGTATAAAAGCAAAGAAACTTTCTAATGACTTTTACAAAGAGACAAATGCTCTACAGTTGTTGGTCTGATTTCTTGGTCATGTTAGGAAAGAAAATATGTGAAAAACATCTGATGAAACACTTTTTAAAAAGATTTGTTAATCGGATCTATATAAAATGACATGAGCCGAAGCATAAACATAAATCTTCTTGTGAAAATGACTCCAAACTGACTGATAATGTTTATTAGCTGATAGAGCCGCTGACCTTCATCCGTCTCCGTGTAGTCTTCCTGTTTACTGTCAGGTGGCGTCACTTCCACAGTGGGAGGATTTTGTTCTGAGGTCTGCAGGCCGTCTGTGTTGTTGGGAGAACTGCAGATGTAAAAACAAGAAAGAACAAAGTTTAAGAAAAGGTAAGAGCTGAAAAATCACAAAACTGTAAACATAGCAAGTATAAAAATAATTAAATAACACATTTCTGATTCAGAGCGAAACCGACTCTTTGGTTCTCAGTTTATTAAAGACAGGAAGGTGAATGGTCTGGAAGATATTTTCACACAAAACAATCAAATATCAACACACTTTTCTTTCCATCATATGTTTAATGTCAAAAGAAACATTAATGTAGATTTTAACCCCTAAAAACTGTCTGTTGTTACACTTAATATGTTAAGATACATTATCATGGTGTTGTGTCAGTCGTGTTGTTTGAACAATATCTAGGAGAAATAAAAGTACAGATTATTTGGAGATCTGTTATATTAAATGTCTTTGAAAAGTTCATTATACATTTCATTCAATTCAAAAAGTGAAACTAGGTTCTGTAAACAGATCACTCTCGGAGCATTTTACCTCCAACAAAGTAAGATTTTAAATAAAATTTAGTTTGCGTTTAATTTGGTGTGCTATCAAAACAACCTGGGCTTCTGTTAGACCTCAGCATAATCACAGGCAGATCACCTTTCATGCATAAGGAGCCAAACCAGAGTGCATACACATAATTCTTAGTGAGACATACATTTTTGTACTAAAAATATTTTTTTATTGGTGTTACATAACAATTTATTAAAGTTAATGGAGGATTTCTGTAAGACAAAATCACCAAAATTAACAGAAATAAATGTTTGAAATACTAACAGTATTGTATTAATACTATTTAAAATGTTCAGATTTTGTTACATTAGAATCACTTTGTTTTAAAAATGTAAATTATGTATGAACTTCCATTTTTTAAAAAGAACAATTAATAAATTAAAATAACCTTTTCTTATATTTCCAGGTCTTAACATGTATTTGTATAGATATAAAGCATTGATTTGAGCTGTGTGCAGCAAAAATAATTATGAATTTACGTAAACAGATCTGTCAATGTGTGATGACAAACCAAAGATTAGAGGTTCTTTGTGTTTAGATTCTGTTTAATTATAGATTTAATGAGCCTTTCTCAACAGAGATCCATAATCATTATCATTATCATTTCCGGTCCCTGTGTGTAACTGGATCTGTCTGGTTTCACTTGCCCTTGGCTGTCCAGGTTGCAGCCTGAGTGCCACGACGTGGAGGATGGCGGCGGTCGAATTCGCTCGTGGTCATCCTGCATCTGAAGTCTGATTGGCCGCCGAAGGCCCCAAAAGATATTCAGCAACCCTTCGATGATCAAC
Organism: Poeciliopsis retropinna; assembly: GCA_010277075.1. Classification (NCBI taxonomy): domain Eukaryota; kingdom Metazoa; phylum Chordata; class Actinopteri; order Cyprinodontiformes; family Poeciliidae; genus Poeciliopsis; species Poeciliopsis retropinna. Next base: position 8,657,679 of record VMRM01000001.1, read on the forward strand.
TCCTCTTCTTCCTGTTTGGAGACACAGACACTAATCAAGGTCAACACTCTTCCAGCAGACAGTTAATAGGCCTTCGGGGAAGGCGTTTTAATGAGTCTGGAGCGTTACGTTGAAAATGATTGCAATCAAAAGTAAAAAGGTCGAGCTACAAAGAGTAGGGCTGCTGGGAATGTTATGTTTAAAGTTAAACATAAAAGTAAGAAATGGCTGCAATTACTCACCTCTCTGTGTCGCAGCTGGAGATTCTGTCCCTCATAGTAAAGGTTGTATGTTTTCAGATATGAGAGGATTGCTGCCCTGAAGACATAAAAACTAAATCACTGAGAGGAAAAATCTATTATAGCTCGAGCCAAGAAAACAAAAAACAAGACAGACGAGCTTAAACAGATTTACTGTGCAGCCAGAATGTAATCAAAGACTTATTGGATTCTTTTCTTTAAGATAATAAAGCAGTATTACATAAAGATATAAAATGTTTCTAGTGCTGCGGGCCTTCTTGTCCAGCCCTGTATATGTGCAGATCTCCTGTTGGCATTTCGAGTCCAACTTTATAAATAAATTAGCTCTGAAAGCACCACTGTTCATCAGACTTACTCCATAAATCAGAACTTGACTCCTCATGTTAAGCTGATGTTTCAAACACAGATTTTCCAAAAAGTTACCAAAGAGAAGACTAATAATTAGCGAACATGTGTGTTCATTATTTACTTGAACATGTGAGAAAGTGTTGAAATGAAACCTTACTTGCTGATGAACTTTTTCTCTCCGATCTGAACCCCGTCTTGTGTACCATCCATACTCGGTTAGCATGAGAGACTCTGAGGAACAAAGAAGTAAAGACAGAGTCAACACTCATTTATCAGTCTCATGACTCCTCATGACAAACTCAGAGGCACACAGAGGACAGTCTGAGGAGCACGAAAGCGACTGCAGGAAAAGGAGGCAAAAAAATAACAAAGATTGTATCTTATTTCCTGCCAACAATTCCCCTCAAGATTCTAAGTGATGAAACACCAACAAGTCTCTTTACAGAACCAAAACATTTGGTGCTTCATAGAAGAGGAGAGGAGCTGAATCATTGCTCTTTAACTCTGCCATCTGGACAGAAGATCCAGTCATGCAGCTGTTTGACGTGGCGGTCGGCTTCCTGCTGAGTGGACTCAGGGTGGGTTTGTGTGAAATCTGGCAGGAACGAAGCCTCCGGAAGCACAAAAACAGGTGCAGGACACATGGGCCACCTGCTGCTTCACATTATTTCAGCTGTTTAAACATTCATTATACTGCAAAAACTCAAAATCTTACCCAGTAAATGTTGGTTTAGTTGCTAGTACACCTGAAATAAGGCAAAACTGACTTGGAAGAAATTTTTCAGCAAGATACAAGAGCTTATTTTAAGTAAATAATTGCTTAATACACAGTTTTGAAAAACATTAAGAGCCCGCTGCACTGAACCCCATTGAAAACCTCATGGTTATTCCACTAAATATTGATTTCTGAACCCCTCCTGAGTTAAAACATTAATATTGTTGTTTCTAAATGAATATGAAGTTGTTTTTATTAATTATTGGAGGTCTGAAAGCACCACATCTTATTGTTATTTTCATCGTTTCTCATTTTTTGCAAATAAATACTAAATATTTTCTTGGTATTTCAGACACATGTTGTCAGTAGTTCATAGAATAAAAGAACAATGTTCAGTTTAATCAATTTTACCTGTAGAAATTAAAATCAAACAAGCTGAACATTGTAAGAGGTGTCTTAATTTTTTCCAGAGCTGTAGATGAAAACGTTCTTGTTCCACTGGTAGATTATTTCACTTATAATACGCCATTTTTCCCAAGTTATAAATTAAATTATCTGCAAATGGAACAAGCACTTTTTCATCAAAATAAAGGAATTACTGACTTCAAACAAGCTTCTATATCTTGCTGAAAAGCTACTTGTAAGCTAGTTTTGTCTTATTTCAAGTGAACTGAGGTATTTTCACTAGAAACTAGACCAAAATTACTTGGTAAGAGTTTGTGTTTTGCACTGCAGACAGAACGCAGAAATAGAGTTTCTTTACATTTCTGCTAAACATGTCAAAATGTTGTCAGAGGGGATTTGAGTTTCAGAAAGTAAACAGCACAAATATATAGATTTAGCTGAAAATCAATTGCTTATATCTACATAAGGAGTATGTGTTGTACAAGTATCAGCGATCTTACCACAGAGGAGTTGGCAGGTTTTTGTTGCACCTGTGTGGACAGAGAGCACAGGGTCGGATCGGTTCAATCTGGATCAGGTGTGTCAGGTTCTGGGAGTCTGTCTGGTCCAGAACAGCCCACGAAGCTCTTTTTACTGTGTGCGACACCGAACAGATGGGGAAGAGCGGCGTTGCTTAAAGGAAGTGCTCCCCTTCCGTCAAATGGCTTCCTCCTTTGCTCAGTCAGTCACACAGGAAACTGACACTACCCTTCATACAGCCCAAAACTTCCTCAATTCAAACAGCAGATCAACAACCACACACCAGAAAGAATGCATCTAAACTCTGATCGCATCTCTGGGATCGGACAACAGTTCGGTGTCACCAGCACATTTAAACACAGTGACGATAAACAACCTGAGGCTGTCGATCTGTGAAGTAAATTAAATATTAAACAGCAATTAGCCAGGTTCAACGCCAAGCTCCATCAATATTTCAGCAGCCATATTAGGCCTGTGGAGTGCCCCAAACCTCACCACCGACAGACACAATGGCAGCCATTAGCCTTTGATATCATATATCATATATTGTGTTCGAAGGCGGCTCAGCTCCAGCATTTGTTAATGGTTGATGCTTGTGGTCTGAGACTGACAAGCAACCAGCTGTCAAAACCAAAACAAAGCGCTAACAGTTGTGGGTCGACTAAACCTGTATCTCTGACACCAGGATCTAATCAGTCGTGTGACCTTTACAGCTGAGGCAGCATCACTAAAATGTTTGCATTTAATCATGTCAAATGTTCAGAGCACATCAAAGTTTCCTTGTAATTGTCAAGAATAAACATTTTACATTCAGTTATGTAGACTTTAATGAGTTTGTGCTGCATATTTTGACTAAACATAGACTTGAAGTTGGGGATTGTGTTCAAAATAAAAAAAATAATAATTTGAAAATAAAAAGTTTGAAATACTAAGTTTAAGTTGTGATGGAATCTCAGAGGAATTGTATAATATATATATATTTTTTTTATCTTAATCTGTCATAAAAACTCTTGAATCAAATGTAGCATCAAAGCTTTATCAGGACCACTGGTACCACAGTAAATACAGATAAAACATGTTATTTTTTGTCTGGCATTTAATCTGAATATATATTTGCTGTTTTACATCAGTTCAGATTACCAAAATTCTTCCAGAAGCTTTTCACAACCATTTGCTGGTATATTGGGCCCATTCCTCCAAACAGAACCGATGTAACTGAGTCAGTTTTGTAGGCCACATCCCTCACACGTCTACTCATGTTTTCATTGTGTGATATCACACAGTTGATATTATGGCTGTGTGATATGAACTTCAAAACGCTCACTTTGTTGTATTCCAGCAATTTTGCAAATAATATAGTGCTATCTGTAAGGTCATTGTATCTTTGATGGATGTAATTTAGTTTAATTTGTGTCCAAGTTTAGCAAAACACACACACCACATGGAAAATATTGGAAAATATTCTTAGTATGTCAGGCTTTTATCATTTTTCAGAATGTAATGGCAGGGGTCATGATGTAGTTGTGTTTTTCAAAGAGGGGGCCTTCATTTTACATATTCAGTTGTAAAAAGTATAGCAGGCTTCATACATGTAAACATCTGGCTTTGAATAAAGCAATAAAAATATTCTGACATAAATGTTGACCTAAAAAAGAACACTTTTAATCTGATGTGTCAAAATGGATGTTCCTTTTTAATTCAGTGCATATAACCATCTGGTTTCACACACTTTTTTTCTAAGCAGAAGTTCTTGTCTCTGTGAAATAGATCCTTTTGAGATAAAGACGCCCACAGCAGATCCAACATCAACCCCACTGCAGACAGCCTGACCCAAGGCTGACCCAGTCCCATTTCAGGTCCCAGCGTTCTTCTTCTATGTGCTGGAAAACGGTCCAAATGTAGAATATATTGAGCGTCTGAATCCCCCTGAGGCTCATTACAACGTCAGCCAATCCTCAGACTCCATCTTCTCCTCTTACGCCCCCGTTGTCTTCACCTACTCTGTTGTTTGGATTGGAACCATAAAATTCAGTTGATAAAAGAGTATTTTCTTTTACTTCTAAGAAATGTCTCCAAACCATTTAGCTTTCTATCAAACATCCTCTAACGACGACCTGACTTTTCTCTCCACATTCTCTCTTTAAAATGCCCCCTCCCCTCCTTGTTTTTTGCCCTCTCACCCCGTCGCCTCTAAACCTCCTCAGTCAACGTCCTTGGCGCTGAATAGCTTCAAACCTCCTCCTGTTTTCTGTTACAGGGTCTCCGCTGTCTTTCAGCGTCCACATGACTACTGCTCTGTCTCACCATTGTCATTACTGTCATAGCAACAACACACAAACACTAAACCACACACAGGCCTGCGACCGAAACGCGGTTTGGCGCTGCTGCTCCTAATGGGGACGTCAAATGTGAAGCAAACAATCATTTATCCAAAACAAAGCGCTCAGACTGTCTAGAAGTCAATTCTTTGGTCCATTTTTATGGTTTTCAGTCAGTCTAAATTAGCGGTGTCCAACTCATTTTTGTTTTGGGCCAAATCAAGATCATGAACGCTTTTAAAGGACCGGTTGTGCCAGAATATATTGATAAAACATTAATGAATTCTTAAGATTAAGTAACATTGAACATCTTTTCAGTCCTTCCAGGATTACGAGATCGTTTTTGTGATTTTTTGAAAACTGTTTCTGGTACTAATTTAAAAATATTTAAGATGTTTGTGTATGACGGTGTAAGACAGTATAAATAATGGACTATAATCTGACATTAATTAAGGTTGAGGGAGCTATTAGCACCACTTAAACCCAAATGTTTTTGACCATTTTTGTAAAAAATCTGCAGTGAACTCAGTTATACATTAACACGAAAAAGTACAGGGATTTGTTGATTTTTTGCATGAACTTCTACGATAATTTGCAAGAAACTGGAGGGACTCATTGATGAAACCTGGCAGAAAATAGACAAAAACTGCTCTGATTTGATTGATTAAATAATATTTAAGCATAATGTTATCTTGACGGTTGGCACCAAAGGGCCACACAAAAAGATTATGGGGGCCGGATTTGGCCCTCAGGCCTCTTGTTTGACACATGTTGTCTATACATGCACTCTGAACTCTTTCCAGTGTTTTCAAATCCTGTTAGCAACAAAATAATTTAGATAGTTTGGATACAAATTTGAAGAAATCTCTTACTCAAGATACTTTTTTTCTGTTACAGTCTCATAAAGATGATGGTTGTCCATAATTTTCTTAATTTTACATAAAATTAAATAAAAAACTTAAAACGATGCTGCATAATTTTGCTCTCTATTTTTACATTACCAATTTTGTAGTTAGAAGAATTAGTAGAAATGTTACTTGCAGTCAGAAGTGATAATGTGTCAGTTTTCTCACCCACTTCAGCCTCAAAATCCAATATGGCTGCTGTCTTACACATTAAATCTGAAAAACTGAATATTTGCACTTTTTTGAAAATACAAACTCCATCACTATGAGCTTGCATAAAGGGAATGTGGGGCAGCATCCACCGTGGGAGCAGCCTCTGTAGCTGGCCATGTGTGCCGAGAGGAATTTTAACCATCCCTTGCTTGTTATGTAACCTGTTTTACTGTTATATTTATAGCTATGTGGTCTCCCAGGTTGTGGAAACGTCAGATATGAAAAGCATTTTCTCTCGTTACCGTTCAGGGCATCAAACAAAGTGTGGCGGTTTGTGTGTGCTCGCTGAATATGAATAAAACACAAAACGAAAAAGATAACATTTATGATTTTTGGAGTATATTCGTGGCGCTAATGTTTCTGGACTAGCTAACTCCGTCCGTTGTAATATTATGTCCGTTATTTTAATTAGACAACGAAACTACACATCCGTTTCGTATCGGAACATCTTTTAAACAAGCAGACTGAGCTACACCGACCTGAGCTGGATTTCTTGCCGACTTTAGGAGACTCTCTCAGTTCCTCTCCTCTTTTCTCGAGGATCAACCGTCGGCTAAAGGATGAGTACAACTTGGTCTCGTGCTCCGGCCGTTGGAAACAATCAGCGAGATGCGCGTGCGGCGAAGTATCCAGGATCTCGTGGAAGGAGGAGGACAGAGAGCGAGAGACAGAGCGACAGGGGGAGAGAGAGAGAGAGGTCCATCTGTTGTAGCGGGGCACGTTGCGTAGGAGCGACGCTGGGGCCCTGAGGTCAGGAACCAATCAGAGAGCGGGATTTACGAGCCTTTGTTCACGCGGAAATGAATGAAAACATGACAACAATGGGAGAGACGGGCACGCGCACAATGGTTGATTATTACTATTTAATGGAGTCCTGGACCAGGGGCGGTGCTAGCATCCTGAAGCATTGGGGGGGACAGCCCAGCCAAGAAAAGCTTCAAATTAAAATAATGGAATGTATAATATATACACTTTGTTCTGTAATTTAAATAAAAAAGTGAATAAAATTTTACTTACACAACTTTATATATATATATATATATATATATATATATATATATGAAAAGTGAATATGTGTATTTATATATTTGTATATAAAATAACCATATCATGGTATTCTATTGACCTGTGGTTTGTAAAGATAAATTTGCTCCTGTGTAAATAAAATCAAGTTTATTTAGGAGAATCCTAAAAATATGAGATTCACTCAACGAGCTGTATGCACTTATTTTAATAATGAAAATGCTGAAACATAGAAAAACAAAGTGTGTGCTAAAAAGAATCACAATAAAAAAAATCTTTCCAGTTCATAAATATGTGAGATTCACAGCAGCCTTTTAGAGCCCCCTAGTGGCCGCCTGAACGTGAAACTTCTCAGTCTCAAGTTTTTAACTGATTTCTGAAATCTTCAAAGTGATAATCTTGAAAGCAGAAGCAGCCACAGTTACAGTTTAATAATTTCTTTTAAACATAAGCTCTGTAAATAATGTTTTAAATATGAAACTTTAAGAGCTTCATCTTCTTCTGCTCTGTCACTCTGATGTTAGCTTCCAGGTTCTTCTGCGTTGCCAATATCACCAATGTTTAACTGGAAATTACTGCCACTCCTAAAAGTATAGCAATTGTGTAATACTGTCTGCATGTGACAGTATTACATGAGATACAGAATCTGTGACATCAATCGTTATGTCCAAATTCTGTCCATGTGCTTTAACTATTACTGGAATATGCTTCAGTAAACATTTTGTGATGTCTTATGCAGCAATCTGGAATGCAATCTATAGTTAAACCTTCAGTCAATAATCTAATGTTTGTTTAGTTTTTATCCAATAGCTGTGTGTCTGTTACACTGGCGGTACCAAAATACTTGTAAGAAAACTATTTAACTCTTCTGACTGTCAAGATAAACAAATGTGAAAGTGTGACAGGCAGCCCATCACAAAGTGTTTAAAGACCAGATAACATGTGATTTATGAATAAAACACTAAACCAAAACCTATAGCACAGGAGTATGAAGACTCAAAACTTTTGACAAAAAGAACATTTTTTAAAAAAAGCTCAGAGGTGTGAAACTACATTTCCTAACTTTTTTTCTGATTCGGCCACATTGTCGCCCCCTGCTGGCTATTTCTGTTGAGACAAAATTTCATCTGCATCTGCTGGTGAATCTCAATAGATTAAAAATATTGAAGCTAATTTTACTACTTTGTTTAAAAAAAAAAAATAAAAAAAAAAAAAAAAAAAAAGGAACCCATTCAAAATATATTTTCTGTTAATTATTAGAGCTAATGGGGAAAAAACTATGTTCATGTACTGCAAATGCATGTAATACTTGGTCTAGGCTCCTTTTGCTCAAATTACATTGATGCAGTTTGATACAGAGGCAATCAGTCTGTAGCTCTGGTGTCTCATGTTCCTTTTGAGAATACTTCCCATGTGCAGATTTTTTCTTCCACTTACCTTTCCATAAATATGCTTGGAAACAGGAGTTTGAGCAGCCTGGTTAACTGACCATTGGGGCTTCTCCCGGTTAAAAAGGCAGTAATGTTACCATAACCTAATATTTCTGTACCAAGTTATGGTCTTATAAAATAATTATCGGTCTTACGAAATCAAAATTTCTGAAAATAAAACAAAATGAAGTTTTGTTTGTTATTCATTAGTCATTTGAAATACAACTAACCTTTTAACCTACATTACTGAAATCAACATTTCCACAACATATAGTTTACTGACATGCAGCTATATATGTTATAAGAAAAAAAAATAATGTGGTGAAAAAAGTTGGAAAAAAAGACAATGGACTCATTTATTCTGCAACATCTTATTAAATAGTTTTAGGAACAAATAAATCATTTTTAATGTTACAATTAGTTTACACAATTTCTCCTCCAGACTGTTCAGCAAACTTTAAATATACATGTTTATGTTTTGTCTTTACTTCTAAAGTTTCTCAGCTTGTTCTTTGATTTATATTGGTGGTGTGTAACATGAGCAGAAAGCAATGTTCAGAGTAGAAAAAATACAGTATGAAAAAGGTCCTAAACAGACAAAAGGATTTCACCAAACCACAGATTACAAACAGCTTTAAAGGTGTTGATGTTTTAAATAAAATTTACAACATGGTGCGCGTTCCAGCATGATTTAAGATTACAAGTTTGGATTTTTTTTTTTCAACTTTACAAATACCTGTTTGCAAAAACATAAAAATTATGTATAAAAAACAAACATTGAAAAAGATAAAACGCTTTACACAGAAGTATAATCTTCAGGCAGAGCCCCCTTCAAAATAACTGAAAGGGATCAATGTCTGTCACCATGTGGCCACCTTTTTAAGAGCCAGCACTTGACTTGAATGGACTTTAAACCAGAACGCCGGTGGCTTTTCCTCGAACTGGGCTGCTTCTTTAACAATTGCATGTAATCGGACTCTGAATATCAGACGGAAACGAGGATAAAAACTTGAAAGTTGGGAGCCAAAGGTGAAAAAGGAAGCTCTTTTAGGCACAGAGACCAACTAATGGCATCCGTCAGAGATAAGGCAGGTTCACTCAGCTGCTGATAAGCAGCCGGCTCTTACCAAGGTGACCAGCAGGTGTCTCCTCCTGCAGCCAGAAACATGAACAGTGAGGATCCCTGGGAGAGAAAACCAGGTACACCAATCATCACGGGACTGAATTCAGTTTCACTGCAGGACTGTGGGACTGGCGAGGGAAACGGAGACAATGAGGGACAACATGACAGGAGATGTGCAAGGTGCATTTTGGGAAACGGTGAAAGACGGTGTGAAGATTATGAAGAACTCAATGCGAAAAGGAGACGTAAAACACCAAATCAATCTCTACTCTCATCTCTACTTTCTCACCACCAGCTGGTGGGTGAATAAACTGGTCGTCACCAATGGTTTGCTTGTTGTAAAATTCTCTAAATGGAGACAATGGTCAGCTTTTCTCTGGTTTGTTTCTTCCATCTTATCCAGAATGATCATCGGATCCTATCTAACCTAATGTTTAGTTCAAACATGGCGGCACATCATTAGATAAATGCATTCACATTGCAGCTCAAAGTGACGCAATTTGTGTCTTATTCATTAACCAATTAAGTTTATTTTATGCACATTAACACATTAAAAGATTAATTCTTTTAATGTGTTCCTTTTTTAAATAAGAAAATAAGTTACTTGAGGAGTTTTGGGTAAAAAAAAAAAAAAAAAAAAAATCATTTTGTGAAAAATGTAAAAAATTATTTTAAATGCAAAATGGTCTTTTTAGAGTCAGTCAATTACCGATTACTGAAATAGTTGACAATCATTCCAATAATCAATTCATCATGATTAATCCAATTGCTTCAGCCTAAGCCACATGTGCATTATCAGCAGAATTTTATAGCTTAAAATTTTAAATATATCACCAAATATTGCATCAAGTTAGTCCTCAGATTGCAATTTAGCAAATGTCGACATTGCGATAACTGCGTTTCAATACTTTTTTTTTTTTTTTTTTGAGTGTCAGTAGAAGAACTCATCCCAGCAAGAATCGAACCTTAACATTAAAGTTTCTAAGAGATTGAATCACTCCTGGATAAAATGGAAGAACAACTTTTAAAAAGGAAATCAGTGAAATCACTACAGGACAGAATCTATAAACAGATCCCCATCAATAAATAAAAAAGGCCCTTTGAAGACATTCAGCGAATCTTGTTCAGGTCATTTAGTAAAACGTTTTAACACCTACTGAAGGAGGACATTTTAAAGTCCAGGTTAGTGGGAGTTGCCTATTTGGACCCCGATGTTGTTGGCACCACTTTATGTGCAAGCACTTGCAGTACAAAAAAAAAAAAAAAAAAAAAACACTACAAAAATAAAAAATAATAAAAAGGCCCCGGCTCTTAAAATTAAAAAAACTTCTGAATGTTTAATTTTCCTGGCTTAAAATACAAGCAGCTTTAAATGGAATGGTATAGAAGCAAAATAAATTTGAGAATAAAAACTACTAAAAACAAAAAAGGTGCTCGAGCCGGAGTGTATCGGATCAGGGGATGTAAACTCGGATACGGTTTAAAACTAACCTGCAATACATCACCTAAATAAATTAAAAAACTGCCATAGTAAGAGAAAGAAGCGCTTAAGGATCTCAGTAGTAACAAATGCTAAAACTTTTAAAGTTTTGGTTTTCTGTAACAGAAAAATTGGAAACAACAAAAAGAAGCAAAAATATAAATTTTGGTTTGATAAACTCTCAGCTGGAATTCATATTTTGTAGCTGAGGGAAATCTCTGAACAGCACAAAGCCGTTCAAACCACTTAAACTTCAATTTATTTAATACAAATAATAAAAATCTGAAAAGTGTGGAGTGAAGTTCATTGATAATTTTCATCCAATCTGATGTTTAGCCATCCAGCAAAGCAGAATTGGCAAAAAACCTGCAGCTGCAACTGGTGGCTTTGAAAGTGTTGAATCAAAGGTGGTGAATATTGAAGCAGGCCACACTTTTCAGGTTTTTATTCTTAAAAACTAAAAGATTAAGCCCTAGTCTGTGTTTTTCAATCACATAAAACCATTAAAGTTTCTGGTTTTCATGTGAAAAATTAAAATATCAATATTTTAATATTTTTACAGTGCATTTTAAAGTACAGAGCCCCTATGAGACATGGAGAATTTATTTTATTTGGAGTTTTCTTGCAGAACTATTGTATTCTCTCACAACAATGTATTTAGGAGTCAGTTCATGCAGCATTTTGAATAATCGGGGTCTTTCTGCTACAATATAAGGTTTTTGTAAGGCTTTCATATGCAATATGTCATTTGTGAGATATCTGAAGTTTTACATCTTTGGGATACAAATGCACCACAATCAAATCAAACATGGGAGTTCTATCCCTATTTAAAACCTAAAGAGAAACTCGAATGGAAGAAATTAAAAACGCATCCAAACTATTATTTTCAAAGAGTTGTATTGCCATCACACAAGTTTAGGTTGTGTGTTTTTAAAATGGTTAATAAAAGGTCGTTTTCATGTCCACTGAAAGATACTAAGGAACAAAAATGATAACAGTGAGTAGGTTGATTTTAAAACAATTTTCTGCACCAAAGAGTTAAAAATATATAAACACGTTTTCACTGAGTCTCTTTAAGCTTACATGTGTGTCATTTTAAATTGATATTTGTTATCACTATGACTGTAATTTATTGCGGAATACAATACTTGTGAGGTAATGCAAAATAAAATAATATTTAAAAAATCCCCCATGTCCCTTAGGCAGCGCCGTAGTAATGAGAACAACAGGAAGTCAGGATTTGATTTAGGGAAGTAAACAGCAGCACCTTGCTACTAAAAAAAGAAAAAACTAGAATAAGTGACCAAACCCAGAGCTAGGATCAGGAACGTGTGGCGCCTGTGGAGCATTCAGTTAACTGAATACGCTACATGAAGGCTGCACCGCAAGGCCACGCGTCTACTGCCGTGTGCGTCGTCAGAGCTTTTGAAAATGTCAGGTTGACACATAAAACAAATAAATATAACCAACTCTGTTTAACTCCATTTAGAGTCAGTAATTCAACTCTATAAAGTCGGTCCGACTGTCAGTTTCTTCTGCATAATACTGACACGGTAAGGAGATGTAAACTGGTACTAACAGTGATAATTTTGCCTAAATGTTTGGGATTTATCCTCAATATATCAAAAGAAAAAAAGGGGATGTGATGCTAAATGAATAAAGAAAACAACTCGGCTTTAAAATGACATTCTAGTATTAAAATTAGGAGGCAGATAGTGCAAAAAAATAAAAATAAATCTCACAATCACTTTGCATGGCTAAGGGCACCTGACAAACTACTTCTATCAGTCTGCATGACCCCACATCGTGCATCGTAGCCCTCAAACTACTTCTACTGAGGCCGTCTGTGTGTGTGTGTGTGACTAATGTGGTTGCATAACAAAGTTTAGAGGCAACATTATCCACCCTGCTGTGCTTTTAGTAGAAGGTCTCTCATGAGCGGATTCAGGGAGAGTAAATTAGCAGCAGTTAGGAGACGCAGGCTCTGATTTGATGTCCATTAGTCTCCATCTGGAAAGAAGCTGGTTTAACTCTTCCACACACACACACACACACACACACACACACACAGACTGACTGACCTCTGCATGGTGACATCGTTTTAACGCATGCTGTGACTTGCTACAGCATGCTTGAAAATAGCATAGAGGGAAGTGGGGACAGACACAGACAAGTTGAAGAAAAACAGATACCGATGGGGAAGTTGGTGCAGTGTTTTTTTCACAATCCTGCTCAGCTTCTGTCTGTGCTCCCATCATTTCACCTTAGTGTACCATCCCTCACTCCCTAACAATCTAAGATCCCTCCCAGGACAAGGGCTATACCCGACTTTCGCCCGGCACGTTGCCGCCCTCGGCGCCGACCCCGCCCCGCTTCCCCACGTCCCCGTGTCCCATCCGGCACCTGCCGCCCTCCTGAAGCCGCCCCCAGTGGTAGCCGGTGAACATGGGGCTAATGGGGATGTACTTGAAGACGGCGTGTCTGCGGAAGAAGGCCATTCCAAACGGCAGATCGTAGGATCTCATGCCTTCGAGTTCGGCGACGCTGAGGCCGGTTCCTCGTTTCAGCTTCCTGATGCCACGTTCCTCCAGGGAACCTGAGGGCAGACAACCAGATCTTAGTCTAAAGTTCATTTAATGGTGATTTATTATGCTTCAGTTTAGGATAAATCTATGGACTATGCAAAAAAGGTTAATTATATACATTTTTAGATAATGAGATTTTAGTCTGGTCAGTTCTGCCTACTTTAATCTCCTTTCAGAATGAGCCATTTTAGGGTGTTTTATCACTTTATATCCAAATAAGCTGGGTTATTGTTAATCTCAACATTTGCACTCAAATGGCTGCAAACAGATGTGAAATTACACAATCGTACATCTCTGGAAAGCAGAAGAACAGCCTCCTTCACATCTAACAGGAATGCAGTAAGAGGCTTCTGGACACAAGTCAGAAACAAAACCTCATCTTCTTGGGGTTCAGTTTGAGTTGCTAGGTAATGGGCTGGGCTTGGCTGGGGTTGCTAGGTAACGGCGCAGTGCAATGCCGAATGTAACTTATGGGGAGGTTTTTGAAATGGCTCATTTTCCAAAGACCAAAAAAACTTTTCTTCTGTTGTTTTTAACTTGTTTGCGCAGTGTTTTCAAAGGCTTTTTTTTTTTTTTAAATGCATTATTATAAAAGATTGAATTTTTAAAAGTATGACCAGCTAGTCATGAACTCTGTTCTCTGTTTTATTGTTTGGATCTTCAGAACTTGACTTCAGGATTAGAACAGAGAACAAAACAGGTAGAAGGAAAATGTTTCCTTGTGTTTAAAGTAAACTGCATCACAAAGCGGCAATAAATAATACTGAGAGTTTTCATGACCCGACTCAACCCAACCGACCCAAAAGCGTTGTTTTTCTTTGTTATATGAAGGCTATTATTTATAAATAAAGCAGTTTTGAGTAAAAAAGAGGAAAGATGCAGATCTGTCCATTGGTCCTCTGAAGAATCCTCAACAACAAATTAAAAAAAACATCCAACATGTTCTGCATTTCTATAAATACCATATTGTTATTTTTAAAGATTTTTTAATAGTTTTGCAAATCCCAAACTACCTTGTTCTTGTCATAATTATCACCCACATACTTCCCGTTTATGGAGCAAACTTAGAAACGGTGAGTAAAACTCTTACCAGGTATAGTATTGTCCAGAATAAAGGCAACACAACCTCCAACAAACATAGCAGTGGTGAGCAGCACGTTGAGCACCTGGTCGACTTCAACTATGCCTGAGGAAAAGAAAACAGACTGAGCAACTGTCTGATTTATTGTTATGAAAATATAAGCATCAATTATTCCCTTGAAAACATTATTTTAGGTTTTCAAATAGATTTTATCAATAAAGTGAAAGGAAAATATTGCTTTAATAAGGGGTGGTGTTGCAAAACATTACCTCTAACCACTAGATGCAGGGTTCATGCACTTTTCCCCACAGTGAAATTCAAACACTTTTCAAGTATTTTCAAGTTAAACTTTGAAACTTTTCCAGCACCACACACTGGAGAGTTTTTAATCCGCTAACAAGAGCTCATTAGAAACGTTTGGCTCACCAGTGACCAGCGGGTTCTGTTTCAGGTAGCTGGGCAGCATCAGACCAAAGAAGATGGAGAAGCCCAAGACGAAGAGGTTCCTGGACGAGTTGAGATCGACAAACTGCAGGTTGGAGAGTCCCACCGCCGTGATCATCCCAAACAGCGTGCAGAACAGAGCGCCCAGGACCGGGTCGGGCAGAGAGGCAAACAGGGCGCTGAATTTACCCACAAGCCCCAGCAGCAGCATCATGGCGGCGCCATACTGGATCACACGTCTACTGCCCACCTGTAGGGGGAAACGATACCAACAAAATGGCTTTTACGACAAATCTTTGTCTATTTTGCTCATTGTATAAAGGAGGAAGAAAAAAAGAAAAGAAAGAAAAACAAAAAAGAAAGACGGGGAAGAAAAAGACAGAAGGAAACAAGACCAAAAGAAAACACAGAATGAAAACAAAGTAAAGAAAGAAAAAGAGAAAACAAAGAAAGAACAGAAGACAGAAAAGAAAAAAGACGAAAAGAAAAACAGAAATGGATGGAAGTACGAATAAGCAAAGAAACAAGAAAAAGAAAAAATAGAAAAGAGAATATAAGAAAAGGAAACAAAAATGAAAGAAATAAAAAAGGAAAACAAACAAGAAAGAAAGAAGGAAAATGAGGAATCCCAGCCCTCATCAAAGGTAGAGATTTACTACCTTTGTAATTCCCAGGACACCGATATTCGGACTGGAGGAGGTGGATCCGTTTCCTGTCCCAAAAACACCGTCTAGCACACAGGAAATGCCCTCTACAAATATTCCCCTAATGATCCAGAACAGAAACATCAAGGACATAAATGTGTCATGCTGACCTTTAAATCCTGCAGCCAGAGCTATAAAGACAACAGCAGCAGCTCACCGATTGATGGCGTGGATTGGAGGTGGAGGAGCGCAGGACAGGCGAGCGCAGGCGTAGTAGTCGCCGATCGACTCGATGATGCTGGCCACCACGGCGCTCATCATGCCGATCACACCTGCAGCCGTGACGGTGGGAGTCCCCCACTGGACTGCAGGCGAGGAGGGACAAAAATGATCAGAGCTCCTCCAACCACTGAATGTAAAGCTTTCCACGTCTAGGAAAACAAAAACTAATTCCAACGCTCCACATCCATTTCTGTAAAACTACACCATTTTCACTGCTATATAGAGCTTTTTGACATTTTGATTTTAATTTTTAGCAACTCAAACTGAACCCCAAGATGACGAGGTTTTGTTTCTGAGTTGTGTCCAGAAGCCTCTTACAGCATTCCTGTTGGATGTGAAGGAGGCTGTTCTT
Source organism: Poeciliopsis retropinna (assembly GCA_010277075.1). Classification (NCBI taxonomy): domain Eukaryota; kingdom Metazoa; phylum Chordata; class Actinopteri; order Cyprinodontiformes; family Poeciliidae; genus Poeciliopsis; species Poeciliopsis retropinna. The sequence continues at coordinate 8,673,785 of VMRM01000001.1, forward strand.
CTGCTTTCCAGAGATGTACGATTGTGTAATTTCACATCTGTTTGCAGCCATTTTTGGAGCATACAAATAAATATCAGAACATAAAACAAAATGTACAAACATTTATTGTGCTGAATTATTCTATCACTTACTCTGACAATTTATCAAATAATAATTGCCACATTCGCTCAAGATTTTATTTATAATATGAGAAATACATAAAAAAAATGAAAAGAAACAATTCAATCACTTTTTTTTAGATAACCAACTAAACATTTAAATATTATTGGAATATTTACGGTCCAAAATTTAGAATATGCTAAACTATAGTCCAATATTTTTAGATTATAAAATACTATTTTATTTTATAGTCAAAATACAATAATATTTAGACTATAAAATTCCAATTTTAAATCAAAATAAAAGCTTTTTTATTTTAAATAATTCAAATATCCATCCACCTTACATTTATGGCTTAATTAGTGCTCTGAATATAAAATTATTTCAGCAAATGGCCTTTTGAGTCTGAATGATCCTGTTAATGATTAATCGATTACAAAATTAGTTTATTATTTAAATAATTGATTCCTCACAATTAACCAGATTATTGTTCTGTAAAACAACAGCTGCGATTCTGAAACGTAAAGCTGACCAATTTATCCTAAATACTAAACCTGATAAAAGAAGTTTGTAACTCTCTTTCTCTCCATCTTGAAGAAACTCACAGGGATAGGGGATCTTGAACCACGGCGCAGCTTTCAGGATTCCCTGACGTGCATCAGTGCGGGCGTAGAAACCGTACTTGTTCTCCTCCGGCGGGAAAACGTCAGTCACCGTAAAAATGAAGCACAGCAGCCATGACACCAAAATAGCCATAATGATCTGCATGCAGGGGAGAAGAAAACCTCTTTTAGATTCGCCAGAAGAGAAAAACACATTTATACCAGCCAAATTCAAGTCCTGAGTCTTAATTCTTATTATATATATATATATATATATATATATATAACATCTGATGCACAAAAGTGGCTTAAAGTACCAGCAAATACAACTTATTAAACATTTTCAGCATAAAATCACTGATATCAAATGCTCCATCTCGCTCCTGGCTTCTGAGATCACAGTGACGCACCTTAAATGAGACACATAAATCAGACAGACCTGTGGGGTTTTTAATTATTTGGCCTGCAGAGGGGATAAAAGGACTGATTTACAGAGGCCCGGGGAGAATGAGATTACTTCTGCTGAATAATTTGACTTGCACAAGAACAAATCTTTAAATAAAACAAGGTGAACTCATTACAAGGGAAATCAATGTTCAGAAAAACGGATACCCACCGGGAACATTTTGAAAACCTGCAGCCTGTAGGACGTCCAGCCTTTCTTGGCTTTGTAGATTGGCAGGGGGAAGTGAACGTTTCGGGCGTATTGAGAGAAGAGCAGCACCAAAAAGATAGTCCTGCAAACACAAAAGTGCCCTTCAGTCAGATAATAGGGCCTCGTTATTTTCTAAACTTTCTGTTCCCCAGTGTGAGGAATAATCCTATTCGAAGATGCTCCATTTAGTCCTGAATGCGTCACACCACGACTCCAGAGGATTCGGCGCAAATCAATTATCCTAACAGCCTGGGAACTCTGGCAGCTACAGGCGCAGATCCCCGTCCCTGCAGAGCGAGGCCCTCCAGCCAACAACAATGACACGGCAGGAGCTGATGTCATACAACCTCAACATCAGAAACGGCAGCAGCTACTGTCATTACACCGTTCTTTTTACACCAAAAATATCCAGAAAGTTCTCGTTTTGCACCAGAAAATTGGTTTTACCAGAAATGCTTCAGATTATACAGACAGATGTAGATGTATCAGGCATCAGTTAATTAATGGTTTAAGATATTTTTACAGTCAGGTTTGTCAAAAAATCTTTTTCCCTTCTATTCATGAATTCATGATTTGCATTTTGAATCTGTGCTTACAGGATTGCAATGCCCCAGTGTTTTCCAGCCCTCTCGCCTGCAGCCTGGAAGCCTGAGAGTCCAATGAGGGCCACGGTGGGCGTGATGGTCAGGGGCCCGATATACTTCAGCAGCATCCCGGGCAAACCCAGAGCTCCGATGCAGACCTCGATCAGGGATGACACGATGATCGCACCTTGGATCTGTGAAAGGTCGGAGAAACGGTAATTATTTAGCTATTTAGTCATAAACCAAAATGCTCTGCTCAGCTACAAGCTAATGGCTATTGTAGCTGAGCAGAGATACAATATAAATGTTTATATTAAGTTTACATTTTAAACTTAATATAAACTAATAACTTGTTATTTCACATTTCTTTGTGCTGATTGCTAAATAAACATGTTTACCAAGAGAGGATAAAAAAAATCTTAAAAGAAAGAAAGTCAAATTTTTTCATACCAGATCATTTGAATAAATTTTTTTCTAAAACAGATTTTGATTTTGTGGATTTGTTGAAAAACTTAAGGGACCAGAGGATCGCATAAAAAGCTACGGCGGGCCAGATCTGGCCCCCAGGCCTCAAGTTTGACACACATGTTAGCAATCATATAAACAAATCTCTGCACTGGACTCACTTTTCATGAGAAATGAAGTATTATCTCAACCAGCTAAACAGATCCGTCTGCATCTGTACAGTTTATTCCAGACGGATGTAACGCATCTTTATAACAAACTTCATTCAGTTAATATAAAATGTCAGAAATATTCCATTTATCATGGTTTTTGGAAAGTGGTGATGCTTTAAAACTACTTTCCATCTCATGATTCAACCACATTTCAAATAATCAGATGTTTTATGAAGCATGTGAGTGAAAAACAGGGTAAGTAATTATGTCTCCTATTTAAGATCCAATCAAAATGAGCCGTGGTTCTGTTGAACACTTTAAAGTACACACTTTAAGAAGAAAAATACTTTTTAAACTAAAAAAAATATGTCCAGTTTATCAGCGTCTGCTGTTCTAAACTAAACATTTACTTTACAGCTGTAAATATGGACACGGTCTGAAGGAAAGCCTGGACAAACATCACATTAAATCACATTTAATGGCAAAGAAATGACCATAAACTGCTGCCATCATCATCATCATGGAATCGATGTTCCAGGTAATGACCCTGTTAAGTTCCTCTCTGTCCCCGCTTCATCTTGAGCATTTTCCCTTCCAGTTTAAAATCAGTTTCGTCTCATTCGTGTCACATAAATATCAATTACTGAACTGGCTCACGCAGACTGGAAAGGTTACCTCAGATTAACGTCATTAGACACATAAAGACAAACCCTGCAGACATATGGAGACGGGGATTTCTCCATCACAACAAAGTACGTTTATATTAGGTTAGAGAAAACCCGGGACTGTATTCTAATTCTGTTGTGTAAAAAGTTGCATAAAGCGTTACTTAATATAAACAACCTCTGATTCAATTTATTTAAGCTCATTTTGTAATCGGTTAAATTTCCCTCTTCTCCTTCGCCTCACCTCGCGTATCCTGGGGTGCCAGATTTCCTCGGTGTGGAGAAGTTCTGTCCCGTTCAGGAACGGATGCTCTGCTGAGGTTTGAAGACAAACGGATCATTAAATTATACATTTTTTTTTTTAAAAAGCGTTTTATTAGGAGCAGGAGTTGTACACTTTCAAAATTCAAGAACTTTTCAAGCATTTTCAAAGATTTAAAGCAGCAGTACGAAACCTGAGGCAGAAACCGGAGGAAAGCAGCATTACCTGTGCTGTTACATTTCCATTTCTCCAAAGACAGGATGGCTCTGGCTGGTGCAAGGAAAGCAAATGCACTCGCCTGGAACAAAGGCAACCTGGAGGAGAAAAGCAAGACAAATCTGTGTCAGAAAGGCATTTCAGAGATGTAATAATTGGCTTGTAGAAGCGCAGCATGTCAGAAAAGTAGACAAAGTGTTCATACCTGCCCTGCTGTAACCACTTTTCTAAAAAAGCTGGTCACTGTTGAGTCTGCGCTAATAAACAAAGTCTGACTTGGGTAAAATCAAATAATAAACAATAAATCAAGCACTAAGATATATGACATCACAACAAAACATGACTGTAGTTAAGGATAATGCCTTTAAATTACTTTAGCTTAACTGGAAGAGATGTGAAATGGTTGACGGTGCTATGCGGAAACTTGCGGTCACAATAAAATCATTTTCTCCTTCTCAGATCACCTTCACTTCATCCCACTACATCAGCCAGATTTTCCTTTATGTGCAAACTGCAGATTTAAAAAAAATATAATCTTATCCTTTCAACTGTGACATGCAAACATGACTGTAATAAAGCATGTGATTCAACAAGGAGGTATTTCCAGATTCAGTTACATGATTAGCCTAAAAATAATTGCTATGTGACATCACCAGTTGCCATGGTTACTCCCTCCCTTTTCATGTCATGCTGGCAGTAAATGTCATTTTATTCCTCATTATCTAGGAATCTGATTGGTCATGGCACATTCTTCCCGGCTCACTGCAGTTGATGATTTCCTTCTGATAACAAAACTTGATGGACGACATGCAGAGACAGTCTTCCCATCAGCCTTCACATGTACAATAGCTTGCAAAATCTTCATAGTCCTTCGGTGTTCTTAAACTTTATATTACAACCACAATACTCAGTGTGTTTTATGTGATGATCATGAAATCAATCAGAGCATCTAGTCTTCAGACGTCACCTAAATGTTATCTATTATGCTTCCCTGAACAGGGTAGGAAAGGTCAATGTTTCATACAAAACATGTTCACTACATTTTTTGCACAGAGTCACTTAATTAGATTTTATTTTGGTCAGTTCTTCCCATTTTGAGCTCCTTTTGGGTCTCTAGTCCCTTTAAATCCAGACAAGCTGCTTCTGGCCACACAACCAACACAACGTTTACAGCTCCACATCAAAATCGCCATTGTACACCAATATACAACAGTACATCTTAGAAAAGCAGATGTGGAGCCTCCTGCACAACCAACAAGAACGCAAGTGGTTTCACTTTTCCAGTAGCCATTGTAGAGCTGACCAAATGTGCTTAAGCTCAGCCTGTGTTGCTACGGAACGGGCTACATTCTGCAGGTTTTGGAAACGACTCATTTTCCAGACAGCATAAAACATCAACTTACTGCCATAAAATAGGTTAATTTTGGCAATTCACAGGCATTCGCTTGGAAGATCTACTATCCAAAAGACAAGCTTGCACACTCAGTATAAATCCAGCTGGTATGTGAAATCCTAAAAGGTTTGTTGGAAAACTTTCAAGAGCAAAAAACGTCATGAAGACCAAAGAACACATCAGACAACCAGAAAGAAAGCTCTGGAGCTTTCCAAAGCATATTAAGGTTATTATGCTATATAATGTTTAAAACATCATATGGGAGAGCTGTATAATAAATTATAAGTTTATTTTTAACAACTACTATAGTCTTTAAAATTACATATGTGCTCACGATCACAAAAACTTGTTCCAGCAAATATGAATGAAATTTGCTCACTTTTTCTGTTTTTTACATTACTTTTAACTGTAAGCTTATGACAAAATATACATATAAACATCCGAAAGAGTCATCTCTATTGAAAGGAAAAAATTAAATTATTAGATGAAAAACAAGGATGAGAAGCAGATAGTTTAAAAACTTTGATGCTAAAAAGATTAAAGCCAGGAGGCAGAGTGGAGGAAGGTTGGATAAATGTTTGTAAACAGACCAGCTGAAATATGTACTTATGTTGGAGAACAAATCTGTGAGAACTGGGTCATCTCACTTTTCCTGACGTGTGTGCACTTGTAGTCCTGAAAGTAGGTCTTCCAAGCAGTTTCTCATAAGCAAATAGCTGTGGATTTATTACAGTTTTGGTTCGCTCCATTTGCCAACTTGTGATGCAACACTTGAACGGCACGCAGCTCGCTCCCTAAAGTGCTTTAAATCTCCTGTGTTTAGTTTCAGGAATTTTATAATTTCACTTCCAAGTTTATAAAACACAAGCTGCTTTCTCCTATTGGCAAAGAGGAAGTCTGAGTCTTAAAGGACAACAGTCACATGAACAAAACAGGGAACTTCAAGTAATGCTTGAATGCTGAGTAGACCCAACAAAGTTATGCTTACACACTTATTCACACCACAGAGACCAAAAGAGGAAGGTGGAGGAAGAGGAACCTGATGGTGGCATTAATGGCACCCCAGCTTTAGGAAACTGTAAGCTGGACTGTTGGATACCTGCAGCCCAGTGTTGTTTGCAGCAGAGTAGTGATGCCGACGCAGAAGAAGATGGTCCCGATGAGCTGACTGGTGGCCCACTGATCGAAGCCGACACACATGGCCTCTGCGAGAAGGAACGGGACGGCGATGGTCCCACTGAAACACGTCAGGTAGTGCTGGAAAAGAAAGACGTCGTCACAAGATGATCAGTTAAAGCTGCAGCAACATTCATAAAAACATATTTACATATTTGTTAAAATTATCACCATGTTGTGTCATTATAAGACAGACAATCTGAAAAACAAAACTGTGCTCCTCTGCCACCAATCCGAGCCAGGAGGAGGTTCTTATCGCTGTCAGTCATGCTCATGTATGTGCTGCTTACACACTCCGCTTTTCTCTGTGCTATGCATGTTCCAGTCAGCAGGGCCTGCTGTGAATTCTCAAGCTAGTTAGCATAAATGCCAATGATGGCAGATAAACTGTTCTCCTGGCACTATAAGTTGTTTGTGCAGCATTAGCACATTTAGCAGCCCTTACACAAGGTTGGTTGACAGCGCCCTGACCTATTGACCGTTAGTAACATTACTGAATGAAATTGAAGTTTGTTTTAGAAAAAAATGCATCAGAGAAACACATAGCTTCAGTTTATGTTGGTTATTCTAATACTAGTTTCCATCTACAGAGTCCGCACTGCAATCACACAAAATCTTACCAAGCATTTTTTGTCCAGTTGCTATTGGAAATAAATTAACTTATAACATGGGGAAAATGTCTTGTTATAAGTTTTTAAAAAATCTGCAAACGGAACAAGTACTTTTTCATTAATATTAAGGAATTATTGACTGAAAACAAGCTGCTGCAACTTGCTAAATAGTTACTTGTAAGCTGGTTTTGTCTTATTTCAAGTGTACTAACATATTTTCACTAGACACTAGACCAAAAAATACTTTGTAAGATTGTTACAAAGTATTTGTACTTTGTAACAAATTGTATTACAAATTGTTACAATTTGCTGATCCATTTTGAGATCAAGAAGATACAGTAAACACTGTATTTGCCCAGTATCAGGTTTCACACACACACACACACACACACACACACACCACACATATAAAGTATTCTGCTCAATTTTTTGTCTGATGCCATCTCTTCAAACAATTAAATCAGATATTGTGATTGGTAATTTACTATTTTCCAGTATTTTTACTGAATATCTTTTTATTCTTACTCGAGTAATTTCTTGGACGGCTACTTTTTACTTGAGTCAAAACATGTTGAAGTTGTGCAACTCTTACTTTGGTAAGAGTTTTTGCTTCTCTATCCATCTCTGTTGAGACGTGTGTGTGTGTGTGTGTGTGTGTGCAACTGACACTTTGAGGGTTTCTAAAAAATCCACAGTAAATTCAATCTTATGCAACCACTTCTTGTTTTAAAAGTCACTCCTGTGGCGTGTGTAGTTGCTCTTCTGACCAGAACTGCATAATCAACTAAAATAATTGCTAGAAGAATTAGCTAAAATCAGGACCACTTTTCTTACAAAAACATTCATGTCTGTACCAGCACATAACTGGACTAATCAAGCCACACCTGCGTTGGGTGTGTTGGGCACACTCAGCTCTTACTACTGACATTTAGCTGGAAGATTAGTAGCCTGAAACTAAATGCTTTAGAGCTGGATGGGACATGCCCAGGAAATATTTACAGTTGGCGTTACTCAAAACTTTTCAACCCAATTGAAAATTTATTCATTTATCAAAGAACATCTCAGGACAGAAACATGTGGCTGCAGATTTAAATAATTTGTTTAACTGGAGTCAGACTTATCTAAATGTCTAAATGTTGAAAGTTTTATGTATTTATCTTGTTCTGCTGCAGCTGAGCGCAGGATACTGTTGTAAATTAGTTTTTTTAATCCAAGCAAAAGAAAGGTTAAATGAAAAGAAAAAGGAAATAAATTAACAGCAAGGTACAGATATTTTTTTGCTGGTGACAGAAAAACAAAAACAAGGATGAGATATTGTTGTTAACGCTTCAAACCGCTATTTTAGACCAAAATCCATTTATTTAAGCAGCAGTTTAGGACTTATTCCTAAACTGTGTATGTTTGGTAAACATAATTACTGTGTGGTCTTTGTAGGGCTTTGCACTCACGTCATTTGAACATTTGTGAGGTTTAGGTCATCTGCCTCACAGATCTGAGGCATAAAGGGGAGATGACGCATGACACAATGTCCGATGTCAGACAAAACGACGCTCAGTGGGAACATTAACGTGACGACTGACGGGAACAAATACTATTTTTGAGTCTGGTTCCATGGTTACGTGCCCAGCGATGGGAGGAAAAACACTAAACACACAAGACAAAAATGTGTAGGTGGCATTATTCTTTCTTATGAATCCAGCTTTAAGTGCAGATTTACCTGTAAGCCTAAGAACACACACAGGTACCAGGGTGGGGTGTCTTCAATGGTATAGATCATGTCCATCCTCCTTGCATCCATGCTGTCTGTGCTGTCGAGCGTCTCTGAAATTGAGCTCTATGCATACGATGAGAGAGGAAGAAAAAGAAAAAAACAGCATGAATATCTTTGACCTGCTAAATCCCTGTAAAAGTAGCTTTAATAAGAGAGACAATAATGCGTTCTAGTTGGATTTATTTACATACAAAATAAACTTTGATGAGCATGTCTGAACAGTTTGGACAAAAGTGAAGCTTTCAACACAAAAAGACAACATACGACTAGACAGAAACTGGGAAAAGAAAACCTTTTAGTCTGTCAAAGCAAAAATGCGCAGTCATCGTGACACAGGAAAGAAAAAACCCTGTCAAGGTAACATGAGTCGACTTTTTCTACACCACTTCGGCAGAAGTGCTCATCTTTATCATAAAAAGAACAGAACAATTCAATTGTGCTTGCTTACAACTTTGTTAAAAATTAAGTAGTCATTTCTGATGGCTTAAAGATAGTCAAATTGTACACCTCCTTTAGATTTGAATAAGAAATGCCTCATGCAAATGTGGTAGTAAACTAAAAAAAAAAAAAAAACATGTCTACTCAACACTCGTTTGCAAAAGGATTAAACTCTTTCACATTGTCATGAGAGAAGCTGAATACAAAGCAAATTCGCACAAGTAAAACTTCACCGTTCAAACAAAATTAAAACTGGACAAACTCTCAACCAACTTTCATATTTAACAATTTCACCATCAGAATCGAACAATAACTTTAAGTAAAATTCAATTTATTTAGCAACAATAAATAAATTATCATCTCAATGCACAAAACAATTCTTTACTTGTAAATATTTTGCTTTTTCACTTAAAACAACAAAATACAATGATTATGGCTACATGAATCAATCACCTTTAGCCTGATAGTATGTGCCTAATCCTAATATTTTAAGTTAATTTCCTATTAATTATTAATGCATCAGAATTAATAACACCTGACAACCATAGCCCAAATGATGCATTTTTGAGTTTAATACAAATAAAATTAAGATAAAACTGTTCAAATTATCCAATTTAATAAAAAAAATTTAAATATCATATTATGACACCATAATTAAACACATGACTAAAAAAAGGCTTGTAAAGTTACTGGATCACAAAGTTCAGGAGTTTTATAATATTATTCCCATAAAATTTAACATTCCTTGTGGTGTTAAAGTTTCGGGTCGCATAACAACAACAAAAGCATCATTTCAGATTTTCAAATTCCCAACACTTATCATCGTTAAAGCGAGAGCAGCACATTATGGTGAGTCGTATCGCCATCTTAATATCAGTTTGTTTAATAATGTCATCATAAAGCGGTTTCCCAATTTAGTTTTAATCTCCCTGATATGAAGGTGACGGTTTACTGCTTCCTCTCTCTGCAGCAGAATATACCCAACTCCTTCACAATAAAAGCTTTCGCCCAACAAAACCAGTCTGTTAACAAAAGTCATCAGAAACCACAACATAAATCCGGTGGTTAAAGGGCGTTTCTTTCAAGAGAAGTTCAATAGAAAGAGGGTTTCTGACTGCGATTACCACAGTGTCATCATGTGACAGAGAGTAAGCTTTTTATAAGTCTTGTGACTACATCTGTGTTTGTTTTTTCCCCTCTGACAGACAAAAATACTTATTACATTGTATTTCACTTCCATGTTTTCATTTTCAGTGACCTTCTCTGCTGTTTGATTATCCTTTGTGTAGATTGCCATCAGCTCGGTGTTCTCCGTGTCCTGATCTCCAGTGGCTCCGCCAACTCCGTTTACCACAACCTAAAACACACAAAATTAAGACGGTTAAGGTTTTTATTTATCAGTCTGACACTTTCTCTGCTCTGGTTCACAACTAGAACTAATTATCTTCACAGGAAGATGATATATATAATTGGACTAAACATATTGAATCTCCTCCAGAAACTCCATCTACTGACCAGAAAACAACATTTTAGTGGGTTTTTGTGTTTCTGTTGTCTGCAATAACGGCTGTAGTCAGTGGTGAAGACTGGAATGTCGTCCAACTGGTAAACTGGGAGCCTAACCTTCAGACTCAGGATGTTTTTCACAGCAGTTTCAAAATAAAGACAAAACATCAATCATGTCTGTCACTGAAAATGTCCCACCACTGGATTTACACAGAAACGCATGAAAGGTCTGCAATAAACAAACAGCAAGGGCTCCAACACAGCCTTCAAGGTAAATCACTGATTTTTCCAGACGTCTCAGTTATTTTAACCGTTGGCGGGGAGAAAATGAAGAGTTTAATAAATTTATGATGGAGGGATGGATGTTCAGGAATGAATTCATTGAACTCTGTTCTGAGTTCATAAAATTCAGGAATGAGTTCAGTGAACTGAATTCCCCCCTGAATTCAGTTCAGTGACCATAAAGCCCATCATTAAATTCAGTTTATTTACCGGAATAGGATAAAATTCGGCTCCATGTTTGGCCTCCTCTTCATATTTTCCGCCTTCGCTGCTGCTGTCCATCGATTTGGTGGTGGTGTTCTTCCCCACTCCCATCTTTTCTTCGTCGATGTCTTCTTCCTCCTCCTCTGCCTCGGTCCCTCCTGTATCTCTCTGCTCTGGTGTGAACACTGCAGACGGATCCCTCAGTCCAATATCATCATCATCATCAAGGAGTTCTTCTCCTGGTGCAAAACGACAAACAAAACCAGATAATCAATCAGCATTAAACAAAAGCCTTAAGTTCTAATTAAACAGAGGACCATAAGAGGTATTCTATTAGTATTTGCCTTATGATGGGAAAGGAAGGAGTGAACCTCCCAGTTACATTTTTAAAAACAGCTAAATTTGCCTCTTTGTTTCACAGCAGGTCCTTTCAGGTCTGTTTTGACATCTGTAGGCATTTCTGGTTGCAGCAGACAATAAAAATAAAATAAATCACTCTGAAGACTGGGAAGGTGATTAACTGAGAACTGGAACATTTTCCTTCAGGATCTAACCTCTGCCATAAGTCATGTTCAGATCAGAAGGGTAAACTGTGCGTCATTCATCCAATCAGGATAAATATTAATCCAAAAACGCCATTTTAAATTTGAACCTTCAATTATGTTTTATTGTTTTGAATCATCAACAGCGGAAATATAAAGAGAGTCAGTTTTGGATACATTATTAATCATTTAAAAATCATATATAACAGGGGTGCCCAAAGTCTGGCCAGAGGGCCATTTTCAGGCCCTGGACAGATTTTCTGTGGCCCCAAAACTGCAATTCAAGAATGGGACAAATTTGACCCATAGCAAAGGTGGTTAAAGATCATTTTTATGTAGGACCAAAAATTGTATATTTTAATAACTAGCCTTTTTGTATTTTCTTTCATTTCATAACTCTGACCACACTTATACTGCAACTTTCACTCTAAAGCAGGCCTTAATCTGCACTTAATCAATTTATTCAGCTCGAAACAGCAGGCGTTTCCGAGAGAAACTGACCCATATCCAGGTCTCCTGAGAATGGACTTTATTTTTGTACTTTTTTTCCCCGAATGAGTCAAAGAATAAGCCAACTGGATGCAATCATGCAAAACTCCTCTTCATGACCCAATATTAGCTGTGTTTCCATTAGCCATAAAATTGAGCAAATTGAAATTACAAACTTAGATTTGCTTAATGGAAACACGCAAAGTTCGAAAAACATTTTTCCAACTACCAGAATTAATGTATTTATCAAAACCGCAAATGGAAACACTTTTTTTTCTTCCCTCACACGAGCCACATGACCAACAACCGGATGCAACTACTGAGAGAAAAGACGAAGACAGGAAGTGGTAGGAGACGATGGTGGACATGTTTTTTAATGATCGCGTGAACAAACTTATTCACGTGTGATTTTATTTATATTTATATAATGGAAACACCATAATCATAAAATTGGGTTTTTTCAAGAATAGCCCAAGTTGTACGCACATTTGTAATGGAAACGTATTAGTATTTGATCCTTTTTTTAAGGATCAAAATTTCCTTAAAAAAATTTTGATCTTGTTTTATGAAAATATTGCATTCTTCCTTTATTGTTGAACAGGTCCAAAGATATATATATATATATGCATTTTTTTTGTAGTATTGGCTTTTAAAATATTGTAAATTTTGGTAGTGGTGACAAAAAGCCGGGATTATTAATGTGATCGGATGTGAAACTGACTCCTCCTACCATCAGTCGGGCACGGAAATGAATAAAAAAAATAAAAAAATGTGAAGTATGGGGGGAAAATGACAGAAGAAGAAGAAGAGAGTATTCAAAATAGAGATGATATAAAAATAAATAAGGTACAAAAGCAGGAACAAAGCTTTCAGCTTTCATCAGTCACACGATGGTTGTGTCTAATTCTCGGTTTCTTTGTAAAACACAACCTTGACAGATGTTCCTCTGGTTCAGTCCCTGTTATCTTCCCTGATAATGAGAACAAATGCATCACTTGGCTTCTTTCATTGAGTCTATGAACAGAGAAAGGCTCTCTCTGAAAGGCTTTTCAATCCAAAGAGACATTTGTTCCAGAAAACTGCAACAATACTTAAACACCGAGTTCCTTTATGTTGCCTTTGATTATTGGTAACTGGAACATTGATAAATGTATTTAATGTGTATTTTCTTGATTATGGCATTTGACAAAATACTGTTTTGCTTAAAATTAATGACTGTTATGTCAGTGAACAATGCATGTACAACTAAAGTGAAAAAAATAGACATGTGATAAGATTGTTTTTAATTTGCTGATTTGCATTAGTGCAATTAGTTATTTAAAATATAATTTTATTGCAAGTGAATCAGCAAGCCAGTCTCCAAAAGTCAATAAATAACAGTGTAAAAAGATTCACATGTTTCACATTAGTGACTAAAAAAATCTTTATGAAACAACAACTCCAGAAGCGTGTTAATGGGAATGTTTTTAAAGAGCATTATTTGTGTTTGCAGGAATGATTGCTGTGCCAGGCAGTCATATCCATACAGTTAACTATAGAAGAATGCAAACAATAGTAAAAAAAGTACAAAATATGATAATCGAGTCATGTTCCTCATCCCTTCTTGAAAGGGTTTTTGACCTTTAAAAATTACACCCCTTTGGTGTTAAATATCTATTTGTACTAATTAATTTAGCCAACCAAAACAAATTCCTTGGTAGAACGGATGATAAATCACTATATGTATATATAGGCACACTCCTGACCCCCAAGGCATTTGGTAATGTATAAAACCAACTTTAAACTCTGATCCCGAGCCACCCAACAAATTAAGAAGAATCACAAAAAGCTTTCATTTTCTTCATACAAAGCAATCAATCATTTCATCTACAAGTTATCAAGCAAATCTTGCTTGAACCCAACAGATAATAAAAAATACACTGCCACAAGAAATAGAAAGTACAAACATTCTAAATTATGCCCCTGTTTAGCGCTAACAGTATTTGGAATATACTTAGTTTTTCATTAACTTCTCAATGTTTTCCAATAATAACATTCTGAGATATGCTTTAGACTGACTAGATTTGAATCACTAAAATCCACAGAAAGAAAGAGGTTGGGGGAAAAACTAGGCATTGTCAGAAAAAGTTATTTAAAAAAACAAAATGTAGCCAGTTTTAATTTTGTTTTCAGTTTCCTGCTAAATCTATTAAGATCTAAAGCTGAGGCCCATTATGGTGTGAATGTGTAGCTGCTCTGAAACAGTCAGCTTTAGGACGTCGTAGTTTACTCTGTAATGCGTTTTCTACAAATACAAAAGCCTGCAATTACAGCTGCGTGAGAACATAAACAGCCCAGGCTGTAGCTAAAAAATAGCTTATTATTTTTTATGCCGCATGCAGCAAATTAAAAACAGTTAATGTATCAATTGAAGGAACAATCTTCAGCCAAAAGGTACAGAGTAAAGTTGTGCAACCACATTACACCAGCTATGTTTGTATTATAGTAAGAAAATAAATTAAAAAAATAAATAAAAAATCAATTCACTTCTAAGTCCTTCATTTAGCACAAGAAATATTATTCTGTCCATCACTGTGTCATGGTTATGTATTTAACTCAAAAATGGCAGACAGCAGAAATACCTAAACTTTCTTTAAAACATTAAGGCAGAATGTTGGGCTACATGTTAAAAAGGGCTGGGGTTAAACGGGGACCCATTTTCTAACCCCAAAGTTATTACAGTTATTTTTCTTTTTTTTAACTAATGCATGCTTTGCAAAAAATAAAAAAAATAACTTAATATAAAACTCATGGGTCCAAATTTGGAGAGTTGTATTGATATTTTGAGATTTTTATTAAACAATATTCAAGTATTTGTAAAATCATTAAGTTATAGTTGATTTCTTTGGAAACCGGAGACATTCACTCTATCAATCCATTCCTGATATTTAAGTATAATTTACATTAGTAAGATAATTTTTTCTTCGTGAGTTGGGCACCAAAACTGACTCCAGCCCAGGGCCCACATTTTTGTAAATGTGCACCTGCCTCTACGGGTCATTATTTTTTAAATGTACTACCCCACCTTTATATTCTAAAAAAACAAACACACAAAGAAAACCAGTATTTTGGACTTGAATCATATTTTACTAAAAGAAAAGCATGCAAGTTTTCTAATAACTTGAATACGCCAAAAATGACAGTGAATCCTCAATTTTTCTGCTAATTTCTTGGCAGTATTTTTCTGTCAAGAACAGAAATGTACAAATACTAAAATATACTTCTCCTACCCCTTCAGCCTTAAAATTATACAATATCCTTTAATTTATTCATCTTTATTTTTTCTAAATCTGCCTATTTAATAGCCGTTTCCTGTTGTAAATTAAAGTTTTGGAGCCCCACGCCCTCCCCAGCCACGATCACTGCTTGCAGTGTAAGATGTTGGGACAGGTGTAATACCTAGTTGACACATCCCATCACTCCTGTCAAGCTGGGCGGCTGGGAGCATCTGTGTGGGAGGAGCAAGAGAAAGGAGAAGCAGGAGGAAGTCAAAGGAGGGAGGAGAGCAACGAGAAGAAGAGGTGGGGGAGGCACAGAGGAGAAACACACAGGGGTCAAGGATAAAGAGGAAGAGGAGGAGGGAGGAGTTGAGACAAAAGTTAATTTGACAGAAAGCATTTAATCACAAACAACACGCATTAGTCAGACTAATGTGCTGATAAGGAGGTATGGCAGAATAATCCCTCCACATCGAAACAAGTTGCAGGATTATGTATGTAGGAAGAGCTTTTAAAGAGTAACAGCAGAGGTCAGAGGTCAAGATTTGCAAGAAACCTGAGATGGTGTAATTTCTTCAGCTGAAGTAAAAAAAACTCATTAAACTACAGCTCATCTTTTTTTAAAGTCATTTTAGCAGATAAGATCAGATGTAGTGAGCAGAAAGAATATCAAAAGGAACATGGTTCTCAACACTTTAGCAGAGCTGCAGGCTGACCGCCTTCTCGCCAAGCTGAAAAGTTTTTTTTTTTTTTTTTTATTAAAAAAGGAGTGTGAACAAGTATTGAGCACATAAACCATGCAGTGCATATTTATGAGTAGGCTGGCAAAAATGTTTTAAAACAGCATTTCACTCTTACAATTTGAGAAACTAAACACCGTTTTTTCTTAATATTACTGACAATTTCTTAAACTAAAATACTAAAAACAAACATTATGTTGGCATGCATCTTAACTGCTAGAATTCACCTCCAATTCAGCTGCAAGTCAGAGGAAAACACAGATATTTAATTTGGAGGTTAAACATCTTCCAGTCACGTTCAAGCTTGTGAATGTTTTACAGCACGTTGTGAAAACAGAGTAAACCATTGATCTCAGTGGTTTCCAGCCTGAGGCCAACCCAGCGCTGTGCATAAGCTGTGTGATGTGTAGTTTGACATGATGTATCCCAGCAGCCTGGGATACATCATGTCATCCCAGGCTGACATGATGACGCCAACACCAGAAGAGCCACGCAACTGTAGCATGAAATCCTCAAATGCTCCAGCTCCTCAGTCGCCCAAGAGACTAAACCCCCCGCAGCCCGACTCATCCGCGCTTGGTGTCTGGGAATCCAGACCCAACAAAGCATCATAACCAGCATAAAGAAACAAAAAAACAGAGAAATGGAGCGAGACAAAGATGGGACACTGGTTATGCAACGCAAGAGAAATCTAGTTTTATGAATCCAACTTCTCCTGTTATGTAAAGTGTGATGCAAAAGGGGGAGGAATATTCATGTAGGAGAGCATTCTGAGAAATAAGTTATGAGAAAAAGAAAATAAACAGGATGAGAAATAACTTCTATTTATTTTATTTTAACTCAGTCCAGAAGAGGAAGACTGTTGAATGTTCAAGGCTCTACAACCTGATCAGGCAGTGAAAGGAACAGTTATGTGGGAATATTATGACAGAATATTAGGCCCAGGCAAAAAAAAAAAAAATTGATTATAAGAATAAAAAGCCATAATAAAGACAACATTACAAGAATAAAGTCATATTACGAGAAGTCATACGAGAATAGAGGACTGTCACTCATGATATGATAGAGTCATAAGTAATAATAATACCAAAATAAAGTTTTAATAATATGAGAATAAGGCCGGATGACAAAAAAAAAAAAAAATCATAACATTACAAGACTAAAGTAGTAATAATGTGAGAAAAGAGTTCCAATAATATAAAAATAAAGTCACATTACCAGTAGCTGTACCGTATGACAAAACGAATCACAACATTTTGATTATAAAGTCGTAACATTACGAAAATAAAGTCACAACAGGAAAACAAAGTTTGGAATAATACGAGAATAAAGTCATAAAGTTACCAGAATAAAGTTTTAATACGACAAGAAGTAGTAACACAAGAAACGTTACCATAAAAATGTTAGTCCTTACATGAGAATAAAGTCATAGTGCTATGAGGATGAAGCAAAAATACAAGAAAAAAGTTACAATTTTACCAGATTTAATTTGGATTATTAGGAGAGTGAAGTCGTAATTTGAAGCACAACTTCATCAGGACCTGTTCTGTCCGTAAAGCATGTCTGCTTGTTTCTGTCTCATCATTTATTTAGATTGTTTGGCCTGCCTTGCAGAGTTCATAGTGTACTATATTTCATTTCCTGTGAATTGTGAGCAGAGGTTTAAACTACCAAAAAAAGAAGAGTCAGTCCAATGACCGTAGATGAACACTTAAATTTTGTTGAGCAGAAAAGCAGTAATTAACTTAGCATTTTTCCAATAAATAAATTAAAAAGATTTCTTTTAGAATTGTTATCAAATTGGGACACCTATTTAAGTGACTTCCAGAAAACATAACAAAGAAATGGCGGCTGTCCATAAAGTTTTGATCTGTACTTATTAAAGAAAAAAAAAATGCTGCAGTATAGTAAAAGCTGCAAGGACAATATGTACAAAATATACAGCAATAAAAGCTTCTAGAGCGGAAATATCTGAAGGTAACATTACCCAAATTAACATCCCTGAAAAGTAATTTTAGTCATTTTAATGTCCCAATAGGCATTTCAAGGTTACCCTATAAAAGTAAAGCTGTTTTTCTGGTTTAGTATTAACACTAAAAGCTTTTTCTGATAAACAATCACATTGTGAAACATTCATTTGGGTGAATTAGGAAGATTTCCACTCTGACATACTTAAAAGCTCAAAGGTTTCGCAGTCACAACATTTTTATGCATTTGTGTTATATTGTTCTGCTGGTGTCCTCAACTTTAACCACCAAATACACTTTCAATGTCAGTTGAGATGTTGCGAAATCATTTGACAAAAGCAAAGGAACATAGCATACCTTGAAAAACACGTAAAAGTGATAAAATCTACACATGAAAGAGTCACACGATGCAGCGAGGTTGGCAGGCTACACGTGAGGAGGTTTTATTTCACCACAGCAGGGAGAGAGAAATGTAAAGCAGAAGGAAGGTCGTGTTTACAGTGACCGGCTTCTTTCCAGTGGAGCAGAGGTAACTGGAGATAAAAGGGTAGCAGCACATGTTTCAGTAGCGAAGGAATGAGAAGAAGTCTAGACTGACACATACAGAATGTGATTACATGCACAGCAAGAAGACAAAACCTGACTACAATCTACTCCCACCTGGTTACACAGGTGGTAGAGTTAGAAAATCCAAACTAATGAAGAAACTGAACATTGTTGTTAAAGCCTCAGGTTTGGGGTGCGTTCACACAAGCCCCGTTTAGTACACTTTGATTTAACTCTACTTTGTGTAGAAAGTCCTGTTCATTTAGGGGGATGAGAACGGACAATCCAACTGATGTGGTCCAAAAAAAAGTTAACTCTGGTCTGGTTACAAACCTCTGTCTCAGTTCAGTTGAAGTGAACTTTAGTGCAGTTCGAATGTATATCTGAATGCAAGTGGACCAGAACTGGAAGCGGACTATAGTGCAAGGCATTCTGGGTAAATACAACCAAAACGATGCGCGTGACTAATTTGGCACAGTGCCGTGTGAAATCGAACCGCACCAGCTGAAAATATAAGGTACTTTTTCCAGCATTACAAATAGAAAACAACAGTTTACAATAAATGTATATATTTTTATTTGTTTACTAAATGCTAAAATTGACTTATCTTTCCAATGATTACAAATATCTGGTATTTTCTTATTTGAGCAACAGTAGCTGCAATAAGTTGCCTAAAGCTTTCTAAGGTCTGAATGACTAGTAAAAGAAATAAATACTACAAACCTTAAGCCTACTTTCTACTGCTTATTTGAATGCTTTGACCTAAACCACCAGAATAAATTTCCCAACATTCAAATGTTTTTAAATCCAATGCAAACCGCTAAAAAAAACCCACACTCCAGCAGCATTAGGGAGTGGCAGCTTGACTCAAGATAACAAGTTTGGTTAACCCACTCTAATATCAAGATGCATTTATTTATGGGAGCTTCTGTTATACATGTTACTGCCATGATGTTTATTGTCAATAATGCTTAGAAATGCTGATATTTTCAAAAGTAAAACTAATCATCTGATGCTTTGAGGTTGAAATGTATCCGAAATGCTGAGCTAAAATAACCATTTCTGTTTTTTATGGACATAGTCATGCACATGCTGTGCTGACTTTACAAGAAGCATTTTATTTAATGACACGCTAGCTGTCTGCAGAAAGGCGAGCCATTCTTAACCCATTACACAAGTTACAAGACCCGGCCACATGTGTAAACGCTGAGTCATTTAACCGCTTAATGGAAAAAAATAAAAGTCACTAAAACATATGGTGGCGGTCCTGTTCTGGTTTTATAACCAAACATGTGTTGTGTCATTGAACTAGTTTTGTAACTTTAACATGTTGTAAAAGGACTTCAGTTACACAACGTACATTTTAAAAAAGGCAAACTTTGTTTTGGCAGCTGCTACGATGCAATAAACACCTTTACAAATGGCAAATGTATCCGGGGAGACAATAAAGTGTATTATATAATTAATTTAAAACCAAGAAATTAAGTCTGATGGGATTCCAAGGCAGATCCGGCAAGTCCATGAATACATGATTTAATTTGGGCTGAGCAATGAAAAACAAAGAAAATGTTACAAATTACTTAATCAATTATACAATGGCAATTAATTGTAATTTTCTCATATTCTCCCTCACTGGTGTTACTATACCTCCTTTAAAGCGGTATATTTTGGCCACTAATATCTCTATCAGGTGTTGGCATAAAAAAAGGCAATGAAGACAATCCAACTGGCCAAAATCAACATTGGCATGAAGAGTTTTAATGCATTTGGAATCAAACAGTCTGCCAAACATTACATGAAAGCAGGTCTTTGCGATAGGGATTCAAATTGGTGCAACTCTTGTTTAAAATTAATCCAACCTAATCTCATCAAAAAGATTTAAATTTAATTGCATATATTTCAATTACATCTTAGTTACAGAATAATGGTGATTGGTCATCAACTTGGCACCAGTCTCTTCTTCTTCTTCCTATATATATATATATATATATATATATATACTTTATATCCAATAATAAAATCAGACTTGGTTGTAAAAAATAAATAAATAAATTGTAGGATATAACAAATTAGTGAAGAAACGGTTTTAAAGAGGAGCAACTTAAATAAAAGATGACTTTCAACACTTAGAAAAGCTTCATTTTTAATTAATCCAGTGAACAAGTTGATATTTTCAAAGTTTTTCTCCATTTGGTTCTTACAGCAGCATGTTAGCCCACCAGGTTGGCGCCAGCAGCAGATGAATGGAAGTCATTTCCCACCTTTGTTCTCAGACATTTACTGTGACTACTCCTCCACAGGATGCTAAACCCTCCAGCGTCTCTAGCGCCGTCTTTTCCATTAAGCCCAGTGGGGATCTAAATTCAAGGTATTCGTTGTTGCTTTAAGTTTGTGAAATCCTTTAAGCCAACGTGAGATAAGACTCACTGCAGCTCAGTCAGGCAACCAGTTTCATTTGTTTGGAAAGTAACAGCAGAAAAGACTTTAATTTAATCTAGCTTTGCTTTACCTGTCATAGAAGACGCACTGTAGTTTTTATAGCAAATAAAGTTATGAAACTACAGAAAGTGGGTCATAACATAAAATGCTTCAATTGTACTATGTTGCAACACTTTCAAGAGCTAAAAACAGCTTGTGTCCTGGCACACACAAAGCTATAAAACTGGGTTAGTGCTCTGCAATAATCAGCCTGAGATGTCTAAAAATAAGTGATTGGAATTGTGCTAGAGGTCTACACTGGCTCACAATCAATGAGGCAATAAGTTACATTGTCAAATAAACCAAATACTATTTATTCCCCCCCCCAAGACATAAAAAACCCCAAGAGGGAACATTTATTAAATATTATAACCTTTGCAGAAAATAGCCCAGATCACACAGCAGCCATGCAGAACACCAGATTTCACAGTACATAAACTTCAAGATTAAAATAATTCTATTAAAATAGTTACCAATTATTAATTCACTAACAGCAGCAGAATGGGGTTTGTTCTCATCTGAGAGTTTTGATTGGCCTTGACTACAGACATTGGTATAAGCGTATAAAACAGTATTCTATTGTGGCCCAGAAGGGTAAACAAAAAGCAAAAGCTACAGCAGAAGCGATGCTAAAACTAAATTAGAAATTATGCCATAGCTGCTACCATAACTTCCATTTTAGCACACTTTTAGTTTTAGTCCAACATCTTTTGCCGCATTTTGTTGGCCCTTGTGGGCCGCCGTAGTATTTGAATGCCTACTGTTTTATACACAACAAATGAAACATTTTTTTTTGATAACACTAGCAAAACTAAGATATAATTTATGCAGTACAAAATTAAAATTTTAATTAAAAAATGCAAGCTAATCAAAAAAAGTTGAACATAATCACATTTCATCTCAATTTGCATATTTATAAGCACCTATAATACAGCAAAATATAACTATTCTTCAATATGTCTCGCATGCTGTCATACTAATTATTAGTAATTCCTCCCAGAGGACATTTAATCAGTCTCAGCCTTTATCCAACTATACCAGCACTGGGGCGTGGTGTGGTGGTGCAGGGGATAGCACGACCCACACTTGGAGGCCCTGGGTCCTCAGTGTGGCTGTCACAGGTTCGATTCCCAGACCCGATGATATTCGCTGCAAGTCTTTTCCCATATAAGCCCCCCTGCCCCCCCGTCAGCCTACCCCCATATAAGGAACACCAGAGCCCACAAAAAGCCACTGAAATATTGAAAACACCAATAATCTGCATGGCGGCCACAGAAACCATCAACTGGCTTTACAAAATCCACTGAATTTTCCAGTCTTGTATTATAATTTGGATTAAATTGGAGTATATTGGCAAGTATAAGCCTGAGCTTCAACCATTTCCTTTTTGATAAATTACAGATTCGTAAAATAGCATTTTATTTTACTTTTTTGGTAATGCTGTAAATTTCCTAAAATAAAACTAATCGAAATTTAATTTACCTGTATCGGACTGTATGATTTACTCTACTGGACTAAAATGGAGTAAAATAAACTGAATTTGGATAATCGCATCATTTGATTTTTCTTTCTTTAACGACAATGGAAACAGAATCATCATAAATAGTATTTAATTACCCTACTGTACCCATCTGTCTATATGTAAAAATAAAGGTTTAGGGTCAGGAATCAACATGTATGAGGTCTTTACTGAAATCAAACAAGCTTTAAATAAATGGCTAAAGTATATTTGTTCTTTTAAAAAAACAGCTATAGCTAAGTCCGTAAAATAAAGCTCCTCAGTCTGTTGTATGAGTCAGAGGTTGAAAACCTTGGGATAAACTGATAAGAAACACACATTTGAACTGTGGTGTTAGATTGCAGCTATATTGTATACATTTCAGAGCAAAACCGGGGAAAACCCCAAAGGAGCCGTTTTCTTCTTGATATGAGGTGTGGCGGTGGTGCAATAAGGGACAGGGCTGACAAAAACAAATAAGGTGTGACAGATGAGCTAAAACAACACTATCAAAGAGTGAAAACCACCAGTGGGTGAGGTTACTCAAGAAGCTCAATAAGAAGCTAATAAGAAGCTAATACCAGAATTAGCAATGCAGAATCAAAACCTAAAGCTGAAACTGCCCTCCTGATGAATAACATTTTTTTTTTTTTTTTTTTTTTAAAGTAAAGATTACAGACTATATTAATTTAAGCCATTCCAAACTTTTCTTTTTAATCACTCCAGTTTATGTGTTAAAGGCCAGAAGATTCTGGAGAGAAGCAGAAACTTATTTGTAAACTTTTGCGTTATGATAGGTTTCACAGTTTTATTACATTGGTATACATGTATTTTTCCATTTGCTTTGAACAAATTGCTGATACCTACTGATAAAAATTTAATTATTTGGAAAATAAAGTCATACTTGACATTTTTCAACAGAAAAGCCACATGGTCTGGTCTGGTAAATGAAACTTTTTATGCCTTTCTTAGGATTCAGACACAAACTTGTCATTCTGTCTAATAGCCTGCTGGTTATTCATTTCACCACCTTTTGAAGAAAATTTGCTTGAAAAATAGTTATCTTGGGTGTAAAACCTTTTATTCCAAGTATGCGATCAGAAACTGTTCATGTGATCTACTTCTCGTTCAGAGACAGAGCAAGTCAATTAGTAACCCTCTTTGGCATGCCGCTTCCGGTTCATTCATCATCTGCCAGCCTGTTGATTAAATTCTGATAACTTTGATACAAAAGTAGGCCACCGCTTTGCTCCAGTCCCTTTTACAACATCAAATGACCTCCTTTTGTAAAATGTCAGACAACCTAAAGGTTTAGAGGAAATGTTTCTGAACCAAAAAATGAACAAACATAACTGAAGTCAGGTGCATCAGTCTGATTGCTATATCTCCCTATTTTGTAATCCACATTTAAACAGCAACTTATCAAAGATATTTCCCGGCTCTTGCCTTCAAGTGAAGGCTATTCAAAGCCAAACAGTCGACACGTTCCTCAAAAAGTATTCAAGTCTCCTACGGACACAAATTGGATATCGGAAGTAGTTGAGAAATGACAACGTTGCTGTCTGAGTCCATAAAAAACAGCAATAAACTTTTGACCAATCAAATAACACTTCACACAGAGCTCCGTCGACATAGTCCGACCCAAGCTTGGTGTCAAGTTTGGCACTTCTGTGAACAAAATGACGTGATTTTTGTTAAGAATCTACATCAAATGAGTCAATTCCTCAAAAAAGTTAAAAAAAATTAACTATACTGATTCTGCTCCGCCCTGTTTGTAACTGTCCCAGTGAGTATTTAGTTGCAAATATGACTCAATATTTATACTGTCCTACATAGGCCTGTCACGATACCAAATTTCGCTGAGCAATTAACTGTCTCAAAAATGATTGCGATAAACGATAATATTGTTTGAAGACCTTTTTACACTGATTTAATTAAAATGATGTAATGATGCATGCTAAAGATAGATACATTTTATTTTCAAAAGAACACTTAACACTGGAACTGATAAAACAACCAAAAACAAAAATAAAATGGATTCTCAGTCTCTATCAACAAAAAATGTACTTGGATAAAAACGAAACAACAAAAACCCAAAGTGGAAATAAATACTGCATTCAACCAAAAGAGTGCAGATTATGAAGTCTGTATACTATCTCGCCCCATAAACCTGGTAACTTTTCGGGTGTTCTTCGTTAACGTGACATAAATAGGTCATAATGATTTTCATTCAGTCAGGAATGACGCTAGCCACATGCGTTGCAGGTAGATTGTAGTAAAGCATTGATTAATGGCTGGTTTTACATTTAGTTAACTGGACTTGTAGCCATTATTTTGCGCCCATTATTGGACACCATGTAACGGTCATTATACTGCTTGGTTCCTAGAGATGAGTAGGTATCACCACAAGGAGGCGCCTTTTCCCTCAGTTTTATTATTGTGCGGAGTGAGAACTCTTGTTGTAGAGGAGATGATCGGTGACGATGAGGTGCGGAGCTGTAAACTATCGTTACTTTTCTCATGTATGAGATTATAATCTTAGTACCGTGAAGATCTGGCTTTAAATGGATGAAGCGAAATAAAGTGAAAGCGTGGAATACTTCAACAGAGCGTCCTGCTGTTTGGGGTTAGCGTCGCTAACTCTTTGTCCAACCACTCACCGCATCGTCACAACCACACGGCATGATTGAACTCGATCGAAACCGTTATAGCTAGGATTTCTGTCGGCTAATGTGTCTCTCAGGTTTTGAAAATGGGCCGACAGCTCTAAGATCGTGTACTTGCGCTGGGACTTGCTCTAAGGAACTGAGGAAGGGAGGGTCAGTGGAAGCACCGGAGTTGAGCCTTTTTTCATTCAGTGTCATCAACAGAAAGAGAAAAAGACCGTAAGAAATGATAAAAGCGATAATTAAAATGAGGTCGATACTTTTAATTTATCGTGCGATTAATTGATTTATTGTTTATCGCGACCGGCCTAGTCCTACATAAAGATTAAAACTGTGGTGTCTAAAATGACACCAATAAGAGTAGACACGGTTAGTTCAAAAAAGGAACCATGTTCAATTACAAGTTATTGGCATTTTATTGCTCTAGTTTTAGTAATTTCTTTGAATAAATTAATTAATTAGTGCTTTGCTTTTCTATTTAATCTTACTTAAAATGCATATTGTTTTCCAGCTGAAGTATGTAAATTTGTCTTTATTCATTCAACACCATTTCTAGTATTCCGTAACAGAAGACATTATTATTTAGTATTATGAATATGGCACACGTACCTGTCACTACTTGATAAGGCAAGGCTTGAAAAAAAACTCAGTGATGGCAAAAGAAAATCTCAGTGAAACACAGACATCCTCAAAAACATGAAATAAGAAAAAATTAAACTTAGCACAAGGTTCAAGTAGAACTGAATGATATGGCTGAAAAGTGTTTCATATCGGACAATATCAATAATTACTTATTTGATTTTTTGTTTTAATATCTAAAATGCTACCAACTGCTGGCTTGCCCTTTTTTCCAGTGTTTGCTTCATGCCATCGTTTTATATTTTTAAAGCATTTTTGAAAAAGGTTGTGAAACCTGAAACTGCTGCTCTGTAAGTTACTCAACACGTTGTTGCTGGGTAACCAAAGAGTCAATGAGTTGATGCCATGAAAAGAAAAAAAAAAAAAGTCACCTGGGCACACATATCGTTAAACCAGACATAAACCTATACACACATTTTGTTTTCAAACTCCACTGAAGTATATTTCACACTTCAGGTTGCAACAAAACACACTACATATAAACAACGTTTACAATGAAACACTTTTTTTTTCTTTTCCCCCAATTCAGTCATGCCGCTTCCTGCGCCCCTCCTGCAATGGCACAGCGCCCTCCCTTGCGGGTGCGCCCCACACTTTGGAAACCACTAGGCTAGTTTAAGATGAACTGGCTAATAAAAAATAAAAAATAGAGGTTTATCATTAATGCAGGACTGGTAAGAAAAATACTGTGGTAATCTAAAAAAAACATGGCTTTAATAATGCTGTCTTGAAGTAAACTACTGTTAAAGCTGCACAGTTAAATACATTAAATAGATTAATCCACAATTTTCATTATGCCAGAATCTTATGTTGCATTTTGCTGCCTTTTCAGTGTTTAATCCCCATTTTACATAATTACTTCCATCACTCTGCAGAACCAGAAGCTCCAAAAAAAAAAAAAAAAATCTACAGTATTACTGAAAAAATTTAGACAGATATGGAAAACATAAAAATGAGAACAGAGTTAGGAGTTAAAATGTGCCACTTCATCAGGAGCAACATGCTGTAATATTACACCTGCGCAGACACACACACACACACACACACACACCTTCACTGTACAGTGTGAAGGCAGTGCCTGACCCAGTGGTACAGCGTAATCTTAGTCACATGCTGACAACAGAAAACGGGGCCAAGTATCCGTTTCTGTGACCCAGTCCACCTTAACCTGGCCTGAAAGCCTGTCATATGCTTACTCAGACTCAATGAAAAGATCTGAAGTAAACATGCTAAAGATGATAGGACAATGGAAGTTCATAATGCTTAATGCTTTTTCCATTTACATCCAGGTAACACTATGCATGTGGATGAATATCTTATTTGAGTAATAAAATAAGAGCAAAGTAAGTTGGAATCAGATTGTTTTCTTTGCAGATACCTATTAGAGTGTTAGTATTTTGGATTATTAGGTACACAGGATTTCACCTAGTATATTATAAGCCTGGTGGGTCACTAGGCTTTACTTGTGCCCCCACCAGGCAAGTTTAGACTTTACAGTTGGTGTTCAGATATTAATCTTCCAATTCCACAGTAATATTTTCAATTTAATTTTTTTTTAAACTCAAGAACATGGCAGGCCAAGACAAAACAGGGCAATTTCCAAGCATCCCCAACCACTGGGCTTAGCAAGTTTTCTTGGGGAAACCTTGATACATAATGTCACATGGGAAAACGTCTTGTTATAAGTAAAATAATCTGGCAATGGAACTAGTACTTTTTTAAAAAATCAATATATGTTGCTGAAAAGTTAGTTTCTTGCAACAAAATGAAGACTATTTTAGATCAGTGTCAAATCCCACGCTAGAGTGAGCACACTTGCTAACAAACCAATCTTCTGACCTTTGGCTTTATAACTTTATTAAATGGCCAAAGTTTATTTATCCTGGAAGAAGTCCAGACCTAACACGCATCTTCACTGCAATGACAGCACTGGCTGCACGTATGCATGTGAACAGTCAGCGTTAAAACATTTGTGGTGTTGTTAAAAATAACACAGCCACCATGTAAGGACAGCTGTACCATAAAGCACAGAATGCCGAAAGACTAGTTTCATCCTCAAGAAATGTTTTTAAGAAAAATCTCTCTCCAGCACAGAAAAATTTTAAAAATGCACAAGAATTTGTAAAATGTTCCAACATGTTCTAATCATGGCAATACATTTGAAAGAAAGCGTAATTTTTCTATCAGCTCCACTGCAGCAGGAATTAACAAACATTTATAAGGTTATTTCTAACCGACCATGAACTGAATACAGCTGCTACAGAATAACATTACCATGGCCTTCCTATATCTTACAATGGTTTAATGACCCTGAACACGAAGGGCAAAAGCAGGAAGTCCTGCTTGCACATATAAACACACACAGTTACTTCACACACACACACATTGGTAATGTCTCCAGGACATCATCATGAATAAAGGAATAATACAGCCTAATGGTTTTGTAAGCTTTTAAGGTCATATATATAATAGTCAAGCTAGTTATCCTTATTAAAATTATATCAGCAAAATCAGTTTGTGTTTACTTAGCTTTGAAAGACTGTTTTAAAAAATAGAGTCAAAATACAGTGATTAGTATCTTAAAACCTTGAAGAATCCATAAAACATATAGATAAGTGATAGTTCCAAGGTGAAAAACACCTCCAGGATCAGTTATTGCAAAAAACAGAGGAAAGCTAAAGAGAAAATGGATTCAATTTACTTATATAAAGACTTAAACTGCCTCTACTGCTTAAGGAATCATTGTTTATTCAGAGAAATTCGGTTGGGATAGATATTTAAGCCGATATCGGCCCAGACAGATGAAAGCTTCCTTTTCTTCACAAAAGATAGTTGATATTTCTGAAGTTATCAGTGTTAGTTACCTTATCTTTACTGGAAGATGTTATAATTCAGGGACTTTGTAGGCAACTAAATAAATCCTCAGGCCTCTGGAAGGCTAATGGTTATTGAGGCGAATCCCCAGTGGCGGCTGATTTTATTAACTTACATGAAAATGTTGATACACCCTGGATACAAAGCTATGCTAGTGAATATTTATCATCTAGACTTTGACAATAGTAGGTTAAGTATGTTGTTTGTCAGTCAGACACTTTCTGTGACATTGCATTAATATTATGCTGCCTATGGCTGCATCAGTCTCCCTAATTAGTTGAGGCTTATCAGCCCATCAAGAAATGTTTTAATTTTTTGGCTGGCTGTTTTATTTGTACAACAGCATAAACGATGGCGTATTATAGAGCATTTCCAATTCTCTGAGACATTTGAAAGTGATCCCGTTGGACAAGACTAGCTAAGTAAGCTGAATAGGTCTGGTCACTATTACTTAATTTATTGTAGCAACTTAAAGAGTTTTACTCTGTAGATATTAACTGTTTCAGTTTGAGATGCTTTAAACCCATTGAACAAATACTAGCTTTCCATCACTCTGAGGAGCTCTTCATCTTTTCACCAGCTCACTGCAAGGTGACTATGAATATGTCAAAACAAACAAATTCATCTGAGGAAGCATTGAAAGAACATTTAAAGTTATACCACGAACAAGTAGGACATATCCCTGAATTTCATCTTAAAAACTAAAATTTAGGGATAACATTAGGGCTGAAATAATTTCTCGAATGATTCGAGTACCTCAATTATTAAAATTTCTCAAGGAAAAGTTACCTGCCTCGAAGCTTCGTTGGTTCATGTTTTATTATTTAGCGCACCATGTTCCAGCCGGGACATTATCTATCTTGCGCAGAGATCTGACTTCCGCCTCTGAGTTGTTGATGAATGCTAAGTGTTAGTGGCATAACGTCCAATTTTCAAGTTCGGCCCATAGTGATTTTATTGATTGATGATAATGCCCGGGTTTTCATAGTTTTTGGGGGACCAATAAGCATCCTTAAAATGAGTACGACAGCCTTTTACCTCCGGGAGCTGCTGGTTCAAAGCGAACTAAGAGCGCTGCAGGTGTATTTATACAGGTGAGCAGATAGACTGTACACGGCGGGCGGCTGAGTAGTTGATGGTTACAGTGTACGTGTAGCTTTACGGACGAACCACACAAATTTCATATCAACCTGGTCTGAACAGACAGGTGGCGGAGCGCATCGACTAAAATCAATTTCCAATTTATGTTGGGTAATTAAGCATGTCCTCAAATATCAAATGAGCTGATTGTTAGGTTAGATGTACAGAAAACAGGTAAGAATATTTGGTTAAGAAAAAAAAATTGTTAACTTCTGATAAATCAAACACACTTTTGCCAGTAAGACCAAAACTTGAACACTGAGTGCCAGCCATATTAATAACAGAATTTGAGAAAAAAATAAGAGACAGAAGGACAACAAATTGCAATTTAGAGAATAAAACTATTTCTGAGAGCATAAACAACAATTAACAAGGCTGTTCCATATTTTTAGCATGAAAATTTCAAACTTATTTTAAGACGTAAAATTTATTTATTCATTTATTTTTTGGAGTAATTTGAAAGGAAAACAAGTCTTTGTATCTGTAGGCTCCACAAATCAAACAGCTGAACAATGATTACAGTATTTAGCTCTTCTTAACTGGACCACAACAAACCAACTATATTTTCAAACTTAGAAGAATAAAAAGAAAATCTGTGAAATTTACTTTGGTATTCAAGATCCAGGTTAGAAACTTCAAGTCCATCTGAACTTGAAGTTGTCTCGAGTCCAAAGAAGGTTTTTTTTGTATTGCGGGCAAGTGTGTTATTTAAATAACATTCTTTATTTTTGAGTTTCCCTCATAACCTTTTTATATAAATGAGTATAAAAATCACTATTTATTTAGCTTTATAAGATTTTTATCTTATAAAGCTAAAGAAAAAAAAAAGGAAAACCAAACAATTTTGAAGACTAAGTTTTACTTTGTCCATCCAGACTTGGAAAATGATTTAAGCAAATTCTATGATTTACTTTCTGAAGTTGAAAACTACGACAAGTTTGAGAACTAATACTGAGAGCAAAGTTAGCTGAAATAAAAAAAATATATACATATAATATACCATCGTTATCATTTCTAAAGATGTGTCTCTTCTCTCGGGTGTTGGTCACAACATGGGACACTTCGTACTAAACATGAGACACGTTGATCCCACCATGAGGATGTTTTTTTTTTTTTTTAGACTCACCTTGACAAATGACAGATTGCAGGTTCATAGCTGTCTAATTTCTCTCAGTCCCCAGCAAATGGTTGATTATTATCTCCTGTTAATAGAAAGTTGTTCCTCTCCCCTGCCACCTTATGCTTGCTCTGAATGAGAAATAGTGATGTGAAGACTCATTGCACTGTTAATGCATTATGACTTTCAGCCAATTCCCTCTACCTTTTTCTGGACCCAATCTGACTCTTTGGAAAGAATATTAATATAGCCGTTTACCTAAATTGACTAAACGTAGCTGGATTTCCATATGATCAGTTTTATTTTACGTACAGCAATACAAGTAATTAGTAAAAACTTAAATTGAATGGATAGAAGAACGAGCTCAAACACGTGGGCCTTGATTCGTTCGGTCACAGTGGAGCATCAGCAGACCCACGGTCACGCAAGTACTCGGAGTCCTCACGAGCCGGAGGATAGCTCTGAACATCTTCAAACAGCAGCCGGTCCGAGTTACCGGATGTTACAAAAAAAAAAACTGACCGCTTCCCAAACTGAGAATTTTAGTCAAACTAAGCTAACTAAAATTCACCGGTATGCTAAATCCGTCACAGAGGATTAAAAATGGCTCGTTTTTGTACACACCTGCCCGATGAAAGAGAAGACGGAGCCCACTTCCCCTCTTGGCGAGCGTTAAGTCCGCTGGCTCGTCCCCGTGGCTTGTGTTGTTGTCGCTGGCGGAGGAGGGGAGACGACCAGTCAGGAAGCAGCTCAATCACAAAAAGCCCGATGAGGTAAGTCGGACTCCTCCAAAACCAGCTCCTGCTCTTTGGCTATATATAGTGCCTCGGACGCGTTTTGAAACACCTCCTGAACGTGCTGATACTGCCCCTATACCAGCTTTCATAAAGCCACGGGGTTGAAGAACGTCACTACGCATGCTCACATAACTCAAGTGACGTTAACAGTCAGCTTTTAGCCCCGCCTCCGAGTCAACACTCAGCCAATGAGGAGCGCAGGGACGCTCCAGCGCCAGAGTGAGGATGTCAGACTGATCCTGGAACAGTTTCTGAAATAATAGCCTTTCTTGCATAAGCCGTCTCTTTGTTCCCTGCTGCTGGGCAGTAGTTTTACAAGAGCCAACAACGACACCCTTCACTTATCAAAGTGGGTCTTTTTGTCCCCACATGGTGTGGATTTAGGTTATGTATTCCGCCATACTGCCACCTAGTGGTTAGTTGCACTGTTTCCATTAACCACTTTAGGTTGAGTCATCAGTGGCATAACCACGTTTGATAACAGGGCACAAGCTACATCCAGAGGGTATCAGTGTGTTTCTGGGCAATAATGTTCCCACATGTCTTGAGCTGCTTACTTTCACACAATGTTGTGGGGGGGGGTTGCATCTGTTTAGGTTTACCTATTTGTTTCATTTTACACTCATTACAATATAATGAGGACTGCAAATACTCATCAGGGGCATGCATATCATACGAGTTCAAAATGGCAACAATAGTTGCAAATAATGCATTGATCTTCAGGTTTTGTTTGTTTTGAATATATTATGAAAATTACATTTTCATTTATAAATATATAAATGTAAAATAAAATTTAAAGAAGTGCAAACATACAAAATATGTGTATTAGGCAAGTCAAAGTCAGAATAGAAGAGGATAAAATTACCTATGATGACATAAAAATGCATACGCTCATCATGAGCAGAAGTATAGTAATTTGGGGCTTTTCCAGGATGGATTGATTGTAATGATTTGTATTCCGGAAGTATAGTGTGTATGACTCTGGCTTTTTCTCTTTTCTTTTAATCCACATAGAGGAAACGTTATACAATACTGGCTCAAATATAAAGTAATCCCACAAATATTTACATTATTATAGTTTAGTGTGTTTCAGAGGACTCACACCAAGTTTGGAGCCATTCTTAAATGCATTTAAATTGCCTGGTTTGCTGAAACAAATGTGCTTTTTAAGCTAATGTATAGATTTTCAATATTGTTGAGATCAGGGCTTGTTTCCAAAACTAGTTTTGGGATCCTTAGCTGGAAGATTTGGAAATAATCCATAATCTTTATTGTTCTATCCACTTTTGCAATCAATACCACTGGCAGCAAAACATCCCCTAAGCAGGATCTTGCAACAACCATACTTAACAGTTGGTACCTTCTTCTTCCGTTTAAAAGCCTCAGATTGACTCCTTTGTGACCAACAAGTCGATCTTTCTCTCGTCTGACCATAAAAGCTTTCTCAGCTGATCCAGTCTGATTGAATTGTCAGAATTTGAGCTACTTTCTTGCAGGCACCAATTTGTCAATGTTGATGTCAAACTTACTTTATTGGAGACAGAACAAAATAGCCCAGGAACAATCAGACACAAATGTTTGTAAAGAAACTTAAGCTCTTCCTTGTCCAACACCAAATCAGAATGACTCATGGCCAGAAAACACTATCAACCAAACATTGACATTATAATAACAGCAGAAACTCAAAAAGGGCAGCAGCAACATCATCAGTATTTCTAACGATTTAAAAAAGAAATCTTAGCTAAATTTATGCAGAGCAGAATTAGCATTATGCTAATCAAAGCAACGTTCTTAACTGATGATAAGCAAAGAAATGACAGTAGCTGATAAACCGATAAAGTTAAACAACAAAAAAACGAGCATAGTATTATGGTCGCTAAAGGTAATAAAACACGCAGAGAAACAGAAGCTGTAGCTTACCATCAACCAGGGAAATCATTTACATTGTCAATAAAGATGGGAGAATTCCCCCAAAGCTTTCCCTCTACCGCCTTCGTCGCGATCGTCAACTGTATCATCATGGCGACCCAAAAAGGAAAGGGCAAACTTCCGAGCGATCTGTAGACGGTTAATTCAGCGACGCTGATTGGTCAAATGTTTATTATTTTCCCCTAGCAGCCACATGTGATTGGCTATTTATTTAACTTCACTTATATGACGCAATCAGCGAATTAAAGTCAATCGGTGGAAATGTCGTGAAAATAATTCAGATTAAATTTAGGCACACGGTATTAAAGAGGTTAATATAATTTTTAATCATGTCGACCATATTCAGATTTTTTTTGTTATTTTCCTCCATATAAGAATGGTAAACAGGCCATCTACCATTTACTGTCTCTACAACAACTTTTTGAAGAACATTGAGAACATACAAGTTACAACAACATTCAAATTCCCTTAGGGATCAATTGAGTATTTTTTAATTTAATTTTGAATATATATTAGTTTGTTTATGTAATTCAGACCCTCAATTGTTTTAATAATTCCACCCTGAGGGAAAAAAAGTTTAAATGTGTTTTTAAAAATCAAAAGAATCATGCCTATCACAATTAGAATTACAATCTTTATGATTGTAACTTTTCTGTTGATATGTTTTGTTTTCTTCATCTATTTAATTATGCATATCTATAGTTAGAGGGCACAGACCACATTTCCAAACAGTGCAATATTTAGTCTCCATTTATGCCTTATAGGCAGGTATAGGTTTGCATATGTGTTTGTTTTGTGTTTTTCTTTCCTAGTCCAGGCTTGTGCTTTCTTACAACACTCAGCCAGATTTCTGCTCATCCGGAGCAGGTTTTGCTGAAGTTTTGCTGGTCAAAGAGAGCCGTTCCTCTTCACTGGTATGGTGCTGGCTCAGGATGAGGAAACTGCAGTGAAGCAAAGAGTTGATGCAATCTACTGGAGATCTTAGATGTTTTACTGCTTGGATTTCTATTGAATTGCAATTAGATGTAGATTAACTGTTTGATTCTGGATTTTTGCCTGACTCTGATTCCAAATGGTCAGACTGTATCCAAATTACTTTGGATTTAATTAATTTGATCTGAAGTGGTTATATAGAAGCTGATTTCGTTTGTATTTTTATAATCTGAAATCGATATCCTTCCTCTTAATTTTTTTTATGGCTGAGACTTCTAGACATGACCCATTTTCATCTTATTTTACTTTTGCACTATTTAAAATTTCTTTAAAATTTTTAATTTTATTTAATCTACTTGTAATTATTTTGCTGACCTCAAAATAAGTCAGTAAAATTTTGATTTAAAGTTGCAGTGTTTACAATTTCTACTATAAAACCTAAATTATATATACTTTTGATTAATACTCAAATTACTCTGTTCTTTTCCTTTATTGTCTAGTATCGCTAAAAAGCCTCAAAGCCAAAGTAATGGACTATTTGGAAATGCCAGAGTACTTCCGCTTCTGTGCACCAAGTGTAGTTCACACTCTGACAACTAGGTAGGAGTAAAGCAATTCTAAAGGTATTTTGTAGGATGAGTCATATCTATCAACAGACATTCATGGAAAACAAGTATGAAGCTAATTAGCATCTGTCGTCCAAAAGGGTTTAAAAGATAATGTTGAAATAGAAACTCTGTGAAATTGGTGAAATTTGTGGCTCTTTAATGTTGTGACTTCACAAAGTTCCAGCTGCACCTTATATTTTACTGCGACTGAGAGTCAGCATGCTCTTGTACACTGCGTCAATGTGCTACAAACTTAAGTCAGCATACAAACACTTTTCACAGTCCTTTTACTTGTCCAGAGCACTGTAGAAATTTACTTTTCCAATTGGAGCTGTTGAAATAATCTTTGAGATTACAAAAAGATAGAACATTTTAAATAATTTAAATTACTAACCATGAAAAGTATCTAACAGATTAACACAGGAACCCCTTAAACAGTTGTTCATTTCTGGTGTTGTTCAATCATCCAGTGCTGCACAGATAAGACCAACCCAATGCAGGATATATAACTATTAACTATACATATATACAAACACACTGGTTTCCATCAGTGGTGCATCAGATGCAGGTATCTACAAAGGTTTTATACATAATCAGAAAATTTTAGTGCAAGCTAATCTCATATTTCAAACATGCTTTAGTTCTCTTTTTATGTGAATTTTTAAAAAATATTTTTCCTTTGATCTAAAACGTCAGTCTCTACATGAGCACATACGTTGGTGGTAAAGCTAGGTTCCATGAGGATTCGGGTCGGGTCAGTGGTCTGATGATGGACGCACTAGTAGCTCTTCTGTTGTGGGAGAAAATGCCATCCAGGAAGCTGATCGTCTCTCTGAAGCAGTCCTTGAAAATCCAGGGACAGTTTCTGATGCGGCTGAAGGAGTGCAGAGGGGAGCAGAAACAAACGTGTGCTTTCTGTGTTTTTACAGTACCTACGTTATGATTCAGTAGCAGTTCTAAGTGTTAGTACAGCGCCTGAGAACTGGGTGAGGTGGCTGGGTAATTAGACGTGCTAATGAGGGAAAATCTACTGAGAGAATCCAGCTCTGTTTTATATCACATTTTCAAACAGCTGCATGGAGTTCATGATGTTCTCGTCCTGTGGAGATAAAAACCGAAAATAAGAAGCTAAAGTTTAGACTCACTTTCAGAAAAACTTTTATTTTCCTTTTTTTTTTTTTTTACCAAGTACAAAAACAACCTGTGGTGTTGTGAAAAGTGTTCACTCCTTCAAACACCAAGATCAGGAATTTTGTCAAAGAGCTACTTGTTAAACTGCTAAAATTTTATAGTTTGCTTTCTAAAATTAAATAGCATTCAACATCTTTTCACAGTGACGTAATCTGACCACATAAATAGCTACGGCGGGCCACATTTGACCCCCGGGCCTTGAGTTTGCCTTACAGTGTTATTAAGTTTCTGCTTTCTTGACACATTTAAATGTTTCAAATACACTTATAAGCCTGTAAACAAGTGTTTTTGTGTTTGTTTGTTTTTTACATTAATTGTGTGGTGAGTGTAAAAAATATTTTCTGTACATTTCAGCTGCCATAATCACACATTGTAGCCACTGGTGGGTTTTTATTTTGGGTGTTTATTCAATAAACTGACATATGGGAGAAACAACTTTTGCCAGAACAACAGGACAGCTAGACAGATAGAAAACCTTCATTAGGGCAGATGTAGTTAGATCTGTGGTTGTAAACAGATTGTATCCCTACTGGGTTTTTGTTCGTGAAGTAGTTGCCTAAAAAGAACGGACGCAGACTTGGTGTCATTATATCAACCTGTACTTACTGTTCAAGTTTTATCCTAATTATAGTATGAAGTACGTACAACAACATGGCATTGTTAGAATTTATTTGTGCTCTACTATAATTTACGTTTCCTTCATGAATAGTGATATGATTATTTTCAATTCGTTGATATTCAGTCAAGAAGTTTGTTTGATAATGTTTAACTTTCTACTAGAAAACAAACTTCTTGACTGAATAGCAACAATTTAAATCTAAATGTGCCAGAGGTTTGAGTAGTTTTGGGCTTCACTGTGCTATTCATCAAAGCGTGACATTAAACAAGGTGTTGCTCTGTCTGTGGGATTGTGAGTCACCTTCTGACACGTCTCAATGAACTCTTCAATAGTCACCACCCCGTCTCTGTTTTTGTCCATTTTCTGTTGGAAGAGGAAACAGAATCTTAAAGAGAATAAACATGTCAGGGCCATTTTGAGGAGAATACCTTTTAATACATTATGTTAACGTAAAATTGGGTGTTCAGAACCTGGAAGAACTTATCAACATGTTCTGACGGTGCATCGTCCCGTACGCAGGGGTACGTATATCGCCCCATCATGTCATAGATGGACTTCATGATTGCAAGCATCTCCTGAGGAATAAAGATGAAGACAACATGAAATAATAATAATTAATAATAATAATAGTCTAATTCTGCCACCATTACACACTAAAAAACTCATAAGTAGAGATTTATATGTAATCTGCTAATCTTTGATTTGACTTGGAGTGCTGTATTATTTTAAAACTATGTTTTTAAAACATCTTTAACAACAATAGAACGGCTTAAAACAAGAAAAAATAAAACATTAAAAAAATAAAAGTAATAAAATAACAGCAATTACAAATACAACAATTAATAGATTAACTGATGTGGATTAGTTTAAGTACAGGTATAAATAGGGTAAGAAATGGCAGAAGGAATTAAATTATGGTACTTGGGTTCAAACTGGGAGTACAAATTAAACAAGAGGTGAAGTTTATGCAGTCTAATCGACTAATTGATATTAATTCAAGCAGATGAATAAGAAATACATGTGTAAACTCGTCTACAGTGAGTTGTGATGCTCTTGGGGGCCCCCTGCTGGTAAACAATCCCCATGCAGCAGACTAGTAGTTTGCTTCATGACCAACTCTGATTTAAGATAATTCAAGTTTTTTGTTTGTGTTGGAAAAAATAATATGCCAAATAATAATGTTTGGCATAGAAATAATTAATGTGGCAAAATTAATTGAATAAGCACTTCAAAATAACTTTTTTTTTATGTGAAAACATACTCTTCTTTACATAAGCAGTTTTTTGGGAATTCTGTAAGATTTGCTTGAATTATTGGTGGGAAAAACAGAAAACAAAACATAACGTTTTGTAGAAATATACTAATAATATTTTTCCAGTTATTTCAAAAATGCCAATTCTTGGCAAAACTCTCTGTGTAGTGAAAACAGTATTTTTCTGTTTTCAATAATGTCAAAACATTTCCTCCTGTATACAGCACACACCTCTTTGGTGATGTAACCGTCCTTATTGATGTCGTAGAGATTGAAGGCCCAGTTGAGCTTCTCTGTGACCGAACCTCTCAGCAGAACCGACAGGCCAATGACGAAGTCCTCAAAGCGGATCGAGCCGTTTCTGTCGATATCGAAGGCGTTGAAGAGGAAGTGGGCGTAAGTGGAGGCATCTGTAGACAGAAAGAAGTCTTTGATTGGTTTGTTGCTTTTACTGGCAGAATGGCACACAAACACATACAGGTCAGACATGACGGAGAAAACTTCCAAGGGAAGAAGTTCGATAGTGTGGGATTGGAGTACTTTTTGAATAACTTGTTGGATTCTGCAGAATTAGATTTAGCTACTTTTACATTTTTCACTAATGTTCTCCAACAAACTTCTCAAACCTCTGTTTATTTTTACACTGAGTTTGAATTTCACAGATCAACTCTTTGCCAATTCAGTAACTATGGTGTAGAGGGATCCAAGCTATCAATTGATGACTTGAATTAATTTATAAGAGGCCATTTTCCTAAAAATGTGAGTATTTTCTTGTATCAAGAGGGCTATCTTACCATAACAGAACAGGATACATTTTTTTATAATATAAAATATATAATTTGAGAAAATATGAAGCACATTACATTTTAACCATTTTTGTGCCAGCTAGATAAAACACTGACTAAATAAACAAAAAAAACTAGGTTTTCTCGACATTATGTCTTAAGCTTAGGTACATTTATAAAACAGAACAAGCAGGAACATACGAGGTTGCTGAATAGAAAAATAAAAGGTGAAAAGAAGAAACTATGGGCTATGTTAATATTTAACCCCCCATAAACAGAGATATTCATAAAGAAGTACAGTCTGTGCTTGTTATTGCATGAGTGCTAAAACGTCACATGAAGTGCATTAACGCATGTCTGTTACATTTTTTCCCTCCTCGCCTTCGTAGCACATGAGAAGTTGACGCTACCGTCATTTAAAGTCGACTGAATGAGCTATTAAGGAGCTTGTCGAGTGTTTACATTTCAAAACAAAACCGCATAAATCTTGAATAATCTTCAATTAATGTTGTATTCCACACCGGACTCTATTTTAACCGTTAGGTTTCTCTCCCTCCTTCTGGGATACCCGCCATCTTTAATTCCGTTTCAACTGCCTGCGCTTAGAAATGACCAGCAGCTGCGCCCTCTGCTGGATGGCGGCCAAACTACAACAATAAAAGAAGATCTACGTTATAGTAAATAGATTGGACCTCATTTTAATAATAAAACATTGATTGACAATTAATCAGACGTCAATTAATTGCATGAATCCCTAACGTTTTAGGTTTCACATAACATTTAAATAAAACAAAATTAAAGAAACAAAATGGGAAAAGGTTAAAGGTATATGAATATTATTTAAACAAGTGAAGACCTTGAACACCCTCCATTTCACTGCACACATATTTTTACTTACAGTCCCTGAAAGGACAAGAAAAGAGCGATGGTTTTAGAGTCTAACCTCCTTGGGGAAAGAACTGAGAATAGATGGACTTGAACGTTTCCTCATCAACCAACCCACTGGGACACTCCTGCAGATGAAGGGGGAAAATGTTAAAAACAATTAATGTTGCTATTAAAAGCATAGTAATGAAAGCAACAGAGAACGTCCTCGCCTCAGCTTGACATACGTTCTTGAAGCCTCGATAAAGAGACTGAAGCTCCTTCCTGGTGAACTTTGTTTGGGCCTGCAGCTGGTCCAGCCCTTCGGGTTGGTGACGCACCGTTGACAGCTCCAGGTCACTGTCGCTGCTATCTGTGGGAGCAAGAGATGGAGGGAGGACAGGGACGGATCGACAGACAGGAAGAAGAGAAGAAGGAGAAGTGGTGCAGAGAGGGAAAGATGGAGAGAAAGGGAGGACGGGACAGACATCGAGTGAGCGAAGGCAGGCAAACAATTGAGGGTGAGGGTGGGTTCCCACATTTAACAGGGACGGAAGGAGGGAAAACATGCAAGTTTAGGGGAAGACGAGGCAACAATCTGCTGAGAACCAGAAGGTGGAAAAAAGGAAGAGGAGAGGTACTTTCTTTCAGGTGGAGATCTCCTTAAATTTTATTTTTTTTAGTTTAAATTTGAAGTTTTTTCAACTCAGTTCTCAAACTGTTGCTATCTTCACACATGCTCAGAGAAAGCACGTCACAGCTAGGAAAAAACAAAAAGTAGGGAAGGTTTCTCCAGGTAAGCTGGGTTTCTCTTGCTCCATACTCACCATCTTCAGACAAAGAGAACAGAGGAGGAGGAGGGAGAGGAGGAGTTGGTGTTGACACCAAGATGGATTGAAAAAGAGTAAATGGAGAACAGTGGGAGAGTGACAATAAGGAGAAAGAAAACAAAACAAGAGAAAACAAGTCAATTCGGGTCAGATCCTGAGAAGTGTAATGGAGAGGAGAAAATGTCCAGTTCAAACACCCAGCAGAGCAGAGACTATTACACACTGTGAAACATTAACCAGAATCAACAGAAAGAAACCGAGGGTCTGATTTTACGTCACATCAGTTCATTCCTTTTGGGTTCATTTGGTTCAACGAGAAATGAAACTGTGATTACGTAGGTCTCTGATGTTGCTTAATCTGAAAATCTGGATCCTTTTGAATGTCAAATGTATTTTTCCATGGCATGAAACACTCATTCTTGATCTAACTTATAGAGCAGCTTCTATAATTATTGTCATTCCGGATTAATATGTATTAAAAGCATTAAAATCAATTTCTCTTTCTGCAGAAGCATCAGATTACATTTCAACAATGCAACTTTTTATTTGAATTCATTCATTCTGTGGGGGTGGGGGTGGGGGGAATCACTTGCTGAGACATAAAATGTTTTTTTAATGCATGTTCAGTGTTAGAGACTGACCAGCAGTCCAAACATTCACCCGTCCATCAAACATCCTAGCAGGATATTTGATGAACAACCCCTGCATGTACATGGAGATCATTCCTGCAAACATGTCCCCATGCCAGAATGTTTCTATAAATTTTATTACAAATTTACATTGTCTAGCAGAGTCAGTATGAACGTAAATTTGGAACGTGGTGTAGTTAACTAAAACTGGAGTCATGCTCAGATGAAGCCAAGATTGGATTGTTTGGCAGCAAATGCTCCAATTGATTAAAACATGTGGAACAGCACCCGTTGCTCACTACATTGTAGAGGATCTGTGGGCCCATTTCTCTTCAGCAGACTTGAAGAACTTCGTTAGCGCATAGGATCATAAACTCTTTGAAACACCAGAAGATTTTATCCATCAACAGCCATGAAAAAAAGCTTCAGACAGTAAATTTAATTCACCATTCTTCACCCAGTAATTCCTTAAAAAACAAATATTTTAAAAAGATTATTACCAAATGTCAACATAAGTATCCAAGATATGCTACTGAAATCCTGCAAAGCACATATTTACACACTGCTAAAACACAAAGTATTTTGAATCTAGTGTCCAATAGAAATATCTTAATACACTTGAAATGAGACAAAACTAACAAGTAAATTAAAGATATAGAAGGTTGTTTTAAGTCAACAATTTTTAATACTGGCAGATTATTTCACTTATGACATGGGAAACATGTCTTATTAGAAGAGAAATAATCTTACAGTGAAGCTTATACCTTTTAAATGAATATTAAGAAATTATTGACTTAAAACAACCTCCTATGTTTTGCTGAAAAGTTACTTGCAAGTTAGTTTTGTCTTATTTCAAGCTTACTAAGACATTTTGACTCAGAACTATTCCAAAACTACCTGGTAAGATTTTTTTTAGCAGTAATTTGGTCATGTTTGTGCACATAAACTCTTTCCACTGTAGATGCCATCTTCTTTAGCTTTGGACAATCTAACAACTTTGGGAAAGAACTGTGTCCTTACCAATTCCAGCAAGATAATATATGAAACAACAATACGACTTGCATTACCGGTAATACATTTGCTTTGAGGTCATATCAAAGTGTTTTATGACATACCCTGGGGTCCTGACATTATCTCTATGGATAAAAGCAGTCATCTCACCCATCCTCTCCTCCTACCCCTCTATTGCCCCGAGTTGTTGCCTCACCGGTCTCAGTGATGTCGATCAAACCCAGCAGGTGCATCAGCTTGAGGAACATTATCACCAAGCAGACGATGCCGACCGTCTGGAGTCCCTCCGTCTCCCATCTCACACTCATCCTGCCCTCGTCTTCTATTTTTCTTCCGTCTTCAGTCTCTACTTAACTCGCCTCTACATCACTGCTTAATTGTTCCA
This sequence comes from Poeciliopsis retropinna, assembly GCA_010277075.1. NCBI lineage: Eukaryota > Metazoa > Chordata > Actinopteri > Cyprinodontiformes > Poeciliidae > Poeciliopsis > Poeciliopsis retropinna. The sequence goes on from VMRM01000001.1 coordinate 8,716,652, forward strand.
CCTCTCCATTTCTTGAAATGTCCCTTCGTCTGTTCCTCTTTCCTGTCTTTGACAGCGTCACTCACTTATTGCTCTTTTTCTGCCATTCTGTTACTCTATGTAGCCCTCCCTCCCCTACTGACGTTTTATTTCAGCGTAGCTTTTTTCCCCTCAGACCTCTCTTGCGCTTACTTTAGGTATTTTTAATGCTATTGTCCAACTTTTTTATTGAAGCTTTATCGATCAAATCAATGTGAAACTACAATAAAGGAGTGGAACATATAGGTGTCCTGCAGACATATAAAGGCTTGGACACGCTGCGAAAATACAAAATACAAAAGTTTTTGATCTTGTTTCTTGTGCAAATATCTTAGCATTCTTGAAATAAGACAAAAATAACTTACAGGTAACTTTTCAGCAAGACATAGGGGCTTGTCTTAAGTAAATAATTTCTTATTATTGATCTTTTAAAAAAAGAGTAGTACCACTTATAACATGGGGAAAATGTTTTGTTATGAGGGAAGCAAAATGAAATAATCTGCCAGCACTTATTTTAATCAATATTAAGAAATTGACTTAAAACAAGCTCCTACATCTTATAAGTAAAAGTTACTTATAAGTTAGTTTTTGCCTTATTTCAAGTGTACCATTTGCACAAAAAAACTAGACAAATTTTGTGTTTGTTTTTGTACTGTATCAATTTCTTTTGATGCAGGTTAAATTATGATTATAAATTATAAAATTTTATTCCTCTAGTCAATTAAAAATCCTTCAACAGCCACATCCAAAAGTAAAAAATGCTTATTATCCAACATAGCATCCTAACATCTACTGCGGATTGAATCCTACAACGTCCTTCTTCCGTATCTCAACTAGTAATCAATATCTTCAAAGGAACAATGCATATAGTTTAAGACAGAAAACCCATTTGTTGTTACCGAGACGAAGAGGAGAGAGACAGAGGTCAACAGGTGTCCTGAATCTCATTTTTCCACTCGGCTCCTTGATCCACTTTCTAATTGTTCCCTCGTCTCTCTCGGGATCTGCAGCACAGATTTAATGTCGCGTTAACTCATTCGAGTTCTGCCACAGTCACGCCTGTGTGATGAAGTGACGCCGTGAGCTCCCACAGGCCGCGTGACAGTTGTTCTGAAACTTACGGCGCTCTTTGTCTCCCTCTAGTGTTCATTAACCGAACAACAAAAACAGTGAGATACAAATCACATTTCTCTGACTTTATTTTGAAACCAGAGGTGAGTAGAGTAACCAAAAATTGTACTCAAGAAAGAGTAGCACTACTTTTACATATTTTTTCTCAATCCAAGGAATTACTCAATAAATAATTAAGAAATTATTTCGTCTTTCCTTCTTATTAAAAAGTATTTAGTAAAAAAGTTACTCATCTAAACATCAATCATTAAACATTTAAAAAACCCAATGGATCACAGATGGGTCACAATGTATATGGATATTTTTGTATTTTAAAGAGTAAAAGGAAACAATGTATATAAATAATATAATTATAGCATTACAAAATCAAACAGGCAAAGCTGTGCAGACAAACATAAACTAAGAGTCCTGGGGGAGAGTTAGCAGTTCCAGTTCAAAATAAAAAAGTGATCATATAAGCATCTGAAGAAAGCATCTAAAACATCGTTTGACACAGAGCATCTGATAAAATATTGATGCTTGAAATGTAAACTAACTCCATGCCACAGTGTTGGACATATTAGTGTCAAGATAAACGCGAAAACCTTCAGCACAATTATCCATCTCAAAGCAGGACTCTGGAAAATTAATTTATATGGCTGCATTTTTATCTAAAATGGACTGAAATGTTCTGTTTGGCAGCTGAAAATTTTACTCAGGTTACCCGTTTTACATGAAATGAGAAGAATCACATGTCTTTAGAGGGGTAAATTAATGAATTTAGCTTTACTTCTAAAGCTGCAAGAGAGGATTTGTTAATACTGTGTGTTGTGGACATTAATCCCATTTTAACAGTCATATTTTTCAGCATTATATTCTTCTATGCATTGATACTGAAGGTAAACCAAAGAGATAGTTTAATCCATAAGACCAATTATTTTTCCTCTGCTAAACAAATTTTAGCAGAGGAAATTATAAACATAAATGCATATCCAAATTTCAAATGTGTTTGGTCGAGGCCACCGTGAGTTGAAAAAGTATTCACACTCCAACTTTTTATCACAATGCATTCCCAAACTTCATATATTATACTGGGATTTTGTGTCAAATGCCAACTTGAATTAAAGCTTTACTGTAAAGTAAAAGAAAAAACAGACAACAAACCTGGTTGGAAATAAGTAAATGTTTTTTGGTGGTTGGAAAATGAATGAAAAAAAACCTCCTGATTATTGAGTCACAGTCCCCAGGCACTGACCTGTTGCCTGGCAACCCAAGCCCAGCCCAGCTCGTCACCTAGCAACCGAAGTGGAATTCAAACATGTTCGGTCAGTTAGTTTTATTCTAGTAATGATTTTGTTCAGAGATTTTGTCATTTTAGCCCATAGACCTTCCCTAACCTGTTCAAGGAAGTTTTCACAGAGCAGCTGGATTTACACTGAGATTAAATTAGACACAAGTAGACTCCATTTACACATTTCAAGTCCATCTGAGCTGGATTTTATTTGGAGTTGTTGGAGTAAAAGGGTCTCAAATGATCCTTTTCACTATCCCATGCCATTTTGTGTTGATGTGTCACAAAGCTGATTATAGGATAACACCAACAGAAAATAAATTGTGGTCTAAGGAGCCTTGTTACATTACAACCACAGACTTTAGTGTGTTTTCTTGGGATGAGTTTTGTGATACGTCAACACAAAATGGCGTAGAAGTCTGTGGTTGTAATGTAATAAGGTTCCTAATACCACAATTTATTTTCTGTGAGTCTTATCCTCAAAGATTCAACCTATGGTTAGATATAGTGTCTATAAACATCAATCAACCATGTTGGTTAGGTGGTGGTTAGGGTACAGTCTGAAAAAAAGATGCTTTAATGGAGGCAGGAAGTAATGGGATGTGGGCTGGGTTGATGCCTCCTTCCTTAACTTTCACTGTAAGGTTTAAACATTTAAGATGAAGTTGATCAGTTGGTGAATTATTCTGTCGGGGAGATGACGAGAAAAGATGAAGAATGGTGAAAAACGATGATGGGAAACTTTGAATGGCTATGGTCAGTGTCCTTCAGGGTCCTAGTGGAGTACTCCAGACTCCATATTTAGGTGGCCTCAGAGAAAGCCCGTTCGATACCGCATGCATAATTAATGTGAAGTAATGCTAAACTGGGGAGCATGGCCAACCACAAGAATAGGAGTGAGCTTCTGGACCAACTGGAGATTGAGAGGAGTAATGAATAATGAAAAGACATTACTGGTGTTTTTGTTGAATTTATGAAGCCTGGGCCATATTAGAGTCACTAATGCGCTGACTGCAGCCTTCCGGCTTTAACCGTCTTGGCACTTTGACATATCAGCCTTCAGCCTAAAACTCTAATCAAAGGGCAATGCTCAATCAGGGGATCACATTTCTCAGTTACAGTCCCAAACGCACACAGTCACTCCAGACTTTGTGATGAATCCCAGAATAGACAGAAGAGCCACTGACCTTTTCTGTTGTCCTGAACCTGCAGACGTATAAACGGCTGGAAGCTAAAAATACCAAAATAAAACAATTAAAAGGACCTGAACTGAACAAATAATTAACCAAACTAATGCAGATCACTTTTATTAAAGCATAGAAGGTCTTTCTCATTAAATCCTATTTATTTTTATTAAGTCAGTGTATTTTTTTTTGTAGAGATTCAGATGCTTAATGTAATGCAAAATTAAACTATTCTCAATTTTATAACAGCTGCTCACAGGTAGAGTGCTGAGATTTAGCATTAAAAGTTTTACAAAATATGTCTGCACTATCAAAACAGTTATGTGAAAATATAGCTACATTAGCATTTTAATACCAAAGTATTTTAGACCACGTTCTTGTTGTTCACATATGAGATTAAAAAATAAAAATACTCTGTCTTCTCCAACTTTTTGACATCTACAGAGTCTCAGGTTTGTTTGCGACCAAGATATTTGCATTTAAAATGATTTAAACATTAATTTGGTGGAAAAGATTTTAATGCAAATTATTAAAAGTTGCATTTATCACAGAAACATGTAATTATTTAATCAGTTAACCACTTTTACTCTTATTTATTTTATTCATGGTTAAAAGTTGTTTTATGTTCTTTTAGAAATGAAATTTAGAGGAAATAGAAATATTCTTTTGATTAGTTGATCAAAATGTATTAATATATTCTTAAATAAGCATTGCATCATACTAAGTGAAGTGATCTTGAGAAATTTCACTTTAAACAAATAAATAAATCACATATTATCACCTATTGCTAAACGATGCTGAAATTAGAAAAACATTTTAATTGTAAAAATAAAAATGTTCCTCTAGATTCTCACTTCTAGTTAAAATCCAATCCAAAATTATTCAGCAAGCTTTTTCAGACAAGTTAGAAACAAAAAAAGTATTCCAATAAAAAACTGCATGCCAAAAGTTACTTTAACCCTGATTAAAAAAAAAAAACAAAAACATATTTTTCATATTAGGTTTACAAAACGGAAGGGTGAAACACTCTGGTCACTTTATTACTGATCAAATGAATTAAAATGTAATTCCTCAAACACCTCAAGTTCAGATTCTGTTCAGTTCCTCTTTGTTTACGCTGCACATCGCTCTATACTGCCCCCCTGTGGCCATCCGGCAAACAACGTTGCACAAAATGATGCGGTGAAAATCCCCCCTCCGGAAGTGGGATTGCCAGTCAGATGTTTGCAGCTGAGGGAGTTTTCCACTTAAAACTTTGTTGGAAGGTTTGATGTTCTTTTAAGCAGAGACTGGATGAATCAGGTAGCAGGATTATTAGCACATAAGAATCCAACAGTGAGTCGTTCCCTTTTCCTCCGGTCTCATAAATATATAGTATAAATATACTTTACTACTGTTCTTCTTTTGTTTTAAATGTATTTTGTTTGCATATATCTTTGTTTATCCTTTTATTACAATATGGTCAATAAAATCAAACTACTAAATGTACTTTTAATATTCCTAAAATGATGGCCTCAGTTGTTTTCAGCCAAAAATTGATTTTGGCAAAAAATGACTCAGGCCATTGTTTTGGAAGGTGGTGATATATTGATCAATGTTTCACTTACTATTAAAGGCAGCAATAAATATATTATGACTGGCAATTTTCCTTGCCAGTCATGTGAGAAAGACAAACTCATATTAACTCATATGGAATCATCACACATACGGTGATATATTCCGAGGTTTTTCTTTTTGTAATTCTGATGATTATTGCTTGCGAATAACAAAAAGCCAGCATTCAGTGCCTCAGAAAGTTATAATACCATGAAAAAGGTCATTAATGGAAACTCATGGTGTCACAATAATCAGCTAATTAACTCAAAACTCCTGCAAAGTTTTCTTGAGTCTTTAAACAGTTTCTCTCTCTGTCTGGGTCAGTCGGCTAAACAATCATGGGGGATCATTGAAATCCGTCACAAAACGTCACTGCTGAAGAAGCTGGTTGTTCTGTATCAAAGCACATTAACAGAAAATTGAGTGAAAGGAAAAGGTGTAGAAGGGAAAAGGTGCATCAGGAACAGGGAGAACCGCAGCTTTGAGAAGATTGTCAAGTGAAATCAGACAAACTCTGGACATGGGTTACAAACGTCACGTTCCCCGTGTCGAGTCGCTTCAGATCCAGAGACGACGCCACTTCATGCTCCCCTCTGCTGACAAGAGGCATGAAAATACTGATTTTATCTTGCAGCAGGACTTTGCGCCTGCCAAAGGTCCCAAAAGGCTGCTTCCTTTACAACTACACAGCTCCACAGGCTGATCGCCTCCATGCCACGCCGCATGGATGCAGTAATTTATGCAAAAGGCTCCAAACCAAATACTGAGAGCAAAGAACGGTAAATACTTTGAAAACATCCACTTTTGAGTTGTCTAATGTGACATTCGAATGTTTTAAAATATTTAGGTTTTCTTTACCTGTGAGCCATAATCATTAAAACTGCAAAAAATAAGAGTTTTAAATATTTTACTCTATGTGGAATAAATCTCTATGAAATTACAATTTCACTTTCTGAGATGACCTGTAAGAAATAATGGTTATATATGTATATCCTATCAAGTTTTCCTCATTTTAGATCGGCCTAGCCAGTGTGCCGACTTGAATCTGATTGTCAAGGTGAAATGATTAAAAATAAGAAAAAAACATATTACCAGAGTTTGATTGATAAAATTAAATTCAAACTTTTTAACCCTCTCCAAGTCTTTACCTACACATCATACAACCACAGCCTAAAAAACAAAAAAAACTAAAGGAGTGAGTAGAAGTACAAATGTATTCTTATATCTGTAGCATCATCAAATAAATTACTGTCTGTATTAACCTGCTTTACTTGATAATTTTACAAAATGTTTAAATGATGTATGCAGGAAATGTTTATTGTTTCATGAATGTTGATTCTAAACTTCACCTAAGAAGAAAGTTTATCTTTCACCAAATCTGGAAACGGCATCTTCCTCTCATAACAAATGTTAACGTTTTTACAAAAGTATAAAAAATTAAATTTAACAGACATTTTCCAGACTCAGGATCTCTGTGTGATTAATATTTAAGTTATTATATCGTTGCCAGCTGATAGTTAGGTCTGCTTTACCTTCAAACGAGGAAATGGGCTCCAGGATGCCGAACTGCTTCAGAACCGCCATGAAGAGGATGACGACCACCCCGATGGCGAACAGCTCCATGCCCTGGATGCCCATAGCTGGAGATCAGAGGGCGCCTGCTCAGGGCCCAACCTGGACACAAACTTCTGGCCTCCCCTCCCTCAGACACCAGAACCGAGTCCCACCGAGTCCGAAGCAGATGTTTCTACCAGAGGTGAGGCCTCGGGTTGGGAGGGGGATAAACGTGCAGCGTGAGAACCAGATGTGCTGCTCTAATGTCAACACTGAAAATAACTGGAAGCCGACATATATGGAGAACCTCCGTCAGTGAGCCCACCGGGGAAAATGGAGTCTGTGTGACGAGCCATCTATCAGAGCGCATTAAAGGTTCGCAATCACTTCCCTGACTCACTTCCTACAACTCTCGGCTCAAACAGATACTATCACTGCTCACGTTTACACAAACGATCCCCGTCTCAAGGAAGAATGAGAACGCCATCAGGGGGAAGTGAAGAGTGCAGCAAAGTGTCAGCGTCCATTTTCACGACTTGTTACCCAGATAGAGAGCTTTCGAAAAGCACAGCATGCTGTAAACAGCAAACCGACATAAATTACCCCATTATGGACTCAAACCAGAAACCTTCTACAAACCGAGAACAATTTCACTTCCTGGTGTTGCAGCAACCACTAAAGCATCTCCAAACAAACTAATCAGACCAAAGAACTTCTCATCTAAACAACCCAGGAAGCCGCGTCAGTAATCCAGGCACTGAGCTTCCAGATTCAGCTGCTGTCCAATTCAAAGTGCAGATATAAAAGCTCACTTAGCGGCGTCCAGGCGGGGAGGTCCGGGCGAGGAGCGGGAGGTGCTGCAGGGGGTGGAACCTCCTCCCCTGATGTAGATCTCCTTTTCCTCCCTCTCTGCAACTTCCTGAATTTATCTTTTTACAACTTCTGACTTGAAGTCGTCTCTTCACATCCACCAACGTCTCCGATTGAATCTACAAATGTTTCACAACTTTTAAAGCTTTTCACGTTTTACAATTATAAACTTTAAAGAAACTGACAGAGGAACAAAGAAGTGGACAATTATAAAATACAAAAAAAGGACCAAAAGTAAGAGTAGAACGACTTCAGCATATTATTACTCATGAAGGTCTGCAACTGAAACATTTTAAAGTGCAGTTTTTCCTTTATTGTGCTTGTGTTGTTTTTGTGTTTCTTCTAATTCATTTGAAATGCCTTGTTGTTGAAAACGTCCTAAATAAATAAAACCTCTCAAGTAAAAGTAAAAATTAGCCGTCCCAGAAATTACTCAAGTTAGAGTAAAACAATATTTGGTAAAAAGTTTCCTCAAGTACTGAGCAACTGATCAAATTATCAATCATTTAATATTTAAAAATTACATCATCAGATGGACCAAAGAACAGATTTAAGTCAAAATTTTGTTTTTTTAAAGATGAAAATGACAATAATGCATATTAGAAACAAAAAATAACAAAATCAAGCAAAATCAGTTTCTTTCAATATAAAACTTGTAAAACTTTAACAAAAACAAAAGGTGTGTGTTTTTGTCTGGTGAATTTTTGTTTAGATTAAGTTTGTTTTTCATTCAGTGGGTAGAAAATCCAGAAATGCTACTCAAGAAATATTTTTAAAAGATGAAACAATTCATAATAAAATTACTCAAGTAAACGTAATGGAGTAAATGTAGTTACTACCGAAACCTGGATACAGCAGCGTCTCACTGAAGGAGAGAAATTCTCTGACAAGCTCAAAATTATACATACAGTCTTAAATAGATGGACACACAAAGAATACATGATTAAATACCCATCAGAAGTTCACAATATCCAGCCTAAAGGTTTGACTAACATTGAAAAAGGTTCTTGTAACTTATTAAAACCCAATATTTAGTAATTTTGTGTCTCTTTGCTAAAGTATTCAGTTGCACTGTTACATTAGATACTCAGATTCCGGTAAATTACAGTACGTTTCTTTTACTGCTTTTTCTGAACCTGACCTCTGTTTTCGTTCTGCTTGCAGATAAAGGGAAGTTAAACTAGACTTTTATAGAAAGATCAGGTTACAGAGACACCTCTTTATTATAAATAAAACACATCACTACCTTTCTTTTAATGGTTTCTGAGGGGTGCACCGTAGATAACCTGAAGGAAATAGTGTTGGGTCCGTCAGAGCGGGATAAGTTACGACTCCGCAGGCACTAATGCATCAATGTGTGTGCAAGTGTGTGTGGACTGAGCAAGAGAAATCAATATCTACAAATAGATGCGACTATTTCTGTGGATTTTATCAGAATAATTAAGACAAAATGTTAAAGATAAAATCTCAAATCTGCCTTATTAGTGAAAATGAGTCTGGATGTCTGATTTAGGTTAAACTCAAGTATAATTTTCTATCAATTTCTATGTTGGATCCCATTTTGAACATCTAACCTTGTTGTATATTGATGCTGTGGTATTTGCACGGTATTCACAAAGTTTGTGTGTGTGTGTGTGTGTGTGTGTGTGCGTTTCTCAGACTGGGCCATTAAAACACTAACAGGTTTTTAAAAGGTGGGCCCGGTTCTGTCTGCTGACACAACATTCTGTAAATAGGGAAAGCGGATCCATTTGGTTTCCTCCTGGACGCATCAGCGGAGACCTTCAGAGAGGAAGACCCACTGAAATAATAATATTCTCCTCAATTATTTCCAATGAGGGATGCCCATTTCCCTCAAACTCTATTATAAATATATATATATAAAAAAAAAGTTAATTTAAGATCAAGAAAAATAAAATTTTATAGACAAATTGTTATTTTAACTTGAGAACAATGGAGTTGTTACAGATTTCTGTGTTCTTTCATCTACTTTTTACTTTAGTGGTAAATTAATAAAAAGCAGGATTCAAAACATCATGTTTATTTAATTTGCATAAATACCACAAAACAGAGTGACCTAAATACTTCAAGAATAAAATGCGCACGATCTGATATAATTCATTTTATGGAGCCGAAGCGTATATATATCCTCTACAATTATGAATTTTAAAAAAAGTTTAATGAAGAAAAAACTTATAGGACAACAAATAACAAGGTACTACAAATGAATAAACATTAACGGAAAAACCAAATAGGCAACAGCAGACAGTGAGGGGCCTGAATGACAGGAGAAACACAGATGATGGGAAACACAAGTGGGTTCAATAAACTTGAATTCCTTTATGAGATACGAGAGCCGATTAATAAGATGAGATATGCTGTGTCAAGAAGGAAAGCTGAGGGAGGAGATGATTAATGCAGAAGATTAATTGAGACTAAAAGAAACTAGAAACAAAAAGAAACACAGGCCTGGGAATAAACTAAAAACACAAATAAGAAACAGAATATTAAGACAGTGTCTTTCAAAGTGGGAGCCACCAGGGGGCGATAGGGAGGCCTCAAAAAGTTCGAGGAAGATGAGAAACAAAAAATTAATAAAACAAAAATCATATATTTTAAATTTCAGTTCAGTTATATTTCAGCATTAACTACAAAATTTAAGTAAAAATATATTTTAAGACGTTATTTGACTTTCTGACTGGCTGCCAGTCAAATTCACCAAGCAGCACATTTACATTTCGCTCTAGCACAGCGAAATGTAAAAGTTTCTAAAATGACCGAAGGAAATGTCAACAACAACACAAAACCCCCCAAAGAACTCATGGCTAAAATCAGAAGACAGGAGGCAGCATTCATACTAAATATATGTAATAATCACTGAACAGTGAATAAAAGTGAGAAAGCAAACATGCTAAAAGTCAATGTTTCTTTAAATATTCTGCAGGTTTCTCTGCAGGTTTGCTGCTGTTCGAAGGCCATGATGGCATGGAAAAGGAAATATGTGGCAAAATCTACGAGACAATAATCATACAGCAAATCCAAATGGCAATAAAGAACCCAGAGACAATCCAAATAATGAACAAAAGGAAACCAAGGCAACAATAATCTAAAAGAATAATAAATATATACAGGAAAGACCATTAAGATTAAATGATTTGTTTCTGCACATTTCAAGAGCTGCTGCTGTTACACAATAATTCTTCAATAATCAAAATTTAAATTTAACTACTTAGAAAAAACAGTAATAGCGCAGGACTGAAATCATAAACACAGGGATTATAAACATTAAAAAACAATAAGATTTAAAGGGGAAAATAGCTGAACAGTTTCTAAAGATCAAGGATTGAGGGAGCTGCTGAATTTCTCTAAATATGATTCACTGATGGAGGACAGGGCTGTCATCGACTGGACCAATTAGGTATCAAGCCATTAGTACTTTCACTCAACAAGGACAAATGTGGCGTTGAGAGATATAGTTGTAACTTACACATGGGAAAATGTCTTGTAAAATAATCCACCAGTACTATATTTATCAATATTGAGCCATTGAGCTCCTATTTCTTACTGAAAAGCTACTTGCTAGTTTATTTTGTCTTATTTCAATTGTACAAATAAACTAGACCAAAAATACTTGGTAATATTTTGTGTTGTCTTATTTTTTTTTTTTTTTGCAATGCACTAACCATTTAAACAAGAGACAGTGAAAGAAATCTGCAGAGAAGTGGTGGAGTAATGAATGAGTTTCCACCTCAGCTGCCCCTACCTGAGCGATGGTACCTGGCTGCACTGGTCGTGCAATGGGAGAGGCAGCTGGGCCGAGAAAGGCGCCTCCTGGCCTCCACTGACAGAGCCGCCATCACTGCTCCCATCCTGCAGCTTCCAGCAAAGATCCAAACAGGTCCCACTCTGAAGGCCTGAACTTTAAAAGCTCAGCGGCGGCGAGAGAACGGCAGCAGCCGATAGTGAAAGAAGGGACTGACGGGGTGAGTGTTGGAAGAGGCTGGAAGGTCGCCGTCTGCGGAGAAGCCTTTTGAGCAGCGATATTTGAAAATCTGTTTGAGCTTGAGAGACCGACTCACAGTGTGACAGAAAGAGATAAAATGGTGGAAGGGATCAAACGGTTTGCAGAGAGCTTCTGACCTTTCACATCACACGGACTGCAGACCTAACCTTTTCTTTCTGTTTCTGTCATCTGTCTGCCTTCCTCCCTTCTGGTTGCCTCACAGAAACAAGAATCTGACTTCCAACCAAACCGAATTTCCATATTTCTACTAACCGGCACGTCTCCTTTCTTCCAGGCCTGGATAAATGCATCAAACTCTGAAATATTCCTTAACACCAGAATATTTTTGTTGTTTCTTTTTTGCCTTGAATAACAAGCCAAAAAAGATGGGATAACAAACACTAAGAGCATTTCTTCATCAAAACAACTTTTTTTTTTTATAACTAGAAGGTTTATTATTGACTAAAATATATCTGATGCCAAAAAGTTTCCAAAAAAGTTCAAAAGGTTTTAGGTAGGCCTGTTGCAATAAGAAATATATCAGTTATATGATGAATTAATGACAAATAATATCCATTTGTACGATTTATTGTTTTCTCTTTTTACAAAAACTAGATGACAAAAGTCTTCAGTCTTCTTTGGTCTCAACTAGCCCTTTTCTGAAGGACAATTTTATTTATGGAGACTTCAAAGTTAATTTTATTTATTGTTTCTGTTGTTTTGTCTTTTTGCTTTACCAAAACCTGCTGATATGAAGTGTGTGTGGCTCAAAATGTCTTACTTTACTTTATATTTTAAATTATAATATTTTGTTAGTCAATGTTGTTTTCTTTTCAAAAAGAGATTAAAATTTGAATACTTTTACTTTCTTTCACAGTATGTTTATTAAAAGTTTATTTTTTCGAATTCCTTCCAACAAAAAAAAAAAAATTCTCTCTTGTTTCCAAGAAACTAGAACACAAATTCTCCACAATTTAGATATATCTTTTTTTTTTTTAAATCACGTTTACCTATTGTAAATAATGTGTAATTAAATTCAACTTTAAGGAATTATAACACAACCAAACTGAACAATCTACGATTTTAAAAATCTAAAAACTGACATAAACAGGTTGTGCTGATACACTTCATGGCCACTAGAGGGCGCTGAAGCTCAGGATTAAATATCAAAGTGATGCTCCGAGATTTGTTGCATCTTGTTTGACAATGAAAGGTCACCCAAACAAAAATACTTTAAAGAAATATCTGTTATGAAACACATGAAGTAATAAGCAGAGAGAGGTGGTACACTTGAAATAGGACAAACTAACTTAAAAGTAGTTTTTCAGCAAGACATGGAGACTTGTTTAAGTAAATAAACTCCTTAATATTGATAAAAAGTCCTTGCTCCATTGGCAGATAAATTGACTTAAAATAGGGGGAAAATGTCTTACTATAAGTGAAGTAATCTGCCAATAGAACAAGGACTTCATAAATATTTATAGGAATTATTTACTTAAAACAAGTTTCTATTTTAAGAGGCTTGCTGGAAAGTTACTCTTAAGTTAGCTTGTCTTATTTCAAGTGTACCAAGACATTTGCACTAGAAACTAGACCAAAAGTACTTGGTAATATTTTGTATTTTTGCAGGCTTCATATAGAGATGATGAAATCGCTCCTCCATGGACTCATAATGAAAACCCGTCTTTTTGCTTCATGTCGTTGCAACAGGAAGTGCCCTTTCCAAACTCTAAACAACATCCCCAGATATTTAAACTTCCTCTGCAGCTTCTAAAACTTCCTACCTGAAATGATCGTCATGGGGGCTCTTTGAGGCTTTTTCTGCCTCTGCAATATCTGCCTCTCTCCTTTCACCGTGGCTATAAGCTCCAATTAAACCCAAACTGAGCCTCGCTTCCACCGCAGATAATCTCCGTCTCATGAATCCACCTGATCCGAAGTTCAAAGCAGCGTAATTAGAGCGGAAACTTTGGGAAACTTGCTCTTCATCCAACTTCTAAATATTTATTTCTTCCTTTCTCTCATGCTGAAGGGAGAATTCACCTAATGAACCAGCAGAGACCCAACGCAACCAGAGCTGGGCTCAATTATGGAGATTTAAACTGGGAGGGCAGACAATGCAGAGAAGCCAAACTTGGCAGGAAGCAAAATGAAACAATTTTCCCTCGGCGGGGAGCATCCATCATCAACTCCTGTCTCCTGCTGTCTCCCTGAAGAGGCGACGTAAACAGAGGAGCCTGAGGCGTCCTCACCTGTCTCTGCACGTCACACCATGGGAGAAACTGGGACAATGGGAGACAGCAGGAGATTTGCACCAGAAAGTTCAGGACTGGTGGTGAAAACAAATAAATAAAGACAGGATGAACAGGGAACCAGGAAGAGAAACATGGAGTGTTGATCTGGTGGACTGATGAGATTGGGACAAGACTGGAAAGCTAATAACAGCACTGATTTACCTCCGTTTTCTTTCTCCTGGCTAAACTTTTCGTCTTAATAAAAAAGGTATATTTTTTCTCATATCTATAATTAAGTAGATCGCTTTCAACATTTACATATAGAAAGCCATGAAGGAAGAACTTAAAGTCTCAAAAGTACAACTACAACACAGTAAATGATACTAGTGAAATATTATCTAACTGGTTCTCAAATGCAAAGTTTTTCAGACCCAAACAACAAAAACTATGAAGACGTACTTGCTTGTATATTTGTGGATAAGAAATATAATTCTTGATATGTGTAGGATACTGTATTGATAAAACCCATTAGCAAACTGTTCAAATAATAATATCTAACATCGTTTCACATAAATCAGTCTCTTTGGGATTTTGCTTTGGTTTTGGGATTTTTTTTTTTTTGCAATCAAAATCACTAATTTTTTTGTGGTACTTTAGAAATAATCGCAAGAAATTTTGCAATATTTACGCTTATTTTTGACAGTAAATGTGACTTTTTTTTTTTACTCATCATATCGATCATGAACTTTAACTTGACATCAAGTAGGTTGAGGCAGAAGTGGCGTAAAAATTTAAAACTGCCACCTTCAGGATGGAGTCGGCATCATTTAAACCTGATGTTTTTGACCATTTTAGCAGAAAATTGGCAAGAAACTCACAATCATGCATCTTCACAAAAACGTCCGGGGATCTGTTGATTTTGCATGAATTTCCACAATTGCAGAATCATGAAAAACTCATAACTGTTAAAATAATATTCTAATGTGTCCCTAGAGGGCTGCAGAAGAAGCCACCAGGGGCCAGAACCCTGGGCCTTGAGTTTGACATATGCGTCTTTAAAGGATTTGCAGTCTTTGGCCGTCCAGCTAAGGTCACTCCGGTTCAGCGATAAAGTCTGAAAAAGTTATACAACAATGCACCAGATCTGTGCTGATGTGTAGAAGAGCAACAACAGTCAAGATTAAAATCAAGACGTCTTAAGGATGGATGTTCTGTTTCTGTGTGCAGGATGCCTAAAATAAATCCTTAATCACCTTCTCTTGTCTTTATCACACATTTTTTGGCCAGCGTTTCTGGATTTGGCTGTCTTATCTTCTCTTTAAGATTCTCAATAAAGATTGAGCTGCTGCATAGATGTGGGAAGGTGTGTGCCAACAAAGTTCACAGCTTTAGTCATCACCCATTTGACAGCACAGAGTCTGAATGTGCTGCTAAAAGCTTCTTCCACATGAAGAAACATCAGGACAAACCAGAGGGAGCGTGGAGAAGAAAAACACCGAATGTCTCCTTTTGATTCACTGACCTGTGAGGGGTTTGCCTTCAGGCCTCCTGCAGTGAGCAAAGCCTCCAAAATTAGCAGTTTTAGTTAAAAACACCATAAATACAGCTCTAGGAAAAAAAATAAAAGACCACTTAAAATAATCCATTTCTCTGATTTTACCTTTTATAGGAATATGTTTGAGTAAAATGAACATTGTTCTTTTATTCTATGGACGACTGATAACGCGTCTCGGAAATTCCAAGCAAAAATGTAGTACTTATTTGCAGAAAATGAGAAAAAAATATATATTTTTTTTCTCACTATTTGAGTGCTTTCTGACCTCAAATAATGCAAACAAGATCAAATTCATTTAGAAACAACAATACTAATGTTTTAACTCAGGAAGAGTTCAGAAATGAATATTTGGTGGCATAACCAGGATGTTTTCAGTCTGGTTCAGTGCAGTGGGCTCTTCATTTTTTCCAAAGCTGAATATGTGCTACTTTACGGAAAGGTTGAGCTTCTGTAGCGCCCTCTGGTGCTCAAATGCATGAATAGTCAAATAGTTAACGAGAAAATTAAGCTTTTACGCCCTTTCATTAGTAAGAAAAAATGACAGAGTTTATTAGATCCCATCTGTTTCTGAACGCTTCCAACAAATGTAACTATCTGTAGATATCACCTGTCTTCAGAACAGATGTAAACAATCCATCAAAACTAATTGCAAAAAAAGGTCCAAATATAATCTGCATATGATCCAATTTTTGTTACTTTTCTTCTTCTTCATCAAATCTTGAGCTGCATAAACTTCACATCCTGCATTTCATCAGAGTGGGTTGTTTTCTTCCTCATTGGTTTGACCTCTTCACACCGAAACCAGCAAGCATCACCTCCGCCTTTCTTCTGATGCGCAGCTTCGTCTCAGAGAAGCTATTTTTAGCTGCTCGCCATTATCGAGTCGAGGGTTTGACGACTGCCAATGCTCAATCTCCATTTCCTCTGCACTGCTGACCTGAGGAAACAGGGTTCACCTCTCCTTCTAAGGTCCTGCTGTTATCCTACAACACTGAACAGAGTTTCTCAGTCGGGAAACAAAGAGGAGCAGAATGGAGCAGAACACAAATGTCCTAAGAAGACTGTGAGGAAAACAGAGAAAGAAATGGCACTAGAAACTGGAGAAATAGAAAAAAAAAGGAGAAAATCCAAGATCTATCCTTCAGGGATGGAAACTGTGTCTGTTTGTGTCAACAGCAGAAAGAGCCTGAAACAAAAGATGTATAGAGAATGCTAATGCTCTCCCAGCACATCTGATAGATGAGTGTGTGCAGCTCAATGATCTTCGAATACTTGACCCTGAGGTTTTCTGCCACACACAATAAGTCAGTGGAGCCCACAGGATCTCCATCCATCCGATCGAGTTGATCAATCAATCTGAACACGTTCCAGCTGCTGTGGATTCATTCGTGTCAGTCTCACCCGCTCTCTTTCCCGCTACGTTCCCTCACCTTTGTCCTGCGGCTGCGTGCTGGCGATGATCCATTTCACCAGGCAGCACTTCATCAGAGCTTTCCTGGAGAACCTGGGCTTCTGCCACTTCCCAGAGTTCTTCACCCGGCCCGGAGCTGGATCCACGCCGTTCGCATCTCCCAGAAGGCTGCCGTCCACCATCTTGTGGTCCGCCTGGATGGAGGAGAGGAAAGAGGGAAATTCAGATCAACGCAGAAACATAGGAGGACGAATTTACACAAAGCAGAAAAAGAAATCTGTTTCTTATTAGGTTTTGTGATTTTATAGTTTACATATTTCTTTAATTGCTTTGTGAAACGTAAAAGCTATGCTTCCTTGGTGTCAGGAAATGCGGTGTGAAGTGGTGAGGCAGACGCAGCAGACCCAGTTTGAAATGAATGAAGACGGTTTAATGGTAAAGTACGGCACAATATAATCCAAAATAGTCCAAAACCAAGGCAGCACTGCTGAGAGGAAACCAGGGCTCAACACAGGTAGCAACAAAGTGAACGAATGGACTGAGAACACATAGACATCCGACGAGGAACAAAGAACACAGGTGGTATTAAATACACAGAAGGTAATCAAGGAGATGAGACACACCTGAGAGTGATAAAGGGGGGACAGGACAACACAGAGACCCAGACAAACTCAAATCAAGACACTTGGACAGGTCAGGATAGGTCTACGGACTACAAAAACATGTCAATTACACCTTTTTGCACAAAATTATTCTTAAATAATGAGATGTTAGTTTGTTAGCTGAGTAGATTTTGAGCTCCTTTCAGTATGAGCTGTTTTAGAGTCTCTTGTCACCTGACATCCAAAGAAGCTGCTGCTGGCCAACTCAATATTTACATTTGCACGCGAAAATGGATGCCCTTAAATAACCATACATCTTCAAAAAGCATTAGTAGAGCCTCCTGCACAGCCATTAAAAATGCAGGAGGTGATTTTTGGATGGTACGTCATCAACAAGCCTTTTGAATTTTCCAGCAGCCATTGTACAGAGCATAAAGTGATGAAACCAGCTGACCAAACATCCTTGAGTTCTGTTTGGGTTGCTCAGTGACAGGCAGAGCTCAGCCGGGGTTGCTAGGTAACGGCACAGCGCCTTCTGAATTTGTTTTAAAATTCAGGAGGCATTTGAAACAGCTTATTTTCCAGAAACCAAAAACCAGCCGGGTGTTTTCTTTAAGCGGTTGGGCTACTTTTTGGAAGATGTTGAGTCAAAAATGGAAGTGCAAAAAATGTGCAAAACGTGAATTTTGCCTAATAAGTTTGTCTGCATTTTCTTGCTTTTTAAATAGTGACAAACCTTCACAAGATTGCAAGAAACACAACACTTTTCCACTCTGCTGTACTTAATAGTTCAGGAACTGAAGTTAAAATGAGTGAAAAGTCAAGACAATTTCAACAGATTTGCTGCTTGGATGCGAAACACAAACATTTAAATCATGACTCCTGCATAATTTTGCATTTAAACTGTAAATCACAAACTGGACCTTTTTATTGCTATTGAAAAGAAACAGAACAGTGGTGCTACAAAAACTGGCAAGTTTGAGGAAAATAAACCTTAAAAACAGTGACAACAAGAGATTGTTTTCTTCATCTCATCTAAATCTGTGAGGACATTTAAATGTTTGGGTTTTTTTTTACAGTATTTTTATGCAACCCATTGCACCTCATTCATATTCTGCATTTCTCCATCTTTCTTCAGAGAAGACAAAACTTTTCAGTTTCTCATTTTCTAATCCGAACGC
Source organism: Poeciliopsis retropinna (assembly GCA_010277075.1). NCBI lineage: Eukaryota > Metazoa > Chordata > Actinopteri > Cyprinodontiformes > Poeciliidae > Poeciliopsis > Poeciliopsis retropinna. The sequence goes on from VMRM01000001.1 coordinate 8,735,261, forward strand.
TGATTTGGTCTGGTGAGAATGACCTAAACTTTCCAGAAGCTACATTTAGCCGCGCCTGCTGAGATCGTGCAAAGCAAACACATTTATTCAGAGATGGAAGATGAAAGCGGGGGAACACAGAGCAAGCAGCAGCTCTGTTTGTTCTCCTGGAAGGAGAGAAAAGAAAAGGATGATTGAGGAGAAGCGAGCGACGGAGGCGGGAGGACGAAAACGAACACAAATTCAAACAGTGGGGATGTTTAATGGCTATTTGATCCCTCGGGAGTCCGATCATGCAAATGCCTCTCTGGAAGGTAGAGAGAGAGAAAGCAATGGGATGCTGGGAGGTTTTTTTTTGACGAACCAAAGTCAATTCGCATAATGAATTGCTGGCAGTCAGAGGATGGTAAAACAGAGGAGTCGGAGGATTTGTTTTGATGGAGGAATACATCTTGGACTATTTCTGTGCAGCTTTGACAATGAGAAAAATGAAGAAAATCAGAGAGGAAAATGCAAAAAAACCAAAAAAAAACCCTAAACTGCATCAGCATTCAGTGTCTTCTAAAAATATTTACATGAGTGTCACATTAAAAGCACAATGTTTATGCGACACATATTATGTGGTAGTCAACAATCATGTTAAATCCCAATAAAAGACACAGATGTTTGTGATTTTAACATCTAAAAATGTGAAAAACTTTGAGCTATATAAATATTGTACAAGCCAGTATAAATAACACAAACAGACAGAGCTGAACTGACTCATAACGCAACGACAGCGCATCAAATTGGAAAGAGACGGCTGAAAATACACCGTTTAGCCACTAATCTAACAAAGTGCATCCAGCGGAGGGGAGTAATCTGAAAGCACATCAAAACTCTCTTCTTTGAAGGATTAAATGAAAAGCCAGTATAGTTTCTGATGCGACTTTTCTGTAAAACTCTGAAACTAAAACGCGGACGGATGCAGTGTAAACAAAAGAAAATTCAAAGCTGTATCAGATGTTTATTCACGGCCTGCTGAACACGGCGGACTTCTCCCAATCACGGCTCACATGCTCCCATTTGAAGTCTCTCTTCTGCTCCTTAATGCTCCGGCTGGCCCTGACCTGCGGCTGAAGAGTCAGAACAACAGCCTCTGAAACGCACACTAACTCACAGCCACCCCCGGCCCATAAGGCAGAACAAACAACCGCGTCTCTGCAAGCAAACGCAGAGCAGAGACACATTATTATCCTCAGCTATAAATTATTAAGGATCAGCCGCTGAATAAATGTTGGTTTACATGAAGCACAAACTTCGGCCGCATTACATGATGCTACTAAAAACGAAACTACACTGCAAAAACACAAATACTACCAAGTAGTTTTGGTCTAATTCCTAACACACCTGAAACAAGACAAAAATAACTTTTTCAGGAAGATATAAAAGATTATTTTAGTTTATGATTCCTTAATATTGATGAGAAGAACTTGTTTCCCTTTCAACAAGACATTTTCCCCCATGTTATAAATGAAATAATTTGATAATGTAACAGGTATTTTTTCATCAATATGAAGAAATTATTGACTCAAAGCAAACTTCTATACCTTGCTGAAACGTTACGTGTAAGTTAGTTTTGTCTTATTTCATTTTGCACTAGAAACCAGAATTACATGGTAAGATTTTCTGTTTTTGCAGTGTAAAGATATGGACTAAACTTCCCAGTCTTTATTGGGAGGTTAACAAACTCTAGAATCAATATTTACTGTTGGAAAACTTTGCCAATGAAGCAGGCAGCCCAATATGTCAGAGCCTGAGGGAAAGCCACTGAAAATACCACGAGAATCTGAACTTGACCTGCTTTTTTGCATTTTGATCTGTTTTTAGCTCTTTACTTGCCTGCCCAATCAACCTGACATAATCTCTCCGGATGGTTCATTTGCTCCTGACTCCGATGCGTCTCCTCATGTGGTGATCTGGTGATCTATTTACGTAATTTGAGGTTGATCACTGAACCATTTTTAATGCGACTCCTCCATCGAGGTCAGTTAACCAGGAGAGACCCTGAGGATGTTTTCACACCTGAGACTCTGACTAGACTCTGACTGATTGGCAACCAAAGCTGTAATATTGGTTACATTTCCAGGTTTGTTGTCTCCACAGTTGGAGTTTGCAGTTACATTTACTTGAGTACCTTTTTCTGAAAACATGTACTTTTAGGAGTATTTTTACTGCACTCTACTTTAAACTTTTAATTTTATTATGAAGTAGTTCTACTCTTACTTGAGTAAAATGTCTGGATTTTCTGCCCACTGAATAAAGAACAAACATGTTTTAAGACACAGACACACACCTGCAGTTTTTGTTAAAGTTTCATGAGTTTTATATTTAAATAAACTGATTTGTAAACATAATTTTTTTTGATTAATTTTGTTATTTTTAGCTTCTTATATGAATTACTGTAATTTTGGTCCTTAAAATACCAACATTTCCACTTAACTTTATATTTTGATCTGTCTGATGATGTAATTTCTAAATATTAAATTATCTATCAGTTACCTAAATTTTTATAAAATACTTTTTTACTCTTACTCGACTAAAAAAAATAGTTTGCATTTCTGAACGTTAAATCCTGACGGCTTTTAATATTGGCTAAAAAGCTAAAGGACTATGATGAGCATATGACAAACGTCCTGCTCACACAGTGAAACATAACATATATTTATATAATATGATATAAATATAAAATAAGACAAAGTGACATTTAGAGCCTTGTTGCCAAAATGCTTTGTTCAGTTTCCATTAAAGAAACTGTGAGATTACAGCAGTTAAGGGAATCCAACTGGCTTAAAATACTGGAAGAGATATAAAAACGACAGGCAGACAGAGATGTATAGTCATGTAATGTTATATTAGAAGCGTTCTGTTTTCATTAATTAGTAATAATAGATCAATCAGGTCTCAGCGGAGAAACGTCCCTGTGTCTTTGTCGGATGTTCGACTCGTAATTTTCTTTTTTTTCCCCCTCAGATTGACACAAATGCAACGTTCAATCTGTTCTTTGTCACAGCACCTGTATGATTTTTTTAATATTCAAAGTATATTCCACACTGATGCCAGATGCAGTTAATGTTGTTGGTCATTATTCCAGTTGTTGTGCCTTTTCATGTGCATTTTACAGTACATTTTTAATTAATCTATTGCCTTTTTTTCTAGATATTGAGATCAGGTTTTTTGAAGATGAGTCAACAGTCATCAGCACTAATCCTCTCACCAGTTTCATTGCCGGACCATCTATCATTCCCAGCTTTTCCCTGTTCATCAGATTCAACTATTGTTCTCAAAAATACAAAGAACCGAGAGACGGACCTTCGGACTGCAGCGCTTCTTCCATGATTCATGCTCCAGAAATGGTTAAGTGTTAATATAACTGAAACAAATCATCTCTTTTGTTTGTTTGTTTGTTTTTCTGTTATTAAAACCTACAAAATCTAAATGACTAGAAATCCACAGCATTTGATTTTTGCTTCAGCTATCTAAATCCAAAATAAAATGTATAGCTGCTGCTTAGCAGTGAATGCCGGAAATGACGGGAGACGCCAAAGAAGAAGAACTTGTTCATGGTAAGATTATTAGTTTCAACGGAATGAAACTTTTAGTTCAACTTTGGAGATGTTTGACCTTCCAAACTGTCACGATTTGAGGTGTAAAGTAGCAAACTTGGCTTATTGGACTGGAAATCCTTGTTTTCTGCTCTCAGTTTGATCAGATCGATCAGTCGTGAAAATCAGAGACGCTCTAATTGAGCCACTGGGTTACATCTAGCAAAACCTAGACTACCCACAGAATGGAAAACAACAGCCATTTCATTAGCACCTCACATTAATATTTATTATGTCTCTTCCCTCTGGATGTCTGCATATCTCCGTCCTCAATTGCTCCATCTCATCACTTCCCCATTCGTTCCAATTTATTTCTCTGTCAATCACTCCTTCTTCTTCTCTCCTCCTCATAGGCCTTCCTCTCCCACCGTAATGTCACCTGTCACCAGAACGCAGGCCAGGTGAAGCAAAGCAGGATCCATGGGAGACTCTGCCTCTGCAAGCATGTGTGTGCTTTAACAATGCAGAAAAATGAGACGAGGAACACAAGGAGGAGCAGCGAGTGACAGAGAGTGACAGCACAAAGGAAGAAGAGCAGCGCACACAGCAGCCAGGAAAAGATAGAAACATATACACGATCCAGGATCTCCAGCAGTGGTTTTATATCTCCATTGTGTAAGAAGTGACGCAACAAAGTTTGCATATTTTATTGGCACAATGTGTGCAACACCAGCAGATTGAAAGGACTTATTACTAAATAAGCAGCCAGAGATAAAAAGATCCATCCATTCATTATCAACACAGTGAGCTTCTGCCTCACTGATTACCTCCTACTTAACCCCTCCAGACTAGCGGCAGCAGCAATTAGCAGACATCTGGTGGAACTGAACGTTTCCTGAGCATATCAAACAAAGTACTTCTCAGTCCAACACTCCTAAGAATGGCTGCAAACAGCATAGTAAAGGAGCATTGTTGGGATCAGGAGCTGAAGGCTGAATGTCAGAAAAAGTAGAAGCTTCTTAAAGAGACAAGACCCAATTTCAAGGTCTTAAATTGCGAAGTTACATTTCTTTTAAAGGGGACTTATGCTAAATTGAAATTTAGCACATTTTTGTTCTTCCATTTGGGTCTCAACTGTTTCTAAAAACAACCTAAGCACACGCAAAAAACATCCACCTTTTTTTGCAACAAGTTAATGTGTTTGGGTGTCTGAAAAATGAGCTTTTTCAAATACCTCTCAGTGGTTAAGTCACATTCGACGGGCACTTTGCTGTCTGCAAGCCCAACCACGCCCACCTGGTCACCTAGCAACCTGAGATGAGTTTAAGAAAATTTGGTCAACTGGTTTTCACATTCAATGTTTATCGGGACAATTTACCAACCAGTAAAACCAATTATTGTGACAGGCATACATGGAAATCATGACCAATGAAGATTTTTTAATGAAGACCAAAAACAAATCAGTCAGTCTTCCACAGAAAATAGGACCACAGATGCTGTAAGGAGGTTGGTCTGATGAAATGTTGGAAATAAGCCACCGTTTGGCTCCAGCTTGCTGCACATAATTCCAAACAAACCTGTGACCTTTATTTTAAGTTGACATAAATATCACGACTTCTCTATATGTTCTTGCGATGACTCAGGGTTCAGTCTATACGAGATCGGCTGATGGTCGAGAGCCGAGATTATTTGTGTCCTGAGCGATTGGGCCGCTCAGTATGGCTGTCAGTGCGAATCAGCGCAGCGTCTGTGGGAGGATAGCACATCCATATGGACTGCATGCTGTGTGTGTTTGCGTGTGCTCAGCTGTGACGGACACAGAGTGTGTGTTGTATTGATGTTTGAGCCTTCATGGGGAGACGGACTTAATTCTCTGGGGAGGCTCTGAGCTCCAGAGGAGCAACTTTTCAATTAACAACTGTTCCTCCTCTTATCTCTTTAACACACTCACTCAAATCAAATCGCCCTGTTTTAGCTGGTAATTTCTCATTATATTGGTCAGATTTTAAATTCTTTTTAACTCAGCTATGTGTGGGAGTGTCGACTTTACAACTTTGTATCATGTTTTAGACCTTAATATGTATGTATTTTACTTTAAAGAAACTATTTTTATTTTCTGCAACCAAATTTAATGTATGTAAAATCTGTCATCATTCTTATTCTTGGTAACAGTAGAAAAGTTTGAAATATCTTTTATTTTCATATTTATCTTCAGGGGTTTAACGATGCTTAAACTTGGCAAGAAGTAAATCTTAATGTGATTTTTCTTCTTCTTTTTTTTTTTTCTTCTATATTTTAAGTTTTAGGGTTAGGGTGTCCAAAGTGCAGCTCGGGGGCCATTTATGGGTCTTGCACTGATTTTGTGTGGCCCCTCAGTCAAAATTCAACAATGGTACAAATACGGCACAAACAGCTGATTCAGCTGGAAACTTTTGAAAAAGATTTTAATATTTAAATCTTAAATTGGAAAATGTTTCTTTCAACAAAAAAAGTTTTTGTCTTTTCTTAATCATGTATTTTTTGCTTGACTTGTTTATTTAGGAAAAATATTAATATGTTATTAAAGTAACATATTAATATGTTTTATTTAACAAAATAATTTAGAGAAAAACACAAAAACACCTGAAGACCAGAAGTTTGGTGACATATCAAACTTAAATTTAAACCTGTCGGTATTGATATCGGTATTCGGCGTAATTATTTGGTCTTTATGCTCCTAATGTGTTCAAACTTCCTTGAACTTTGTAACTGACAGCCATCTTGGCAGGCAGTTGCTATGGAGACGCTATGACAACAAACAAGCCACAATTTTAGAGCCCTCATTCTTAACTAACTTATAAACAATATAAGTACATTATAACTATTAATCAATTACAATTTTTGAGTACGCTGCCCACCTCTGTGTAATACTCAGGTAACTAATAATATTTACTGTAGTACTTACAAACTAAGTAGCAAAAGTATCTTAGCTAATGTAGCTTTTACATGCTACATTTTTTTTTTGTTGTTGGTCTCATAGCCATGGGTCCGCCATCTTGACTCAGTATTGGATCAATACCAAAATATGCAATATCGCACACTCCTTCATGGAGAGCATCAAGACAAAAAACAAAAAGAAAACTCTGTAATAGTTTATAAACTAAATAGCTTACTAAGTTTCCTGCAAAGCAGACAGCTCTTCTCCAGGTTTGATGCGGATTCTGCTGAGCCCGTCCACTTATAGGATAAAGTTACTGGAACTGTTCAATTATTTAATGAGTCTAAATTTGCCAATCACTCCACCTATTTAACAGGTGGATCCCACAGACGAGGTGCCAGCTGCATAACAAAGCCCGCTGTCTGTCCCTGCAGTCAGTCTGTCTGCGTGCCGTCACCGATCTGTGACAGACTGTGGCCCTCCTGAGGAAACAGGCACCATTAGGAAAGATCAACCTGAAGCCAGGTACCTGTCAAGACTGACACAACTCTGCAAAAACACAAAATCATAACAATTTTTTGTCTAGTTTCTACAGCAAATATTTTCACTTTATATGAGACAAGTAACTTTTCAGCAAGATATACTATATACTTCTTCTAAGTTAATGATTCTTAAATATAAAATACAAAGGGTTTCACTTGTTTAAATTTGAATTTGATGTATTCTAATTTGAAATGTTATGTTTTTATTAACTGTAAGCAGAAAATCATCAAAATTTATAAATATTTTAAACACCAGCCGTACCCAAAGTAATGCAGTGAAGTCAGTTTTGGTACCAATATCTGACTGTCACTTTGTTGCATGAGAGAAAAGAAAATCTGCTATTTCTCTTTCGGTTTTATTCCTGAAGAGACATCTGAAGCAGGGAGTGAAGCTTTTGAACAGAAATTGAAAATATTTGTGCAAAGGACATCAAGTCAGAGCTGGAAAATTACTTTGGAGGAAAAGCAGAGCATATTTGTATGATCTATCTTCCAAGAAGTCAAAACTTCCTGCACAGTGCAGGATTTGTCAGAGGCTGCGCCCAGAATTTGAACATTGAGCATTTGGAGGATCAGCTGAGGAGTCAGAGTAAAATTAATGTTTGTTAAATTAATGAGTTATTAAGTTGCCAATATATCTTGTTTCTGTCATTAATCCAATAGAATACGTATATTTGACGTCAGGAGGTTTAACAATATTTTTATGGTTGAAACCAACAGTTGTAGGTTGCTATTCAATATACAAATACATTTTCCGTATCACTGAGGCTTCATTTAAGAAGGATCCAATTCAACGTTTACACTCACACATAAAAATGGCTGTGAACAGATGCACAATTATCTGAAAAGCATCAGTAGAGCCTCTTGCACAACCAACAAGAATGCAGAAAGGGGTTTCTGAATGGTAGGTCAACAACAAAACACTTCTCTTTTTCAGCAGCCATTGTACAGCACATACAACGGTAAAACCAGGTGACTGAACATCCTGCAGCTCGGCTGGGGTTGCTAGGTAACGGTACACGGTTGTGCCTTAACAACCGGGAGATTTTTAAAACATTTCATTTTCATGACACTAACAAACATTAACTTATTGCAAAAAAACAGCTGGGAGATTTTTCTAAGTACTTGGCTGTTTTTAGAAACAGCAGAGAATAACAACAAGTATAACAACATGCAAAATATGAATTTTGCATAAAAGATCCACTTTAAAGGAAAGAAGAAGCGACATCAAATAAAAAGGCTTTAGTTTCCAGCATAAACTGGAAAAAACTGAGTATTTTTCATCCCGAAGATCTGGTGTACTAATGTTTTAAGATGGGGGAAATTCAGCTCTCTGACAGCCCGTCTCATCCCACTGAAATTGGGTCAGAATGAGAAAACAACTGCTCATTATATTATTTAAAATAACTGAAGTGAGTCAAGCACTGGAAACACGAGGCCCTCGGATGCCTCACAGCATGATTTCATTCAAACACCTGCATGTTGACAGTCAGCCAGAGGAGAAAATATTAATGTTTCAAGCTTGTTTATAATGCAAACGTCTAATAATGACTCCAAACTGCAACAATCTTTAATCTTTGATTTACATAGTACTGAAAAAAAAACTCTCCACCAGTCAAAACAAAACAAATTAAAGTAAAATTACCTGTTGGCTGACTTATGGGAAGCAGATGAATATATTTCTGGGTTTACATTAATCAGAAAAATTAAGAGTTCTGGGAATTTGACATAAACATTGTTTAATAGTTTGACAATGATTATACAATAACTAGTACAATTCAATAATAATACAAAAAGTAAAGGTCAAGACAAAAATAAATATATAGTCTCTCTCTCTCTCTGTGAATATAATGTATTCTTATAGCCTTACTTGAACCACCAATGCATTACTAACAACTGCCTGTATTTATACATCTTAATATATTTTCATGTCTAATAAAGAAACACAAAACTCTTTGAAATTAAATATATAACTTCTTCTGTTACTAAATTACGTAACAATTGTTTACTTGAATACAGCACATTCACTCAGTAGGCTTAATTGGGTATAATAATATTTGCACAACTTTCCCAGTCTGAGATTTGCATAATTTTTAATCCGTGCTCTGAATGCTTCACTGGAAATCTCAATCTGACCTCCTTCATGTTCTGACTGCTCAGTGCTTCCAACATGATTCTTGGTATGAACCTAATATGCATCAACAGCCATCTCAGCTGCATTGTGACAGGAAGTAGTTGGAAGGCATTTGGCAACAATATAGTCTAAAAGATGTTAAAGAATTGGAGAATGAACACAAACTGGTCAAAATAGATGTTTGAGAGAAAGAAAGAGCAATCCAGAGATTAAAAACCAAAACTGCAAAATAGAACTGCATGTCAGACACTTCAGGTTTCCTACAGAAAATAGGAAAAACATCCATCGATCCATCCATGTTGTTTTATTTATAGATTACTTAATAATCACTATATAGGAATTTACAAGGTTCTTACATAATTTGTAAAACTGCCATTCCCAAATTCTCACCACTTAATAAAAAAAACTTCTATTGAATAGTTTAATAACTGATTTTAAAATGGCATTAAAATGACAGAGATGCCTGTAAAAGTTAATCTGGAAATACTTGAAATTTGGACGTAAAAACTGAAAATAAGTTTTATACTTCACCTCTCAGTGGTCATAATGTTATTTTGAAGAAACATTATGTTGGTATTTATCGTATCATTTATCACATTTATGTTTTTATTTATTTATTGTTGTCTTGATAAATTCCATTAAATATTCTAAATAAAAAAAGTATTGTTGGATTTTTAAAACTATTTTCTCAGTTTGTTCCACAAGAGTTTCAATAAATATCAGTAAATTAAAAAACTATTTTTAAATGCAGTAACTGTGTGCAGCTTCGTGATTTAAATGCCTCTTCCTTAAGAAAGTGGTTTCAGCAACAGCATTTGTTTTGAGGCATGATTGAGTCACAGCCATCCAGTAAATCATAAATAATCATCATAATCACGCATCATTTTTATTATCACGATAGAACCTCAAGATGTTGCGATAAATTCTAATTCTATATCGACCCCCCTCCTTTCCGATATGAAATAATTCCTCCGTTAGCAATTTATGCACACAAACAAAAGGATTCCAAAATAAAACGATGCCAGAATTGGCTGCCTCCTTTAAAAAACAAACTAAGATGTAATCTGAATCTTGTAACAGGTTGTTCCTGATTTCCATCTCAGAGAGAGAAACCTTCAAAAGGGAGATGAAACTCAACCAGAGTGGATTGACTCGCAGGGAATCACTTTGAGCCTTTTTACATTCCGGTCTGCTCGATCCAGACTCTGCTGGTTGTTGGGGACTGATCTCCCAACCTGCACACGCACACACATGATTTCAGACACATAATCCCACTCACTCCCTGCTGCTCAGACTGGAGGCGCACACGTTACCAGCAGCTTTGAAGACACGCGTGACACTCGGAATTACGAAGAAAAAGTGGCCACGTAAGAAGAAAGAAAGAAAGAAAGAAAGAAGAAGGAAAGAAAGAAAAAAGCCTGGATTTAATGAGTGAGAGGAAAAGTCACTGAGATGCCGAGTGACACTTGGTGTCCGCAGGGTTTGCGCTGCGCGCAGAGCGGAGCGTTTCCACCACATGCAGCTTCCAGCTGAGCTGCTATTACATAACTTCACTAAGAAACTCCGCTTTGGGCAAAAACTGGCAGCAAACGAGCTCAAAGAGATCATGGAGGGATGCAGATACACGACGAAAAGCAGCAAGAAGCCAACAAGTAGCACAAGTGAGCAAATGGAAATTTAACTTCTGCATTTTCTGGGATTTTCCGTCTACAACAGACAATATTTTATTTTATAAAATAAGAATATTAAAGATGTTTGAGACCGACCTGCATGGTGTTTTTTCCCGGTGGAGAGTGTGTCCTCTTTGCGCGGAGCCTCAACCTGACTGTCGCTCCTCTGGATGCGAAGGAATGTGTGCGCACACATTTATCCACACACACACTCACTCACACACACACACAGGGATTCACGGAGAGGGTGGGGTGCGGCAGGGAGCTTCTACGGAAGACACAACTGGACATCCATATTTTACAGACGTGGGGAAAGCCACCGAACTGTGGATTTATTTATCCAACGAGTTAACCTGTAACATCTGGTGTGCAACATTACCCCTCACAGCTGGACTGGTGCAGCTGCTGCTCTTTAAATAAGATTAATGTGGTACTTCCTCCATCTTCAGAGAATTCCCTCACTATGTGGTGCTTTTATATCACACACTTATTGGCACTTTGCATCTTAATAGAGGTTAATAAGATCTCACTACGGATTTCATTAAAGACTTCAGAAACATCATTAGCTAACACTTCTTGGCTACTGGTAGGAATGGTTTTTATCTGCAATCCTGATTGTATGAGCAAACAAACTGGTGAGCCAGTCTATAGCTCTGGATAAACTCAAAGATATGCAGCAAAGTAAACCAGGAATGCACAAATCAAGTCAATAAGTGAGTATGCATTGCATGCAATGCATGGGGCGCTGCGCAAAAGGGGGCGCCAGAACACGGCCGAAAAAATATTTAGAGTCAAGAAGGTGCTTTTCAACCCATTTCAATAGTGCTGTCATACTGGAGAGGTGGAAAAGAAAGTTCTTGGAGCAGAAAACAAAACCAAAAAAATGGCAGAGGGATAAGAATAATGGTGAATAGGGGTGAAAAAGCTTTAGTTATTGACAGACAATAGGTGAGTTATGACAGTCTACCAAGAGGACGCTTGTAAATATTCACCTGAAATAACAGCTCACTACTGTCTTGTAGTATGGAGGTGCTATAAAATGTCCACATACATCTCAGAAAAGCCGCTCACTGAGGAAGAAGCCATTACTTCATAAACAACATTAAAAACAAGAATACGGTTTGTAAACACGGAGAGACAATGATTACTTTACATTCACACAGCAGGTATTGGTACTCGATTCAGATTTTTTTGCTGAAATCCGATTTTTTTTATTTTGTGGCATGTGTGAACGATATCCGACCCCAAAGCAATCGCATGCACAGAAAACACAACACTGCTAATGGAGATAATAATGGACAGATCTGTTTATGGATCCACTAACATCCAGTTGTTGATCACATATTTTCTATGTTTCCATTGCAGTTTTGCAAAATACGCAACTTCGATACAGCCGAACAACCATCTCATCCTAGCACAAAAACTTTTGATCAAAAGATGTTTTTTAAATTAGCATGTTTCCTTTAAGCAAATTTATTTTTGTAATTCCAATTTGTGTAAGGAAAACAGCTATTAACACAAGCAGTGTTTCAATTGAATATTGCATGAAATTAGCAGAATACCGACAAAGTCTTGTGCACATTTGTAATGGAAACACAGCTACTGACTTCTTTCATTATTGTAAATTTCAGACACATTGTTTTCATCCTGATTTCGGTGCAAAATTATGGCGGATGTCTCACATCAATAACACAAAAGTTGGATAAAATGCGACATGGCCGCTTTGACTGCAGATGCTTTGAAAACAAACGGTTAAATATCCAAATTAGCATCACATATGGAAGTGGCACAGATCAGATCAGAACTGAACCGAGCCGTTACTGGTGAAAAAGATGTACATATGTCGCACATCATGTGCAAAAAAGGGGATTTTGGTCGCATTTGTTGCCAGCTGTGTGACCTAAATGATGGAGACAGATCTTGTGTTTCAATGAAACTAAGATTGAAATGTTTGGCCATAATGACCATCATTAGAAAAAGTGGGGGAAGCTGTGAGCCTGAGGACGTCATCCTAACTGTGATATATGAGGTGTTGCGTGGGTGTTTTACTGCAGGAGATAATGGTGCACTTCATAAAATAGATTGGTCTTATAGAGAAAGAATATTAAGCAGAGATATCGAAGCAGCATCTCTGCACATCAGACAGGAAGTTAAAGCGGGTGCAAAGATCAGATCGGTCTTCCAAACAGACCCTGTTTATTAAAATGCAGCTTAAACACTCACATGTTAAAGCTGCAGATTGTTTACAAACTATAAGCACACACTTAGTTTTGCTTCCAATTTAAAAAGCTGTCAAATCTGGTGTAATAAAACTTTCAAAGGCAGAAATTTAAATTAGTTTTATAAGAACTTGAGCTGTTTTCGTTAGACTGCTCCACAAATATGTTATTTTTCTATATTAAGGCAGTGAAAGAAGTGACAAAAACACAACTTTTACAAATTAATTTATCTCTTTTCTCCCCTTGTCATCATTGCAGCAAATTTAAGATAATGTGAGGAAGATACTCTCTTTTGTGTGTTTGTGTTACATGATCGTCATGAGAGTCTTTCAGAGAGAAATGCAATTAACGCCCTGCTAGAGAAACCATGTGTGCCTGGTTGGGAGCTAAATCAATTTAGTCGACGCCTTTCTGTAAAGCTGCCTACAGCAGGAAGGAAGAGGCAGCAGAACCAGGCCAAACGGCGACGGAGGGAGGTCAAGCTTCTTCACACATCACACTGATTGTTTAATGAGCAGCCGGGAAATGTTAACATCCTGCAGGGCATAAGAGGGGAGGCAGCCTTTCCAATTAAGAAGATTCCTGTTATTCACCTAAGCTGGAGAAGAAGCAACCTGAAAACACAAACTCTCAGTGTAAAACCGACAGATTAGGACTGAATTTATGTAGCTTTTCTGGTCGCTAGAGCCACATTCACCCCGTCACAGACAGCTGTGCTGATTGCATCAGGAGGCAACTTTGGGTTAAACCTGCACTATGTAACTTTTACTGAAATGCGTATACTATTTAAATATCAGTTAAAACTGTCACCATGTTGTGACAGTTTGTTGTGAGACAGATAATCTGTAAAAAAAATTTATCTACTCCACCGCTCTTGGTGGAAAAACAACCAATCAGAATCAATAGGAGGGTCTTAGTGCTGTCAATCAACCTCATTTACTCCCTGCTCAGTGTGCTAATAGTGGAAAAACAACTTACCATTCCAGGAAGACTGTTTATGAAAGTTACGTTATTGCAGTATTACAGTATTATCAAGTAAAAACACACAAAAAATAATTATATTGGGCATAAAATAATGAATTAAAATTAGGGAAAATTTCAATTATAGAGAACAAGAATGTGTGGAAACAAAAGTATCTAGATTAGTGAGAAAACATTGGAGATGTATGTAAATATTGAAGTGGGAAATAATAAAATGTTTATAATTAATTAAGAAAACACTAAAGCTAAAGTCTTACCCAGCAAACACAGAAAATATAAATATAAAATATAGAATAGCAGAGATCAATATTCTTAGAGCATGACAGCTTTTACAATTATTATAATATAAATTATTAACATATAAATATGCCATGTAAAAGTTACATGACAGTAACTTTTACATGACAGTAAATTAAAGTAGACTGTGAGATACTAAATTGCTTTAACCCATATTCAGCTTTTCAGAGGAGGTTTAGTTTTTTACGGAGTCACTCTGATCAAAACCTGATATTTTTTAAAAACACAGTTTGATCCTTATTTTAATAAAATATGAAAGTCAAGTACTTTGGATCAGACTCTTTTCAGCTGCATCAGAGCGTATTTGGTACCTCATTAAATATGCTGTGTGAGCCCAAAGTGAAACATAAAATTTACTTGTAAAACACAAACCAAGACAAGTTTAAGCTAAATAAAATCTCTGGTCATGAAAACGTAATATTAGTGTATCTGTATCTCTCATTAGACACATAAATAAATGCCTTCAAGAGCATTGAATGACTTATTTTTGTAAAGATATTTATTGTGAATTGGTGCAATAATAATAAAGTGCATTAAATTGAAGAGGCTTAAAAAACAGTGATGTTTCACATGCAAATTTATTTCATAAAGCATCTTTTAGGGCGCGGTATTCCGCATCGTTTCTGCTGAATATCTTATAAACATTTTACAATGTAACAATTTCTTTAAAGACAGAATCATCATTACATTTAGCTGCTGTCTGATAAGAATAAAACCAGTCCTACATAATAAAGACCCTGTTACAAGTTGAGAGAGAGACATATTATTCTTGTAACTGAAGATTTTATCTGTAAAGAGACTTTTTAACTAACTGGATTTTTTGACAAAACCTCAGATCTAATCATGTTATCTGAATTTCATCTCCTCTCTTCCATGTTATCTCCTAAATACACACACTGTACTGTCTTGCAACCCCAGTGTAAATGCATGTTATCACAAACACTGAGCATCGTTTGGAGGTCAGTGAAGGAGACCATTGTGTTATTCTGGTTTTCTTTTCTTTATCCCCTCACACACATCAGTATGTCTTCCATACAGTGAGGAAGGATCAGAAACAGCTACCAGAGAGGAAGACTCTCTGGTAGGACAAAGTAAAGGTCAGCACCATCTGCAGCATCAACAACCTGATGGATCACAAACCCTTAAAGATTGTTAACGAGTTCATCTGGGACTGATGGCTCTGATTTCTGTCTCTACATTAATCTGAACTTACAGTGTCTATAAAAAGTTTTTCTTTTGTTTACAGTGTTTATCGATTCTGCAGATCAATCAAACATTCATTATCTGTAGGTTTTCTTCCTCTCACAGACATATTTAAATTATATCAGAGCTGTAAAACTGCTTGCCCACTCCATTTTCACCTTCATTAAACTGCCCGTGTCTCCTCACATCTTGTGGATGGCCTTTTGCTGGGTCTTAAATGCCATCTTGATATTTTACCGTTTCTAGTGTGAATATAAAAAGGAGATCTGCGGAGGTCAGTTTGGCATTTTCAAATATATTTGTTGCTCAGTTGTCATTCAGTAAATCTGAGTTTAATATTTCTGGAAACTCCAAACACAATAAATGCTTTTCATTACCAATATAACCAACAACATATTCAAATATCACACACACACACAAAAAAACAAACAAAAAAAACAAAACAATGATAGACAGACAACTAAGCAATAAACTGCAGTGACTATCTAAATCATTTCACATTTATATTTTCTTCCAAAAGCTTTAATTCTTTTAAATACCTTTAAGTAGTCTGGTCAGTTTTGCCTATTTTAAATTTCTTTTAGAAAGAGCTATTCTATGGTGTCCTGTCACTTTAAATCCAAATGAGCTACTGCTACTGCCCCTTAAATCAACATTTACACTCGCACATGAAAATGATTTCAAATAGACGCCCAGTTACACAGTTGTCTTTAAATATTAAACAAACATCTTTTCTGAATTGTAAGTAAACAACTAGATGCATTAAAGGTCTATAATATAAAGAAATACTAGAAAATTCCTGAAGAAATTTGACCAGGGCCTGCCAAAGTGTGCAGTTTGGGTTTGGACCCAGCGTTCTGATACTAAAAATTAGCATCAGTGCTAAGCTTGGCTAAAAAATTACAAAGTAGCCTGTGGAGAATCACAAGAATGTTGATTAACATGGACTCCCACCATTCAGTATGTTAAAATGACTGTGTAAGTTATAATTATCCAAAATGCCAATGTAAGCCTAAATGCTGTCAGTAGCATGTGGGGCATCATTAGAATGTTGTCTGTAATTGACTTACTACATTTAGTGTCCTAAACATAGCTAATAAGTAAGAAAAAATAGCTAAAAGCTTATTTTAGGAAAAATGCTAATGCTAATGCTCTACCTTGCGCTAACCCCAGAGACAAAGATAATGCAGGCTAATCTTAATGCACCACCTACAGCAGTGAACTAGTAGGGGGCAGTGAAATGCTAATGTTTCTGCTAATGTTAATGCACTGTCTTGCGCAAGACATTTTGAAAACTAATCCCACGATTAACAGTGATTGGGTTAAAACAGTTATAAAATGCCCAAAACAGCAAAAAAACTTATGTAAAAATTGACAAGGCT
The DNA here is from genome assembly GCA_010277075.1 of Poeciliopsis retropinna. Lineage (NCBI taxonomy): Eukaryota > Metazoa > Chordata > Actinopteri > Cyprinodontiformes > Poeciliidae > Poeciliopsis > Poeciliopsis retropinna. Next base: position 8,752,169 of record VMRM01000001.1, read on the forward strand.
TTTATTTTGAAATTTTCATTAAACTTCATTTTAAATTGCCAAACAAATCTGAAGTGTGACAGTGATTTTGTTAAAAAAGTAACATAATGCCCAAGAGAGCAATTATCTGATGTAAAAATTGTCAGGTCTCTTATTTTGAAATTTTCATTCAGCTCAATTTAAAATTGCCAGACTAATCCTGTGTGTAACAATGGTTGGTTAAAATCAGTTATAAAATGCCCAAAACACAAGTTGTTCTAAAGGCCAGCTCAGTCCTCAGAGTTCGTTAAAACTACAGTGATGCATTTTTGTAGTCCTAATCAGCCCCTGGCCCTGCTATGTTCCGTTGCTATGGTAATAGATCCTGTGCCAGCTGTGAGTCAGACAGGGCGAGACAGAATTCTATCAGTTTGAGGCAGCCATTTTAACTAATAAAAAGCAGCCCGAACAACTCCTTCCCATTCGGGAACCGTGATACGTATCGGAAAACCGTTAGATGGGTATGAGAGGGCTATTTGTCGTTTCCAATAGTCATGCGATTCATATCTGCACCTCACTCACAGTAATAACAGCGATGAGATAAAAATGGTGTGCGCTGAGGTCTGAAATTTTTCAGAAATACTTTGAATCTGGTTGAGCGTGTGAAAATTCTGTCCCATGACTTCGCTCTGAAGCACCTTGACAAAAAACCATAAGCCCAAGCAAAATTTCGAAAACATTTTACCGGAGCATGCATTCGTATCGATGTCATGATCGAAGTTTGATACTGGTATCAAACTCCATTATGATATGTTATGATACCGTTATGATATTTGTGGGTGTATCGGCGATTTCAAAATTTATTTGAGGTAAAAATCGCACTCCGTCCCACACTCTAACGAAACACCAGTTACATTCTAGTTTCGGCAGAGTGCAACTGACGAAAATATTTGCTCGTTTTTTGCTTTTTATGTCGCTATGGTAACTCCGAATCCCACTGAAAGTGATAGCTCTAATGCCGGCATTGAGCCTCACGTTTTGATACCACTTTTGTGGGTGGGCATGCAGTGGTACGAGCCGCATTAACGGTCACGGAAGAAGAAATTAAGAATAATAATGTATTATTCTTAATAAATTAAGAATTATTATTCTTAATAATAAGAATAATATTGTTATATTATTCTTATAATAAATAATAAATTTATTAGTTTATTATTTATTAATAATAAATTAATAATTTAATTTATTAAGAATAATAAATTAAGAATTATTATTCTTAATTTATTAAGAATTAATAAATTAAGAATTTTTAAAATTCTTAATAAGAATTAATGCACTAATACATTACAGACTGCAGTAATACTCAAGGAAGACTGAAGGTTTCCTTTTTAAAAATGAATTCATGATTGGGATTTCAGCCCCTCAGATTGCCTCCCCTCATCACCAAACTCAAAGTAATGTAAATATTGGGGGATTAAACAATTTGTCTGAGACATTCTTCTTTCAGGAAATGGCAAATTTGATGTGTGTTTGCGATCACTTACTAACTCAGCTGCGTTGAAGTTTTATTCATCTGACACAAAGTGACACTTCAGGTAGAAACTAGACAGAATGGGAACAGCCCAGAAATCACAAAAGCACAACCCAACGTACGCACTTTTTATCTAATGTGCACAAAATCTTTTTGTAGTGTGGGAGGAAGCCGGAGCACCCGGCGAGAACCCACTCATGCTCATGGAGAACATGCAAACCCCGTGCATAAAGAACCCAGGCCAGGATTCAAACCCAAGACAAGTCTGCTGTCATAGCAAATCAGTTTAACTGATTTCCACCAAATCGTTCATAAACGATTTGGTGGATTGTGGAATTTCCATCATGGGAGAAGAATGTAAACACCTTGGTTTTCATCTGGACAACAGACTGGACAGTGAAGCATCTTAAGAAGGGACCAAGCAGACTGGAGGAAGCTAAGATCCTTCAAGGTTTGCAACAAGCTGCAACGAGCTGCTACCCCCGTGACCTGTCCGCAGATAAGCTGAAGAAAATGGATGGACAGTTGTAATTACTCTCTCTTACACTTTTCGCAAGTTTTTTCACTGTTCATTAACATATCCATCCATATCACGATGACTAAGATCTCTGTGCATACTAAAATGATGCACAGATGTAACTTGCTGCCATTCAAAGTAACCAACAACAAGATTTTTCAGCATCACTTCTGAACTTAACTTTCTTCTTTTCAGGGCAAACTTCCTCAGCCAGGGAAGTTTGTTTTTTGAGAACATTACAGGAAATAGTCTCTTCTGTAGAAGAAGAAGTTGAAATTTCGGATATTAGTATCTCCATACTCAAAGTACTGAATGAAACGCCGCTGGAAAATGTGCCAGCAGAGAAAGATCGTTCTTCAGCAAAGAGGAATCCTTACCTTCTTCAGCGATCTCTTTTGTGAATGCACAACTTTCCTTCGCAAGTTGGGAAGGCCTGGTAAGATATGCATCAGTGATTTCATAATCATCAATCCCCACGTCCTCAGAGGAAATACTTTCCTCTGAGCAATCCTCTCCAGCCGGAGAAGGATTGTAAAGGAAAGCATTGAAGTCATCCAGGTACTCGTCCTGAGAAGAAGTGGTTTCAAATGTGTTATCAGGCTGTAGGTTAAAAAGTTTCCTTATGCCGGTGGTGGTCAAGTAACCTGCACTTATAGACATGGGGAATAACATGGAGGCTAAAATCTCATCCAAGGGGAAAGTCCTGGTTAAACGCAATGTTATTGATCAAAAGTCAACGAGCTGCTACTGAAACCAGATGTTTTGAGATGGAAGCATTTATAGCCTCAGATGTTCTTAGGTCTATGACTTAGATCTATGTCTATGTCTATGACATAGACATAGATCTAGACATAGATCTATGTCATAGACATAGATCTATGTCTATGTCTATGACATAGACATAGATCTATGTCTATGTCATAGACATCATAGATCATTGTAGCTATGATGAGGTCATAGCTACAATGAGCTCTGGGCAATGTCTTGCTTCTGATCGTTGCTATGGAAACAGTCAGATCAGTTCTGCATGATTCAAACTATTAACCCTTTGCAACTGCATCACTTAATCATTCCAGGCGCCATGACGGACGTCGGAAGTGAAGAATGGGAGAATCGAACAGAGAGACTTAAGTTATTTTCCCAAGTTTTTTTTACCAGTTTATTCGTGGCTTCTTCTTGTTGGAGTGGAAATAACTTGTCTGTGAACGTAGCAAACTTGATTGGGGCTCATAGACAGTGCTATTTACAAAAGTTGGAAATTGCTAGCTCCAAACTGACCCATATTTCCTCCCTCCTGATGTGTTCATCAAATTATTGATTTTGCCTGAATTCACACCAAATGATTTATATCACTATGTCATAAATAGCGTTTCCCCTTACACCGGGGCAACATTAAAAACATACAAGAAATTTGATGCTAATCAGTTTTTTTCCAAACATGCTAGGCTACATGATGGTGGGGCATTGTCTCCATGGTTACTTATGGTTACACACTTACCTTCTCTATGAAGCAATATGTGACTTCTTTCAATATTTGATTTCTTATAAAATATATGAACATTAATCTTCTTACCTCTTAAAAGCGTTTGCTGAAAATCCACAATGACTCAGAGGTCTGACAGTCATTATGATTGACGGCTGATATCCATCGCCTGTTTCTTTCCTCAGTAAAAATTTGCAATTAAATGACAGGTTTGGTTTTTATCCTTGTTTGTTTATGCAGCCAACCACGCAGCATCTCATGATCATCTTTAAGTTAAAATCAACTAAATCGAAGCGATTTTAGACAGGCTGTTTTTTGACAGGCTTTAAAGGAGCGCAGTGGTTGTTTTGATCTCCATCATGGCAGAGCGGGCAGATTTATGAAGAGCCAGGCGTCACATGCTAAGGATCAATACATAGTTCCCACAGTCTGAACAGGAAATGATCGGCGCCATTTTAGCAGGCAAGCGTATGTGGAAGAATAGTGGGCCCATGGCTCCGAGACCAATAAGAAGAAAATATGTACCCATAGCAATGCTCTCCCTATGCATTGCTATGGGCAGGCCCCAATAAAACACTTTTTTTGTTGTTTTTTTCTCCAGAAGCCACTGAAGATCACATTCAGTCCTTAAACCAGCTGACCACACCATTGGAGTTCCACTTGGGTTGCTAGGTGACCTGGGGTTGCTAGGTGACCGTAAACTGCCCTTGATAGTGACTTAAAAACCAGGCGGTTTGTTTTACTCTAAAAACACCAAGGCTGTTTTTATTGATTTTGCCTGAAAATCAAAACTGTATGAGTTTTGTACAGTTTTTCAACTGTATGTTGAGTCCATTCACAACAGTTGGAACCTAAATGGAAGTATAAAACGCATGTGTTTTGCATGATATGTGAACTTTAAATAAAAGCGATCAACAGGCATCTGTAGCACTTTGTGAAGATATAACTCAATCATTTAAATTGAGCGTGATTTAAATTATTCCACTGTGACTTCCTGGAGACACATGAAGAGAGAGTAAACCAAAACTTTTTGCCCTAAATCCAAAACATTATGTGTAAATGAAAAGTAACACTTCCCATCTCCCTAAACACGTCATTCAAAGTACAGACCTGAATCTAACTCAGAACTTGAACTACATATTTCATCCAATCTATCTGATTGTGAGCCAGTTTGCAAAAAAGATTTGGGAATTTCCATCTCTTTGTGTTTAAAATAAGCAGAAACATAAATGATTTTCATTTGAAACGGCAAATGATGGCTCTCCAAAGTCTTGATTCACATACAAATGTTTGCTCCATTTTCACATTTGTGACAGTGAAAACATTTGAAAAGCCTAATTTATCGTCTCCTTCACAATCATGCACTGCTTTGTGTCGGTCCGTCATATAAAATGCCAACAAAATACATTAAAGTTTGTGGTTGAAATGTTTTTTGCATTTTTATTATTCCAGAAATTACCTTCCACCTTCTAGATCTACGCTATTTCAATATGAGACAGACATCTGAAATCAAATTATTTCCCAACGATTTTCTCTTTTTAGCTCACATATCTCTGCTTCCTGCAATCCAGGGCAACTCTATGTTTGGATAGTGAGATTAAAGTCAGAAATGTGCTTTAAATGAGCATCAGGGAGACAAATGAACCGCTGAAGTTGCAGCTTGGGGATACTGTATTCCAAGCTCAAGGCTGCATCACAATGCAGATGGACAATGAAATATACTGAAACTTTACCTTTAAAGTGACAAATCAAAGTAAAAAGTTTATTGTGTGTATTTCTGTGCAACCGCTCTCCTTATTCTGCATCTACATTTTTCCATCTCAGAGCGGGGATTCACACGTTTCCCTTTTGATGAATGCTTGAGAGTCCATTCACATCGGCTAGAAGCTCGTCGCCATGCAGGCAGATGAGGACTCATCATCAAAGTAATGTAAATCCCCGTCTGCCGCTGGCGGAGATTCCGCAAAGGAAAGCTTCACGGCTGGAATATGCAGTCACTCCTGTGCCTTCAGACAGAGAAGAAGCTGAGGAATAACACAGACACAAAAAAGCTGCAGCTCGGGAGTAACTCACCCCTCAGGATTTCATGTTTCTATGGAGAAGTATGTCTATTTTTAGAAGCGATATAAATAGATCTTCCTGTAGCTCCAATGCTCAAAATCCAGTCTCCGGAAGCAATTATTCTATACCATTTGTTTTTTTTCTCTCTCTCTGACCCTATTGCTGCTTTTTAAAGCTGCACAGCAAAAGTTTGATCCCTCTCTCTCGTGTGATTGACAATAAGAACACCGAGCGCTTTACTGAGAAAGTGGAAAATAAAGTTCAATTTGTCTCATTATAAATGAGCTGTGTGACCTGAGGCCACACTGACACTGAGGAAATCATTTCTCCACCCAGAACTCCTAAAACGACTGCTCCATTAAACAAAATAAGCCTACTAATCAACAAACTAACAAGGGGACACAAGCAGTTTATTGAGTAGTTGGTGAGCAGGCGGCTAACTTTGTAGCTGTGGAAACCGTTGCTAGGTAACCTGAGGCAAACAGGGACAAAGATCTGATTGTGATGGAAAGCAAGGTGTTGGAAATCAGAGAAGTGGAAGAAAGTAGCAGGTTACGATACAGAGTTTGAACTTTATCACAGTATTTGTGATAAAAAAAACTATTATTTGTTTTTTAGGTTATTTTGCAGGATGTACAGCATTCATAGCGACTCAAACACTAGGAAAAACTTTCTCCTTTGCTTAGAAAATAGTGTGATTTATATCATTAAGCTGCACACTGTTTTTTAATTTACTGATATTTATTGAGGCTCTCATCTAATAAAAAGTGGAGAAAACAGCAAAACTAAAATGTGTGATAAGATGCCTTCTCTAATAATTTTCTTTTTTCATTAAAAGAAAATTATTTATTTTTTCTCAAACCTGGGATCAAATGAGATGAAAGATGCAAAATTTACAGAATTATAAAATGAACCCAAATACTTTTGTTAAGAGAGAAAAGTTTATGAACAAAACCATAGCAAATATTTTTGGTCCATTTTTTTGGCACAAGTATGTTAGTACACTAGAAATAACACAAAACTAACTTTTCAGTGAGATATAGGAGCTGGTTTCAGATCAATAATTCCTCAATATTCATTAAAAAGTACTCATTCCAGTGGCAGAGACTTTTCTCACGTTATATGAAACATTAAGGGAAGAAGAGTAGGTTCTTCTTGGTCAAAATGAATAACATTATTTTGGAAATAATGCATAATCTGGGGTTTTTCCCTTCAAAAATTAGGAGTGTTGGTGGCAAAAACATAAAAAAAATGATGAACTTGCCAGTTGTCAGAAAGATTTAATGCAATAAGAGTGAAAAAAATAAATATTGAAATAATGAAGTTTTATAAGTGTTCTAAGATGTACCAATTTGGAATCTGAAACTTTCAGTTAATTGAAAGATGCACATTTGTTGTTGTAGATCATTAAAATCAAAAGCAGTTTGTTTCAGGAATAAAGAAGAAAAGGTTGCCTTTAAAATTACGTCGCAGATGTTTTCTGTATTTTACATTTCAAAATCAGGTTGATCAAACAGTTCACCTGTGGAGATTGGAGGCCTTTTTTGTTTCTGCTTTGTTTTTGAATTTCAGATTTTCCTCTCAGGAATAAAAATAGAAGAAGCACATTGTCGCAGCAACGTCCATGTGTGCTGAACTGTTCCCAGCCTGTTGGAAAAACGTGACACCAGTGGGTTATGAGAAATCACGAAGCAGTTCTCCCTCTCGATGGACGACCGCGCTCCCCTCACACTCCTCGTCTTCTCCTCCGCTGCTGTGAAATCTGACTGACAGCAAACAGGGACAAAGAGGACATCCCATTAATATGCTAATCTGTGTGGGGATGACTTCAACACACGGAGCAGAGTCAGGAATACATGTGTGTCATCTGTGCAGCAAGCTGTGTAAAATTAAAGCTCACAGAGGAGGAGGAGGAAGAAGAGCAGGAGGAAGGTGAGCGGTGGAAAAAGGGAGCCGAGGCGACATGAATAAAAACTAAAGCGGGAGGCTTTTGCAGAGGGAATCCCCTCTGCATCACAGAAATCACAAACTGCATCTATTTGTTGAAGCGTCAGTATTTTTCCGTCAAGTTAAATGTTCCTGCTTTTAAAAACTGAGGAATTATCGCACATTAAAATATGTTTAGTCAGTATGAACAGGGTTGCATTTTATTCTTTTCTCTTCTGTTTTCTGTTGTATGATGTTTTAATGTTTTGTGAACAGGTCAATCTTAAAATGGAGAATTTCTGCTCAATCAACTTAAATAAAGGTTGAATAAAAAAACATATGAATGTAATTTTTATCAAAATTGAATGCTTTTACCTATTTGGTAAGGCTGCCATTAAAATGAATAATGAGACAAATAATCTGTGATAAAAATCGAGCTCTCCTGTCACAGCTCAGCCTGAACCAACCAATCAGAGCTACTCCTGCTAATGCTAAAGCTAGTTAGCATTGCCACCAATGAGAGTGAAAAGATGGTTTTCCTGTAACGATAAGTTGTTTCTCCATCATTAGAGCATTTAGCGGCGCATATTTGAGGTTGACTGACAGCGCTAAGACCCGCCTCCTGGCTCTGATTGGTTGTTTTTGACTGGGAGCTGTGCATTTCTTCAGACTCAGGGAAGAGATGGAAGATCTTTTCACAGATTATCTGTCTCATATTAAACTGTCACAACATGGTGACAGTTTATTGGCAGACAAATATGGAATAAATATAAATATATTTTGAACAGACATTGGAGCTTTAAGCAGGATGTTGTCTGACAGATCATGGACTGCATGTTCTTGCCATGTGCAGCCTTCTGTGCTGGGATAAATCGTCCATGCAACCTGCTTTTGTTTAGACACGTCAGGGCTTGATTGACAAGAGGAGACAGAGACGAACAACAACAAACTACTGCATCTGTCCTGCTCACTTCCAGTGTAAATCCACTGTACGCTCTGAAACCATTCATTCACAAGCCGCTTGTTTTGCAGCTGATAAGACAGCAGGCGGTTTGAAAAGCCTCTGAAAGACGCCTCCACCGACTCCTCAGCCTCACAGACCCGAGGGACAAGCTAGAACCGCCTACCCTTTCCTTTCCTTCTGCCTTGTCTGTGTGGACCCCCACAAACACACGCACTAACACACACTCTGCCACAGAGCCAGAAAGACAAAGATAGACAGCAAGAGAGTGTTTCATCCTTTCCCCCTTATCTCTCTGGCCAAAATCCCCTGCCTCCAGAAAGTAATTTAAAGGCTAGAGAAAGACAGGCAGAAGTGAGACAGCAAACCAGAGGGATGCAGGAAGGCAGGCTCCCGATAAAACTGCAGGTCCATGAATTAAAAATGCTGTCTAACATAAAGAAATCTCCTTAAATAAGATTACAAGACATTATATGAATGGTGATAGTAGAAGTAATATTTAAGTCAAAACAGTGGCGTCTTGCAAAAGTATTTAGACTCATTAAACTTTTTAGCTTTTTTTTTATATCACATGATTTTTGGTGATAGTAATGCACAAAGTTGTGCAAAGCTATGAAGTCAAAATGAAAGTCAAATATGAATTTTACAATTTCTTATGAATAAAACTGAAAACTGTAGCAGGCGTTTGTATTGAGCCAAGTTCACGAGCTCATCGTCTTTGTGAATCTTTGCAGATCAGGAGAAAGTCTTCATGAAGGCAGAGTGTCTTCAGTCAGAGGCTTCTTCAGATTTACTGTAATACAGACTGCTACAAGAGATCTTTCCTGTCAACAGCAACAATAACCAATCTACAATAACTCTTTGAAAAATGAGAGAGTTACAACAACATTTACTTTCCTTTTGGGTTTAATAATGTATTTTTGAATTGAATTTGAAAATTTAAAAGGAGACATTTTGATGCAAAATTCACATTTTACATTTGAACTTCATTTGGGTCTCAGCTGCTTCTAAAAAACAGGCCAAGTGCTAAAAATAAAAACCCAGTTTTTAATTAATTTTATGGTTTTTTGGTGTCTGGAAAATGAGCCATTTTAATTGTTAAGTCGCATTTAAAGGCTCTGCAACATTACCTAGCAACCCCGGCCACGCCCAGTCACCGTTACCTAGCAACCCCTGCCACGCCCAGCCCCCGTTACCTAGCAACCCAAGCAGAAGTGTGTAAATCTGCAAACCTTGTGGGACAGTTTTTCAAAAGACTTGTGAAAGGATGTTTTACCAAGTATAAGTAAAATATTTATAATTTTCCCTGTTCATTGATCAGCTAAAATAATAAGATGAGGTTGTTTTTGGAACGCTACAAGTTCCTACAAAGGGTTCAAGATCCTCAAAATGTACTTCTGATTTCCAGCAGAGAAAACCTTTAGTTGAATCAAAGACAAATTGTCTGAGTGACCTAATTTTGTTGAAACTTCCTTAAATCATTACGTACAACACAGAATGGCTGCTCTGACGATAAGGTGTGTATATATGAGTCTGAAAAGAAGCCAATTAAAAAGTGGAAACCCCCCCATCCCAAACGCTCCTCTTCCCATCCCAGGGCGTAATTAATCTTAAATTGAATGCCTGTGTTTAATTAAATAGCGAGGCATCTTAAATGGCTGCGCTGTGACTTTGCGTTATCGGTCATTCTGTCAGATGACAGACCCATCTCATTACCCGGCTCTCTGTTGGGAGACTGTCTGCTTCCCTTATCAGTAGCTCCATCAGCTAACTAATGCACACTTAAAGCACTTATGGTGCTCTTTAGGAAATAATTTATCCGATCAGCTTCCATCGTCTCAGGAGCATTTCACTGCAAAGGAAAACATCTGGAGTGGAATGGCAGAAACGCAGCTTTATCAGAAAAATAGGTATTAATATATGTATAAAACTAAAATCCTCTTTTGCTGCTGCTTGGTGTCGGTTGGGGCTTTTCAGCAGAAACATTTTGATGCTTTAGGAAAGTCTGGGATTACATTGACATGCAATCTTCTGGGATTCTGTAATCTGCTCTGTCTATGTTTTCTCAATCCAAACACCACAGGTGCGTGTAGAGCAATGTTTTACAGCCAACATTATTTTAAAAATCCTTCTAAAGGATAAATAAAACACAACACAAAGGAAA